>JAOPSE010000009.1:31926749-33159670 GCA_029449295.1 Zea luxurians | reverse complement strand
CATAGCCGTTGGGGAGGTTGTCTGTCGAAGGGTGCATCGGACAGTCCGGTGCGCCACCGGACAATGTCCGGTGCGCCAGCCACGTCACCCAACCATTAGGGTTTTGAAGATTCTGACCCTTGGAGCGCTGACTTCATGTTGCACCGGACAGTCCAGTGCTGCACCGGACAGGTGCTGTTCACTGTCCGGTGCGCCTCTGACGCCTGCTCTGACTTCTGCACGCACTGTTTACACTTTTGCAGACAACCATTGCGCTGTTAGTCGTTGCTCCGCTTGGTGCACCGGACAGTCTGGTGGCACACCGGATAGTCCGGTGAATTATAGCGGAGCGGCGCCTGAGAAACCCAAAGGTGAAGTGTTCAGACTGTACAGCCCTTGGTGCACCGGACACTGTCCGGTGGTGCACCGGACAGTCCAGTGCGCCAGACCAGGGTACTCTTCGGTTTCTTTTGCTCCTTTCTTTTGAACCCTAACTTTGATCTTTTATTGGTTTGTGTTGAACCTTTATGCACCTATAGAATACATAATCTAGAGCAAACTTTTTAGTCCAATATTTGTGTTGGGCATTCAACCACCAAAATCATTTATAGGAAAAGATTTGAGCCTATTTCCCTTTCAATCTCCCCCTTTTTGGTGATTGATGCCAACACAATCCAAAGCAAATATATAAGTGCAGAATTAAACTAGTTTGCATAAGGTAAGTGCATAGGTTACATAGAATTAAACCAATTTATAATCACTAGATATGCATGGATTGCTTTCTTTTATTTAATATTTTGGACCACGTTTGCACCACTTGTTTTGTTTTTGCAAATTCTTTTGGAAAATCTTTTTAAAGTCTTTTTGCAAATAGTCAAAGGCATATGAGTAAGATTGTAAGAAGCAATTTCAATATTTGAAATTTTCTCCCCTGTTTCAAATGCTTTTCCATTGACTAAACAAAACTCCCCCTCAATGAAATTCTCCTCTTAGTGTTCAAGAGGGTTTTACTAATTTTTGTAAATACTAATTTGAACAAGATCAAATACGTTAAGATACCAATTTGAAAGCTTCTAAAGAATTGGTAGTGGTGGTGCGGTCCTTTTGCTTTGGGCTAATATTCTCTCCCCCTTTGGCATTAATCGCCAAAAACGGAAACGTTGGAGAGCCCTTTACTTTTTCCCCCATTGGTACAAGTAAATGTGAGTGTAAAGAGTATACCAATCGAAGAGTGGTGAAGTAACGACGAAGGGTAAATGATACCGGTAGAGTGGAGTGGAAGCCTTGTCTTCGTCGAGTACTCCATTTCCCTTTCAATCTACGACTTAGTATAGAAATATACTCGAAAACACATTAGTCGTAGCAAATGAAAGAGATATGATCAAAGGTATATAGATGAGCTATGTGTGCAATGTTTCAATCAAAATTCCAAGAATCAAGAATATTTAGCTCATTCCTAAGTTTGCAAAAGGTTTTCTCATCTAGTGGTTTGGTAAAGATATCAGCTAATTGATCTTTGGTGTTAATATAGGCTATCTCAATATCTCCCCTTTGTTAGTGATCCCTCAAAAAGTGATACCGAATGTCTATGCGCTTAGTGCGGCTGTGTTCAATGGGATTCTCCGCCATGCGGACAGCACTCCCATTGTCACATAGGAGAGGGACTTTGCTCAATTTGTAGCCATAGTCCCTAAGGGTTTGCCTCATCCAAAGTAATTGCGCACAACAATGGCCTGCGGCAATATACTCGGCTTTGGCGGTAGAAAGAGCTACTGAGTTTTGTTTCTTTGAAGCCCAAGACACCAGAGATCTCCCTAAAAACTGACAAGTCCCTGATGTGCTGTTCCTATCATTTTTACACCAGCCAAATCGACATCGGAATATCCTATTAAATCAAAGGTCGATCCCCTGGGGTACCAAAGTCCAAACTTAGGAGTGTAAACTAAATATCTCATGATTCGTTTCACGGCCCTAAGGTGAACTTCCTTAGGATCGGCTTGGAACCTCGCACACATGCATACGGAAAGCATAATATCCGGTCGAGATGCACATAAATAGAGTAAAGATCCTATCATCGGCCGGTATACCTTTTGATCTACGGATTTACCTCCCGTGTCGAGGTCGAGATGCCCATTAGTTCCCATGGGTGTCTTGATGGGCTTGGCATCCTTCATTCCAAACTTCTTAAGAATGTCTTGAATGTACTTGGTTTGGCTGATGAAGGTGCCTTCTTGGAGTTGCTTGATTTGAAATCCTAAGAAATATCTCAACTCCCCCATCATAGACATCTCGAATTTTTGAACCATGATCCTACTAAACTTATCTTCAAAGCTGGGAGGTTGCTCAACATAGACCTCTTCCTTGATTGGTCCATTGAGGAAGGCACTCTTCACGTCCATTTGATAAAGCTTGAAGCCATGGTAAGTAGCATAGGCAAGTAATATACAAATTGACTCAAGCCTAGCTACGGGTGCATAAGTTTCATCAAAATCCAAACCTTCGACTTGTGAATAACCCTTGGTCACAAGTCGGGCTTTGTTCCTTATCACCACACCATGCTCATCTTGCTTGTTGCGGAATACCCATTTGGTACCTGAAAGTCGCTTAGAGGGGGGTGAATAGGCGAATTCTGAAAATTATAAACTTAAGGCACAACTACAAGCTGGGGTTAGTGTTAGAAACAAAACTGAGTCCGAAAGAGAGGGTGAAAACAAATCAACCAAGAAATAGAGTGGATGACACGATGATTTGTTTTACCGAGGTTCAGCTCTTGAGAACCTAGTCCCTGTTGAGGTGGTCACAAAGACTGGGTCTCTTTCAACCCTTTCCCTCTCTCAAACAGTCACCTAGACCGAGTGAGCTTTCTTCCTTGATTTCCCGGGTCACTTAGACCCCGCAAGGACCACCACACAATTGGTGTCTCTTGCTTTGCTTACAAGGCTTTGAGAGTAAGAATGAGAGAAAGAAGAAAGCCAACCAAGCAACAAGAGCAACAAAAGAACACAAGTCGATCTTCTCACAAGTCATAAAAACTAGAGTTGAATTGTGGACTTTGATTTGATCGGAGGCTTTGATTTATGTATTGGAGTGTTGTGTATTGCTCTTGTATTGAATGAGTAGTAGTGAATGCTTGGATGGTTGGAGTGGAGGTGGTTGGGGGTATTTATAGCCCCAACCACCAACTCAACCGTTGGGGAAGGCTGCTGTCGATGGGCGCACCGGACAGGCATTGTTCGCTGTCCGGTGCGCCTTCTGGCGTTGCTCTGACTCTGCGCAAACTGTCCGCACACTGTTCACATTTGCAGGTGACCGTTGGAGTTGACCATTGCACTGCCCAGCCGTTGCTCCGGTGGCACACCGGACAGTCCAATGAATTATAGCGGAGCGCGGCCTCAGAAACCCGAAGGTGAAGAGTTTGGAGTCGCTCGCCCCTGGTGCACCGGACACTGTCCGGTGGCACACCAGACAGTCCGGTGCGCCAGACCGGGAGCTCTTCGGTTCCTTTTTGCTCCTTTCTTTTGAACCCTAACTTGAACTTTTTATTGGTTTGTGTTGAACCTTTAGCTCCTGTAGAACACATAATCTAGAGCAAACTAGTTAGTCCAAATATTTGTGTTGGGCATTCAACCACCAAAATTATATTTAGGAAAAGGTTAAATCCTATTTCCCTTTCAATCTCCCCCTTTTTGGTGATTGATGCCAACACAAACCAAAGCAAATATATAAGTGTAGAATTGAACTAGTTTGCATAAGGTGAGTGCAAAGGTTACTTGGAATTAAACCAATTTATCATTTCAATAGTTATGCATGGATTGCTTTCTTTTATTTAACATTTTGGACCACGCTTGCACCACGGTTTTGTTTTTGCAAATTCTTTTGGAAATTCTTTTGAAAGTCTTTTTGCAAATAGTCAAAGGCATATGAGTAAGATTGCAAGAAGCATTTTTAAGATTTGAAATTTCTCCCCCTGTTTCAAATGCTTTTCCTTTGACTTTAAACAAAACTCCCCCTGAATTGGAATTCTCCTCTTAGTTTTCAAGAGGGTTTTGATAGATCCATTTGAAAATACCAACAAAATTTTCAAAACACAATTTAAAAATTAGGTGGTGGTGCGGTCCTTTTGCTTTGGGCTTAATATTTCTCCCCCTTTGGCATTAATCGCCAAAAACGGAGACTTTTGTGAGCCCTTTACTTTCTCCCCCATTGGTACAAGTAAACATGAGTGGAAAGATTATACCAATGTGAAGTTTGGTGGAGTAACGATAAAGGGTAAGTAATACGGTAGAGTGGAGTGGAAGCCTTGTCTTCGTCGAGTACTCCCTTTCCCTTTCAATCTACGACTTAGCATAAAAATACACTTGGAAACACATTAGGCATAGCAAATGAAAGTGATAAGACCAAAGGTATTTAAATGAACAATTTGTGCAATGTTTCAATCAAAATTCTGAGAATCAAGTATATTTAGCTCATTTCTAAGTTTGGTAAAGGTTTTCTCACCTAAAGGTTTTGTAAAGATATCGGCTAATTGATCTTTGGTATTAATATAGGCTATCTCAATATCCCCCCTTTGTTGGTGATCCCTCAAGAAGTGATACCGAATGTCTATGTGCTTAGTGCGGCTGTGTTTAACGGGATTCTCCGCCATGTGGATAGCACTCTCATTGTCACATAGGAGAGGGACTTTGCTCAATTTGTAGCCATAGTCCCTGAGGGTTTGCCTCATCCAAAGCAATTGCGCGCAACAATGGCCTGTGGCAATGTACTCGGCTTCGGCAGTTGATAGGGCTACTGAATTTTGTTTCTTTGAAGCTCAAGACACCAGGGATCTCTCCAGAAACTGACAAGTCCCTGATGTGCTCTTCCTATCAATTTTACCCCCTGCCCAATCGACATTGGAATATTCTATCAAATCAAAGGTTGATCCCCTAGGGTACCAAAGCCCAAACATAGGAGTGTAAACTAAATATCTCATGATTCGCTTCACGACCCTAAGGTGAACTTCCTTAGGCTCGGCTTGGAACCTTGCACACATGCATACAGAAAGCATAACATCTGGTCGATATGCACATAAATAGAGTAAAGATCCTATCATCGACCGGTATACCTTTTGATCTACAGATTTACCTCCCGTGTCGAGATCGAGATGCCCATTTGTTCCCATGGGTGTCTTGATGGGCTTGGCATCCTTCATTCCAAACTTCTTAAGAATGTCTTGGATGTACTTAGTTTGGCTGATGAAGGTGCCCTCTTGGAGTTGCTTGATTTGGAATCCTAAGAAATATCTCAACTCCCCCATCATTGACATCTCGAATTTTTGTATCATGATCCTACTAAACTCTTCACAAGTAGATTTGTTAGTAGACCCAAATATGATATCATCAACATAAATTTGGCATACAAACAAATCATTTGCAACAGTTTTAGTAAAGAGAGTAAGATCGACTTTTCTGACTTTGAAGCCATTAGTGATAAGAAAATCTCGCAGGCATTCATACCATGCTCTTGGGGCTTGCTTGAGCCCATAAAGCACCTTTGAGAGTTTATAGACATGGTTAGGGAACTCACTATCTTAAAAGCCAGGAGGTTGCTCAACATAGACCTCTTCCTTGATTGGTCTATTGAGGAAGGCACTCTTTACGTCCATTTGATAAAGCTTGAAGCCATGGTAAGTAGCATAGGCAAGTAATATGCGAATTGACTCAAGCCTAGCTACGGGTGCATAAGTTTCATCAAAATCCAAACCTTCGACTTGTGAATACCCCTTGGCCACAAGTCGGGCTTTGTTTCTTATCACCACACCGTGCTCATCTTGCTTGTTGCGTAATACCTACTGTTGGGGACTTGTTCTCAAATGCTTCGGATTAAGAACAAGGCAACATAAAAAGTGTTAAATGTTAAAGTCCTTCGTCCTTCGAAACATTATACCCCTTCGGGAAATAATGATTTTGGGACGAAGGTCATAAGAAACGTACCTTCGTAAATATAATAAGTAATGACGAAGGATTCATATAAAGTGTGAAATATAAACATCAACATGGAATCATTTCTATTTTATTAACATGGAGAAATAGAAATGATTTCAAATTACAAATGTACCTTCGGTCCTGAGAGAAGGTAAAAAGTACAAGCGTGACGCAAAAAGCCAATGCCCAGTCAGCGTGAACAGTACGGGAGTACTGTTCATCTATTTATAGACGCGGGACGCAGCCCACGTAAAATTACATCCATGTCCACTACATTTGTTAATGACTTATGAAAATCTGTCGAGGCCCACGTAGTCTTTTCATCTTTAAGTCAGTTCCCCTTTCTGGTGACGAAGCTTCCCCGCGCACAGCTTCGGCTGCGCTCATGCTTCGTCTGGTTCAGGCTTCGTCCTGGCCGTGCTTCTTTCATAACTCTGAGTCCGAAAATACCTGTTCACATAATCCACTTGGAAAATATTGTCAAATCATGTTTTTGAGGACCTTCGGAGGACGAAGGCCCCCAACAGTAGCCCCTCGCAATATTAATTTGTTAATAATAAATTCAGATTGCGATATGGACGAAGGCCTTGAGCCGAAGGTCCGAAAAAACACCTTCCCTTTGCTAGAATAGCAACCTTCACTGACAAGCGGGACCTTTCAATTGTCAACGCCCTGGGCGTATAAATAATATCGCACCGCAAACTCATTTGGTACGCACACTTGCCATCTGCTTCGGCCCACTAAAATTTTTAGCTCTTGCACTAAGATTTGCTGGTCTTTTTTGATTTTTAAGCTTCGGCCTCGGGAACAATTTTTTAGCGTTTCCGAAGATGTCTGAAGGCAAGAAGATCCCTGCTGAGACGAAGCTGAGTCTTGAGGAGGAGAAGAATCTGGGGTTCCTGATAGCGATGGCAGAGACGAATACAGAGAAAATCACCAAGGAGATCCTCGAAGGTCTGTCCGAAGATACTGGTGACAGCGACAGCTATGATGTGGAGAGCGGTGGTGAAGAGGCCGAAGATCGTCCATGGCGGCCAAGCCACACAGTTTTCGGGAAAACCACTATCAAGCAGAGCCATATTGATAATATGAGGGGGCGGTACTTTCGAGATTTATCTATTGTGAGGGCTGACGCTGGAGAAAAGACTTCTCCCACCCCCGAAGAAGATGAAGTTGTGATTTTCCGAAGCTTTCTCAAGGCTGGGCTTCGATTCCCCCTGAGCAACTTTGTTATCGAGGTATTGAAAACATTTCAAGTCTACCTTCATCAACTTACCCCCGAAGCTATCATAAGAATGGGGATTTTTGTCTGGGCTGTGAGAAGCCAAGGTTTGGAACCAGACGGTAAAAGCTTCTGCAACATTCACGAGTTATTGTACGAGACGAAACCCTGGGGAAAAGAGCAATATCACAACAATTTTGGGTGCTACAGCTTCGGCGCCCGCTCCGGGTCAAGCTGCCCTGTGCCGACCTTTCGGAAGAGGTGGCCCGGAGCCTGGATGACTGAATGGTTTTATGTGAAAAATGACCTAACAGCGCAAGATAATGTCAAAAGTATCATTATGCACCCAATCTGGCAACGCTTCGGACTTCGAAGGCCGAAGGTTGAAATGGATGAGGCAGCCGAAGAGTGCCAAAGAGCCTTCGGTGTAGTTTGCTCCTTTATTGGGACAAGGGACTTAGTCCAAGAGCACATTGCCTTCAGGGTATGGCCACTTGCAGAAAAATGGGAAATGCCGAAGGATACTATCAAAGAGTCCGACGAAGGCGGACTGGTCAGACTGAAGTACACATTTAAATATGCAGATAAATTTATTGAACCTGATGACGACTGGTTGAAAAGCATTGAAACATTAAGTGACGAACTGCTTGGGGCGTATTCGAAGGCTGAGAACACTGCGTTATCAGCAGCCTTCGGAGGCCGAAAAAAGAAGAGACTCAACCGGGTGTTTGATGCAGTTGGGTTCTTCTACCCTGATTATCGTTATCCCATTCGAGGGCAAAAAAGAAAAAACACAACCTCTGCAAAAGAAGAAGCTGCAACTGCTCCTAGCGAGCCAGAACTGAAAGGAAAGAGGGTAAAGGTCCTCGCACACCAGCCACGCCATATTGAACCAGCTTCGGTGCCTGAGTTCACCGGAGAAACTTCTTCGGCCGCCGAAGCTGAACAGCCAACCGTGCTGCCGGAAATTGCAGAGATGGCCGAAGCGCCATCCACAGAAAAAATGAAAGAAGCGAAAAAACCGACTAAGGAAAAATCATCGGAAGTTTTGAGTCCTGCAGCAAATGTCGAAACAGCAAAAAACCAAAAGGGGTCGACGGTGACCCCAAAAAGGAAAAGAATGGTAAACGTACTAGATGTCTTGGAGACAATTAAGTCTTCAAGCACAACTCCGAAAAAGAGTGTTGAAATTGCTGAAGCTTCTACTGAAGCTTCGACGCGACAGGCTGAAGCTGAAGCTGGGCCTTCAGAGCCCTTCAAGGAGCAAACTTTGGAAGCCGAAGCAATAAAAATACCAGCTCCAGTTTTAGTTGAAGAAACTGACACTGCCATCCCCGAAGCGCCTGCCAGCATGTGCGACTACATCATACGACATGCTTCGGGGAAAAAACTATCTGAAGAAGAAACTCATGAAGCTAAGCATTATGCGAAGGAGCTAAAATATCCGAAGGGGGCAGTAATATTCAATGGGACGAATGAAGATGACTTCTTATACTGCCTGCCTGACAACAAAGAGCTTTCTGTCTGCCGAGAGATGGCTAGAAGTATTGATTTCCCGAAGCTTGAGTCTGGATTGTGCGCCATGACGAAAGAAGATCTCGCAGACAGTCTTGCGTACAACAGCCTAAAGGTATGAGAGTTAAACGCTTGAAAAAACCCCCTCTTTTTTTTTCTTTTCTTTTAACTCATTCCTTTTTTCTTATACGAATTCTTTTTTTTCGCATAGGGCCTGATCTTAAGCAACGCACTAAGAGCCCAAAAGAGCGCCGAAGATGAGAGTTATGAGATTGCGTTTAATAATTTACGCTCCGAAGTTATCAAACTGAGAAACGAAGCTTTGGAAAAAGATAAAATTCTGCTTACACTGGTAGATAAAGTGAAGAAAGACGAAGTTGCTTCAAAGGCCCAGGCCGAAGCCCAAAAGCGCGAGATTAAAGATCTTCAGAAACAGCTGGCTAGAGCTAAAGAGGAGCGCGTACTTGAGGAAACAAAACGAGAACTCAGTGATCATATGGTCAACAAATTGGAGTTAAGAGTTAAAGAGCTTCGTGCATCTCAGGGAAAATGTTATGTCAAATCTATAGAGTGCGTGAATAAAATTAAAACCAGCTTCGCCAGCGTGGGCGCCTTTTCTAGCGAGGAGAATTTCTCTCGAGGCAATCCCGAAGGTCCACTGGAATGGATTAGTCACGAAGCAGAGGCCTTCGAGGAGATCCTGAGCAGTCGTGGCGATATCTGCGCTTTTTCGGGCGCCAGAGGAATTGCTTCTGTCTTAGAGAAAAAAGGTTGTGAGCACGTAAAATCTCTAGCTCAGTCCGAAGCTACCTTATCTTGCGAAGACATCAAGGACCCCTCGGCCGAAGCAAGCGTGGTTGGTGGCAAATTTTTTACTGATATCTGGAACGACGGCGGCCGAGGAATGGCACAAGAAATCATCCAAAGGAGCGAAAGAGGCATCCACGATGCTAGGAAAGTGGCAGAAGCTGCCGAAAAAAGTACGGAGCCCGAAAGGCAATTAGGTATTAATTAGTCGTTCTTATTGTGTTGTAATTTTTGTTTCAAACTCTGCTCACAGTTTGTAATAGTAATGAAGAAATGTTCTCTTCCCTCAGAAGTCGCTGGGTCGGCTGCCGACCCCCACACAAAAGTGGACGATGAAATTAAAGAAATGGCCGAAGCTATCATGGACAAAGTTGTTGACCAACTTCTAAATGAAGCCGCCGAAGCGGTATTAAAAGAAGACTAGATGCTATTCAGAAAAAACATTTAAATTGTGATCTATGTAATATTTTGTACATTTGAATGTAACATACAAGTTTCTTTTCGTTATTCAATTCTTTACGATGCATGAAACTCTACATACATACCTTTTTGAGCCTTTGGCGAAAAAACACCTTCCCTTCTTTTCATGCTTCGTGAAGAAGACATTCTCCGTTAAAATTATTCCGATAAAACACGTTCATGCTCCATGAAAACAATCTCCGAAGCTATACAATTTGGGCACTGCTCTGACGAAGCTTGTCCATGCTTCGTAAAAACAGCCTCCGAAGCTATTTTCCGAAGATTATCATTGCATTCCATCGTGACTTTGCACAATTCCTTCGGAGGTTAATACTGTGTACCCTTCTTTTGCCGCATGCAACATGATGTATGATGCTTATGCTATGCGAAATGATGTGATGATGTTATGTTATGCAAATGACGTCTGTTCCGAAGATACACACAAAATTCATTCGTAAGCTCTGCATTCCCTTAGGAACGTCTTTGGAGCTTCTTCGTCTTTTACTTAGACGGTATAAGCTCTGCATTCCCTTAGGAACGTCTTTGGAGCTTCTTCGTCTTTTACTTAGACGGGATAAGCTCTGCATTCCCTTAGGAACGTCTTTGGAGCTTCTTCGTCTTTTACTTAGACGGTATAAGCTCTGCATTCCCTTAGGAACGACTTCTGAGCAGAAAACTTACACTGCGCTCCCTTTGGAACGGCTTTTTGTGACTTCATGAACTTACTCTGCGTTCCTTAGAACGACTTTCTGTTACTCCGAAGGATTTTTAACACTTCGAAGGTCCTCCTTGTTAATGCAAAAACTTCATCAACTGATTTTCCTCGTGGAAAACAGCGAAATTATTACATGGAAACTATCAATGTTTCTTTGCTACAGAGAATAGAACTAAATGGAAAAGACTGCTATCAAAGGTAGGATATGTGTCAATAAATGTGCTTCGACTCTGGCACAGTGCTGTTGACTGTGCGAGCTTCGGATTGTTCTCTGAAGTCCCTTTGATGTGGAGCATATTGACTCCCTTCTGGCTGCTGGCCTTGTTGCAGCGGGGGTGGGGGCGGGGGCTGTTGCCATGAAGCTTGAGGTTGACTTGCCGAAGCTACGGAAGCTGCAGGATGGTTGCTCACATACTCCGGGATGTAAGGCTGATGGTACGAAGCAGTATGCATGACCTGCTTCGGCTGTCCCTGTTGCGCTGCAGCTTCTGCCAGCTCCTTTTGTTTCTGGATGGTAACATGGCACATCCTGGTGGTATGGCCCTTGTTCTCACCGCAGAATAAGCAAAATGTCCTCCTTGGTTGATCTCCAAATCTCCCGCCGAAGCCCCTGGCGCCTCTGCCTCTTGGAGCTGGTGGCCGAAAGAAAGTCTGCTGCTGCCCCGAAGCCTGTGAGGAGCACTGCGGCCTGCTTTGCTGACTCCCCTTATCATCATTTTGAGTGTTGTGGATGGACCTGACATGCCTCGGATAGAAACGTCCCCCGAAGCCCCTGGTCATCTCAGAAAATCTGAAGGCTTCCTCCCTTCTTTGGCGAAAGTCATTATCAGCCCGAATGTACTCGTCCATCTTTTGGAGTAGCTTTTCCAGCGTCTGAGGAGGCTTCCTAGCAAAGTATTGGGCTGCAGGTCCAGGACGAAGCCCCTTGATCATGGCTTCGATAACAATTTCATTGGGCACCGTTGGTGCCTGTGCCCTCAAACGCAAGAACCTTCTGACATACGCCTGAAGGTATTCCTCATGGTCCTGAGTGCACTGAAACAAAGCTTGTGCAGTGACCGGCTTCGTCTGAAATCCTTGAAAGCTGGTTAACAACATATCCTTCAGCTTCTGCCATGAGGTAATTGTCCCTGGTCGGAGGGAGGAGTACCAGGTCTGAGCAACATTCCTGACGGCCATAACGAAAGACTTCGCCATGACTGCAGCATTGCCCCCATACGAAGACACTGTTGCTTCGTAGCTCATCAGGAACTGCTTCGGGTCTGAGTGACCGTCGAACATGGGAAGCTGAGGTGGCTTATAGGATGGAGGCCAAGGTGTAGCCTGCAGCTCAGCGGACAAAGGAGAAGCATCATCGAAAACAAAATTTCCCTGATGGAAATTGTCATACCAGTCATCTTCGTTGACGAAGCCCTCCTGCTGAAGGTCTTTCTGCTGAGGCCTTCTGTTTTGCTCATCATGGGTGAGGTGGCGGACTTCCTCAGAGGCTTCATCTATCTGCCGTTGCAATTCAGCTAGCCGGGCCATCTTCTCCTTCTTCCTTTGTACCTGTTGATGTAGGATCTCCATATCCCTGATTTCTTGGTCGAGCTCTTCCTCCTGAAGCGTCGGGCTGACAGCCTTTCTCTTCTGGCTTCGGGCCTCCCGCAGAGAGACGGTCTCCTGGTTGTGGTCCAGCGGTTGCAGTGCTGAAGCCCCAGTCGCTGAAGCTTTCTTCGGCGCCATAGCTTCCGAAGGTGTTCAAAAAAGCTCGAAGTGGAAGTGAGTTCACCGGAGGTGGGCGCCAATGTTGGGGACTTGTTCTCAAATGCTTCGGATTAAGAACAAGGCAACATAAAAAGTGTTAAATGTTAAAGTCCTTCGTCCTTCGAAACATTATACCCCTTCGGGAAATAATGATTTTGGGACGAAGGTCATAAGAAACGTACCTTCGTAAATATAATAAGTAATGACGAAGGATTCATATAAAGTGTGAAATATAAACATCAACATGGAATCATTTCTATTTTATTAACATGGAGAAATAGAAATGATTTCAAATTACAAATGTACCTTCGGTCCTGAGAGAAGGTAAAAAGTACAAGCGTGACGCAAAAAGCCAATGCCCAGTCAGCGTGAACAGTACGGGAGTACTGTTCATCTATTTATAGACGCGGGACGCAGCCCACGTAAAATTACATCCATGTCCACTACATTTGTTAATGACTTATGAAAATCTGTCGAGGCCCACGTAGTCTTTTCATCTTTAAGTCGGTTCCCCTTTCTGGTGACGAAGCTTCCCCGCGCACAGCTTCGGCTGCGCTCATGCTTCGTCTGGTTCAGGCTTCGTCCTGGCCGTGCTTCGTATTCATAACTCTGAGTCCGAAAATACCTATTCACATAATCCACTTGGAAAATATTGTCAAATCATGTTTTTGAGGACCTTCGGAGGACGAAGGCCCCCAACACCTACTTGGTTCCTACAACATTTTGGTTAGGACGTGGAACTAAATGCCATACCTCATTCCTCGTGAAGTTGTTGAGCTCCTCTTGCATTGCCAGCACCTAATCCGAATCTCTTAGTGCATCCTCTACCTGTATGGCTCAATAGAGGAAACAAAAGAGTAATGTTCACAAAAATGAGTGACTTGAGATCGAGTAGTTACCCCCTTATGGATATCACCAAGAATGGAGTTCACGGGGTGATCTCTTTGAATCGCCTGGTGGACTCTTGGGTGTGGCGGTCTTTGACCCTGTACTTCTTATTCATCTTCCTTGTCTTGATTTTCTTCATCTCCCCCTTGATCATTGCCTTCTTCTTGAGGTGGCTCATCTTCTTGTTCTTCTTCTTCATCATCTTGAGCCTGTTCCTCATCTTGAGTTGGTGGAGATGCGTTTGGAAATGCGAGGATGGCGTAAAGTAAAGGAGTGCGTTTGGAAATGCGAGGATAGCGTAGGGGGATCTTACTAAACTTCTTGCGATCATGACGCTTAGAAGTGACGGACGGCGCGTTGGAGCCGGAGGTGGCTGGCGACGAAGAATCGGTCTCGTAGTAGACCACCTTCTTCATCTTCTTTTTCTTGTTGCCACTCCGATGCGACTTGACACAGGGAGGGGATTCCTCCTTGCCTTTGGCACCAGACTCCCTTGATGGAGCCTTCTCGTGGCTTGCGGACTTCTCGCCGGTCACGATCTCCCTCTTGGCGTGATCTCCCGACATCACTTCGAGTTGTTAAACTCTTAATGAAGCACCGGTTCTGATACCAATTGAAAGTCACCTAGAGGGGGGTGAATAGGCAAAATCTGTAAATTATAAACTTAAGGCACAACTACAACCGAGGTTAGCGTTAGAAACAAAACCGAGTCCGAAAGAGAGGGTGAAAACAAATCAACCAAGAAATAGAGTGGATGACATGGTGATTTGTTTTACCGTGGTTCGTTTCTTGAGAACCTAGTCCCCGTTGAGGTGGTCACAAAGATCGGGTCTCTTTCAACCCTTTCCCTCTCTCAAATGGTCACCTAGACCGAGTGAGCTTTCTTCCTTGATTTCCTGGGTCACTTAGACCTCGCAAGGACCACCACACAATTGGTGTCTCTTGCTTTGCTTACAAGGCTTTGAGAGTAAGAATGAGAGAAAGAAGAAAGCCAACCAAGCAACAAGAGCAACAAAAGAACACAAGTCGATCTTCTCACAAGTCCTAAAAACTAGAGTTGAATTGTGGACTTTGATTTGATCGGAAGCTTTGATTAGTAGTGTTGTGTATTGCTTTTGTATTGAATGAGTAGTAGTGAATGCTTGGATGGTTGGAGTGGAGGTGGTTGGGGGTATTTATAGCCCCAACCACCAACTCAACCGTTGGGGAAGGCTGCTGTCGATGGGCACACTGGACAGTCCGGTGCGCCACCGGACACTGTCCGGTGTGCCAGCCACGTCACCCAACCGTTAGGGTTCTGATGGTTTCGACCGTTGGAGCTCTGACTTCTTGGTGCACCAGACAGTCCGGTGCCGCACCGGACAGGCACTATTCACTGTCCGGTGCGCCTTCTGGCGCTGCTCTGACTCTACGTGAACTGTCCGCGCACTGTTCACGTTTGCAGGTGACCGTTGGAGTTGATCATTGTGCTGCCCAGCCGTTGCTCCGCTGGCACACCGGACAGTCCGGTGAATTGTAGCGGAGCGCGGCCTAAGAAACTTGAAGGTGAAGAGTTTGGAGTCGCTCGCCCTGGTGCACCGGACACTGTCCGGTGGCACACCGGACAATCCGGTGCGCTAGACCAGGGAGCTCTTCAGTTCCTTTTTGCTCCTTTCTTTTGAACCCTAACTTGAACTTTTTATTGGTTTGTGTTGAACCTTTAGCACTTGTAGAAAACATAATCTAGAGCAAACTATTTAGTCCAAATATTTGTGTTGGGCATTCAACCACCAAAATTATATTTAGGAAAAGGTTAAATCCTATTTCCCTTTCAGTACCTACAACATTTTGATTAGGACGTGGAACCAAATGTCATACCTCATTCCTCGTGAAGTTGTTGAGCTCCTCTTGCATTGCCAGCACCCAATCCGAATCTCTTAGTGCATCCTCCACCCTATATGGCTCAATAGAGGACACAAAAGAGTAATGTTCACAAAAATGAGCGACTCAAGATCGAGTAGTTACCCCCTTATGAATATCACCGAGGATGGAGTTCATGGGGTGATCTCTTTGAATCGCCTGGTGGACTCTTGGGTGTGGCAGATTTTGACCCTGAATTTCTTGATCATCTTCCTTGTCTTGATCAATTTCATCTCCCCCTTGATCCTTGTCCTCCTCTTGAGGTGGCTCATCTTCTTGATCTTCTTATTCATCACCTTGAGCCTGTTCCTCATCTTGAGTTGGTGGAGATGCTTGATTGGAAGATGGTGATTGATCTTGTGCTTGTGGAGGCTCTTCGGATTCCTTAGGACACACATCCCCAATGGACATGTTCCTTAGCACGACGCATGGAGCCTCTTCATCATCTAATTCATCAAGATCAACTTGCTCCACTTGGGAGCCATTAGTCTCATCAAACACAACGTCACAAGAAACTTCAACTAGTCCAGTGGACTTGTTAAAGACTCTATATGCCCTTGTGTTTGAATCATATCCTAGTAAAAAGCCTTCTACAGCCTTAGGAACAAATTTAGATTTTCTACCTCTTTTAACAAGAATAAAACATTTGCTACCAAAGACTCTAAAATATGAAACATTGGGCTTTTTACCGTTGAGGAGTTCATAAGATGTCTTCTTGAGGATTCGGTGAAGGTAGAGCCGGTTGATGGAGTAGCAGGCGGTGTTAATCGCCTCGGCCCAAAACCAGTCCGATGTCTTGTACTCATCAAGCATGATCCTTGCCATGTCCAATAGAGTTCTATTCTTCCTCTCCACTACACCATTTTGTTGAGGTGTATAGGGAGAAGAGAACTCATGCTTGATGCCCTCCTCCTCAAGAAAGCCTTCAATTGAGAGTTCTTGAACTCTGTCCCGTTGTCGCTTCTTATCTTTTTGATCCTTAAGCCGAACTCATTTTGAGCTCATCTCAAGAATCCCTTTAAAGTCTCTTGGGTTTGAGATTTATCCTATAAAAAGAATACCCAAGTGAAGCGAGAATAGTCATCCACAATTACTAGACAGTACTTACTCCCACCGATGCTTATGTAAGTGATCGGGCTGAATAGATCCATGTGGAGTAACTCGAGCGGCCTGTCCATTATCATGATGTTTCGTGTGGATGATGGGCACCAATTTGCTTTCCTGCTTGACATGCTCTACAAACCCTGTCTTTCTCAAAATGAACATTTGTTAGTCCCAAAATGTGTTCTCCCTTTAGAAGCTTGTGAAGATTCTTCATTCCAACATGAGCTAGTCGGCGATGCCAGAGCCAACCCATATTAGTCTTAGCAATTAAGCAAGTGTCGAGTTCAGCTCTATTAAAATCAACTAAGTATAGCTGACCCTCTAACACTCCCTTAAATGCTACTGAATCATCACTCCTTCTAAAGACAGTAACACCTACATCTGTAAAGAGACAATTGTAACCCATATTGCATAATTGAGAAACTAAAAGCAAGTTATAATCTAAAGAATCTACAAGAAAAACATTGGAAATGGAATGGTCAGGTGATATAGCAATTTTACCAAGTCCTTTGACCAAACCTTGATTTCCATCCCCGAATGTGATAGTTCTTTGGGGATCTTGATTTTTCTCGTAGGAGAAGAACATCCTTTTCTCCCCAGTCATGTGGTTTGTGCACCCGCTATCAATTATCCAACTTGAGCCCCCAGATGCATAAACCTGCAAAACAGTTTTAGGCCTTGTTCTTAGGTACCCAAACAGTCTTGGGTCCTTTCACGTTAGAAACAAGCACCTTTGGTACCCAAACACAAGTCTTTGAGCCCTTGTATTTGGCCCCAACATATTTGGCAACTACTTTGCCTGATTTGTTAGTTAAAACATAAGAAGCATCAAAAGTATTAAATGAAATGTTATGATCATTTGATGTAGTAGGAGATTTCTTTTTAGGCAATTTAATATGGGTTGATTGCCTGTAACTAGATACCTCATTCTTATACATAAAAGCATGATGGGAAACAGAATGAGACTTCCTAGCATGAATTCTCCTAATCTTGTGCTCGGGATAACCAGCAGGATATAAAATGTAACCCTCGTTATCCTGAACCATGGGAGCCTTGCCCTTAACAAAGTTAGACAATTTCTTAGGGGCATTAATTTTGACATTGTTTCCCTGTTGGAAACCAATGCCATCCTTAATGCCAGGGCGTCTCCCACTATAGAGCATGCTCTGAGCAAATTTAGATTTTTCATTTTCTATTTCATGCTCATTTATTTTAGCAGTTAGTTGAGCTATGTGATCATTTTGTCGTTTAATTAAAGCAAGGTGATCATGAATAGCATCAACATTAATATCTCTACATCTTATGCAAATACAAACATGATCAATAGTGGATGTAGAGGGTTTGCAAGATTTTAATTCATCTATCTTAGATTTTAGCATGGCATTTTCATCTCTAAGACAGGAAATGGAAGCATTGCAAATATTTAAATCTTTAGCCTTAGAAATTAAACTTGCATTTTCAGTTTTAAGGCTAGAAATAGATTCATTCAATTTATCAATATTAGCAATTAAACCAGCATTATCATTTCTAAGATTGGTAATTGAATCATCACAAACATTTAACTTCTCAACCTTAGCAATAAAACTAGCATTCTCAGTTCTAAGGTTGGAAATGGTGTCATGACAAATGCTAAGCTCCTTAGTCAAATTTTCATTTTTCTCTACTTTCTGAGCATAAGCATTTTTTACTTTAACATGTCTTTTGTTTTCCTTAATAAGGAATTCCTCTTGGCTATCCAAGAGTTCATCCTTCTCATGAATAGCACCTATCAATTCATTCAATTTTTCTTTCTGTTGCATGTTAAGATTGGCAAAAAGGGTAAGCAAATTTTCCTCATCTTCACTAGAGCTACCCTCATCACTAGATGTTGTATATTTAGTGGAGGCTCTAGATTTTACCTTCTTATTTTTGTCGTCCTTTGCCATGAAGCACTTGTGGCCGACGTTGGGGAAGAGGAGGCCTTTTTTAACGGCGTCCTCGTCGGAGGAGGAGTCGGTGGAGCTCTCATCAGAGTCCCATTCCCGACACACGTGGGCATCGCCGCCCTTCTTCTTGTAGTATCTCTTCTTTTCCTTCCTCTTTCCCTTCTTATCGTCGCCCCTGTCACTATCACTAGATAATGGACATTTAGCAATAAAATGACCAGTCTTACCACATTTGTAGCACACCCTTTTAGAACGGGGCATGTATGAAAGGGAAATGTGCCCTTGGGCCATTTCTAAGTATTTTGGTGATTGAGTGCCAACACAAATGCTTTTGTGTTAATCTATGCAAAGTGGTGGACAAAGTGCAATTCAAGTCAAAAGGTATGTTTCTAGACTTAGTACATTATTTTATGGACTAATGTATTGTGTCTAAGTGCTGGAAATAGGAGAAATCGAATTGGAAAAGAGATGGCTTGGTTCAGCCAAAGTCTGCGCAGTCTGGGTGCACCGGACTGTCCGGTGGTGCACCGGACAGTGTCCGGTGGTGCACCGGACAGTGTTCGGTGCGCCAGGCTGGCTCTGGCGAACTTGCTGCTCTCGAGAGTTCGACGGCGGTGTACGGCTATAAATCACCGGACTGTCCGGTGGTGCACCGGACTGTCCGGTGAGCCGTTCACAGGCGAACTCGTCGCTCTCGGGAGATGATTAACGGCGTACGGCTATAATTCACCGGACTGTCCGGTGGTGCACCGGACTGTCCGGTGTGCACCAGACAGTGTCCGATGCGCCAACGGCTCTGGATCTGCAACGGTCGGCTTCGCCAAATGAGGAAACAAATCCGCACCGGACAGTGTCTGGTGGTGCACCGGACTGTCCGGTGCGCCAGTCGACAGAAGGCAAGAATTGCCTTCCCCCAATGCTCTCAATGGCTCCTAGCTGCCTTGGGGCTATAAAAGGGACCCCTTGGCGCATGGAGAAGAGATCCAAGCATTCTTTGAGCATAGTTGATCACTCACACTTCGTTCTTGTGCACTTGTTCGACATTCTTAGTGATTTGAGCTCCGTTCTAGTGAGAAACTCGTGATAGTCTCTTGAGCTCAAGTCTAGGTCTTGTGTGTGCGTATTTGCTGTGATTTTTGTGTCTTGTGTGAGTTGCTCATCCCTCCCTTACTCTGCGCTTCTTTGTGAACATCTTTGTAAGGACGAGAGACTCCAAGTTGTGGAGATTCCTCGCAAGCGGGATAAAGAAAAGCAAAGCAAAACACCGTGGTATTCAAGTGGGTCTTTGGACCGCTTGAGAGGGGTTGATTGCAACCCTCGTCCGTTGGGACGCCACAACGTGGAGTAGGCAAGCGTTGGTCTTGGCCGAACCACGGGATAAACCACTGTGCCATCTCTGTGTTGATATCTTTGTGGTTATTGTGTTTTGTTGAGACTCCTCTCTAAGCCACTTGGCATTATTGTGCTAACGCCTAATCAAGTTTTGTGGCATTAAGTCTCAAGTTTTACAGGATCACCTATTCACCCCCCCCCCCCTCTAGGTGCTCTCAATTGGTATCAAAACCGTTCTCTTCACGAAGGGACTAATCGCCCGAAGAGATGGATCCTAAGGGGAAGGGAATTGTGATCAATGATAAGGAGAAGGAGTCCTTCGTCAACGAGCCGAAGGATGACAAGCCTACTGACTCGAGCTCGGGCCACAAACGTAAAGATGGGAAGAAGAAGAAGACAAGGCGCATCAAGGAGATCGTCTACTATGACGACAACGACGAGTCCACTTCTTCCCAAAAGGACAACGACGACAACGACTACGACAAAAGAAAGATGGTTAATTCGAACTTTTCTTTCGATTACTCTCGTATTCCGCAGAGTTCAAATGCACATTTGCTTTCCATTTCTCTTGGCAAACCTCCACACTTTGATGGGGAGGACTACGGATTTTGGAGTCACAAAATGCGTAGTCACTTGTTCTCTCTCCATTCAAGCATATGGGAGATTGTTGAGAATGGAATGAAATTTGATAGCTCGTATAGTCCTATATTTATTAATGAACAGATTCATAAAAATGCACAAGCTACTACTGTGTTGTTAGCCTCTTTGTGCAGGGACGAGTACCATAAGGTGAGCGGCTTGGACAATGCCAAGCAGATCTAGGACACCCTCAAGATCTCTCATGAGGGGAACGACGTCACCTTGCTCACCAAGATGGAGTTGGTGGAGGGCGAGCTTGGAAGATTCACGATGATAAGGGGCGAGGAGCCAACCCAAACATACAACCGGCTCAAGACCCTCATCAATAAAATAAGGAGCTACGGAAGCACGCGATGGACGGACCACGATGTCATTCGTCTAATGCTAAGGTCCTTCACTGTACTTGATCAACATCTGGTGAACAATATTCATGAAAATCCTAGGTACACCAAGATGTCGCCCGAAGAAGTTCTTGGGAAGTTCATAAGCGGGCGAATGATGATCAAGGAGGCGAGATACGTCGATGATGCACTAAATGGACCAATCCAAGAGCCTCAAACTATTGCTCTCAAGGCAACGAGAAGCAAGGAGGCGCTGCCTAGCAAGGTGGCGCAAGTAGAGGCGGCCGGGCTTAATGATGAAGAAATGGCCCTCATCATCAAGCGCTTCAAGACGGCGCTAAAGGGCCGCAAGGAGCATCCCAAGAAGAACAAGACGAAGGGAAAGCGCTCCTGCTTCAAGTGCGGTAAGATTGGTCATTTTATCGCTAATTGCCCTGATAATGATAGTGACCAGGAACAAGAGAAGAAAGGGGAAAAGAAGAAGAAGTACAAGAAGGCTAAGGGCGAGGCACATCTTGGCAAGGAGTGGGACTCGGATTGCTCTTCATCCGACGATGAAGGACTTGCCGCCGCTGCCTTCAACAAGTCATCCCTCTTCCCCAACGAGCATCACACATGCCTCATGGCGAAGGAGAAGAAGGTATGTACTCGGGATACCACTTATGCTTCTTCAAGTGATGATGAGTCTAGTGATGATGATGAAATAGACTATTCTAGTTTATTTAAAGGTTTAGATATAAATAAAATTAATAAAATCAATGAATTGATTGATGCTTTAAATGATAAGAATAGGTTATTAGAAAAGCAAGAGGATCTTTTATATGAAGAGCATGATAAATTTGTTAGTGCACAAAACTCACTTGCTCTAGAAGTTAAAAGGAATGAAATGCTTTCTTGTGAACTATCTACTTGTCATGAAACCATTTCTACTTTAAAACGTGTTAATGATAATTTAAATGCTAAATTAGAAGTAGCAAGTAAATCTAACTCTTGTGTAGAACATGTTATGATTTGCAATAGGTGCAAAGATTTTAATGTTGATGCTTGTAGTGAACACCTAGTGTCTATTGCAAAGTTAAATGATGAACTAGCTAGTCTTAATGCCCAACTTAAGACTAGCAAAAGTGAATTTGATAAGTTAAAATTTGCAAGGGATGCCTACACGATTGGTAGACACCCCTCAATTAAGGATGGACTTGGCTTCAAGAGGGAAGCCAAGAACTTAACAAGCCATAAGGCTCCCATCTCCGCTAAGGAGAAAGGGAAGGCCCCTATGGCTAGTAGTGCTAAAAAGAACCATGCTTTCTTATACCATGATAGGAGACATTCTAGGAATGATTTTAGAAGTTATGGTGCTTTTGATTCCCATGCCATGGTTGCTTCTAGTTCTTCTATTATGCATGATAGAAATGTTGCTAGGAAAAATGCCATGCCTAGAAAAAATGTTGTTCTTGTTCCTAGGAAAGTAGTGAATGAACCCTCTACAATTTATTATGCTTGCAATGCTTCCTTTGCTATTTGTAGAAAGGGTAAGAAGATAATTGCTAAGAAGTTAGGGGCCAAATGTAAGGGAGACAAAACTTGCATTTGGGTCCCTAAGACTATTGTAACTAACCTTGTAGGACCCAACATGAGTTGGGTACCTAAGACCCAAGCCTAAATTTGCCTTGCAGGTTTATGCATCCGGGGGTTCAAGCTGGATTATCGACAACGGATGCACAAACCACATGACGGGGGAGAAGAAGATGTTCACCTCCTACATTAAGAACAAGGATTCCCAAGATTCAATCATATTTGGTGATGGGAACCAAGGCAAGGTAAAAGGGTTAGGGAAGATTGCTATTTCATCCGAGCACTCTATTTCTAATATGTTTTTAGTTGAGTCGCTTGGATATAATCTGTTATCCGTTAGTCAACTTTGTAAAATGGGATATAATTGTTTGTTCACAAATGTAGATGTGTCTGTCTTTAGAAGGTGTGATGGTTCACTAGCCTTTAAGGGTGTATTAGACGGCAAACTTTATTTAGTTGATTTTGCAAAAGAGGAGGCCGGTCTAGATGCATGCTTAATTGCTAAGACTTGCATGGGCTGGCTGTGGCATCGCCGTTTAGCACATGTGGGGATGAAGAACCTTCATAAGCTTCTAAAGGGAGAACACGTGATAGGTCTAACTAACGTGCATTTCAAAAAAGATAGACCTTGTGCAGCTTGTCAAGCAGGTAAACAAGTGAGAAGTGCTCATCACATCAAGAATGTGATGACTACGTCGAGACCCCTGGAGCTGCTGCATATGGACCTCTTCGGACCCGTCGCCTATCTAAGCATAGGAGGAAGTAAGTATGGTCTTGTTATAGTTGATGATTTTTCCCGCTTCACTTGGGTATTCTTTTTGCAGGATAAATCTGAAACCCAAGGGACCCTCAAGCGCTTCCTCAGGAGAGCTCAAAATGAGTTTAAGCTCAAAGTGAAGAAGATAAGGAGCGACAATGGGTCCGAGTTCAAGAACCTTCAAGTGGAGGAGTATCTTGAGGAGGAAGGGATCAAGCACGAGTTCTCCGCTCCCTACACACCACAGCAAAATGGTGTGGTAGAGAGGAAGAACAGGACGCTCATCGATATGGCGAGGACGATGCTTGGAGAGTTCAAGGCTCCCGAGTGCTTTTGGACGGAAGTCATGAACATGGCTTATCACGCCATCAACCGGGTGTATCTTCATCGCCTCCTCAAGAAGACTTCGTATGAGCTTCTAACCGGTAACAAACCCAATGTTTCGTATTTCCGAATTTTTGGGAGTAAATGCTACATTCTAGTGAAGAAGGGTAGGAATTCCAAATTTGCTCCCAAAGCTGTAGAAGGGTTTTTGTTAGGTTATGACTCAAATACAAAGGCGTATAGAGTCTTCAACAAATCATCGGGTTTGGTTGAAGTCTCTAGCGACGTTGTATTTGATGAGACTAATGGCTCTCCAAGAGAGCAAGTTGTTGATCTTGATGATGATGAAGAAGACGTTCCAACGGCCGCGATACGCACCATGGCGATTGGAGATGTGCGGCCTCAGGAACAAAAAGAGCAAGATCAACCTTCTTCCTCAACAATGGTGCATCCCCCAACTCAAGACGATGAACAGGTTCATCAAAAGGAGGCGTGTGATCAAGGGGGACCACAAGATGATCATGTGATGGAGGAAGAAGCTCAACTGGCACCTCCAACCCAAGTTCGAGCGACGATTCAAAGGAATCATCCCGTCGACCAAATATTGGGTGATATTAGCAAGGGAGTAACTACTCATTCTAGATTAGTTAATTTTTGTGAGCATTACTCCTTTGTCTCTTCTATTGAGCCTTTCAAGGTAGAAGAGGCCTTGCTAGATCCGGACTGGGTGTTGGCCATGCAGGAGGAACTCAACAACTTCAAGCATAATGAAGTTTGGACACTGGTGCCTCGTCCCAAGCAAAACGTTGTGGGAACCAAGTGGGTGTTCCATAACAAACAGGACGAGCACGGGGTGGTGACGAGAAACAAGGCTCGACTTGTGGCAAAAGGTTATGCCCAAGTCGCAGGTTTGGACTTTGAGGAGACTTTCGCTCCTGTGGCTAGGCTAGAATCAATTCGTATTTTGCTAGCATATGCCGCTCACCACTCTTTCAGGTTGTTCCAAATGGATGTGAAGAGCGCTTTCCTCAACAGGCCGATCAAGGAGGAGGTGTACGTAGAGCAACCCCCTGGCTTCGAGGATGAACGGTACCCCGACCACGTGTGTAAGCTCTCTAAGGCGCTCTATGGACTTAAGCAAGCCCCAAGAGCATGGTATGAATGCCTTAGAGACTTTTTAATTGCTAATGCTTTCAAGGTTGGGAAAGCCGATCCAACTCTTTTCACTAAGACTTACGATGGTGATCTTTTTGTGTGCCAAATTTATGTCGATGACATAATATTTGGTTCTACTAACCAAAAGTCTTGTGAAGAGTTTAGCAGGGTGATGACGCAGAAATTCGAGATGTCGATGATGGGCGAGTTGAACTACTTCCTTGGGTTCCAAGTGAAGCAACTCAAGGATGGCACCTTCATTTCCCAAACGAAGTACACGCAAGACTTGCTAAAGCGGTTTGGGATGAAAGACGCCAAGCCCGCAAAGACACCGATGGGAACTGACGGACACACCGACCTCAACAAAGGAGGTAAGTCCGTTGATCAAAAAGCATATCGGTCCATGATAGGGTCTTTACTTTATTTATGTGCTAGTAGACCGGATATTATGCTTAGCGTATGCATGTGTGCTAGATTTCAATCTGATCCAAGGGAGTGTCACCTTGTGGTCGTGAAGCGAATTCTTAGATACTTAGTCGCTACGCCTTGCTTCGGGATCTGGTATCCAAAGGGGTCTACCTTTGACTTGATTGGATATTCAGATTCCGACTATGCTGGATGTAAGGTCGATAGGAAGAGTACATCGGGGACGTGCCAATTCTTAGGAAGGTCCCTGGTGTCATGGAATTCTAAGAAACAAACTTCGGTTGCCCTATCCACCGCTGAGGCCGAGTATGTTGCCGCAGGACAGTGTTGCGCGCAACTACTTTGGATGAGGCAAACCCTCCGGGACTTTGGCTACAATCTGAGCAAAGTCCCACTCCTATGTGACAATGAGAGTGCTATCCGCATAGCGGAAAATCCTGTTGAGCACAGCCGCACAAAGCACATTGACATCCGGCATCACTTTTTGAGAGACCACCAGCAAAAGGGAGATATCGAAGTGTTTTATGTTAGCACCGAGAACCAGCTAGCCGATATCTTTACCAAGCCTTTAGATGAGAAGACCTTTTGCAGGCTGCGTAGTGAGCTAAATGTCTTAGATTCGCGGAACTTGGATTGATTCAGAGCATACATGTGTTTATGCCTTTGATCATGTTCCTTATGCATTTTGTTGCTTACTATGGTGCTCAAGTTGTACAATCACTCCCCGGACCTCACAAGTCATTGTGCAAGTGATGCACATATTTAGGGGGAGATGTGCTACAACTTGACCCTTTGAGACTAACCATGTGTTTGAGTGTTCTTAATTTAGTCTCAAAGGAGGTTTGAAAGGGAAAAGGTGGACTTGGACCATGAAAGACTTCCACTGCACTCTGATGAGAGGGTAACTTATTCCAAGTTCATCTCATGTACTCTTATTGCCTTTGTATTCTTATTTGAAGACTTTGGTGAGGCAATGGGGTTCTAGGGCCAAGATTGATCCCGTTTTGGGTGCTTGATGCCAAAGGGGAGAAAATAAGGCCAAAGCAATAAATGGATCAGCTACCACTTGAGAAATTTTGAAAATAGTAGAATAGAGCTTTTGGTTTGTCAAAACTCTCTTATTGGCTCTTTTTGTCAAAAGTTGATCTCTTGTGGGGAGAATGGTTGATTATGGGAAAAAGCAGGAGTTTTTGAAATCCTTGATCAATTTCTCTTGGAATACCTCTCTTTATGTCTCTACAAGTGAATTTGACTTAGAGATAGGAATTTGAGTTTGATTTGCAAAAAAACAAACCAAGTGGTGGCAAAGTATGATCCATATATGCCAAATTTGAATCAAAACAATTTTGAGTTTTAATTTGCATTGATATTGCACTTGTTCTAGTTGCTTTATGTTGTGTTGGCATAAATCACCAAAAAGGGGGAGATTGAAAGGGAAATGTGCCCTTGGGCCATTTCTAAGTATTTTGGTGATTGAGTGCCAACACAAATGCTTTTGTGTTAATCTATGCAAAGTGGTGGACAAAGTGCAATTCAAGTCAAAAGGTATGTTTCTAGACTTAGTACATTGTTTTATGGACTAATGTATTGTGCCTAAGTGCTGGAAACAGGAGAAATCGAATTGGAAAAGAGATGGCTTGGTTCAGCCAAAGTCTGCGCAGTCTGGGTGCACCGGACAGTGTCCGGTGCGCCAGGCTGGCTCTGGCAAACTTGGTGCTCTCGGGAGTTCGACGGCGGTGTACGGCTATAAATCACCGGACTGTCCGGTGGTGCACCGGACTGTCCGGTGAGCCGTTCACAGGCGAACTCGTTGCTCTGGGGAGATGATTAACGGCGTACGGCTATAATTCACCGGACTGTCCGGTGGTGCACCGGACTGTCCGGTGAGCCAACGGTCAGCCGGGGCAACGGTCGGTCGAGGATTCCGCGCGTGACGCGTGGCCGAGCCAACGGTCACATTGGTGCACCGGACTGTCCGGTGTGCACCGGACAGTGTCCGGTGCACCAACGGCTCTGGATCTGCAACGGTCGGCTTCGCCAAATGAGGAAACAAATCCGCACCGGACAGTGTCTGGTGGTGCACCGGACTGTCCGGTGCGCCAGTCGATAGAAGGCAAGAATTGCCTTCCCTCAATGCTCTCAATGGCTCCTAGCTGCCTTGGGGCTATAAAAGGGACCCCTTGGCGCATGGAGAAGAGATCCAAGCATTCTTTGAGCATAGTTGATCACTCACACTTCGTTCTTGCGCACTTGTTCGACATTCTTAGTGATTTGAGCTCCGTTCTAGTGAGAAACTCGTGATAGTCTCTTGAGCTCAAGTCTGGGTCTTGTGTGTGCGTATTTGCTGTGATTTTTGTGTCTTGTGTGAGTTGCTCATCCCTCCCTTACTCTGTGCTTCTTTGTGAACATCTTTGTAAGGGCGAGAGACTCCAAGTTGTGGAGATTCCTCGCAAGCGGGATAAAGAAAAGCAAAGCAAAACACCATGGTATTCAAGTGGGTCTTTGGACCGCTTGAGAGGGGTTGATTGCAACCCTCGTCCGTTGGGACGCCACAACGTGGAGTAGGTAAGCGTTGGTCTTGGCCGAACCACGGGATAAACCACTGTGCCATCTCTGTGTTGATATCTTTGTGGTTATTGTGTTTTGTTGAGACTCCTCTCTAAGCCACTTGGCATTATTGTGCTAACGCCTAATCAAGTTTTGTGGCATTAAGTCTCAAGTTTTACAGGATCACCTATTCACCCCCCCTCTAGGTGCTCTCAATGTAGTCCTTCCCTTCCTTTGTTTGAGGATTTGATGGAAGCTCTTGATGATGAGTGCCATCTCCTCATTGTCAAGCTTGGAGGCGTCAATGGGGAGCCTACTTGATGTAGACTCTTCTTTCTTCTCCTCCATCACCTTGAATGCGACGGGTTGCACCTCGGGTGTGGAGGTGCGGCCTTGCTCAAAGTTGATAATTTGTTTGGAGCCTTTGATCATCAATTCAAAGCTCACAAACTTTCCTATCACTTCCTCGAAAGACATTAACTTATATCGAGGATCACCACGAATTAATTGAACTTGAGTGGGATTACGAAAAACAAGTGATCTAAGAATAACCTTGACCATTTCATGGTCATCCCACTTGGTGCTCCCGAGGTTGCGCACTTGGTTCACCAAGGTCTTGAGCCGGTTGTACATTGCTTGTGGCTCCTCTCCTTGGATGAGGACGAATCGACCGAGCTCCCCCTCGATCGTCTCCCGCTTGGTGATCTTGGTCACCTCATCTCCTTCGTGCGCGGTCTTGAGCACATCCCAAATCTCTTTGGCACTCTTCAACCCTTGCACCTTATTATACTCCTCTCGACATAAAGAGGCGAGGAGTATAGCAGTTGCTTGGGAATCAAAGTGCTTGATTTGGGTGACCTCGTCCTAATCATAGCCTTCGTCCCCCACGGATGGTACCTGCGCTCCAAACTCAACAATGTCTCATATGCTAGCATGGAGTGAAGTTAGGTGATGCCTCATTTTATCACTCCACATAAAATAATCTTCACCATAAAAAACTGGTGGTTTGCCTAGTGGGACGGAAAGTAAAGGAGTGCATTAAGAAATGCGAGGATAGCATAGGGGGCTCTTACTAAACTTCTTGCGCTCATGGTGCTTAGAAGTGACGGACGGCGCGTCGGAGCCGGATGTAGAAGGTGACGATGAATCGGTCTTGTAGTAGACCACCTTCTTCATCTTCTTTTTCTTGTCGCCACTCTGATGCGACTTGTGAGAAGGTGATCTGTTGGGGGCCTTCGGCTCCCGAAGGTCCTCAAAAACATAGTTTGACAATGTTTTCCGAGTGTAATATGTGAACAGGCACCTTCGGAGTCAGGTCACGGATATACAAGGGCAGGGTTAAGACGAAGCTTGACTGGAACGAAAAACGATCATGACGAAGGATAAGACGATCACGAAGCTATGTGCAGAAAAGCTTCGGCGTAACGACAGAAAAGAGGAACCGACTTAAAGATGAAAAGCCAAATTGGACCTTGAAGAATTACTATAGAGTTATTGATAAATGTAAGGGGTATCAATGTAATTTTACAAGGGCTGCGTCCCGTGGCTATAAATAGGTGAACGGTACTCCCGTACTGTTCACGCTGACTTGGCATATGTTTTTTCACATCACGTCTGTACCCTTACTTTACATCGATCTGAAGGTACATTTGTAATTCTGTTTTATGAATTTAATGATGGAAATACATTAATAATAGTACTGGTATTGGTACTCGCGTAGTATATATGAATGCTATGTTTTACCATTTGTCGACCCTACGAAGATCTTTCCTTTGGTAACCTTCGTCCGAGATTCATTATATCCGAAGGGATATACTGTTTCTAAGGATGAAGGAGTTTAGCATTTAACACTTTTATGTTGTCTTGTTCTTAATTCATAGCATTTGAGAACAAGCCCCCAACATTGGCGCCCACCTCCGGTGAACTCACTTCCACTTTTTGAGTTTTGAAAACCTTCGGCAAGCATCACCTTCGTCATGCCGCCGAAAAAAGCTTCAGCGACAGGGGCTGCCACTCTGCAGCCACTGGACCCCAATCAGGATGTCGTTTCTCTTAGGGAGGCCCGAAGCTAGAAGAGGAAAGCCACCAGTCCAACGCCTCCGGAAGACGACTTGGACCAAGAAATCCAAAAAATGGAGGTGCTCCATCAACAGGTCCAACGGAAGAAGGAGAAGATGGCTCGTCTTAGCTGATCTTCAAAGGCAGATAGATGAAGCCTCTGAAGAGCTTCGTCACCTCGCTCAAGATGACCAGAATCAAAGGCCCCCGCGCAGAGAGCTTCATCAAGAGAGTTTCTACAACGAGGACGACTGGTATGAAGATTTCCATCATGGAAATTTTGCTTTTGATGATACTTCTCCTCTGTCAACAGAACTGCAGGCTACACCTTGGCCACAGTCTTATAAGCCACCTCAGCTCCCCATGTACGACGGTCATTCAGACCCGAAGCAATTTTTGATGAGCTATGAGGCAACTATATCTTCGTATGGTGGCAACACAGCGGTCATGGCAAAGTCCTTTGTCATGGCTGTCAGGAGCGTGGCACAAACCTGGTATTCTTCCCTTAGGCCAGGAACAATCACTTCATGGCAAAAGCTGAAGGATATGTTGATAACCAGCTTCCAAGGCTTTTAGACGAAGCCGGTCACCGCTCAAGCTTTATTCCAGTGCACCCAGGATCACGAAGAGTACCTTCAGGCATATGTCCAAAGGTTCCTACGTCTGAGGGCACAGGCACCAACAGTGCCCAATGAAATTGTCATTGAGGCCATGATCAAGGGGCTTCGGCCAGGACCTTCAGCTCAGTACTTTGCCAGGAAGCCTCCTCAAACTTTGGAGAAGCTGCTCCAGAAGATGGACGGGTATATTCGAGCTGACAATGATTTTCGCCAAAGAAGGGAGGAAGCTCTCAGGTTCTCTGAAATGACCAGGGGCTTCGGAGGAAGGTTTTATCCGAGGCATGTCAGGTCAATTCACAATTCTATTCAAAATGATGACAAAGGGAGTCACCAGCAAAGGCCACAGTGTTCCTCGCAAGCTTCGGGGCAACAACAAAGCTCTTTTCGGCCGCCAGCGCCAAGAGGCAGAGGCGCCAGGGGCTTCGGAGGAAGATTTGGAGATCAACCAAGAAAAATTTATTGCTTATTCTGCGGTGAAGGCAAGGGCCATACCACCAGAATGTGCCATATTACCATTCAAAAGCAAAAGGAACTAGCAGAGACTGTAGCGCAACAGAGTCAGCCGAAGCAGGTTATGCATACTGCTTCGTACCATTCGCCTTACATTCCAGAATATGTAGGCAATCACCCTGCAGCCTCTGTTGCTTCGGCAAGCCAACCCCAAGCTTCCTAGCAACAGCTTCCACCGCCACCACCAATACAACGAGCTCCGCAGCCAGAAGGGAGCCAGCACTCTCACCCCCAGAGGGACTTCAGAGAAGAATCTGAAGCTCGCACAGTCAATAGCACTGTGCCAGAGTCGAAGCACATTTACTGACAAAATATCCTACCTCGACACCAGCTTTTTGCACTATTCGCGTTCAGTTTTACTTTCTTCGTAGTAAAGAACAATTATGGGAAGTTTAAGTGTTTTTTGTCATTTTTCAAATTCTTGTAACAGTTTAGCTTATTATCATAATGAAAATATATCTTCTCCATCGGTTTGAATTGCCGAAGCATAAGAATCTATGGTGGCACGGAGAACCTTCGAATTATCAAAAAATTGTTCTAAGGAACGCAGTGCAATTTCTTCAAAGTAGTAAAAAAAGTCGTTCCTAAGGGAGCGGAGTGTAAGTTTTCTGCTCAAAAGTCGTTCCGGAGGGAATGCAGAGCTTACAGCGAAAAATAAACGCTGATTCCGCTGAAAGTAAAAGGCGAAGAAGCTCCTAAGGGAGGCTTACAGCGAAAAATAAACGCTGATTCCGCTGAAAGTAAAAGGCGAAGAAGCTCCTAAGGGAGGCTTACAGCGAAAAGTCAGCGCTGAGATAAAAAGATTATGTGCTCCATTACAGAGATGTGTGTATCTTCAGCATAAATATCATTTTGCATAGCATAACATCATCCCACCATTTTGCATAACATAAGCATCATACATCATATTGCATGAAAAACGAGAAGGCGACACAGTATTAATCTTCGAAGAATGTTTTGAAGAATGTATTAAGAAGAAGTATAGCTTCGTCAGAGAGGCAACATAAAACTCTTTTATAACTTCAAAGAATGTTTCCGCGAAGCTTGGATATTCTTCATCAAGAGAAGTATGAAAATTATTATGATACATAAAAGATTTTTCTTCACGAAGCATGAAAAGAAGGGAAGGTGTTTTTTCGCCGAAGGCTCAAAAGCGGTATGTATGTAAAATTTCATGCATCGTAAAGAATTGAACCATAAGTAGATTATATATTACATTCAAAGTTGCAAAAGTTTTACACATGTCATGTTCCAAGTGTTTTTTACATTAACACTTAATCTTCCCTAAGAACTACTTCTGCAGCTTCGTTTAATAGCTGATTGACAACTTTGTCCATAATGGCTTCGGCCATTTGTCTAATTTCGTCGTCCCCCTTCGGGGGGGGGGTCCGGAGCTGCCCCAGCAGATTCTGAGGGAGGAGAGGATACGACTATATTACTATTACAGAATCGCGAACAAAGTTTAAAATCAAAAATCACAACAGAATAAAAACCACTAACTAATACATATTTGCCCTTCGGGCCCTGTGCCCTCTTCAGCAGCCTCCGCTACTTTTCTAGCATCATGGATGCCTTTTTCGCTTCTCTGAATAATTTCTTGAGCCATTTCTCGACCGCCATTGTCCCAAATGTCTATGAAAAATTTTCCACCGACCTAGCTTGCTTCGGCTGAAGGGTCTTTAATATCTTCAGAGGATAAAACAGTTCCAGACTGTGCTAAAGATTTCACATGTTCGCATCCTTTCTTTTCCAAAATAGTAACAATTCCTCTGGCGCCTGAAAAAGCACAAATGTCCCCGCGGCTATTCAAGATCTCCTCGAAGGCCTCAGCTTCGCGACTGATCCATTCAATCGGGCCTTCTGGATTCCCTCTTGTGAAATTTTCTTCACTGGAAAATGCGCCGACGCTGGCGAAGCTGGATTTTATCTTTTTAACACACTCTATGGATTTATCATAACACCTTTTCTTCGAAGCACGAAGTTCTTCGACATTTACTTCCAAACGATTTGCCCATTGATCACTTAATTCTCGTTTTGTTTCTTCAAGAATGCGTTCTTCCTTAGCTCGGGCTAGTTGTTTCCGAAGATCTTCGATTTCGCGCTTCTGAGCTTCGGCTTGAGTTTTAGACTTAGCTTCGTCTTCCTTCATTTTTTCCACCAATGTAAGCAGAATTTTGTCCTTCTCCAAGGCTTCGTTTCTTAGCCTGATGACCTCTGTTCGAAGGTTGTTAAGAGCAATGGTGCAGCTATCATCTTCGGCATTCTTTTGTGCCCTTAAGGCATTGCTAAGTATTAAGCCCTATTCAAAAGAATGAATGAGTTAACATAAGAACAAAAGACTAATTCAAAATTCATAAACTTCAAAATTCACAATTTTTGTACCATTAGACTATTGTATGCCAGGCTATCCGCAAGATCGTCCTTCGTCATGGCGCAAAGGCCAGCTTCAAGTTTCGGGAACCCCATGCTTCTAGCCATTTCCCGGCAAATGGATAATTCTTTATTGTCTGGGAGACAGTATAGGAAATCATCTTCATTTGTCCCATTGAACACTACGGCCCCCCTCGAATACTTCAGTTCTCGGGCATAGTGATTGGCTTCAAAAATCTCTTCTTCAGATAGCTTCTTCCCCGAAGCATGTCGCACAATATAATCACGTATTTTGAAAGATGCTTCGGGGGTGGCAGTGTCGATTTCCTCAATCAAAATCGGCTCTGTTGTTTTTGTTTTTTCAGTTGTTTTTGTTTTTTCAGCTTCTAAACTTGCCTCTGACATTTTTGTTCCTTCGGATTCCAACGGTTGTATCTTGGTGGGCTCTGAAGGCCCAGCTTCAGTTTCAAATTGTTGCCTCGGAGTTTCAGCAACAAAGGCCTCAGTAGGCACTTCAGAAGTTTCAATAGTTTTCTTTGGAGTTATGCTTGAAGATTTAATTGTCTCCAAAACATCCAGCACATTAACCATCCTTTTTCTTTTCGGGGTTGCTGCTGGCCCCTTTTGGCTTTTAGCTGCCTCAACTTTTGATGAAGGACTTAAAATGTCCAATGTTTTTCCTTCTTCAGTTCTCGGTTCTTCGGTTTTCTCTATTGCTGGTGCTTCGGCCATTTCTCCAGATTTTGGCACTAGAGTTGGTTCTTTGGCTTCGGTGGCCGAAGAAGCCTCACCAATAAATTCAGGCACTATGGTCGGCTCAATACAGCGTGGAGGATGTGTGAGCACTTTTACCTTCTTCCTCTTCGGAGCTGGTTCCCTAGCAACAGCCGAAGCAATTTCCTTTGCAGGAGAAGTATTTTTCCTTTTTTTGGCCTCGCATTGGATAATGGTAGTCGGGGTAGATAAACCCAATTGCATCAAATACTCGGTTGAGTCTCTTCTTCTTTCGGCCTCCGAAAGCCGCTGACAATGCAGTATTTTCGGCCTTTGAGTATGCCCCAAGCAATTCATCACTTACATTCTCAATGCTTTTTAGCCAATCATCATCTGGTTCAACGAATTTATCTCCATACTTGAATGTATATTTCAGCCTAATTAGCCCACCCTCGTCAGCTTCTTTAACAGTCTCCTTCGGCATTTCCCAGTTATCTGCAAGTGGCCACACTCTGAAGGCAACGTGCTCTTGCATTAAGTCCCTGGTCCCAATAAAAGAGCAGACTACGCCGAAGGCTCTCTGACATTTTTCAGCTGCTTCGTCCATTTCTACCTTCGGTTTCCGGAGTCCGAAGCGCTGCCAGATAGGGCGCATGATGATATCTTTAGTATCTTCTCGAACCTTCAAATCGTTCTTCACATAGAACCATTCCTTCATCCATTCCCCGGGCCATCTCTTCCGAAAAGTTGGCACGGGACAGCTTGACCCAGAGCGGGCACCGAAGCTATAACAACCAAAATTATTATGATATTGCTCCTTACCCCAGGGCTTCGTCTCATATACTAGCTCGTGTATATTGCAAAAGCTTTTTGCACTTGGCTCCAGGCCCTGGCTCCTCACGGCCCAGACGAAGACTCCCAATCTTATCACTGCTTCAGGGGTAAGTTGATGAAGGTAAACCTGATATATTTTCAGAACTTCTACCACAAATCTGCTTAGAGGGAATCGTAGCCCAGCTTTAAAAAAGCTTCGGAAGATCACGACTTCATTATCTTCGGGAGTCGGCGTAGTTTTCTCTCCGTCATCTGCCCTCACAATGGATATATCTCGGAAATATCTTCCCCTCATATTTTCAAGGTGACTCTGCTTTATAGTTGATTTTCCGAAATTTGAGTGACTAGGCCGCCACGGGAGATCTTCGGAATCCTCCCCACCACTATCCACATCATAACTATCACTATCGCCAGTATCTTCAGATAAACCCTCCAAAGTCTCCTTGACAATCTTCTCCGTATTGGTCTTCGACATTGATTCAAGAAAACCCAGGTGCATTTCCTCAGAAAGGCTTAGCTTCGAAGCACCAGCAGCTTTCTTATCCTTAGACATCTTCGCGAATGCTGGCAAACCAGACTTGAAACCGAAGCTTAAAAACTTAAAACCGAGCAAATGCTGTCGCGTGCAGGCTGAAAAGCTGGGTGAGTAAAGAGCAGATGGCAAGAGAGCGTGCCAAATAAACTCGTGGTGAGCTCGTATTTATACACCCAGTGTGTCGAAAACTGGAGGGCCCCGCTTGTCAATGACTGATGCTATTCTAGCAAAAGGAAGGTGTTTTTTCGGACCTTCGGCATAAAGCCTTCATCCATTTCGCAATATGAATTTATCATTACAGTAAATTAATATTGCGAGGGGCTACTGTTGGGGGCCTTCGGCTCCCGAAGGTCCTCAAAAACATAGTTTGACAATGTTTTCCGAGTGTAATATGTGAACAGGCACCTTCGGAGTCAGGTCGCGGATATACAAGGGCATGGTTAAGACGAAGCTTGACTGGAACGAAAAACGATCATGACGAAGGATAAGACGATCACGAAGCTATGTGCAGAAAAGCTTCGGCGTAACGACAGAAAAGAGGAACCGACTTAAAGATGAAAAGCCAAATTGGACCTTGAAGAATTACTATAGAGTTATTGATAAATGTAAGGGGTATCAATGTAATTTTACAAGGGCTGCGTCCCGTGGCTATAAATAGGTGAACGGTACTCCCGTACTGTTCACGCTGACTTGGCATACGTTTTTTCACATCACGTCTGTACCCTTACTTTACATCGATCTGAAGGTACATTTGTAATTCTGTTTTATGAATTTAATGATGGAAATACATTAATAATAGTACTGGTATTGGTACTCGCGTAGTATATATGAATGCTATGTTTTACCATTTGTCGACCCTACGAAGATCTTTCCTTTGGTAACCTTCGTCCGAGATTCATTATATTCGAAGGGATATACTGTTTCTAAGGACGAAGGAGTTTAGCATTTAACACTTTTATGTTGTCTTGTTCTTAATTCATAGCATTTGAGAACAAGCCCCCAACATGATCCCTCCTTTAGCTTGTCATCAGACTCCTTCGGTGGAGCCTTCCCGTGGCTTGTGGTGGGCTTGTCGCCGGTCACGATCTCCCTCTTGGCGTTATCTCCCGACATCACTTCGAGTGGTTAGACTCTAATGAAGTACCGGGCTCCGATACCAATTGAAAGTCACCTAAGGGGGGTGAATAGGCGGAATCTGAAATTTACAACTTAATACACAAGCTACAAGCCGAGGTTAGCGTTAGAAATGAATACGAGTCCGAAAGAGAGGGAGAAAACAAATCAACCAAGAAATAAAGCGAATGACATGGTGATTTGTTTTACCGAGATTCGGTTCTTGAGAACCTAGTCCCCGTTGAGGTGGTCACAAAGACCCAGTCTCTTTCAACCCTTTCCCTCTCTCAAACGGTCACCTAGACCGAGTGAGCTTTCTCCTTAATCAAACGGGTCACTTAGACCCCACAAGGACCACCACACACTTGGTGTCTCTTGCTTTGATTACGAGTTGCTTGAGAACAAGAATGAGGAAGAAGAAAGCGATCCAAGAACAAGGGCTCAAAAAACACGAGCAAAACTCTCTCTAGTCACTAGGAGTTTGGAGTGAATTTGGGACTTGGAGAGGTTTTGATTCTTTTGAATTGTGTCTTGTATTGATTGCACTAGCTCTTGTATTGAACGAGATGTCTGAAAAACTTGGATGCTTGGAGTGGTGGTGGTTGGGGGTATTTATAGCCCTCAACCACCACATAGCGGTTGGGGAGGCTGTCTGTCAGAAGGGCGCACCGGACAGTCCGGTGCGCCACCGGACACTGTCCGGTGTGCCAGCCACGTCACCCAACCGTTAGGGTTCTAAAGATTCTGACCGTTGGAGCGCTAACTTCATGTCACACCGGACAGGTGCTGTTCACTGTCTGGTGCGCCTCTGACGCCTGCTCCGACTTTTGAGCGCACTGTTCATACACTGTTCACACTTTTGCAGACGACCGTTGCGATGTTAGCCGTTGCTCTGCTTGGTGCACCGGACAGTCCAATGGCACACCAGACAGTCCGATGAATTATAGTGGAGCGGCGCTTGAGAATCCCGAAGGTGAAGAGTTCAGACTATACGGCCCCTGGTGCACCGAACACTGTCCGGTGGCACACCGGACAGTCCGGTGCGCCACACCAGGGTACTCTTCGGTTTCTTTTGCTCCTTTCTTTTGAACCCTAACTTTGATCTTTTATTGGTTTGTGTTGAACCTTTATGCACCTGTAGAATACATAATCTAGAGCAAACTAGTTAGTCCAATATTTGTGTTGGGCATTCAACCACCAAAATCATTTATAAGAAAAGGTTTGACCCTATTTCCCTTTCACTCATCAAGCATGGTCCTCGCCATGTCCAATAGAGTTCTATTCTTCCTCTCCACTACACCATTTTGTTGAGGTGTGTAGGGAGAAGAGAACTCATGCTTGATGCCCTCCTCCTCAAGGAAGCCTTCGATTTGTGAGTTCTTGAACTCCGTCCCGTTGTCGCTTCTTATCTTTTTGATCCTTAAGCCGAACTCATTTTGAGCTCGTCTCAAGAATCCCTTTAAGGTCTCTTGGGTCTGAGATTTTTCCTGCAAAAAGAATACCCAAGTGAAGCGAGAATAATGATCCACAATTACTAGACAATACTTACTCCCGTCGATGCTTATGTAAGCTATCGGGCCGAATAAATCCATGTGGAGTAGCTCCAGTGGCCTGTCCGTTGTCATGATGTTTTTGTGTGGATGATGGGCGCCAACTTGCATTCCTGCTTGACATGCGCTACAAACCCTGTCTTTCTCAAAATGAACATTTGTTAGTCCCAAAATATGCTCTCCCTTTAGAAGTTTGTGAAGATTCTTCATCCCAACATGAGCTAGTCGGCGATGCTAGAGCGAACCCATATTAGTCTTAGCAATTAAGCAAGTGTTAAGTTCAGCTCTTTTAAAATCAACTAAGTATAGTTGACCCTCTAACACTCCCTTAAATGCTACTGAATCATCACTCCTTCTAAAGACAATAACACCTATATCACTAAAAAGATAGTTGTAACCCATTTTGCATAATTGAGAAACTGAAAGCAAGTTATAATCTAAAGAATCTACAAGAAAAACATTGGAAATAGAATGGTCAGGTGATACAACAATTTTACCAAGTCCTTTGACCAAACCTTGATTTCCATCCCCGAATGTAATAGCTCGTTGGGGATCTTCGTTCTTCTCGTAGGAGGAGAACATTCTTTTCTCCCCAGTCATATGGTTTGTGCATCCGCTGTCAATTATCTAGCTTGAGCCCCCAGATGTATAAACCTGCAAAACAATTTAGGCCTTGTTCTTAGGTACCCAAACAGTTTTGGGTCCTTTGATGTTAGAAACAAGCACCTTGGGTACCAAACACAAGTCTTTGAACCCTTGTATTTGCCCCCAGCATATTTGGCAACTACTTTCCCTGATTTGTTAGTTAAAACATAAGAAGCATCAAAAGTCTTAAATGAAATAATAGGCTCATTTGATGCAGCAGGAGCTTTTTTTAGGCATTTTAACATGGGTAGAATGCCTAGAGCTAGATGCCTCATTCTTATATATAAAAGCATGATGAGAAATAGAATGAGATTTTCTACCATGAATTCTCCTAATTTTGTGCTCGGGATAATTAGCAGGATATAAAATGTAGCCCTCATTATCCTGAACCATGGGAGCTTTGCCCTTAACAAAGTTAGACAATTTCTTAGGGGCATTAAGCTTGAGATTGCTTCCTTGTTGGAAACCAATGCCATCCTTAATGCCAGGGCATCTCCCACTATAGAGCATGCTTCTAGCAAATTTAAAATTTTCATTTTCAATCTCATGCTCATTGATTTTAGCAGTTAATTGAGCTATGTGATCATTTTGTTGTTTAATTAAAGCAAGGTGATCATCAATAGCTTCAACATTAACATCTCTACATCTAGTGCAAATAGAAACATGGTCAACAGTAGATGTAGATGGTTTGCAAGCATTTAAATCATCAATCTTAGCATGTAAAATAGCATTCTCATTTCTAAGACTAGAAATAGAATCATTGCAAACACTCAAAGCCATAGAAATTAATTTATCATTCTCGGTTCTAAGGCTAGAAATTGATTCATTCAATTTATCAATTTTAGCAATTAAACTAGCATTCTCATTTCTAAGACTGACAATTGAATCATTACAATCATTTAACTTCTAAACCTTAGTAATTAAATTAGCATTCCTAGTTCTAAGGTTGGAAACAGTGCCATGGCAAATGCTAAGCTCTTTATTCAAGTTTTTATTTTTCTCTACTTCCTAAGCATAAGCATTTTTTACTTTAACATGCTTCTTGTTTTTTTTAATAAGAAATTCCTCTTGGCTATCCAAAAGTTCATCCTTCTCATGAATAGCTCCTATCAATTCATTTAATTTTTTCCTTTTGTTGCATGTTAAGGTTGGCAAAAAGTGTAAGCAAATCATCTTTGTCTTCACTAGAGCTATCCTCATCACTAGATGTTGTATATTTGGTGGTGGCTCTAGATTTTACCTTCTTTTTGCCGTCCTTTGCCATGAAGCACTTGTGGCCGACGTTGGGGAAGAGGAGTCCCTTGTTGACGATGATGTTGGCGGCATCCTCGTCGGAGGAGTAGTTGGTGGAGCTCTCATCGGAGTCCCATTCCCGACACACGTGAGCATCGCCGCCCTTCTTCTTGTAGTACCTCTTTTTCTCCTTCTTCTTCCCCTTCTTGTCGTTGCCCCTGTCACTATCACTAGACATAGGACATTTTGCAATAAAATGACCGGGCTTACCACATTTGTAGCACACCCTCTTGGAGCGAGGTTTGTAGTCTTTCTCCCTCCTTTGCTTGAGGATTTGGCGGAAGCTCTTGATCATGAGCGCCATCTCCTCGTTGTCGAGCTTGGAGGCATCGATGGGAAGCCTACTTGGTGTAGACTCCTCTTTCTTCTCTTCTGTCGCTTTGAATGCGATGGGTTGCACCTCGAGTGTAGAGGTGGCGCCTTGCTCTAAGTTCACGATGTGTTTGGAGCTTTTGACCATTAGTTCAAAGCTCACAAACTTCCCAATTACCTCCTCGGGAGACATTAGCTTGTATCTAGGATCACCACATATTAATTAAACTTGAGTGGGATTACGAAATCCGAGGGATCTAAGAATAACCTTGACCATTTCATGGTCATCTCATTTTGTGCTCCCGAGGTTGTGCACTTGGTTCACCAAGGTCTTGAGCCGGTTGTACATCGCTTGTGGCTCCTCTCCTTGGTTGAGGACGAATCGATCGAGCTCCCCCTCGATCGTCTCCCACTTTGTGATCTTGGTCACCTTATCTCCTTCATGCGCCGTCTTGAGGACGTCCCAAATTTCTTTGGCCATCTTTAACCCTTGCACCTTATTATACTCCTCTCGACACAAGGAGGCGAGGAGTATAGTTGTGGCTTGGGAGTTAAAGTTGAAAGGGAAATGTGCCCTTGGGCCATTTCTATAAGATTTTGGTGATTAAGTGCTCAACACAAATGCTTTGAGTGATATTTGTGCCAAAGACTCAAGAAGTGAAAATCAAGATTAAAGGTATGTTTCTAGACTTAGTACATTGTTTTGAAGACTAATGTATTATGTCTAAGTGCTAGAAACAGGAGAAATCGCTTTGGAGAAGAGTTGGCTATGTCAGCCAAAAGGCTGCTCGGTCTGGGTGCACCGGACTGTCCGGTGGTGCATCGGACAGTGTCCGGTGTGCCAGGACCAGTCCTGATGAACAGCCTACTCTCAGGTCTCGACGGTGGCGTACGGCTATAAATCACCGGACTGTCCGGTGGTGCACCGGACTGTCCGGTGAGTCGTCTGCGGCGAAGTCGCCGCTCTCGGGAAACAGTCAACAGCGTACGGCTAAAATTCACCGGACTGTCCGGTGGTGCACTGGACTGTCCGGTGAGCCAACAGTCGACTGCGCCAACGGTCGACCGCGTAATCCGCGCGTGACGCGTGGCCGAGCCAACGGCCAGATGGGGGCACCGGACTGTCCGGTGTGCACCGGACAGTGTCCAGTGTGCCGACGGCTCCAAATCTTCAACGGTCGGTTGCGCCAATTTAGGAAAGCAATTTGTACAGGACAGTGAACAGTGGATATCCGGTGGTGCACCGGACTGTCCGGTGCGCCACCCAACAGAAGGCAAGAATTGCCTTCCTGGATTGCTTCCAACGGCTCCTAGCTGCCTTGGGGCTATAAAAGGGACCCCTAACGCATGGAGGAGTACACAAAGCATACTTTGAGCAATCTTAATCTCTCACACTCCGTCTTTGCGCACTCGATTGACATTCTTAGTGATTTGAGCTCTGTTCTTGTGGTGAACTTGTTGCGATTCATTCGAGCTCAAGTCTTGGCTGTGTGTGTGCGTATTGCTGTGGATTTGTGTGTGTTGCTTCCCTCCCTTACTCTAGTGCTTTCACTTTGATCCTCATTGTAAGGGCGAGAGACTCCAAGTTGTGGAGATTCCTCGCAAACGGGAAAGAGTAAAGAAAGAAGAACACAGTGGTATTCAAGTTGATCATTGGATCACTTGAAAGGGGTTGAGTGTAACCCTCGTCCATTGGGACGCCACAACGTGGAGGTAGACAAGTGTTGTACTTGTCGAACCACAGGATAACTCGCGTGTCTCTTGTGATTGCTTTTTTTGTGATTGTTGAGATTCGCAAGAGCTCGCTTTATAGTCATGTGGCATTATCTCTCTAACACGTAACCAAGTTTTGTGGCTATAAGTTTTAAGTTTTTATAGGATCACCTATTCACCCCCCCCTCTAGGGACTAATCGACCGAAGGGATGGATCCTAAGGGAAAGGGGATGGTGATCAACGACAAGGAGAAGGAGTCCTTCCTCAATGAGCCAAAAGACGACAAGCCCACTGACTCAGGCTCAAGTCACAAGAAGAAGGATGGGAAGAAGAAGAGACACATTAAGAAGATAGTCTACTACGACACTGACGAGTCCTCTTCTTCCCAAAGAGACGACGACAACAACGAGAAAAAGAAAACGGTCAACTCAAACTTTTCTTTTGATTATTCTCGAATTCCGCAAAATTCCAATGCTCATTTGCTTTCCATTCCTCTTGGTAAACCTCCACACTTTGATGGAGAGGACTACGGATTTTGGAGTCACAAAATGCGTAGTCACTTATTCTCTCTTCATCCAAGTATATGAGAGATAGTAGAGAATGGAATGCAATTTGATAGTACGGATAATCCCATGTTTATCAATGAACAAATTCACAAAAATGCACAAGCTACTACTGTTCTATTAGCATCCTTGTGCAGGGAAGGGTACCATAAGGTGAGCGGCTTGGATAACGCCAAGCAGATTTGGGACACCCTCAAGATCTCGCATGAGGGGAATGATGTCACCATGGTCACCAATATGGAGTTGGTGGAGGGCGAACTGGGAAGGTTCACAATGATCAGGGGGAGGAGCCAACTCAAACGTACAACAGGCTCAAGACCCTGGTCAACAAAATAAGAAGCTATGGAAGCACGAGATGGACGGACCACGACGTCGTCCGGCTCATGCTAAGGTCTTTCACTATCCTTGATCCTCATCTTGTAAACTCTATTCGTGAAAATCCTAGGTACACCAAGATGACGCCCGAGGAAATACTCGGTAAGTTTGTAAGCGGGCGAATGATGATCAAGGAGGCTAGATATGTTGATGAGGCGTTGAATGGCCCAATGCCGATCCACGAGCCTCAAACCGTTGCTCTCAAGGCAACAAGTAGCAGGGAGGTGCTACCTAGCAAGGTGGCGCAAGTTGAGGCGGCCGGGCTAAATGAGGACGAAATGGCCCTCATCATCAAGCGCTTCAAGACGGCTCTAAAAGGAAGAAAGGAGCATCCCAACAAGACCAAAGCAAAGGGGAAACACTCCTGCTTCAAGTGTGGTAAGTATGGTCATTTTATAGCAAATTGTCCCGACAATACTAATGACCAGGAAAAAGAGAAAAGCGGGAAGAGGGAAAAGAAGAAGGCCTACAAGAAGGCGAAGGGCGAGGCGCACCTCGGCAAAGAGTGGGACTCGGATTGTTCTTCGTCCGACTTCGACGACGAAGGACTCGCCGCCACAGCCTTCAACAAATCGTCGCTCTTCCCCAACGAGCGCCACACTTGTCTAATGGCAAAGGAAAAGAAGGTAAACACTAGAGAAACTCCTAAGTACTCTACTTCTAGTGATGAGGAATCTAGTGATGATGAAATTGACTACACTAGCTTGTTCAAAGGACTAGATAGAGCCAAGGTAGAAAAGATTAATGAGCTAATTGATGCATTGAATGAAAAAGATAGACTGCTAGAGAGGCAAGAGGACATCTTGTATGAGGAACATGACAAATTTGCTAATGTTCAAAAGTCTCGTGCCTTAGAGATCAAAAGGAATGAATTATTATCTTCTGAATTATCTATTTGCAATGAATCTATTTCTAGCCTGAAGATTTTGAATGATGATTTAGATGCTAAGCTAGAGGTAGCAAATAAATCTAGTTCTTGTGTAGAGCATGTTGTGATTTACAATAGGTGTAAGAATTTTAATGTTGATACTTGTAGTGAACATTTAATTTCTATTTCAAAATTAAATGATGAAGTAGCTAGTCTTAATGCCCAACTTAAGACTAGCAAAAATGATTTTGATAAACTAAAATTTGCAAAGGATGCCTACACTGTTAGTAGACATCCCTCAATTAAGGATGGGCTTGGCTTTCGAAGGGAAGCCAAGAACTTAACAAGTCAAAATGCTCCCATTCCTAACAAGGAGAAAGGGAAGGCCCCTATGGCTAGTAGGAGTCAAAAGAATCATGCTTTCATGTATCATGATAGAAAATATGCTAGGAATTTTCATTATAGTAGGAGTTATAATGCTTTTGACTCACATGCCATGATTGCTTCAAGTTCAAACTTTAATGGTAGATCTAGGAGGAATTTTGTGTCTCATGCTCCTAGGAAAGTGTATAATGGATCTACCACTGTCTTTCATGCTTGCAATGCTAAATTTGTTCTTTCATGTAAAAATGAAAAAGTGATTGCTAAAAAGGTGGAGGCCAAATGCAAGGGAGACAAGACTTGCATTTGGGTCCCTAAGGCTATTATAACTAACCTTGTAGGACCCAACAAGAGTTGGGTACCTAAAACCCAAGCCTAATTTGCCTTGCAGGTTTATGCATTCGGGGGCTCAAGCTGGATTATCGATAGCGGATGCACAAACCACATGACGGGGGAGAAGAAGATGTTCACCTCCTATGTCAAGAACAAAGATTCCCAAGATTCAATCATATTCGGTGACAGGAATCAAGGCAAGGTTAAAGGACTAGGGAAGATAGCCATTTCATCCGAGCATTCCATATCTAATGTGTTTTTAGTTGAATCGCTCGGGTATAACTTGTTGTCCGTTAGTCAGTTATGTAATATGGGTGTTGGGGACTTGTTCTCAAATGCTATGAATTAAGAACAAGGCAACATAAAATGTTAAATATTAATGCCCTTCGTCCGCTGAAGCATTATTTCCCCAAGGATCTAATGAACTTCGGACGAAGACCATGAGTGAAGTATCACGAAGGTCATGCCTTCGTGATTAAACTTACAAAATAATATGAAATAATATATAAAACATGAAACATTAAAGATAAATGTATCAGAAATAAGTAACATCATTCACATATTTTATTATATGAACATAAAGATGTCAGAACATAGAGTTTAAGTACATTTATACCTTCTCCTTGACAGATAATAATTCTTGGGCAATGCGTTTGCAATTACAGGAATGCGTGAACAGTAAAGGAATACTGTTCACTATTTATAGACACAGGACACAGCCTGTAGGGAATTACAATCATGCCCCTTATAAAAGTTTACAACAATGACTTAGACCCTCATGGGCTAAAAGGTCATTCTATCTTTAAGTCGGTTCGATCCTTCGTCTTCGGGCATGCTATAACACCGAAGCTTCATGAGTGGTAGCTTCGGTCATCATGTATAAGCAACTTTAGCCGAAGCTGTTTCTTCCTATAGGACCTTCGGCGACGAAGCATGGTCCCAACAGTAGCCCCTTCGCGGTGCTAGATCGTTTTTCGTAATGAGCTTGATCCGTGAAAAAAGTCTCTTAGGCTTCGGGAAGCCAAAGGTCCGAAAAACACCTTCCCTGAGCTCGTTGCCGAGAAACGATACAGTTTTCGAGCGTGGAGCGGTCCTACCATGCAGGTTCACCTTCTTGGTTGTTGCGGCCCACCGTGCAGTGGGTGCGAGTGACTGTTTGCCTGGTGAAAAAATCCTGACGATTCACCTTCTTACCTGCAGCACTCTATAAACAGACAGGTTGGTGTGAAGTTACCACGGCATTCATTGCTATTGCACTGTTTTGCTGCCAAAAATTTAACCATAGCCGAAGCTTGATTTTTGCATTTAAAATGAAGCTCTAGTTTGGTTTGTGCTTCGTCACGAGGATAGCTTCAGAAAAAAGGTTATTGACTTCCAAAGAATTTTTTCAAGAAAATTTAAAATCAAATGGCCAGAATACGCTCCACTGCTAGGGTTGAGCGTGATGGAGATGAGACCGAAGCCGTTGAAACTGTTCCGATTTCTGAAGCGATGAAGCGCTCCAGGCTGGTTCCATCAGAAGACACACCTGCTGCCGAAGCAACGCAAGCTGATGTTGAAGAAGTTGGCTCCGAAGATGAGTACAACTGCGGGATGCCAAGCAAACCTAGTCATTTGGACTTTGGAAAGTCCACCATCTCTGAAGCTGATCTTCCAAAATTGGTGAAGCTGGGCTACTTTAGTGAAACAAAAAAGGAGCTGGTTCGTTTTGGCGGGGAGGAGACTACTTCGAAGCCGGAAAAGAATGAAGTGGTTGTGTTCAAAAGCTTCTTTAAAGCAGGATTAAGATTTCCTTTGAATGGGATGATTGCTGATGTGTTGAAGAAGTTTGGGGTTTACCTTCATCAGATGACCCCTAACGCTATTGTTAGATTAAGTGTTTATATTTGGGCCCTTCATAGCCAGGGAGTGGAACCGTTCGGTGAAGGTTTCTGTCGAGTCCATGAACTACACTATCAGACTAAAGCCAGAGGAGATGGTCTTCATGAGAATTTTGGATGTTACAACTTTGCTTATCGCAAAACTTTGAAGTTTCCAGTGATAAGCTACCGAAGCAAATGGCCAGCCGGATGGTAATCTGAGTGGTTTTATGTTAAAGTTGATAAAGATGAAGATAAATTGGTCCAGAGTCCACTAGAGCTAACCTTCGGAGAAACGAGGCCCCGATGCAACATGATAAGTGGAAGCCCGAGCCAAATTGCTTTGGCTGAATTTCGTGTGATTTCAGATCATATTGGCACTAGAGACTTGGTGCAGGAATTTCTGGCTTTTAAAGTGTTTCCAACAATGAGGGATTGGGAGATGCCGAAGCTGGAGGGAGAAAAGAAAAATGGAGAATTTGTTCGATTGCCGTATTACTACAAGTTTAAAAACACTTTAAAAAACCCTGCCAAGAGTGGCTGGACACAATCGAGATTATGTGCAACGATATCCTCGGAAATTACTCTAAGAAAGAAGATCAGTTGATGACTGCAGCCTTCGGCACTCGTCCGAAGCGAAGATTGAATCATGTGCTAGATGCTTTAAATTTTGATTACCTTGATTACGAGCAACTGGGCGGAGATGCCGAAGGCCCGAAGAGAAAGAGGATTGCCAGCGCCCTGGACAAAGAAAGCACCAAATTGGCCAAAAAGGAAAAAGAAATTTCTGAAAAACTGAGCCCTGGACCGAGGGTAGCTGTTTCAAGGAAAAGAAAAGGTACATCTCCAAAACTTGCGTCTCCAAAACCAAAGACGTCGGCCCAGGAGGAGGAAGCTCCTGTGACACCTTCTGCTGCCGAAGTAGAAGAGATTCTGAAGGTAATGACTGAACCTTTGCCTGTCAAGCTAAGTCCGCTGGCGCCAGAACTGATGAAGTTTTTTTAGAAGGGCAAAGAAGCTTCGGCAGTAGAAAGTCCCGCAAAGCCGAAAAAACGAAGAATTATCCAAGTGGCTGATGTCATTCATCAGACACCGCCACCGATCTCGGCGTCAAAAATTGTCACTGCCGATCCCACAGCCATCAGAGCCGAAACTGCCGGAGCCGAAACCAGAGGAGCCGAAGCTACCGGAGCCGAAGCCACTGGAGCCAAAGCCACCAGGGCCAAAACCGGGACCAACGAAGATCCTAACCTGGAAACTACACTTGAAGATATTAACAATATGCTTCTGAGAATGGCTGAAGAAGAAACTGCTGCGGTTACAGTGAACACGGCAACAGAAAAAGGAAAAGAGCAGATTGAAGACATTTTGGAAAAAGAAGATTTTAATTTTCAAGATATACTTGGACAAGAGTTGTCAGACGCTGAAAAAGAAGAGCTCAAGAAATATGCTATATCTTGTGGATACAAACCAGGGTCTCTGCTATTTGGTGGAGTCAATGAAGGGAAGCTGAGATGCCTTCGGAACCGAACCGAGGCCAAGGTTGTTAGGACCTTCTCCAAAAGCGTTGGCCTACCGAAGATTGAAGCAGACCTCTGCAGATACCAGCGACAGCATATCGCCGGTAGTTTGCTCTATGCTAATTTCAAGGTAAAAAAGTCTCGATTTTTTATTATTATATATTTTTTATTTTGAATTAAGTAGTTTTCTGACGAAGGTTGTTTTGGCAGAGTATACTTCTAAGTAAAGTGCTGAGAATGCAACAAGATCTTGAGGATGAAAAGAACGAAGCTACTATCAAAGATCTAGAAAACAAAGTCAAAAATTACGAAGCTGCTCTGAAGGAAAAAGACTCCGTTGTTCAAGATCTTAAAATCAAAGTTAAAGATCACGAAGCTGCCTTGGAAAAGAAGGACTTCGTCATTCATTCTATGGAAGGTTCATTGGCTGAAGCCCAAGCCGAAAATGGCAGGTTAAACAATGAATTACTCAAAAAGTCAGAAAAATCTGAGCAGGAAAAGAAGAACCTCGAAACAAGTCTCAAGACCGAAATCAAGAAGAGTTCAAATTTGCAAAAATCACTGAAAGAGCTTCAGGAGAAATGCTTAAATTTCGGCAGCCGATGCGTGCAGCGGCTGAAGGATGTGTTTCACTCGATTAGAGCCAGCTCTGATACATTTACACCTTCAGCTGAAAACCTGCCCAACACCCTAGAATACATTGAAGGCGAGGTTGATGCACTTGACGAAGTTATTGCTGGGCATGCTGACTTCTGCGCCCTGCTAGCTTCTCGAGGCACAGCCACCGCTTTCCTGAAGGCTGGCTGCACGCACGGAAAAATTGTAAATAGGCCAAACTTCAGCTTGTCACCAGCAGATTTGGTTGACATCCCAAGCTTAGCCCGAAGCATTGGAAACAGATTTATGACTCAGATTTGGGTAAATGGCGGGCGAAAAATGGCTGGTGACGAAGCTCAGAGCCACCTTAAGCCGGTGAGAAACTTATACTTGTTGCTTTCACCTTCTCCTTGAAATTTGCACCTTTCTTATTCTGCTTTAATATATGCAGGATGATGAAGCTGAAGAATGAAGAGTTGAAGCTTAACAGTTGCTGTAAAAGACTTTCCTGCAAAAAAATCTGAGGAGATCTTTGTAATATAACTGTAGAAAAAACTAATGTAAATTTGTGCATACCTTGTAATATATCGTTTCTCCTTTATCCGTGCACAACCTGCTTTGTTGCGAACGAAACTTTACTTTTGAGCTGAAGGCGAAAAACACCTTCCCTTCTTTTCGTACACAACGAAGCATGAAAATTTCCTCTTTCTCCGAAGTTTTTCCTCATAGCCGAAGCATTTGCCTTTTCTGTATGATACGATGATGATGATCCTATATATGTCTAAATGAATGTTTATAAATGCAAATGTCATGATGTAATGCATTGTGCAAATGATTATTTCGATGTACATCCAAAAAATCATAATCATAGCCCTCATTCCCTTGAGAATGACTCAAACCTTTTTGCCGTTTATTTTTCGGCTTCACCGTTTACTTTTCGGTGTATCAGCGCTGACTTTTCGCTGTAAGCCTCCCTTAGGAGCTTCTTCGCCTTTTACTTTCAGCGGAATCAGCGTTTATTTTTCGCTGTAAGCCTCCCTTAGGAGCTTCTTCGCCTTTTACTTTCGGCGGAATCAGCGTTTATTTTTCGCTGTAAGCTCTGCATTCCCTTGGGAACGTCTTTTGAGCTTCTCCTTCTTTTCTTTTTCCATTGCACTCGATGGTGCGTTGTCAGCTTTTACATTTACATTTTTTGGGGGATATCACTCTTATAGAATTGAAATAAGGAAAAGAAAAATTACATGTTATGGCCCCATTAAGAACCTTTCTCCCCCTTTGGAAAGGAAAAGGGTGCCATAAGAAAAAACTAAAACAACAATAAAAAATAAAAAAGATTACATCAAGTTACACATAATACCGCCGAAGCTCATCCGCATTCCACGATCTAGGAATGTCGTTGCCGTCCATATCCTTTAATCTGTAGGAACCGGGTCTTGACGAAGATACTACCAGATAGGGGCCTTCCCATTTTAGTTGTAGTTTGCCCACTGTGTTTGGGTTGGCCACTCTTCGAAGCACCAAATGTCCTGGCTTAATGTTCTTCAACCGAACCTTTCTATCACGCCATTTTATTGTTTCGGCTTGATATTTATTGATGTTTTCCACAGCCTGAAGCCTGATCCCTTCTATAGCATCTTTGTCCACAGAACAATCAGCTTCGTCTATCGCCGAAGCCACTGTTCTTATCGATCCTGCCTTAGCCTCTTCTGGGGTTATTGCTTCATCACCAAACAGCAATTTGAATGGTGTAAAACCTGTTGACCTTGATACTATTGTGTTGTGGCTCCACACCACTTTAATTAATTCTTCTGGCCACTTTCCCCTTGGCTGATTGAATAATAACTTCATTATTCCTGTCATTATGATGCCATTAGCCCTTTCAACTAGTCCATTTGATTCCTGAAAGGGAAATGTGCCCTTGGGCCATTTCTAAGTATTTTGGTGATTGAGTGCCAACACAAGTGTTTTTGTGTTAATCTATATAAAGTGGTGGACAAAGGACAAATCATGTCAAAAGGTATGTTTCTAGACTTAGTACATTGTTTTATGGACTAATGTATTGTGTCTAAGTGCTGGAAACAGGAAAAATTGAATTGGAAATGAGATGGCTTTGTTCAGCCAAAGTCTGCTCAGTCTGGGTGCACCGGACTGTCCGGTGGTGCACCGAACAGTGTCCGGTGCGCCAGGCTGGCTCTGGCGAACAGGCTGCTCTCGGGACTTCTGAAAAGGAAATGTGCCCTTGGGCCATTTCTAAGTATTTTGGTGATTGAGTGCCAACACAAGTGCTTAAATGTGAATTTATGCTCATGGATGGACAAAGTGCAAATCAAAAGTAAAGGTATGTGTCTAAGCCTTAGTACATTGGTTTTGTGTACTAATATACTTGTCTAAGTGTTAGAAACAGAAAGAAGAAGAAAAGAAAAGAGGTGAAAAAGACTTGGCTGTGTGCAGCCAAGACTCAGCTCAGTCTGGCACACCGGACTGTCCGGTGGTGCACCGAACAGTGTCCGGTGCGCCAGGCTGGCTCGGCGTGAAGTGGCCGCTCTCGGGAATTCGCCGACGGCGTACGGCTAAAATTCACCGGACTGTCCGGTGTGCACCGGACTGTCCGGTGAGCCAACGGTCGGCCGGGCCAACGGTCGGCCGCGGAATCTGCGCGCGACACGTGGCCGGGCCAACGGTCGGAAGGGGGCACCGGACTGTCCGGTGTGCACCGGACATGTCCGGTGCGCCAACGGCTCCCACATCTGCAACGGTCGGCAGCGCCATTTTAGGAAGGAAATCGGGCACCGGACAGTGTCCGGTGTGCACCGGACTGTCCGGTGCGCCCGACGACAGAAGGCAAGATTGGCCTTCCAGATTTGCTCTCAACGGCTCCTAGCTGCCTTGGGGCTATAAAAGGGACCCCTAGGCGCATGGAGGAGAACATGAAGCAACCTTAGAGCATTCTTGATCATCCACACTCAGTCTTTGCGCATTTGTTTGTCATTCTCAGTGATTCGAGCTCCGTTCTAGTGAGAACTTTGAGATAGTCTTTTGAGCTCGATTCTTGGCCGTGTGTGTGCGCATCTTGCTGTGGATTTGTGTGTGTTGCTTTCCTCCCTTACTCCGTATTTCTTGTGAATCTCAAGTGTAAGGTCGAGAGGCTCCAAGTTGTGGAGAATCCTCGCAAACGGGATATTGAAAGGCAAAGCAAAACACCGTGGTATTCAAGTTGGTCTTTGGACCGCTTGAGAGGGGTTGATTGCAACCCTCGTCCGTTGGGACGCCACAACGTGGAGTAGGCAAGCGTTGGTCTTGGCCGAACCACGAGATAAACCACTGTGTCATCTCTGTGTTTGATCTCTTGTGGTATTGTGTTTTGTTGAGACTCCTCTCTAGCCACTTGGCGATTATTGTGTTAACACTTAACAAGTTTTTGTGGCTATAAGTTTAAGTTTCACAGGATCACCTATTCACCCCCCCCCCCTCTAGGTGCTCTCAATTGGTATCGGAGCCGTTCTCTTCACAAAGGGACTAACCGCCCGAAGAGATGGATCCTAAAGGGAAGGGAATCGTGATCAACGACAAGGAGAAGGAGTCCTTCGTCAACGAGCCAAAGGACGACAAGACTACCGACTCGGGCTCGGGGCACAGACGCAAAGAAGGGAAGAAGATGAAGCGTCCCCAATCCTCTGGGACTCAAATGTGATACAATTACTAGTCCCAGGAGGCTAGCAAACACATTTATACATCAGATGATACCAAATCTGCATAAACGAGACAAACCTATAAAGGTGGCGGTCAACTTTAAGAGTTGGTCCACAACTCGAGACATATCATCAGAGTGGGGCTGAAGCAGCCTGATATACGCAGCGAAGCAAGTCAGTGGTCCAACAGCCACAGGCAAGGTTGGGAACAATCGTAACTCTTACCCGATCTCCTTTTTCTGAAAAACAACAAATAAGCAAGGGTGAGTACAAACGTACTCAGCAGCCCACCTTCACCCGCGGAATGGGGAAATCAGATATAATGCACGGAATATGTGGAGCTCGGGATATTTTGCAGAAACAGCAATATTTAATGCAGAGTTGTTTTGAAAAACATTTTGTATTTTTGCAAAGCGCATCCTCTCCAAAAGGAGCAGGAAGTTTTTCAGTATTATAACAAAATCCCCTGGACTAAACCATCCAGGCATCTCAGCAGTTTCCCACTGGTTTTCCTTTTCAAAAACCGCTACTGGACTTCCCGTCCACCATAGCTCACGGCTCAACCGCCGAACCTTTTTAAAAACCACTTTTCTCAAAACCATCTCTTTTTTTTTGGAAAACAAAACATTAATTGCCATACCATACCAGACTCGTCCATTCCTGTGGACACAGACTATTCGAATAGGTTTTCAAACTCTGCGCAGAGGTGTACACTTTACCCACTAGTCCGGCTCTGCGATCTCATGATCAATGAGATCCGAATCCGAATCTCTTTCTTTCCCCGCACGTCCTAACCTTAACGGTTATCCGGAAGGAGTCAGGCCACCACCATGTCCAAACCGGACAAAACTTTCCCCCTCCTTATCCTCCCGGTGCTCCCCAGCCTTCATAACCCTGGGGTTGGACCGTACGAGTTCAGATTGAGTGACTGCCCACACAGTCTCGAGTGGTTGTACTATTAAAGAGTACAGGTAGTGAAGATGACAAACCGGTCCTTATATGAGGGGACAATCCTTCTGCTCACGCCTAAACCAGCTGAGCCAACACCTTAGGCCCTCCCCTAAACCAGGGAGTCCCTGATTATCCCACTCACAAGGTGATAAGGGTGAAAACCCTTCATCACACACATTTTGAAAAGCATTTTCTTTTGAAAACTCACACCTGTTCTCAAATCATTTGGAACATATATATCAGGGATTGATTGCGGCAAGCGGCTGGGTGGCCATAATAACTTGTCTCAAAATCATATCATGCATAAAATAACAGGCTGAGGGTTGTGGTTGAAAAATCATAGGTAATATATGCATCAAAGGGATCCAGTGAGCTTGCCGTGCTTATTCGGCGAAGGGGGAAGGAGAGCTCGCGGAACTGGCTTCTGGCTCCATCGCCTGGTGTAGACTTGCAGATCTGGCCTCCACGAGATGGCACGAACGCTCCGATAACTATGCAACATGAACAAGCAAACATACAAACCAGCAAGTATACCAACAAATATTTAGTATAGTGGTCAGAAAAGCGATATATGGATGGGTAGAGTCTTTGAGTAGAATCTATGTCATGTGGTGTTGTGATATTACTGGTGGTGGAGCGGAGGTGCTTACCAGGAGGGTGGACTGGAGGCAAAGCGACACTATGCGTGTAACACCCGGTTTTAAAGAACAAAGCCGGGTGCATCTCATACATGCGCCAAGAAGACAACATATATAATAACAGAGTGTATAGAGATAAATGTCATTAAACATCAGAGTACATATTACATAGCGGAAGACTTACAAAAAATAATAAAAGATAAATATAACACGAACTAAGGATCGTCGGCGCCAATGTCGACTGAGAAACGCCACCTAGATCAGATCAACTCCTCGATACTTGACTCCACTTGAAACCACCTGTTCTTCTCCTGTGGGGGGGGTGTGAGACAGCAAGAGTGAGCTCACATACGATCATAGCTCAACAAGTCGTGGGGAATAATGTGGCATGAACTCACCAAAGGTGGGAGTTCATGTGGTGTAAGGCTGGTCAATGAAATAAAGGCTGAAGCTGAGCATTGCTTTTATAAGTTGGTCAAAATTTTATTAGCAATTACTAAGTGTAAGTAAATACCAAACCATAGTAATAATAAGTGAAAGTAATAATAAAATAATCCCAGATGCAATGAAATGATAGGTTAAGTTTAAGTTCCATAATTTAATCATGTGAGGGTCCGAGCCGCTCTTGACCGTGAGCACGGCTAGTATACTAGTTTTACACTCTGCAGAGGTTGCGCATCTTTACCCACAAGTCATGTTACCCATCCGCCAAGAGATGGCCAATCCCATACACCTCTACCGAGGAGGCGAGGCAGGGTAACACTACGAGGCCTTTACAAAGTTCCACTAGCTTCAGACTACCCGCTACAGTTTATGGGAAGATCCAGTAAAGGGTTCCTGGCTGATAGCCATCGCAGCAAAATCAACCAGGGACCTCCCCGCACTGACCTCTCCCCTACTGCCCTTGCCCCTTTCGGGTAAGGTAGCCCTCCCCTAGCTTTCCTAGTTAATCAGCCAAGGGCGTCCCATTCCACCCTTGTGGTAGCACTGTTTTCCCGGGTGGTCGCTCCATGTTCCCATTAACATAATGATCTTAACATGAACAAGGAATAATAAAACAGATAACAATAAACAATATAACAATGAGTGATGAATATCTCTATACCCAAATCCACATAAAGCAATAGCATGTACTACCCAAAACTTTAGTAGTAAAACCAGTGGTAAAGCAAGGTATAAAGATAGTCAAATCTAGGGTATCCTATTGGGTCCCAGCAAAATTATCCTATGCAGATCATTATGAATAATAAGAACATGAATGGGTAAAAGAAGTGATCAAGGGCACAACTTGCCTGGCACTTGAGATTCCAGGTACCAACTTGCTTTTCAGATGACACGTGTCCTCGCGCTAGACGTAGCAATACAAGCAGACATGGTATATACAAAATTAACATCACACCAAACATAAGAATATAGTGCATAATAATGATCTACACGTTGCTACGAGACTAACGCAACTTGAACGGATCAAATCGGAGTTAAAACGGAGGAGATACAAATTTCCTAAGGTTTTATGTATTTGATACAAGATTAATTGAGTAATCAATTCTAGTATGATTTCCATGTTATAACAGTGTTACTATGTGATGAACAATATTATTATAAAATTATAGGAACTGGAATCACTAAATTTGGAGTTATAGGGTTCAAGTTATGAATTTCCTAAGATTTAATGTGCTTGAAATAGGATTAAATGATAAATTAATTTTCTAACTATTTTCATGTCAAAACAGTGATACTAAATGATAAAGAATATTATTATAAAATTTTAGAAACTGGAATGGTTCAATTTGGACCAAAAATGGAATTTCTATGAATTTTACAAGTTTCTAGATTTGTTTTTGTATTAAAAATGAATTTCTAATATTATTTTTCTGTTTTTAAACGTCTCTGGACTGGGCCTCAATAACTAAAAAGCATAAGGGGCTCTGCGCAAAATATTCCAGGACTCAGAATACTATGCAGTGGACGGCGGGTTGATTATCTAATTTTAGGAGGGCTCTTATGCAAAAAGTCCAGTCCGAAGGGGTATCGGTGAATTAGAGCCACCCAGATAAGATCCAACGGCCCGGATTTGATTAATTTTATCCCAATCGGTACTCACACGGGGTCCCTTGGATTCGCGATCTGCGGTGCTGATTTAAAATGCCCTAGATTCATCCCGAGCCGTCCGATTGACATCCAGTGGACACAGAACTCTATCGCGATTCGGTATGCGCCCGACCGATCACAGCCGCACGATCAAGGATCAACGGTCGCGGTGCAACTTTCCCCGTTCTAATCCTAGCCACACATCAGCCAATCTACGCCCCGCGCGTTTCCCCCTTTCTACTGTTCTTCCCCCGGCAACACGGACGGCGGCGCAAAAAGCCATCGCGACGGAGCTCGCCGGCGCGCGATCGATGCGTCACCCCAGTGCTCACACCCCAACGCTGACAGGTGCTACGAGATCTATGGAACAAAGCGAGTCGGATACATTGAATCTTACCGGAGATAAGTGTGCTGGAGTGCTCGGTCCACGCAGAGGAGTGGCTCCACTGCGGCAACTGCACACCGGTGAGAAATTCCGTCGCTGTCGAGGTCGGAACAACCCCAGCCGGTCACGAGCACCCTCCCAGCAGCACCGTGAAGTACACCAAGGTGGCACGGAGCTCCCGGAAATGGCCGTGGCGAGATCGGAGCTGGCGGGTGCTCCCTGCCGTGACCTGAGCCCGAGAAGTGAGCTCCCACGACGCGCACTGGTGCGGCAAACAGGCAGTGGCGACTGATGGTTGCGAGAGCAGGAACGAAGAGGAGATCGCGACCTACGCTCTCATATAATAGCCGAGTGAGTCAATTGTGGGCGGGGCTCACGGAATTGGGGAAAAGTCGCCCACGATCCCCACGGAGACGGCGACCCGCGCGCGAGTTGTTGCAGAGATGGAGCGCACGCTGACGCACGGGTCCCACAATGCAGAGAGCTCGCACACGAACTGAGGCGGGCACGCGAAGGTTGTTAGGGTCAATCCCCGGATTCTGCGCCTGAGCATCGGACCCGCCCGACGGCGCGCATGAGGTTGTTGAGCGGGATTCGCGAGAGAAAGAAGACCACGCGAAGAAGAAGACCGCACCCGTGAATGACAGGGCGGGCCCACACACAGAGAAGATAAGGTGCGGCTGGGTGGAGGGAATACGGGCCGTGCGGGAGTGAATGAGTAAATGGGCCAGAATTGAGAGAGCGAGCCCAGTTAGGGTTCTTTTCTTTTTCTTTTGTTTTCCTTATTTCCTATTTTTCTTATTCATAATTATTTTAAATTCAAATTTGAATTTGAATCTGCTTAAGAGTTCCACCAATGAGTCAGGTGAACACTTAAAACTCCAGTGTAGAAATAATATTTTATTTATCCATTTTATATTATTTTTACTCACTTAAAATTTTCTTCCTTTCCTTTTTCTATGATTTCCTTTAAAGGTCAAATTCTACTTTGGACTTTAATCCATTTCTTGTCACATTATTATTATATTGTCACAAAATGCGCACAAAATAAAATCCAGCATGATGCACAGGTTATTTATGTGTTCTTTGTTCTAATTATCCACTTTTAACTAAGGTTAATCACATGTAATGAATAGTAGAGACCACAAACTATTGAGATTATCTCTATCCTCTTCTATTATACTTTTGAGTATTACAAATCCTACCCCCCTTAAAAATAATCTCGCCCTCGAGATTTAAGAAGATCTAGGGAAAAGATGGGGAAAATCTATACGAAGCTCTTCTTCTTTTTCCCAAGTTGCTTCATCTTCACCGTGGTGACTCCATTGGGCTTTGCACATCTTTATAACCTTATTCCTTGTAACTCGAGTTAAAGTATCCAAAATCTTGATAGGGTACTCCGTGTAAGTCAAATCACCCTGAACACTTAGTTCTTCCATTGGTAACTGTTCCTCAGGGACACGGAGACACTTCTTAAGTTGAGACACATGAAATACATTATACACATAAGATAGATTATCAGGTAGCTCGAGTTGAGAGGCTATCTATCCAACTCGCCTAAAAACTCAGAATGATCCAATAAGGCGAGGGGACAATTTGCCCTTGACTTAAAATCTCCTCATTCCACGAAGTGGTGAAACCTTGAGGTACACATGATCTCCTTCCTCAAATTCCAGTGGTCTTCTTCTATTATCAGCGTAGCTCTTTTGCCTGGTCTGAGTTACCCTCAAATTCTCTCGAACTATACGAACTTGTTCCTCTGCTTCTTGAATAAGTTCAGGTCCAAAGAACTGTCTTCCTCTAGTCTTATCCCAATATAGAGGAGTCCTGCATTTTCTGCCATATAGAGCCTCGAACAGTGACATCTTCAGACTGGCCTGGTCACTATTATTATACGAGGACTTAGCACAAGGTAGACTCTTGTACCAACCACTACCATGCTGAAGGGCACAAGCTCTCAACACATCCTCCAATACTTGATTAGTCCTTCTAGTCTAAGGATGGTAGGCCAAACTAAAATTCACTTCGTAACCATATTCTCATGAAAACTTTTCCAAAGTCTGGAGGTAAACTGTGATCCTTTATCCAAAATGATCCACTTTGGTCAATCTATCCACAATAACTCATATAGAACCATATCCTTTCGAGGTGCGAGGCAATCCAGTAATGAAGTCCATATCAATCTCTTCTCACTTCCACTCGGGTAGCTTTAATGGGTGTAGTAGTCCAGCTAGCCTTTGGTGATCGGTCTTAACTCTTTGGCACACATCGCACATAACCACATGTGCAGCCATATCTCTCTCCAGTCCATATTGCCAGCACTTCTGCTTTAAATCCTGATACATCTTGGTACTATCAGGATGAATAGAATAATCCAAGTCATGGGCCTCCTTTAAATTAGTCTCATGAAGGCTTTCAATCTCCGGAACACATCTCTTGTATCTTAGTATCACCAATTTGTCCTTTGCGGATTTCTTGCTCCAAAGTAGTTTCCACATCAATAGTAACTCCTTTAGTGTGAGTAACTATCCCCAGGTTAAGTCTCCTGAAATCCTCAACAATCTCTTCGGGTAGCTGGGCAACAACAGCTAAATAACATACTCATTTCGACTCAAGGCATCTGTAACCAAATTTGCCTAGCCCGGGTGATAGTGAATTTCCAAATCGTAATCCTTAATAAGCTCCAACCAACGGTGTTGCCTAAGGTTGAGATCCTTCTGAGTGAATATATACTTCAAACTCTTATGATCCGTATATACTTGGCACTTCTCGTCCCACTTGAATTTTTCTTTCCTTCACCAAAAGCGAGGTCATAAGCTTAGCAATCTTAGAAAATCCTTCAATAAATCTCCATTAATATCCTGCAAGTCCCAAGAAACTTCGGTCCTCCGTAACCGTAGTGGGTATGCTCCACACCACTATCTCCTTGACTTTAGCAGGATCCACTGATATCCCTCTATTAGAAATGATATGTCCAAGAAATGGCACCTTGTCAATCCAAAACTCGCACTTGCTGAACTTAGCATAGAGTTGATTATCTCGTAGCTTCTGCAGCACCATCCTCAGATGTTCCTCGTGATCACTTTCACTCTGAGAATAAATAAGAATATCGTCGATGAATACCACGACGAATCTGTCCAAATACTCCATAAACACCTTGTTCATTAAGTTCATAAAATAGGCTGGTGCATTAGTCAATCCAAACGACATAACTGTGAACTCATATAATCCATATCTAGTCGAGAAAGCCGTCTTGGGAATATCCGATGGTCTAATCCTCCTCTGATGGTAACCCGGTCGGAGTTCAATCTTCGAGAATACTCTGGCTCCTCTCATCCGATTAAATAAATCCTTAATGCGGGGTGACCGAAACTTGTTCTTCACAGTGTCATCATTAAGGGACCTATAATCCACGCACATCCCTTGCAATTGATCATTCTTCTGTACAAACAAAACCGGTGCTCTCCAAGGTGAAGACTCGGACGAATGTACCCAGCCTCTTGTAATTCCGTTCACTGATTCTTCAGTCCCTTTAGGGGTAATTACTCTCATGGGTTTTCTCATATTGTCCAACACATACGCCCAAACCAAAATCTCAGCAGGACGCATAATTTTATTAGCAACTCATGGGGTCAAATAGACCTTTTTATTCCTCCTAAAATGGTATCATACCGAATACTAACTACAGGAACATGTAGATCCTACAAATAGTAGTAATTTACATATATGTTTATGTAGCTTGGCGGAGCCGGTGGTGGTGGAGATGGTGGTTGCTCTTGTTGTTGTCTCTCCAACCGTGATTGCCTTATTTCTTGCTGTATCTCCAGACGAGCCTGACGTATTTCCTCGCGTTCTTGTCTTATCTGGTTTTGCATTTCGGTCATCATGTCTGTCAATTGCTGTATTACCAGCCTTTGGGTTGCGATCACTTGCTCGGCTTCAACAGGTGGGGGATTTGGAGGATTCATTTCTGTTTGCTGTTGCGTGATAATCTTTCCTTTCCTGGTATTGACCATCTGAATTAGATACATAAGGTAAGAAAGAGCAGTAGACAAGGCAGTAATTACAATCATGTTACTTTGGGGGACTTATTAGCTAAGTAGATTAGTGTGTCACCTACTAAAGCTAATACAATACCTTATAGTGGTACATGCAAAGATGCCCAACTATAATGTTTCAATCAATCAAAGAAGCAAATCAAGCATTTATCATCAGAACAATCAAACAACATTTTTAATAGAGAAAATAGTTTTAATTTGTCTTAGGTTCCCTATCTCTTAAAAATGTCATAGGGGTAGGGATTCCAAGGTGTGAAATCCATCTTGTCTAAGAATGGAAAAGGTAAGAATAATCAGAGTAGAACAGTAGAAGGTGAGACAGGATCAAGATAAGTGTAGAAAGAATCAGAGTAAGGTGAGCGTAGAATGAATCAGAATGAGATAAGTAGGTAAGGGTTTGTCCAGTCTATCTAGGTTTCGTCCTACAGTCAACATTTCCTCTGATACCACTTCTGTAACACCCGGTTTTAAAGAACAAAGCCGGGTGCATCTCATACATGCGCCAAGAAGACAACATATATAATAACAGAGTGTATAGAGATAAATGTCATTAAACATCAGAGTACATATTACATAGCGGAAGACTTACAAAAAATAATAAAAGATAAATATAACACGAACTAAGGATCGTCGGCGCCAATGTCGACTGAGAAACGCCACCTAGATCAGATCAACTCCTCGATACTTGACTCCACTTGAAACCACCTGTTCTTCTCCTGTGGGGGGGGTGTGAGACAGCAAGAGTGAGCTCACATACGATCATAGCTCAACAAGTCGTGGGGAATAATGTGGCATGAACTCACCAAAGGTGGGAGTTCATGTGGTGTAAGGCTGGTCAATGAAATAAAGGCTGAAGCTGAGCATTGCTTTTATAAGTTGGTCAAAATTTTATTAGCAATTACTAAGTGTAAGTAAATACCAAACCATAGTAATAATAAGTGAAAGTAATAATAAAATAATCCCAGATGCAATGAAATGATAGGTTAAGTTTAAGTTCCATAATTTAATCATGTGAGGGTCCGAGCCGCTCTTGACCGTGAGCACGGCTAGTATACTAGTTTTACACTCTGCAGAGGTTGCGCATCTTTACCCACAAGTCATGTTACCCATCCGCCAAGAGATGGCCAATCCCATACACCTCTACCGAGGAGGCGAGGCAGGGTAACACTACGAGGCCTTTACAAAGTTCCACTAGCTTCAGACTACCCGCTACAGTTTATGGGAAGATCCAGTAAAGGGTTCCTGGCTGATAGCCATCGCAGCAAAATCAACCAGGGACCTCCCCGCACTGACCTCTCCCCTACTGCCCTTGCCCCTTTCGGGTAAGGTAGCCCTCCCCTAGCTTTCCTAGTTAATCAGCCAAGGGCGTCCCATTCCACCCTTGTGGTAGCACTGTTTTCCCGGGTGGTCGCTCCATGTTCCCATTAACATAATGATCTTAACATGAACAAGGAATAATAAAACAGATAACAATAAACAATATAACAATGAGTGATGAATATCTCTATACCCAAATCCACATAAAGCAATAGCATGTACTACCCAAAACTTTAGTAGTAAAACCAGTGGTAAAGCAAGGTATAAAGATAGTCAAATCTAGGGTATCCTATTGGGTCCCAGCAAAATTATCCTATGCAGATCATTATGAATAATAAGAACATGAATGGGTAAAAGAAGTGATCAAGGGCACAACTTGCCTGGCACTTGAGATTCCAGGTACCAACTTGCTTTTTAGATGACACGTGTCCTCGCGCTAGACGTAGCAATACAAGCAGACATGGTATATACAAAATTAACATCACACCAAACATAAGAATATAGTGCATAATAATGATCTACACGTTGCTACGAGACTAACGCAACTTGAACGGATCAAATCGGAGTTAAAACGGAGGAGATACAAATTTCCTAAGGTTTTATGTATTTGATACAAGATTAATTGAGTAATCAATTCTAGTATGATTTCCATGTTATAACAGTGTTACTATGTGATGAACAATATTATTATAAAATTATAGGAACTGGAATCACTAAATTTGGAGTTATAGGGTTCAAGTTATGAATTTCCTAAGATTTAATGTGCTTGAAATAGGATTAAATGATAAATTAATTTTCTAACTATTTTCATGTCAAAACAGTGATACTAAATGATAAAGAATATTATTATAAAATTTTAGAAACTGGAATGGTTCAATTTGGACCAAAAATGGAATTTCTATGAATTTTACAAGTTTCTAGATTTGTTTTTGTATTAAAAATGAATTTCTAATATTATTTTTCTGTTTTTAAACGTCTCTGGACTGGGCCTCAATAACTAAAAAGCATAAGGGGCTCTGCGCAAAATATTCCAGGACTCAGAATACTATGCAGTGGACGGCGGGTTGATTATCTAATTTTAGGAGGGCTCTTATGCAAAAAGTCCAGTCCGAAGGGGTATCGGTGAATTAGAGCCACCCAGATAAGATCCAACGGCCCGGATTTGATTAATTTTATCCCAATCGGTACTCACACGGGGTCCCTTGGATTCGCGATCTGCGGTGCTGATTTAAAATGCCCTAGATTCATCCCGAGCCGTCCGATTGACATCCAGTGGACACAGAACTCTATCGCGATTCGGTATGCGCCCGACCGATCACAGCCGCACGATCAAGGATCAACGGTCGCGGTGCAACTTTCCCCGTTCTAATCCTAGCCACACATCAGCCAATCTACGCCCCGCGCGTTTCCCCCTTTCTACTGTTCTTCCCCCGGCAACACGGACGGCGGCGCAAAAAGCCATCGCGACGGAGCTCGCCGGCGCGCGATCGATGCGTCACCCCAGTGCTCACACCCCAACGCTGACAGGTGCTACGAGATCTATGGAACAAAGCGAGTCGGATACATTGAATCTTACCGGAGATAAGTGTGCTGGAGTGCTCGGTCCACGCAGAGGAGTGGCTCCACTGCGGCAACTGCACACCGGTGAGAAATTCCGTCGCTGTCGAGGTCGGAACAACCCCAGCCGGTCACGAGCACCCTCCCAGCAGCACCGTGAAGTACACCAAGGTGGCACGGAGCTCCCGGAAATGGCCGTGGCGAGATCGGAGCTGGCGGGTGCTCCCTGCCGTGACCTGAGCCCGAGAAGTGAGCTCCCACGACGCGCACTGGTGCGGCAAACAGGCAGTGGCGACTGATGGTTGCGAGAGCAGGAACGAAGAGGAGATCGCGACCTACGCTCTCATATAATAGCCGAGTGAGTCAATTGTGGGCGGGGCTCACGGAATTGGGGAAAAGTCGCCCACGATCCCCACGGAGACGGCGACCCGCGCGCGAGTTGTTGCAGAGATGGAGCGCACGCTGACGCACGGGTCCCACAATGCAGAGAGCTCGCACACGAACTGAGGCGGGCACGCGAAGGTTGTTAGGGTCAATCCCCGGATTCTGCGCCTGAGCATCGGACCCGCCCGACGGCGCGCATGAGGTTGTTGAGCGGGATTCGCGAGAGAAAGAAGACCACGCGAAGAAGAAGACCGCACCCGTGAATGACAGGGCGGGCCCACACACAGAGAAGATAAGGTGCGGCTGGGTGGAGGGAATACGGGCCGTGCGGGAGTGAATGAGTAAATGGGCCAGAATTGAGAGAGCGAGCCCAGTTAGGGTTCTTTTCTTTTTCTTTTGTTTTCCTTATTTCCTATTTTTCTTATTCATAATTATTTTAAATTCAAATTTGAATTTGAATCTGCTTAAGAGTTCCACCAATGAGTCAGGTGAACACTTAAAACTCCAGTGTAGAAATAATATTTTATTTATCCATTTTATATTATTTTTACTCACTTAAAATTTTCTTCCTTTCCTTTTTCTATGATTTCCTTTAAAGGTCAAATTCTACTTTGGACTTTAATCCATTTCTTGTCACATTATTATTATATTGTCACAAAATGCGCACAAAATAAAATCCAGCATGATGCACAGGTTATTTATGTGTTCTTTGTTCTAATTATCCACTTTTAACTAAGGTTAATCACATGTAATGAATAGTAGAGACCACAAACTATTGAGATTATCTCTATCCTCTTCTATTATACTTTTGAGTATTACAATGCGTGTAGCCGGCAGAGCGGAGTAACTGAGTGGGTGGGGTGTTTGCCTTGGCTGAGGGTGTTGAGTGTGTGTGGAGAGGGAGAGGGTAGCTGGGTGTATTTATAGCTGAGTGTAGGTGGTGTAGCACAGTGAAGTTCACTGTTGGTGAGAATAGTGGCGAATGAATCGTCTGACTTGGTATGAACATGAGAGTTATAGGCAGAATATGGGACAAGAGTATTTTGGGAGTTTTCTGGAACATGAACCATGCTTAAGGGGTGACATGGCTGGATAGGGAATAGTTTGATAAAAATTTAGAAACGAGAATTATTGGAATCTGAGTTTGGGAGCCTGGTTCGAAGGAATCTCAAAGTTAAGCGTGCTCAACTCGGAGAAACCTGGGATGGGTGACCAGATGGGAAGTTCCCTACTGGAAGGAAAATCACAGTCACCGGAGTTCGTATGACTGGAATATGGGTCTGGCTGGTCTTAGGTGGACTGGACAGCATGATGTATGAGTAGTTGAAATTTGGGGTGATCGGCTAATCGATGAATAGTAACGATGAATAGTGGCGATGGAAAAGTAATTATAGATATCATCTATGAATAGTAACAATGATGAATAGTAATGATAAATAGTAACGATGATGAATAGTGTATGTGAATAGTAACGATGAATAGTAACGGTGAATAGTAATGGTGAATAGTGACAGTGAATAGTTCGTATGAACGAGCGATGAACGATGAATAGGAACTATGAACGAACAGACGAACGATCGAATGATCGGACGAACGAACGATTGGAATTTCGGCAGCATAACGGCAGGAAAAGATTATTTGGACGAACGAACGGACGAACGATCGAATGATCGGACGAACGAACGATCGGAATTTCAGCAGCATAACGGCAGGATAAAGATTATCTGGAAGAACGATGAATAGGGACTATGAACGAACGATGAACGATGAATAGGGAACTATGAACGAACGATGAACGATCGAATGATCGAAAGAACGAACGATCGGAATCTCGGCAGCATAACGGCAGGACAAAGATTATCTGGAAGAACGATGAATAGGGACTATGAACGAACGATGAATAGGGACTATGAACGAATGATGAACGATGAATAGGAACTATGAACGAACGATGAACGATCGAATGATCGAACGAACGAACGATCGGAATTTCGGCAGCATAATGGTAGGAAAAAGATTATTTGGACGAACGAACGGACGAACGATCGAACGATCGGACGAACGGACGAACGAACCATGAACGATCGGACGAACGATCGAACGATCGGACGAACGAACGAACAAACTAAGAACAGGGGACGAACGATCGAAGAACGATAGAACGATCCTTGTGCTAGTGTGTGCTTGTGTGGAACATGGAGTGGGTGTGTGTGGGGGGGAGAGAGTTGCCATGAAATGGCTTGGGGTGGGATGGGAGGAGGCCCTTGCCCCTCTATTTATAGCCATGGTGGGGGGATTAGGGGGAGGGATGAGAGGATTAGTGGGAGGGATGAGAGGATTAGTGGGAGGATGAGATGATTAGTGGGAGATTAGCATGTATTTGTCTTGTATAAGTGAGATTAGCTTGTAGAGCTCACCGTATGACACTGGAGGCATACACATACGTATGAGCATGAGGAAAGTTATGAAGAAAATATTTGTAGGGACTTGAAAAATGATTCTGAAGGTATTTCCCAAGAGGAAAATACCCGGAGATATATCGGTGGAATATTTGGGCAGTATTTCTAGAAAGAACTTGAAGGGGATCACTGGGGAAATATCTGGGCAGTATTTCTGGAAAGAATTTGAGGGGGGTCACTGGGGAAACATTTGTAGGATATTTTGAGGAGGATTTTGGAGAGAATATAGACCACTATACTTTATTTGCTGATATCAACTTGCAAACAAACATTTTGAAACGAAATTTGAAATTCATTTTGAATTTAGAGCAAGTTTGAGGAAATTTCAGGATTTGAATTTTTGGGATGCTACAAATCTACCCCACTTAAAAGGAATCTCGTCCTCGAGATTTGGCTTAGAAGGGTTATGGGCATAGCTTTACTTCAGCTACATATCTTCACTTTGCAACTCTTCGAGGAGATGGAACTTCAACAAAATCCGGCCTTTGAGGAGCATCCGGTTGCTGATTGCAAATGCTGATTCTGGCTACTCAAAGATCATCTTCAGGCTTCAGCTTTCGCTTGGCAGCTAGCTTATTGAGGAAGCATCGATGCCAACACGCAAACCTTTCTCTTGCGAACTCCCACATGGATTCCTTCCTTGATTGGTCTTCTGGTGCTTCATCAACAAAACTTGGGTAACCACTTCTCATCCAGAAACTTATAAGCTTCGATGATCTAGTCCTCCACAAGCTTACTAAGGCCTTCTTCTTTTTCTCCATAGCAGGAACCTTACTGGAATACTACCCCACTTAAAAAGAATGAGGGTAGATCTCTTGAATCTTGGGGATTTGAACTCCTTGAAGTACCTCATAACAAGGGTGTTACAGGGCCTTCTTCTGTTGTTGCTGCTTGAGCAGGCTGCGGAGAGATGACTGACACAGGGTTGATTTTGGGAGAACCTTCTTCTTATCTTCTCTTCGCTATCTTTTTTTTCTCTTTTCACTGCTCCTTTCTTTCTCTTTGCTCTTCCCACTGGAGGATTCTATCAAAGAGTATTACCATCATACAGACGAGGAAACCAAAGATGTTGAACCATATACAACAGTCTTCAACCCAAGAATTACCAAGCATTGTGATCTTAGGGGCAAGGGAGTGGAAAATGGAGTTGCTTGCGATTTGGTAGAGGGTATTCTATCTGGTGTGCGTGCTTTGCTTGGGATGGGAGTTGAGGGAGCTGGGGGGATTTATAGGCGAGCGGGGGTGTCCGGTTGCAGAGTGGTGGTGATGGAGTAGGTGTTACGCGGCAGCGGGTGCGACAAGGGGAGGGGGGTCTGGTGTTGCCGGCGATGATGGTGGCGGTGGGTGCGCTGCAAAGGTGGCGTGGGCGGCGGTAGTGTGCTGCAAAAGGGGGGGCGTGGGGCGGTGGTAGTGCGCATGGAGGCGGGCACGCGTGCGAGGGGCACGGGTGAGTGGTGGGGTCAATGACCCTGATGTTTGTGGTCTCTGGTTCCAAGAATCTTTGCCTCTCTGTATGGTAATAACTCCTTCTGTCCTCTTTTCCTGTTTACTTTGACTCAGGGGCAGTGCTTTGATTCTCACGGTCGGTCCTTTTGACTGAGCGGCTGGACTGGTTTCTTCTGTAGCTTGTTACAGGCTTCAAGGGTGAGCTTCCCGGTGTCTTCTTGGGTAAGGCACTTTTTTCTTCAGATGGGTTAAGATGAGAATGGAAGCATAAGGTAAGGATTAGCTCTAATTTGTGATCTATGTTTTTAGAGAAAACCTTTTTAAGAAAAACGAAAAGAAAACACACTAGCTCAGCAATGATAAGCACAAACAAATCAAATGTTTTGAATAAGGGAAGAATAGAGTTTTTCCAAAGCACGGGCTACTCAGATTCGGGGGCTAAGCATAACTACTATTGCTTGGCTCCTGAATTGAGAACTATGCTAAATGCAACTTATGAGCACTAACGTTAAAGCATCACATATGCACTCAAAAGGGGAGAAAACATCAAGCGAAATTCATTTTGAAATGCCCTAGGGGGCCACACAAATAGAGTTTTTCAAGGCACGGGACTACACGATTACCTCTCATACATGCAGGGTTCTAGCCAAAGTGAAGAAAAACTTCACTACCTAATGCACGCAGAGGACTGGGTATAACTAACTCAGATCTGGCAGCTTCTCTTCTGGCAAGGCTGACGCACAACTTCAATCTGAGATATCTCCTGGATGGGTCAACAGGGAGCTGATGTTGATAACTTCTTCTGGCGGCGACTGAGATGGCAAGACGTGGTCGAACTCTTCTTCAAGCTGGACTGGCTCTTGTAGCTCCTCTGAGGGCGGCGGTGCTGGCGGGGTGCTTGTAGCTTCTTCCTTGACCTCAAGGGACGGTGCTGGAATTTTCTTCATGGTGAGGGGCTCAAACAACTCTGGCGGGGGATCTTGGGAGGATTCAGGGTGCTCTTGTTTATCCATAGCCTTAGGGGAGACTGGAATTCCTTCCAAGACTATGGTTCCTTCCGGGAGTTCCCAAGCCTTCTTCTCTCCTCTGATAGAGACCGGGTGACCTTGAAGAATCTGGAGATCTTCAGCTCTCCTGGGTTGAACTGGGTTGGATGGAGCGGGCTCTTGGATCCGCAGGGCTCTACGTTGGTTATGGGTTACCAAGTAGGCCTCCATCAGCTTCTGGACATGCTCATCCTTGGCTTGCTTCAGGGCTTCAACAGCAATGACTTCACGACTTTCTAAGGCAGCTACACGGGCTTGAGCTGTGGTGAGATCCACATGGAGCTTACGGTTGAGCTTCTCTGCATCTTCTGCTCGGGCAATCATCTGACGGTGGTGCCGGGCCAAGAAATCATACTGGGCATCCAGGGTGAGCAGGTATGCAGTGAGGTACACGACTGTGGGGTCGTCCTCAAGCAGCTGCTGCTCTTCCAATGCACGCATCCTGGCCATCCAAACTGGACGGTCTCTCTGAAAGGGCGGAAAGAATCTGAGCGGGGTGTCGGCCACTTCTTCTTCATAGATCTGACACAGAGCCCTCAATGCCTTGCGAGCGACGACTTGGCAGGTGTCTTTGAATCTGTGCCCAGCAGTAGTGACACTCCATTCCACATGGTGCGGACTGGATCCAATGTATACAGTCACGACACACTTCTCTGTGCCATGCTCGATGAATTCACGACCATCATACTCTGGCTGGCTCCTGATTCCGAGGCGGACTGTGCATGCTCTCAGCAACTTGGGGAAACCATCTTCATTCTGGCAGAAGCTGGTTTGGCACTGAACCTCCATCTGACTTCTGAGAGAAGGAAAGGGGGAAAACATTTTTGAAATGAAGGGATGAGAGCAAGAATTTTTTTAAGAAAATAGTTTTGACTCAAAAACTTTTGATCAGGCTAAGGGTTACGTCCTGCGGCCAACCTAACAGCTCTGATACCACCTGAAGCGTCCCCAATCCTCTGGGACTCAAATGTGATACAATTACTAGTCCCAGGAGGCTAGCAAACACATTTATACATCAGATGATACCAAATCTGCATAAACGAGACAAACCTATAAAGGTGGCGGTCAACTTTAAGAGTTGGTCCACAACTCGAGACATATCATCAGAGTGGGGCTGAAGCAGCCTGATATACGCAGCGAAGCAAGTCAGTGGTCCAACAGCCACAGGCAAGGTTGGGAACAATCGTAACTCTTACCCGATCTCCTTTTTCTGAAAAACAACAAATAAGCAAGGGTGAGTACAAACGTACTCAGCAGCCCACCTTCACCCGCGGAATGGGGAAATCAGATATAATGCATGGAATATGTGGAGCTCGGGATATTTTGCAGAAACAGCAATATTTAATGCAGAGTTGTTTTGAAAAACATTTTGTATTTTTGCAAAGCGCATCCTCTCCAAAAGGAGCAGGAAGTTTTTCAGTATTATAACAAAATCCCCTGGACTAAACCATCCAGGCATCTCAGCAGTTTCCCACTGGTTTTCCTTTTCAAAAACCGCTACTGGACTTCCCGTCCACCATAGCTCACGGCTCAACCGCCGAACCTTTTTAAAAACCACTTTTCTCAAAACCATCTCTTTTTTTTTGGAAAACAAAACATTAATTGCCATACCATACCAGACTCGTCCATTCCTGTGGACACAGACTATTCGAATAGGTTTTCAAACTCTGCGCAGAGGTGTACACTTTACCCACTAGTCCGGCTCTGCGATCTCATGATCAATGAGATCCGAATCCGAATCTCTTTCTTTCCCCGCACGTCCTAACCTTAACGGTTATCCGGAAGGAGTCAGGCCACCACCATGTCCAAACCGGACAAAACTTTCCCCCTCCTTATCCTCCCGGTGCTCCCCAGCCTTCATAACCCTGGGGTTGGACCGTACGAGTTCAGATTGAGTGACTGCCCACACAGTCTCGAGTGGTTGTACTATTAAAGAGTACAGGTAGTGAAGATGACAAACCGGTCCTTATATGAGGGGACAATCCTTCTGCTCACGCCTAAACCAGCTGAGCCAACACCTTAGGCCCTCCCCTAAACCAGGGAGTCCCTGATTATCCCACTCACAAGGTGATAAGGGTGAAAACCCTTCATCACACACATTTTGAAAAGCATTTTCTTTTGAAAACTCACACCTGTTCTCAAATCATTTGGAACATATATATCAGGGATTGATTGCGGCAAGCGGCTGGGTGGCCATAATAACTTGTCTCAAAATCATATCATGCATAAAATAACAGGCTGAGGGTTGTGGTTGAAAAATCATAGGTAATATATGCATCAAAGGGATCCAGTGAGCTTGCCGTGCTTATTCGGCGAAGGGGGAAGGAGAGCTCGCGGAACTGGCTTCTGGCTCCATCGCCTGGTGTAGACTTGCAGATCTGGCCTCCACGAGATGGCACGAACGCTCCGATAACTATGCAACATGAACAAGCAAACATACAAACCAGCAAGTATACCAACAAATATTTAGTATAGTGGTCAGAAAAGCGATATATGGATGGGTAGAGTCTTTGAGTAGAATCTATGTCATGTGGTGTTGTGATATTACTGGTGGTGGAGCGGAGGTGCTTACCAGGAGGGTGGACTGGAGGCAAAGCGACACTATGCGTGTAGCCGGCAGAGCGGAGTAACTGAGTGGGTGGGGTGTTTGCCTTGGCTGAGGGTGTTGAGTGTGTGTGGAGAGGGAGAGGGTAGCTGGGTGTATTTATAGCTGAGTGTAGGTGGTGTAGCACAGTGAAGTTCACTGTTGGTGAGAATAGTGACGAATGAATCGTCTGACTTGGTATGAACATGAGAGTTATAGGCAGAATATGGGACAAGAGTATTTTGGGAGTTTTCTGGAACATGAACCATGCTTAAGGGGTGACATGGCTGGATAGGGAATAGTTTGATAAAAATTTAGAAACGAGAATTATTGGAATCTGAGTTTGGGAGCCTGGTTCGAAGGAATCTCAAAGTTAAGCGTGCTCAACTCGGAGAAACCTGGGATGGGTGACCAGATGGGAAGTTCCCTACTGGAAGGAAAATCACAGTCACCGGAGTTCGTATGACTGGAATATGGGTCTGGCTGGTCTTAGGTGGACTGGACAGCATGATGTATGAGTAGTTGAAATTTGGGGTGATCGGCTAATCGATGAATAGTAACGATGAATAGTGGCGATGGAAAAGTAATTATAGATATCATCTATGAATAGTAACAATGATGAATAGTAATGATAAATAGTAACGATGATGAATAGTGTATGTGAATAGTAACGATGAATAGTAACGGTGAATAGTAATGGTGAATAGTGACAGTGAATAGTTCGTATGAACGAGCGATGAACGATGAATAGGAACTATGAACGAACAGACGAACGATCGAATGATCGGACGAACGAACGATTGGAATTTCGGCAGCATAACGGCAGGAAAAGATTATTTGGACGAACGAACGGACGAACGATCGAATGATCGGACGAACGAACGATCGGAATTTCAGCAGCATAACGGCAGGATAAAGATTATCTGGAAGAACGATGAATAGGGACTATGAACGAACGATGAACGATGAATAGGGAACTATGAACGAACGATGAACGATCGAATGATCGAAAGAACGAACGATCGGAATCTCGGCAGCATAACGGCAGGACAAAGATTATCTGGAAGAACGATGAATAGGGACTATGAACGAACGATGAATAGGGACTATGAACGAATGATGAACGATGAATAGGAACTATGAACGAACGATGAACGATCGAATGATCGAACGAACGAACGATCGGAATTTCGGCAGCATAACGGTAGGAAAAAGATTATTTGGACGAACGAACGGACGAACGATCGAACGATCGGACGAACGGACGAACGAACCATGAACGATCGGACGAACGATCGAACGATCGGACGAACGAACGAACAAACTAAGAACAGGGGACGAACGATCGAAGAACGATAGAACGATCCTTGTGCTAGTGTGTGCTTGTGTGGAACATGGAGTGGGTGTGTGTGGGGGGGGAGAGAGTTGCCATGAAATGGCTTGGGGTGGGATGGGAGGAGGCCCTTGCCCCTCTATTTATAGCCATGGTGGGGGGATTAGGGGGAGGGATGAGAGGATTAGTGGGAGGGATGAGAGGATTAGTGGGAGGATGAGATGATTAGTGGGAGATTAGCATGTATTTGTCTTGTATAAGTGAGATTAGCTTGTAGAGCTCACCGTATGACACTGGAGGCATACACATACGTATGAGCATGAGGAAAGTTATGAAGAAAATATTTGTAGGGACTTGAAAAATGATTCTGAAGGTATTTCCCAAGAGGAAAATACCCGGAGATATATCGGTGGAATATTTGGGCAGTATTTCTAGAAAGAACTTGAAGGGGATCACTGGGGAAATATCTGGGCAGTATTTCTGGAAAGAATTTGAGGGGGGTCACTGGGGAAACATTTGTAGGATATTTTGAGGAGGATTTTGGAGAGAATATAGACCACTATACTTTATTTGCTGATATCAACTTGCAAACAAACATTTTGAAACGAAATTTGAAATTCATTTTGAATTTAGAGCAAGTTTGAGGAAATTTCAGGATTTGAATTTTTGGGATGCTACAGAAGAAGACAAGACGCATCAAGGAGATCGTCTACTACGACAGCGACGAATCTTCCTCTTCCCAAAAGGACGACGACAACGACTACAGGAAGACGGTCAATTCGAACTTTTCATTTGATTATTCTCGTATTCCACATAGTTCGAATTCGCAATTGCTTTCCATTCCTCTTGGCAAACCTCCACACTTCGATGGGGAGGACTACGGATTTTGGAGTCACAAAATGCGTAGTCACTTATTTTCTCTCCATCCAAGCATATGGGAGATTGTAGAGAATGGAATGAAATTTGATAGCTCGGATAGCCCTATGCTTATAAATGAACAAATTCATAGAAATGCACAAGCTACTACTGTTCTCTTAGCATCTTTGTGCAGGGAAGAGTACAATAAGGTGAGCGGCTTGGACAATGCCAAGCAGATATGGGACACCCTCAAGATCTCTCATGAGGGGAATGATATCACCATGCTCACCAAGATGGAGTTGGTGGAGGGCGAGCTTGGACGATTCGCGATGATAAGGGGCGAGGAACCGACTCAAACTTACAACCGGCTCAAGACCCTTATCAACAAAACGAGGAGCAAGGAGGCACTACCGAGCAAGGTGGCGCAAGTTGAGGCGGCCGGGCTAAATAATGAGGAGATGGCCCTCATCATTAAGCGCTTCAAGACGGCGCTTAAGGGTCGCAAGGGACAGCCAAGCAAGACCAAGACAAAGGAGAAGCGCTCGTGCTTCAAATGTGGTAAGATTGGTCATTTCATTGCTAACTGTCCCGATAATGAAAGTGACCAGGAAAAGGGGAACAAAAGGGAGAAGAAGAAGCATTACAAGAAGGCCAAGGGCGAGGCACATATCGGAAAGGAGTGGGATTCGGATTGCTCCTCCTCCGACTCCGACAATGAAGGACTCGCCGCCACCGCCTTCAACTAGTCATCCCTCTTCCCCAATGAACGTCACACTTGCCTCATGGCAAGGGAGAAGAAAGTAAGCACTCATGATACTAGTACTTATACTTCTTCAAGTGAGGATGAGTCTAGTGATGATGATGAGATAGATTACTCATGCTTATTCAAGGGGTTAGATAGATCTAAAATTGATAAGATTAATGAGTTGATTGATGCTTTGAATGACAAGAATAGATTACTAGAAAAACAAGAGGATCTTTTATATGAGGAGCATGATAAACTTGTTAGTGCACAAAATTCTCTTGCTCTAGAAATTAAAAGGAATGAAATGCTCTCCAGTGAATTATCTACTTGTCATGAAACTATCTCTACTTTAAAAGGTGTTAACAATGATTTAAATGCTAAACTAGTAGAAGCAAATAAATCCAACTCCTGTGTAGAAATTATTGAAACTTGCAATAGGTGTAAAGATTTTGACATTGATGCTTGTAGTAAACACCAAGTTTCAATTTCCAAACTTAACGATGAATTGGCAAGTCTTAATGCTCAACTTAAGACTAGCAAGAGTAATTTTGATAAGCTAAAATTTGCAAGGGATGCCTACACAATTGGTAGACACCCCTCAATTAAGGATGGACTTGGCTACAAGAGGGAAGCCAAGAACTTGACAAGCCATAAGGCTCCCATCTCCGCCAAGGAGAAAGGGAAGGCCCCTATGGCTAGTAGTGTGCAAAAGAACCATGCCTTTATGTACTATGATAGAAGACAACCTAGAAATGCTTATAGGAGTTGTAATGTATATAATGCTTATGATTCTCATGACATGTTTGCTTCTTGTTCTTCTTATGTGCATGATAGAAATGTTGGTAGGAGAAATGTTGTTCATAATATGCCTAGGAGAAATGTTGTTAATGTTCCTAGGAAAGTAATGAATGAAACCTCTATAATTTATCATGCTTTAAATGCTTCCTTTGCTATCTGTAGAAAGGATAGGAAAATAGTCGCTAGGAAGTTAGGGGCAAAATGCAAGGGAGACAAAACTTGCATTTGGGTCCCTAAGGATATTTGCACTAACCTTGTAGGACCCAACATGAGTTGGGTACCTAAGACCCAAGCCTAAATTTGCCTTGCAGGTTTATGCATCCGGGGGTTCAAGCTGGATTATTGACAGCGGATGCACAAACCATATGACGGGAGAGAAGAAGATGTTCACCTCCTACGTCAAGAATATAGATTCCCAAGATTCAATAATATTCGGTGATGGGAATCAAGGCAAGGTAAAAGGGTTAGGTAAAATTGCAATCTCAAATGAGCACTCTATCTCTAATGTGTTTTTAGTAGAGTCACTTGGATATAATTTGCTATCTGTTAGTCAATTATGCAATATGGGATATAACTGTTTGTTTACAAATGTAGATGTGTCTGTCTTTAGAAGATGTGATGGTTCACTAGCCTTTAAGGGTGTACTAGACGGCAAGCTTTACTTAGTTGATTTTGCAAAAGAAGAGGCCGGTCTAGATGCATGCTTAATGGCTAAGACTTGCATGGGCTGGCTGTGGCATCGCCGCTTAGCTCATGTGGGGATGAAGAACCTCCACAAGCTTCTAAAGGGAGAACACGTGATAGGTCTAACCAATGTTCATTTCGAAAAAGATAGACCTTGTGCAGCTTGTCAAGCAGGGAAACAAGTGGGAGGCTCTCATCACACCAAAAATGTGATGACAACATCAAGACCCCTGGAGCTGCTACATATGGACCTCTTCGGACCCGTCGCCTATCTGAGCATAGGAGGAAGTAAGTATGGTGCTTTCAAGACTTTTCCCGCTTCACTTGGGTGTTCTTTTTGCAGGATAAGTCTGAAACCCAAGGGACCCTCAAGCGCTTCCTCAGGAGAGCTCAAAATGAGTTTGAGCTCAAGGTGAAGAAGATAAGGAGCGACAACGGGTCCGAGTTCAAGAACCTTCAAGTGGAGGAGTTTCTTGAGGAGGAAGGGATCAAGCACGAGTTCTCCGCTCCCTACACACCTCAGCAAAATGGTGTGGTAGAGAGGAAGAACAGGACGCTCATAGATATGGCGAGGACTATGCTTGGAGAATTCAAGACCCCCGAGTGCTTTTGGTCGGAAGCCGTGAACACGGCTTGCCACGCCATCAACAGGGTCTACCTTCACTGCCTCCTCAAGAAGACGTCGTATGAGCTACTAACCGGTAACAAACCCAATGTATCTTACTTTCGTGTATTTGGGAGCAGGTGCTACATTCTAGTGAAGAAGGGTAGAAATTCTAAATTTGCTCCCAAAGCTGTAGAAGGGTTTTTGTTAGGTTATGACTCGAATACAAAGGCGTATAGAGTCTTCAACAAATCATCGGGTTTGGTTGAAGTCTCTAGCGACGTTGTATTTGATGAGACTAATGGCTCTCCAAGAGAGCAAGTTGTTGATTGTGATGATGTAGATGAAGAAGATGTTCCGACGGCCGCTATACGAACAATGGCGATTGGAGAAGTGCGGCCACAGGAACAAGATGAACGAGATCAACCCTCTTCCTCAACAACGGTGCATCCCCCAACTCAAGACGATGAACAGGTTCATCAAAAGGAGGCGTGTGATTCAGGGGGAGCACAAGATGATCACATGATGGAGGAAGAAGCGCAACCGGCACCTCCAACCCAAGTTCGAGCGGTGATTCAAAGGGATCATCCCGTCGACCAAATTTTGGGTGACATTAGCAAGGGAGTAACTACTCGATCTCGATTAGTTAATTTTTGTGAGCATTACTCCTTTGTCTCTTCTATTGAGCCTTTCAGGGTAGAGGAGGCCTTGCTAGATCCGGATTGGGTATTGGCCATGCAGGAGGAACTCAACAACTTCAAGCGCAATGAAGTTTGGACACTGGTGCCTCGTCCCAAGCAAAATGTTGTGGGAACCAAGTGGGTGTTCCGCAATAAACAGGACGAGCACGGGGTGGTGACAAGGAACAAGGCTCGACTTGTGGCAAAAGGTTATGCCCAAGTCGCAGGTTTGGACTTTGAGGAGACGTTTGCTCCTGTGGCTAGGCTAGAATCAATTCGTATCTTGCTAGCATATGCCGCTCACCATTCTTTCAGGTTGTACCAAATGGATGTGAAGAGCGCTTTCCTCAATGGGCCAATCAAGGAGGAGGTGTACGTGGAGCAACCCCCTGGCTTCGAGGATGAACGGTACCCCGACCACGTGTGTAAGCTCTCTAAGGCGCTCTATGGACTTAAGCAAGCCCCAAGAGCATGGTATGAATGCCTTAGAGACTTCTTAATTGCTAATGCTTTCAAGGTTGGGAAAGCCGATCCAACTCTTTTTACTAAGACTTGCGACGGTGATCTTTTTGTGTGCCAAATTTATGTCGATGACATAATATTTGGTTCTACTAACCAAAAGTCTTGCGAAGAGTTTAGCAGGGTTATGATGCAGAAATTCGAGATGTCGATGATGGGCGAGTTGAACTACTTCCTTGGGTTTCAAGTGAAGCAACTCAAGGACGGCACTTTCATCTCCCAAACAAAGTACACGCAAGACTTGCTGAAGCGGTTTGGGATGAAGGACGCCAAGCCCGCAAAGACTCCGATGGGGACCGACGGACACACCGACCTCAACAAAGGAGGTAAGTCCGTTGATCAAAAAGCATACCGGTCAATGATAGGGTCTTTACTTTATTTATGTGCTAGTAGACCGGATATTATGCTTAGCGTATGCATGTGTGCTAGATTTCAATCCGATCCTAAGGAGTGTCACTTAGTGGCAGTGAAGCGAATTCTTAGATATTTGGTTGCTACGCCTTGCCTCGGGCTCTGGTATCCAAAGGGGTCTACCTTTGACTTGGTTGGATACTCAGATTCCGACTATGCTGGATGTAAGGTCGATAGGAAGAGTACATCAGGGACGTGCCAATTCTTAGGAAGGTCCCTAGTGTCGTGGAACTCTAAGAAACAAACCTCCGTTGCCCTATCCACCGCTGAGGCCGAGTATGTTGCCGCAGGGCAGTGTTGCGCGCAACTACTTTGGATGAGGCAAACCCTTCGGGACTTTGGCTACAATCTGAGCAAAGTCCCACTCCTATGTGACAATGAGAGTGCTATCCGCATGGCGGAAAATCCTGTTGAACACAGCCGCACAAAGCACATTGACATCCGGCATCACTTTTTGAGAGACTACCAGCAAAAGGGAGATATCGAAGTGTTTCATGTTAGCACCGAGAACCAGCTAGCCGATATCTTTACCAAGTCTTTAGATGAGAAGACCTTTTGCAGGCTGCGTAGTGAGCTAAATGTCTTAGATTCGCGGAACTTGGATTGAATTGTAGCATACCTGTATTTATGCTTTTGATCATGTTCCTTTTTGCATTTTGTTAAGTATGGTGCTCAAGTTGTACAAACACTCCCTGGACCTCACAAGTCCTGTTTGCAAGTAATGCACATATTCAGGGGGAGCTGTGCTACAACTTGACCCTTTGAGACTAACCATGTACTTGAGTTTTGTTGTTTTAGTCTCCAAGGAAAATTGAAAGGGAAAAGGTGGACTTGGACCATGCAAGACTTCCACTGCACTCCGATGAAAAGAGTAACTTTTCCAAGTTCATCTTCATACTCTTATTGCCTTTGTGTTCTTATTTGAAGATTTTGGTGAGGCAATGGGGTTAAAGGGCCAAGATTGATCCCGTTTTGGTGCTTGATGCCAAAGGGGGAGAAAATAAAGGCCAAAGCGATAAATGGATCAGCTACTTGAGAGATTTTGAAAATAGTAGAATAGAGCTTTTGGTTTGTCAAAACTCTTTTGTTGTCTCTCTTGTCAAAAGTTGGCTTCTTGTGGGGAGAAGTATTGATTATGGGAAAAAGGGGGAGTTTTTGAAATCTTAAGTCAATTTCTCTTAGAATGACTCTCTTTATGTCTTAACATGTGTATTTGACTTAGAGATAGAAATTTGAGATTGATTTGCAAAAACAAACCAAGTGGTGGCAAAGAATGATCCATATATGCCAAAATTGAATAAAAATAAATTTGAGTTTTATTTGAAGTGATATTGCACTTGTTCTAGTTGCTTTATGTTGTGTTGGCATAAAACACCAAAAAGGGGGAGATTGAAAAGGAAATGTGCCCTTGGGCCATTTCTAAGTATTTTGGTGATTGAGTGCCAACACAAGTGCTTAAATGTGAATTTATGCTCATGGATGGACAAAGTGCAAATCAAAAGTAAAGGTATGTGTCTAAGCCTTAGTACATTGGTTTTGTGTACTAATATACTTGTCTAAGTGTTAGAAACAGAAAGAAGAAGAAAAGAAAAGAGGTGAAAAAGACTTGGCTGTGTGCAGCCAAGACTCAGCTCAGTCTGGCACACCGGACTGTCCGGTGGTGCACCGGACAGTGTCCGGTGCGCCAGGCTGGCTCGGCGTGAAGTGGCCGCTCTCGGGAATTCACCGACGGCGTACGGCTAAAATTCACCGGACTGTCCGGTGTGCACCGGACTGTCTGGTGAGCCAACGGTCGGCCGGGCCAACGGTCGGCCGCGGAATCTGCGCGCGACACGTGGCCGGGCCAACGGTCGGAAGGGGGCACCGGACTGTCCGGTGTGCACCGGACATGTCCGGTGCGCCAACGGCTCCCACATCTGCAACGGTCGGCAGCGCCATTTTAGGAAGGAAATCGGGCACCGGACAGTGTCCGGTGTGCACCGGACTGTCCGGTGCGCCCGACGACAGAAGGCAAGATTGGCCTTCCAGATTTGCTCTCAACGGCTCCTAGCTGCCTTGGGGCTATAAAAGGGACCCCTAGGCGCATGGAGGAGAACATGAAGCAACCTTAGAGCATTCTTGATCATCCACACTCAGTCTTTGCGCATTTTTTTGTCATTCTCAGTGATTCGAGCTCCGTTCTAGTGAGAACTTTGAGATAGTCTTTTGAGCTCGATTCTTGGTCGTGTGTGTGCGCATCTTGCTGTGGATTTGTGTGTGTTGCTTTCCTCCCTTACTCCGTATTTCTTGTGAATCTCAAGTGTAAGGTCGAGAGGCTCCAAGTTGTGGAGAATCCTCGCAAACGGGATATTGAAAGGCAAAGCAAAACACCGTGGTATTCAAGTTGGTCTTTGGACCGCTTGAGAGGGGTTGATTGCAACCCTCGTCCGTTGGGACGCCACAACGTGGAGTAGGCAAGCGTTGGTCTTGGCCGAACCACGGGATAAACCACTGTGTCATCTCTGTGTTTGATCTCTTGTGGTATTGTGTTTTGTTGAGACTCCTCTCTAGCCACTTGGCGATTATTGTGTTAACACTTAACAAGTTTTGTGGCTATAAGTTTAAGTTTCACAGGATCACCTATTCACCCCCCCCCCCCCCCTCTAGGTGCTCTCAACTTCGACGGCGGTGTACGGCTATAATTCACCGGACTGTCCGGTGGTGCACCGGACTGTCTGGTGAGCCGTTCACAGGCGAACTGGTCGCTCTCGGGAGATGATTAATGGCGTACGGCTAAAATTCACCGGTATGTCCGGTGGTGCACCGGACTGTCCGGTGAGTCAACAGTCAGCCGGGGCAACGGTCGGCCGAGGATTCCGCGCGTGACGCGTGGCCGAGCCAACGGTCACATTGGTGCACCAGACTGTCCGGTGTGCACCGGACAGTGTCCGGTGCGCCAACGGCTCTCAGACTCCAACGGTCGGCTTCGCCAAATAAGGAAGGATATCTGCACCGGACAGTGTCCGGTGGTGCACCGGACTGTCCGGTGCGCCAGTCGACAGAAGGCAAGATCTGCCTTCCAGGATTGCTCTCAACGGCTCCTAGCTGCCTTGGGGCTATAAAAGGGACCCCTAGGCGCATGGAGGAGCACACCAAGCATTCCTTGAGCACTCTTGATCACTCACACTCCATTCTTGCGCACTTGTTCGACATTCTAGTGATTTGAGCTCCGTTCTAGTGTGCTAGTCTTTTGAGCTTAAGTCTGGATCTTGTGTGTGCGTATTTGTTGTGATCTTTGTGTCTTGTGTGAGTTGCTAATCCCTCCCTTACTCCGTGCTTCTTTGTGAACTTCAAGTGTAAGGGCGAGAGGCTCCAAGTTGTGGAGATTCCTCGCAAACGGGATTAAGAAAAGCAAGCAAAACACCGTGGTATTCAAGTGGGTCTTTGGACCGCTTGAGAGGGGTTGATTGCAACCCTCGTCCGTTGGGACGCCACAACGTGGAGTAGGCAAGCGTTGGTCTTGGCCGAACCACGGGATAACCACCGTGCCATCTCTGTGATTGATCTCTTGTGGTTATTGTGTTTTGTTGAGACTCCTCTCTAGCCACTTGGCAATTATTGTGCTAACACTTAACCAAGTTTTTGTGGCTTAAGTTTCAAGTTTTACAGGATCACCTATTCACCCCCCCCTCTAGGTGCTCACAATTGGTATCGGAGCCGTTCTCTTCACAAAGGGACTAATTGCCCGAAGAGATGGATCCAAAGGGGAAGGGAATCGTGATCAACGATAAGGAGAAGGAGTCTTTCGTCAACGAGCCGAAGAATGACAAGCCTACCGACTCGGGCTCGGGCCACAAACGTAAAGATGGGAAGAAGAAGAAGACGAGACGCATCAAGGAGATCGTCTACTACGATGACAGCGATGAGTCCAGTTCTTCCCAAGAGGATGACTACGACTACGAGAAACAAAAGACGGTTAATTCGAATTTTTCTTTCGATTATTCTCGTATTCCTCAAAGTTCAAATTCACATTTGCTCTCCATTCCTCTCGGCAAGCCTCCACACTTTGATGGGGAGGACTACGGATTTTGGAGCCACAAAATGCGTAGTCACCTGTTCTCTCTCCATCCAAGCATATGGGAGATTGTTGAGAATGGAATGAAATTTGATAGCTCGGATAGTCCTATTTTTATTAATGAACAGATTCATAGAAATGCACAAGCTACTACTGTGTTGTTAGCCTCCTTGTGCAGGGACGAGTACCATAAGGTGAGCGGCTTGGACAATGCCAAGCAAATCTGGGACACCCTCAAGATCTCTCATGAGGGGAATGACATCACCTTGCTCACCAAGATGGAGTTGGTAGAAGGCGAGCTCGGAAGATTTGCAATGATAAGGGGCGAGGAGCCAACCCAAACATACAACCAGCTCAAGACCCTTATCAACAAAATAAGGAGCTACGGAAGCACGTGATGGACGGACCACGACGTCGTCCGACTAATGCTAAGGTCCTTTACCGTTCTTGATCCACATTTGGTGAATAATATTCGTGAGAATCCCAGGTACACCAAGATGACACCCGAAGAAGTCCTTGGGAAGTTCGTAAGCGGGCGAATGATGATCAAGGAGGCGAGATACGTGGACGATGCGTTGAACGGTCCAATCCATGAGCCTCAACCCATTGCTCTCAAGGCAACGAGAAGCAAGGAGGCGTTACCTAGCAAGGTGGCGCAAGTTGAGGCGGCAGGGCTAAATGATGAAGAGATGGCCCTCATCATCAAGCGCTTCAAGACGGCGCTTAAGGGTCGCAAGGGACAGCCAAGAAAGACCAAAACAAAGGGGAAGCGCTCATGCTTCAAATGTGGTAAGCTTGGTCATTTTATTGCTAACTGTCTCGATAATGATAGTGACCAGGAAAAAGGAAACAAGAGGGAGAAGAAGAAGAATTACAAGAAGGCCAAGGGCGAGGCACATATCGGAAAGGAGTGGGATTCGGATTGCTCCTCCTCTGACTCCGACAATGAAGGACTCGCCGCCACTGCCTTCAACAAGTCATCCCTCTTCCCCAACGAGCATCACACATGCCTCATGGCAAAGGAGAAGAAGGTATGTACTCGAGACAGTACTACTTATGATTCTTCTAGTGATGATGAGTCTAGCGATGAGGAAATAGATTACTCTAGCTTGTTCAAGGGTTTGGATAGAAATAAAATTGATAAAATCAATGAATTGATTGATGCCTTGAATGAAAAGGATAGACTTTTAGAAAAGCAAGAGGATTTGTTGTATGAAGAACATGATAAATTTGTAGAGGCACAAAAATCTTATGCTTTAGAAGTTAAAAGAAATGAAATGATTTCTTATGAACTATCTACTTGTCATGAAACCATTTCTACTTTAAAAGGTGTTAATGATGATTTAAATGCTAAACTAGAAGTAGCTAGTAAATCTAACTCTTGTGTAGAACATGTTTGCACTAGGTGTAAAGATCTTAATGTTGATACTTGTAGTAAACACCTAGAGTACATTTCAAAACTAAATGATGAAGTAGCTAGTCTTAATGCTCAACTTAAGACTAGCAAGAGTGAATTTGACAAACTAAAATTTGCAAGGGATGCCTACACAATTGGTAGACACCCCTCAATTAAGGATGGTCTTGGCTTCAAGAGGGAAGTCAAGAACTTAACAAGCCATAAGGCTCCCATCTCCGCCAAGGAGAAAGGGAAGGCCCCTATGGCTAATAGTGTGCAAAAGAACCATGCTTTTATGTACCATGACAGGAGACAATCTAGAAATGCTTATAGGAGTTATAATGCATATGATGCTTTTGATTCTCATGCCATGTTTGCTTCTAGTTCTTCCTATGTGCATGATAGAAATGTTGGTAGGAGAAATGTTGTTCATAATATGCCTAGGAGAAATGTTGTTAATGTTCCTAGGAAAGTTAATGAACCTTCTACAATATATCATGCTTGCAATGCTTCTTTTGCCATTTATAGAAAGAATAAGAAGGTAATTGCTAGGAAGTTAGGGGCAAGATGCAAGGGAGATAAAACTTGCATTTGGGTCCCTAAGACAATTGTGACTAACCTTGTAGGACCCAACAAGAGTTGGGTACCTAAGACCCAAGCCTAAATTTGCCTTGCAGGTTTATGCATCCGGGGGTTCAAGCTGGATTATCGACAGCGGATGCACAAACCACATGACGGGGGAAAAGAGGATGTTCTCTTCCTACGTCAAGAACAAGGATCCCCAAGATTCAATAATATTCGGTGATGGGAACCAAGGCAAGGTAAAAGGGCTAGGTAAAATTGCTATTTCATCCGAGCACTCTATTTCTAATGTGTTTTTAGTTGAGTCGCTTGGATATAATTTGTTATCTGTTAGTCAATTATGCAATATGGGATATAATTGTCTATTTACAAATGTAGATGTGTCTGTCTTTAGAAGATGTGATGGTTCACTAGCTTTTAAGGGTGTACTAGACGGCAAACTTTATTTGGTTGATTTTGCAAAAGAAGAGGCCGGTCTAGATGCATGCTTAATTGCTAAGACTTGCATGGGCTGGCTGTGGCATCGCCGCTTAGCACATGTGGGGATGAAGAACCTCCACAAGCTTCTAAAGGGAGAACACGTGATAGGTCTAACTAATGTACATTTCGAAAAAGATAGACCTTGTGCAGCTTGTCAAGCAGGGAAACAGGTGGGAGGCTCTCATCACACCAAAAATGTGATGACCACATCAAGACCCTTGGAGATGCTTCATATGGACCTCTTCGGACCCGTCGCCTATCTAAGTATAGGAGGAAGTAAGTATGGTCTTGTTATAGTTGATGATTTTTCCCGCTTCACTTGGGTATTCTTTTTGCAGGATAAATCTGAAACCCAAGGGACCCTCAAGCGCTTCCTCAGGAGAGCTCAAAATGAGTTTGAGCTCAAAGTGAAGAAGATAAGGAGCGACAACGGGTCCGAATTCAAGAATCTTCAAGTGGAGGAGTTCCTTGAGGAGGAGGGGATCAAGCACGAGTTCTCCGCTCCCTACACACCTCAGCAAAATGGTGTGGTAGAGAGGAAGAACAGGACGCTCATCGATATGGCGAGGACTATGCTTGGAGATTCAAGACCCCCGAGCGTTTTTGGTCGGAAGCCGTGAACACAGCTTGCCACGCCATCAATAGGGTCTATCTTCACCGCCTCCTCAAGAAGACTTCATATGAGCTACTAACTGGTAACAAACCCAATGTGTCTTATTTTCGTGTATTTGGGAGCAAGTGTTATATTCTTGTGAAGAAAGGTAGAACTTCTAAATTTGCTCCCAAAGCTGTAGAAGGGTTTTTATTAGGTTATGACTCAAATACAAAGGCGTATAGGGTCTTCAACAAATCATCGGGTTTGGTTGAAGTCTCTAGCGACGTTGTATTTGATGAGACTAATGGCTCTCCAAGAGAGAAAGTTGTTGATCTTGATGATGTAGATGAATAAGACGTTCCAACGGCCGCAATGCGCACCATGGCGATTGGAGATGTGAGGCCACTGGAACAAAAAGAGCAAGATCAACCATCTTCCTCAACAATGGTGCATCCCCCAACCCAAGATGACGAACAGGTACCTCAAGTGGAGGCGCATGATCAAGGGGGAGCACAGGATGTTCAAAGTGAAGAGGAAGAAGCACCTCAGGCACCTCCAACCCAAGTTCGAGCAATGATTCAAAGGAATCATCCCGTCGACCAAATTTTGGGTGATATTAGCAAGGGAGTAACTACTCGTTCAAGATTAGTTAATTTTTGTGAGCATTACTCCTTTGTCTCTTCTATTGAGCCTTTCAAGGTAGAAGAGGCCTTGCTAGATCCGGACTGGGTGTTGGCCATGCAGGAGGAACTCAACAACTTCAAGCGCAATGAAGTTTGGACACTGGTGCCTCGTCCCAAGCAAAATGTTGTGGGAACCAAATGGGTGTTCCGCAACAAACAGGACGAGCACGGGGTGGTGACGAGGAACAAGGCTCGACTTGTGGCAAAAGGTTATGCCCAAGTCGCAGGTTTGGACTTTGAGGAGACGTTTGCTCCTGTGGCTAGGCTAGAATCAATTCGTATTTTGCTAGCATATGCCGCTCACCATTCTTTCAGGTTGTACCAAATGGATGTGAAGAGCGCTTTCCTCAACGGGCCGATCAAAGAGGAGGTGTACGTGGAGCAACCCCCTGGCTTCGAGGATGAACGGTACCCCGACCACGTGTGTAAGCTCTCTAAGGCGCTCTATGGACTTAAGTAAGCCCCAAGAGCATGGTATGAATGCCTTAGAGACTTTTTAATTGCTAATGCTTTCAAGGTTGGGAAAGCCGATCCAACTCTTTTCACTAAGGCTTGCGATGGTGATCTTTTTGTGTGCCAAATTTATGTCGATGACATAATATTTGGTTCTACTAACCAAAAGTCTTGTGAAGAGTTTAGCAGGGTGATGACGCAAAAATTCGAGATGTCGATGATGGGTGAGTTGAACTACTTCCTTGGGTTCCAAGTGAAGCAACTCAAGGACGACACCTTCATCTCCCAAACGAAGTACACGCAAGACTTGCTAAAGCGGTTTGGGATGAAGGACGCCAAGCCCGCAAAGACGCCGATGGGAACTGACGGACACACCGACCTCAACAAAGGAGGTAAGTCCGTTGATCAAAAAGCATACCAGTCCATGATAGGTTCTTTGCTTTATTTATGTGCTAGTAGACCGGATATTATGCTTAGCGTATGCATGTGTGCTAGATTTCAATTCGATCCTAAGGAATGTCACTTAGTGGCTGTGAAGCGAATTCTTCGATATTTAGTCGCTACGCCTTGCTTCGGGATCTGGTACCCAAAGGGGTCTAACTTTGACTTGATTGGATACTCAGATTCCGACTATGCTGGATGTAAGGTCGATAGGAAGAGTACATCGGGGACGTGCCAATTCTTAGGAAGGTCCCTGGTGTCGTGGAACTCTAAGAAACAAACTTTTGTTGCCCTATCCACCGTTGAGGCCGAGTATGTTGCCGCAGGACAGTGTTGCGCACAACTACTTTGGATGAGGCAAACCCTCCGGGACTTTGGCTACAATCTGAGCGAAGTCCCACTCCTATGTGATAATGAGAGTGCTATCCGAATAGCGGACAATCCTGTTGAGCACAGCCGCACAAAGCACATTGACATCCGGCATCACTTTTTGAGAGACCACCAGCAGAAGGGAGATATCAAAGTGTTTCATGTTAGCACCGAGAACCAGCTAGCCGATATCTTCACTAATCCTTTAGATGAAAAGACCTTTTGCAGGCTGCGTAGTGAGCTAAATGTCTTAGATTCGCGGAACTTGGATTGATTCATAGCATACATGTGTTTATGCCTTTGATCATGTTCCTTATGCATTTTGTTGCTTACTATGGTGCTCAAGTTGTACAATCACTCCCCGGACCTCACAAGTCATTGTGCAAGTGATGCACATATTTAGGGGGAGTTGTGCTACAACTTGACCCTTTGAGACTAACCGTGTGCTTGAGTTTGCTTGTTTTAGTCTCAAAGGAGGTTTGAAAGGGAAAAGATGGACTTGGACCATGAAAGACTTCCACTGCACTCCGATGAGAGGGTAACTTATTCCAAGTTCATCTCATGTACTCTTATTGCCTTTGTACTCTTATTTGAAGATTTTGGTGAGGCAATGGGGTTAAAGGGCCAAGATTGATCCCGTTTTGGTGCTTGATGCCAAAGGGGGAGAAAATAAAGGCCAAAGCAATAGATGGATCAGCTACCACTTGAGAAATTTTGAAAATAGTAGATTAGAGCTTTTGGTTTGTCAAAACTCTTTTATTGTCTCTTTTGTCAAAAGTTGGCCTCTTGTGGGGGGAAGTGTTGATTATGGGAAAATTATGGTAAAAAGGGGGAGTTGTTGAAATCCTTGATCAATTTCTGTTGGAATACCTCTCTTTATGTCTCTACATGTGGATTTGACTTAGAGATAGTAATTTGAGTTTGATTTGCAAAAACAAACCAAGTGGTGGCAAAGTATGATCCATATATGTCAAAATTGAATCAAAACAATTTTGAGTGTTCATTTGCATTGATATTGCACTTGTTCTAGTTGCTTTATGTTGTGTTGGCATAAATCACCAAAAAGGGAGAGATTGAAAGGGAAATGTGCCCTTGGGCCATTTCTAAGTATTTTGGTGATTGAGTGCCAACACAAGTGTTTTTGTGTTAATCTATATAAAGTGGTGGACAAAGGACAAATCATGTCAAAAGGTATGTTTCTAGACTTAGTACATTGTTTTATGGACTAATGTATTGTGTCTAAGTGCTGGAAACAGGAAAAATTGAATTGGAAATGAGATGGCTTTGTTCAGCCAAAGTCTGCTCAGTCTGGGTGCACCGGACTGTTCGGTGGTGCACCGGACAGTGTCCGGTGGCGCACCGGACAGTGTCCAGTGCGCCAGGCTGGCTCTGGCGAACAGGCTGCTCTCGGGACTTCGACGGCGGTGTGCGGCTATAATTCACCGGACTGTCCGGTGGTGCACTGGACTGTCCGGTGAGCCGTTCACAGGCGAACTTGTCGCTCTCAGGAGATGATTAACGGCGTACGGCTAAAATTCACCGGTCTGTCCGGTGGTGCACCGGACTGTCCGGTGAGTCAACAGTCAGCCGGGGCAACGGTCGGCCGAGGATTCCGCGCGTGACGCGTGGCCGAGCCAACGGTCACATTGGTGCACCAGACTGTCCGGTGTGCACCGGACAGTGTCCGGTGCGCCAACGGCTCTCAGACTCCAACGGTCGGCTTCGCCAAATAAGGAAGGATATCTGCACCGGACAGTGTCCGGTGGTGCACCGGACTGTCTGGTGCGCCAGTCGACAGAAGGCAAGATCTGCCTTCCAGGATTGCTCTCAACGGCTCCTAGCTGCCTTGGGGCTATAAAAGGGACCCCTAGGCGCATGGAGGAGCACACCAAGCATTCCTTGAGCACTCTTGATCACTCACACTCCATTCTTGCGCACTTGTTCGACATTCTAGTGATTTGAGCTCCGTTCTAGTGTGCTAGTCTTTTGAGCTTAAGTCTGGATCTTGTGTGTGCGTATTTGCTGTGATCTTTGTGTCTTGTGTGAGTTGCTAATCCCTCCCTTACTCTGTGCTTCTTTGTGAACTTCAAGTGTAAGGGCGAGAGGCTCCAAGTTGTGGAGATTCCTCGCAAACGGGATTAAGAAAAGCAAGCAAAACACCATGGTATTCAAGTGGGTCTTTGGACCGCTTGAGAGGGGTTGATTGCAACCCTCGTCCGTTGGGACGCCACAACGTGGAGTAGGCAAGCGTTGGTCTTGGTCGAACCACGGGATAACCACCGTGCCATCTCTGTGATTGATCTCTTGTGGTTATTGTGTTTTGTTGAGACTCCTCTCTAGCCACTTGGCAATTATTGTGCTAACACTTCACCAAGTTTTTGTGGCTTAAGTTTCAAGTTTTACAGGATCACCTATTCACCCCCCCCCCCTCTAGGTGCTCACAATTCCGGATGTCGAACTGACGCAAAATGGATCTTTGTGCCAATTTGTTCACAAAATTCTTTAAAAGCTTCGGAGTCAAACTGTGTTCCATTGTCCATAGTGATAGCCTTCGGCACTCCAAAGCGACAAACAATGTTTTGCCAAAAAAACTTTTGAACAGTAACCGAAGTTATTGTGGCTAAAGGCTTTGCCTCAATCCATTTAGAAAAATACTCCACTGCCACTACAACATATCTTAAATTTCCTTGTGCTGGTGGTAGCGGACCTAACAAATCAAGGCCCCACCTTTGCAACGGCCAAGTGGGTTGTATTAACTAAGTTAGAGACGAAGGTTGTTTTTGATCTCTTGCACATTTCTGACAACCTTCGCACTTTTGGACTAGTTCTGCTGCATCCGAAGTTGCTTTTGGCCAATAAAATCCTTGGCGAAAAACTTTTCCCAGCAAAGGCCTAGATCCAATGTGAGATCCACACAAGCCTGCATGTATTTCCTTCATCAATTCTATACCTTCGGCTCTGGATAAACATTTGAGTAACGGAGAGCAGACACCATGCTTGTACAGCTCCCCTTCTATTATTACATATGGACGAGCTCTTGCCTCTATTCTCTTGTTATAAGCTTCATCATCTGAGAGAAAATTACCCTTAAGGTAAGAGATGATCTCAGTTCTCCAGTCTTCACTATAAACAAGAGATATGTTGAGGACCGCTCTTTCAAGAAGTTCAACCGAAGGTGCTTTTATTGTTTCAAAAAATACTTCCGAAGGTAAGGGCAGCCCCTGTGCTGCTGACTTGGCTAGCAAATCAGCATGCTCATTTTCTCCTCGAGGAATATTTTTCACAGAAAACCCTTCAAAGGAAGCTTCAATCCTTCGGACAGTATCTAGATACTTCTCAAGCTTCGGGTCTCTTGCCTTACAACTCTTGTCAATATGACCAGAGATAACCTGGGAATCAGTTTTAAGAATCGCCCTTCTGATTCCCATTGCCTTTAACTTCCGAAGACCCAAAAGTAAAGCTTCGTACTCAGCAATGTTATTTGTGCAGCTAAAATCAAGTCTTGCTGTGTAGCAAGTTTTAATTTTGGAGGATGCGACCAACACAGCGGCTGCTCCTGCTCCGAAGGTTCCCCAAGAACCATCGCAGAATACTGTCCATGTTTCGGCATCTTTATTTGCCTCTTCTACTTGAGCCCCTGGCGTCCAGTCAGCAATGAAGTCAGCTAACGCCTGGGACTGAATCGAAGATCTGTGTACATAATCAATGCAGAATTCATTAAGTTCCGCAACCCACTTTCCAATCCTTCCAGTAGCTTCTCTATTTCTCATAATGTCCTTCAATGGTTGTGAAGAAGGGACAATTATATTGTATGCTTGGAAATAATGTTGAAGCTTTCTATAAGCCATCAAAACAGCATATAGCACCTTCTCCAATTCTGTATAATTTTTCTTTGATAAACTAAGAACTTCAGATACAAAGTATATTGGAGCTTGCTTCTTGATTTGCCCTTCAAGCTTTTCTTGGACAAGTGTCGCACTTACCGCTGAGTGCGAGGCTGCCACATATAACAACAGAGGAGCCCCTGGCGTTGGTGGAGTTAGCGCTGTTAGGTTTATCAAATATTGCTTCAGCTCTTCGAAGGCTCTCTGCTGGATCGGTCCCCATTGAAAAACTTCGGCTGACTTCAGCACTTCGAAAAATGGTAAATTTCTCTCTGCTGATCTAGATATGAATCTGTTGAGAGATGCCAGTCTTCCTGTCAATCTTTGAGCCCCCTTCTTTGTACTGGGTGGTTCCATTCAAAGGATAGCTTCGATTTTATTTGGATTAGCCTCAATCCCTTTTGTTGAAACTAGGCAGCCAAGAAATTTCCCTTTCTTCACCCCGAAGACATATTTTTCTGGATTCAACTTTAAACTGGCCTGTCTGAAATTAGCGAAAGTTTCCTAGAGGTCAGTGATGTGATTCTCTTGCTTCGTGCTTTTTACAATGATATCATCAACATAAGTTAACACATTTCTGCCTATCTGAGACTGAAGAACCTTCGCTGTCATTCTGCTGAAGCTTCCTCCAGCATTCTTGAGCCCCTCAGGCATCTGAAGGTAACAATATGTTCCACTAGGGGTTATGAAGCTGGTCTTCGGCTCATCCTCCTTCTTCATCCAGATTTGATGATAGCCTGAATAACAGTCCAGCGGACTCATAAGCTCTGATGAAGCTGCTGCATCAACTAAGGAATCTATCCTTGGCAATGGAAACTCGTCCTTCGAACAGGCCTTGTTAAGATCAGTAAAATTGATACACATCCTCCATTTACCATTGGCCTTTTTTACCATAACAGTGTTAGCCAGCCATTCTAGGTATTTTACCTCTCTGATAACTCCAGCACTGAGAAGTCTTTTCACTTCATTTCGAGCACCTTCGGCCTTGTCATCAGACATCTTCCGAAGCCTCTGCTTTCTGGGTCTGAAGGATGGATCAACATTAAGCGAATGCTCAATAACATCCCTGTTAACTCTGCAAAGATCATTAGCCGACCATGCAAAGACATCTTTGTTGTTGAACAAGAATCTTATCAAGGTTTTCTCTTGTTCCTCAGACAATTGAGATCCCAGCAGCACCTTCTGCTCTGCGATATCTTCGCATAAAAGCAAAGCAGCCTTCTCCCTTCTATGCTTGTACTGTTCACAAGCTTCGGCTTCATCTATGTTATGGATTGCCTTTGAATCAGTCCAATTCCCTTCGGCCTTTCTGGCGGCTTCCTGACTCCCATAAATAGCAATAGGTCCCTGATCCGAAGGTATCTTCATGCAAAGATATGCTGGATGAAGGATTGCTTCGAAAGCATTGAGTGTTTCGCGACCAATGATAGCATTGTAAGGATACTCCATGTCAACAATGTCAAACACAATTTGCTCAGTCCTTGTGTTGTTGACGAATCCGAAGGTTACTGGCATGGTAATCTTTCCAAGTGCTACAATCTGCCGCCCTCCGAAACCGCAAAGAGGGTGCGTAGCATCATGAATTTTGTCTTCCGGCTCTTGCATTTGTCTGAAGGCCTTAGCAAATATGATATCTGTTGCACTGCCTGTATCAACCAAAACATTATGGACCAAAAATCCTTTGATCACAGAAGAAATAACCATGGCATCATTGTGTGGGTAATCCTTGAGCTGAAGATCCTCTTGAGAAAAGGTAATTGGGATGTGAGACCATCTTGATTTGATGAAGGGTCCTTGTACCCCTACATGTTGCACTCTTCTCTGTGCCTCCTTCTTCTGTTTCTTGTTAGCCGGCTCTGAGCATGAACCGCCTGTTATCGGGAGAATCAGCTTCGGAGCCGAAGCAGTTCCAGCTTGGTTCTTGAACGAAGCCATTGTCTCAGGAAAGTGGAAGTGAGTTCACCGGAGGTGGGCGCCAATGTTGGGGACTTGTTCTCAAATGCTATGAATTAAGAACAAGGCAACATAAAATGTTAAATATTAATGCCCTTCATCCGCTGAAGCATTATTTCCCCAAGGATCTAATGAACTTCGGACGAAGACCATGAGTGAAGTATCACGAAGGTCATGCCTTCGTGATTAAACTTACAAAATAATATGAAATAATATATAAAACATGAAACATTAAAGATAAATGTATCAGAAATAAGTAACATCATTCACATATTTTATTATATGAACATAAAGATGTCAGAACATAGAGTTTAAGTACATTTATACCTTCTGCTTGACAGATAATAATTCCCGGGCAATGCGTTTGCAATTACAGGGATGCGTGAACAGTAAAGGAATATTGTTCACTATTTATAGACACAGGACACAGCCTGTAAGGAATTACAATCATGCCCCTTATAAAAGTTTACAATAATGACTCAGACCCTCATGGGCTAAAAGGTCATTCTATCTTTAAGTCGGTTCGATCCTTCGTCTTCGGGCATGCTATAACACCAAAGCTTCATGAGTGGTAGCTTCGGTCATCATGTATAAGCAGCTTTAGCCGAAGCTGTTTCTTCCTGCAGGACCTTCGGCGACGAAGCATGGTCCCAACAATGGGTTACAACTGCTTATTTACAAATGTAGATGTGTCTGTCTTTAGAAGGAGTGATGGTTCATTAGCCTTTAAAGGTGTACTAGATGGCAAACTCTATTTAGTTGATTTCTCAAAGGAGGAGGCCGATCTAGATGCATGCTTAATTGCTAAGACTAGCATGGGCTGGCTGTGGCATCACCGTCTAGCACATGTCGGGATGAAGAACCTTCACAAACTTATAAAGGGAGAACATGTGTTAGGTCTAACAAATGTAACTTTCGAAAAAGATAGACCTTGTGCAGCTTGTCAAGCAGGTAAACAGGTGGGAAGCGCTCATCACAACAAAAATGTGATGACTACATCAAGACCTCTAGAGCTACTGCATATGGACCTCTTCGAACCCGTTGCCTACCTTAGCATCGGGGGAAGTAAGTATGGTCTTGTTGTTGTTGATGATTTTTCCCGCTTCACTTGGGTATTATTTTTACAGGACAAATCAGAAACCCAAGGGACCCTCAAGCGCTTTCTAAGGCGAGCTCAAAACGAATTTAAGCTCAAGGTGAAAAAGATTAGAAGCGACAACGGGTCCGAGTTCAAGAACCATCAAGTGGAGGAGTACCTTGAGGAGGAAGGAATCAAGCACGAGTTCTCCGCTCCCTACACACCACAACAAAATGGTGTGGTAGAGAGGAAGAACAGGACGCTCATAGACATGGCGAGGACAATGCTTGGAGAATTCAAGACGCCCGAGAGGTTTTGGTCGGAAGCTATGAACACAGCCTGCCACGCCATAAACCTGGTCTACCTCCATCGCCTCCTCAAGAAGACGTCGTATGAACTTCTAACCGGTAACAAACCCAACGTGTCTTATTTTCGTGTATTTGGGAGTAAATGTTATATTCTAGTGAAGAAAGGTAGGAATTCAAAATTTGCTCCCAAAGCTGTAGAAGGGTTTTTACTAGGTCATGACTCAAATACAAAGGCGCATAGGGTCTTCAACAAATCATCGGGTTTGGTTGAAGTCTCTAGCGACGTTGTATTTGATGAAACTAATGGCTCTCCGAGAGAGCAAGTTGATCTTGATGATGTAGATGAGGATGATGTTCCAACGGATGCAATACACACCATGGCGATTGGAGATGTGCGACCATAGGAACACCAAGTGCAAGATCAACCTTCTTCCTCAATAATGGTGCACCCCCCAACTCAAGATGATGAACAGGTTCCTCAAGAGGAGGCGTGTGATCAAGGAGGAACACAAAAAGACCAAGTTGAGGAGGAAGATGTACCACGAGCCCCTCCAACTCAAGTTCGAGCGACGATTCAAAGGAATCATCCTGTCGACCAGATTTTGGGTGACATAAGAAAGGGAGTAACCACTCGCTCTAGATTAGCAAATTTTTGTGAGCATTACTCTTTTGTCTCTTCTATTAAGCCTTTCAGGGTAGAAGAGGCCTTGCTAGATCCGGACTGGGTGTTGGCCATGCAGGAAGAGCTCAACAACTTCAAGCGAAATGAAGTTTGGACACTGGTGCCACGTCCCAAGCAAAACGTTGTGGGAACCAAGTGGGTGTTCTGCAACAAGCAAGACGAGCATGGGGTGGTGACAAGGAACAAGGCTCGACTTGTGGCAAAAGGTTATGCCCAAGTCGCAGGTTTGGACTTTGAGGAGATGTTTGCTCCTGTGGCTAGGCTAGAGTCGATTCGCATTTTGTTAGCCTATGCCGCTCACCATTCTTTCAGGTTGTTCCAAATGGACGTGAAGAGCGCTTTCCTCAACGGGCCAATCAAGGAGGAGGTGTACGTGGAGCAACCCCCTGGCTTTAAGGATGAACGGTACCCCGACCATGTGTGTAAGCTCTCTAAGGCACTCTATGGACTTAAGCAAGCCCCAAGAGCATGGTATGAATGCCTTAGAGACTTTTTAATTGCTAATGCTTTCAAGGTTGGGAAAGCCGATCAAACTCTTTTTACTAAGACGTGTGATGGTGATCTATTTGTGTGCCAAATTTATGTCGATGACATAATATTTGGTTCTACTAACCAAAAGTCTTGTGAAGAGTTTAGCAGGGTGATGACTCAGAAATTCGAGATGTCGATGATGGGCAAGTTGAACTACTTCCTTGGGTTCCAAGTGAAGCAACTCAAGGATGGCACCTTCATCTCTCAAACGAAGTACACGCAAGACTTGCTCAAGCGGTTTGGGATGAAGGACGCCAAGCCCGCAAAGACTCCAATGGGAACCGACGGACATGTCGACCTCAACAAAGGAGGTAAGTCTGTGGATCAAAAGGCATACCGGTCTATGATAGGGTCTTTACTTTATTTATGTGCTAGTAGACCGGATATTATGCTTAGCGTATGCATGTGTGCTAGATTTCAATCTGACCCAAGGGAGTGTCACCTTGTGGCCGTTAAGCGAATTCTTAGATATTTAGTCGCTACGCCTTGCTTCGGGATCTGGTATCCAAAGGGGTCTACCTTTGACCTAATTGGATATTCAGACTCCGACTATGCTGGATGTAAGGTCTATAGGAAGAGTACATCAGGGACGTGCCAATTCCTAGGAAGGTCCCTGGTGTCGTGGAGTTCTAAGAAACAAACCACCGTTGCCCTATCCACCGCTGAGGCCGAGTACGTTGCCGCAGGACAGTGTTGCGCGCAACTACTTTGGAGGCAAACCCTCCAGGACTTTGGCTACAATCTGAGCAAAATCCCACTCCTATGTGACAATGAGAGTGCTATCCGCATGGCGGACAATCCTGTTGAACACAGCCGCACAAAGCACATAGACATCCGACATCACTTTTTGAGAGACCACCAGCAAAAGGGAGATATCAAAGTGTTTTATGTTAGCACCGAGAACCAGCTAGCCGATATCTTTACCAAGCCTTTAGATAAGAAGACCTTTTGCAGGCTGCATAGTGAGCTAAATGTCTTAGATTCGCGTAACTTGGATTGATCTAGAGCATACATGTGTTTTATGCCTTTGATCATGTTCCTTTATGCATTTTATTGCTTATTTACGGTGCTCAAGTTGTGCAAGGGATCCTCGGACCTCACAAGTCCATGTGTGAGTGATGCATATATTTAGGGGGAGAAATGCTACAACTTGATCCCTTGAGACTAACCATGTGCTTGAGTGTTCTTAATTTAGTCTCAAAGGAGGCATTAAAGGGAAAAGGTGAACTTAGACCATGCAAGACTTCCACTGCACTCCGATGAGAGGGTAATTTACTCCAAGTTCATCTCCGTGCTCTTATTGCCTTTTTACTCTTAATTGAAGATTTTGGTGAGGCAATGGGGTTTAAGGGCCAAAAATGATCCTGTTTTGGTGCTTGATGCCAAAGGGGGAGAAATTAAGGCCAAAAGCAAGAAATGGATCAGCTACCACTTGAGAATTTTGAAAATAGTAGAGTTAGAGCTTTTGTTTTGTCAAAATACCCTTATATCTTATTGTCAAAAGTTGGTCTCTTGTGGGGAGAATGTTTGATTATGGGAAAAAGGGGGATTTTTTGAATCCTTGATCAATTTCTCTTGGAATACCTCTCTCTATGCCTCAACAAGTGAATTTGACTTAGAGATAGGAAATTGAGTTTGATTTGCAAAAACAAACCAAGTGGTGGCAAAGAATGATCCAAATATGCCAAATTTGAATCGAAAACAAATTTTTGTTTTCATTTGCATTGATGTTGCACTTCTTCTAGTTGCTTTTTGTTGTGTTGGCATAAATCACCAAAAAGGGGAGATTGAAAGGGAAATGTGCCCTTGGGCCATTTCTATAAGATTTTGGTGATTAAGTGCTCAACACAAATGCTTTGAGTGATATTTGTGCCAAAGACTCAAGAAGTGAAAATCAAGATTAAAGGTATGTTTCTAGACTTAGTACATTGTTTTGAAGACTAATGTATTATGTCTAAGTGCTAGAAACAGGAGAAATCGCTTTGGAGAAGAGTTGGCTATGTCAGCCAAAAGGCTGCTCGGTCTGGGTGCACCGGACTGTCCGGTGGTGCACCGCACAGTGTCCGGTGTGCCACGACCAGTCCCGATGAATAGTCTACTCTCAGGTCTCGACGGCGGCGTACGACTATAAATCACCGGACTGTCCGGTAGTGCACCGGACTGCCCGTGGGTCGTCTGCAGCGAAGTCGCCGCTCTCGGGAAACAGTCAACAGCGTACGGCTAAAATTCACCGGACTGTCCGGTGGTGCACCGGACTGTCCGGTGGTGCACCGGACTGTCCGGTGAGCCAACGGTTGACCGCGCAATCCGCGCGTGACGCGTGGCCGAGCCAACGGTCAGATGGGGCACCGGACTGTCCAGTGTGCACCGGACAGTGTCCGGTGTGCCAACGGCTCCAAATCTTCAACAGTTGGCTGCGCCAATTTAGGAAAGCAATATGCACCGGACAGTGAACAGTGGATGTCCGGTGGTGCATCGGACTGTCCGGTGCGCCACCCGACAGAAGGCAAGAATTGCCTTCCTGGATTGCTTTCAACGGCTCTTAGCTGCCTTGGGCATGGAGGAGTACACAAAGCATACTTTGAACAATCTTAATCTCTCACACTCTGTCTTTGCGCACTCGATTGACATTCTTAGTAATTTGAGCTCTGTTCTTGCGGTGAACTTATTGTGATTCATTCAAGCTCAAGTCTTAGCTGTGTGTGTGCGTATTGCTGTGGATTTGTGTGTGTTGCTTCCCTCCCTTACTCTAGTGCTTTCACTTTGATCCTCATTGTAAGGGCGAGAGACTCCAAGTTGTGGAGATTCCTCGCAAACGGGAAAGAGTAAAGAAAGAAGAACACCGTGGTATTCAAGTTGATCATTGGATCACTTGAAAGGGGTTGAGTGCAACCCTCGTCCATTGGGACACCACAATGTGGAGGTAGACAAGTGTTGTACTTGTCGAACCACGGGATAACTCACGTGTCTCTTGTGATTGCTTTTTTTGTGATTGTTGAGATTCGCAAGAGCTCGCTTTATAGTCACGTGGCATTATCTCTCTAACACGTAACCAAGTTTTGTGGCTATAAGTTTTAAGTTTTTACAGGATCACCTATTCACCCCCCCCCCCTCTAGGTGCTCTCAAAAGTGTTGAATTTGGCCGGCCTCGTCCGAATCGTAGTCCTTGTCCCCTACCTTCGATACCTGCGCTCCATACTCAACAATATCCCAAATGCTTTTGTGGAGTGAGGTTAGATGATGCCTCATTTTATCACTCCACATAGAATAATCCTCACCATCAAAATATGGTGGTTTGCCTAAGGGAACGAAAAATAATGGAGTGTGCTTAGAAATGCGAGGATAGCGGAGGGGCATCTTACTATACTTCTTGCGCTCATGGCGCTTAGAAGTAGTGGACGACGAGTTGGAGCCGGATGTGGAGGGCGACGAAGAGTCGGTCTCGTAGTAGACCACCTTCTTCATCTTCTTCTTGTCACCTCTCCGATGGGTCTTGTTGGAGGAAGAGGATTCCTCCTTTTGCTTGTGGCCGGACTCCCTTGAGAGGGTTCTCCCCGAGCTTGCGGGCTTGTCGCCAGTCACGATCTCCCTCTTGGCGTGGTCTCCCGACATCACTTCGAGTAGTTAGACTCTAATGAAGTATCGGGCTTTGATACCAATTGAAAGTCACCTAGAGGGGGGGTGAATAGGCGTAATCTAAAATTTACAACTTAAAACACAAACTACAAGCCGATGTTAGCGTTAGAATTAAATCCGAGTCCGGGAGAGAGGGAAAAACAAATCAACCAAGAAATAAAGCGGATGAACACGGTGATTTGTTTTACCGAGGTTCGGTTCTGACGAACCTAGTCCCCGTTAAGGTGGTCACAAAGACCGGGTCTCTTTCAACCCTTTCCCTCTCTCAAACGGTCACTTAGACCGAGTGAGCTTTCTTCCTTGATTTCCCGGGTCACTTAGACCCCGCAAGGACCACCACACAATTGGTGTCTCTTGCTTCGCTTACAAGGCTTTGAGAATAAGAAAGAGAGAAAGAAGAAAGCCAACCAAGCAACAAGAGCAACAAAGAAACACAAGAACGATCCTCTCACAAGTCCTAAAACACTAGAATTGAATTGGGGACTTTGATTAGATCAGGGGCTTTGATTTGTGTCTTGGAGTGTTGCACTTTGCTCTTGTATTGAATGAGGAGTAATGAATGCTTGGATGGTTGGAGTGGAGGTGGTTGGGGGTATTTATAGCCCTTAACCACCAAAACAACCATTTGGGGTGGCTGCTGTCGATGGGCGCACCGGATAGTCCGGTGCGCCACCGGATACTGTCTGGTGTGCCAGCCACGTCACCCAACCGTTAGAGTTCGGGAGCATTTGACCATTGGAGCGCTGACTTCTTGGGGCACCGGACAGGCACTGTTCACTGTCCGGTGCGCCTCTGACGACTGCTTTGACTTCTGCGCGCACTGTTTGCGCACTGTAGCTCTGAGTCCACGCTTTTGCAGTCAACCATTGAGCTGGATAGCCGTTTCTCCGCTGGTGCTCCGGACAGTCCGGTGGCACACCGGACAGTCCGGTGAATTATAGCTGAGCGGCACTGGAAAAACCCGAGAGTGCCAAGTTCACTCTGGTACGGACCTGGTGCACCGGACACTGTCCAGTGGCACACCGGACAGTCCGGTGCGCTAGACCAGGACACTCTCAAGGTTCTTGCTCCTTTGAATTTGAACCCTATCTCTTATCTTCTATTGATTTATGTTGAACCTTTATGCACTTGTAGAACATATAATCTAGAGCAAACTAGTTAGTCCATTATTTGTGTTGGGCATTCAACCACCAAAATTAATTATGGAAAAGGTTTGACCATATTTCCCTTTCAGTTACCAATTTTAATTAGAGTTTTTACTGGATTCAAATCTCAAAAATTCCAAAAATAACATACAACCCAAGCCCACATATAGACATATTACAGCCTAGCCGTGACCTCTAAGATAGACAGGGAGCCCATGGGCCTGGCGGTAGCCCGTGAGGCAGGCTTGCTGGAACTTGGACTCCTTGTCGCGTGAGGCCGTGAGGATGGAACAGGTACTAGCCTGCTAGGTTTCGTGTCCGGCAGCGACGACTGCAACTGGAACGCTAGCGGCGCAACACGGTGGACGCTTCCATCGACCATTCCTAGGTTTCATTCTCTCTCATCCGGTCCTCCTTCATGGCTCCATGTTGAGTCACTGTCGTTCTATAGACTAAAGTTCAGGTTATGTCATATTAGATGTTTGAATGTCTATTACGGGTATTAAAATAATATAATTATTCAACTGAAGACTAAACGGTGAGATATTTTTTGTTAAGCCTAATTAATCCATATTTAGCAATTGTTTATTGTAGCATCACATGAGCAAAAATCATGAACTAATTAGATTTAATAGGTTCGTCTTATTATTTATTAGTTTCATAATTAAACTATATTTATTGCTTTTAACTAATATATAAACGTGTCAGTGACTAAAATTTAACCTGAGGAACCAAACAAACAGTGCCTAGGTCCAAAACAATAGTAATCAAAAGGCGACGAAAATAAACATTTGTCGATAGAAATTAGCTAGCTTTTATTAATGTAGCCTAATTTTTTATTGACATCCGTGTCTTGCAGATTAACGACGACTCATCGGTAGTCGATGAAAATTAACAATTGTCGTCAACTTCATCTAGTAGACGAGAATTAACCAATTTTCGTCGGTTGACTATAAAAATTATCCAATTAGTTTTGTCAGCTATGGTTGTTACGGCACAATTGTTCATCAAAAAAAATTGATATTGAGAACGTGTACATGAGAACAATCATGTGATAGTGCACTGTTCTAATGGTATAACTTAGAAGGCACTTTGACGTTGACTTTATCAGGATGCCAGAAATGTTTGTATCGTGTTGATGACTGATAACTTTTCATCTTTTATTATTTTTTTGTTGGCTATGACACACAAATTAATTATTTACATCCGACAACATATACACACAACCAATCATAATCTATTCATAATGGATATATAATTCACATCACACACATTCACAACCACATATATCCATCTATATCAAATATATTAGTACCAATAGAACATCACATATTTCATCACTAAATTACCCACATGATATATATCTATCACATACATCGTCCATATCAAATGTCTTAAAGTACTATAAGTTGTTTAAAACAATATACAATATCAACATATATACATCCAATCAGTTTGAACTTAGGGAATGTTTGGGATGGCTCCAGGTTCTAGCTCCAGCGTGCAGCTGTAATTTATAATATCAGTTTAAATAGATTTAAAAATATTTTAAATCTAAATAATAAATAAAATAACTTATCTAAATTTCCTCTAAAGGATTACAACTCCAGCTCCACAATTTTCTGGAGCACCTAATGGCCTACTCCACTAAATCCATCTTTTTTCTCGAGCTGGAACTGTCCCAAATAGGGCCTTAGATTCATCAGGTTGTTAAAGTGTGCTTCATTCAGCTTTTAACCAAATTCGCCGTTAAAAATCTAAAATATCAATCATGGGTACAACAACAGAATAGTTTTCTGAAAATCTACGTATTCTCCTAGTTCAATTCAGAATTGTCTCCTACCTAAAAATTTTCAGATTCATCTCATCTATGTTACAAAACTATCATACTCTCATGCTTTCAGTTGACAATTATTTTAAACAAATATATTTTACCTTTCTCAGAGTCGTCAGTTCACAACATATTTCCTCGTAGCTCATAACTAGAATTATATTTTCAGGAATTTACATCTAGACTAAATAAACCCTTAGAGTTGTCACAGTTACCTAGAGTTGAACAAGTGGTTGACAAATAAATTAGACCCTTTGATGTTAGGTACCGTTTGATTCACGAAATGTAACGTAAATAGTAATGATAATGATTCACACTCGAATACCGACGGTAACAAATTTGAATTAGGCGGTATCAATTTATAGTGTAGTATCGATTGCGGTTGGACTTAAGCAAACATGACTTAACGTTATCGTTTATCCATTACGTTACCAATATATGAGCCAAACGGCACCTTAGTGTATTTAGATGATGCTAAATATAAAGGAATCTAAAAACTCTGCAGATTACGATACAACAATAGTTTAGTGAGGTAGGATGAAATTTTCCTTTCCAAAAAATTAAAAAGAAATGAGCGAAACAGAATACAGTACGGCCCACGAGAAGGCCCGTGCAGTGCACTGCCTCTCCCTCGAGGCCTCGACCGAACAACTCTGGATTGGGCTTCCGCCATCCGCCGCAGGGCCCGCGTGCGCTCTGTCTGTCTCCACGACTCCACGCATGCTTCAGCTTCACGGAGACACGGTTCACGCCGCGATCCGGGATCGCTCTCTCTTTGGGCTACCGGCTCCGCCGCCGCTCCGCCGCCCTAAGCCAGGTGCTGAAGGCCTTCGTCGGTCTTTTCACCGGCGACGACGACCCACTAGGTATTCCCACCCCTTCTATTCCCTTCTGCTGTGCGAAACCGAGCACCCAACCCTGGCTTAAAACTTGATGATCCCTATCAACTTAGAACTTTTTTGCAAAAAACGTCCGTGTTGCTTTACTGGGTCCGCTCCTGAACGGCTGGGGTGGCGGCACTATTGCTCTTTGCTCCTTAGCAGCTGGAGCGCAGGAGCGGTCGTATGCTGGGCGTGATGGGTATGCTGTTTGAACTAAACTTTGGGTGATGTTCTCGTTTTGGAGCTGAATGGAATTGTGGTGTTTTCTCTTTTTTAGTTTTGTTTCCAGGCACTTAGTGTGCTAGTTATTTGCGGTGTTAGCTCAGTAGAAGTTCGAATCCAGTTTTAGGATGACCATAGAATCTGTTGTTTTTAGGATGACTACAGAATCTGTTGTTATGTTGCGATAGTTTACACCTTGATTATTTCATGAAGCAGATGGAGGGACATTTGATTTGAAATTTTATGTAGCCAGACTTTGCTTCCCTTTGTTTATCAGCTTGGCGTCTTTTGATCCATGGAAGTAATTAGGTGCAATTGCCATTAGAGGAAATTTTATGTGTATGCTTCTATAAGTATTTATTAGGATAGTGAAAATATAAGTGATAAGTAAATATGGTCCAACCTTTATTTGCAATCATTACTAACAATTTTGATACTATCCTCAATCTGTAGCATAAATTTCATTTGTATGTACGAAAAGAAAAGGCATCAGAACCATATTAATGCTTTCATTATGTGGGCCTGTGAAACTTGCCTATTAATTTGATTTCACATGTCAGGAAAAGAATTTTCCTGGCATATTTTTGTTTCCAGAAATATTCGTGTCAAGTTGGTATGTCAGGGATCACAGCAATTTGGCGTCGGTCATGTCCATTAGCTGCTAGTCAGATTCTAATGGAGACATATTTTGGCCCATCTGTATCTTCTGGTGTTCTGAGGTGGTTCAGCAGCGGCACTAAGCACTCAAGAAAACCTGAATTTTCTGTTGCTAACCATATCAGGGTGGTGGATTTGCATTCTGCAGTTAATTATGTGTCAACGATCAGAAGGTTGCCCCTTTCATGCCGTATGGACACTAATTGGTTGATTACTTCAAAGTCCAGACATGGTGCATTGCCAGGATTCTTAGGTGTTTCAAGCTTCTATCGTGGATACTCCTCAGATACTGGAATCAAGCCAGAAGCTTCGCAGAGTGGTGTCTCTAATCTTCCTTCTACAGAAAGCTCTGAGGTTGGCACTGCAGGTGCTGGTGGGGGTTCATGGATTGAAATCTTGGACAATGCTCGCAAGTCTACTATAGATGCTACCACTGATGCAGGCAAGAAAGTTAAGGAGCTGACTGATGCAGTTGCACCTCATGTCCAGCAGCTATTTGATACATATCCAAATCTTGAAAAGGTAGTTGTTCCACTTGGCGGAACAATATTTGGTACAATGATGGCATGGTTGGTCATGCCTATCATTCTAAGGAGGCTTCACAAGTACGCATCACAAAGTCCTATATCAGCACTTCTGGGGAACTCCACCAAGAATGATGTTTTGTACCAAACTAGTCTCTGGTGTGCATTAGAGGATCCTGCAAAATATCTGATCACGTTCATGGCATTTTCAGAAATGTAGGTTTCTATTTAACTTTGTGAAAGAAAATTGTCTTTTCTGTGTTCTGAACTCCTGATAGTTGTGTTCTGTGCTAAAGATATTTTCTTCAGACCATTGCATTGTTTAAAAAAGCAGTCGGCGGGGGAAGACCGTCCCATGGTATTTCTCTGCCCACCATAGGTCGGTTCACCCATGCTGCCGACCAAGGGGACCATCGAGTGACTTCTTTTCTAACCCAGCCTAAAATTCGCTCCCACGAGGAGTCAAAACTAGAACTTGAAGTGTGCTACTTAGACCACCTAACCAACTCAGTTAGATACCCTTTTGCAAACATTCGCATTTTAGAGCTAATTGAATGTCAAGTTCTATCTTATTTTAAGAAAACTTGTAGCAGTTCAGTATTGCTGTAGTCACTTTGTTCTTTTCTGAAGAAGCTAGAGATATGCAACTGCTACCAGAATAAGCATTTTGAAATTGATGTTTCTTCAATGTTGTCTAAGTTCCGTCACAATATACATTGTTTTTTTACCTTGTTGATTCATGTTTGTTTATTAATGTTGCCATGCTGGTGCACAAAATGTTTTTTTCTCTACCATGACGTTAGTAATTATGGTCTGGTGAAGAAGTGGCACATATAATGTTCTATTCTAGATGCTTATATTTGTGGTAGTTTCTCTTCCATAGGGCAACACTTATTGCACCAAGCGTATCAACTTACCTTCCACAGGCATGGAGAGGTGCATTTGTTCTGTCTTTTGTATGGTTCCTTCAGAGGTGGAAAACCAACTTCATTGCTAAAGCTATGACCAAACTAGATGCCTCAAGTGTTGATCGCGACAGGATATCGGCATTCGATAAGGTTTCTTCATTGGGACTGATTGGACTAGGAGTAATGGGTCTTGCTGAAGCTTGTGGTATAGCTGTTCAATCAATATTAACTGTTGGTGGTGTGGGAGGTAACATACTAACTTTCACAAGTAAATTCCTTATTTACCACTGGAACTTACCTAGATCTCTGGTTGTCCATCCAAAAGTGTGTCCATTTCACTGCCTGTACTGATAAATCAAGAATTCAGGACTCTGTTACACTAAACGATTCCTAGACCTTTTCAACTTTGAACATAAATAGCTCAATATGTCAACGTTGTGCATGTGGACTATCAGATTTGCACCTTAGAAATACATGTGTAAAAGTTGGGTCCCGCTGCGCGGCAAGTTCTTCATTTTTTTTTCTCGAACACGTAGGAGAGCTGCACATCTTTATAAATTAGAGAAGAGAAAGAAAAAGTCTTGCAAGAAAGACCCAGCTAGGTTGGGCCAAAACACCCACATAAAAGAAAGACTACATAGCATCAAAATAACTCGACCCAGCGACCCTAAAAGACCCAGCTGAACCCAGGCTGCCCAGCTCCTTGGCTCCAGCCATAGTCCAACAAGCTAACTCATCCAGAAAACCTTGCAACACCTTTTGAATGGAGGGGGACTCCCCATCAAAGACAACCCGGTTTCTCTGCAACCACAATCAACAGGCGCCCAGGATGACGATGCTGTTGAAACCCTTCTTATCTTTGTGAATACTGTTACAAACCTCTCACCGTCATTCAGCAAAGGAACTGTTGTTAGCACTGGGTGTCAGGTGCCCCAACCCAAAGGGGGCTAGAATCCTGTACCAAAACTGCCGAGCAAACACACATGAGGTCTAGAGGTGTTGAACTTGAATTGTCTTTTGTTCTTGGTCACATAATGGACAGCCCCCTTTTTTGCAACCTATCCGCTGTCCAACATTTGTTTTTAATGGTCAGCCAAATAAAAGTCTTACATTTGGGGGACGCCCAAGGTTCCCATAACCTCTCCCATGGCTCAAAAATGACAGAGCCCGTGAAAAGAACCTTAGGTTGTTTCAAACAGCTATCCTATCTCATTCCATATTTCAAACTTCACTCTGTAAACAGTGTAATCTACAGTACAAATCCTTTTATTTTACATGATCTGCTGCAGACGGCCTTATAGCAGGATTTAGAAGAGAAACTCCAGAAGTTTCATGTCTCCATTCTCCATATGTGTTGATCGTCCTCGTCATTCAGCAATACCTCATCAACAGTATCCCACAGGAGAAGGTATTGCTGTATACTGATCAAGGAGAGGGCTTTGATATCTCTTACCCAAAATATGTTATCTAAAGCTTGAGCCACTGTTCTAGAAGCTGCAACCTTTATGTCTACCTTCTGAAACACTTCTGGTGCCAGGACAGCAATGGAGCAGCCATTCAGCCAAAGGTCAGACCAAAACGTGGTGGTTTTTTCCATCACCAACATTAGAATCCACCGAGATTTCAAATATATTTTTGACCTGAGTTTGGATGAGTAGATCTAGATAACACCATGGCTTGTTGGGATCAGTCATTTTTAGCCAAAGCCATTTTGCTTGTAGAGCCCAACCCTGAAACTGAAGGTTAGGTATGCCAAGTCCTCCCAGGTTCAGCGGCCTCATTACTTAGTCCCATGGCACAATACAACTACCTCCTTTCACCTCCTTTCTTCCCTTCCAAAGGAAACCTCGTCTAATTTTGTCAATCACCTTAATCACCCATTTAGGGATATCCATGGCAATAAGAAAAAAAACTCGGCCTAGGAGGGAAAGACCGCCCTCCCGGTATTATATTAAGAAGAGACCGGAACATGGTTCCGGGCGAGAAAATCCCCGAACCCTAGCCTCCCATCACTAGTGGGCCATCACCACCCACTCTGCAACGGCTCACTCGGAGGGTGGCACGCAGGACGTAACCCGAGAGCGGGCGGGGCACAACGAGGGGATTTTTTTAACCAAGCCCCAAATTTGCCCCGATGGGGATCGAACCCGGGATCTGGAGGTGCTACTCGGAAGCCTTAATCATTACGCTAGACTCTAAGAAGATACACCGGGATGGCAGAAAGCACAAAATGAACCAGGGCAGTTCTGCCAGCAAGATTTAGGAGGGATGCATTCCAACGAAGACGACAGACCGCTATCTTCTCAACCCATTGCATGAGGTCACCCTTTCTCAGCTTCTTGTTAGAGATGGACAAGTTCTTCATTTGGCTTGCTATTAACAATAGATGTTGGACAGCTGTTTGACTTGCTAAGAGAGGACTACCACATATGGCTGCCTACCCCTTCAGCCCTTCTGTAACCAAATGGATGAAATGGTTCAGCAGACCCTCGTCTCTTTGCGTTCTTTGAAGGTAGGTTTGGGCAGTCATCTTCCAGAGGCTGGGTCTAATTACTCAAGTGCTTGAACCTTTTGTCTTTCGCTTGTCTAGTTGGTGGTGCAATGCTTTTCAAGGGGCTACCTAGAGTCTTTAGAAAAAGGGCTCAATGCTTTGATCATTTGGTATCCTGGGAAATTTGGAAACATAGGAATTCTTGTGTTTTTGAAGCTCGTGACCAGGCAGTGCTCCACGAAGTGGGAGGGGACACGGACCAGTCCTGAGGTGTCTTTTGTTGAGGACATTTTTATATTTCAGTTTTGTAATAGGTGTTAATGTATTGTATGTGCCTGTTTAGTAACAATGGTTTTCAAAACCATGTTTTTACAATACTATACTTTGCAATTGTCATCACAATACCATAGTTTTGGCCAGCTCAAAGAATACTATCTATTGTTTAGATTTAGATACAACATTGTAAACCATGATGTTAGGCAAAAGCTAGTCATGTCATGAAAACTCTTGGTTGGAGTGGAGTTTTCAATACTCTAAAAATACCATGGTATCTAGAATACCATGGTTTTGAAAACATAGTTTTTAGGAATCCAATCAAACATCTCATGGCATAAAATACTTTGGTATTCCTATAAATCATGCTATTGCTTAGAAACTATAAAAATACTTTACTTTCAAAAAGCCCTAAAGGGTTGGGTCATGGAGAGGCCTCTTGGTCTCTCATTGTACTATTTCTTAATGAAATGACACACGACTCTCCTACATTATTCAAGAAAAAAATGTTGTTGTGCATAGGGAAATACTGTACATGTGTCGCCCTTGTTTTCTTCCCATTACAATATTGTGATTAGTTACTGCAGAAGGAAAACAGTAGCAGTTATGTCAGGACTATGAGTTTTGACTCCTTTATAGCAATATGGGCAAAATGCAAAAATAGTGGTTATGCACGCTGACTGCTCTGTTTAACTATTCCTATTACCTTTTTTTTACTAAAGTAGATAATACTTATATTTGTTTAACATTACTGAAATTATCTTGTGTTTCTTATACTTTAGGTGTTGCTACTGCTTTTGCTGCTAGAGATGTTCTTGGTAACATTCTTAGTGGGTTCTCCTTGCAATTTTCTAAGCCATTCTCAGTTAACGACTACATAAAGGTGCCTTCATATTTTTTGGTGTTTTTTATTTGACACTTGCTGAAATGATGGACTAGTAAGTTGTAAATTTCATTCATTTCACTTGCGGAAAGTGTAGAACTATGGATAAAATACTCAATTCTTGTTTCGTTATAGATGTTGGTAACAATAACAAGATGATTTGTACCGTGACTCGCAAGTACTGTGAGATTCTCAAGCAATTACTTGTGTGATAGTGGAGTAAAAAGATGTGTTGTAATTTGTAAAGGATGAGAAAAGAAGCATTGTGTGAAAGGGCCTCTAGCTGAGTCGGTTAGGTGATCTGAATAGCACTCTTTAGGTCCTGGGTTCGCCTCCCCTTGGGCCTGAATTTCAGGCCGAGGTTAAGTAAAGTCACTAGCTGGTTCCTTTGGTCGGCATGGGTGAACTGACCTATGGTGGACGCCCCGGGGGGTATATGGGGTTGGTTGTGTGGGTTGAGCGTCAAAGCACGGGTCAAGGCCCAAACCATAGTGGGTGGCATCCCCATGTATGAGGGGACCAACTTTCGTGGCTTTTCTCGGACGGGCTCCGGTGGAGCTCTTAGTGAAATACCGTGGGGGTGGTCTTTCCCCCACCGGTCGAGTTTTTTTAGAAAGGGAGGAATGTTACTAATCACTAGAAGGATATCCTGATTTCAGGACAAAACACTGCTCATTGCTAGCATGTGTTCGTCTTAAACAGATGTACTTTGCTTGGAGGATTATGTAAACTGCAATTCAGTTCTTATTGTGATAAAGCACAGTAGTAAGCATCCAAACTGAAAATTCAAAAGGATGTCTCACCTAATGGATGCCCACTGATGGTTATTAAGTGGTTTTATAAGAAGAGAACATAGATGTGGGGAACTGTTCAAATAACTATGAGTATACAGGATGTCATATGCTTTTCATAAATTGCTAGTTTGGTTAATGCTTCTCATGTATTTATGCTTTGAGTACATGTTAGTCTATGTGCACGAGAAATTTCAAGAAACACCATCCTTCCCTCTTGTGTTTGCAAACAATAATAAATGGTCAATTTGGACTGGTGATACTTATCTTACATCCCTTTTTAGATTCTTACTATGTTCTATAGTTGTAGACTCGCATTTGCTAATGTGAGTTTTACATTTTAGGCGGGGTCAATAGAAGGCAAGGTGGTTGAAATAGGACTCACTTCTACTTCATTGATCAATCCAGAAAAGCTCCCTGTCATAGTACCCAACTCTTTGTTCTCCAGTCAGGTATGGTAACCATTTCTATTACTGGACATTTCTTAAATTTTAGAAACGCGTGTGCGTGGACAAAGGTGACCATCATTGCACATGCTTTTATACAAATTAGTCCTTTGTGCCTACGCGGCTTACAAATTGTGGAATATACAATAGTCATTTTTTTCTCGAACGCACAGGACAGTAGTCATATTTTGCTGTGTGTAATATCTTGTGTGTGTGTGTAATGTGTATAATTTCATGGAAAGAAGCATGTACTTACTTGATTTGGGATATTGTCAGTTTGTCACCTTAATTTATTGAGTTAATACATCACTATAAGACCATAAACAGGACCCCAAATTTGCACACTTCTAATCCAGCATATGCATTATTTTATAAAAATGATAATGATTTGCTCAACCAGCCATGGTTTCACGAATCACTGTTGAGTCTTTTAACTGCAAAAGCCGCTCACAATTTTTTTAGTTAAATTTGAATTTAGTTTTTTTTTTTGAAAACTGATTCTGTACTTCTAGTTGGAAACTTAGAATGCACGACTGCTAAAGCCACTCCTAATTGGAATGCATGACATTTTGTATTGTTTATGATTTTATTTCCTTTGAAATATTTGGAAAGAAATTTTCTATTAGAAGTTTGAGGGAACATAGATATTGTGTCAAATGTTTTTTGTGAATAGTTAAAAAAGACAGACCCAGTGTTGGAGACTCATACATGTGTGGGCTCTGGGAAGGGAATAAACCAAGTTAAGGCAAGCCTTTCTCTGTAAATGCGGGGAGGCTGCTTCGAATCCAAGACCTGGTGACTCAGTGAGGCGGCTCTCCCCACTGCACCAGCCCTGCCCTTCTTTCTGTTGAATAGCTGATTGAAAAATTCTGGAAATCCATTCTGCTGTAACATATTCGGAATGATACCATGAGGATTTTTTCTGCTGTGTTTCTTGTTCTTTGGCATGGTTGGTAGGGGGTGAACCTTGTAACATGATATTCTAAATAACTTGCAGATGATAGTTAACAGATCACGAGCTAATTGGCGAGCTAGTGTGACAAAGATTCCTATTCGAATTGAGGATATTGAGAAGGTTCCTTCTGCATCAGAGGAGATAAAGACTATGTTAAGGTCTAATCAAAATGTGTCCTTTGATAGTGATGTTCCTTACTGCTATCTCTCGAGATTGGAAAGTTCATATGGAGAGCTCATCATTGGATGCAACCTAAAAAACATGGTATATTTGTTTTATTCTAAAGTTGCTCATGTACCTATTTACTCCAACTGGATTTAGTGCCACATTATTATGGGTTTATGGCCTGTCACGTTACCTCCTCAAGCACACATGTCAAAAGTTTAGGCATGTTCGGATCCATTATCTGATAGTAGTTAGTAGCTATCACTATTATCTAATTTGGTCCAGCTTGTGAGATAGTTGTTATCTAGAGATTTAGATAACAATTAGCTAGTTTATCTGCAATTCAGATCTTTTATAATGGCTTCAAAGGAATTGTCTCCTATTATCTATGCCTGTTTGGATGCAAAAGAGATACACTTGTTTTGCTCCACAGCACAGGGAATATGATTTGCCACTGTTGGTTATAATGACAATGGTAGCCTGACATAAAACTACCCTACTCGCTCCAGTGTCATATTATTTGTCGTTTTGGATAAGGTTTGAGTCAAACTTATAAAATTTTGACTACAAATAACTGTTTTGTTGTTTAGTTCTGAAATCTAATATTCATATGCACCGATTTGTCTTAAAAAGTACTTTTATAAAAGTATAAATGTATTAAGAGTTTATTTGTATTTTAACAAAAAAACATGGGCCACAGTTATTTCTTTGGAGACCGTGTCGTTGTCTTTAACGACAAATAATAGGGCATCGGAGGGAGTAGTTTGTTACTACTAACACACTTGTTTTGCACCACAGCACAGGGAATATGATTTCCCACTGTTGGTTATCATGACAATGGTAGCCTTTGGCATAAAACTACCCTAGTTTGTTACTACTAACTCACTGCAAGTTCGGAATAGTCTTTTCCTCTTTGAAGCCTGATACAAATATTCTGTTTATTTTACAGAGGAAAGATGAGTGGCTATCTGCCCAACAAGAAATTCTTTTGGGAGCTGCTAGGATTATCAAATCACATGGCATTGAACTGGGAAGCACCATGCAGTGCTGTTAATTCACGCTTCCGGCACTTTTAAGTAGGGTTAGTACATCAATATTTGGTTCTTTTAACTTGTAGATGCATAACTACTATGCTAAAAAGCCATGAAGCCTTATCAAGTTAAGTTACTTGCAACATTTCTTCTTTGGCTCTTAGGTTACATTTTTTTTAGTTACGGTTTTTTTTCTAACCATGAGAGCATTATATGGTTTATGGTTTTCCTGTTTCTCACAAACTTTTGCAACTGTTATTGAACAGTTTGCTTGTTGGTTCATTGTAACCTGCATACTAAAGATTTTCTTGCTACAGCTTTTCATATATATATCTTCACTTCTACACTCTTTTTCTGATGAGGGGGTTGCATTCCTTGGCAGGTAAATACCGTTAGCCTGCAGAAGTGCAGAACTTCATACAGACGCTACCTAGCCGTTTTGTTCTTCAACGTTTTATGTCTTCAGACCATGGACACCCACTACCAATACTATTCTGTTACTGCCGTTTTCTTTGGAACTAAGGTCTAGTTTCCTTTTGTGGTCGTCCTTTTTGGTTGGTGCTTGGATCCGTTTCTGGGAGCTTCTTTGTCTATGTATACTGGTCAACGTTTGCGCCGCGCCCACGCCTGCCCTGTGGATGAGCCCTGAGCGTTTTATTGGTCAATTCTGTGAAATATTGGGTTTTATCCTCGAAATTCTAGTGTTTTACGTAGTACTCGATTAACTAGACTAATAGGTGACCATCTTGAAGCAATTCGTGTTTGACACTGAACATTCCTGAGGACTTGGACTTGCATGCCCCAGGATAGATTCCACCGCTGTTTTACCATGCTGAACGTAAGAGAACTGACAGGCTGCCATGATCAGCATGTTTCTACAACTCTTTCCTTTAATCCTCGGTACTCCTTTTTTTATGCCTTCTAACTGGTTGCAGCTACAGTATCGTCTTGAATACAAAACCATTGTGGCGTGGTTGCAGTACTCCTCAAAAGTTTGCGTGTCGTAGGCAATGTGAGACACGCGCTGGAGAAGGTTTTGGTGCCCGAAGGCTGCAGTTTCGATTTAAATATTGCCAGCTACTATTGCTGACGATCCCACTGAAACCATGAGCCAGCTACTATTGCTGACGAAACCACTGAAACCATGAGCATTGCTGGCAGTTTGGAACCAATGTCATTAGACTCATACGGCAGCATGGAAGGCGTCTGGATCCAGCTTGCACGCTCGCAACGGCAGTAAATAATACCGAGATTGGCATACGCCCCGTCGGCATTAAGTACTAGGTGAAGCTATCCTTTTTTAATATATATATCACGTACTGTACGAGATTAGGACGTCGGCATGGAAACATCCTATTCGAGTATTCGTGCCCAGTGAACCATGTGCGTTGGTACCTGCTGCCTGCAACTTGCGCATCATGAGGGGAACACACCGTCGCATGGCGTGTTGTAACGCTGCCACCTGTTGAGGTTGTCATCAACAAGCATCTATGCCATGATACCGACAGTTCGGCGCAGTCAATGAACATTACTACTAATGTACTAAAAAACAGAGCCCTGGTTTTATGTAATGAAGCATCTAGCCGATAAATGCGGTCGCCCATTCCGCCAGAACGCCGAAAAAGGCCACCCGAACACGCTGCCGCGGCGTGGGCACACACTGTCAAACGAAGCAGAAATTGACACGCGGCGGATCTGATTTCAGCTGTACGTACCCTGCGCAGGCCCAGACCAGGACAGATTTCTATGTAGCCACTCCACCGCCATGTCCTGCGATGATGAATGATGGCTGCCCTGCTCGCGCGGGTGCCGAGCCACGCTTTGACAATAGCCCCACCGCACTACCGCAGTGCAACAGCAGCAGTGCTGCGAGCCTGCGACACAGGCTCACAGTGACCCAGACTGATCTGACGCCGTGCCAGTGCCGTGCACCCCGTCTCCGCCAGCCAAAATACCACCGCCGTAGCCGTTGGGCGTGGGGGCAGCGGGTTGACTCGCCGTCGCCATGGCGGGACACCCGGCCAAAACTTCAAGTCTTGGCCTTCTGTCGCTTTGCGAACTGTAGTTACACACGCCCGTGAGGTGCAAAGCGCCATGCAAAAAAAGAGGGGTTTGAAACGAGACAAGTTCATACTCTCCAAGAGTAACGGATTCGTACAAGAAAAAGGAAGAAGAAAAGAATTTGAAATCTTCCTATCTTCATCTATCTCTAATAAAAGCTCATGCTCCTGCTACTTGGCTGAACTCGCCTTCCCTGCATACGCCTACATCGATGGTCATCGTCTTCTCCCCGCTCTTTCCATCCTTGGGCGAAGACACCACTCTGCAGCAATTTCGCCTCGGAGACTGCAAATCATGTTACATCAAATCAGTGACACGATTATTTAGACATGAAACATCGGGGTTGCCTTTGCCTAGTACTATCCAGGTCCAGCTTTTTATAACAGCATCGGATTTTATAAAAGTTACATCTTGGCATTGCAAACTCTGTTTTTTTTTTGCTTATAAGCTTGCCTCTTACGGAGTGAGTACTGGCTGCGTACTCAGTACTCTAATCCAAGCAACTTATTGGTCTACGATACAGTTTTGTTGATTCCGTGCTTTAAAAGAGTTTGGTTATAAAGTACAGCAATGCTAGCCAGTTTGTGCATCGACCAGTTGTCTGTCCTCTCTAAACGTAAACGGCAATGCATCATGCTCATGCGTTGCAGTTTATGGATGCAAGATAAGAAAAACGAATGATGTGGCACAAAAGATTACCCTTTCCCAGAGCCCGGGGTCAGGCTTCTTGAGCACGATGATGTGATCGAGATGCGCGTCCGGGTCGGTTATGTCCCACCGGCACGCGGGCCGCGTCTCGTTCGGATGGCGCCACCGCTCGTATCGCGTCACCGTCGTCTCCCCGCCGCGCAAGGCCTCGCGTCGCGCCGACGATAGGTAGTACACCGCCGGCTTCTGGCACGGGCTGCGCGCCAGCGGCCTCGTGTTGAAGGCGTACGCCGTGTAGTCGGCGCGGCGGTACCAGTTGAGGAACGTGCGCGCCGGCATCTCCATCTCCCGAGGCGACATTATGCCCCTCGCCACCAGCACCGTGAACCCCCACGCCACGGACACCGTCCAGCGGTTCGCGCTGTCGTAGCAGATGGACTGCTGCATCAGCCCCGCCGTGTCCAGCTTCACCGGCCCGTCGAACAGCCGCCGCACCGCCGAGGGGCGCGACCTCGCGTCCGGGAACAGCGGCTTCACTACGTCGAGGTGGTGGAGCGTCACGATCGGCGCCACAGGATGGGACGCGAGGAGGCCGAGGAGGTCGCCGTACACGTCGTACTGGTGGAACCCCGGGTGCTTGGTGAGCGGCACGCCCAGCTCCGCCATGCACGCTTGGATCCGGTCGTCGCTGCCGTACAGCGCCGGGTACCGGCGGAGGCAGCCATCCTGCATCCGCGCGAGCGCCTCGGCCAGCGGCCGGCTGATGGCGAAGCCGCCGCCGCCGTACGCCATCCCGTAGGAGAAGTAGATGTTCTGCAGGTGGCTCTCGGAGAGGGAGCCGATGTAGTAGGGCTGGCGGTGGTCGAACTTGTTGAGCACGGTGAGGAGGTTGTCCGGGAAGAAGACGGTGTCGTCGTCGCCCATGACGAACCAGCGCACGCCGGGGAGGCCGAGGCGGAACGTCTCGGAGACGATGCGGGAGATGCGGATGGCGGAGCGGTGGCCGCGGCGGTGCGTGTAGGGGAAGGCGGACGTGTCGGACGAGATCCTGATGGCCGGGAGCCCCGTGCGCGCCGTGGACATGTTGGACTCGCGCACCTTGCGGTCCAGCCACACGTAGCCCCGCATGGCGCCGCGCGGGCGCCACCACACCTTGATGTACTCCTTACGCTTGTCCCAGAACCGCGACGACGCCGCGATGCCAAACACTACGTGCTGCAGCGTTGTCGACGTGGACCCAGCCACGGCGGAAGGGGGCAGCTGCTTCTCCGCCACCGCCGTGAGGTTGGCAGACATCCGGGAGACCGAGACGGCGTCAGGCGCGCAGTTGGAGGCGGCCGACGACGCCGAGGTGAGGAGGAGGTGCAGCGTGTAGAAGAAGTAGAGGGCGGTGAGGGGGAGGAGAAGCAGGAGGAGGAAGCGGAGGAAGGAGGCGCTGAGCGTTTCCTTCCCGCCCCCTCCCTTCATCATCCCCGTCGCCGTGGCTGCTGCTCCTCACGACCTCACCCTCGCCGTGTCGAACGAACCCCTCGGCGCCGCCGTCCACCGCTCAGCCGGCCGAGCCGCGAGGCGCCCGATTTCGCCGGCGGAATCAGAATCGGTGGGGTTTCACGGGGGCGAGAGGCTCACACGGGCTGCACATTCCCCTCCGCGTGTTACTCCGCGCCGCCGCCTACTACCCTCTCTCTCCTCAGCTCGAGTTCTCTCCTATCGGTCGGCGATTTGGGTGGGATGGGACTTGGGAGAGCGGTGCGGTGGGTGGGTCGGCGAGCGCTTCGGTTTCGTGCCCGCTTTTGCCCACCTTTTTCTCCCCGTGCCGCTGCAGCTGTTGCATGCCTGCGGGCTGCTGCTGCCGCGCCGCCGCCTGCTGCTAATGGCGAGATAGTAGTTTATTAGCGGGGCCTAGAGATTTGCTGCTGACGCTGTTTCGCCGCATCAACATTCACTGAAGCATGCGTGTGTGAGAGGAGAGAGAAGATATAAATGGTATCGTTAATAATCTGGGTTGTGAAGATGAGGTCAAAAAAAAATCGAAACGGAGATTGAACAAACGATAGAAACGGATTGACCGATTGACGCTCGTGTGGCTTGGAGCCAGACTTTTGCTGGAATTTGGCTACCTCAGTTGCAAACAGTTTTTCTATAGAATTTAGAAAAGCTAAAAATATACGCCATGAGAATGTAGAAAAAGTAAAAACATACAATAAACGAATTGCTTGTAGCATTACAAAGAATTACCTCCCACTTACAAACATCCGTGAAGGTAGCACTCATATTATAAACAAATTGCTTGTAGCATTACAAAGAATTATATTCAACCCATGTGTGCCTAATTGCTTGTATCTTCTTTATTTGTAGCCTATTTGTAGGCCACTTGATTATGTACAGTATGAGTGCTGTTGGTGAATGGCAGGGATGAACAAAACATGGCAAGTGGTAGTTCTTTGTGTCTATTTACATATGGCTTTATCTAAATATGTATTTCTCTACCGTATATTTTTGTCCCTTTCTTCAAACTATGCCCAGGTGTATCATGATTAAAACTACACCACATGAAAATGAGGTTGACATAAGAATAGTTTTTCAGTATTTATAAAATTGAAGTTTAGTTGTTCCAAGAGTTAATATAGGTAGTGCAATTCCTAAGCATAATGATTTTGATGTGGATGAGATTGTCTCATCCATTTCTCGTGACCATGCCAAGCAGAAAAAATGTTCTGACATGACTATCATCCCATGAGGAGAAGAATAAGAAAAGTAATATTAGATATGGGTGTGTGAGGTGTTTTGTGGATGCATCTTAGTGAATGGCAACAAGGCTATCATCCAATAAGAGCAAATGAGGTGGTTAACCATGCTATTACTATTTATCACTTCAAAATGTGACCGAGGGTTATTTTGAAGTATCACTTCTAAAGGTGAAGTGGTGTAGTTTATTAGAATTGCATAGTTATCCAATAGAGAAGCAAGAAACAAATATGATTAAATATATATGGGGGTGCAATATTTTTTGACCGTATCCTAGTTCGAATTTGTCCAAATACCATATTTGTATCTGAATACCTAAATCATATATTTATGATGTCGATACTCATTCATATCCTATACGACATAGCTGATATCTTCCGTATTCGTATATGATTCCGAATAGAAATATGAAAATAAAGGTAACATCAACGATATCTATATGTATCCTCTACATGGCTCTTTACAACTTTATTAAAGATAATGCCATGCATGATGTAATTCTTGAGAGTTATGTCAGAGATGGGTATCAACTTGGCCAAGCTATACAAGATATAGGCATATGTTTAGTTCATGACATGGATATCAAAACTTTGCATGAATGTATTGCAATAACTTTGGTTGTAGTTGAAAGGAAAATGTGCCTTTGGACAATTTCCATTATGTTTTGGTGATTAAGTGCCCAACTCATTTAAATGAGCCCTCTTGTGCTAGATCAAGAGAAAAATGATAATCAAAGCAAAGGTATGATTCTAGACTTAGTACATTGGTTTTTGTGTACTAATATATTTGTCTAAGTGCTGGAATCAGAGAAAAGAGAAGAAGAAAAGAACTTGGCTCGAAGCAGCCAAGACTCAGCGCAGTCTGGCACACCGGACTGTCCGGTGGTGCACCGGACAGTGTCCGGTGTCCGGTGCGCCAGGCCAGCCTCCGGTGAACAGGCCACTCTCGGGAACTGACGGCGGTGTACGGCTATAATTCACTGGTCTGTCCGGTGGTGCACCGGACTGTCCGGTGAGACGTCTGCGACGAAGTCGTCGCTCTCGGGAATCGTTCAACGGCGTACGACTAAAATTCACCGGACGGTCCGGTGAGCCAACGGTCGACTGCGCCAACGGTCGGCCGCGCAATCAGCGCGCGACGCGTGGGCGCGCCAACGGTCGGTAGGGAGCACCGGACTGTCCGGTGCGCACCGGACAGTGTTCGGTGCGCCAACGGCTCCAATTCTGCAACGGTCGACTGTGCTATTTTTGGAAGGAGATCTGCACCGGACTATGAACAGTACCTGTCCAGTGGTGCACCAGACTGTCCGGTGCGCCACCCGACAGAAGGCAAGAATTGCCTTCTCTGATTGCTTCCAACGGCTCCTAACTGCCTTGGGGCTATAAAAGGGACCCCTAGGCGCATGGAGGAGTCACCCAAGCATTCTTTGATCATCTCTAAGCACCAAGACTCCATTCTCGCGCATTCGATTCTTTGTGATAAGTGACTTGAGCTCTAGTTGAGTAGAGAACTCCCCGCATTGTGTTGTGAGCTTAAGTTGTGGCTTGTGTGCGTGTTTGTGTTCGTGCTCTGAGTCTTGTGTGTGTTGCTCTCCCCTCCCTTACTTATGTGCTTCTTTGTGATCATCATTTGTAAGGGCAAGAGGCTCCAAGTTGTGGAGATTCCTCGCGAACGGGAGATAGTAAAAGAAAGGAAAACACCGTGGTATTCAAGTTGATCATTGGATCACTTGAAAGGGGTTGAGTGCAACCCTCGTCCATTGGGACGCCACAACGTGGAGTAGGCAAGTGCTACTTGGCCGAACCACAGGATAAATCATCGTGTCTCTTGTGCCTATTTTTTCGTGACTATTGTGTTTCACAAGAGCTCGATCCTTAGTCATTTGTTTCTATTGAGCTAACACTTAACCAAGTTTTTGTGGCTACAAGTGTTTGATTTTCACAGGATCACCTATTCACCCCCCTCTCTAGGTGCTCTCAATTGGTATCGGAGCCGTTCTCTTCATGCAAGGGACTAATCGCCCGAAGAGATGGATCCTAAGGGAAAGGGGATGGTGGTCAACGACAAGACAAAGGAGTCCATCGTCAACGAGCCAAGAGATGATAAGCCCTCGGACTCTGGGTCGAGTCATAAGAAAAAGGACGGGAAGAAGAAGAGGCGCATCAAGAAGATTGTCTACTACGACAGCGACGAGTCTTCTTCTTCCCAAAGAGACGACGACTACGACGAGAAAAAGAAAATGGTCAACTCAAACTTTTCTTTTGATTATTCTCGTATTCCATTTAACTCTAATGCTCATTTACTTTCAATTCCACTTGGGAAACCTCTGCACTTTGATGGAGAAGACTACCCATTTTGGAGTCACAAAATGCGTAGTCACCTATTCTCTCTCCATGCAAGCATTTAGGAGATTGTTGAAAACGGAATGCTTTTTGATAGTACTGACAATCCCGTTTTCATTAATGAGCAAATCCATAAAAATGCACAAGCTACCACTATTTTGTTAGCATCCTTGTGCAGGGACGAGTACAATAAGGTGAGCGGCTTGGACAACGCCAAGCGAATCTGGGACACCCTCAAGATCTCTCATGAGGGGAACGACGCCACCATGATCACCAAGATGGAGTTGGTGGAAGGCGAACTAGGGAGGTTCGCAATGATCAGGGGAGAGGAGCCAACGCAAACGTACAACCGGCTCAAGACCCTGGTCAACAAAATCAGGAGCTATGGAAGCACGAGATGGATCGATCACGACGTCGTCCGGCTTATGCTCAGGTCCTTCACTGTTCTTGATCCTCATCTTGTGAATTCAATCTGTGAGAGTCCTAGGTACACAAGGATGACGCCCGAGGAAATACTCGAAAAGTTTGTAAGCGGGCGTATGATGATCAAGGAGGCAAGATATGTTGATGAGGCATTGAATGGCCCAATGCCTATCTACGAGCCTCAAACCGTTGCTCTCAAAGCAACAAGCAGCAGGGAGGCGCTACCTAGCAAGGTGGCGCAAGTTGAGGCGGCCGGGCTAAACGAGGATGAAATGGCCCTCATCATCAAGCGCTTCAAGACGGCGCTAAAAGGACGCAAGGAACATCCCAACAAAAGCAAGACAAAGGGAAAACGCTCCTGCTTCAAGTGTGGTAAGACTGGGCACTTTATCGCTAACTGTCCCGATAATGATAGTGACCAGGGACAAGAAAAAGAACAGGAAGAGGGAGAAAAAGAAGTCTTACAAGAAGGCGAAGGGCGAGGCGCACCTTGGCAAGGAGTGGGATTCGGATTGCTCTTCGTCCGACTCCGACAACGAAGGACTCGCCGCCTCGGCCTTCAACAAGTCGTCTCTCTTCCCCAACGAGCGCCACACCTGCCTCATGACAAAAGAAAAAAGGTAAACGCTCCAGATACCCCTACGTATGCTTCTTCAAGTGATGATGAATCTAGTGATGATGAAGTAGACTATACAAGTTTATTCAAAGGCTTAGATAGAACTAAAATTGATAAGATCAATGAATTGGTTGATGCTTTAAATGAGAAGAATAGATTGTTAGAGAAGCAAGAAGATATTTTATATGAAGAGCATGACAAATTCATTAATATGCAAAAATCTCTTGCTTTAGAAGTAAAAAGGAATGAGATGCTTTCCTCCGAATTATCTACCTGTCATGAAACTGTGTCTAGCTTAAGAAGTATTAATGATGATTTAAATGCTAAGCTAGAAGTTGTTAATAAATCTAGTTCTTGTGTAGAGCATGTCGTTATCTGTAATAGGTGTAAGGATTTTGATGTTGATGCATGTGTTGAGCACCTTACTTCTATTACAAAGTTAAATGGTGAAGTGGCTATTCTTAATGCCCAACTTAAGACTAGCAAAAATGACTTTGATAAACTAAAATTTGCAAGGGATGCCTACACTGTTGGTAGACACCCCTCTATTAAGGATGGGCTTGGCTTTCGAAAGGAAGCCAAGAACTTAACAAGTCAAAGGGCTTCCATTTCCGCCAAGGAGAAAGGGAAGTCCCCTATGGCTAATAGTGCTCAAAGAAATCATGCTTTCATCTATAGTGATAGAAAGTTTTCTAGAAATGCTCATAGGAGTTATGCTTATGATTCACATGCTATGATTGCATCAAGTTCTTCTTTTGTGGATGGTAGAAATATGCCTAAGAAAAATGTTGCTTATGTGCCTAGGAAAGTGTGTAATGAATCTTCTACAATTTACCATGCTTGCAATACTTCTTTTGCAATTTGTCGTAAGAATAAGAAAGTGATTGCGAGGAAGTTGGGGGCCAAGTGCAAGGGAGACAAGACTTGCATTTGGGTCCCAAAGTCTATTATAACTAACCTTGTAGGACCCAACAAGAGTTGGGTACCTAAAACCCAAGCCTAATTTGCCTTGCAGGTTTATGCATCCGGGGGCTCAAGCTGGATTATCGACAACGGATGCACAAACCACATGACGGGGGAGAAGAAGATGTTCACCTCCTACGTCAAGAATAAGGATTCCCAAGATACAATAATATTTGGAGATGGGAATCAAGGCAAGGTCAAAGGCTTAGGCAAGATAGCTATCACTAGTGAGCACTCTATCTCTAATGTATTTCTAGTAGAGTCGCTAGGCTATAATCTGCTGTCTGTTAGTCAATTGTGCCACATGGGTTATAATTGTCTATTTACAAATGTAGATGTGTCTGTCTTTAGAAGGAGTGATGGTTCAGTAGCTTTTAAGGGCGTACTAGATGGCAAACTCTATTTAGTGTATTTTTCAAAAGAGGAGGCCGATCTAGATGCATGCTTAATTGCTAAGACTAGCATGGGCTGGCTGTGGCATCGCCGTCTAGCACATGTTGGGATGAAGAACCTTCACAAACTTCTAAAGGGAGAACATGTGTTAGGTCTAACAAATGTGTTTTTCGAAAAAGATAGACCTTGTGCAGCTTGTCAAGCAGGCAAACAGGTGGGAAGCGCTCATCACAGCAAGAATGTGATGACCACATCAAGACCTTTGGAGCTACTTCACATGGACCTCTTCGGACCCGTCGCCTACCTCAGCATAGGGGGGGAGTAAGTATGATCTTGTTGTTGATGATGATTTTTCCCGCTTCACTTGGGCATTTTTTTGTAGGATAAATCAGAAACCCAAGGGACCCTCAAGCGCTTTCTAAGGCGAGCTCAAAATGAATTTGAGCTCAAGGTGAAAAAGATTAGAAGCGACAACGGGTCTGAGTTCAAGAACCTTCAAGTGGAGGAGTTCCTTGAGGAGGAAGGAATCAAGCACGAGTTCTCCGCTCCCTACACACCACAGCAAAACGGTGTGGTAGAGAGGAAGAACATGACACTTATAGACATGGCGAGGACGATGCTTGGAGAATTCAAGACGCCCGAGCGGTTTTGGTCGGAAGCTGTGAACACAGCTTGTCACGCCATAAACCGGGTCTACCTTCATCGCCTCCTCAAGAAGACGTCGTATGAACTCCTAACCGGTAACAAACCCAACGTTTCATATTTTTGTGTATTTGGGAGTAAATGTTACATTCTAGTGAAGAAAGGTAGGAATTCAAAATTTGCTCCCAAAGCTATAGAAGGGTTTTTGTTAGGTTATGACTCAAATACAAAGGCGTATAGAGTCTTCAACAAATCATCGGGTTTGGTTGAAGTCTCTAGCGACGTTGTATTTGATGAAACTAATGGCTCTCCAAGAGAGCAAGTTGATCTTGATGATATAGATGAAGACGATGTTCCAACAGACGCAATTCGCACCATGGCAATTGGAGATGTGCGACCACAGGAACACCAAGTGCAAGATCATCCTTCTTCCTCAACAATGGTGCACCCCTGTAGCATCCCAAAAATTCAAATCTTGAAATTTTCTCAAACTCGCTCTAAATTCAAAATGAATTTCAAATTTCATTTCAAAATGTTTGTTTGCGAGTTGATATCAGCAAATAAATTATAGTGGTCTATATTCTCTCCAAAATCCTCCTCAAAATATCCTACAAATATTTCCTCAGTGACCCCCTCAAATTTGTTCCAGAAATACTGCCCGGATATTTCCCCAGTAATCCCCCTCAAGTTCTTTCTAGAAATATTGCCCAGATATTCCACCGATATATCTCCAAGTATTCTCCTCTTGAGAAATACCTTTAGAATCATTTTTCAAGTCCCTATAAATATTTCCTTCATAACTTTCCTCATGCCCATACGTATACGTATGCCTCCAGTGTCATACGGTGAGCTCTACAAGCTAATTACACTTATACAAGACAAATACATGCTAATCTCCACTAATCCTCTCATCATCCCCCTAATCCTCTCATCCCTCCCCCTAATCTCCCCACCATGGCTATAAATAGAGGGGCAAGGGCCTCCTCTCATCCCACCCCAAGCCATTTCATGGCAACTCTCCCCCCCCACACACACCCACTCCATGTTCCACACAAGCACACACTAGCACAGGGATCGTTCGATCGTTCTTCGATCGTTCGTCCCCCTGTTCTTAGTTTGTTCGTTCGTTCGTCCGATCGTTCGATCGTTCGTCCGATCGTTCATGGTTCGTTCGTCCGTTCGTCCGATCGTTCGATCGTTCGTCCGTTCGTTCGTCCAAATAATCTTTTTCCTGCCGTTATGCTGCCGAAATTCCGATCGTTCGTATTGTTCGATCATTCGATCGTTCATCGTTCGTTCATAGTCCCTATTCATCGTTCATCGTTCGTTCATAGTCTCTATTCATCGTTCTTCCAGATAATCTTTGTCCTGCCGTTATGCTGCCGAAATTTCGATCGTTCGTTCGTTCGATCATTCGATCGTTCATCGTTCGTTCATAGTCCCTATTCATCGTTCATCGTTCGTTTATAGTTCCCTATTCATCGTTCATCGTTCGTTCATAGTCCCTATTCATCGTTCATCGTTCGTTCACAGTCCCTATTCATCGTTCTTCCAGATAATCTTTGTCCTGCCGTTATGCTGCCGAAATTCCGATCGTTCGTTCGTCCGATCATTCGTCCAAATAATCTTTTCCAGCCGTTATGCTGCCGAAATTCCGATCGTTCGTTCGACCAATCATTCGATTGTTCGTCCATTCGTTCATAGTTCCTATTCATCGCTCATCGTTCGTTCATACGAACTATTCACCATCACTATTCACCATTACTATTCATCGTTACTATTCACCGTTACTATTCACATATACTATTCATCATCGTTACTATTTATCATTACTATTCATCATCGTTACTATTCATCGATGATATCTATGATTACTTTTCTGTCACCACTATTCATCGTTACTAATCATCGTTACTATTCATCGGTCATCTAGTCATCCCAAATTTCAACGACTCATCCATCATGCTGTCCAGTCCACCTAAGACTAGCCAGACCCATGTTCCAGTCATACGAACTCCGGTGACTGTGATTTTCCTTCCAGTAGGGAACTTCCCATCTGGTCACCCATCCCAGGTTTCTCCATGTTGAGCATGCTTAACTTTGAGATTCCTTTGAACCAGGCTTCCAAACTCAGATTCCAATAATTCTTGTTTCTAAATTCTTATCAAATTATTCCCTATCCAACCATGTCATCCCTTAAGCATGGTCCATATTCCAGAAAACTCCCAAAATACTCTTGTCCCATATTCTGCCTATAACTCTCCTATTCATACTAAGTCAGACGATTCATTCGTCACTATTCTCACCAACAGTGAACTTCACTGTGCTACACCACATACACCCAGCTATAAATACACCCAGCTACCCTCTCCCTCTCCACACACACTCAACACCCTCAGCCAAGGCAAACGCCCACCCACTCAGTTACTCTGCTCTGCCGGCTACACGCATAGTGTCGCTTCGCCTCCAGTCCACCCTCCTGGTAAGCACCTCCGCTCCACCACTAGTAATATCACAACACCACATGACATAGATTCTACTCAAGACTCTACCCATCCATATATCGCTATTCTGACCACTATACTAAATATTTGTTGGTATACTTGCTTGTTTGTATGTTTGCTTATTCATGTTGCATAGTTATCGAAGCGTTCATGCCGTCTCGTGGAGGCCAGATCTACAAGTCTACACCAGGCGGTGGAGCCAGAAGCTAGTTCCGCGAGCTCCCCTTCCCCCTTCGCCGGATAAGCACGGCAAGCTCACTGGATCCCTTTGATGCATAAATTACCTATGATTTTTCAACCACAACCCTCAGCCTGTTATTTTATGCATGATATGATTTTGAGACAAGTTATTATGGCCACCCAGTCGCTTGTCGCAATCAATCCCTGATATATTTGTTACAAATGATTTGAGGAAAGGTGTGAGTTTCCAAAAGAAAATGCTTTTCAAAATGTGTTTGATGAAGGGTTTTCACCCTTATCACCTTTGAGTAGGGATGATCAGGGACTCCCTGGTTTAGGGGAGGGCCTAAGGTGATGGCTCAGCTGGTTTAGGCGTGAGCAGAAGGATTGTCCCCTCGTATAAGGACCGGTTTGTCATCTTTCACTACCTGTACTCATGATAAGTACAACCACTCGAGACTGTGTGGGCAGTCACTCAATCTGAACTTGTACGGTCCAACCCCAGGGTTATGAAGGCTGGGGAGCACCGGGAGGATAAGGAGGGGGAATGTTTTGTCCGGTTTGGGCATGGCGGTGGCCTGACTCCTTCCGGTATAACCGTTAAGGTTAGGACGTGTGAGGAAAGAAAGAGATTCGGATTCGGGTCTCACTAGCTATGAGATCGCAGAGCCGGACTAGTGGGTAAAGTGTACACCTCTGCGCAGAGTTTGAAAACCTATTCGAATAGTCTGTGTCCACAGGAATGGACGAGTCTGGTGTGGTATGGCAATTAGTGTTTTGTTTTCAAAAAAAGAGGTGCTTTTGAGAAAAGTGGTTTTTAAAAGGTCCGGCAGTTGAGCCGTGAGCTATGCTGGACGGGAAGTCCAGTAGCTGTTTTTGAAAAGGAAAACCAGTGGGAGACTGCTGAGATACCTGGATGGTTTAGTCCAGGGGATTTTGTTCTAATATTGAAAAACTTCCTGCTCCTTTTGGAGAGGATGCGCTTTGCAAAGATACAAAATGTTTTTCAAAACAACCCTGCATAAAATATTGCTGTTTCTGCAAAATATCCTGAGTTCCACATATTCCATGCATTATATCTGATTTCCCCATTCCGCGGGTGAAGGTGGGCTGCTGAGTACGTTTGTACTCACCCTTGCTTATTTGTTGTTTTTCAGAAAAAGGAGATCGGGTAAGAGTTAAGCCTGTTCCCAACCTTGCCTGTGGCTGTTGGACCGCTGATTTGCTTCACTGCGTATATCAGGCTGCTCCAGCCCCACTCTGATGATATGTCCCGAGTTGTGGACCAACTCTTAAAGTTGTTTGCCACCTTTATAGGTTTGTCTCGTTTAAGCAGATCTGGGATCATCTGTTGTATAAATGTGTTTACTAGCCTCCTGGGACTAGTAATTGTATCACATTTGAGTCCCAAAGGATTGGGGCGCTTCAGGTGGTACCAGAGCTGTTAGGTTGGCCGCAAGACGTAACCCTTAGCCTGATCCAAAAGTTTTTGAGTCAAAACTATTTTCTTAAAAAAATTCTTGCTCTTATCCCTTCATTTCAAAAATGGTTTCCTCCTTTCCTTCTCTCAGAAGTCAGATGGAGGTTCGCTGCCAAACCAGCTTTTGCCAGAATGAAGATGGTTTCCCCAAGTTGCTGAGAGCATGCACAGTTCGCCTCGGAATCAGGAGCCAGCCAGAGTATGATGGTCGTGAATTCGTCGAGCATGGCACAGAGAAGTGTGTCGTGACTGTATACATTGGATCCAGTCCGCACCATGTGGAATGGAGTGTCAATGCTGCAGGGCACAGATTCAAAGGCACCTGCCAAGTCGTTGCTCGCAAGGCATTGAGGACCCTGTGTCAACTTTGTGAAGAAGAAGTGGCCGACACCCCGCTCAGATTCTTTTTGCCCTTTCAGAGAGACCGTCCCGTTTGGATGGCCAGGATGCGTGCATTGGAAGGGAAGCAGCTGCTTGAGGACGACCCCACAGTCGTGTACCTCACTGCATACCTGCTCACCCTTGATGCACAGTATGATTTCTTGGCTCGGCACCACCGTCAGATGATTGTCCGAGCAGAAGATGCAGAGAAGCGCAATCGTCAGCTCCATGTGGATCTCACCTCAGCTCAAGCCTGTGTAGCTGCCTTGGAAAGTCGTGAAGCCATTGCTGTTGAAGCCCTGAAGCAAGCCAAGGATGAGAATGTCCAGGAGTTGATGGAGGCCTACTTGGTCACCCATAACCAACGTAGAGCCCTGCGGATCCAAGAGCCCGCTCCATCCAACCCTATTCAACCCATCAAAGCTGAAGACCCCCAGATTCTTGAAGGTCACCCGGTCTCTACCAGAGGAGAAAAGAAGGCTTGGGAACTCCCGAAAGGAGCCATAGTCTTGGAAGGAATTCCAGTCTTCCCTCAGGCTATGAATAAGCAAGAGCACCCCGAGTCCTCTCAAGATCCCCCGCTAGAGTTGTTTGAGCCCTTCTCCGTGAAGAAGATTCCAGCACCGCCTCGTGAAATCAAGGAAGAAGCTGCAAGCACCCCGCCAGCACTGCTGCCCTCTGAGGAGCTACAAGAGCTAGTCTCGCTTGAAGAAGAGTTCGACCCCGTGTTGCCATCTCAGTCGTCGCCAGAAGAAGTCATCAACATTAGCTCCCTCTTGACCCATCCAGGAGATGTCTCAGATTGAAGTTGTGTGCAAGCCTTGCCAGAAGTGAAGCTACTAGATCTGAGTTAGTTATGCCCAGTCCTCTGCATGCATCGGGTAGTGAAGTTTTCTTCACTTTGGCTAGAACCCTGCATGTATGAGAGGTAATCGTGTAGACCGTGTTTTGAAAAACTCTAATTGTGTGGCCCCCTAGGGCATTTCAAAATGAATTTCGCTTGATGTTTTCTTCCCTTTGGAGTGCATATGTGATGCTTTAACGTTAGTGCTCATAAGTTGCATTTAGCATAGTTCTCAATTCAGGAGCCAAGCAATAGTAGTTATGCTTAGCCCCCGAATCTGAGTAGTTCGTGCTTTGGAAAAACTCTATTCTTCCCCTATTCAAAATATTTGATTTGTTTTTGCTTATCATTGCTGAACTTATGTGTTTTCTTTCTTTTTAAGAAAGGTTTTCTCTAAAAACATAGATCACAAATTAGATCCAATCCTCACCTTATTCTTCCATTCTCATCTTAACCCATCTCAAGAGAAAAGCACTTTACCTAAGAAGATACCGGGAAGCATACCCTTCAAGCCTGGAACAAGCTACAGAAGAAACCAGTCCAGCCGCTCAGTCAAAAGGACCGACCGTGAGAATCAAAGCACTGCCCCTGAGTCAAAGTAAACAGAAAAAGAGGACAGAAGGAGTTATTACCATACAGAGAGGCAAAGATTCTTGGAACCAGAGACCACAAACATCAGGGTCATTGACTCCACCACTCACCCGTGCCCCCCGCACGCGTGTCCCATCTCCAACAACCGCCCCACGCCCCCCTTTGCAGCGCACTACCGCCGCCCACGCCCCCTTTGTAGCGCACTACCGCCACCCACGCCCCCTTTGCAGCGCACCCGCCGCCGCCATCATCGCCGACAACACTAGGCCCCCCTTCCCCTCCATCGCACCTGCTGCCACATCACCACCGACTCCACAACCAAACACCACCGCTCACCTATAAAACTCCGCACCAACTCCCTCAGTTCCCGTCCCAAGAAAAGCACACACCTGATAAACCCCCCACCAGCTCCCTCAACGCCCATCTAGCTCAAAGCAAAGCACATTCCAGATAAACGCCCTCTGCCAAATCGCAAGCAACTCCATTTTCCACTCCCTCGCCCCTAAGATCACAATGCTTGGTGATTCTTGGGTTGAAGACTGTTGCACATGGTTCATAGTCTTTGGTTTCCTCCAGTGTATGATAGTAATACTCTTTGATAGAATCCTCGAGTGGGAAGAGCAAAGAGAAAGAAAGGAGCAGTGAAAAGAAGATAGTGAAGAGAAGATGAGAAGAAGGTTCTCCCAGAATCAACCCTGTGTCAGTCATCACTCCGCAGCCTGGTCAAGCAGCAACAACAGAAGAAGGCCCCGTAACACCCTTGTTATGAGGTACTTCAAGGAGTTCAAATCCCCAAGATTCAAGAGATCTACCCTTATTCATTTTAAGTGGGGTAGTGTTCCAGCCAAGTTCCCGCTATGGAGAAAAAGAAGAAGGCCTGAAGCAAGCTTGTCGAGGACCAGATCATCAAAGCATATAAGTTTCTGGATGAGAAGTGGTCACCCAAGTTCCGTTGATGAAGCATCAGAAGACCAATCAAGGAAGGAATCCATGTGGGAGTTTGCAAGAGAAAGGTTTGCGTGTTGGCATCAATGCTTCCTCAATACGCTAGCTGCCAAGCGAAAGCTAGAAGCCTGAAGATGATCTTTGACTAGCCAGAATCAGCGTTTGCAATCAGTAGCCGGACGCTCCGCAAGGGCCAGATTTTGTTGAAGTTCCATCTCCTCGAAGATTTGCAAAGTGAAGATATGTAGCTGAAGTAAAGCTATACCCATAACCCTTCTAAGCCGAATCTCGAGGACGAGATTCCTTTTAAGTGGGGTGGATTTGTAGCATCCCAAAAATTCAAATCTTGAAATTTTCTCAAACTCGCTCTAAATTCAAAATGAATTTCAAATTTCATTTCAAAATGTTTGTTTGCGAGTTGATATCAGCAAATAAATTATAGTGGTCTATATTCTCTCCAAAATCCTCCTCAAAATATCCTACAAATATTTCCTCAGTGACCCCCCTCAAATTTGTTCCAGAAATACTGCCCGGATATTTCCCCAGTAATCCCCCTCAAGTTCTTTCTAGAAATATTGCCCAGATATTCCACCGATATATCTCCAAGTATTTTCCTCTTGATAAATACCTTTAGAATCATTTTTCAAGTCCCTATAAATATTTCCTTCATAACTTTCCTCATGCCCATACGTATACGTATGCCTCCAGTGTCATACGGTGAGCTCTACAAGCTAATTACACTTATACAAGACAAATACATGCTAATCTCCACTAATCCTCTCATCCTCCCCCTAATCCTCTCATCCCTCCCCCTAATCCCCCCACCATGGCTATAAATAGAGGGGCAAGGGCCTCCTCTCATCCCACCCCAAGCCATTTCATGGCAACTCTCTCCCCCCCCCCACACACCCACTCCATGTTCCACACAAGCACACACTAGCACAGGGATCATTCGATCGTTCTTCGATCGTTCGTCCCCCTGTTCTTAGTTTGTTCGTTCGTTCGTCCGATCGTTCGTCCGATCGTTCATGGTTCGTTCGTCCGTTCGTCCGATCGTTCGATCGTTCGTCCGTTCGTTCGTCCAAATAATCTTTTTCCTGCCGTTATGTTGCCGAAATTCCGATCGTTCGTATTGTTCGATCATTCGATCGTTCATCGTTCGTTCATAGTCCCTATTCATCGTTCATCGTTCGTTCATAGTCTCTATTCATCGTTCTTCCAGATAATCTTTGTCCTGCCGTTATGCTGCCGAAATTTCGATCGTTCGTTCGTTCGATCATTCGATCGTTCATCGTTCGTTCATAGTCCCTATTCATCGTTCATCGTTCGTTTATAGTTCCCTATTCATCGTTCATCGTTCGTTCATAGTCCCTATTCATCGTTCATCGTTCGTTCACAGTCCCTATTCATCGTTCTTCCAGATAATCTTTGTCCTGCCATTATGCTGCCGAAATTCCGATTGTTCGTTCGTCCGATCATTCGTCCAAATAATCTTTTCCAGCCGTTATGCTGCCGAAATTCCGATCGTTCGTTCGTCCAATCATTCGATTGTTCGTCCATTCGTTCATAGTTCCTATTCATCGCTCATCGTTCGTTCATACGAACTATTCACCATCACTATTCACCATTACTATTCATCGTTACTATTCATCGTTACTATTCACATATACTATTCATTATCGTTACTATTTATCATTACTATTCATCATCGTTACTATTCATCGATGATATCTATGATTACTTTTCTGTCACCACTATTCATCGTTGCTAATCATCGTTACTATTCATCGGTCATCTAGTCATCCCAAATTTCAACGACTCATCCATCATGCTGTCTAGTCCACCTAAGACCAGCCAGACCCATGTTCCAGTCATACGAACTCCGGTGACTGTGATTTTCCTTCCAGTAGGGAACTTCCCATCTGGTCACCCATCCCAGGTTTCTCCATGTTGAGCATGCTTAACTTTGAGATTCCTTTGAACCAGGCTTCCAAACTCAGATTCCAATAATTCTTGTTTCTAAATTCTTATCAAATTATTCCCTATCCAACCATGTCATCCCTTAAGCATGGTCCATATTCCAGAAAACTCCCAAAATACTCTTGTCCCATATTCTGCCTATAACTCTCCTATTCATACTAAGTCAGACGATTCATTCGTCACTATTCTCACCAACAGTGAACTTCACTGTGCTACACCACATACACCCAGCTATAAATACACCGAGCTACCCTCTCCCTCTCCACACACACTCAACACCCTCAGCTAAGGCAAACGCCCACCCACTCAGTTACTCTGCTCTGCCGGCTACACGCATAGTGTCGCTTCGCCTCCAGTCCACCCTCCTGGTAAGCACCTCCGCTCCACCACTAGTAATATCACAACACCACATGACACAGATTCTACTCAAGACTCTACCCATCCATATATCGCTATTCTGACCACTATACTAAATATTTGTTGGCATACTTGCTTGTTTGTATGTTTGCTTGTTCATGTTGCATAGTTATCGGAGCGTTCGTGCCGTCTCGTGGAGGCCAGATCTACAAGTCTACACCAGGCGGTGGAGCTAGAAGCTAGTTCCACGAGCTCCCCTTCCCCCTTCCCCGGATAAGCACGACAAGCTCACTGGATCCCTTTGATGCATAAATTACCTATGATTTTTCAACCACAACCCTCAGCCTGTTATTTTATGCATGATATGATTTTGAGACAAGTTATTATGGCCACCCAGCCGCTTGCCGCAATCAATCCCTGATATATTTGTTACAAATGATTTGAGGAAAGGTGTGAGTTTCCAAAAGAAAATGCTTTTCAAAATGTGTTTGATGAAGGGTTTTCACCCTTATCACCTTTGAGTAGGGATGATCAGGGACTCCCTGGTTTAGGGGAGGGCCTAAGGTGATGGCTCAGCTGGTTTAGGCGTGAGCAGAAGGATTGTCCCCTCGTATAAGGACCGGTTTGTCATCTTTCACTACCTGTACTCATGATAAGTACAACCACTCGAGACTGTGTGGGCAGTCACTCAATCTGGACTCGTACGGTCCAACCCCAGGGTTATGAAGGCTGGGGAGCACCGGGAGGATAAGGAGGGGGAATGTTTTGTCCGGTTTGGGCATGGCGGTGGCCTGACTCCTTCCGGTATAACTGTTAAGGTTAGGACGTGTGAGGAAAGAAAGAGATTCAGATTCGGGTCTCACTAGCTATGAGATCGCAGAGCCGGACTAGTGGGTAAAGTGTACACCTCTGCGCAGAGTTTGAAAACCTATTCGAATAGTCTGTGTCCACAGGAATGGACGAGTCTGGTGTGGTATGGCAATTAGTGTTTTGTTTTCAAAAAAAGAGGTGCTTTTGAGAAAAGTGGTTTTTAAAAGGTCCGGCAGTTGAGCCGTGAGCTATGCTGGACGGGAAGTCCAGTAGCTGTTTTTGAAAAGGAAAACCAGTGGGAGACTGCTGAGATACCTGGATGGTTTAGTCTAGGGGATTTTGTTCTAATATTGAAAAACTTCCTGCTCCTTTTGGAGAGGATGCGCTTTGCAAAGATACAAAATGTTTTTCAAAACAACCCTGCATAAAATATTGCTGTTTCTGCAAAATATCCTGAGTTCCACATATTCCATGCATTATATCTGATTTCCCCATTCCGCGGGTGAAGGTGGGTTGCTGAGTACGTTTGTACTCACCCTTGCTTATTTGTTGTTTTTCAGAAAAAGGAGATCGGGTAAGAGTTACGCCTGTTCCCAACCTTGCCTGTGGCTGTTGGACCGCTGATTTGCTTCACTGCGTATATCAGGCTGCTCCAGCCCCACTCTGATGATATGTCCCGAGTTGTGGACCAACTCTTAAAGTTGTTTGCCACCTTTATATGTTTGTCTCGTTTAAGCAGATCTGGGATCATCTGTTGTATAAATGTGTTTACTAGCCTCCTGGGACTAGTAATTGTATCACATTTGAGTCCCAAAGGATTGGGGCGCTTCAACCCCCCAACTCAAGATGATGAATAGGTTTCTTAAAAGGAGGCGTGTGATCAAGGGGGAGCACAAGAAGATCAAGTTGTGGAGGAAGAAGCACCACGGGCCCCTCCAACTCAAGTTCGAGCGACGATTCAAAGGAATCATCCTGTCGACCAGATATTGGGTGATATAAGCAAGGGAGCAACCACTCGCTCTAGATTAGCTAATTTTTGTGAGCATTACTCTTTTGTCTCTTCTATTGAGCCTTTCAGGGTAGAAGAGGCCTTGCTAGATCCGGACTGGGTGCTGGCCATGCAGGAAGAGCTCAACAACTTCAAGCAAAATGAAGTTTGGACACTGGTGCCACGTCCCAAGCAAAACGTTGTGGGAACCAAGTGGGTGTTCCGCAACAAACAGGACGAGCACGGGGTAGTGACAAGGAACTAGGCTTGACTTGTGGCAAAAGGTTATGCCCAAGTCGCAGGTTTGGACTTTGAGGAGACTTTTGCTCGTATGGCTAGGCTAGAGTCGATTCGCATTTTGTTAGCCTATGCCGCTCACCATTCTTTCAGGTTGTTCCAAATGGATGTGAAGAGCGCTTTCCTCAACGGGCCAATCAAGGAGGAGGTGTACGTAGAGCAACCCCCTGGCTTTGAGGACGAACGGTACCCCGACCACGTGTGTAAGCTCTCTAAGGCGCTCTATGGACTTAAGCAAGCCCCAAGAGCATGGTATGAATGCCTTAGAGATTTTCTAATCGCTAATGCTTTCAAGGTTGGGAAAGCCGATCCAACTTTGTTCACTAAGACTTGTGATGGTAACTTATTTGTGTGCCAAATTTATGTCGATGACATAATATTTGGTTCTACAAACCAAAAGTCTTGTGAAGAGTTTAGCAGGGTGATGACTCAGAAATTTGAAATGTCGATGATGGGCGAGTTGAACTACTTCCTTGGATTCCATGTGAAGCAACTCAAGGATGGCACCTTCATCTCCCAAACAAAGTACACGCAAGACTTGCTCAAGCGGTTCGGGATGAAGGACGCCAAGCCCGCAAAGACTCCAATGGGAACCGACGGAGATGTCGACCTCAACAAAGGAGGTAAGTCCGTTGATCAAAAGGCATACCGGTCTATGATAGAGTCTTTACTTTATTTATGTGCTAGTAGACCGGATATTATGCTTAGCGTATGCATGTGTGCTAGATTTCAATCCGACCCAAGGGAGTGTCACCTTGTGGCCGTTAAGCGAATTCTTAGATATTTAGTTGCTACACCTTGCTTCGGGATCTGGTATCCAAAAGGGTCTACCTTTGACTTGATTGGATACTCAGACTCCGACTATGCTGGATGTAAGGTTGATAGGAAGAGTACATCAGAGACGTGCCAATTCCTAGGAAGGTCCCTGTTGTCTTGGAGTTCTAAGAAACAAACTTCTGTTGCCCTATCCACCGCTGAGGCCGAGTATGTTGCCGCAGGACAATGTTGCGCGCAACTACTTTGGATGAGGCAAACCCTCCGGGACTTTGGCTACAATCTGAGCAAAGTCCCACTCCTATGTGACAATGAGAGTGCAATCCGCATGGCGGACAATCCTGTTGAACACAGCCGCACAAAGCACATAGACATCCGGCATCACTTTTTGAGAGACCACCAGCAAAAGGGAGATATCGAAGTGTTTTATGATAGCACCGAGAACCAGCTAGCCGATATCTTTACCAAACCTTTAGATGAGAAGACCTTTTGCAGGCTGCGTAGTGAGCTAAATGTCTTAGATTCGCGTAACTTGGATTGATCTAGAGCATACATGTGGTTTATGCCTTTGATCATGTTCCTTTATGCATGTTATTGCTTATTTATGGTGCTCAAGTTGTGCAAGGAATCCCTGGACCTCACAAGTCCATGTGTGAATGATGTACATATTTAGGGGAGAAATGCTACAACTTGACCCTTTGAGACTAACCGTGTGCTTGAGTTTTCTTAATTTAGTCTCAAAGGTGGATTGAAAGGGAAAAGGTGAACTTGGACCATGCAAGACTTCCACTGCACTCCGACGAGAGGGTAATTTACTCCAAGTTCATCTCCATGCTCTTATTGCCTTTCTACTCTTAATTGACTGTTTTGGTGAGGCAATGGGGTTTAAGGGCCAATAATGATCCTGTTTTGGTGCTTAATGCCAAAGGGGGAGAAATTAAGGCCAAAGCAAATGGATCAGCTACCACTTGAGAATTTTGAAAATAGTAGAGTTAGAACTTTTGTTTTGTCAAAATACTCTTATGTGCAAAATTTGGCCTCTTGTGGGGAGAATGTAGGATTATGGGAGAAAGGGGGAGTTTGTGGCTGAAAGGGAATTAGGCTTACACCTATTTCCTAAATTGATTTTGGTGGTTGAATTGCCCAACACAAATAATTGGACTAACTAGTTTGCCCAAGTTTACAAGTTCTACAGGTACCAAAGGTTCACAATAAGCCAATAAAAAGATCAAGAGAAAGGGTTCAAACAAATTAGCAAAGGGACAACCGAAGGCACCCTGGTCGGGCGCACCGGACTGTCCGGTGTGCCACCAGACAGTGTTCGGTGCACCACCGGACAGTGTCCGGTGCACCAGGGGACTCCAAGCTGAACTTCGCACCTTCGGGAAAACTCAGCGGCGCCGCGCTAAAATTCACCGGACTGTCCGGTGTACACCGGGCAGTGTCCGGTGCTCCAAGGAGAAGCGACTCTGAAGTCGCCAGCCTCGGGAATTCGCTCCGCTATAATTCACCGGACATGTCCGGTGTACACCGGACTGTCCGGTGTAACAGCGGAGCAACGACTACTTCGGCGCCAACGGTCACCTGCAGCGGCATTAAATGCGCGCCAGAGCGCGCAGAAGTCAGGCACGCGCGAAGTGGCGCACCGGACACTCTACAGTACATGTCCGGTGTGCCACCGGACATCCCGGCGGGCCCAGCAGTCAGAGCTCCAACGGTCGGAACCCAACGGCCTGGTGACGTGGCTGGCGCACCGGACACTGTCCGGTGTGCACCGGACACTGTCCGGTGCACCATGCGACAGACAGCCTCCACCAAACGACTAGTTTGGTGGTTGGGGCTATAAATACCCCCAACCACCCCACATTCAAGTCATCCAAGTTTTCCACCTTCCAACCACTTACAAGAGCTAGGCATTCAATTCTAGACACACTCAAGTGATCAAATCCTCTCCAATTCCACACAAAGCTTTAGTGACTAAGAGAGAGATTTGCCATGTTCTTTTGAGCTCTTGCGCTTGGATTGCTTCTTTCTTTCTCATTTGTTCTTGTGATCAAACTCATTTGTAACCAAGGCAAGAGACACCAATTGTGTGGTGGTCCTTGCGGGGAAGTTTTGTTCCCGGTTGATTTGAGAAGAGAAGCTCACTCGGTCCGAGGGACCGATTGAGAGAGGGAAAGGGTTGAAAAAGACCCGGCCTTTGTGGCCTCCTCAACGGGGAGTAGGTTTGAGAGAACCGAACCTCGGTGAAACAAATCCACGTGTCTCACTCTTTATTTGCCCGCGATTTGTTTTGCGCCCTCTCTCTCAGACTCATTATTATTTCTAACGCTAACCCGGCTTGTAGTTGTGATTAACTTTGTAATTTTCAGTTTCGCCCTATTCACCCCCTCTAGGCGACTTTCAATTGGTATCGGAGCCCGGTGCTTCATTAGAGCCTAACCGCTCGAAGTGATGTCGGGAGATCACGCCAAGAAGGAGATGGAGACCGGCGACAAGCCCACTACAAGCCACGGGTCGACTTCATCGGAAGAGTCCCGCAACAAGAGGAAGGAGAAGAAAAACTCCTCCAACAAAGGGAAAGGGAAGGAGAAGAAATCCTCTTCCCACAAGTCGCATCGGAGAGGCGACAAACACAAGAGGATGAGGAAAGTGGTCTACTACGAGACCGACTCTTCATCACCATCGACCTCCGGCTCCGACGCGCCGTCCGTCACTTCTAAGCGCCATGAGCGCAAGAAGTTTAGTAAGATCCCCCTACACTATCCCCACATTTCAAAACATACTCCTTTGCTCTCCGTTCCATTAGGCAAACCACTGGTTTTTGACGGTGAAGATTATAATATGTGGAGTGACAAAATGAGGCATCATCTAACCTCACTCCACACAAGCATATGGAATGTTGTTGAGTTTGGTGTACAGGTACCATCTGTAGGGGATGAAGACTACGACTCGGATGAGGTGGCCCAAATTCACCACTTTAACTCCCAAGCCACCACTATACTCCTCGCCTCTCTAAGTCGAGAGGAGTATAATAAGGTGCAAGGGTTAAAAAGTGCGAAGGAAATTTGGGACGTACTCAAGACCGCGCACGAAGGAGACGAGGTGACAAAGATCACCAAGCGGGAGACGATCGAGGGGGAGCTCGGTCGCTTCATGCTTCACCAAGGGGAGGACCGACAAGCCATGTACAACCGCTTGAAGACCTTGGTGAATCAAGTGCGCAACCTCGGGAGCGAAAAATGGGATGACCATGAGATGGTCAAGGTTATTCTTAGATCCCTCGCATTTCTTAACCCTACACAAGTTCAATTAATTCGAGGTGATCCTAGATATAAGCTAATGTCTCCCGAGGAGGTTATAGGAAAATTTGTGAGCTTTGAGCTAATGATTAAAGGCTCAAAGAAAATCATCGAGCAAGGTACCTCCTCAACGCCCGAAGCACAACCGGTGGCATTCAAGGCAACGAAGGAGAAGAAGGAGGAGTCTACATCAAGTAGACAACCCATCGACGCCTCCAAGCTCGACAACGAGGAAATGGCGCTCATCATCAAGAGTTTTCACCAAATCCTCAAGCAAAGGAGGGGGAAGGATTACAAGCCCCGCTCCAAGAAGGTTTGCTACAAGTGTGGTAAGCCCGGTCACTTTATTGCCAAATGTCCTATTTATAGTGACAGTGACAGGGGCGACGACAAGAAGGGGAGAAGAAAGGAGAAGAAGAGGTATCACAAGAAGAAGGGCGGTGATGCCCATGTGTGCCGCGAGTGGGACTCCGACAAGAGCTCCACCGACTCCTCCTCCGACGAGGACGCCGCCAACATCGCCGTCACCAAGGGACTTCTCTTCCCCAACGTCGGCCACAAGTGCCTCATGGCCAAGGACGGCAAAAAGAAGAAGGTAAAATCAAGATCCTCCACTAAATATGAAACCTCTAGTGATGAGGATGATGCTAGCAATGAGGAGGATAACTTGCGCATTCTTTTTGCCAACCTAAACATGCAACAAAAAGAAAAGTTAAATGAATTGATTAGTGCTATTCATGAGAAGGATGATCTCTTGGACTCTCAAGAGGACTTCCTTATTAAAGAAAATAAGAAGCATGTTAAGGTTAAAAATGCTTACGCTCTAGAAGTAGAAAAATGTGAAAAACTATCTAGTGAGCTAAGCACATGCCATGAGACTATTGACAACCTTAGAAATGAGAATGCTAATTTGTTAGCTAAGGTTGATTCTAATGTTTCAATTCCCAATCTTAAAGATGATAATGTTGATTTACATGCTAAGATTAAAGAATTGAATGATTCTCTTGCTAGCCTTAGGATTGAAAATGAAAAATTGCTTGCTAAGGCTAAACATTTTGATGTTTGCAATGTTACTATTTCTCACCTTAGAAGTGAAAATGATGTATTACATGCTAAGGTTGTAGAATTAAAATCTTGCAAACCCTCTACATCTACCATTGAGCATGTGTCTATTTGTACTAGATGTAGAGATGTTGATATTGATGCTATTCATGATCATATGACTTTAATTAAACAACAAAATGATCATATAGCTAAATTAGATGCTAAAATTGCCAAGCATAACTTAGAGAATGAAAAGTTTAAATTTGCTAGAAGTATGCTCTATAATGGGAGACGCCCTGACATCAAGGATGGCATTGTCTTCCAAAGGGGAGACAATGTCAAACTTAATGCCCCTCCTAAGAAATTGTCTAACTTTGTTAAGGGCAAGGCTCCCATGCCTCAGGATAACGAGGGTTACATTTTGTACCATGCCGGCTATCCTGAGAGCAAAATTAGGAGAATTCATTCTAGGAAGTCTCACTCTGGCCCTAACCATGCTTTTATGTATAAGGGTGAGACATCTAGCTCTAGGCAACCAACCCGTGCTAAGTTGCCTAAGAAGAAAACTCCTAGTGCATCAAATGACCATAGCATTTCATTCAAAACTTTTGATGCATCATATGTTTTAACTAACAAATCCGGCAAGGTAGTTGCCAAGTTTGTTGGGGGCAAACCCAAGGGGTCAAGGACTTGTGTTTGGGTACCCAAAGTTCTTGTTTCTAATGCCAAAGGACCCAAAACCGTTTGGGTACCTAAAGTCAAGAACTAAACTTGTTTTGTAGGTTTATGCATCCGGGGGCTCAAGTTGGATCATCGACAGCGGGTGCACAAACCACATGACCGGGGAGAAGAAAATGTTCTCCTCCTACGAGAAAAACCAAGATCCCCAACGAGCTATCACATTCGGGGATGGAAACCAAGGTTTGGTCAAAGGCTTGGGTAAAATTGCTATATCTCCTAATCATTCCATTTCCAATGTTTTTCTTGTTGATTCATTAGATTACAACTTGCTTTCCGTTTCCCAATTATGTCAAATGGGCTACAACTGTCTATTTACTGACGTAGGTGTCACTGTCTTTAGAAGAAGTGATGATTCAATAGCATTTAAGGGAGTGTTGGAGGGTCAACTATACTTGGTAGATTTTGATAGAGCTAAACTCGACACTTGCTTAATTGCTAAGACTAACATGGGTTGGCTCTGGCACCGCCGACTAGCCCATGTTGGAATGAAGAATCTTCATAAGCTTCTAAAGAGAGAGCACATTTTAGGATTAACAAATGTTCATTTTGAGAAAGACAGGATTTGTAGCGCATGCCAAGCTGGGAAGCAAGTTGGTGTTCATCATCCACACAAGAACATCATGACAACTGACAGGCCACTAGAGCTCCTACACATGGATTTATTCGGCCCGATCGCTTACATAAGCATCGGCGGGAGTAAGTACTGTCTAGTTATTGTGGATGATTATTCTCGCTTCACTTGGGTATTCTTTTTACAAGAAAAATCTCAAACCCAAGAGACCTTAAAGGGATTCTTGAGACGGGCTCAAAATGAGTTCAGCTTAAGGATCAAGAAAATCAGAAGCGACAACGGGACGGAGTTCAAGAACTCTCAAATAGAAGGCTTCCTTGAGGAGGAGGGCATCAAGCATGAGTTCTCTTCTCCCTACACCCCACAACAAAATGGTGTAGTGGAGAGGAAGAATCGAACTCTATTGGACATGGCAAGAACCATGCTTGATGAGTACAAGACGCCGGATCGGTTTTGGGCCGAGGCGGTTAACACCGCTTGCTACGCCATCAACCGGTTATATCTACACCGAATCCTCAAGAAGACATCATATGAACTCCTAATTGGTAAAAAGCCCAACATTTCATATTTTAGAGTCTTTGGTAGCAAATGCTTTATTCTTGTCAAAAGAGGTAGAAAATTTAAATTTGCTCCTAAGACTGTAGAAGGCTTTTTACTAGGATATGATTCAAACACAAAGGCATATAGAGTCTTTAACAAGTCCTCAGGACTTGTTGAAGTTTCTTGTGACGTTGTGTTTGATGAAACTAACGACTCTCAAGTAGAGCAAGTTGATCTTGATGAGATAGGTGAAGAAGAGGCTCCGTGCATCGCGCTAAGGAACATGTCCATTGGGGATGTGTGTCCTAAGGAATCCGAAGAGCCTCCAAAAGAACAAGATCAACCATCCTCCTCCACGCAAGCATCCCCACCAACTCAAAATGAGGATGAGGCTCAAGTTGATGAAGGAGAAGATCAAAATGATGAGCCACCTCAAGATGACGGCAACGATCAAGGGGGAGATGCAAATGATCAAGACAAGGAGGATGAAGAACCAAGGCCGCCACACCCAAGAGTCCACCAAGCAATCCAACGAGATCACCCCGTCGACACCATCCTCGGCGACATTCATAAGGGGGTAACCACTAGATCTCGTGTTGCACATTTTTGTGAGCATTACTCTTTTGTTTCCTCTATTGAGCCACACAGGGTAGAGGAAGCACTTCAAGATTCGGATTGGGTGATGGCGATGCAAGAGGAGCTCAACAATTTCACTAGGAACGAGGTATGGCATTTAGTTCCACGTCCTAACCAAAATGTTGTAGGAACCAAATGGGTCTTCCGCAACAAACAAGATGAGCATGGTGTGGTGACAAGGAACAAAGCCCGACTTGTGGCCAAGGGATATTCACAAGTCGAAGGTTTGGATTTTGGTGAAACCTATGCACCCATAGCTAGGCTTGAGTCAATTCGTATATTATTAGCCTATGCTACTTACCATGGCTTCAAGCTTTATCAAATGGACGTGAAGAGTGCCTTCCTCAATGGACCAATGAAGGAAGAGGTCTACGTTGAGCAACCTCCCGGCTTTGAAGACAGTGAGTACCCTAACCATGTCTATAGGCTCTCTAAGGCGCTTTATGGGCTCAAGCAAGCCCCAAGAGCATGGTATGAATGCCTAAGAGATTTCCTTATTGCTAATGGCTTCAAAGTCGGCAAGGCCGATCCTACTTTATTTACTAAAACTCTTGACAATGATTTGTTTGTATGCCAAATTTATGTTGATGATATCATTTTTGGGTCTACTAACGAATCTACATGTGAGGAATTTAGTAGGATCATGACACAAAAATTCGAGATGTCGATGATGGGGGAGTTGAAGTATTTCTTGGGATTTCAAGTAAAGCAACTCCAAGATGGCACCTTCATTTGCCAAACAAATTATACTCAAGACATTCTAAACAAGTTTGGAATGAAGGATGCTAAGCCTATCAAGACTCCCATGGGAACAAATGGGCATCTCGACCTCGACACGTAAGGTAAGTCCGTGGATCAAAAGGTATCCGGTCGATGATAGGTTCATTACTCTATTTATGTGCATCTCGACCGGACATTATGCTTTCCGTATGCATGTGTGCAAGATTCCAATCCGACCCTAAGGAATCTCACCTTACGACCGTAAAACGAATCTTGAGATATTTGGCTTATACTCCTAAGTTTGGGCTTTGGTACCCTCGGGGATCCACATTTGATTTGATTGGTTATTCGGATGCCGATTGGGCGGGGTGCAAAATCAATAGGAAGAGCACATCGGGGACTTGCCAGTTCTTGGGAAGATCCTTGGTGTCTTGGGCTTCAAAGAAGCAAAATTCGGTCGCTCTTTCTACCGCCGAAGCCGAGTACATTGCCGCAGGACATTGTTGCGCGCAATTACTTTGGATGAGGCAAACCCTGCGGGACTATGGTTACAAATTGACCAAATGTCCTCTTCTATGTGATAATGAGAGTGCAATCGCATGGCGGATAATCCCGTTGAGCATAGCCGCACTAAACACATAGCCATTCAGTATCATTTTCTTAGGGATCACCAACAAAAGGGGGATATCAAGATTGCATACATTAATACTAAAGATCAATTAGCCGATATCTTTACCAAGCCACTAGATGAACAAACTTTTACCAAACTTAGGCATGAGCTCAATATTCTTGATTCTAGAAATTTCTTTTGATATCTTGTACACATAGCTCATAAATATACCTTTGATCATGTCTCTTTTATATATGCTATGACTAATGTGTTTTCAAGTGAATTTCAAACCAAGTCATAGGTATATTGAAAGGGAATTGGAGTCTTCGGCGAAGACAAAGGCTTCCACTCCACTCTATTACTCATCCTTCGCCGTCGCTCTGAGCAACTCTCCATCTTTGGTATAATCTTCACTCATATGTTTTATTTGCCAAAGGGGAGAAAATAGTTAGAAAAGGGCTTATATCTCACTCAAAGTATCCGTTTTTGGCGATTCATGCCAAAGGGGGAGAAAGTATGAGCCCAAAGCAAAAGGACCGCACCACCACCCTAATTTTAAAACTAATGATTTTAAATTGGTAAATTTCAAATTGGTATCTCATTGTGTTCAAAAGGGAGAGAAAGTAGTATTTTCAAAATTGATATCTTAAAACCCTCTTGAACACTAAGAGGAGAATTTATTGAGGGGGAGTTTTGTTTAGTCAAAGGAAAAGCATTTGAAAAAGGGGAGAAAATGTCAAATCTTGCAAATGCTTCGCAAAATCTTATTCATTTACCTTTGACTATTTGCAAAAAGGACTTTGAAAAGGATTTACAAAAAGAACTTGCAAAAACAAAACTTGTGGTGCAAGCGTGGTCCAAAATGTTAAAAATAAAGAAACAATCCATGCATATCTAGTAAGTAATATTTATTGGCTAAATTCTAAGTAACCTTTGCACTTGCATATGCAAACTAGTTCAAATTCTGCACTTCTATATTTGCTTTGGTTTGTGTTGGCATCAATCACCAAAAAGGGGGAGATTGAAAGGGAATTAGGCTTACACCTATTTCCTAAATTGATTTTGGTGGTTGAATTGCCCAACACAAATAATTGGACTAACTAGTTTGCCCAAGTTTACAAGTTCTACAGGTACCAAAGGTTCACAATAAGCCAATAAAAAGATCAAGAGAATGGGTTCAAACAAAGGAGCAAAGGGACAACCGAAGGCACCCTGGTGACTCCAAGCTGAACTTCGCACCTTCGGGAAAACTCAGAGGCGCCGCGCTAAAATTCACCGGACTGTCCGGTGTACACCGGACAGTGTCCGGTGCTCCAAGGAGAAGCGACTCTGAACTCGCCAGCCTCGGGAATTCGCTCCGCTATAATTCACCGGACATGTCCGGTGTAACATTGGAGCAACGACTACTTTGGCGCCAACGGTCACCTGCAGCGGCATTAAATGCGCGCCAGAGCGCGCAGAAGTCAGGCACGCGCGAAGTGGCGCACCGGACACTCTACAGTACATGTCTGGTGTGCCACCGGACATCCCGGCGGGCCCAGCAGTCAAAGCTCCAACGGTCGGAACCCAACGGCCTGGTGACGTGGCTGGCGCACCGGACACTGTCCGGTGTGCACCAGACTGTCCGGTGCACCATGCGACAGACAGCCTCCACCAAATGGCTAGTTTGGTGGTTGGGGCTATAAATACCCCCAATCACCCCACATTCAAGTCATCCAAGTTTTCCACCTTCCAACCACTTACAAGAGCTAGGCATTCAATTCTAGACACACTCAAGTGATCAAATCCTCTCCAATTCCACACAAAGCTTTAGTGACTAGTGAGAGAGATTTACCGTGTTCTTTTGAGCTCTTGCGCTTGGGTTGCTTCTTTCTTTCTCATTTGTTCTTGTGATCAAACTCATTTGTAACCAAGGCAAGAGACACCAATTGTGTGGTGGTCCTTGCGGGGAAGTTTTGTTCCCGGTTGATTTGAGAAGAGAAGCTCACTCGGTCCGAGGGACCGATTGAGAGAGGGAAAGGGTTGAAAAAGACCCGGCCTTTGTGGCCTTCTCAACGGAGAGTAGGTTTGAGAGAACCAAACCTCGGTAAAACAAATCCACGTGTCTCACTCTTTATTTGCCCGCAATTTGTTTTGTGCCCTCTCTCTCGGACTCATTATTATTTCTAACGCTAACCCGGCTTGTAGTTGTGATTAACTTTGTAATTTTCAGTTTCGCCCTATTCACCCCCCCTCTAGGCGACTTTCAGTGGCTTTTGATCAATTTTTCTCATGGAATACCTCACTTTATGCCTAAACAAGTGTATTTGACTTAGAGATAGGAAAATGAGTATGATTTCAAAAACAAACCAAGTGGTGGCAAAGAATGATCCAAATATGCCAAATCAGAGTTTAAAACAATTTGGTCTTCAATTTGAATCGATGTTACATTTTTGCATTGCTTTTGGATGTGTTGGCATAAATCACCAAAAAGGGGGAGATTGAAAGGGAAATGTGCCTTTGGGCAATTTCCATTATGTTTTGGTGATTAAGTGCCCAACACATTTAAATGAGCCCTCTTGTGCTAGATCAAGAGAAAAGTGATAATCAAAGCAAAGGTATGATTCTAGACTTAGTACATTGGTTTTTGTGTACTAATATATTTGTCTAAGTGCTGGAATCAGAGAAAAGAGAAGAAGAAAAGAACTTGGCTCGAAGCAGCCAAGACTCAGCGCAGTCTGGCACACCGGACTGTCCGGTGGTGCAACGGACAGTGTCCGGTGTCCGGTGCGCCAGGCCAGCCTCCGGTGAATAGGCCACTCTCGGGAACTGACGGCGGTGTACGGCTATAATTCACCGGACTGTCCGGTGGTGCACCGGACTGTCCGGTGAGCCGTCTGTGGTGAAGTCGTCGCTCTCGTGAATCGTTCAACGGCGTACGACTAAAATTCACCAGACTGTCCGGTGAGCCAACGGTCAACTGCGCCAACGGTTGGTCGCGCAATCCGCGCGCGACGCGTGGGCGCGCCAACGGTCGGCAGGGAGCACCGGACTGTCCGGTGTGCACCAGACAGTGTCCGGTGCGCCAACGGCTCTAATTCTGCAACGGTCGACTGTGCTATTTTTGGAAGGAGATCTGCACCGGACTATGAACAGTACCTGTCCGGTGGTACACCGGACTGTCCGGTGCGCCACCCGACAGAAGGCAAGAATTGCCTTCCCTGATTGCTTCCAACGGCTCCTAGCTGCCTTGGGGATATAAAAGGGACCCCTAGGCGCATGGAGGAGTCACCCAAGCATTCTTTGATCATCTTTAAGCACCAAGACTCCATTCTCGCGCATTCGATTCTTTGTGATAAGTGACTTGAGATCTAGTTGAGTAGAGAACTCCGCGCATTGTGTTGTGAGCTCAAGTTGTGGCTTGTGTGCGTGTTTGTGTTCGTGCTCTGAGTCTTGTGTGTGTTGCTCTCCCCTCCCTTACTTCCGTGCTTCTTTGTTATCATCATTTCTAAGGGCAAGAGGCTCCAAGTTGTGGAGATTCCTCGCGAACGGGAGATAGTAAAAGAAAGGAAAACACGGTATTCAAGTTGATCATTGGATCACTTGAAAGGGGTTGAGCGCAACCCTCGTCTATTGGGATGCCACAACGTGGAGTAGACAAGTGCTACTTGGCCGAACCACGGGATAAATCATCGTGTCTCTTATGCCTATTTTTTCGTGACTATTGTGTTTCACAAGAGCTCGGTCCTTAGCCACTTGTTTCTATTGAGCTAACACTTAACCAAGTTTTTGTGGCTACAAGTATTTGATTTTTACAGGATCACCTATTCACCCCCCTCTAGGTGCTCTCAGTAGTGAATGTTGCCAACTTATTATGTGGACTAACTTATTTTGGACATACTTATGAATTTTAAATTAGCCAGCATACTTTTGAAGGTGTGTCTAAATGTGAAGACCCTACCATTTTCAAGGAAAAAATGATACAATCTTTATACGACCTAGAAACATTGTTCGCATAATGCAATTCATGTTTATTCATCAACAAAATAAGGCACATCAACTCTAGGGGCATTCAGGTCATTTCTCACTTGGGACATGTAATCATCTAAATAAAAAATTAGGATCACCAATACACTTAGATTATCTAGCCAGCGGATTACCTAGGATTATCTAGATGGATTGCTTCTTAGGAAATCTCTACTAAAAATAAGATCCCAACAACAGGGCCATAGTGGACAATTGTCACTACTCATGTTGTTACCACAAACACAAGATACAATTATCCATCAATAAAAACTTACATAGTACTTAAAATATCAACACAAGATGTGAGATCTTCATATATACTCATATTAATTGCTGCACTTTTATTCTTTGCATCCATGCATTAGATATAGTATTTGCGTGTATATACATACTCATAATAATTATTTCATTTTTATTCTTTGCATGCATGCATTATATATAATGTGTTTAAATAGTATAAAGGATGTGATAGTGTAGCCATCTTTAATAGTTTTCTTGGTCCATGCGTGAGATATAAAATGAGCTTGAATTCTCATTTTTTCTTTAAGTCAAGGTTTGACCAAACATGACCTTAAACGTGATATTTGATTGAGATATTATATATTATATTGTTCATGGCTATTATTGCCACCATTTGGTAGCAATAGTGAGAATGGATATATCAGTGTTTCGTATCTCGCTCCGACAAGTAAATTTATTGTACGTGTTCTAGGCTCCGGAGGATGTGCACGGAGCGCGCAAGGTTTATACTGGTTTGGGGCAGAACCTCCCTACTTCCAGTCATTAGTGGCTTGTGCTAGCAGCACCATTGATGATCAAACTCATAGTAGAGTTACAAACGGTTGAAAGAGGAAGGAGAGCCTCCCATGTCTCTTTATTGGGGGTGGAAGTGGAGCTTAAAAGCTGCTAGGTGGAGTCCTAGCTGACAAGTAAATTTATTGTACGTGTTCTAGGCTCCGGAGGATGTGCACGGAGCGCGCAAGGTTTATACTGGTTTGGGGCAGAACCTCCCTACTTCCAGTCATTAGTGGCTTGTGCTAGCAGCACCATTGATGATCAAACTCATAGTAGAGTTACAAACGGTTGAAAGAGGAAGGAGAGCCTCCCATGTCTCTTTATTGGGGGTGGAAGTGGAGCTTAAAAGCTGCTAGGTGGAGTCCTAGCTAAGTCTTAGCTTGGCGGGGCTTCAACCTTCTAGTCCTCGTCGACGCTCTTCCTTCTCCTATTTGTCCTTGTGGGTTTGTGTTCGTCTGAAGGCGTCCATTTGCCCAAGAGTTATGTCCTTTGGATCCCCTTGCCTTGAGGCCAGCCTCTCCCTTTTATAGGCTGGGAGAAGGGTCGGCCAGCGGTGGCTTCCCTGGGAAGAAGCCGCAGGGTAAGGGAAAACCATTGTTTTACCCCGGTGAGAGCCACGCGTACCCCTGGGTCTGGGGCTGCCAGGTTGTCTCGTATTTACCACGGCGGATGATGGGGGGCGGCGATGGTCCCATATGTCATCATTATGGTTCTGTCAACCCCTAGCCTTCGTAGCCTAGGGATCGATGCAACCCGTCGTGTAGTGGCCTACGGGAGGTCTGCGTACTTAGGCCTAGTCCGATAGGTCATAGGTGCATCGTAGGCCGAGGGGTGCGTGGACCATTAATGCGCCACAGTCCGAGGACTTCGTAGGTCATGAATGCTATGTGGTCCAAGGTGCTCGTAGGTCATGAGTGGGAAGCGTGGTTAAGTGTGGTCAGCTACTTATGGCGAGTCATTCAAGGGCCAGGCGCGAGATCCGCTCGAGTGGTTCCCTTCCGACATGTCCGGCCTCTCTTGTTAGGTTCTGTAATACCCAATTTGTAAATTGTAAGAGATAATAAATAGAGAAACAATTTCTCTTTAACTATATTTGAGTTTGACCTTTATGTACCATCACATGTGAACACCATACTTAAAAACAAATAATTATAAAAGATATGCTACTAAATCATTGCATCATGCTGAGTTTTCCTTTTGTGTGTATTTTGTGACAATATAAAAATAAAGAGACAAGAAATATACTAATTCAAAAAGGAAATCTAGAATCTAAAAGAAATTCTAGAATTTAGAAAAAAAATATTATGTGGATAAAAATAAGTAAATAAAAATATATTATTCCTCCACTAGAAGCTTGAATTTGTATACTTGACTCAAGGGTGAAATTCGTATTCAAAATTCAAATTTAAATTCAAACTAGTTGAGAATAAAAACAAGAAAGGAAATAGAAAGAAAAGAAAAAAAAGAAAAGAGTAAAATGCTACTTGGGCCGCCACGCTTCATTTCGGCCCAGTAACCAAAATACACCGCGCAGCCCATCAGCGGGGATCGGCGCCGACAGTGGGGACCCACTGGTCAGCCGCTCATTGCGCTGGATCCCGACTGGGACACTGGCGAGTGGGTCCGCTTGGTCGGCCACACCCCCGCGTCAACGGACTCCTCTATCGCTGCTCCACGGAACCCACATGTCAGATTCTTCCCCAACAAACTCACCCACGTTTCTTGCACGACCGGCGCGACGCGGACTCCTCGGCCGGAGATCTCGGGGTAGCTCGTTCGTGCGCGTGGACCGGCTCGCGGGTACTTAAGTACCGAGTCATCGGAGCCCGGGCATATCTCTATCCTCCACTCGTCCACTCGCGCTGCATTCGTTGTGGAACAAACCCGCTGTCGCGGTCGCGCTCGTGCGCCGTCGACATATCGTTTCTTCGGCGTCGCTTATCGGCCGGGGTGCGTGGTTGGGTCTTGACGGACCCGTCGGTCGTGGTGATTGTGGCGTTGGGGCCTTGGTGGTGCACGGATTCCTCACCGGAGGAACAACACCACCGCGGACCGCACCTCGCCGTGGCTGTGCCCCTGTGCTCCATTTCCTCGGTAAGAAATCCGTCCCTCGTGTTCATCTTGCCTTCCACATGGTATATCTCGATTCAATTTGATGCTTAGCGCCCGGGGAACACCAATTGACGACCTCACCGGAGCTCGGCTGGGTGAGGATCGAGGGGCGGCGCCGCCACGTTAGCCTAGGGGTTGGGGACGACCTGGCTGCCGTTGGTTTCCATTCGGACGGCTTAGATTAGAAGGCGCATAACGCTTCGGTCGGATTCGCGTTGGCCGTTGATATCCGTTCGGATGGATCGGGTGGCTCTGGGTAAAATTAAATCTGCGTCGTAGGATCGCGATCCTGTGGACGGCATTGCGTACCAATTTGTGTTGTCACGGATCTAATCTAGGCGCCTCGTTTCAGATCGGACGGCCGATATCGCTGCTTACCCTTTTAGCCATGTAAGTTTGCAGAAGAGCCCCTCTGGAATTATAGATTAGAACCCGCAGTCCAACTAGCAATGTTCCCATTTGTCTTAGAAATATTACCTCGAACCCCCTATGTTTCTCTGGATTTGAGGCCCAGTCCAAAGTTGTTTGAAATTGAATAAATAAATTGGAAAATGGATTTTTAATATAGAAATAATTACTAGAACTTATAAAATTCATAGAAAATTCATATGAAGTCCAAATTTACCCATTCTAGTTTCTAAAATTTTATAATATTATTCTCTATCACTTGGAGTCTCTGTTTTGTCGTAAAAACAGTAAGAAAAATAGTTTCTCACTTAATCCTATTTTAAACACATGAAACCTTTGGAAATTCATATTTTAAAATCTATAACTCCAAAAATTATGATTCCTGTTCCTAGGATTTTATTTTAATGTGTAGATTATTATCATGTGTTTTGTTTACATGTTTGGTGTGATGTTAATTTTCTCTATATACTATGTATGTTTGTATTGATGCGAGTAGAAGAGCCTGTGACTGAGGATCCTGGTGAGCAGCAGATAGAAGTAGCTGAGCCGGAGCTCATTGAAGGCAAGTTGTGCCCTTGACCACTTTTTACCCAATAATGTTCTTTAATATCACTTATTCATGCATAAGTTTAATTTTGATGGGACCCAATAGGTCACCCTAGATTGTTTATCTCATTACCTTGTTTACCCCTGACTCACTTGGGTAGTTTGCTATTGCTTTACATGGTTTTGGGATAATCATTTATTATATCCATGCTCCAATTATTTTGTTATTCTATTTATGTTCATGTCAAGATCATTAATGTTAATTGGAACATAGAGCTTAACTTGAGAAACACGTGCCACCATAAGGGAGGAATGGGACCCCTTGGCTAACTAATTAGGAAAGCTAGTGGAAGACTACCTTACCCGAAAGGGGCAAGGGCAGTAGGGGAGTTGCATGCAAGGAGGTTCTCGGGTTGATTTTGCTGTGATGGCGGTCAGACGGGGGATTCTTGCAAGTGCTCTTCCCATAAACTGTAGCAGGTTTTTGAAAGCTAGTGGAACTTTGTAAAGGCCTCGTAGTGTTGCCCTGCCTCGCTTTCTAGGTAGAGGTGTATGGGAGTCGTGATTCCTTGGCAGATGGGTAACATGACTTGTGGGTAAAGGGTACAACCTCAGCAGAGTGTAAAACTGGTATACTAGCCGAGCTCACGGTCATGAGCAGTTCAGAACTCTCTCATGATTAATTTATGGAACTTAAATTCAATTTGTCATTTGCATATGCATGAGATTATTTATTAATTTTGTTCTATTACTTTATTTAAGGTTTGGTATTTACTTACACTTAGTAACTGCTGATAAAAATTTGACCAACTAATTAAAAGCAATGCTCAGATTTAACCCTGTTGTTGATTAGCCTTACACATCACATGAACTCCCACCTTTGGTGAGTTCATGCTCACTGGTTTCCTCACAACTTGTTGAGCTATGATCCTGTGTGAGCTCACTCTTGCTGTCTCACACCCCCCACAGGAGAAGAACAGGTGGTTCAGGAGGAGCCACAAGGCGAGGAGTTTGATCTGATCTAGGTGGCGTTTCTCAGTTGACTTTGGCGCCAAGGATGATCCTTAGTTCGTTTTATATTTATCTTTTATTTTGTAATAAGACTTCCGCTATGTAATAAATACTCTGATGTTATTGTGACATTTATCTCTATACACTCTATTATTATATATGTTGTCTTCTTGGCGCATGTATGAGATGCACCTAGCTTTGTTCCTTAAAGCCGGGTGTGACAGAAGTGGTATCAAAGGAAATGTTGACTGTAGGACGAAACCTAGATAGAAATGGACAAAACCCTTCACTACTTACCTTACTATGATTCATTCTATACTTATCTCATCTTGATCTTGTCTCACCTTTTGCTTTTCTACTCTAATTACTCTTACCTTCTCTACTCTGAGACAAGATGGATTTCACACCTTGGAATCCTACAGCTATGATCTTTTTAAGAGATAGGGAACCTAAGACAAAATTAAAACTATTTTCTCTATTTAAAATGTTGGTTGATTGTTCTGATGATAAATGCCTGATTTGCTTCTTTGATTGATTGAATTATTATAGATGGACATCCTAGCATGTACCACCATAAGGTATTGAGTTAGCTTTAGTAGGTAAAACATTAATCTGCTTAGCTAATAAATCCCTCAAAGTAACCTGATTTGTAACTACTTGCCTTGTCTACTACTCTCTTGCTATATGTATCTAACTCAGATGGTCAATACCATGCGGGGTGGTGGAATTGATTTGCCTCCTAATCAACACACTCAGTGGATATATAGACAATCCCAGCCACAACCAGCAGAGATGGATCCTCCGCCACCACCTCCACCAGCAGGAGTTGACCCACTTGTCGGTGTTTCAACCCTCGGGGGGGGGGGGTCCCTGGACCGACGAGTGAATTGTCGCTGCGTGTCCCTGCCCAGATGGGTTGGCGCGGGATGGAACACAAGATGTGGGACAAGCCTTGTATTATCCTGCACCAGGGGTGCCGCTCGCAGTAGGGGTTACAAGCGCGTCGCGTGAGGGAGAGAGAGAGAGAGAGATGGCTCGTATGCCGCTTCCCCTCGCGCGACCCCCCCCCCCCCCCCCCCCGAACCCTCTTCAGGGTGGCCCTGGACTCCCCTTTTATAGAGGCAAGGAGAGAGTCCAGGTGTACAACGGGGGGCGTAGCTATGCGCTAACGTGTCCGGCAGTGGACTGCCTAAGCCCTGTGTACAAGCCAACGTGGCCGTCGGGGGAGAGCTTGGGCGCTGTACATGTGATGGCGTGGCCGCCGGAGGAGCGCCTGAGTCTTGTAGGAGCACAGCTGGCAGCGCGGCGAGGACCTTGCTGACGTCTCCTTGCTGTCGTAAGGGGCGGAGAGCCACCGGCATCATGGCGCACGCGGGGCACCATCATTACCCGTCGCCGGGGTAAGCCAGATGGGACGCCAGTCTTGTTCCTTGTAGCCTGAGCAGGCTAGGAGTAGGGGAATGATGTATCCCCTATCAGCACGGTCAGTCCGAGCCCAGGGTCGGTCGAGGCGGAGACTTCTCTTGTGGCCGAGGCCGGGGTCGGGCGAGGACACGATTCCTCCCGAGACCGGGGTCGAGGCCGAGTCCGGGGGTCGGGCGAGGCGGAGATCTCCTCCCGAGGTCGGAGCGTGAGGTCGGGCGAGGCGGAGGTTCCTGTGGCGCCCGAGGCTTGAGCTCGATGGTTGATCATGACCTATTGTCAGTCGTTGCCGGGGTGGCTGACACGGCAGTCGGAGCGGAGCGGGCGGCGCTGTTTTCCTGTCATATCGGACAGTAAAGAGGAGGGGCGAAGTGAATGGGGTCACTTCGGCCTGACCGACTGAGGCGCGTGTGTCAGGATACGGCGTCAGGCATCCCCCGCATTTAATGCGCCTGCGAAGCGGTCGGTTGGTGAGGCGGTATGGCCAAGGTTGCTTCTCGACGAAGCCTGCTTGAGCCAGGCCTCGGGAGAGCCGAGGGGGCGCCTGCTGTCTGAGGAGGCCCTTGGGCGAGGCGTGAATTCGTCTAGGACCACCGTTCCTACCCGAGGCTGGGCTCGGGTAAGATCGCGCCCTTCGGATAGATGAAGTCTTGGCTTGAACCGCACCCGTCAGTTGGTCTGAGGGTGTTAACCAGCCGTGATTAGGAGCATTGGGGGTACCCCTAATTATGGTACCCGACACCACTGGTTGTAGCTCAGATGAGGATGATGCAACAGATGGCAGACACTTTGGCGGATATGCGTGCTCAGATGCAGCAGGAACGCCAGGAGATGCACCAAGAACGGGAGGAGATATGTCGGGAGCTGCGCCAAGAATGAGAAGAGATACGCCAGGAAAGGAGGGCGCAGCAGCAACAGCAACAACAACAGCAACAACAACAAGTACCACTGCCTCCTCCACCACCACCAATTCCACCACGGGATAAGCACGAGGAGTTCATGAGTCATAAGCCACCAACATTTGCTAGTTCTCCTAATCCACTGGACGCAGATGATTGGCTGAAGTCCATAGAGAAGATGTTGAACATTGCTCAATGCACTGACTAGGAGAAGGTTTTATATGCCTCTGGACATCTGACAGGTCCTGCTGCTGATTGGTGGGATTCATATACTGCTGCCCACGATGCTGCTGATACTATTTGTCGGCGTTTTGACCCTGGGGGGGGTCCCTGGACCCACGAGTGAATTGTCGCTGTGTGTCCCTGTCTAGATGGGTTGGCGCGGGATGGAACACAAGATGTGGGACAAGCCTTGTATTATCCTACACCAGGGGTGCCGCTCACAGTAGGGGTTACAAGCACGTCGCATGAGAGAGAGAGAGGGACACAGAGCTCGTCCGCTGCTTCCTTCGCGCGAACCTCCCTCAGGGTGGCCCTGGACCTCCCTTTTATAGAGGCAAGGAGAGAGTCCAGACGTACAACGGGGGGCCGTAGCTATGCGCTAACGTGTCCGGCAGTGGAGTGCCTAAGCCCTATGTACATGCCAACGTGGCCGTTGGGGGAGAGCTTAGGCCCTGTACATGTGATGGCGTGGCCGCCGGAGGAGCGCCTGAGTCCTATAGGAGCACAGCTGGCAGCGCGGCGAGGATCCTGCTGACGTCTCCTTGCTGTCATAAGGGGCTAAGAGCCACCGGGGTCATGGCGCACGCGGGGCACCATCATTACCCGTCGTCGGGGTAAGCCAGATGGGACGCCGGTCTTGTTCCTTGTAGCCTAAGAAGGCTAGGAATAGGGAAATGATGCATCCCCTATTAGCGCGGTCAGTTCGAGCCTAGGGTCGGTCGAGGCAGAGACTTCTCTTGAGGCCGAGGCCGGGGTCGGGCGAGGATGCGATTCCTCCCGAGACCGGGGTCAAGGCCGAGTCCGGGGGTCGGGCGAGGCAGAGACCTCCTCCCGAGGCCAGAGCCTGAGGTTGGGCGAGGCGGAGACCTCCTCCTGAGGCCAGAGCGTGAGGTCGAGCGAGGCGGAGCTTCCTGTTGCGCCCGAGGCTTGAACTCGGTGGTTGATCGTGACTTGTTGTCAGTCGTTGCCGGGGTGGCTGACACGGCAGTCGGAGCGAAGCGAGCGGCGCTGTTTTCCTGTCATATCGGACAGTAAAGAAGAGGGGTGAAGTGACTGCGGTCACTTCGGCCTGGCCGACTGAGGCGCGTGTGTCAGGATACGGCGTCAGGCATCCCCTGCATTTAATGCGCCTGCGAAGCGGTCGGTTGGTGAGGAGGTATGGCCAAGGTTGCTTCACAACGAAGCCTGCTCGAGCCGGGCCTCAGGAGAGCCGAGGGGGCGCCCGCTGTCTGAGGAGGCCCTCGGGCGAGGCGTGAACTCGTCTTGGACTACGGTTCCAACCCGAGGCTGGGCTCGGGTGAGATCGTGTCTCTCGGGTAGACGAAGTCTTGGCTTGAACCGCACCCGTCAGTTGGTCTGAGGGTGTTTACCAGCCATGATTAGAAGCGTTGGGGGTACCCCTAATTATGGTACCCGACAGTAGCCCCCGAGCCTCAAAGGAAGTGATGGTACTCGCTTGGAGGCTTTTGCCGCATTTTCGGTGAGGGGACCGACCTTTCTTGGTTTTTGCCTTGTTCTGGTGGGTGCGCACGAGCGCACCCACCGGGTGTAGCCCCCGAGGCCTCGGAGGAGTGGTTTGACTCCTCTGAGGTCTGAATGCTTTTCGTGGTGCTTCGGTCAGTCTGATCGTTCCCTTATGCGGTCCGACAGTAGCCCGGGTGCGTGGTCGGGTTCCAGGTTATTAGGCTGGTTTGTTGACGCTGTCAACAGTTTTGACCGTAGCCGGGTGCGAGAGCAGCCCCCGAGCCTCTGCACGGAGCGAGAGGACGATCAAGGACTTTCCCGACTTTTATTATACGCCCCTGCGTTGCCTTTCCGCAAGGAGGAGGGGGGGAAAGCACCATGTAGCCCTCGGAGGGCGCCGAACATGGTGTTTCCAGTGAGCTGCTAATGGGTGATCCGAGTGGACGCCCATGCCCCGTTCGTTAGGGGTCGGCTGGTGGCCTAGAGGCGCGCTCCAAAAGTACCTGCGGGTGATTCGCCGGACCCAGACCCCTTCGACAGGGTCCGAGGGCTCGATGCCTCCCTCCGGTGGGATTCCGTTACAAATCGTTCCAGCCGGTCTCGGAAATGTCCTAGGGTACCTCGAGAGCGTAGCCCGAGCCTTGGTTATGTATCGAACGTACCCAGAGTCATCCCTCACTCTGCGTGCTCTGGGGCGACTGTCGAACCCTTCTGAGGGGCCAGCCTACGAACCCCTGATCAGTAGTGGGCACGGAGCCTGGGCGCTCTGGGCGGCTGTCGAACCCTTCCGAGGGGCCAGCCTTTGAACCCCTAATCAGTAATGGGCTTGAAGTCTGAGTGCTCTGGGCGGCTGTCGAAACCTTTCCGAGGGGCCAGCCTTCGAACCCCTGATCAGTAGGAGGGCTCGGGGCCCGCTTCCTCCGTCGAGAAGGATCCTTTCCACAACGTCCCCTTTCCCGGTCCCTGTGGCAAGAGAGAGAGAGGAGGAGGGGAAGGATATGAATTTAAATAAGGTGGCACACCTTTTTTGACGCGGTCATTATGGCGAAGGCGAAGCGACGCCCGCCTCGCCTGCCAGAGGTGTCGCCTGCTCCATCGGGGAGTTAATGCGACGGGATGGGCAATTCACGTGGCGCCCATTGCGCGTGCGAGCCGTTCAAGGAATGGGGCACGGGCGCGTCATCTTCACACCGTGGGAGAGGGCTCTCCTGTCGCTTCAGGAGGGGACGCGAGCCTGCAGGCGACTTGACCGCTGCCTTCGCTCGTCTGTCGCTACAGTTACTGTCGGCCCACTTTTGACCATGCCAACCGTTGTGCCTACCCCGCGACCGACTGACCCGTGGCCGTCGCCTTTAATTGGCACTGTTGGGTCATGCGCAGGGCTACCTCGAGTCACGGTACTGGTTCCGCAGTCGAGGAGGCGCAACATTGGCGCGAGTGGCGGTGTAGCTTCTTGCATGTTGTAACCGGCGCGCCGGTTACATGACATGCGGGCCCGCTTCCTTTGCGCTGGTCCACCGGATGTGGATGGAGTCGAAGGGGCACGGTTGCAGTGCAGTTGGATGCTTGTCGCGTGGCAGTCCACCCTTTCGACCACCGGTTTCTGCGAAGATGGGAGAGCGCTTGTAACCGCGGGACAGTTACATGCCTCGCGTGTGGCGGTTCGCCTTCTTCGTGTTTCGGATCAGCTTGTATGACATGTGGGTCCCAGACCCCGTGTCGTGGGGGGAGAACCCTGGAGGATGTCAGTGGGGATTTCGCCCGTGACGCTAAGGAGTGCAAGCGAGGAGGTCTGCCTATAAAAGGGGGATCGATCCCCTGGGCAGTGGCCATGCCTTCGTCCTCCCCTCATGCCTTGCGCCCTTCCACCTTTTGAGCCCCCAGATGGGGTGCTCCAGCGCCGCCTTGCTCTTGCTGTCGTTGGAGGAGCGCGGCCTTGTGGAGATCAGCACCTTTCAGCCATTGCTCGGCTTCAAGGATTTTCGTCGTGCAGCCCGGCTGCATTCCCTCACTAATGGGCAGTTTGGTGGGGAGAAGCAAGATGGGCTGCGGCCTCCGCCCCGCCCTCAGCTTCAAGGATCTTCGTCATCTAGGCTGAGGCGGAGGGAGAGCTGAGCCGGGGTATGCCTTTGCGTAGGCAGCGGCCCGCTCCTTCCCTCAGTGATCTGGGGAGAAGGGCGTTCGCCGCCTGTGGCGCTTGGCAGCTGCCGATCGCTTGGCTCCTCGGCATGAGTGGCTCTGGCGCTGCTTCCGGTGTCGCCCCCCACTACCTATCCTCGTTGCGCCACCGGCTGTTGGGGAGTCGCCCAACACGTCGTACGCCGCGAGGGCGGCGTTCGTGTTCTGGGACGGCCCTGTTCTCGTTCTTGTGGCAAGGACGGGAGCAAGGACCTGCCGGTGCGCTTTCGGAGCGGACGCCGTACGCTGGTGCGGCGTTGGTGAGCAGGTGGTCGTCGGCGCTGAGGTGGTGGTAGCCGGAGGAGGTTGTCTCTGCCGACGAGACCGCCAGCGCCGCCTGCACCCCGGACCTCCGTCTCTTTGGCTTGAATGGCTGGTTCTCGTCCTTCGTGGGCGAGGGCTTTTCCGCTGCAGCGTTTGCCCTGAAGCCGTTGCTGCAGCTGTCTAGCCGCCCGAGATGGAGGTCGTTGTCGCTACTGCTGGGCCGGTGAGCCACTTGAAGTTCGTCATCCCACGGGCCCCCTGGTATGGAGGTTGTTCATACCCGCGAGAGTGGAACCGGAGTCCCATTTGTAATGGCACCTTGAGTGCCAGTGTATGTTCATTGTGGCTATCGAGGCCTGAACATTTGGGTGTTCGAGAACGAAGCTGTGTGGCTTCCTCATTCCGAGCGCTGGGACTTGTCTTTTGGCTAGCCGAACCACTTAACCGAGCATTGGTTGCCTTTCGCGGAAGGTGACGAGTGAGGTGTCCGTATCCCGGAGGTGTAGGAGTCCCTCAGCTCTGTCGGCCTTGCCGCTCTAGGCTTCCCTTGCTCAGTTTTCGGAACCCTCGGCTGCTCTGCGATGAGCCAGAGCCGGAGGCAGCGGTGTTAGCGCGGACAGACGCGGAGTCGACTCGGAAGGAGACTCTGTCGACTAGGAGATGGCGGCTTCCCAGGCCGAGAAAGATGTGGTAGCAGTTGCTGGAGCTTGGCCAAGACATCTGCTGGCGCTGTGCTGGCGTCCTCCCTTAGGTGGAGGTCCTTTTGCCTGGGTCGCCGTCCGAGGCCGGGTCTGGTTCCGCTGAGGGTGGAAACAACGCCGAGGGTGCTGCTGCTTCCCCTGCCGATGCCCGAATCTGCAGGAATAGTTTGTCTGTAGCATGCGCATGCTTTTTTGCGGCCGCCGAAGCCTAAACACTTTATCGTCGTGTTTGAAAAGCTGCGTCTTCTCTCCTCTTGTTTCGAGCATCACGACTTGTCTATCAATAGCAGAATCGTTTACCCCAATGAGAGTTACTTTTTGCGGAAGGTGATGAGTGAGGTATCCATATCCCGGAGGCGTAGGAGTCCCTCGGCTCGGTCGGCCTTGCCGCTTACGTGCGCTCTCAATTGGTCAAAGGATTCCATTATTGGTACAGTCGAGAAGGCGCGAAAGTCGTTTTCTACCCAAGTGTTAGGACTTGTTTGGTAGCAGGATCGCTTATCTGAGCGTGAGTTACTTCTCGCGGAAGGTGATGAGTGAGGTATCCGTATCCCGAAGGCGTAGGAGTTCCTCGGCTCGGTCGGCCTTGCCGCTTACGTGTACTCTCGTTGTTCTCAGGATCCCGCTATCAATACGAAAGTCGAAAGCAAAAAGGTTGTTTTGGTAGAAAAATTTTCTGAGGAAAATTTTGACACAGAGGGGGTTCCCCCCTTCTAGCCCCCGAGGGAGGGTCGGGCTTTGCTGAGGCAAGGCCGACCCTTCCTTGACGGTTAGACTTCGCGTATGTAAATGAGGTACGTGAACGACTTAAAACATCTTAAGGGTAGAAGCGACGTAGCTATTGGATGTTCCAAGCGTTGCTGTAGACCTCGCCTTGGTCGTTGGCCAACTTGTATGTTCCGGGCTTCAAGATCTTGGCGATGATGAAGGGCCCTTCCCAGGGAGGAGTGAGCTTGTGGTGCCCTCGGGCGTCCTGTCGCAGGTGAAGCACCAAGTCTCCCGCTTGGAAGCCTCGGGACCGAACGCTTCGGGCGTGGTAGCGCCGCAGCGACTGCTGGTACCGTGCCGAATGAAGTAAGGCAACGTCCCGAGCCTCCTCGAGTTGGTCCAGCGAGTCTTCTCGACTGGTCTGGTTACTTTGGTCGTCGTACGCCTTGGTCCTTGGGGACCCATATTCTAAGTCCGTGGGGAGGACGGCCTCGGCCCCATAGACTAGAAAGAACGGCGTAAAACCCGTGGCGCGGCTCGGCATCGCCCTCAGCCTCCAGACTACCGAGGGTAGCTCTTTCATCCACCGCTTGCCGAACTTGTTGAGGTCATTGTAGATCCTTAGTTTGAGCCCCTGCAAAATCATACCGTTGGCACGCTCCACCTGCCCATTTGTCATGGGATGAGCTACGGCGACCCAGTCCACACGGATGTGGTGGTCATCGCAGAAGTCTAGGAACTTTTTTCCGGTGAACTGCGTGCCATTGTCGGTGATGATTGAGTTTGGGACCCCGAACCGATGGATGATGTTGGTGAAGAATGCCACCGCCTGCTCAGACCTGATGCGGTTTAGGGGTCGGACCTTGATCCACTTGGAGAATTTGTCGATAGCGACCAGCAGGTGCGTGAAGCCCCCGGGTGCCTTCTGCAAGGGTCCGACGAGGTCTAGACCCCACACAGCAAATGGCCAGGTGATGGGTATCATCTGCAAGGCCTAAGCGGGCAGATGTGTCTGCTTTGCGTAGAATTGACACCCCCGGCAGGAGCGCACAATCCTAGTGGCGTTAGCCACCGCTGTTGGCCAGTAGAAACCTTGTCGGAAGGCATTCCCCACGAGGGCTCGAGGCGCTGCATGGTGGCCACAAGCCCCCGAGTGTATTTCTTGCAACAGCTCTTGTCTTTGGGAGATAGATATGCATCGTTGGAGGATGCCCGAGGCGCTGCGGTGACAGAGCTCTTTTTCATCACCCAGCCAGACGAATGACTTGGCACGCCGAGCGAGCCGCCGAGCTTTGGTCTTGTCGATTGGAAGCTCTCCTCGGAGGAGATATTCCACGTACGGGGTCTGCCAGTTCGAATCTGGCGTGACCCCATTCTGTTCCTCTTCGACGGGCAAAGCCTCTTGCTCGATGGCCGAGGGTGCCTCGGGGGCGGCCGAGGGTACCTCGGGCTCGGTCGAGGGTACCTCGGGCTGGGCCGAGGCTTCCTCAGGTTCGAGCGCGTCGTCGATCTTGACGGATGGTTGATGTAGGTCTCTGGAGAAGACGTTCGGGGGAACCGTCGTTTGCCCCGAGGCTATTTTCGCCAACTCGTCCATAGTCTCGTTGTACCGTCGGGCGATGTGGTTGAGCTCCAGCCCGTAGAACTTGTTTTCAAGGCGCCGGACTTCGTCGCAGTAGGCTTCCATCCTCCGGTCACGATAGTGAGAGTTCTTCATGACTTGGTCGATGACGAGCTGCGAGTCGCCTTGAGCGTCGAGGCGTCGGACCCCTAGCTCGATGGCGATGTGTAGCCCGTTAACCAGTGCTTCGTACTCGGTCACGTTGTTTGATGCCGGAAAATGGAGGCGAATGACGTAGCGGAGATGCTTTCCGAGGGGTGAAACAAAGAGCAGGCCAGCGCCCGCTCCAGTTTTCATGAGTGACCCATCGAAGTACATGGTCCAGAGCTCGGGCTGGATTGGAGTTGTCGGTAACTGGGTGTAAGTCCACTCAGCCAGGTAGTCTGCCAAGACCTGGGATTTTATGGCCTTCCGAGGAGCGAATGATAGCGTTTCACCCATAAGCTCCACCGCCCACTTTGCTATCCTACCCGAGGCCTCGCGGCACTGGATGATTTCCCCTAGGGGGAAGGATGACACCATAGTTACCGGATGAGACTCGAAGTAGTGTCGCAACTTTCGCCGTGTCAGGATCACTGTGTAGAGCAGCTTCTGGATCTGTGGGTAGCGAGCTTTGGTCTCGGAAAGCACTTCACTAATGAAGTAGACTGGCCTCCGGACGGGCAGTGCATGCCCTTCTTCTCGTCTCTCGACTACGATCGTGGCGCTGACCACCTGAGTAGTCGCGACTACGTAGATCAAGAGGGCTTCTCCTGCAGCGGGGGGCACCAGGATGGGTGTGTTTGTAAGGAGCGCCTTAAGGTTTCCGAGGGCTTCCTCGGCCTCGGGGGTCCAAGTGAAGCACTCGGCCTTCCATAAGAGGTGGTACAGAGGCAAGCCTTTCTCGCCAAGGTGTGAGATGAAGCAGCTCAGAGCCGCAAGGCATCCCATGACCCTCTGTACTCCTTTCAAATCTTTGATCGGTCCCATGTTGGTGATGGCCGCAATTTTCTCCGGGTTGGCCTCGATGCCCCGCTCGGAGACGATGAATCCGAGGAGCATGCCTCGGGGGACTCCGAAGACACACTTCTCGGGATTGAGTTTCACGCCTTTCGCTCTTAGACACTTGAATGTCGCTTCAAGGTCAGAGAGGAGGTTGGAGGCTCTCTTCGTCTTGACAACGATGTCGTCGATGTAAGCCTCGACCGTTCTGCCGATGTGTTCTCCGAACACGTGGTTCATGCACCTCTGGTAAGTGGCGCTTGCATTCCTCAACCCAAATGGCATTGTAGTGTAACAGTACATGCCAAAAGGTGTGATGAAGGAAGTCGCGAGCTGGTCGAACTCTTTCATCTTGATTTGGTGATAGCCTGAGTAGGCATCAAGGAATGACAGGGTTTCGCACCCAGCAGTGGAGTCCATGATTTGATCGATGCGAGGTAGAGGGTAGGGAACTTTCGGACATGCTTTGTTTAGACCAGTGTAGTCTACACACATCCTCCATTTCCCATCCTTCTTCCTTACAAGAACAGGGTTAGCTAACCATTCGGGATGGAATACCTCTTTGATAAACCCTGCCACGAGTAGCTTGTGGATCTCCTCGCCTATGGCCCTGCGCTTTTCTTCATCGAAACGACGCAGGGTTTGCTTCACGAGTCGGGCTCTAGCTTTGATGTCCAGTGAGTGCTCGGCGACATCCCTCGGTATGCCGGGCATGTCCGAGGGACTCCACGCAAAGACTTCGGCGTTCGCGCGGAGAAAGTCGACGAGCACTGCTTCCTGTTCGGGGTCAAGCTCGGAGCCGATCTGAACTTGCTTGCTGGCGTCGTTGCTGGGGTCGAGAGAGACGGTCTTGACCGCCTCAACTGGTTCGAAGTTGCCGGTGTGCCGCTTCGCGTCGGGCGCCTCCTTGGAGAGGCGTTCCAGGTCGGCGATGAGGGCCTCGGACTCAGCGAGAGCCTCGGCGTACTCCACGCACTCCACGTCGCATTCGTACGTGTGGCGGTACGTGGATCCAACGGTGATGATCCCATTCGGGCCCGGCATCTTGAGCTTGAGGTAGGTGTAGTTGGGGACGGCCATGAACTTGGCGTAGCATGGTCTTCCCAACACCACATGGTAGGTTCCTCGGAACCCGACGACCTCAAAGGTGAGAGCTTCCTTTCGGAAGTTAGAGGGAGTTCCGAAGCAGACGGGTAAGTCGATCCATCTGAGGGGTAAGATTCGCTTCCCTGGCGCGATCCCGTGGAAGGGTGCCGCACCGGCCCGGACTTTGGACCGATCAACCCCTAAGAGTTCCAGGGTCTCAGCGTAGATGATGTTAAGGTTGCTGCCTCCGTCCATGAGGACCTTGGAGAGCCTAACATTGCCGATGATCGGATCGACGATGAGCGGGTACCTTCCCGGGCTTGGCACGAAGTCGGGATGGTCTCCTTGGTCGAAGGTGATAGGCTTGTCGGACCAGTCTAGGTAGATTGGCGCCGCCACCTTCACCAAGCAGACTTCCCGGCGCTCCTGCTTGTGGTGTCGAGCCGAGGCATTCGCCGCCAGCCCGCCGTAGATCATGAAGCAGCTATGGACTTCCGGGAATCCCTCTTCCTTGTCTCCCTCCTTCTTGTCGTTGTCATGGCCCTTGCCACCCTCCGCCGGGGGCCCGGTCTTATGGAAGTAGCATCGGAGCATGACACATTCTTTGAGGGTGTGCTTGACGGGCCCCTGGTGATAGGGGCACGGCTCTTTGAGCATCTTGTCGAACGCACCGGCCCCTTCGGGAGGTTTCTGAGGGTTTTGTGCTCGGCCACAGCGACGAGATTCGTGTCCACGGCGTCGCGCTTCGCTCATGACTTGTTTTTAGCCTTCTTCTTCGTGCCCCGCTGGGCGGACGCCTCTGGGGCGTCTGTCTTCGGCTCCCCCTGAGGTTGCTTGTCCTTCCAGAAGATGGCTTCGACCGCCTCTTGACCCGAGGCGAACTTGGTGGCGACGTCCATCAGTTCGCTCGCACGGGTGGGAGTCTTGCGCCCCAGTTTGCTCACCAAGTCTCGGCATGTGGTGCCGGCAAGGAAAGCCCCGATGACATCCGAGTCGGTAACGTTGGGCAGCTCGGTGCGCTGCTTTGAAAACCACCGGATGTACTCTCGGAGGGACTCCCCTAGCTGCTGGCGGCAGCTTCGGAGGTCCCACGAGTTCCTAGGGCACACATATGTGCCTTGGAAGTTCCCCGCGAAAGCTCTGACCAGATCGTCCCAGTCAGAGATCTACGCAGGAGGCAGATGCTCTAGTCAGGCTCGGGCGGTGTCGGAGGGGAAAAGGGGTAGATTACGGATGATGAGGTTGTCATCATCCGCCCCTCCCAACTGGCATGCCAGTCGGTAGTCTGCGAGCCACAACTCCGGCCTCGTCTCCCCCGAGTGCTTGGTGATAGTAGTCGGGGTTCGGAAACGGGCAGGGAACGACGCTTGTTGTATGGCCCGGCTGAAGACTCGCGGACCAGGTCGTTCAGGCGAAGGACTGCGATCCTCCTCGCTGTTGCAGCGTCCCCCGCGCCTAGGATGGCAGCCTCGGCGCACCTTCTCGTCGAGGCGGGCTCGATGGTCGAGATGGCAGTGCTCGTTGCCGAGGCGTTCCCGGGCGACGGGCGCCTCGTCCCGTGTACGCTCGGGATGGACCGAGGCTTCCCGAATGCGCCGGGAGGACACCGCGTGATGCTCCGAGGGGTCAGCTCGCCTGCGGGAGGCGGAGCTCTCGGCTCGTCGAACCGCGGCGCCTTCTAGGAGATTCTTGAGTTCGCCCTGGATACGCCGTCCCTCGGTGGTGGATGGCTCCAGCATGGCTCGAAGCAGCACCGCCGCTGCAGCTAGGTCCTAGCCGGACCCGCTGACGGCCGGGGGCAGCGCTGCCCTGGCATTGTCGATGATGCGGTGCCGGATATGTTGGGCCTGATGACAGGCTTCTCCGGCGAGTGATCGGCCTGCCCACTCCTGTTCGATGTTCTGTCGGAGCTGTACAAGCCGGCCTACTTCCCCGACGACCTGGGTCTGCATCTCACGGATTTGCTCGAGCTGTATGTCCTGACCCCCCGTAGGGACTGGGACCACAGCTAGCTCTCGCGGGATGTCAAGGCGAGACGAGGGCCCAGGGGGGTCGTCAACCTCTGGCATACCGAGGTGGTTGCCTTCGTTGTGATCTCCTAGATTGACATGGAAACATTCGCGACTTGGGCCGTAACCCTCGTCATCAAGGTCATGGCCATCATCAGAATAACCGGAGAGGCAGTGGTCACATGCAGACATAAAGCCCCGCATGGCACCGGGGTCATTGAGGGCAGAGAAATCCTAACCAGAGTCGGGGTCGTCCTCTTCCTCAGAGCCCGCCGGTCCGAAGGTTGAGACGGCTGTCAGTCGGTCCCAGGTCGACCACATGTGGTACCCCAGAAGGTTTGGATACGCCTTTGCGAAGGCGCTCACCATAGCGGGGTCGCTAGGTGGATCGAAGCTGAACCGAAAAGGTACGGGGTGGAAAACGAACGGTACCTCTTGGTCGTTGGACGGTGGTGAAGTCGCGTCGGGGGCGGAGCACATCGTCATCTCAGGTACGAGGGTAACGCCCAGCAGGTCCTTTGCGAGGGTGCTGGCATCATCAGTCCGCTTGGGGCTGACACGTCGCGGGGAAGTGACACCCGCCGTCGCCTCGGGTGCGAGGGCAATGTCTGACATTTCTCCCGGGGGAGTGCCGGTGTCATCGACTCGCTCTGGTGCGACAGCCGACAAGGTGCCGCCTCCTGTATGGCCATGGTTGCCTCGTCTCCGCCTCCTCCGTTGAGGTGGGTGGCAGGGACGACCGGAGTGCTCCTCTTCTGTCGCAGGGAGATGCTGTCGTAGAGTTCGCCGCCACCGGGCGAGTCGGAGACCGTCGTTGTCGTCACGTCGCGGGGGGAGGAGTACCATGTCGTAGCTGCCGTCGAGGGACATGAACTCGAGACTCCCGAAGCGAAGCACCGTCCCGGGCTGGAGAGGTTACTGAAGACTCCCCATCTAGATCTCAACGGGAAGATGTTCGTTAACACGCAGCAGGCCCCTACCTAGCGCGCCAACTGTCGGTGTTTTGACCCTGGGGGGTCCCTAGACCGACGAGTGAATTGTCGCTGCGTGTCCCTGCCCAGATGGGTTGGCACGGGATGGAACACAAGATGTGGGACAAGCCTTGTATTATCCTGCACCAGGGGTGCCGCTCGCAGTAGGGGTTACAAGCGCGTCGCGTGAGAGAGAGAGAGAGAGAGGGACACAGAGCTCGTCCGCCGCTTCCCTCACACGAACCTCCCTCAGGGTGGCCCTGGACCTCCCTTTTATAGAGGCAAGGAGAGAGTCCAGACGTACAACGGGGGGCGTAGCTATGCGCTAACGTGCCGGCAGTGGAGTGCCTAAGCCCTGTGTACATGCCAACGTGGTCGTTGGGGGAGAGCTTGGGCCCTGTACATGTGATGGCGTGACCACCGGAGGAGCGCCTGAGTCCTGTAGGAGCACAGCTGGCAGCACGGCGAGGATCCTGCTGATGTCTCCTTGCTGTCGTAAGGGGCTAAGAGCCACCGGCGTCATGGCGCACGCGGGGCACCATCATTACCCGTCGCTGGGGTAAGCCAGATGGGACGCCGGTCTTGTTCCTTGTAGCCTGAGCAAGCTAGGAATAGGGAAATGATGCATCCCCTATTAGCGCGGTCAGTCTGAGCCCAGGGTCGGTCGAGGCGGAGACTTCTCTTGAGGTCGATGCCGGGGTCGGGCGAGGACGCGATTCCTCTCGAGACCGGGGTCGAGGGCGAGTCCGGGGGTCGGGCGAGGCGGAGACCTCCTCCTGAGGCCAGAGCCTGAGGTCGGGCGAGGCGGAGACCTCCCCCTGAGGCCGAAGCGTGAGGTCGAGCGAGGCAGAGCTTCCTGTTGCGCCCGAGGCTTGAACTCGATGGTTGATCGTGATTTGTTGTCAGTCGTTGCCGGGGTGGCTGACACGGCAGTCGGAGCGGAGCGAGCGGCGCTGTTTTCCTGTCATATCGGACAATAAAGAAGAGGGGCGAAGTGACTGCGGTCACTTCGGCCTGGCCGACTGAGGCGCGTGTGTCAGGATACGGCGTCAGGCATCCCCTGCATTTAATGCGCCTGCGAAGCGGTCGGTTGGTGAGGCGGTATGGCCAAGGTTGCTTCACAACGAAGCCTGCCCGAGCCAGGCCTCGGGAGAGCCGAGGGGGCGCCCGCTGTCTGAGGAGGCCCTCGGGCGAGGCGTGAACTCGTCTGGGACTACGGTTCCAACCCGAGGCTGGGCTCGGGTGAGATCGCGTCTCTCGGGTAGACAAAGTCTTGGCTTGAACCGCACCCATCAGTTGGTCTGAGGGTGTTTACCAGCCATGATTAGGAGCGTTGGGGGTACCCCTAATTATGGTACCCGACACTATTACTTGGGCAGAGTTCATTATGTAGTTCAGGAATTATCATATACCAGCTGGATTGATGAAAATTAAGAAGAAGGAATTTCTATCGCTAAAGCAAGGAAGCATGTCAGTCAGCGAGTACCGCGACAAGTTTATCCAGCTATCCAGATATGCTCCAGATGAAGTTGCTGAGGATGAGAGGAAGCATGAGCATTTTATTGAAGGACTTAATGGACCTCTGCAGTATGCTCTAGTGGCACATATATTCCCATCATTTCAGAGGCTGCTCGATAAGGCCCTAGCTATTGAACACAAGCGTGTTCAGCTAGGAGATTTGAAGAGGAAAGCTATATCTCAAGGACAAGTGAAGCGCCCCAGATCCTCTGGGACTCAAATGTGATACAATTACTAGTCCTAGGAGGCTAGTAAATACATTTATACATCAGATGATTCTAGATCTGCTTAAACGAGACAAACCTATAAAGGTGGCGATCAACTTTAAGAGTTGGTCCACAACTCGGGACATATCATCAGAGTGGGGCTGAAGCAGCCCGATATACGCAGCGAAGCAATTCAGCGGTCCAACAGCCACAGACAAGGTTGGGAACAGTCGTAACTCTTACCCGATCTCCTTTTTCTGAAAAACAACAAATAAGCAAGGGTGAGTACAAACGTACTCAACAGCCCACCTTCACCCGCGGAATTGGGAAATTAGATATAATGCATGGAATATGTGGATCTCAGGATATTTTGCAGAAACAACAATATTTTATGCAGGGTTGTTTTGAAAAACATATTGTATTTTTGCAAAGCGCATCCTCTACCAAAGGAGCAGGAAGTTTTTCAATATTAGAACAAAATCCCTTGGACTAAACCATCCAGGTATCTCAGCAGTTTTCCACTGGTTTTCATTTTCAAAAACAGCTACTGGACTTCCCGTCCACCATAGCTCACGGCTCAACCGCCGGACCTTTTAAAAAAACCACTTCTCTCAAACGCACCTTTTTTGGAAACAAAACACTAATTGCCATACCACACCATACTCGTCCATTCCTGTGGACACAAACTATTCGAATAGGTTTGAACTCTGCGCAGAGGGGTACACTTTACCCACTAGTCCGGCTCTACGATCTCATGATCAATGAGACCCGAATCCGAAACTCTTTCTTTCCTCGCACGTCCTAACCTTAACGGTTATACCGGAAGGACTCAGGCCACCGCCATGTCCAAACCGGACAAAACATTCCCCCTCCTTATCCTCCCGGTGCTCCCCAGCCTTCATAACCCTGGGGTTGGACCGTACGAGTTCAAATTGAGTGACTGCCCACACAGTCTCGAGTGGTTGTACTTATCATGAGTATAGGTAGTGAAAGATAACAAACTGGTCCTTATAAGAGGGGACAATCCTTCTGCTCACGCCTAAACCAGCTGAGCCATCACCTTAGGCCCTCCCCTAAACCAGGGAGTCCCTGATTATCCCACTCATAAGGTGATAAGGGTGAAAACCCTTCATCATACACATTTTGAAAAGCATTTTCTTTTGAAAACTCACACCTTTTCTCAAATCATTTGTAACAAATATATCAAGGATTGATTGCGGCAAGCGGCTTGGCTGGCCATAATAACTTGTCTCAAAATCATATCATGCATAAAATAACAGGCTGAGGGTTGTGGTTGAAAAATCATAGGTAATTTATGCATCAAAGGGATCCAGTGAGCTTGTCGTGCTTATTCGGCGAAGGGGAAGGGGAGCTCGCGGAACTGGCTTCTAGCTCCACTGCCTGGCGTAGACTTACAGATCTGGCCTCCACGAGACGGCATGAACGCTTCGATAACTATGCAACATGAATAAGCAAACATACAAACAAGCAAGTATACCAACAAATATTTAGTATAGTGGTCAGAATAGCGATATATGGATGGGTAGAGTCTTGAGTAGAATCTGTGTCATGTGGTGTTGTGATATTATTGGTGGTGGAGCGGAGGTGCTTATCAGGAGGGTGGACTGGAGGCGAAGCGACACTATGCGTGTAGCCGGCAGAGCGGAGTAACTGAGTGGGTGGGGTGTTTGCCTTGGCTGAGGGTGTTCAGTGTGTGTGGAGAGGGAGAGGGTAGCTGGGTGTATTTATAGCTGAGTGTATGTGGTGTAGCACAGTGAAGTTCGCTGTTGGTGAGAATAGTGACGAATGAATCGTCTGACTTAGTATGAACAGGAGAGTTATGGGCAGAATATGGGACAAGAGTATTTTGGGAGTTTTCTAGAATATGGACCAGGCTTAAGGGATGACATGGTTGGATAGGGAATAGTTTGATAAGAAATTAGAAACAAGAATTATTGGAATCTGAGTTTGGAAGCTTGGTTCAAAGGAATCGCAAAGTTAAGCATGCTCAACTTGGAGAAACCTAGGATGGGTGACCAGATGGGAGGTTCCCTACTGGAAGGAAAATCATAGTCGCCGGAGTTCGTATGACTGGAATATGGTCTGGCTGGTCTTAGGTGGACTGGACAGCATGATGGATGAGTAGTTGAAATTTGGGGTGATCGGATGATCGATGAATAGTAACGATGAATAGTGACGACGAAAAGCTATTATAGATATCATCGATGAACAGTAACGACGATGAATAGTGACGGTGAATAGTAACGATGAATAGTAATGGTGAATAGTTCGTATGAACGAACGATGAATGATGAATAGTGATGATGAACGAACGATGAACGATGAATAGTAACTATGAACGAATGATGAACGATCGAATGATCGAACGAACGAACGATCGGAATTTCGGCAGCATAACGTCACGAAAAAGATTATTTGGACGAACGAACGGACGAACGATCGAATGATCGGACGAACGAACGATCGGAATTTCGGCAGCATAGCGGCAGGACAAAGATTATCTAGAAGAATGATGAATAGGGACTATGAACGAACGATGAACGATGAATAGGAACTATGAACGAACGATGAACGATCGAATGATCAAATGAACGAACAATCGAAATTTCGGCAGCATAACGGTAGGACAAAGATTATCTGGAAGAACGATGAATAGGGACTATGAACGAACGATGAACGATGAATAGGAACTATGAACGAACGATGAACGATCGAATGATCGAACGAACGAACGATCGGAATTTCGGCAGCATAACGGCAGGAAAAGATTATTTGGACGAACGAACGGACGAACGATCGAACGATCGGACGAACGGACGAACGAACCATGAACGGTCGGACGAACGATCAAACGATCGGACGAACGAACAAACAAACTAAGAACAGGGGGACGAACGATCGAAGAATGACCGAACGATCCTTGTGCTAGTGTGTGCTTGTGTGGAACATGGAGTGGGTGTGTGTGTGGGGGGGGGGGAAGAGAGTTGCCATGAAATGGCTTGGGGTGGGATGAGAGGAGACCCTTGCCCCTCTATTTATAGCCATGGTGGGGGATTAGGGGAAGGGATGAGAGGATTAGTGGGAGGATGAGAGGATTAGTGGGAGATTAGCATGTATTTGTCTTGTATAAGTGAGATTAGCTTGTAGAGCTCACCGTATGACACTAGAGGCATACGTATACGTATGAGCATGAGGAAAGTTATGAAGAAAATATTTATAGGGACTTGAAAAATGATTCTGAAGGTATTTCTCAAGCGGAAAAATACTTGGAGATATATTGGTGGAATATTTGAGCAGTATTTCTCGAAAGAACTTGAAGGGGATCACTAGGGAAATATCTGGGCAGTATTTCTGGAAAGAATTTGAGGGGGTCACTGGGGAAACATTTGTAGGATATTTTGAGGAGGATTTTGGAGAGAATATAGACCACTATACTTTATTTGCTGATATCAACTTGCAAACAAACATTTTGAAACGAAATTTGAAATTCATTTTGAATTTAGAGCAAGTTTGAGAAAATTTCAAGATTTGAATTTTTGGGATGCTACAGATCTACCCCACTTAAAATGAATCTCGTCCTCGAGATTTGGCTTAGAAGGGTTATGGGTATAGCTTTACTTTAGCTACATATCTTCACTTTGCAGACTCTTCGAGGAGATGGAACTTCAACAAAATCCGGCCTTTGAGGAGCATCTGGTTGCCGATTGCAAATACTGATTCTGGCTACTCAAAGATCATCTTCAGGCTTCTAGGTTTCGCTTGGCAGCTAGCTTATTGAGGAAGCAACGATGCCAACACGCAAACCTTCCTCTTGCGAACTCCCACATGGATTCCTTCCTTGATTGGTCTTCTAGTGCTTTATCAACAAAACTTGGGTGACCACTTCTCATCCAGAAACTTATATGCTTCAATGATTTGGTTCTCCACCAGCTTGTTATAGGCCTTCTTCTTTTTCTCCATAGGAACCTTACTGGAACACTACCCCACTTAAAAAGAATGAGGGTAGAACTCTTGAATCTTGGGGATTTGAACTCCTTGAAGTACCACATAACAAGGGTGTTACGGGGCCTTCTTCTGCTGTTGCTGCTTGAGCAGGCTGCGAAGAAATGACTGACACATGGTTGATTCTGAGAGAACCTTCTTCTTATCTTCTCTTCACTATGTTCTTTTCACTGATCCTTTCTTTCTCTTTGCTCTTCCCACTGGAGGATTCTATCAAAGAGTATTACCATCATACAGAGGAGGAAACCAAAGACTATGAACCATGTACAACAGTCTTCAACCCAAGAATCACCAAGCATTGTGATCTTAGGGGCGAGGGAGTGGAAAATGGAGTTGCTTGCGATTTGGCAGAGGGGATTTATCTGGAGTGTGCTTTGCTTGGGATGGGAGTTGAGGGAGCTAGTGCGGAAGTTTTATAGGCGAGCGGTATGCGAGGTGGTGCTCGGTGGGTGTGGAGTGGTGGTGATGGAGCAGGTGACATGAGGCAGCATGTGCGATGGAGGGGGTGGTGTTGCTGGCGGTAATGGAGGTGGGTGCGCTGCAAAGGGGGGTGTGGGCGGCGGTAGTGCGCTGCAAAGGGGGGCGTGGGGCGGTGGTTGGAGGCGGGGCACGGGTGCGGGGGGGGCACGGGTGAGTGGTGGGGTCAATGACCCTGAGGTTTGTGGTTTCTGGTTCCAAGAATCTTTGCCTCACTGTATGGTAATAACTCCTTTTGTCCCCTTTTTCTGTTTACCTTGACTCAGGGGCAGTGCTTTGATTCTCACAGTCGGTCCTTTTGACTGAGCAGCTGGACAGGTTCCTTCTGTAGCTTATTCCAGGCTTCAAGGGTAAGCTTCTGTAACACCCTAAAGTTCAATTTTGTGAAGACAAGGAAAAATTCTCAAAAATTTTAAATCAAAACACCTTTCCTTAAAGATAATCATAATTTAGAAGTTTCCACTCATGAATATGTTAAAAATACATAATTAAAGATACTTAGATAATCTAAATTGCCTTTGGGTTAGGTTATACAGGAGAATTATGGTTAAACTATTTCTTAATATATATAAGTCTACAATATAAATTTGATTTCCCTAGAACTAATAAGGTATGGATTATTCTCTACTATATGATTGAAAGCTTGTCTAAAAGAACTAAAATAAATAAAGAAATATATAAAATATGTTTTTGCACAGATATGGTTTGCAAATGAACTAGTCACAAGCTTGAATTCAAATTTGAATTCAAAATTTAAAATAGGAAAGAAAGGGGAAATAAGAGAAAGAGAAGGGATATAAAACAAAAATATAAATAATATATATATAAATAAGTATATTCAGAATTAATATCCCTAACTTCACAAAAATAAGTTGAAATGATGAGCCATAGAGATTTGAATTTAAGTTTGAATTCAAATTTAACTTGGAAATGAAGGAAAGAAATAGAAAATAAAATGGAAAAAGAGAAAAAAACCTTAACTGGGCCACAACCACACATTTCGGCCCACCTAAACAATCCAACCCGCGCGGCCCAGGACACCTTACCGCGCCCGCTCCTCCCCTCGCTGACGGGCGGGGCCCACTTGTCTGCCTCTGCACCGCACTCACGCGCACCGCTCCCTCTGTCCTGCGGGACCCGCTGGCCGGCCCGTTTTCCCCGCGCCTCGCTCACCTATTGTCTCGCTGCCTCGCGGGGCCGCCTCGTCAGGTCGTCTTCTTCAACGACTTCGCCGCTGCGGACGGGAGCGCGCCGGGAATCTCGGCGTCCGTTGACGAATCCCACTCGGCATCTTCCACCGTGCCTGGCGTATATAAATGGACCTCCCCTCGCCCCTATCCGCTCCACGCCAACCCCTGGGAGCTTGGGACCGAAGCTTGGAGTTCTGCTGTTCGCAGCCGTGGAACCATCGCCGTGTGGTTGTCGCCGCCTGGAATCGCGTGGGCGTCGTCGTCCAGACCTCGAGAACCAGCCGGGGGACTTCGCCGTGACTCGGCGGAAGCGTTCGTGAAGTCGCCAGACTCGGACAGTTGAATGTGCGCAAGAAATTGCACGCCGTCGTTGAAGCGTCGCTGCTGGGTCACCATCCGCCGTGGCCGGGGGGCTTCGCGCCGTGCCTGTTGGTACTACTCCCTCCCCTTGCTTCGCCTCGATACGTGGGTGGTGTCCGCGGCCTTACCCTGCGGATTTGGTGGCCGGGGAGCTGCGAATTCGTCGCCGGAGCGTCTCTGCCGCGGCGGATCCGCCCCTCATCGTCGCCCAGCCACTGCGCAGTATAATTCGGAGTGAGTTGCCCATGCCCATGTTCGCTACCTTCTCAATTCCGTTTTGCGCACGAATTTAACTGAATCCGGTGGCCGGGGTGGTAGAATTTGGGGAGCTCCGACGTGGTGGCCGCCATGGGCAAGGGCGCTCCCCAGCTCGGCTCCGTTGGGGGGGAAGAAGGCCCCTGCACCGTCCGTCCAAGGATGGGTGGACACGATTAGATCCAGAACCCATTCAGCCGCGACCGTTGGATCTTGGATTTATGGCTCCGATCGGATCTGGCGATGGTTGATCGGTGGTCGTTGATTTGCAGATGAACGCGCGGGATTGGATCGCATCTTCATAAAACCCTAGCCGTAGGATCTTAATCTGATGCCCCACGCTGCGTACCGGTTCGGGATTTAACCGATCTAATCTACACTGTCCGCTTACAATCCAACGGCCGTAAAAACCCCGTACCCCTTCGTGGGTACATTTTACTAAAGAGCCCTTATGTTTCCCCGAAAACAACCCGCCGTCCCTCGGGCTCTGTTGACTGAGTCTCGGGAATCTTGTGCCGTGCCCCCTGCGCTTCTGTTTAATTGAGGCGCAGTCCAGTGGATAGGAAAATCATAGAAAATGATTTAGAAAATGATTTTTAGTGTTAAAATAAATCCAGAAACTTATTTAATTCATAACTAATTCATTTTAGCTCCTTTTTGACCCATTCCAGTTGCAATAATTTTGTTTTAATATTATTTATCACCTAGTACCTTTGTTTAGCCAAGAAACTTGAAGCAAAATTGTTCATTTGAATTACTCTGTTCTAGGTGCTTAATAAACTTCAGAAATTCATAACTTGAATTCTATAACTCCAAATTCAGTAATTCTTGTTCCTGTGATCTTATTTCAATATGTAGATGATTAATATGTATTTTGGCATACATGTTTGGTGTAATGTTAATTTTGCCTATACACTGTTTGTTTGTATTACTACGACTAGTGCGAGGTCACGAGTCACCTGAAGATCATCCTGGTACCTGGATTCTCAAGGCCCAGGCAAGTTGTGCCCTTGATCACTTCTTTTCACCTACTCATGTTCTAATTAATCATAATGATCTGCATAGGTTAATTTTGATGGGACCCAATAGGTTACCCCAGTTTGTCTATCTTTATACCTTGTTTACCACTGAACTTTCTGGGTAGTACTTGCTAGTGCTATATGTGGTTTTGGGTATGAAGATTACACTATTCATGATTATACTTTTGTTATCAGTTGTTATTTATTGTTCATGATAAGATCATTATGTTAATTGGAACATGGAGAACCACCCGGGAAAACAGTGCTACCACAAGGGTGGAATGGGACGCCCTTGGCTGATTAATTAGGAAAACTAGTGGAAGACTACCTTACCCGAAAGGGGCAAGGGCAGTAGGGGAGTGGTCAGTGTAGGGAGGCCCTCGGGAGGATTTTGCTGCGATGGCGGTCCTGCAAGGGATTCCTGCACTGGAACTTCCTATAAACTGTAGCGGGTTTTCTGAAGCTAGTGGAACTTTGTAAAGGCCTCGTAATGTTACCCTGCCTCGCCTCCTCGGTAGAGGTGTGTGGGATTGGCCGTCTCTTGGCAGATGGGTAACATGACTTGTGGGTAAAGATGCGCAACCTCTGCAGAGTGTAAAACTGGTATACTAGCCGTGCTCACGGTCAAGAGCAGCTCGGACACTCACATGATTAAATTATGGAACTTAAACTCAATTTGTCATATGCATTGCATCGCAGGTGAAGTTGTTACTTTTGTTCTACTATTTAACTGGGTTGGTATTTACTTATACTTAGTAACTGCTAATAAAATTTTGACCAACTTTAAAAGCAATGCTCAGCTTCAACCATCCTCTTTGGTAAGCCTTACACTTCACGTGAGCTCCCACCTTTGGCGAGTTCATGCACATTATTCCCCACAACTTGTTGAGCGATGAACGTATGTGAGCTCACTCTTGCTGTCTCACACCCCACAGGTCAAGAACAGGTACTGCAGGATGAGGCACTTGGAGGATGCTGTGACAAGTTCGTGAGAGGTCTAGGCCGTCGTCTCCCAGTCAACTTTGGGTTGCTGGACCGTTGTCTCCTTATAATGTAATTATTTATTTTGTATGGAACTCCTGTTATATATAAAGTTGTGACATTCGATCCTGTGCCATGATTCATCATATGTGTGAGACTTGGTCCCAGCACACCTGGTGATTATGTTAACGCCCGGGTTTTGGACCCCTAAAATCCGGGTGTTACAGCTTCTCGGTATCTTCTTGGGTCAGGTGCTTTTCTCTTGAGATGGGTTAAGATGAGAATGGAAGCATAAGGTGAGGATTAGCTCTAATTTGTGATCTATGTTTTTAGAGAAAACCTTTCTTAAAAAGAAATAAAACACACAAGCTCAGCAATGATAAGCACAAACAAATCAAATGTTTTGAATAAGGGAAGAATAGAGTTTTTCCAAAGCACGGACTACTCAGATTCGGGGGCTAAGCATAACTACTATTGCTTGGCTCCTGAATTGAGAACTATGCTAAATGCAACTTATGAGCACTAATGTTAAAGCATCACATATGCACTCAAAAGGGGAGAAAACATCAAACGAAATTCATTTTGAAATGCCCTAGGGGGCCACACAATTAGAGTTTTGCAAAACACGAGCCTACACGATTACCTCTCATACATGCAGGGTTCTAGCCAAAGTGAAGAAAAACTTCACTACCCAATGCATGCAGAGGACTGGGCATAACTAACTTCAGACCAGGCAACTCTCTTCTGGCAAGGCTTGCACACAACTTCAATCTGAGACATCTCCTGGATGGGTTAAGAGGGAGCTGATGTTGATGACTTCTTCTGGCGGCAACTGAGATGGCAAGACGGGTTTGAGCTCTTCTTCAAGCGGGACTGGCTCTTGTAGCTCCTCAGAGGGTGGCGGTGCTGGTGGGGGTGCTTGCAGCTTCTTCTTTGATCTCACGGGACGGTGCTGGAATATTCTTCATGGTGAGGGGCTCACACAACTCCAGCGGGGGATCTTGGGAGGACTCGGGGTGCTCTTGCTTATTCATAACCTGAGGGAAGACTGGAATTCCTTCCAAGACTATGGCACCTTCCGGGAGTTCCCAAGCCTTCTTTTCTCCTCTGGTATAGACCAGGTGACCTTCAAGAATCTGGGGAACTTCAGCTCTCCTAGGTTGAACTGGGTTGGATGGAGCGGGCTCTTGGATCTGCAGGACTCTATGTTGGTTATGGGTTACCAAGTAGGCCTCCATTAGCTTCTAGACGTGCTCATCCTTAGCTTGCTTCAGGGCTTCAATAGCAATGGCTTCACGACTTTCCAAGGTAGCTACACGAGCTTGAGCTGAGGTGAGATCCACATGGAGCTGACGGTTGCGCTTCTCTGCATCTTTTGCTCGGGCAATCATCTGACGGTGGTGCCGAGCCAAGAAATCATACTGTGCATCCAGGGTGAGCAGGTAGGCAGTGAGGTACACGACTGAGGGGTCGTCCTCAAGCAGCTGCTGACCTTCCAATTCACGCATCCTGGCCATCCAAACGGGACAGTCTCTCTGAAAGGGTGGAAAGAATCTGAGCGGTGTGTCGGCCACTTCTTCTTCATACAGTTGACACAGAGTCCTCAATGCCTTGCGAGCGATGACTTGGCAGGTGTCTTTGAATCTATACCCAGCAGCAGTGACACTCCATTCCACATGGTGCGGACTGGATCCAATGTATACAGTCACGACACACTTCTCTGTGCCATGCTCGAAGAATTCACAACCATCATACTCTGGCTGACTCCTGATTCCGAGGCAAACTGTGCATGCTCTCAGCAACTTGGGGAAACCATCTTCATTCTGGCAAAAGCTGGTTTGGCAGCGGACCTCCATCTGACTTCTGAGAGAAGGAAAGGGGGAAAGCATTTTTGAAATGAAGGGATGAGAGCAAGAAATTTTTTAAGAAAATAGTTTTGACTCAAAAACTTTTGGATCAAGGCTAAGGGTTACGTCCTACGGCCAACCTAACAGCTCTGATACCAACTGAAGCGCCCCAGATTGTAACACCCTGAATTTGGGGGTATAAAATTTCTTTGCTCATATTCACAAATTCAGGTGTTACTTCCCTTTTCTCATCCTTCCCCAATCTTCTCTTTCTCATTTCTATAGGAGAAAAGTGGTTATTTTATTTGTAACTATAGTCTATTAGCTCAAACTCCAAGGGAGTATGAATTGTTGCATCATGTTGAACCCTAGATTTCACTTTTGTTTGGTGCATAATTCTTAGAAAGTCTAATTTGAATTTGTGGCTTATTTGAATTTGAATCAAATAGAGAAAATAAAAAGAAAAGGGAAAACAATTGCTGGAATAAAAGAAAAAGGGAAAAAGCCCAAACCCCCGCCCCCCTCGGCCTTTCGGCCCAATTGGCCCATCCCGCGCGCGCGCCTCCCCCCCCCTCCTCTCTCTGCTCGCCCGGCCCCACCCGTCAGCGCAGCCAGCCCAATCCCGCGCGCGCCCGCTTCCCCCGCTCTCTCTGCTCGCCCGGCCCCACCCATCGGCGCAGCCGCTTTCCCCTCTCTCTCTGCCCGCGGGCCCCGGCTGTCAGCTTCTCCGTCTTCGCGTAACCGCCGCCCCGGTCCGCGCGTGCCGCGGACTCCGCGCCCACGTCGCGCGTGGGGCTCGCCACCACCTCGCCCTTGGCCACTTGAGCCCCGAACCTCGCTCGCCATCTCCCCCTCCCTCATTTGCGCACCCGCAGACCCCTCCCTCACCTTCCCCTCGCCGCGCGCACGCCAAAGCGCAGCCGCCATTAAACCGCCGCCGCCCGAGCTCGTTTCTCCGTCGCCGTTGGAGCCCCGCCGTGCCTTCTGCCACGGTGAGCTTCGCCCCGACGTCCGCAACCCGGGACACGCCCCAATTTTCCCTCTCCCTCCCCGAATTCCTCTGCCCGCGCTCACCCGCCGTTCGCTGCGCAGCCGCCGAGGTCCGCCACCGTCGACTCGGGCTGCCGCCGCGTCTCCGTCGCCCCCGAGGAGTCCCCGGGGTTCGCCTTGAGGTAAGGAACCTCCCATGCCCTCTCCCTTCCCCTCTATTGCACTCTGTCGCGCTTAATTCCTCGTCGGAGTTGCTTAACGCCGCCGCCGAGCCGCTTCGCCGTGAACCGCCCCCCTCCGGTGCCCCTGTCCCGACCTAGTCCCCACCAAAAGGTTCCCCGCGCCCTCCCCAACCTCCCCGGCCATTCAGATCGCCCCAAGGACCCGCAGGGCCCCCGCGCCCCTCGTCTCCGGCGAGCTCCTCCGCCGCGGGGACGGGCGCCGCCACCTCAGCTGGCTGGGGAAGGAGACAGAAGCCAGCCGCCCCATCCCCGCCGTCCATCTCAGATCGGGCGGCCCCGTTTTAAATAGGCCGAGTCCAATCCTAGCCGTCCGCCCAAGATCCAACGGCCCAGAGCCGTTTCCCCCGTGCCCCGCCTCCCTGCCGCTGGGCCCCGCCTGTCAGTCCGCCTGCGCCCCGCGCTACTCGCCCGACCCCGCCTGTCAGCCCGCCTGCGCCCCGCGCTGCCCGCCTGGTCCCGCCTGTCAGCCGTCCGCCCCGCGCTGCCCGCCCGGCCCCGCCTGTCAGCCGCTCAGGCCGCCGCGCGCTCGCGCGCCCGCCCGCGATCTAATCTCGGGCGTTGATTTGAGATCCAACGGCTATGAAGGCCCGATACCCCTTCGCCCGCGCGTTTTCTTAAAGAGACCCCCGGTTTTCTGAAATTTAACCCGCCGTCCCTGGTTTCTCGCAGTTAGGTCCTCGGACCTTTTATTTAATTCAAAATAAGTATTTAGGGTATATTTTTAATCCCTAAACTTGTAAAATTCATAACTTTGCCATATGAACTCCAAATTAGGTGCTTCAAATTGCAAAATGTTCATAATATTACTATCTATCTGTTTATGCAATGTTTCCCTGCTGTTTCTATGTCCCAATTAATAGTTGATCATTAGGGTAAAATTGATGTTATGGGAACCCTATTTGAGATAAATAAAAGATAGTAGATTTTAATAAAAGTTGGAGCACTTAAGTTTAGGAACTTAAAACCAGATAATGATTTAATCCCACCACTGACTTAAACCTGAGTAGTGGATAATGAATCCTTTTGTATAGTCCTCTACCCTAGACCTAGAGAATACCAGAGTGCCTATCCCTTTTCTATTATGAACTTGTGATCTCTCTGCTGCATATGTTTGGTATATTGTTTTGTTTGTTATTTCCCAAGTGCATAGTGTGAATGATTACTTTACGTAGACAACGAGCAGTCTGTGTTTCCCGAGGGAGTTGCAGAGGAAGTTCCTGATCAGCAGTTTGGTGAAGGCAAGTGTCCTCTGACCCATTATGTCCTATCTACTTATAATTCACTGTCCCGCAAACAATGATCAACCTAAGGATTGACTAGCTTTCTATTTACTTATCCTTGTTTACCCTTTTGGATTATCATGGTTAGCTTTATGCTATTGCTTTACTTTAATCAATGAACATGATGTGAATATTATGATACGATACTGTTATCCTGATGATATTGATGATCTTGTGATACTCTAGGGGGCTCAGGCTGTTTCCTGGGTACCTCTCCGTAAGGACCTGTTCGTTGAGAGACCACCCGGGATAACAGTGCAACCATGAGGGTGAAATGGGACGCCCTTAGCTAATTAATTAGAGGAACTAGAGGTGTAGTTGCTTCGCCGTCGTGCCGTCAATGGGGTCCAGGCACAGTGCTTGCTCTGCCGAGGTTGGGTGCCGAGGTTCTTTCGATTTGCTTTTGTTAGTCACCCTCCTGCGGGGAGAGGTACTGTGTTTATCAAGCTGGAGAAACCTAACGGGTGGCTATGACCTCTAGGGAATCTTTGTAAAGGCTACGTAGTGATACCCTGCCGGACCACCTAGGAAGTGATCAATGGGGAGTCATGATCCCCGGGCAGAACGGGAATCACGGCTCATGGGTAAAGTGTGCGACCTCTGCAGAGGGTAATGAAACTGATATATCAGCCGTGCTCACGGTTAAGAGCAGCCTTGGGATCCTCTTTGATTAGAGATACAGATGGTTCGAGATACAAGGATTATGTTATGGTTTTGGTTCGAATATGATGATGTTGTTCCTCGATGAGGAAATGGTTCATGGGTTGGTTAATGATAAAATCTGGCTTCTACTAATGATAAATACCTGTCCAACTAAAAGCAACTGCTTGAGCCTAACCCCACATAAAGCTAGTCCACTTCAGCCAAACGGGACATTTGCTGAGTACGTTGATGTGTACTCATCCTTGCTTTACCACAAAACACCAGGTTGTCCGCATTGTAATCACTGCTCCGGAGAAGGCGAGGTCGTGGAAGGAGACTTCCAGGAGTTCCAAGACTACGACGAATTCTAGGTGTGGGTTGGCAGCAACCCCCAGTCAGCTGCCTGTGAAGGCCTTATCGTTACTGCGTTTCGCTAGCACTTTGATTTAACTGTTAAGTTGATGATTATGTGGATGTCTATGACTCTGTGATGTAATAAGTTAATACTCTTTTAAGTTATTATTCGAGCAATGTGCATTGATGTTCATTTATGTAATCGCTGTGTACGTGAGTTCTGATCCTGGCACGTACATAGTTCGCACTTGGTTTGCCTTCCAAAACCGGGTGTGACATAAGTGGTATCAAAGTCGTGCTGACTGTAGGACCGCTGACCTAGAGTAGCACTGGTCGTACTAAGGACTATTGACCTTCCCTCTCACCTTGACCTCTGATGTTACTTCAAAAGTCGGTCATCTCGACCAACCCTATGTTTTACTACATATATATACTATATTATACCTTGTTAAAATTTTTATCTTATTCTGTCTATGGTTTATTCACTTGTCATATTAGTTCTGCTCTTACTCTTATGCTTACGGTGTCTTTTGTAGATGGCTCGTCTTAGACACACTGCACGTAAGTCGGTGATTCCTTTCCTGCCGTCTCGACTTGCGGAGCGTCCTCTGCACCGCACCGTGTCCGGTCAGTCGAGTCACCTGGAGAGACTGCACCACCGCCTGCATGAGGAGCAGGAACGCCGGCGCCAGCACAGAGAGCAGCAGGGCTCTTCCTCCCCATCCCGGCAAGAGGTGGAGTCCGTGAGGCCCCGTTCCTCTGTTGCCCAGCTGGAGGCGCCCCCTGCACCACCGCGGGACGTCCCGGCTGTTGGAGGAAGTCCTGGAGGAGACCTCGACGACGACGACTCAGACCACAGCGCGGAGTCTTCTGAGCCGCAGGAGGCGGAAGGATGGGTCGCCCGACCCATCACCCGTGACGCCGCTCGCGGTTGTCACTTCCACGACGCACTCGACACCTTGCTGCGCCAGGCTTTCGACCGGCACACCTGGTCGATCGAGTATCGTTGTGTAGTCTACCAGCACAGTCGCGGGAGGTACCCGGACCGCTGGGAGGCTACCTGCCTAGTTCGTCGTCCGGAGGATGACCTCCGGGGTGCGGAGGCCGTTTCGGAGCACTATTCCATCTCCGAGAGGGACACTGCAGAGGCGGCTATGCAGGATGCAGCACGACGTGCACTCTCCCAGTACTGTTCTTTGTTCGGTGGGGTGGCCGACGGTCTTAACCTTCGGTACTACCCCCGCCGCCCTACTGGCAGCACAGAGAGTGTGGTTGTCTCACCTGTTGGTGAGGCTAACCCTAGGTTGAGCAGCGCAGTCAACCTAGTCGCAGTGCTTAACACTGAGCTGGATCACTCTCTGGACGAGCTGAGTAGGGCTCGAACGGAGATTGCGGAGTTGCGTGCTGAGCTGGCAGAGCGCCATCACCAGGAGGGTGGTTCTCCCGCTCCTGTTGGGACTCAGCACCCATACCGCTCGCCGCCACGTGGTCACCACACTTATGGTTCCCCTGCCTGTAAGACTAGGATAGATCTGGATCCTTAGATCGTTAGCGTCGAAGTTTGTAATAATTCTTAAGTCAGATGTCTCAGTCTTAAATAGTTAGTTTAGTTTGCTTATTAGTTGCTTCCATTTAGTTTAGTTTGCTTATCAGCTGCTTCCATTCAGTTTAGTTTGCTTATCAGTTGCTTGCATGCTTGTTATGGTGAACTTGTGCTGGATTTGAATCTTTGTAATGACTGTTGCCAACCTGTGGGTTTCCCCTGCAGTCTGGCCTAGCTATAATGTTAGTAAAGTCAGTTATTTAGTTGGGAAGCCATTTACTTCTACTTTCCTTCTTATCTGAGAAGCTGTGTTGAATCATAATGAGGATCAGTGAAGCTCTTTGTTCACTCAGTGTCATGAAGAATTCTGTATTCTCTTTTCTTATGCTGGAGGGTTGTAAGATCAACGCTGATGTATGAATGTCTTCCACAGATGTCTGACAACAGGCGCCGATGCAACAGGCGTGCTCAGCAAGAGCAGCATGACCAGCAGGAGGAACAACAGAGGCAGCCTCCCCCACCACCCCCGATGACAGTGGAGCAGATGTTCTTGATGCAGACTCAGGCAGTGCAGGCCATTGGGCAGACTCTGGCAGCCATGCAGCAGGCTCAACAGCAACCCCAACCCCAGTTGCAAGTGCAGATGCCCCAGATGCCACGGGATAAGCGTGGTGAGTTCATGAGAGGGCACCCTCCTACTTTCGCCCATTCTGCCGACCCCATGGACGCAGAAGACTGGCTGCGCACAGTGGAAAGAGAACTGCGCACCGCCCAATGTGACGACAGGGAGAAGGTTCTGTATGGTCCCCGTCAGCTAAGGGGAGCAGCCCAGTCCTGGTGGGAGTCCTACCTCGCCACACATGCTGACCCCGAAGCCATCACCTGGGAAGAATTCAGCGAGAGTTTCCGCAGGTACCATGTGCCAGAGGGACTGATGATCGTGAAGAAGGAGGAGTTTCTGGCCCTGAAGCAGGGACCCCTGTCTGTTAGTGAATACAGAGACAAGTTTCTACAGCTATCTCGTTATGCACCTGAGGATGTCAACACTGATGCTAAAAGGCAGTACAGGTTCATGAGGGGTTTGGTGGATCCCCTGCATTACCAGCTGATGAATCACACCTTCCCCACCTTCCAGCACCTGATCGATAGGGCAGTTATGACTGAGAAGAAGCGTAAGGATATGGAAGATCGGAAGCGCAAGATGAGTGGACCCCAGACCGGAGGCATCAGCCGTCCACGTTTCTCAGGCAGTTCATCTCAGCAAGGCAGGCCTGGTCACCCACAGGGATATCAGAATCAGAATCAGCGTCCGCATCAGCAGCAGTTTCAGAGACAGTATCCACAGCACCAGCAGTATCGTCAGAACAGCCAGCAGGGAGGTAATCAGTATCAGAAGCAGAACAACCAGGCACCTCGCCTTCCTGCCCCAGCAGCAAACCAGGGCAACCAAGCAGCCCCAGCGCAAGGAGGAGGCAGAGGATGTTTCCACTGTGGAGAACAAGGCCACTGGGCGATGCAGTGCCCAAAGAAGGCAGCGCAGCAGCAGACCAACCCCAATGCTCCAACAAGGCAAGGTGTGCTGCAGCCGGCAGCAGGCAATCGTAACCAAGCGTACAACCGTGGAAAGGTGAACCACTTGGAGGCCGAAGTGATCCAGGATGCACCAGATGTGGCAGTAGGTATGTTCTCAGTCGAATCTCATCCCACGAAAGTGCTATTTGATACTGGTGCAACTCATTCATTTGTCACTGCAACCTGGGTAGAATTGCATAACATCTCAGTAGAGGCAATGATGCCGCCCATGAGGATAAATTCGGTTGGTGGCAAGGTGCAAACAGATAAAATATGCTCAAATATAAGGGTGGAAATAAGGGGGATAGGGTTCCCCAGTGATCTAATAGTAATAGACACCCCTGGGATAGATGTCATTCTAGGGATGAATTGGTTAATGAAGTATGAAGCGAATGTTAGCTGTGACAAGAGGACCGTAACATTGAAGTCCCCGTCAGGAGAAGAGGTAGTGGCCGAGCTAAGGATGCCTAAATCAGCGGAGGGTGTCTGTCACCAGATTTCAGTTGATAGTAAGGAGCCCTACCCGCTCGAGGCTATCAAGGTTGTGTCGGACTTTCCGGACGTATTTCCCGAGGAGCTAACGGGCATGCCACCCGAGAGAAAAGTCGAATTTGCCATAGAGCTTATCCCTGGTACCGCCCCCATTTCCAAAAGAGCCTATCGAGTGTCTGGACCAGAATTGGTGGAACTCAAGAAGCAGATAGATGAGATGTTAGAGAAGGGTTACATCAGACCAAGTACCTCGCCTTGGGCCGCTCCGGTGTTGTTTGTAGAGAAGAAAGATGGTACCAAAAGGATGTGCATAGACTACAGATCCTTGAATGAAGTCACTGTCAAGAACAAGTACCCCCTGCCAAGGATAGAAGATTTGTTCGACCAGCTCAGAGGTGCCAGCGTATTCTCGAAGATAGATCTGAGGTCAGGCTACCATCAACTCAGAATCCGACCCTCGGACATACCAAAGACAGCATTCATCACCAAGTATGGGTTATATGAATTCACAGTTATGTCCTTTGGTTTGACAAATGCGCCAGCCTTCTTTATGTACCTGATGAACAGTGTGTTCATGGATTATCTGGACAAGTTTGTGGTAGTGTTTATCGATGATATTCTCATATACTCTCGAAGTGAGGAAGATCATGTAGAGCATTTGAAGATGGTATTGCAAAGACTTCGAGAGCATCAGTTGTATGCCAAGCTAGGCAAATGCGAGTTCTGGATTCATGAAGTCCTGTTTCTGGGTCACATCATAAATCAAGATGGGTTGGCAGTGGATCCAAAGAAAGTGGCAGATATCCTGAACTGGAAGGCACCAAAGGATGTTCGTGGGATCAAGAGCTTCATTGGAATGGCTGGGTATTATAGGCGTTTCATCGAAGGCTTCTCAAAGATTGCTAGGCCAATGACAGCGTTACTAGCGAAGAAAGTTGAGTTTAAGTGGACCCAAAAGTGTCAGGAAGCATTTGAAGAACTGAAAAATAGATTGACTACAGCTCCGGTGTTAGTCCTGCCTGATGTTCACAAGCCATTCTCAGTGTATTGTGATGCTTCTTACACCGGATTGGGATGTGTGCTAATGCAAGAAGGAAGAGTTGTAGCATACTCATCTCGACAGCTGAAGATCCATGAGAAAAATTATCCCACACATGACCTAGAGTTGGCAGCAGTAGTTCATGCTTTGAAGACCTGGAGACATTACCTGTATGGGCAGAAGTGCGACATTTACACAGATCATAAAAGTCTGAAGTACATATTCACCCAGTCAGAGTTAAACATGAGACAGCGAAGATGGTTGGAATTGATCAAAGATTATGAGTTGGAGATACATTACCATCCAGGCAAAGCCAATGTGGTTGCAGATGCTCTGAGCAGGAAGAGTCAAGTCAATATGATGGCCACGTACCCAATGCCATATGAGTTAGCCAAGGAGTTCGACAGACTAAGTCTCGGTTTCCTGAACAGTACGCAAGGAATAACAGTGGAATTAGAGCCCACCCTAGAGCGGGAGATCAAAGAAGGGCAGAAGGATGATGAAAACATCAACAAGATCCGGCAGCTAATCTTAGAAGGAAGAGGCAAAGACTTTCGAGAGGATGAAGAGGGAGTAATATGGTTCAAGGACCGATTGTGTGTCCCCGACCTCAAACCTATTCGGGAACTGATCCTCAAGGAAGCTCATGAGACAGCCTACTCCATACACCCGGGAAGTGAAAAGATGTACCAGGATTTAAAAAGGAGGTTTTGGTGGTATGGCATGAAAAGAGAAATCGCAGAATATGTCGCCATCTGTGATAGCTGTCAAAGAACCAAAGCAGAGCATCAAAGGCCCGCCGGATTGTTGCAGCCATTGCGGATTCCTCAGTGGAAGTGGGATGAGATCGGGATGGATTTTATAGTTGGCCTACCTCGTACCCGGGCCGGTTATGATTCCATCTGGGTGGTTGTGGACCGCTTAACAAAGGTGGCCCATTTCATACCTGTGAAGACCACATATACCGGAGCAACGTTAGCTGAGTTATACATGTCACGGATAGTCTGCTTTCATGGTGTGCCGAAGAAGATAGTGTCAGATCGAGGAACGCAGTTCACCTCTCATTTTTGGCAGCAGCTACAAGAAGCTTTGGGCACCCATTTGAACTTCAGTTCGGCTTATCACCCGCAGACAGACGGTCAGACTGAAAGAACTAATCAGATCCTAGAAGATATGCTGAGAGCCTGTGCGTTGCAAGACAAGTCAGGATGGGACAAAAGGTTACCTTATGCGGAATTCTCCTACAACAATAGCTACCAGGCCAGCTTGAAGATGTCACCGTTTCAGGCACTCTATGGGCGGAGTTGTAGGACTCCGCTGCATTGGGACCAGCCTGGAGAGAGACAGGTGTTTGGCCCCGACATCCTGCTTGAAGCCGAAGAGAATATCAAAATGGTTCGGGAGAATCTGAAGATAGCACAATCAAGGCAGCGAAGCTACGCGGACCGAAGGAGAAGAGAACTGAGTTTCGAAGTGGGGGATTTCGTCTATCTGAAGGTGTCACCTATCAGGGGAGTCAGAAGGTTCGGAGTTAAAGGCAAGTTAGCACCCCGGTACGTTGGACCATATCAGATTCAAGCAAAGCGTGGAGAAGTGGCTTACCAACTCAACCTACCAGAAAGTTTGTCGGCAGTGCACAATGTGTTCCACGTGTCACAATTGAAGAAGTGTCTGCGAGTACCGGAAGAACAGTTGCCAGTGGAGGGTTTGGAAGTCCAGGAGGATCTGACATACATAGAGAAGCCAACGCAGATTCTGGAGTTTGCAGACAGAGTCACCCGGAGGAATACCATCAGAATGTGCAAAGTCAGATGGGGTCACCACTCCGAGGAAGAAGCAACCTGGGAACGAGAAGATGATCTGAAAGCCAAATACCCTGAACTCTTTGCTGACCAACCCTGAATCTCGGGGCGAGATTCTTTTAAGGGGGATAGGTTTGTAACACCCTGAATTTGGGGGTATAAAATTTCTTTGCTCATATTCACAAATTCAGGTGTTACTTCCCTTTTCTCATCCTTCCCCAATCTTCTCTTTCTCATTTCTATAGGAGAAAAGTGGTTATTTTATTTGTAACTATAGTCTATTAGCTCAAACTCCAAGGGAGTATGAATTGTTGCATCATGTTGAACCCTAGATTTCACTTTTGTTTGGTGCATAATTCTTAGAAAGTCTAATTTGAATTTGTGGCTTATTTGAATTTGAATCAAATAGAGAAAATAAAAAGAAAAGGGAAAACAATTGCTGGAATAAAAGAAAAAGGGAAAAAGCCCAAACCCCCGCCCCCCTCGGCCTTTCGGCCCAATTGGCCCATCCCGCGCGCGCGCCTCCCCCCCCTCCTCTCTCTGCTCGCCCGGCCCCACCCGTCAGCGCAGCCGGCCCAATCCCGCGCGCGCCCGCTTCCCCCGCTCTCTCTGCTCGCCCGGCCCCACCCGTCGGCGCAGCCGCTTTCCCCGCGCCCACGCCCGCTTTCCCCTCTCTCTGCCCGCGGGCCCCGGCTGTCAGCTTCTCCGTCTTCGCGTAACCGCCGCCCCGGTCCGCGCGTGCCGCGGACTCCGCGCCCACGTCGCGCGTGGGGCTCGCCACCACCTCGCCCTTGGCCACTTGAGCCCCGAACCTCGCTCGCCATCTCCCCCTCCCTCATTTGCGCACCCGCAGACCCCTCCCTCACCTTCCCCTCGCCGCGCGCACGCCAAAGCGCAGCCGCCATTAAACCGCCGCCGCCCGAGCTCGTTTCTCCGTCGCCGTTGGAGCCCCGCCGTGCCTTCTGCCACGGTGAGCTTCGCCCCGACGTCCGCAACCCGGGACACGCCCCAATTTTCCCTCTCCCTCCCCGAATTCCTCTGCCCGCGCTCACCCGCCGTTCGCTGCGCAGCCGCCGAGGTCCGCCACCGTCGACTCGGGCTGCCGCCGCGTCTCCGTCGCCCCCGAGGAGTCCCCGGGGTTCGCCTTGAGGTAAGGAACCTCCCATGCCCTCTCCCTTCCCCTCTATTGCACTCTGTCGCGCTTAATTCCTCGTCGGAGTTGCTTAACGCCGCCGCCGAGCCGCTTCGCTGTGAATCGCCCCCCTCCGGTGCCCCTGTCCCGACCTAGTCCCCACCAAAAGGTTCCCCGCGCCCTCCCCAACCTCCCCGGCCATTCAGATCGCCCCAAGGACCCGCAGGGCCCCCGCGCCCCTCGTCTCCGGCGAGCTCCTCCGCCGCGGGGACGGGCGCCGCCACCTCAGCTGGCTGGGGAAGGAGACAGAAGCCAGCCGCCCCATCCCCGCCGTCCATCTCAGATCGGGCGGCCCCGTTTTAAATAGGCCGAGTCCAATCCTAGCCGTCCGCCCAAGATCCAACGGCCCAGAGCCGTTTCCCCCGCGCCCCGCCTCCCTGCCGCTGGGCCCCGCCTGTCAGCCCGCCTGCGCCCCGCGCTACTCGCCCGACCCCGCCTGTCAGCCCGCCTGCGCCCCGCGCTGCCCGCCCGGTCCCGCCTGTCAGCCGTCCGCCCCGCGCTGCCCGCCCGGCCCCGCCTGTCAGCCGCTCAGGCCGCCGCGCGCTCGCGCGCCCGCCCGCGATCTAATCTCGGGCGTTGATTTGAGATCCAACGGCTATGAAGGCCCGATACCCCTTCGCCCGCACGTTTTCTTAAAGAGACCCCCGGTTTTCTGAAATTTAACCCGCCGTCCCTGGTTTCTCGCAGTTAGGTCCTCGGACCTTTTATTTAATTCAAAATAAGTATTTAGGGTATATTTTTAATCCCTAAACTTGTAAAATTCATAACTTTGCCATATGAACTCCAAATTAGGTGCTTCAAATTGCAAAATGTTCATAATATTACTATCTATCTGTTTATGCAATGTTTCCCTGCTGTTTCTATGTCCCAATTAATAGTTGATCATTAGGGTAAAATTGATGTTATGGGAACCCTATTTGAGATAAATAAAAGATAGTAGATTTTAATAAAAGTTGGAGCACTTAAGTTTAGGAACTTAAAACCAGATAATGATTTAATCCCACCACTGACTTAAACCTGAGTAGTGGATAATGAATCCTTTTGTATAGTCCTCTACCCTAGACCTAGAGAATACCAGAGTGCCTATCCCTTTTCTATTATGAACTTGTGATCTCTCTACTGCATATGTTTGGTATATTGTTTTGTTTGTTATTTCCCAAGTGCATAGTGTGAATGATTACTTTACGTAGACAACGAGCAGTCTGTGTTTCCTGAGGGAGTTGCAGAGGAAGTTCCTGATCAGCAGTTTGGTGAAGGCAAGTGTCCTCTGACCCATTATGTCCTATCTACTTATAATTCACTGTCCCGCAAACAATGATCAACCTAAGGATTGACTAGCTTTCTATTTACTTATCCTTGTTTACCCTTTTGGATTATCATGGTTAGCTTTATGCTATTGCTTTACTTTAATCAATGAACATGATGTGAATATTATGATACGATACTGTTATCCTGATGATATTGATGATCTTGTGATACTCTAGGGGGCTCAGGCTGTTTCCTGAGTACCTCTCCGTAAGGACCTGTTCGTTGAGAGACCACCCGGGATAACAGTGCAACCATGAGGGTGAAATGGGACGCCCTTAGCTAATTAATTAGAGGAACTAGAGGTGTAGTTGCTTCGCCGTCGTGCCGTCAATGGGGTCCAGGCACAGTGCTTGCTCTGCCGAGGTTGGGTGCCGAGGTTCTTTCGATTTGCTTTTGTTAGTCACCCTCCTGCGGGGAGAGGTACTGTGTTTATCAAGCTGGAGAAACCTAATGGGTGGGTATGACCTCTAGGGAATCTTTGTAAAGGCTACGTAGTGATACCCTGCCGGACCACCTAGGAAGTGATCAATGGGGAGTCATGATCCCCGGGCAGAACGGGAATCACGGCTCATGGGTAAAGTGTGCGACCTCTGCAGAGGGTAATGAAACTGATATATCAGCCGTGCTCACGGTTAAGAGCAGCCTTGGGATCCTCTTTGATTAGAGATACAGATGGTTCGAGATACAAGGATTATGTTATGGTTTTGGTTCGAATATGATGATGTTGTTCCTCGATGAGGAAATGGTTCATGGGTTGGTTAATGATAAAATCTGGCTTCTACTAATGATAAATACCTGTCCAACTAAAAGCAACTGCTTGAGCCTAACCCCACATAAAGCTAGTCCACTTCAGCCAAACGGGACATTTGCTGAGTACGTTGATGTGTACTCATCCTTGCTTTACCACAAAACACCAGGTTGTCTGCATTGTAATCACTGCTCCGGAGAAGGCGAGGTCGTGGAAGGAGACTTCCAGGAGTTCCAAGACTACGACGAATTCTAGGTGTGGGTTGGCGGTAACCCCCAGTCAGCTGCCTGTGAAGGCCTTATCGTTACTGCGTTTCGCTAGCACTTTGATTTAACTGTTAAGTTGATGACTATGTGGATGTCTATGACTCTATGATGTAATAAGTTAATACTCTTTTAAGTTATTATTCGAGCAATGTGCATTGATGTTCATTTATGTAATCGCTGTGTACGTGAGTTCTGATCCTGGCACGTACATAGTTCGCACTTGGTTTGCCTTCCAAAACCGGGTGTGACACAGATCCTCTAGGACTCAAATGTGATACAATTACTAGTCCCAGGAGGCTAGTAAACACATTTATACATCAGATGATTCCAGATCTGCTTAAACGAGACAAACCTATAAAGGTGGCGATCAACTTTAAGAGTTGGTCCACAACTCGGGACATATCATCAGAGTGGAGCTGAAGTAGCCCGATATACGCAGCGAAGCAATTCAGCGGTCCAACAGCCACAGGCAAGGTTGGGAACAGTCGTAACTCTTACCCGATCTCCTTTTTCTGAAAAACAACAAATAAGCAAGGGTGAGTACAAACGTACTCAACAGCCCACCTTCACCCGCGGAATTGGGAAATCAGATATAATGCATGGAATATGTGGAGCTCAGGATATTTTGCAGAAACAACAATATTTTATGCAGGGTTGTTTCGAAAAATGTATTGTATTTTTGCAAAGCGCATCCTCTCCCAAAGGAGCAGGAAGTTTTTCAATATTAGAACAAAATCCCCTAGACTAAACCATCCAGGTTTCTCAGCAGTTTCCCACTGGTTTTCATTTTCAAAAACGACTACTGGACTTCCCATCCACCATAGCTCACGGCTCAACCGCCGACCTTTTAAAAAACCACTTCTCTCAAACGCACCCTTTTTTGGAAACAAAACACTAATTGCCATACCACACCAGACTCGTCCATTCCTGTGGACACAGACTATTTGTCGGTGTTTCGACCCCGGGGGGGTCCCTGGACCGACGAGTAAATTGTCGCTGCGTGTCCCAGCCCAGATGGGTAGGTGCGAGACGGGACACAAAGGGGGGAGAACAGTAAGGGGAAACCACGGCCTTCGTGTTGTCCTACGCCCAGGGCGGATGGATGCGCTTGCAGTAGGGGGTTACAAGCGTTCGCGTGGGAGAGAGAGAGAGCGAGAGCCTTATACGTCGGCTCGTTCTCCCGCGCGGCCAACCTTCCCATACGAGAGCCCTCGACCTTCCTTTTATAGGCGTAAGGAGAGGGTCCAGGTGTATAATGGGGGTGTAGCAGTGTGCTAACGTGTCTAGCAGAGAGGAGCTAGAGCCCTAAGTACATGCCGTCGTGGCAGTCGGAGAGGTTTTGGCACCCTGTTCATGTGATGTCGTGGCCGTTGGAGGAGCGCTGGAGCCCTGCGGAAGTACAACTGTCGGGGCTGTCGGATCCTTGCTGACGTCTCCTTGCTGACGTAAGGAGCTGGGAGCTGCCGTCGTCATGGAGCGTGTGGGGTATCATCATTACTTGCTTACTGGGGCGAGCCAGATGGGACGCCGGTCTTGTTCCCCGTAGCCTAAGCTAGCTAGGGGCAGGGTAATGATGGCCCCCCTGGCGACGTGGCCGGTCCGGACCCGAGTTTGGGCGAGGTGGCGACTCCTCCGAGGTCGAGGTTGAGTCCGAGCCCTGGGGTCGGGCGAGGCGGAGTCCATCGTCTTCCGGAGCCAAGGCTGAGTCCGAGCCCTGGGGTCGGGCGAGGCGGAGTTCGTCGTCTTCCGGAGCCGAGGCTGAGTCTAAGCCCGAGGGTCGGGCGAGGCGGAGTTCGTCGTCTTCTATGTCGTGGTTGAGTCCGAGCCCTGGGGTCGGGCGAGGCGAAGTCCATCTTCCGAGGCCGAGACGGGGGCCGAACCCTAGGGTCGGGCGAGGCGGAGCTTCCTATGTCGCCCGAGGCTGGACTTAGCCGCTATCGACCTCACTCTGGCGAGTGGCACGGCAGTCGGAGCAGGGAAGGCGGTGCTGTTTTCTTGTCAGGTCGGTTAGTGGAGCGGTGAAGTGACTGCGGTCACTTCGGCTCTGTCGACTGAAGAGCGCGCGTCAGGATAAAGTGTCAGGCGATCCTTGCATTAGATGCTCCTGCGATACGGTCGGTTGGCGTGGCGATCTGGCCAAGGTTGCTTCTCTGCAAAGACTGGGCCTCGGGCGAGCCAAAGGTGTGTCCGTTGCTTGAGGGGGCCCTCGGGCAAGACGTGAATCCTCCAGGGTCGGTCGCCTTTGCCTGAGGCTGGGCTCGGGTGAGGCGAGATCGTGTCCCTTGAGTGGACTGAGCCTTGACCTTAATCGCGCCCATCAGGCCTTTGCAGCTTTGTGCTGATGGGGGGTTACCAGCTGAGATTAGGAGTCTTGGCGGTACCCCTAATTATGGTCCCCGACAGTAGCCCCCGAGCCTCGAAGGGAGTGTTGATACTCGCTTGGAGGCTTTTGTCACACTTTTTTGCAAGGGGACCGGCCTTCCTCGGTTGCGTTTCGTTCCGGTGGGTGCGCGCGAGCGCACCCGCCGGGTGTAGCCCCCGAGGCCTCGGAGGAGTGGTTTGACTCCTACGAGGTCTTAGCACGTTTCGTGATGCTTCGGTCGGTCTGGTTGTTCCCTCATGCAAACTGGCCGTAGCCCGGGTGCATAGTCGAGTCCCAAGTTCTCGGGCTGGTATGTTGACGCTGTCAACGGTTTGGTTGGAGCCGGGTTTGCGAGAGCAGCCCCCGAGCCTCTGCACAGAGCGAGAGGACGGTCAAGGACAAACTCGGCTTTTTTCATACGCCCATCTGTCGCCTTTCCGCAAGGAGGAGGGGGGGAAGCACCATGTTGCCCTCGGAGGGCGCCGAACATGGTGTCTCCAGTGAGTTGCTAGCGGGTGATCCGAGTGGACGCCCGTGCCCCATTCGTTAGGGGTCGGCTAGTGGCCCGGAGGCGCGCTCCAAAAGTACCAGCGGGTGATTCGCCGGACCCGGTCCCCTTTTGACGGGGTCCGAGGGCTCGATGCCTTCCTCTGGTGGGATTCCGTTACAAAATCGTTCCCGTCGGTCACGAAAATGTCCTAGGGTACCTCGGGAGCGTAGCCCGAGCCTTGGTTATGTATCGAACGTACCCAGGGTCATCCCTCGCTCTGCGTGCTCTGAGGCGGCTGTCGAACCCTTCGGGAACCAGCCTACGAACCCCTGATCAGTAGTGGGCGCAGAGCTCCAGTGGCCTGAGGCGGCCGTTGAACCCTTCCGAGGGGCCAGCCTTCGAACCTCTGACCAGTAGTGGGCGCGGAGCCCGAGTGCTCTGAGGCGGCTGTTGAACCCTTTCGAGGGGCCAGCCTTCGAACCTCTGATCAGTAGGGGGCTCGGGGCCCGCTTCCTTTGCGGAGAAGGATCCCTTTCGGAGTATCCCCTTTCCCGGTCCCTGTGGCAAGAGAGAGAGAGAGGAAGTAGAAAAGGATACGAAATCGAATGACGTGGCACACCTTTTTTGACGCGGTTATTATGGCGGAGGTGAAGCGTCGCTCGCTTCGTCTGCCAAAGGTGCCGCCTGCCCTGCCGCAGGGTTAATGCGACGGGACAAGTGGTTGGCGGGGCAGCCGTTGCGCGTGCGCGGGCCGTTCGAGGAACGGAACACGGGCGCGTCGTCTTCACGCCGTGGGAGAGGGCTCTCTCGCTGTCCTAGGAGGGGACGTGAGCCTGCAGGCGATTTGACTGTTGCTTTCGCCCGCCTGCCGCCACCATTACTGCCGGCCCACTTTTGGCCATATCGATCGTCGCGCTTCTCCCACGGCTGACTGACCCGTGACCGATGTGCCCGGTTGGCACTGTTGGGCCGTGCGCAAGGTCGCCTCGAGTCGCGGCACTGGTTCCGCAGTCGAGAAGGCGCGGTACTGGCGTGAGTGGCGGTGCAGTTTCTCGCACGTAGTAACCGGCGCGCCGGTTACATGACGTGCGGGCCTAGGCCTCCATGCTGGACGCGTCGATGTCGAAAGGGTGCGCCCCCTTGGTGCAGTTGCATGCCGCCTGCATGGCGGTTCGTCCTTTTACCCGCTGGTCTGGGCGAAAGTGGAGGAGCGCTTGTAACCGCTGGGCAGTTACGTGTACCGCGCGCGGCGGTTTGGCCTCTTCCGTCCTGGGCCAGCTCGCATGACGCGTGGGACCCAGCCCCCGTGTCGTAGGGGGAGGACCTTGGAGCGTGTTGGAGAAGACTCAGTCCACGCCGGCTGAGGACGCAAGTGGGGAGAGTCACCTTTAAAAGGTGGGTGACCCCCTTGGATGGCAACCATGTCTTCGCACTCTCCTCATGCATCGCGCCCTTCCACCTTCCGAGCCCCCGGATGGGGAGCGCTCGCGTTGCTTTCGTCTCGTCGTCGTCGAAGGAACGCAACTTCGCGGAAGTTGGTACCTTTCAGCCATCGCTCGGCTTCAAGGATTTTCATCAGGCAGCCCTGCTGCATCCCCTCGCCGGTGGTCACCCAAGACGGTGACCACCAGCTTGATGGTGGGGAGAAGCGAGCCGGGCTGCGGCCTCCGCCCCTCCCTCAGCTTCAAGGATGTTCATCATCCTTGCTGGGGCAGAGGGCGGGCTGAGCCGGAGCTCTACCTCTCGCACGCGTTCGTGGGTCACTCCCTCCTTCAGCATTCAGGGGAGAGGGTGCTCACTGGCCTAGCGGAAGGGGCGGACTCCGACAACGCGGGGCTGGTCGGCCGCGAGCGTCGTCAGCTTCAGCGTGTTGGGCTCACTGGCTCAGCTAGCTCTGGCTCGGCTCCCAGTGCCCCCTTCCGTCGTATGAGCGATCGCCGCACCGTGCGCACCGGAGGGCCGCCCAAGACGTCGTGCGCTGCTAGGGTGGCGTTCGTGTTCTTGGGCTGTCCTGCCTTTGCTCCGGTACGACGCCTCTTGCGCGGAGGTCAGTGCTTCGCCTATCCGGGAGGATCCGAGTGGGGATCTGCTGGTGGGCAGATGGCTGCCGTCATCGACGTTGAGGTGGTGGTGGCTGAAGAAGTCCTCGTTGCCGACGAGATCGCCGCCACCATCCACGCTCCGGGCCTCCGGCTCTATGGCTTTGATAGCTTGTCCTTGCCCCTCGAGTGGGGACGTGGGCGAGGAGCTCGTCGCAGTAGCGTCCGCCCTGGGGTCATCGCTGCTGCTGTTTGGCCACTCGGGGCGGAGGTCGTTGTTGCTGCTACCGGAGCGGGCGTCGGCGAGCCACCAGGGGTTTTGTCGCCCCGCAGGCCCTCCAATGTGGGGGGTTGTTCGTACCTGCGGGAGTGGAACCGGAGTTTCGTTTGTAATGGCACCTTGAGTGCCGGTGTTTGTTCATTATGGCTGTCGGGGCCTGAACACTTTATCATCGTAATATAAGGTTGTGTCTCTTTTCCTCCTGTTTTGCGTATCTGGACTCGTTCGTCAGTAGCAGGATTGCTTACCCAAGTAAGAGTTATTTTTCACGGTAGGCGACGAGTGAGGTATCCATATCCCAGAGGCGTAGGAGTCCCTCGGCTCGGTCGGCCTTGCCACTTACATGCACTCTTATTCGTTTCTTGGGGTCCTGTTACTGATATAGCCGGGAGACGTGAAAGTCGTTTTGATGGAAGACTTTTTTCGAGGAAAATTTTGACGCAGAGGGGATTCGCCCCTTCTAGCCCTCGAGGGAGGGTCGGGCTTTGCCGAGGCAAGGCCGATCCTTCCTTGATGGTTAGATTTTATTGGCGTATGTAAACGAGGTGTATGAATGACTTGAAAACATCTTAAGGGTAGAAGTGACGTAGCTGTCGAATGTTCCAAGCGTTGCTGTAGACCTCGCCTTGACTGTTGGCCAGTTTGTATGTTCTGGGCTTCAAAATCTTGGCGATGATGAATGGCCCTTCCCAGGGAGGCGTGAGCTTGTGCCACCCTCGAGCGTCTTGTCGTAGTCGAAGCACCAAGTCGCCCACCTGGAGGTCTCGGGACCGAACCCCTCGGGCGTGGTAGCGTCGCAGGGACTGCTGATACCACGCCGAGTGTAGTAAGGCCATGTCCCGAGCCTCTTCCAGCTGGTCCAGTGAGTCTTCTCGGTTGGTCTGGTTGCGTCAGTCGTCGTAGGCCCTCGTCCTTGGGGAACCGTATTCTAAGTCTGTGGGCAAGATGGCCTCGGCCCCATAGACTAGAAAGAACGGTGTGAAGCCCGTGGCTCAGCTCGGCGTTGTCCTCAGGCTCCAGACCACCAAGGGGAGTTCCTTCATCCATCGCCTGCCGAACTTGTGGAGGTCGTTGTAGATCCTCGGCTTGAGTCCTTGCAGAATCATGCTGTTGGCACGTTCTACCTGCCCATTCGTCATGGGGTGTGCTACGGCGGCCCAGTCCACCCGGATGTGGTGGTCTTCGCAGAAGTCTAGGAACTTTCTGCCGGTGAACTGGGTGCCGTTGTCGGTGATGATGGAGTTTGGGACCCTGAAGCGATGGATGATGTTGGTGAAGAATGCCACCGCCTGTTCGGACCTGATGCTGTTTAGGGGTCGGACCTCGATCCACTTGGAGAATTTGTCGATGGCAACCAGTAGGTGCGTGTAGCCCCTGGGTGCCTTCTGCAAGGGACCGACGAGGTCCAGACCCCACACAGCAAACGACCAGGTGATGGGTATTGTTTGTAGAGCCTGAGCGGGTAGGTGCGTCTGCCTAGCGTAGAATTGACACCCTTGGCAAGTGCGGACAATTCTAGTGGCGTCGGCCACCGCGGTCGGCCAGTAGAAACCTTGTCGGAAAGCGTTCCCAATAAGGGCTCGAGGCGCTGCGTGATGACCGCAAGCCCCCGAGTGTATTTCTTGTAAGAGCTCCTGGCCTTCGGCGATGGATATGCATCGCTGGAGGATGCCGGAGGGGCTGCGGTGGTAGAGCTCCTTCCCGTCACCCAGCAAGACGAATGATTTGGCGCGTCGCGCTAGTCGCCGAGCTTCGGCTCGGTCGAGGGGCAGCTCTCCTCGGTGGAGATATTGCAGGTACGAGGTCTGTCAGTCTCGACCAGGCGGGACCCCATCCCGCCCTCCCTCGACGCGCAGTGCCTCACCCTCGGGGGCCGAGGGTGCCTTGGGCTGAGCCGAGGGTGCCTCGAGCTGAGCCGAGGCTGCCTCGGGCAGGGCCGAGGCCTTCTCGGGCTTGGGCGTGTCGTTGGTCTTGACTGAGGGTTGATGTAGGTCCCGGGAGAAGACGTTCGGGGGAACCGTTGTTCACGCCGAAGCTATCTTCGCCAGCTCGTCCGCAGTCTCGTTGTACCGCCAGGCGACGTAGTTGACCTCGAGCCCGTAGAACTTGTCCTCCAGGCGCCGAACCTCGTCGCAGTAGGCTTCCATCTTCGGGTCGCGGCAATGGGAGTTCTTCATGACTTGGTCGATGACAAGCTGCGAGTCATCGCGAGCGTCGAGGCGTCGGACCCCTAGCTCGATGGTGATGCGCAACCCATTGACCAGAGCCTCATACTCGGCCACATTGTTGGATGCCGAGAAATGGAGGCGTAGCACGTAGCGGAGGTGCTTCCCGAGGGGCGAGATGAAGAGCAGGCCCGTGCCTGCCCCTGTTGTCATTAGCGATCCGTCGAAAAACATGGTCCAGAGTTCCGGTTGGATCGGAGCTGCCGGGAGCTGGGTGTCGACCCATTCAGCCACAAAGTCTGCCAAGACTTGGGACTTGATGGCCTTTCGAGGGGCGAACGAGATTGTCTCGCCCATGATTTCCACCGCCCACTTTGCAATCCTACTCGAGGCCTCTCGGCACTGGATGATCTCCCCCAGGGGGAAGGATGACACCACAGTCACCGGATGAGACTCGAAGTAGTGTCGCAACTTCCACCGCGTCAGAATCACCGCGTACAGTAGCTTCTGAATTTGTGGGTAGCGGATCTTGGTCTCGGACAGTACCTCACTAATGAAGTAGACCGGCCTCTGGACGGGCAATGCATGCCCTTCTTCTCGCCTTTCGACCACGATCGCGGCGCTGACCACCTGAGTGGCAGCGGCGACGTAGATTAAGAGGGCTTCTCCGGCAGCGGGAGGCACCAGGATGGGTGCGTTCGTAAGGAGCGCCTTCAGGTTCCCGAGGGCTTCCTTGGCCTCGGGGGTCCAAGTGAAGCACTCGGTCTTTCTTAAGAGGCGGTACAGGGGTAGGCCTCTTTCGCCGAGGCGCGAGATGAAGCGGCTCAGAGCCGCAAGGCATCCCATGACCCTCTGTACGCCTTTCAAGTCCTTGATAGACCCCATGTTGGTGATGGCCGCGATTTTCTCTGGGTTGGCCTCGATGCCCCGCTCGGAGACGATGAACCCCAAGAGCATCCCTCGGGGGACTCCGAAGACGCACTTCTCGGGGTTGAGTTTTACGCCTTTCGCCTTGAGACACTTGAATGTCATTTCAAGGTCGGAGAGGTGGTCGGAGGCTTTCCTCGTCTTGACTACGATGTCATCGACGTAAGCCTCGACGGTCCGGCCAATGTGCTCTCCGAACACGTGGTTCATGCACCTTTGGTATGTCGCACCCGCATTCCTCAAACCAAATGGCATAGTAACATAGCAGTACATGCCAAAAGGTGTGATGAAAGAAGTCACGAGCTGGTCGGACTCTTTCATCCTAATTTGGTGATACCCTGAGTAGGCATCAAGGAAAGACAGGGTTTCGCACCCAGTAGTGGAATCCACGATTTGATCGATGCGAGGCAGAGGGTAGGGAACCTTCGGACATGCTTTGTTCAGACCACTGTAGTCTACACACATCTGTCATTTCCTTCCTTTCTTTCTCACAAGCACAGGGTTGGCAAGCCATTCGGGATGGAATACCTCTTTGATGAACCCTGCGGCCATCAGCTTGTGGATCTCCTCGCCTATGGCTCTACGCTTTTCTTCGTCGAATCGGCGCAGAGGCTGCTTCACGGGTAGGGCTCCAGCTCAGATATCCAGCGAGTGCTCGGTGACATCCCTCGGTATGCCAGGCATGTCCGAGGGACTCCACGCAAAGACTTTGGCGTTCGCGCGGAGAAAGTCGACGAGCACTGCTTCCTATTTGGGGTCGAGCTCGGAGCCGATCCGTATCTGCTTGGAGGCGTCATTGCTGGGGTCGAGAGGGACGGACTTAACCGTCTTTGCTGGCTCGAAGTTGCTGGCGTGGCGCTTCGCATCTGGTGCCCCCTTGGAGAGGCTCTCCAGGTCAGCAATGAGGGCCTCAGATTCGACGAGGGCCTCGGCGTACTCCACGCACTCCACGTCACATTCGTACGCGTGTCGGTACGTGGGGCCGACGGTGATGACCCCGTTGGGGCCCGGTATTTTGAGCTTGAGGTAGGTGTAGTTGGGGACGGTCATGAACTTAGCGTAGCATGGCCTCCCCAGTACTGCGTGGTAGGTTCCTCGGAACCCAACCACCTCGAACGTGAGGGTTTCCCTTCGGAAGTTGGAGGGAGTCCCGAAGCAGACGGGCAGATCGAGTTGTCCGAGGGGTTGGACGCGTTTCCTGGGGATGATCCCGTGAAAAGGCGTCGCGCCTGTCCGGATCGAGGACAGATCGATCTGCAGGAGCCCGAGGGTCTCGGCGTAGATGATGTTGAGGCTGCTGCCTCCGTCCATGAGGACCTTGGTGAGCCTGACATTGCCGATGACGGGGTCGACAACGAGCGGATATTTCCCCGGGCTCGGCACGCGGTCGTGATGGTCGCCCTGGTCGAAGGTGATGGGCTTGTCGGACCAGTCTAGGTAGACTGGCGCTGCCACCTTTACCGAGCAGACCTCTCGACGCTCTTGCTTGTGGTGCCGGGCCGAGGCGTTCGCCACTTGCCCACCATAGATCATGAAGCTGTCATGGACCTCAGGAAACTCCTCTGCCTTGTGATCCTCCTTCTTGTCGTTGTCGTGGGCCCTGCCACCTTCCGCAGGTGGCCCGGCCTTGTGAAAGTGGCGCCGAAGCATGACGCACTCCTCAAGGGTGTGTTTGATGGGCCCCTGATGATAGGGGCACGGCTCCTTGAGCATCTTATCGAAGAGATTGGCACCTCCAGGAGGTTTCCGAGGGTTCTTGTACTCAGCGGCGGCGACAAGGTCCGCGTCGGTGGCGTCGCGTTTCGCTTGCGACTTCTTCTTGTTCTTCTTCTTGGTGCCGTGCTGAGCGGACGCCTCGGGGACGTCTTCCGGCTGGCGGCCCTGGGGCTGCTTGTCCTTTTGGAAGATGGCCTCAACCGCCTCCTGGCCAGAGGCGAACTTGGTGGCGATGTCCATCAGCTCGCTCGCCCTGGTGGGGGTCTTGCGACCCAGCTTGCTCACCAGGTCGCGGCAGGTGGTGCTGGCGAGGAACGCGCCGATGACGTCCGAGTTGGTGACATTGGGCAGCTCGGTGCGCTGCTTCGAGAATCGCCGGATGTAGTCCCGGAGAGACTCTCCCGGCTGCTGGCGGCAGCTTCGGAGATCCCAGGAGTTCCCAGGGCGCACGTACGTGCCCTGGAAGTTGCCGGCGAAGGCTTGGACCAGGTCGTCCCAGTTGGAGATTTGCCCCGGAGGCAGATGCTCCAGCCAGGCTCGAGCAGTGTCGGAGAGGAACAGGGGGAGGTTGCGGATGATGAGGTTGTCATCGTCCGTTCCACCCAGCTGGCAGGCCAGTCGGTAGTCCGCGAGCCACAGTTCCGGCCTCGTCTCTTCCGAGTACTTTGTGATGGTAGTTGGGGTCCGGAACCGGGTCGGGAATGGCGCCCGTCGTATGGCCTGGCTGAAAGCCTGCGGACCGGGTGGTTCGGGCGAGGGGCTTCGATCCTCCCCGCTGTCATAGCGTCCCCCACGCCTGGGGTGGTAGCCTCGGCGCACCCTCTCGTCGAGGTGGGCTCGACGGTTGCGGTGGTGGTGCTCGTTGCCGAGGTGACCCGGGGCCGCAGGCGCCGTGTTGCGTGTGCGCCCGGTGTGGACCGAGGCTTCTCGCACGAATCGGGAAGTCGCGGCGCGATGCTCCGAGGGGTACCCCTGCCTTCGGGAGGCAGAGCTTTCGGCCCGTCGGACCGCGGCGTCCTCCAGGAGATTCTTGAGCTCTCCCTGGATACGCCGCCCTTCGGTGGTCGATGGTTCCGGCATCGCGCGGAGTAGTATTGCTGCTGTAGCCAGGTTCTGGCCGACCCCACTAGAAGCCGGTGGCGGCCTTGCCCTGACGTCGTCGGCAATGCGGTGCTGGATGCCCTGGGGTAGATGGCGCGCTTCTCCGGTCGGAGCTTGGTCTGCCCATTCCTGCCCGGTGTTCCGTCGGAACTGCTCAAGTGTTCCTGCTCCCTCGTCGAGCCTAGCCTGCATCTCGCGGATTTGCTCGAGTTGTGCGTCCTGACCCCCTGCAGGGACTAGGACCACAGCTAGCTCCCGAAGGATGTCAACGCGAGGCGCAGGCCTAGGGGGATCGCCGTTTTCCGGCATACCAAGATGATTGCCTTCGCCGGGACCCCCTAGAACGACGTGGAAACATTCACGACTTGGGCCGCTGTCCTCGTCGCCGAAGCTGCAGCTACCATTGGAACAATCGGAGAGGCAGTAGTCGCATGCGGTCATGAAGTCCCGCATGGCACTGGGGTTACCGAGCCCGGAGAAATCCCAACAAAAGTCGAGCTCGTCATCTTCCTTGGAACCCGAGGATCCGTAGGTCGAGACGGTCGTCAGTCTGTCCCAGGGCGACCGCATATGGTACCCCGGAGGGTTGGTACATGCCTCTATGAAGGCTTCCACCAAAGCGAGGTCGCTTGGTGGGTCGAAGCTGAATCCAAAAGGCACGAGATGGGAATCGGTCGGTACCTCTTGGTCGACGGGCGGTGACGAAGTCGCGTCATGGGTGGACTGCACCGTTGTCTCAGGTACGAGGGCGACGCCCAGCAAGTCCTTCGCGAGCGTGCTGGCGTCGTTCGTCTGCTTGGGGTTGGCGTGTTGCGGGGAAACGATGCTCGTCTTCGTCTCAGACGCAAGGTCGAAGCCCGACGTGTCCCCCGCTGGGGCGCCGGCATCGTCGACTTGCTCGACAGCCGACGAGGTGCCGCCTCCTGCTTGGCCATGGTTGCCCCGCCTCCTCCTCCGTCGGTGGGGGAGGTGGCGGGACAAACCCAGATGTTGTTCTTCCGCCATGTGGGGAAGACGTCATTGATTCCGCCGCTGGCGAGCGGGCTGACGGCCGCCATTGTCGCTGTCGCGCGGCGGAGGAAGGAGTATCATGTCGTAGCTGGCGTCGAGGGACATGAACTCAAGACTCCCGAAACGGAGCATCGTCCTAGGTTGGAAAGGTTGCTAGAGACTACCCATCTGGAGCTTGACGGGAAGCTGTTCGTCAACACGCAGCAGGCCCCTACCTGGCGCGCCAACTGTCGGCGTTTCGACCCCGGGGGGTCCCTGGACCGACAAGTAAATTGTCGCTGCGTGTCCCAGCCCAGATGGGTCGGCGCGAGAAAGGACACAAAGGGGGGAGAACAGTAAGGGGAAACCACGGCCTTCGTGTTGTCCTGCGCCCAGGGCGGATGGATGCGCTTGCAGTAGGGGTTACAAGCGTTCGCGTGGGAGAGAGAGAGAAAGAGCAAGAGCCTTATACGTCGGCCCATTCTCCCGCGCGGCCAACCTTCCCGTACGAGAGCCCTGGACCTTCCTTTTATAGGCGTAAGGAGAGGGTCCAGGTGTACAATGGAGGTGTAGCAGTGTGCTAACGTGTCTAGCAGAGAGGAGCTAGAGCCCTAAGTACATGCCGTCGTGGCAGTCGGAGAGGTTTTAGCACCCTGTTCATGTGATGTCGTGGCCGTCGGAGGAGCGCTGGAGCCCTGCGGAAGTACAGCTGTCGGGGCTGTCGGATCCTTGCTGACGTCTCCTTGCTGACGTAAGGGGCTGGGAGCAGTCGTCGTCATGGAGCGTGCGGGGTGTCATCATTACTTGCTTACTGAGGCGAGCCAGATGGGACACCGGTCTTGTTCCCCGTAGCCTGAGCTAGCTAGGGGCAGGGTAATGATGGCCCCCCTGGCGACGTGGCCGGTCCGGACCCAAGTTTGGGCGAGGTGGCGACTCCTCCGAGGTCGAGGTTGAGTCCGAGCCCTGGGGTCGGGCGAGGCGGAGTCCATTGTCTTCCGGAGCCGAGGCTGAGTCCGAGCCCTGGGGTCGGGCGAGGCGGAGTTCGTCGTCTTCCGGAGCCGAGGCTGAGTCTCAGCCCTGGGGCCGGGCAAGGCGGAGTTCGTCGTCTTCTAAGTCGTGGTTGAGTCCGAGCCCTGGGGTCGGGCGAGGCGAAGTCCATCTTCCGAGGCCAAGACGGGGGCCGAACCCTGGGGTCGGGCGAGGCGGAGCTTCCTATGTCACCTGAGGCTGGACTTAGCCGCTGTCGACCTCACTCTAGCGAGTGGCACGGCAGTCGGAGCAGGGAAGGCGGTGCTGTTTTCTTGTCAGGTCGGTTAGTGGAGCGGTGAAGTGACTGCGGTCACTGCGGCTCTGTCGACTGAAGAGCGCGCGTCAGAATAAAGTGTCAAGCGATCCTTGCATTAGATGCTCCTGCGATACGGTCGGTTGGTGTGGCGATCAGGCCAAGGTTGCTTCTCTGCGAAGACTGGGCCTCGGGCGAGCCAAAGGTGTGTCCGTTGCTTGAGGGGGCCCTCGGGCGAGACGTGAATCCTCCAGGGTCGGTCGCCTTTGCCTGAGGCTGGGCTCGGGCGAGGCGAGATCGTGTCCCTTGAGTGGACTGAGCCTTGACCTTAATCGCGCCCATCAGGCCTTTGCAGCTTTGTGCTGATGGGGGGTTACCAGCTGAGATTAGGAGTCTTGGGGGTACCCCTAATTATGGTCCTCGACACTATTCGAATAGGTTTGAACTCTGCGCAGAGGGGTACACTTTACCCACTAGTCTGGCTTTGCGATCTCATGATCAATGAGACCCGAATCCGAATCTCTTTCTTTCCTCGCATGTCCTAACCTTAACGGTTATACCGGAAGGAGTCAGGCCACCGCCATGTCCAAACTAGACAAAACATTCCCCCTCCTTATCCTCCCGGTGCTCCCAAGCCACCATAACCCTGGGGTTGGACCGTACGAGTTCAGATTGAGTGACTGCCCACACAGTCTCGAGTGGTTGTACTTATCATGAGTACAGGTAGTGAAAGATGACAAACTGGTCCTTATAAGAGGGGACAATCCTTCTGCTCACGCCTAAACCAGCTGAGCCATCACCTTAGGCCCTCCCCTAAACAAGGGAGTCCCTGATTATCCCACTCACAAGGTGATAAGGGTGAAAACCCTTCATCATACACATTTTGAAAAGCATTTTCTTTTGAAAACTCACACCTTTTCTCAAATCATTTGTAACAAATATATCGAGGATTGATTGCGGCAAGCGGCTTGGGTGGCCATAATAACTTGTCTCAAAATCATATCATGCATAAAATAACAGGCTGACGGTTGTGGTTGAAAAATCATATGTAATTTATGCATCAAAGGGATTCAGTGAGCTTGCTGTGCTTATTCGGCGAAGGGGGAAGGGGACCTCGCGGAACTGGCTTCTAGCTCCACTTCCTGGCGTAGACTTGCAGATCTGGCCTCCACGAGATGGCACAAACGCTTCGATAACTATGCAACATGAATAAGCAAACATACAAACAAGCAAGTATACCAACAAATATTTAGTATAGTGGTCAGAATAGCGATATATGGATGGGTAGAGTCTTGAGTAGAATCTATGTCATGTGGTGTTGTGATATTACTGGTGGTGGAGCAAGGGTGCTTACCAGGAGGGTGGACTGAAGGCGAAGCGACACTATGCGTGTAGCCGGCAGAGCGGAGTAACTGAGTGGGTGGGGTGTTTGCCTTGGTTGAGGGTGTTGAGTGTGTGTGGAGAGGGAGAGGGTAGCTAGGTGTATCTATAGCTGAGTGTATGTGGTGTAGCACAGTGAAGTTCGCTGTTGGTGAGAATAGTGATGAATGAATCGTCTGACTTAGTATGAACAGGAGAGTTATGGGCAGAATATGGGACAAGAGTATTTTGGGAGTTTTCTGGAATATGGACCAGGCTTAAGGGATGACATGGTTGGATAGGGAATAGTTTGATAAGAATTTAGAAACAAGAATTATTGGAATCTGAGTTTGGAAGCCTGGTTCAAAGGAATCTCAAAGTTAAGCATGCTCAACTTGGAGAAACCTAGGATGGGTGACCAGATGGGAGGTTCCCTACTGTAAGGAAAATCACAGTCGCCGGAGTTCATATAACTGGAATATGGTCTGGCTGGTCATAGGTGGACTGGACAGCATGATGGATGAGTAGTTGAAATTTGGGGCAATCGAATGATCGATGAATAGTAATGATGAATAGTGACGACAAAAAGCTATTATAGATATCATCGTTGAATAGTAACGATGATGAATAGTAACGGTGAATAGTAATGATGAATAGTAACGATGAATAGTGATGGTGAATAGTTCGTATGAACGAACAATGAACAATGAATAGTGATGATGAACGAACGATGAACAATGAATAGGAACTATGAACGAACGATCGGAATTTTGGCAGCATAACAGTAGGAAAAAGATTATTTGGACGAACGAACGGACGAACGATCGAATGATCAGACGAACGAACGATCGGAATTTCGGCAGCATAGCGGCAGGACAAAGATTATCTCGAAGAACGATGAATAGGGACTATGAACGAACGATGAACGATGAATAGGAACTATGAACGAACGATGAACGATCGAATGATCGAACGAACGAACGATCAGAATTTCGGCAGCATAATGGCAGGACAAAGATTATCTGGAAGAACGATGAATAGGGATTATGAACGAACGATGAATAGGAACTATGAACGAACGATGAACGATCGAATGATCAAACGAACGAACGATCGGAATTTCGGCAGCATAACGGCAGGAAAAAGATTATTTGGACGAACGAACGGTTGAACGATCGAACGATCGGACGAACGGACGAATGAACACCCACTCTTCCCCCCCCCCCACACACACCCACTCCATGTTCCACACAAGCACACACTAGCACAAGGATCGTTCGATCGTTCTTCGATCGTTCGTCCCCTGTTCTTAGTTTGTTCGTTCGTTCGTCCGATCGTTCGATCGTTCGTCCGATCGTTCATGGTTCGTTCGTCTGTTCGTCCGATCGTTCGATCGTTCGTCCGTTCGTTCGTCCAAATAATCTTTTTACTGTCGTTATGCTGCCGAAATTCCGATCGTTCGTTTGTTCGATCATTCGATCGTTCATCGTTCGTTCATAGTCCCTATTCATCGTTCATCGTTCGTTCATAGTCCCTATTCATCGTTCTTCCAGATAATCTTTGTCATGCCGTTATGCTGCCGAAATTCCGATCGTTCGTTCGTTCGATCATTCGATCGTTCATCGTTCGTTCATAGTTCCCTATTCATCGTTCATCGTTCGTTCATAGTCCCTATTCATCGTTCATCGTTCGTTCATAGTCCCTATTCATCGTTCTTCCAGATAATCTTTGTCCTGCTGTTATGCTGCCGAAATTCCGATCGTTCGTTCGTCCGATCATTCGATCGTTCGTCCGTTCGTTCGTCCAAATAATCTTTTCTTGCCGTTATGCTGCCAAAATTCCGATCGTTCGTTCGTCCGATCATTCGATCGTTCGTCCGTTCGTTCATAGTTCCTATTCATCGTTCGTTCATACGAACTATTCACTATCACTATTCACCATTACTATTCACCGTCACTATTCATCGTTACTATTTACACACACTATTCATCATCGTTACTATTTACCGTTACTATTCATCATCGTTACTATTCATCGATGATATGTATAATTGCTTTTCCGTCGCCACTATTCATCGTTACTAATCATCGTTACTATTCATCGGTCATCCAGTCATCCCAAATTTCAACTACTCATCCATCATGCTGTCCAGTCCACCTAAGACCAGCCAGACCCATGTTCCAGTCATACGAACTCTGGTGACTGTGATTTTCCTTCCAGTGGGGAACTTCCCATCTGGTCACCCATCCCAGGTTTCTCCAAGTTGAGCACGCTTAACTTTGAGATTCCTTCGAACCAGGCTCCCAAACTCAGATTCCAATAATTCTCGTTTCTAAATTCTTATCAAAATATTCCCTATCCAACCATGTCATCCCTTAAGCATGGTCCATATTCCAGAAAACTCCCAAAATACTCTTGTCCCATATTCTGTCTATAACTCTCCAATTCATACTAAGTCAGACGATTCATTCGTCACTATTCTCACCAACAGTGAACTTCACTGTGCTACACCACATACACTCAACTATAAATACACCCAGCTACCCTCTCCCTCTCCACACACACTCAACACCCTCAGCCAAGGCAAACACCCCACCCACTCAGTTACTCCGCTCTGCCGGCTACACACATAGTGTCGCTTCGCCTCCAGTCTACCCTCCTGGTAAGCACCTCCGCTCCACCACCAGTGATATCACAACACCACATGACGCAGATTCTACTCAAGACTCTACCCATCCATATATCGCTATTCTGACCACTATACTAAATATTTGTTGGTATACTTGCTTGTTTGTATGTTTGCTTATTCATGTTGCATAGTTATCGGAGCGTTCGTGCCGTCTCGTGGAGGCCAGATCTGCAAGTCCACGCCAGGCAGTGGAGCTAGAAGCCAGTTCCACGAGCTCCCCTTCCCCCTTCGCCAAATAAGCACGGCAAGCTCACTAGATCCCTTTGATGCATAAATTACCTATGATTTTTCAACCACAACCCTCAGCCTGTTATTTTATGCATGATATGATTTTGAGACAAGTTATTATGGCCACCCAGCCGCTTGCCGCAATCAATCCCTGATATATATGTTACAAATGATTTGAGGAAAGGTGTGAGTTTTCAAAAGAAAATGCTTTTCAAAATGTGTTTGATGAAGGGTTTTCACCCTTATCACCTTTGAGTAGGGATGATCAAGGACTCCCTGGTTTAGGGGAGGGCCTAAGGTGATGGCTCAGCTGGTTTAGGCGTGAGCAGATGTTGGGGACTTGTTCTCAAAGGCTAAGAGTTAAGAACAAGGCAACATAAAAAATGTTAAGTGTTAAAGTCCTTCGTCCTTCAGAACATTATGTCCCTTCGGGAGATAATGTATTTAGGACGAAGGTCACAAGAGACATACCTTCGTAAACATAACAAGTAATGACGAAGGACTTATATAGGGCATGGAATATAATAGAAACACCATCATAGAATCATTTCTACTTTATTAACATGGAAATGTAGAAATGATTTCAAATTACAAATGTACCTTCGGTCCTGAGAGAAGGTAAAAAGTACAAGCGTGACGCAAAAGCAGATGCCAAGTCAGCGTGAACAGTACGGGAGTACTGTTCATCTATTTATAGACGCGGGACGCAGCCCTCGTAAAATTACATCCATGTCCATTACATTTGTTAACGGCTTATGGAAATCTGTCGAGACCCACGTAGTCTTTTCATCTTTAAGTCGGTTCCCCTTTCTGCTATCGCGACGAAGCTTCCCTGCACACAGCTTCGGCTGTGCACCGTCCTTCGTAGAACTTGATAATCAGCTCGTCCTTCGTCTGGCTCAGGCTTCGTCCTGACCGTGCTTTATGTTCATAATTCTGAGTCCGAAGATACCTGTTCACATAATTCACTTGGAAAACATTGTCAAATCATGTTTTTGAGGACCTTCGGAGGACGAAGGCCCCCAACAGTAGCCCCTCGCAATATTAATTTGTTAATAATAAATTCAGATTGCGATATGGACGAAGGCCTTGAGCCGAAGGTCCGAAAAAACACCTTCCCTTTGCTAGAATAGCAACATTCACTGACAAGCGGGGTCTTTCAATTTTCAGCGCCCTGGGCGTATAAATAAGATCACACCGCCAACTCATTTGGTACGCACACTTGCCATCTGCTTCGGTCCACTAAATTTTTAGCTTTTGTGCATTAAGATTGGTGACCTTTTTGATTTCGAAGCTTCGGCCCTGCAAACAGTTTTTTAGCGTGTCCGAAGATGTCTGAAGGTAAGAAGATCCCTGCTGAGACGAAGCTGAGTCTCGAAGAAGAGAAGAATTTGGGGTTCCTGATAGCGATGGCGGAGACCAATACAGAGAAAATCACCAAGGAGATTCTTGAAGGTTTGTCCGAAGATACTGGTGACAGCGACAGCTATGATGTAGAAAGTGGTGGGGAAGAGGCCGAAGATCGACCATGGCGGCCAAGTCACACGGTTTTCGGTAAGACCACTATCAAGCAGAGTCATATTGATAATATGAGGGGGAGGTATTTTCGAGATATATCTGTTGTGAGGGCTGACGCTGGAGAGAAGACTTCTCCCACCCCAGAAGAAGATGAAGTCGTAGTCTTCCGAAGCTTTCTCAAGGCTGGGCTTCGGTTCCCCCTAAGCAACTTTGTTGTTGAAGTCCTGAAGACATTTCAAGTCTACCTTCATCAAATTACCCCCGAAGCCATCATAAGAATGGGGGTGTTTGTCTGGGCTGTGAGAAGCCAAGGTTTGGAACCAAACGCTAAAAGTTTCTGCAATATTCATGAGTTATTATACGAGACGAAGCCCTGGGGAAAAGAACAATACCACAACAATTTTGGGTGTTATAGCTTCGGTGCCCGCTCCGGGTCAAGCTGCCCTGTGCCGACCTTTCGGAAGAGGTGGCCCGGAGCCTAGATGACAGAGTGGTTCTATGTGAAGAATGACTTAACAGCGCAAGAAAATGTTAAAAGTATCATTATGCGCCCCATCTGGCAACGCTTCGGACTTCGAAGGCCGAAGGTTGAAATGGACGAAGCAGCCGAGGAATGCCAAAGAGCCTTCGGCGTAATCTGCTCTTTCATTGGGACAAGGGACTTGGTCCAAGAGCACATTGCCTTCAGGGTATGGCCACTTACAGAAAAGTGGGAAATGCCGAAGGAGACCATTAAAGAATCCGACGAAGGCGGATTGGTCAGACTGAAATACACATTCAAATATGCAGATAAATTTGTTGAACCTGATGATGACTGGTTGAAAAGCATTGAAACATTAAGTGACGAACTGCTTGGGGCATACTCGAAGGCTGAAAATACTGCGCTATCAGCAGCCTTCGGAGGCCGAAAGAAGAAAAGGCTCAACCGTGTGTTTGACGCAGTCGGGTTTATCTATCCTGACTATCATTATCCGGTATTGGGTCGCAAAAGGAAAAATGCTTCTCCTGCGACAGAAGCTACCACAAGTGCCACTAGTGAGCCAGCGCCTCAAAGGAAAAAGATGAAGGTGCTCACCCATCGGACACGCTTTATTGAGCCGGCCACAGTGCCAGAATTTATTGGTGAAATTTCTTTGGCCTCTGAAGCTACAGAACCAGCTCCAGTGCCGAAGACAGTAGAGAAAACTGAAGCGCCTTCAGCAGTAGAAAAACCGAAGACCGAAGGGCCAAAAACATCAGGAATTTTAAGTCCTTCAGCAAATGTCGACACAACAAAAAATCAAAAGGGCCCATTGGTGACCCCAAGAAGAAAAAGAATGGTGAACGTACTGGATGTCTTGGAGACAATTAAGTCTTCAAGCACAACCGCAAAGGAGTCTGTTGAACTCGCTGAAGCATCCACAGAAGCTTCGAAACAACCAGCTGAAGCTGAAGCCGAAGCTGGGCCTTCAGAGCCCGCCAAGGAACAATCCGAGAAAATATCAGAACCAGCTTTAGTTGAAGAAATTGACACTGCCGCCCCCGAAGCTCCCTCCAGCATACGCGATTACATCGTGCGACATGCTTCGGGGAAGAAACTTTCTGAAGAAGAAATCTATGAAGCGAATCACTATGCTAGAGAGTTGAATTATCCGAAGGGGGCAGTAGTATTCAATGGGACAAACGAAGATGATTTCCTGTACTGTCTCCCAGACAATAAAGAATTATCCGTGTGCCGGGAAATGGCTAGAAGCATGGGGTTCCCGAAACTCGAAGCTGGATTATGCGCCATGACGAAAGAGGATCTCGCAGACAGTCTTGCATATAATAGCCTAAAGGTATGGAAATTAAGCGTTTGAAAAAACTTTTTAATACGTAATTCATTCCTTTATTCTTATATGGAATCTTTTTCATATAGGGCTTGATTCTGAGCAACGCATTAAGAGCCCAAAAAAGCGCCGAAGATGAAAGCTATGACATTGCGTTTAACAATTTACGCTCCGAAGTTATCAAACTGAGAAACGAAGCTCTGGAAAAGGATAAAATTCTGCTTACACTGGTAGATAAAGTGAAGAAGGACGAAGCTGCTTCAAAAGCCCAGGCCGAAGCTCAAAAACGTGAAATTAAAGATCTTCAGAAACAGCTAACTAGAGCCAAAGAGGAACGTGTGCTTGAGGAAACGAAACGAGAACTTAGTGATTATATGGTCAATAAATTGGAGTTAAGTGTTAAAGAGCTTCGTGCATCTCAGAGGAAATGTTATATTAAATCTGTAGAATGCGTGAATAAAATTAAAACCAGCTTCGCCAGCGTGGGTGCCTTTTCCAGCGAAGAGAATTTCTCGCGAGGCAATCCCGAAGGTCCACTGGAATGGATTAGTCACGAAGCAGAGGCCTTCGAGGAGATCCTGAGCAGTCGTGGCGACATCTGCGCTTTTTCGGGCGCCAGAGGAATTGCTTCTGTCTTAGAGAAGAAAGGTTGCGGGCATGTAAAATTTTTAGCTCAGTCCGAAGCTGCCTTATCTTCCGAAGACATCAAGGACCCCTCGGCCGAAGCAAGCGTGGTTGGTGGCAAATTTTTTACTGATATCTGGAACGACGGCGGCCGAGGAATGGCGCAAGAAATCATCCAAAGGAGCGAAAAAGGCATCCACGATGCTAGGAGAGTGGCAGAAGCTGCCGAAAGAAGTACAGAGCCCGAAAGGCAATTAGGTATTAATTAGTCGTTCTTATTGTGTTGTAATTTTTATTTCAAATTTTGCTCGCGATTTGTAAAAGTAATGAAGAAATGATTTCTTCCCTCAGAAGCTGCTGGATCGACTGCCGACCCCCACACAAAAGGGGATGACGAAATTAAACAAATGGCCGAAACTATCATGGATAAAGTTGTTGATCAACTTCTAAATGAAGCCGCCGAAGCAGTATTAAGAGAAGACTAGATGCTATTTAGAAAAAACATTTAAAATGTGATCTATGTAACATTTTGTACATTTGAATGTAATATACAAGTTTCTTTTCATTATTCAATTCTTTACGATGCATGAAACTCTACATACATACCATTTTTGAGCCTTCGGCGAAAAAACACCTTCCCTTCTTTTCATGCTTCGTGAAGAAGACATTCTCCGTTAAAATTATTCTGATGAAGCACGTTCATACTTCATGAAAACATTCTCCGAAGCTATACAATTTCGATATTGCTCTGATGAAGCTCGTCCATGCTTCGTAAAAATATTCTCCGAAGCTGTATTCCGAAGATTATCATTGTACTCCCTCGTGATTTTACACAATTTTCACTTTCTCAGAGCGTCCTTTCGAAGGTTGATACTGTGTCCCCTTCTTTTGCCAAATGCAACATGATGTATGATGCTTATGTTATGCAAAATGATGTGATGATGTTATGTTATGCAAATGACATTTGTTCCGAAGATACACACAAAATATATTCGTAAGCTCTGCATTCCCTTAGGAACGTCTTTGGAGCTTCTTCGCCTTTTACTTAGACGGTATAAGCTCTGCATTCCCTTAGGAACGTCTTTGGAGCTTCTTCGCCTTTTACTTAGGCGGTATCAGCGTTGACTTTTCGCTGTATGCTCTGCATTCCCTTAGGAACGTCTTTGGAGCAAAAAACTTACACTGCGCTCCCTTTGGAACGGCTTTTTGTAACTTCGACAACTTACTCTGCGCTCCTTAGAACGACTTTTTGTTGCTTCGAAGGATTTTGAATAATCCGAAGACCCTCCTTGTTACCGCAAATTTTTAAGCTTCAGCAACTTAAGCCTGTAGAGAAGATAGGTTTTTCTGATAACCAACCACGAAACTATTATATGAAAACTGAAGTATGCTTTATTACACCGAAAACAGAACTTAAACGGAAAAGACTGCTATCAAAGTAGGATATTTGTCAATAAATGTGCTTCGACTCCGGCACAGTACTGTTGACTGTACGGGCTTCAGATTGCTCTCTGAGGTCCCTTTGGTGCGGAACATATTGGCTCCCTTCTGGCTGCTGGCCTTGTTGCAGCGGAGGTGGAGGCGGGGGCTGTTGCCATGAAGCTTGAGGTTGACTTGCCGAAGCTACAGAAACTGCAGGGTGGTTGCCCACGTACTCCGGGATGTAAGGCTGATGGTACGAAGCAGTATGCATGACCTGCTTCGGCTGTCCCTGTTGCGCTGCAGCTGCTGCTAGCTCCTTTTGTTTCTGGATGGTAACATGGCACATCCTGGTGGTATGGCCCTTGTTCTCACCGCAGAATAAGCAAAATGTCCTCCTTGGTTGATCTCCAAATCTCCCGCCGAAGCCCCTGGCGCCTCTGCCTCTTGGAGCTGGTGGCCGAAAGAAAGTTTGCTGCTGCCCCGAAGCCTGTGAGGAGCACTGCGGCCTGTTCTGCTGACTCCCCTTGTCATCATTTTGAGTGGAGTTGTGAATGGACCTGACATGCCTCGGATAGAATCTTCCCCCGAAGCCCCTGGTCATCTCAGAAAATCTGAAGGCCTCCTCCCTTCTTTGGCGAAAGTCATTATCAGCACGAATGTACTCGTCCATCTTTTGGAGCAACTTCTCCAAAGTCTGAGGAGGCTTCCTAGCAAAGTATTGGGCTGCAGGTCCAGGACGAAGCCCCTTGATCATGGCTTCGATGACAATTTCATTGGGCACCGTTGGAGCCTGCGCCCTCAAACGCAAGAACCTTCTGACATACGCCTGAAGGTATTCTTCATGGTCCTGAGTGCACTGGAACAAAGCTTGAGCAGTGACCGGCTTCGTCTGAAATCCTTGAAAGCTGGTTAACAACATATCCTTCAGCTTCTGCCATGAGGTGATCGTTCCTGGTCGAAGGGAGGAGTACCAGGTCTGAGCAACATTCCTGACGGCCATGATGAAAGACTTCGCCATGACTGCAGCATTGCCCCCATACGAAGACACTGTTGCTTCGTAGCTCATCAAGAACTGCTTCGGGTCTGAGTGGCCGTCGAACATGGGAAGCTGGGGTGGCTTATAGGATGGAGGCCAAGGTGTAGCCTGCAGCTCAGCGGACAAAGGAGAAGCATCATCGAAAACAAAATTTCCCTGATGGAAATTGTCATACCAGTCATCTTCGTTGACGAAGCCCTCCTAATGAAGGTCTTTCTGCTGAGGCCTTCTGTTTTGCTCATCATGAGTAAGATGGCGAACTTCCTCAGAGGCTTCGTCTATCTGCCGTTGCAACTCAGCTAGCCGGGCCATCTTCTCCTTCTTTCTCTGCACCTGTTGATGTAGCATCTCCATATCCCTGATTTCTTGGTCTAGCTCTTCCTCCTGAAGCGTTGGGCTGACGGCCTTTCTCTTCTGGTTTCGGGCCTCCCGAAGAGAGACGGTCTCCTGGTTGTGGTCCAGCGGTTGCAGTGCTGCAGCCCCAGCCGCTGAAGCTTTCTTTGGTGCCATAGCGAAGGTCTACAGCTTCCGAAGGTGTTCAAAAAACTCGAAGTGGAAGTGAGTTCACCGGAGGTGGGCGCCAATGTTGGGGACTTGTTCTCAAAGGCTAAGAGTTAAGAACAAGGCAACATAAAAAATGTTAAGTGTTAAAGTCCTTCGTCCTTCAGAACATTATGTCCCTTCGGGAGATAATGTATTTCGGACGAAGGTCACAAGAGACATACCTTCGTAAACATAACAAGTAATGACGAAGGACTTATATAGGGCATGGAATATAATAGAAACACCATCATAGAATCATTTCTACTTTATTAACATGGAAATGTAGAAATGATTTCAAATTACAAATGTACCTTCGGTCCTGAGAGAAGGTAAAAAGTACAAGCGTGACGCAAAAGCAGATGCCAAGTCAGCGTGAACAGTACGGGAGTACTGTTCATCTATTTATAGACGCGGGACGCAGCCCTCGTAAAATTACATCCATGTCCATTACATTTGTTAACGGCTTATGGAAATCTGTCGAGGCCCACGTAGTCTTTTCATCTTTAAGTCGGTTCCCCTTTCTGCTATCGCGACGAAGCTTCCCTGCACACAGCTTCGGCTGTGCACCGTCCTTCGTAGAACTTGGTAATCAGCTCGTCCTTCGTCTGGCTCAGGCTTCGTCCTGACCGTGCTTTATGTTCATAATTCTGAGTCCGAAGATACCTGTTCACATAATTCACTTGGAAAACATTGTCAAATCATGTTTTTGAGGACCTTCGGAGGACGAAGGCCCCCAACAGCAGAAGGATTGTCCCCTCTTATAAGGACCAGTTTGTCATCTTTCACTACCTGTACTCATGATAAGTACAACCACTCGAGACTGTGTGGGCAGTCACTCAATCTGAACTCGTACGGTCCAACCCCAGGGTTATGAAGGCTGGGGAGCACTGGGAGGATAAGGAGGGGGAATGTTTTGTCCGATTTGGACATGGTGGTGGCCTGACTCCTTCCGGATAACCGTTCAGGTTAGGACGTGCGGGGAAAGAAAGAGATTCGGATTCGGATCTCATCGGCCATGAGATCGCAGAGCCGGACTAGTGGGTAAAGTGTACACCTCTGCGCAGAGTTTGAAAACCTATTCGAATAGTCTGTGTCCACAGGTATGGACGAGTCTGGTATGGTATGGTATGGCAATTAGCGTTTTGTTTTCAAAAAAAGAGGTGCATTTGAGAAAAGTGGTTTTTAAAAGGTTCGGCGGTTGAGCCGTGAGCTATGGTGGACGGGAAGTCCAGTAGCTGTTTTTTTTTGGAAATGAAAACCAGTGGGAAACTGCTGAGATACCTAGATGGTTTAGTACAGGGGATTTTGTTCTAATATTGAAAAACTTCCTGCTCCTTTTGGAGAGGATGCGCTTTGCAAAATACAAAATGTTTTTCAAAACAACCCTGCATAAAATATTGCTGTCCTTGCAAATATCCTGAGCTCTACATATTCCATGCGTTATATCTGATTTCCCCATTTCGCGGGTGAAGGTGGGCTGCTGAGTACGTTTGTACTGACCCTTGCTTATTTGTTGTTTTTCAGAAAAAGGAGATCGGGTAAGAGTTACGACTGTTCCCAACCTTGCCTGTGGCTGTTGGACCGCTGATTTGCTTCGCTGCGTATATCGGGCTGCTTCTGCCCCACTCTGATGATATGTCCCGAGTTGTGGACCAACTCTTAAAGTTGTTCGCCACCTTTGTAGGTTTGTCTCGTTTAAGCAGATTTGGTATCATCTGATGTATAAATGTGTTTACTAGCCTCCTGGGACTAGTAATTGTATCACATTTGAGTCCCAGAGGATTGGGGACGCTTCAGGTGGTATCAGAGCTGTTAGGTTGGCCGCAGGACGTAACCCTTAGCCTGATCAAAAGTTTTTGAGTCCAAACTATTTTCTTAAAAAAATTCTTGCTCTCATCCCTTCATTTCAAAAATGCTTTCCCCTTTCCTTCTCTCAGAAGTCAGATGGAGGTCCGCTGCCAAACCAGCTTGTGCCAGAATGAAGATGGTTTCCCCAAGTTGCTGAGAGCATGCACAGTCTGCCTCGAAATCAGGAGCCAGCCAGAGTATGATGGTCGTGAATTCGTCGAGCATGGCACAGAGAAGTGTGTCGTGACTGTATACATTGGATCCAGTCCGCACCATGTGGAATGGAGTGTCACTACTGCCGGGCACAGATTCAAAGACACCTGCCAAGTCGTCGCTCGCAAGGCATTGAGGACCCTGTGTCAACTTTATGAAGAAGAAGTGGCCGACACCCCACTCAGATTCTTTCCACCCTTTCAGAGAGACCGTCCCACTTGGATGGCCAGGATGCGTGCATTGGAAGAGCAGCAGCTGCTTGAGGACGACCCCACAGTCGTGTACCTCACTGCATACCTGCTCACCCTGGATGCCCAGTATGATTTCTTGGCTCGGCACCATCGTCAGATGATTGCCCGAGCAGAAGATGCAGAGAAGCGCAACCGTCAGCTCCATGTGGATCTCACCTCAGCTCAAGCCCGTGTAGCTGCCTTGGAAAGTCGTGAAGCCATTGCTGTTGAAGCCCTGAAGCAAGCCAAGGATGAGCATGTCCAGAAGTTGATGGAGGCCTACTTGGTATCCCATAACCAACGTAGAGCCCTACGAATCCAAGAGCCCGCTTCATCCAACCCAGTTCAACCCATGAAAGCTGAAGATCCCTAGATTCTTGAAGGTCACCCGGTCTCTACCAGAGGAGAAAAGAAGACTTGGGAACTACCGGAAGGAGCCATAGTCTTGGAAGGAATTCCAGTCTTCCCTCAGGCTATGGATAAGAAAGAGCACCCCGAGTCCTCCCAAGATCCCCCGCCAGAGTTGTTTGAGCCCCTCACCATGAAGAAGATTCCAGCATCCTCTCTTGAGGTCAAGGAAGAAGCTGCAAGCACCCCGCCAGCACCGCCGCCCTCTGAGGAGCTACAAGAGCCAGTCCAGTTTGAAGAAGAGTTCGACCCCGTCTTGCCATCTCAGTCGCTGCCAGAAGAAGTCATCAACATCAGCTCCCTCTTGACCCATCCAGGAGATGTCTCAGATTGAAGTTGTGTCAGGCTCGCTAGAAGAGAAGCTGCCAGATCTGAGTGAGTTATGCCCAGTCCTCTACATGCATTGGGTAGTGAAGTTTTTCTTCACTTTGGCTAGAGCCCTGCATGTATGAGAGGTAACCGTGTAGTCTCATGATTTGAAAAACTCTAATTGTGTGGCCCCCTAGGGCATTTCAAAATGAATTTCGCTTGATGTTTTCTCCCCTTTCGTGTGCATATGTGATGCCTTAACGTTAGTGCTCATAAGTTGCATTTAGCATAGTTCTCAATTCAGGAGCCAAGCAATAGTAGTTATGCTTAGCCCCCAAATCTGAGTAGTTCGTGCTTTGGAAAAACTCTATTCTTCCCCTATTCAAAATATTTGATTTGTTTGTGCTTATCATTGCTGAACTTAGGTGTTTTCTTTCTTTTTAAGAAAGGTTTTCTCTAAAAACATAAATCACAAATTAGATCTAATCCTCACCTTATGCTTCCATTCTCATCTTAACCCATCTCAAGAGAAAAGTGCCTTACCCAAGAAAATACCGGGAAGCTTACCCTTGAAGCCTGGAATAAGCTACAGAAGAAACCAGTCCAGCCGCTCAGTCAAAAGGACCGACCGTGAGAATCAAAGCACTGCCCCGAAGTCAAAGTAAAGAGGAAAAGAGGACAGAAGGAGTTATTACTATACAGAGAGGCAAAGATTCTAGGATCCAGACACCACAAATATCAGGGTCATTGACCCCACCACTCACTCGTGCCCCCCGCACGCGTGCCCGCCTCCATGCGCACTACCACCGCCCATGCCCCCTTTGCAGCGCACTACCGCCACCCACGCCCCCTTTTGCAGCGCACCCACCACCATCGTCGCCGGCAACAGGCCCCCCTTCCCCTTATCGCACCTGCTGCCTCATGTCACCTACTCCATCACCACCACTCCACACCTCGAGCAACACCTTGCATACCAGTCGCCTATAACCCCCCACCAGCTCCCTCAACTCCCATCTCGCTCAAAGCAAAGCACACCTAATAAAACCCCCTCTGCCAAATAGCAAGCAACTCTATTTTCCACTCCCTCGCCCCTAAGATCACAATGCTTGGTGATTCTTGGGTTGAAGACTGTTGTACATGGTTCATAGTCTTTGGTTTCCTCCAATGTGTGATGGTAATACTCATCGATAGAATCCTCCAGTGGGAAGAGCAAAGAGAAAGAAAGGGTTAGTGAAAAGAAAATAGTGAAGGTTGCCCCAAAATCAACCCTATGTCAGTCATTTCTCCGCAGCCTGCTCAAGTAGTAGCAGCAGAAGAAGGCCCCGTAACACCATTGTTATGAGGTACTTCAAGGAGTTCAAATCCCCAAGATTCAAGAGTTCTACCTCATTCTTTTTAAGTGGGGTAGTGTTCCAGTAAAGTTCCTGCTTTGGAGAAAAAGAAGAAGGCCTGTAGCAAGCTTGTGGAGGACCAGATCATCGAAGCATATAAGTTCCCTGGATGAGAAGTGGTCACCCAAGTTTTGTTGATGAAGCACCAGAAGACTAGTCAAGGAAGGAATCCATGTGGGAGTTCGCAAGAGGAAGGTTTGTGTATTGGCATCGATGCTTCTTCAATAAGCTAGCTGCCAAGCGAAACCTAGAAGCCTGAAGATGATCTTTGAGTAGCCAGAATCAGCGTTTGCAATCAGCAGCCGGACGCTCCGCAAGGGCCAGATTTTGTTGAAATTCCATCTCCTCGAAGAGTCTGCAAAGTGAAGATATGTAGCTGAAGTAAAGCCATACCCATAACCCTTCTAAGTCGAATCTCGAGGACGAGATTCCTTTTAAGTGGGGTAGATTTGTAGCATCCCAAAAATTCAAATCCTGAAATTTTCTCAAACTTGCTCTAAATTCATAATGAATTTCAAATTTCATTTCAAAATGTTTGTTTGCGAGTTGATATCAGCAAATAAATTATAGTGGTCTATATTCTCTCCAAAATCCTCCTCAAAATATCCTACAAATATTTCCCCAGTGACCCCCCTCAAATTCTTTCCAGAAATACTGCCCAGATATTTCCCCAGTGATCCCCTTCAAGTTCTTTCCAGAAATACTACCCAAATATTCCACCGATAATTCTCCAGGTATTTTCCTCTTGAGAAATACCTTCAGAATCATTTTTCAAGTCCCTATAAATATTTTCTTCATAACTTTCCTCATGCTCATACGTATACGTATGCCTCCAGTGTCATACGGTGAGCTCTACAAGCTAATCTCACTCATATAAGACAAATCCATGCTAATCTTCCACTAGTCCTCTCATCCTCCCACTAATTCTCTCATCCCTCCCCCTAATCCCCCCACCATGGCTATAAATAGAGGGGCAAGGGCCTCCTCTCATCCCACCCCAAGCCATTTCATGGCAACTCTCTTCCACCCCACACACACACCCACTCCATGTTCCACACAAGCACACACTAGCACAAGGATCGTTCGATCGTTCTTCGATCGTTCGTCCCATGTTCTTAGTTTGTTTGTTCGTTCGTCCAATCGTTCGATCGTTCGTCCGATCGTTCATGGTTCGTTCGTCCGTTCGTCTGATCGTTCGATCGTTCGTCCGTTCGTTCGTCCAAATAATCTTTTTACTGTCGTTATGCTGCCGAAATTCCGATCGTTCGTTTGTTCGATCATTCGATCGTTCATCGTTCGTTCATAGTCCCTATTCATCGTTCATCGTTCGTTCATAGTCCCTATTCATCGTTCTTCCAGATAATCTTTGTCATGCCGTTATGCTGCCGAAATTTTGATCGTTCGTTCGTTCGATCATTCGATCGTTCATCGTTCGTTCATAGTTCCCTATTCATCGTTCATCGTTCGTTCATAGTCCCTATTCATCGTTCATCATTCGTTCATAGTCCCTATTCATCGTTCTTCCAGATAATCTTTGTCCTGCTGTTATGCTGCCGAAATTCCGATCGTTCGTTCGTCCGATCATTCGATCGTTCGTCCGTTCGTTCGTCCAAATAATCTTTTCCTGCCGTTATGCTGCCGAAATTCCGATCGTTCGTTCGTCCGATCATTCGATCGTTCGTCCGTTCGTTCATAGTTCCTATTCATCGTTCATCGTTCGTTCATACGAACTATTCACTATCACTATTCACCATTACTATTCATCGTTACTATTCATCGTTACTATTCACATACACTATTCATCATCGTTACTATTTACTATTACTATTCATCATCGTTACTATTCATCGATGATATGTATAATTACTTTTCCATCGCCACTATTCATCGTTACTAATCATCGTTACTATTCATCGGTCATCCAGTCATCCCAAATTTCAACTACTCATCCATCATGCTGTCCAGTCCACCTAAGACCAGCCAGACCCATGTTCCAGTCATACGAACTCTGGTGACTGTGATTTTCCTTCCAGTGGGGAACTTCCCATCTGGTCACCCATCCCAGGTTTCTCCAAGTTGAGCACGCTTAACTTTGAGATTCCTTCGAACCAGGCTCCCAAACTCAGATTCCAATAATTCTCGTTTCTAAATTCTTATCAAAATATTCCCTATCCAACCATGTCATCCCTTAAGCATGGTCCATATTCTAGAAAACTCCCAAAATACTCTTGTCCCATATTCTGTCTATAACTCTCCAATTCATACTAAGTCAGACGATTCATTCGTCACTATTCTCACCAATAGTGAACTTCACTGTGCTACACCACATACACTCAACTATAAATACACCCAGCTACCCTCTCCCTCTCCACACACACTCAACACCCTCAGCCAAGGCAAACACCCTACCCACTCAGTTACTCCGCTCTGCCGGCTACACACATAGTGTCGCTTCGCCTCCAGTCTACCCTCCTGGTAAGCACCTCCGCTCCACCACCAGTAATATCACAACACCACATGACGCAGATTCTACTCAAGACTCTACCCATCCATATATCGCTATTCTGACCATTATACTAAATATTTGTTGGTATACTTGCTTGTTTGTATGTTTGCTTATTCATGTTGCATAGTTATCGGAGCGTTCGTGCCGTCTCGTGGAGGCCAGATCTGCAAGTCCACGCCAGGCAGTGGAGCTAGAAGCCAGTTCCGCGAGCTCCCCTTCCCCCTTCGCCAAATAAGCACGGTAAGCTCACTGGATCCCTTTGATGCATAAATTACCTATGATTTTTCAACCACAACCCTCAGCCTGTTATTTTATGCATGATATGATTTTGAGACAAGTTATTATGGCCACCCAGCCGCTTGCCGCAATCAATCCCTGATATATATGTTACAAATGATTTGAGGAAAGGTGTGAGTTTTCAAAAGAAAATGCTTTTCAAAATGTGTTTGATGAAGGGTTTTCACCCTTATCACCTTTGAGTAGGGATGATCAAGGACTCCCTGGTTTAGGGGAGGGCCTAAGGTGATGGCTCATCTGGTTTAGGCGTGAGCAAAAGGATTGTCCCCTCTTATAAGGACCGGTTTGTCATCTTTCACTACCTGTACTCATGATAAGTACAACCACTCGAGACTGTGTGGGCAGTCACTCAATCTGAACTCGTACGGTCCAACTCCAGGGTTATGAAGGTTGGGGAGCACTGGGAGGATAAGGAGGGGGAATGTTTTGTTCGATTTGGACATGGTGGTGGCCTGACTCCTTCCGGATAACCGTTAAGGTTAGGACGTGCGGGGAAAGAAAGAGATTCGGATTCGGATCTCATCAGCCATGAGATCGCAGAGCCGGACTAGTGGGTAAAGTGTACACCTCTGCGCAGAGTTTGAAAACCTATTCGAATAGTCTATGTCCACAGGAATGGACGAGTCTGGTATGGTATGGCAATTAGCGTTTTGTTTTCAAAAAAAGAGGTGCGTTTGAGAAAAGTGGTTTTTAAAAGGTTCGGCGGTTGAGCCGTGAGCTATGGTGGACGGGAAGTCCAGTAGCTGTTTTTTTTGGAAATGAAAACCAGTGGGAAACTGCTGAGATACCTAGATGGTTTAGTCCAGGGGATTTTGTTCTAATATTGAAAAACTTCCTGCTCCTTTTGGAGAGGATGCGCTTTGCAAAATACAAAATGTTTTTCAAAACAACCCTGCATAAAATATTGCTGTCTCTGCAAATATCCTAAGCTCTACATATTCCATGCATTATATCTGATTTCCCCATTCCGCGGGTGAAGGTGGGCTGCTGAGTACGTTTGTACTCACCCTTGCTTATTTGTTGTTTTTCAGAAAAAGGAGATCGGGTAAGAGTTACGACTGTTCCCAACCTTGCCTGTGGCTGTTGGACCGCTGATTTGCTTCGCTGCGTATATCGGGCTGCTTTAGCCCCACTCTGATGATATGTCCCGAGTTGTGGACCAACTCTTAAAGTTGTTCGCCACCTTTGTAGGTTTGTCTCGTTTAAGCAGATTTGGTATCATCTGATGTATAAATGTGTTTACTAGCCTCCTGGGACTAGTAATTGTATCACATTTGAGTCCCAGGGGATTGGGGACGCTTCAGCAGCCATTGTGCATGCGCTTAAGATTTGGAGACATTATATTATGGGGACCAAGTGTCAAGTATATACGGATCATAAGAGTTTGAAGTATATATTCACTCAGAAGGATCTCAACCTTAGGCAACGCCGTTGGTTGGAGCTTATTAAGATTTATGATTTGGAGATTCACTATCACCCAGGCAAGGTGAACTTGGTTGTAGATGCCTTGAGTCGAAAGGAGCACGTTCATTCAACTATTGTTGTCGAGCTACCTGATGAGATTATTGAGGATTTCAGGAGACTTAACAAAGGGATAGTTGCTCACACTAAAGGAGTTACTATTGATGTGGAACCTACCTTGGAGCAAGAAATCCGCAAAGGACAGATTGGTGATGCTAAGATACAAGAGATTAAGGATCTGATTACTGAAGGTCGAGGTCCAGAATTCACGGAAGATGAGCAAGGCACCATATGGTTCAAGGACAGGATATGTGTTCCTGATATTGAAAGCCTTCGTGAGACTATTTTAAAGGAGGCCCATGACTCGGATTATTCTATTCATCCTGGTAGTACCAAGATGTACCAGGATTTGAAACAAACATATTGGTGGTATGGATTGAAGAGAGATGTGGCTGCACATGTGGCTATGTGTGATGTGTGTCAAAGGGTTAAGGCTGAACAACAGAGGTCAGCAGGACTATTGCATCCACTTAAGATACCCGAGTGGAAGTGGGAAGAGATTGGTATGGATTTCATTACTGGATTGCCTCGCACCCAGAAAGGATATGATGCTATATGGGTGATTGTGGACAGATTGACTAAAGTGGCTCACTTCATTCCTGTCAAGACTACTTATAAATGTTCTCAGCTAGCAGAGTTATATATGGCTCAGATTGTGTGTTTACATGGAGTACCAAAGAAGATCGTGTCTGATCGAGGTTCACAGTTTACCTCAAGATTCTGGAGAAGATTTCATGAGAATATGAATACAAAGTTGAATTTTAGTACAGCCTATCACCCTCAGACTGATGGATAGACTGAAAGGACTAATCAAGTATTGGAAGATATGTTGAGAGCTTGTGCCCTTCAGCATGGAGGAAGTTGGGATAAAAGTCTACCTTATGCTGAGTTCTCATATAATAATAGCTATCAGGCCAGTCTGAAGATGTCACCTTTTGAAGCGTTATATGGGAGGAAGTGCAGGACTCCTTTATATTGGGATCAGACTGGAGAAAGACAGTTCTTTGGACCTGAACTGATTCAAGAGGCAGAAGAACAAGTCCATATAATTCGAGAGAATTTGAGGGTAGCTCAAACCAGGCAAAAGAGCTATGCTGATAATAGAAGGAGACCACTGGAATTTGAAGAAGGAGATTATGTGTATCTCAAGGTGTCACCACTTCGTGGAATGAGGAGATTCAAAGTTAAGGGCAAATTGTCCCCTCGCTATATTGGACCATTCTTGATCTTTAGGCGAGTTGGGGAGATGGCATACCAACTCGAGCTACCTGCTACTCTATCTGATGTGCATAATGTATTTCATGTGTCTCAACTTAAGAAGTGTCTCCGTGTCCCTGAGGAACGGTTACCAATGGAGGAGCTCAGTGTTTAGGGTGATTTGACTGATACGGAATATCCGGTCAAGATTCTTGACACATTGACTCGAGTTACAAGAAATAAGGTGATAAAGATGTGCAAAGTGCAATGGAGTCACCATGGAGAAGATGAAGCAACTTGGGAGAGAGAAGAAGAGCTTCACATAGATTTTCCCCATCTTTTCTCTCGTTCTTCCTAAATCTCGAGGACGAGATTATTTTTAATAGGGTACCCAATTTGTAAATTGTAAGAGATAATAAATGGAGAAACAATTTCTCTTTAACTATATTTGAGTTTGACCTTTATGTACCATCACATGTGAACACCATACTTAAAAACAAATAATTATAAAAGATATGCTACTAAATCATTGCATCATGCTGAGTTTTCCTTTTGTATGCATTTTGTGACAATATAAAAATAAAGAGACAAGAAATATACTAATTCAAAAAGGAAATCTAGAATCTAAAAGAAATTCTAGAATTTAGAAAAAGAAAATAAATATTATGTGGATAAAAATAAGTAAATGAAAATATATTATTCCTTCACTAGAAGCTTGAATTTGTATACTTGACTCAAGGGTGAAATTGGTATTCAAAATTCAAATTTAAATTCAAACTAGTTGAGAATAAAAGCAAGAAAGGAAATAGAAAGAAAAGAAAAAAAAAGAAAAGAGTAAAATGCTACTTGGGACGCCACGCTTCATTTCGGCCTAGTAACCAAAATACACCGCGCGGCCCATCAGCGGGGATCGGCGCCGACAGTGGGGACCCACTGGTTAGCCGCTCATTGCGCTGGATCCCGACTGGGACACTGGCGAGTAGGTCCGCTTGGTCGGTCACACCCCCGCGTCAACAGACTCCTCTGTCGCTACTCCGCGGAACCCACATGTCAGATTCTTCCCCAACAAACTCACCCACGTTTCTTGCACGGCTGGCACGACGCGGACTCCTCGGCCGGAGGTCTCGGGGTAGCTCGTTCGTGCGCGTGGACCGGCTCGTGGGTACTTAAGTACCGAGTCATCGGAGCCCGGGCATATCCTCTCTCCTCCACTCATCCACTCGCGCCGCAATCGTTGCGGAACAAACCTGCTGTCGCGGTCGCGCTCGTGCGCCGTTGACATATCGTTTCTCCGGCGTCGCTTATCGGCCGGGGTGCGTGGTTGGGTCTTGACGAACCCGTCGGTCACGGTGATTGTGGCGTTGGGGCCTCTGTGGCGCACGGATTCCTCACTGGAGGAACAACACCACCGTGGACCGCACCTCGCCATGGCTATGCCCCTGTGCTCCATTTCCTCGGTAAGAAATCCGTCCCTCTTGTTCGTCTTGCCTTCCGCATGGTATATCTCAATTCAATTTGATGCTTAGCACCCGGGGAACACCGATTGACGACCTCACCGGAGCTCGGCTGGGTGAGGATCGAGGGGCAGCGCCGCCGCGTTAGCCTGGGGGTTGGGGATGACCTGGCTGCCATTGGTTTCCATTCGGACGACTCGGATTAGAAGGCGCATAACGCTTCGGTCGGATTCGCGTTGGTCGTTGATATCTGATCGGATGGATCGGGTGGCTCTGGGTAAAATTAAATCTACGCCGTAGGATCGTGATCCTGTGGACGACATTGCGTACTGATTCGTGCCGTCATGGATCTAATCTGGGCGCCTCGTTTCAGATCGGACGATCGATATCGCTGCTTACCCTTTCAGCCATGTAACTTTGCAGAAGAGCCCCTCTAGAATTATAGATTAGAACTCGCAGTCCAACTAGCAGTGTTCCCTGTGTCTTAGAAATATTACCTCGAACCCCCTAGGTTTCTCTAGATTTGAGGCCCAGTCCAAAGCTGTTTGAAATTGAATAAATAAATTCGAAAATGGATTTTAATATGGAAATAATTACTAGAACTTATAAAATTCATAGAAAATTCATATGAAGTCCAAATTTACCCATTCCAGTTTCTAAAATTTTGTAATATTATTATCTATCACTTGGAGTCTCTGTTTTGTCATGAAAACAGTAAGAAAAATAGTTTCTCACTTAATCCTATTTTAAACACATGAAACCTTTGGAAATTCATATTTTAAAATCTATAACTCCAAAAATTATGATTCCTGTTCCTAGGATTTTATTTTAATGTGTAGATTATTATCATGTGTTTTGTTTATATGTTTGGTGTGATGTTAATTTTCTCTATATACTATGTATGTTTGTATTGATGCGAGTAGAAGAGCCTGTGACTGAGGATCCTGGTGAGCAGCAGATAGAAGTAGCTGAGCAGGAGCTCATTGAAGGTAAGTTGTGCCCTTGCCACTTTTTACCTAATAATATTTTTTAATATCACTTATTCATGCATAGGTTTAATTTTGATGGGACCCAATATGTCACTCTAGATTGTTTATCTCATTACCTTGTTTACCCCTGAATCACTTGGGTAGTTTGATATTACTTTACATGGTTTTGGAATAATCATTTATTATATCCATGTTCCAGTTATTTTGTTATTCTATTTGTGTTCATGTCAAGATCATTAATGTTAATTGGAACATGGAGCTTAACTTGAGAAACACGTGCCACCATAAGGGAGGAATGGGACCCTTTGGCTAACTAATTAGGAAAGCTAGTGAAAGACTATCTTACCCGAAAGGGGCAATGGCAGTAGGGGAGTTGAATGTAAGGAGGTTCTCGCGTTGATTTTGCTGCGATGGCAGTCAGACAGGGGATTCTTGCAAGTGCTCTTCCCATAAACTGTAGCAGGTTTTCGAAAGCTAGTGGAACTTTGTAAAGGCCTCGTAGTGTTGCCCTGCCTCGCTTTCTAGGTAGAGGTGCATGGGAGTCACGATCCCTTGGCAGATGGGTAAATGACTTGTGGGTAAAGGGTACAACCTCAGCAGTGTAAAACTGGTATACTAGCCGAGCTCGCGGTCATGAGCAGCTCAGAACTCTCTCATGATTAATTTATGGAACTTAAATTCAATTTGTCATTTGCATATGCATGAGATTATTTATTAATTTTGTTCTATTACTTTATTTAAGGTTTGGTATTTACTTACACTTAGTAACTGCTGATAAAATTTTGACCAACTAATTAAAAGCAATGCTCTTCTTTAACCCTGTTGTTGATTAGCCTTACACATCACATGAACTCCCACCTTTGGTGAGTTCATGCTCACTGGTTTCCCCATAACTTGTTGAGCTATGATCATGTGTGAGCTCACCCTTGCTGTCTCACAACCCCCCCCACAGGAGAAGAACAGGTGGTTCAGGAGGAGCCACAAGGCGAGGAGTTTGATCTGATCTAGGTGGCGTTTCCCAGTTGACTTTGGCGCCAAGGATGATCCTTAGTTCTTTTTATATTTATCTTTTATTTTGTAATAAGACTTCCGCTATGTAATAAATACTCTGATGTTATTGTGACATTTATCTCTATACACTCTGTTATTATATATGTTGTCTTCTTGGCGCATGTATGAGATGTACCTAGCTTTGTTCCTTAAAGCCGGGTGTGACAGGTTCCACTATGCCCGACCCCCGACTCGGTGCCACGGGATTTGGCCGGGCGCGGATCCTTTCGTGGTTGACGTACATGTTTCTTTCAATTGACTAATGGGCCCCAGCGATCAGGGGCTTCTTTCCTTAGCTCACTCTCTGACCAGTGGGTCCCAGGGACCGAGGGTCATTCCCCCGACAAGATAAAGGAGAAGATTCACACCTGCTCCTACCTAAGTATCATAGGGATATGAAATTGTTAAGTTGATCTAATTATGTATGGATTAAAGGATACACATTCAGATAAAAACTAATATACCTTTTGCTGAGTACATGGGACATGGGATCGAGATGACTGACCACCTATATTATAACCCGTGTCTATAAACTAGGCCGAAGACGACTAGTATGAGGCCATATATACACGTTAGATACAAAAATGAACGTGTTGATCAAAGCACCAAGCGTAGAAAGCTTGCATTCCGATCTTTATGGGACATGATTGAATGATCTGTTAGATAATATATGAGTTGGATGTTAGTCTGGATTCAAGTCTTCATCCAACTTAGCTTGTGATTAACACTCATTTCGAGATAACCCCCAAAGATGACTGATTTTCATGAACTTTATATTTATGAAGCCCATATAAGAATATCATCATACATGACCGAGTCCCATGAACTTGGTTTTTCCAGAACCCATATAGATGATCAAATTTTATGACTTGGTACATATGAAATCCATATAAGAATATTTTCATAGACGATCGAGTGATCGAGTTTTATGAACTCAGAAGTCCATATAAGAATATTTTCATAAATGTTCGAGTTTCATAATCTCAGTATTCCATGTAAGAATATTTTCATAGATGACCGAGTTTCATGAACTCGGTACTCTCTAAAAAACATAGATGACCGAGTTTTATGAAGTCAGTGCTCCATAAATCAGTAGATGGTCGAGTTTCATTAACTCAATACTCCTAAAATTCATAGATCTTCGATTCCATGAACTCAATACTCCTAAATACCATAGATGAATTTAGATGATCAAATTCCATGAACTCTATACTCTTGAAGCCCATATAGAGATATCTAATCGTTGATATTCGAGTTTTACAAAGTCGATACTCTTAGCGCCCATATAGAGATAATAAAATACAGTTGAGTTCATGTGTGGCTCCTAAAGATAATGCCCCTGTTTGTTTCAGCTTTTTGGAGCTTCTGGCCACCAAAAGCTGCTGCGGACTGCCAAACGCTCAGCTTTTCAGTCAGCTTCTATAAAATTCGTTTGGGTAAAAATCATCAAAATCAACATAAAAATATAATCGGTTGAGTCGTTGCAATAGTAGGAATCCGTCACTTTCTAGATCCTGAGTCCTATGGACACCTTTATCTTCCACCGCACGTAATCCTAATGATACTCAGATTCTCTACACAGCCAGATTCTCCCTACAGCCAGATTATCAGAAAAGTTGGTCATGAAAAAACTGAACCAAACAGGCCCAATGTGTCTTCTAGAGCTTAGGAGTACTACCGCCCTCCCCCAAAGCCATCAAATTTTGCCTAAGAAGCGTATGCAGTGCCTACACCCTTAAGGGCTTGAGTTTGGTATATGATAATGTAAGGGATAATAATCCTTTGTTCGTTATAACTTAATGATCATGGTTATATAATGTGGCCAATGGTGCATTACCGGATGAAGTATCCATGAGAGTTTCTACTCAAGGTTTCACTTCCATATCAAGGGTTAGCTCATGGCCAATGGTGCATGGCTTGTATCTAGTACTAGCCTTTGAAACTTACCATGACTTTACACTAACTTAGGGCCTATTTGTTTCAGCTTATAGATTATATAATCTGGATTATAATCTAAATTATATAATCCAGATTATAATCTAGATAGATTATAATCTACATGTAGCTGCTTGGTAGTCTAGATTATACAAATTTAGATTATTCACAAAGACAATAGTACCCTTCTTTGTTTATTTGAGGTGAGGAAAGAATGATGGCATATATTATAATTTCTATTTACATAACTATGGGTAGTGGGTCTTTTGCCAAAAATAATCTTAAATAAGCTACTCTTGAGTAGATTATGAGATTATCATAATTTGGACTTTATATTATATAATCTGAACCCATAATCTAGGTGTTTGTTTACCTGCTAGATTATTTGCTCTAGATTATATAATCTAGAGAGATTATAATCCAAAATAAATAGGGCCTTAGTCCCTCAAGAAAAACCAGAGATAATCTAGGGTCTCTGAGAGCACCTAGAGGGGGTGAATATGTGATCCTGCAAAAATAGCTAAAACAATCCAAACTTGGTTTAAAAGCTAGAGTTAGTGGAAATTAAACCAAGTCTGAATGGAGAGAAAGGGATAGAAGTTCCCTTTACTTGATTGCTCTATCAAGATGTGAATTAAATTTAAAGCAATATCACAAGTCAGTAATGAGAACTTATGAATAAGGAAACATCGGAAAATGTAAATGAGACAATAGACAACGATTTTTATCACGTGGTTCGGTCAAGCGTAACATGTTTGCCTACTCCATGTTGTGACGTTCCAATAGATATAGTTGTCAGTCGATGAACCATAATCGTTTTTTTGCCCTGTATCTTATAAGTATTGTTGTAAGTATCACTACACGACGGTTTACTTACAGCAACCTACGGTTGGTTGCTAAAACGGACTTCAGCGACCTACGGTTGGTCCCTAAAAACTTTTAGCGACCCATAAGGATGGTCGCTGTAAGTGCCGTCGCTAAAGGCTTTAGCGACCGACATCTTTTTAGCGACCAACCGTCCGTTGCTAATATTGTATATTTAGCGACCAACCATAGGTTGTTGTACTATAGATTTAGCAACCAACCGTAAGTCGTCATACTATACATTTAGCAACCAACAGAAAGTCGCCCTTTTTACAGTTATTATTAATAATAATATACATTTAATTAAGCACCACAAATCACATATTTTTATACACAAATCATAAATACATACACAGTTAATCAGTATACCACAGTCATAGATCCATCACATAAACACAAAAGCACCACAATTATATATTCATAAAAGCATCACAATTATAATATCATTCACAACTAGATCATTTACAGATAGCTAGCTAGATCATTCACAAAAGCTCCAGAGATGATCAGTCACAAAAGCACCACAGCGACATCACTCCAGCTTGAAGCAGTTCAAAAGCCCACAACTACATCACTAATGTTTCATATCACTCCAGCTATTGTTCAAAAGCCCACAACTACATCACTCTAGCTGCTCCAGAGCTGATCAGTCACAAAAACACCAAAGCTACACTAATGCTTCAAGCAGTTCAAAAGCCTTCAGACAACCACTCCAGCTTCTTGTATCCTCCTGTTTTAAGGTACAAGCTTTCTTTGTCCAGAACACCCTAGAAAAAAGTACATCAAATTAGTATATTGTTGCTACATTTGCAAATAAAAATATAATTTTGATGCCTTATCTACATCCACTAGGCGGTGTTGCAGCATTATGCACCAACTTCAGCTGGTGCAATCAAGGTTAATCATCATTAAGTTGATGGCTCATATAAATCTAAATATAAACAAGATAAGATATAGACTATTACTTTCTTGTACGGCCATGCAACTGACATCATGTAAGCATCAGCCATATACTGATCGCATTTTGATTAGGGAAACATATTGGTCACCTAAAATGGGGCAATAACCCTCTTTCTTGATCCACACCTTTGTGTCACTATATGTGTGGAGAAACTAATTCACACTTATGTGCACGAAGATTTGTAAGTCATATCATGAATATAGAGTCCAAATCAGACCACAACTACCAAGAATTTTTTGAATAAACACATGCCCAAGTAAAGAAGAGTCAAAATTGATTGGCCTAGCCTTTTAGGGTATTTCAGTGTATAATGTTTCAGTATTTTAGACTGCACTACTGTAATATCATAGGAACTACAAATGGAGCATTCAATACTACTAGTACAATGATCGTGCGTTGCGACGGCACACAAATTATTCAATAAAATATTAGTGGACAACAATTACAGGAAAACGAACAATTGGCTTAACACAAAAAAATCTTGAATAAATCCGTGAGATGGTGTTTGCTCTACTTACTTGGAAGTACTTAGTAAGGGCCTTAGACTTTCCTGGCCGCTTGAAGTGCCTTTTGGGTCAATTACATAGCTCACCTGCAAAATAAGATGTCAAATATACTATCACATAACCATCCCAAAGGATAAACCAGGATCACCAAACACACAATACTACCACAGATCTCACTGCACATGTGGAAGAAGACATGACCAAAGCAGTATCACTCTTCCTTCAATGCCACACAAAATGTCACTTATTTGTTCTAAACTATCTATTCCAGTGATCTTGCAGGAGCTGCAAAAAGATCGATCACAAATAGTTAAAACATTTATTTGAAAGGAAATCAGGATAAGCTTCCTAGTGCTCAAGCCATTGTAGTAACAATGAATGCAATGAGAAACCTAAGAAAAATTGGGTGGACTTGTTTAGAACCAGAGAGTAGTAGCACAAACATCATCCCAGTTATAAAAACAGTTATCCGTCACAAACAGTGAAACATTTGTTGGTAAGGAAAGCAGGATAAGCTTCCTAGTGCTCAAGCCATTGCAGTAACAATGAATACAATGAGAAATTCTAAGAAAAAACAGTTATTGTTATTTTTATGCCATTTAGTATTTATAATTATTTGGATGAATCACATACATAGAAACGTACCTAATAAGCCTAGCTTTGGCTACAGCACAGTCAGCCCCTCCATCCTTCTTATCAACGTCATTAACAAAAAGCTTCTTTGTAGGCCTCCTTGTAGGTGATGTGCATGACCTAAAACCAATTGGTTATACTCAAGGTACACAAACAAGCAAGTGATATGAATCAGAAATAATCAAAGAAATGAAGTGTTTGTTGATTTAACCTTTTCTTTGTAGCACTTTGCTAGGTCTAAAGCATTGGATAATTTATTACTGGTGAATCCGCGGGAGGAACCAGCTCACTTGTAAGTTCGCTTTTGCTGGCTGCAACTGGTGCCTATGATTTTGAACATATGTTTGAGACAATAGTAAATTCAACAGAAAAAAGAAGCATTTTAGTTCTTCGCTAATGGGTGCGAAAATTAGCTGATCTTATCAACATCAATGTTTCTATTGCTCTCTAGCGTAGTTGGCATCCTAGCATCAAGTATTACTAGCATAGAAGGTGCTGTGGCTGATGCATGAGTAGCATCTGCTCCTGTTGATGGAGAAGTCAAAGGCAAGGAGGAATCTCTGGTTGTGGCTGATGTATCGCTATGTCATCGATGACAAAGAAATTCATACACTCGAGCATCTGAGTATTTTATGTTCTCTAGCTATTCCATGCATGGGTGACCACATCAACATTGTATAGGCCATACTGCAGATGTCCTTTCCTTTCCTACATAGAAAAAGAATATGGGTCTAATTACTTGGTGCCTGCCCACTAATACTTACTAATAGCCTGTGACCCAAACCTAGTACCAACAAATATCTCCTTTCAACAAAAAAGTTTGGATCCTACACTATTTTCTCATGCATCTAGCTTGCGCCCGATATACTACTCTTAAAGTCACAACTTATGCCAAAAGGGCATCTCCGCGGCTCTTTTAGTGTGTGAGTAGCCAAACTCTAGGCAGGTCTTTGTTTCCTTTGTTGTCCTTTCTTTTTTTCATGTAGGTGATTCTGGTAGGCAGCTATTTACTAAAGCTGCAATAGCAGCTCCAAACAAAATTAGTACAAGCACAACATATTACATGGTACAAAGTAGAATTAATGTCTATAATTTAGAAAAATTTACAATGTGCATACAGACTTTTGTTTTTAAGCTAAATTAGTGGAGGCTCAAAGAGGCAGAAAACAAAACTGTATGAATCTAAGATGAACCTAGGATATAGAAGGAACTAAAGGAATCCAGCTCTGGTTGGAGTATAAAATGATGAAACAGTGTGTATATGTATATAGTATAGGTTATGAGTAGGTTTATGTCTATCTGTTTGTTGTAGGATCCTAGTGCACATTAATAACCACAGTTTTAGAAAGATTCACGATGTGAGTACCTCATTTCCACTACAAAATTCAGTTTCTTCAACACATCACGTCCGCTATGGCTTGAGCGACAGATGAACTGTGTCAAATCCTGAAATAATGCAGCAAGAGGGTCATATATTCACATACACAACAAAGAAGTGTCGCATTACTAAGATCTATTATGAGAAGAGGAAATTTAGCTCAGGATAAAAAATTCTTTAAATATTAGTCAAAAATTGCCACCTAATTAAACTTGAATATTGTAACTTTGTTGCTGCCATAATGAAATCCATTGTTAATGTGGTGAGAAAAAATCACCACCTAATGATTTTTATTTGCCATGTACATGATCTGTTGCTGGCGCTGTACAACTTTGACTGAAAAATAATTGTGATAAAATGGAGAAGACTGATGGATGACGTAAACAAGAAAGTGCTTCGCTTATTTTGAATTGCTACACCAGAACCGATGGAATTAATACTCCCAACCTCAGCTAAAGCATATCATCATCACAGTCTAAGCAAAACGCCAAAGACTGATAAAGAAATCGACGGTCGCAAATATGAATAACATGTCCTAATCCTTGGTCGAGGTCGTGAAGAAACATGAGATGAAGAGAAGGGAAACTAACCTAACCTGCTGCTAGATGCTCGCTCCCAAGACCGGCAAGAGCAGGCTCAGCCTCGGGGACACCTTTCCTTGCCGCTCGATGGAGAGTGGCGGGGCGTCCGCGCACTGGCGACGATGAGGGGTGGGGCAGGGCCGGGCCAGTGGCACACCAATGTCGAGGAGGCCTGCTCAATCGCGTCCTGCAGCAAGCTCCCCGTTGTTCTTCTCTAGCACAGTGTTCGCACTGCGCAGCTCCATGCCCTCCACCGCCAACACATCAGCCCTCTCCTCTCCGCGGCTGAGGGGCGGGGTGGCGTCATCGACGAGCGGAGGGATGGGGCCGTGATGGGGCAGAGGTAGGGCTAGATATCGAGCTGGCTTGACTCGACTCGGTTCAGCTCGAGCTGGCTCGTTATGATAACGAGCCAGCTCGACTAGATTTGTTATGATAACGAGCTGGAGAAGCGGCTTGACTCAGCTCGTTTGATAGCTCGGTCTGACTCGATTAACTCGTGAGCCAACTCATTTTCAAAATTGCCACAAGCCCACAACCATTCATACAGTCATACATACTATCAGATATTACTATTTACAAAATAGCAGCCATCTCAATATCTCATTCACTTAAACAAACAAAAAATTGTATATTGAAATACATGCAGCTAACCATTATAGACTTATAGTTCATAACAGTTTCATTCCATTACACGCAACAGTTAGTAACATGGAATGGCAAGGTTCCTAGTATTGCTCCAGTTAACGAAATCGTAGCTCGAAGCGGTACCGCCGTACAGGAGACTTAGAGGATTACTCTTTATTACTACTTACTTGGTCAGGCAATGATGCTGGGAAGGGGAATCTCCGAACGGTGCTCAATGACACTTCTTCAAGTGCACCTATGAGGCACATAGTGGGGAGAAAGCTATGGAAGGAGGTAGAAGAAGCGGGAAAAGATGAGTATCGAGGGAGTTCAGCAGACGTCCCTATACGGAGATGACTCGCCTCGGCTGGATGAGATCCTTTCGTGGTCGTTGAATAAACAAGAGCAGACCAGTGGACAGTGATTGGCTCACACGCCGGCGATGCCGCACACCGGCGCGGTGGCACCCGCTCTCCTCCACAGGTCCACGGCCACCGGCGCCTGCTCTCTTTTTCTACTCCAGGGGTCCACGGCCACCGGGGCGGCGGCGCTAGGGTTTCGTTTTTGGGGAAACCAGGAGAGAGGGAGAGACCGAGAGGGTGAGCGGCTGAGGCCGTGAGGGTGACCGTGAGGGTCTGAGGGAGAGCCGTCGTGTGAGTTGTGGGCTACTCGATGGGGCTGGGCCGGTCAATGGTGCATGGGCCGTGGGAGCTCGTGAGTAACTGACGAGCTAGCTCTTGTTAAGAACCGAGTTAAATTGTTAGCTCAGCTCGTGACTTATTTTTAACGAGCCGAGTCGAGTCGAGTCGAGCGAGTTATCGAGCCCCGAGTTTTTTGTCCAGCCCTAGGCAGAGGTGACAGCGGCTGCGCTTGTGGTTTGGTGCGTGGAATATGGTTTCGTTTGTTTAGTAGGCCTTTAGATGGACTTTGGTGAGTAAATAAGAAACACAAAATTCACGTACCCCTATAGCGACCCACCATCAGTCACACACTTACCTCTATAGGTACCGACCATAAGTCGTTAAATTTCTAGACTTTTAGCGACCCACAGAGCGTCGCTATAAACGCATTTAGCGACCAACCGTCGATCCATAACTTTTAGCGACCAACCGTCGGTCCCTAATAAGGGTCGCTAAAGATCAACCGTCGTGTAGTGTATACTAGCAAGAGTCGCTAAGCTATTGTCGCTAACTGACACTCATCTCACAACATCTTAGCATAATTATTATGAGTATGATAGGGATTGGTTACCTCTTCATAAACCACTGTCTCTAGTGCAACAGACGTAGATGCAATAGATTCCCTGAAGTCAGGCTCACGAAATTGAGTGACCTTGTCATACTGATCTTTGGTGCATCTTTCTAGCAAAGCTATTAAAATATTGTAATAATCAAAATCACATTTTGATGATTTAAAAGAATTCCCCAAAAGATTTGAGATAAAATGTTTTCTACTAGTGATTTTAATTCCTTATAAAGTATATTCCCCTAAAGCAAATAAATAGTACTATTAGAAGTGGTGTAGTTCAAAACTTAGAACCAAAAAAAATAAAGTTGAGATTAGGGGCAATAAAAGAAAGTATGTTATCTAATAAAGGTTATAAAAAAAGGAGTCTATATGTGAACTAAATTATTTCCTTGTTAAATTATGTATTTGAAAACTTCTTTCTATGGGGTTCTATCTAACTAGGAATTATTTATTTAAAATGCCTATTTTTTATGTATAAGTGGCATACTTAAAACCATTAACTTAAATAGGATAATAAATATAAATTAATAATAGAATTTTGTTGATTGGTAACTTCTGGATTGTTGCAAATTTGAAATTGAAATTCTAATTTCGAAATTTGAAAATAAAATAAAACTAGAAATAGAAAGGGATAGGAATAATAGAAAAAGAAGAAGAAAGCCTCACCTTTACTTGGGCCGAAACCTCCACAACCCGGCCCATCCCCCTTACCCAGCGCGGCCCAAGCAACCATCCCGCAGCTCCTCTCTCTGCACCGCGTGCACGTTATTCGACTGACAGGTGGGGCCACATGGTCGGTCACCCATCCGGTACCTGTGCGCGGTAGTCACCGCGTGTGGGCCATATCTGTCAGTTCCATCTCCCCCGTAGATCCCGCATACCATGAACAGATTACGGTTGAGCTCTGCGCGGATCCTCCTGACTGTGGCTTCCTTCGGACTCGCGGCCAAGGCAGATATAAAAATGCGGGCTCCATACCCTCGGCCATCACCTGACTAAACCAACCGAGAGGTCGGTTAGACCGATGTAGAGCATGTTCTTTAGGTGGTAATCTCTCAAATGTCTCTAGGGAAGACCCATGAAAGAGGATCATGTGGAAGTTGCTTTATGATGGGAAGGGCCCCCTAAAATATCATCAAATCTTGTGGGGAGACATGGAAAATAGAAGTCAGAGAGGAGAGAGGTTAAAAAGGCATAATAAATGTATTTTTAGGATTGGAAGTTGGGAACCTTAATCATTCATGATACTCTCATATATAGAGAGGGGAGTGGTCTTATCTTAGTAGGAAACATCTTTAGAATGTGTTTTTAAGTTTTCTACGCTAAAATAGGTCCAAAATCGATTTTGAACTAAGTTAACTTAGAGGAGACCTACATGGTTTTCTTGGGCCTGCGTAGATAGGTGGCTTGGGCACAACAATGAAAGACCAGTTTAGTTGGGATACCACCATTTTCTTTCCTTTTCTCCTTTTTAGCTTGGTGATTTGAATTATATTATCCTAGATATTTTTGGCATGATCTTGACACCAGAAACTTGCTAATGTAACTTACATCCTATGTTGACATATTTTTGTGTGTCATTAGTCTATTAAACTACACAGTAAACTAGAGTGACAGACTTTAACTATAATGAACTAAACGTTGGACAATGGAATCAAATATATTCTTCTAAAATGGATTGGAAGAGTACCATTTTTGGTGGCGATACTGAAATGCAGTTCTTCTTGCCTTCACAAATGTAGGTTTCTCGTTTGTGTTTATTTGTTATCGATAGAAGGGGTGGTCGAACAAGAGAGATATTTGCAATTTTGTCATTATCAACGGTGGATTTCGCCAATTTTCCATTAGACCCATGAATAGAGATGGGAGTGTGTGCCCATTACCCGAAACCTGACAGGATTTTACTCTATTAGAGTATGAGTATAGGTCAAATTGCTTACCTATGGATTCATTAATGGGAACAAAGTTGTACCCCTCGGGTTTGCAGGTATGAGTACATTCTTATGCTACCTAAATATCCATATTCTTTTTGTAAACTTAATGGATTTTAGGTAAGTTGATTAAGAAGAGAGCTAGAGTAATAGGATCGGTGAGAGGTAGTAGCTCATAATATTGTAAACAAGGATATTGTCTAGTCTACTGCCGAAGACGGAAAATATTCGTGTGTGTGTAGACGAGAGCAAAAGAAAAGACTCCGAAAGGGACGTAGCACTTCTTAAATTCTCATGATCTCGTCCTTCCTACGCATTTGTTGGGTTCTCTAGGAATGTTTGTGTGGTCCCATGGTCCCGGGTTTTTTTTTCTGAAAAGGCGTTGAAAGCTGAATACGCAGTTACGCACCACTGCACCAGTGCCACATCCATGGTACTGACTACTGATACTGTGCAGAGACGAACTTGTTCCACGAAACCGTGACCTGCATGCAGGTCTTTGTTCGTGTGATGATTAACGTCTCCAAGAGTAAAGAAACCCCAACCTTTTGGCAGGCAAATCAATAGAGAGCTTACCAAACCTGACGAGTACCGTGTGATCTTGGCGGAAACAAGCCACCGCCGGTCCTGGCAAGCAGTGATATGACTGGTTTATGGCAGTCCTACCCCGTTTTGATTAGCTGCCTTTTCCGTTACGATCGAAACCAAGTTGTCATATAAATAAATAATAATCTATTTGTCTTAGAATAGTAGTCGTTTTATCTACTTATTTTTATGTTTATATTAAAATAGATAAAGATAAATCTAGACAGATATAAAAGGCACATACAAAAAATATTGTTATGAACCTGTTAATTAACTAAAACGGATTTTAGTTTAGATTTAAATTTAGGACGGGGTAGTACTTTGGGAAATGCGGTCGTCGCTTGAGACGAGAGTGACAGATCAGGTCCAGGTAGGGATGAAAGTGGTAATCCGAACTGTTAGAACAAATTTAATATTTTCAAAAAGATATGTATAAAATTTGATGTTGATCTTTTCTTATGTTATCAAGCACATTAGTACAAATATGAATAAAATATCATATAAGTTGTTTTATGTATTATTTGCTCCCTACAACACAAAAAGTTGAAAAAATTACCGAATTTGTTTCCGAATCCATACCGAAGTTTATATCTATTATTTGAGAAAATGTAGGATGAATTTGAGGTTAACCTTTTATGAATCTTAACAAGCTGGATGTTAAAAACAAGAATACAAATTTGTATTGTATATTCTATATCCTATTTATTCGCAATCAAAGAAAAAACTGATTACCGAATAAATACCGTTTCCGACCGTTTTCATCGTCCAGGCACACACAGCGGAAAGCCACCACCAAGAAAACACGATCATGGATTTGGACGGAGATTTTATTTGGCGTGGGTGCACCTTCCTCTGGGCTCTAGCTACTTTCCTGCGCCCTTGCACCGTTCGGAGGCAGCTACTGGCTGTGTCGCGTTCGGCGGCCTACCATTTCGCGCTGTTCTCATATTTGGTCAAAACTCGAAGTGCATACTAGCCCATGCCCATATCCGAGGGCGAAAGGCGTGCCTGCCCTGTACTTTTCCTCGTTTCGTTTGGCCACGCCACTCTATATACCAATTCTATGAGCTTAATTGGTTGGAGTCAAACTTATTGTTTAGTGGCATCAAAACGAATGGTCAAACTCCATAGTCACTCACTCGTCTACAGAAACAGACGAGGACCGGCAAGCAGACACTCGAGCCAGGACTCATCAGCACCGTACCGTAGTCTACAGCAGTGGCGGAGCCAAAATTTTTCTAAGAGTATGGCCAGATATAACACTAAATTTTTTATCAAATGCGTAGATGATGACACATATCATTTGAACACAATAATTATAATTTAACATAAAATTGACTTAAACAAGTGGTTACCTAATTAAGATAAAGATAGATTTTCGTCTTGGTGATCAATTAATCAATAGTTTGTGTTGCTTTCATCAACATTAGGATGTTATTGTTCGAACTCTCTTAAGATGGTGATTTCAACTCTATTCTTAAAATAATCATGCTCTGTAGGAGTGCATTTGTTCATATAGTCAATGGCTTGTATGGATCCAAATCCAATAGGTAAAAATTGTGTTAATATGAAGGTATGTGTATGTGGTATCTGTATACATGGATATGTAAGCTGCAGCTAGTAGTCATCTTTAAAGCTATTTATATGCATTATCTTCAGCTATTTCTATGATCAAAACTTCAAAGTATGGCAACACATTAATATGAAGATACAAGAAAGAATAATTAAGAGTGCTCACCAAGGGGATATGTGCATCGCGTGCCCTGGTTACGTGTGTGTGCCTGCATCTTGCCGCCGCTGGCCGCTCGCTAGCTAGCTTGCCGCCGCCACGTCGGCGTCTGGGCAGGGGCAGCTGCTTGCTGCGGTGCCGCCGCTCCCCGCTCGACACACGTGGTTGGCTGGTTGCCGAGTCACGCCGCCGCCACTCGATTGCTCCATAACCTAGCGTGAAAGCCGACGCTCGCTATAAATCGCAGTTGTGCGCAGTGGGGTGAAGGTAATTACTGTGCACTTTTCTGGGTTCATACCTGGCAATAATCCGGCCCAAGAGTAGGGCCCAGGCCCTAGTGGCCATAGGCCTGTATCCGCCCCTGGTCTACAGGAAACACTGGAATGAGATCACGCGGCACGCGCCGAGCCACAGTAACCTGCCCTCGTACGGCGGTACATGAACCCAGTCACGAGCGAGAGCGAGATGGGGATGGGAATGAGATGCCACCGAAAATAAACCATCCGATCGAATGCATTTTAGTTGTTGTACTCATGCTAGTATTGATGCGTTGGTGTGTCCCTGTTGTACGCATGTGCCTCCACCGTCCGATGCGCATGTGAGGGACTACGAGGGTCGACATGTGCTGACGTTTTTTGCGTCTGCTTGTATGTGGGCTATGACATGCGTGGATGCAAATAAGCTATCGCTAGACTAGGTCATATATACACTGGGTGGGACCCCTCGGAAGTGGGGGCATGAGCGGTTAACCCTCTCGCCCCCTCAGACACGACCCATTATATACTTAAGAGATAATCATTAGCAAGGTGTGTATATATATATATCTTATATTAAAATCTCACCCGGTTTCGGGCGCTGCCCGCACTTCACGCATTCGTCGACCATCGCGCGTACGACGTGTGGCCGCGTGAGTCTTCTCGGACCCGACTTCTTCCTTCGATTCAGCTCAGCGAGCGCTTGCATCCGTATTCCCCACTTCCGCTTACACGCGCCTCGCCTCCTCACAGGCCCTTCAACCCCTCCGCCGCCTATGGCCGACGAGCAAGCTGCCCCGCCGCCTCCTACGCTCGAGACGACCGAGGAGCCTCCGCCCTCGCCTCCTCCTCCGTCGACAACACCGCCGGAGAACTTCCGGCAGAAGGGTAAGGTGTTCATGGAGAACTGCTGCTGTGGGCGAGGAAGCCTGACATCGCATAATTCTTCTACCAGTTCTGGCCACTGGACAAGGTGGAGCTGGTGCGGGGCCACGACGATTCCGAGCGCAACGTCCGTAGGCCGCTGGTGTCGCCATGCTGGGGAGCGACGTCGATCCGCTGCGCGCGGGCGCGGTGGTGCTGCCATCCTTGGCGGCTCACCCTGAACCGTTGGCTGTCCAGCCGGAGCCGCAGCGGCGCGAGTGCGAGGCACGACAACTATGAGGTCGAGGCATCGCCGACGAGGACAACAACGTGTTGAGCTCCGAACGGTGCTCGTGCTGCCCTCCCGCTTGTCTCCTCCTTTTAACCCAGCTCACTCCAATCCCCACACCCCAACCACTCTTCTCCGACCGAATCGAGGCTGTCGTGCCTTCGCCAATCCTAGCTTGTTGTGCCGCTACCAGAGAGGAGACAGGACGCCGCGCCGGGAGGCGTTACTGCCCGACGCCTTCGTCCTCGTCCTCGGCAAAGGTGTGTTTGAGGTTGATGAGAAATGCCGACATAAAAACAGAGAGGCAAAGTAGCTCTCTGATATACCTTAGTTATTGGCGCACAAGAATTATCAGAATATGCCAGACTCTTTTTTTGCTGGTCATTGTCTGATCTTATGACCATCTACTGTAGATTGTTGATTTCCATTCTTATGTTGATATACCGTCCAACATCATAGTCGATAGGACTCGCATGAGATCAATATGAATAATTGACATATTGACTTGTTTCGGACATGACCTTTATTTTTTTTGTTGCACTAATAAAGAACGGAACTACCATGATATCTATAAGTGAAATGTTGAGGAGCACAAACCTTTTGAAATAACTGAATAGTGTATGACATCTTAAAACTGTGCATCATGCTTGGGCATGGAATCATGCCCCACTATTGGGGAGAAAGGCTGAGGGAAGCAGTCAAGAAGACTGACAAAGACCAAAAGGCAAAACAGTCTTGCAGAGTTGTTTGGCTGCTCATCTTAACGCTGCTTGGTAGCCATTCTATAGTATTTTATGCTCATAGAGGCAACAGCAGCCATGACGACAGTAGCCGAGACAATAGCAGCTGAACAACTTTGTTTCATTTTATACTACATGATAATAGTGGTATGGAGATGGCATAGCATTCTCCATTCTCAGAATATGATCGTTGCATGCAAAATTTTCACGAGGTTTCGTCATAAACATTTAGTGTGTTTTCTACGTTTTAAGTGAAAGGGAAATAGAGTCAAACCTTTTCCTAAATGATTTTGGTGGTTGAATTGCCCAACACAAACAATTGGACTAACTAGTTTGCTCTAGAATATAAGTTCTACAGGTGCCAAAGGTTCAACACAAACCAATAAAAAGTCTAAGAAAGGGTTCAAATAAAAAGAGCAAAAGACAACCGAAGGCTGCCCTGGTCTGGCGCACCGGACTGTCCGGTGTGCCACCGGACAGTGTCCGGTGCACCAGGGTGGATCAACTCAAACTTGCTAGCTTCGGGAATTTGGGGAGCCACTCCGCTATAATTCACCGGACTGTCCGGTGTAACACCGGACTGTCCGGTGTGCCAGCGGAGCAACGACTATCTACGCCAACGGTCGTCTACAAAAGTATACAGTGAACAGTGATCAGTACAACTGTGCGCGCAGAAGTTAGAGCAGGCGCCAGAAGACGCACCGGACAGTGAACAATGACTGCCCGGTGCACCACCGGACTGTCCAGTGGCCCCACAAGTCAGAGCTCCAACGGTCGAACCTTAGTAACCAGGTTCCTGGATCGATGGGATCGAAGAACGGGAACGCGGTACGCGGTACGCTACTAAAATCAGGATTTCACACTACTGGATCGAGATTGTTCCCACGTTCCCAGAATGGAACGAATGTTCCCGGAACGAGGAACGTGGCCAAGTTCCCTGTTCCCGGTTACTAAGGGTCGAACCCTAACGGCTGGGTGACGTGGCTGGCGCACCGGACAGTGTCCGGTGGCGCACCGGACTGTCCGGTGCGCCATACGACAGCAGCCATCCCCAACGGCCAATTTGGTGGTTGGGGCTATAAATACCCCTCAACCACCACACTTCAAGGCATCCAAGTTTTCAGCCAACACATTCAATACAAGAGTTATAGCGTTCAATTCAAGACACAATTAGAGTGAATCAAAATCTCTCCAAGTCCCAATTCCACTCAAAGCAATAGTGACTAGAAGAGAGAGTTTTGCCGTGTTCATTTGAGCTCTTGCGCTTGGATCACTTTCTTCCTTCCTCATTTCTTGTTCTCAAGTGTTTTGTAACCAAGGCAAGAGACACCAAGTGTGTGGTGGTCCTTGCGGGGTCTAAGTGACCCGTGAGATAAGGAGAAAGCTCACTCGGTCTAAGTGATCGTTTGAGAGAGGGGAAGGGTTGAAAGAGACCCGGTCTTTGTGACCACCTCAACGGGGAGTAGGTTTGCAAGAACCGAACCTCGGTAAAACAAATCACCGTGTCATCCGCTCTATTTCTTTGGTTGATTTGTTTTCGCCCTCTCTTTCAGACTCGATTATATTTCTAACGCTAACCCCGGCTTGTAGTTGTGCTTAAAGTTTATAAATTTCAGATTCCGCCTATTCACCCCCCCTCTAGGCGACTTTCAATTGGTATCAAAGCCCAGTGCTTCATTAGAGCCTAACCGCTCGAAGTGATGTCGGGAGATCACGCCAAGAAGGAGATGGTGACCGGCGAGAAGCCTGCTACAAGCCATGGGAAGGCTCCATCAAAGGAGTCCGGCACCAAGCACAAGGAGGAATCCCCTCCACGCGTCAAGTCGCATCGGAGTGGCGACAAGAAGAAGATGATGAAGAAAGTGGTCTACTATGAGACCGATTCTTTGTTGCCCTCCACCTCCGGCTTCGACGCACCGTCCGTCACTTCTAAGCGCCATGAGCACAAGAAGTTTAGTAAGATTCCCCTTCGCTATCCTCGCATTTCCAAACATACTCCTTTACTTTCCGTCCCATTAGGCAAACCACCCGTTTTTTATGGTGAAGATTTGTCGGGCACCGTAATTTGGGGTACCCTTAATACTCCTAAGCATAGCTGGAAAACATCTTCAAAACAGACCGTAAAGGCTGGTAAGCACAGCGCAAAGTTAAAGCCTCATCTGCCAAGGGACGGATTCACGCCTCGCCCGAGGGCCTCCTCAGGCAGGAGGCGCACCCCCGGCTCGCCCGAGGTTAAGCTCAGGCAAACTTTGTTGCATAGCAACCTCGGCCAAATCGCCGTATCGCATGCACATTTAATGCAGGGATCACCTGACACCTTATCCTGACATGCGCGCCTCAGTTGGCAAGGCCGAAATGACCGTGGTCATTTCGCCCCTTTACTGATCGTTCTGACAGGAAAACAACACTGTTTACCTCGTTCTGACTACTGTGCCAACCACTAGGGTAAGACTAACAACAGTGAGTCAAGGCCTCTCCCGAGTTCAGCCTCGGGCGCAACAGGGAGCTCCGCCTCGGCCTCGGGAGAAGGTCTCCGCCTCGCCCGACCCCGACCTCGGCCTTAGCCTCGGCCTCGGGAGAAGGTCTCCGCCTCACTCGACCCTAGGCCTCGGCCTCAGCCTTGGTCTCGGGAGAAGGTCTCCGCCTGGCCCGACCTCGGCCTCGGACCGACTACACTACAGGGGACACATCATTACCCTACCTCTAGCTAGCCGCCTCAGGCTACGAAGGAACAAGACCGGTGTCACATCTAGATTACCCAGCAACAGGTAATGATGGTTCCCTGCATGCGTCCATGACGTCGATTGTTCTCAAGCTCTCTACGAAGGCAAAGAAACGTCAGCAGGACCCAGGGCCGCACCGCCAGCTACGCTTCTACAGGGCTCAAGCACTTCTCCGCCGGCCATGTTAGCACATAGCTACACCCCCATATGTACAGCTGGACCATCCCCTTGTATCTATAAAAGGGGATGCCTAGGGCCTTCTCAGGGGGGAGAGGCAGAGGCGGCAAGGACAACGGAGACAGACTCACTCAAACATCGAACTCCACTCCGCAACACTAGTGTCGGGGACCATAATTAGGGGTACCCTCAAGACTCCTAATCTCAGCTGGTAACCCCCATCAGCACAAAGCTGCAAAGGCCTGATGGGTGCGATTAAGTCAAGGATTGGTCCACTCAAGGGACACGATCTCGCCTCGCCCGAGCCCAGCCTCGGGCAAGGGCAGCCGACCACGGAGGATTTACGTCTCGCCCGAGGACCCCCTCCAGCAACGGACACACCTTCGGCTCGCCCGAGGCCCAGACTTCACCAAGAAGCAACCTTGGCCAAGCCGCCACGCCGACCAACCGTATCGCAGGAGCCTTTAATGCAAAGGTGGCCTGACACCTTATCCTGACGCACGCCCTTTAGTCGACAGAGCCGAAGTGACCGCAGTCACTTCGTCGCTCCACTGACCGGCCTGACAAGAGGACAGCGCCGCCTGCGCCGCTCCGACTGCTGTGCCACTCGGCAGAGTGAGGCTGACAGCAGCCAAGTCTGGCCTCAGGCGCCATAAGAAACTCCGCTTCGCCCGACCCCAGGGCTCGGACTCGGGCTCAGCCCCGGAAGACGATGAACTCCGCTTCGCCCGACCCCAGGGCTCGGACTCGGGCTCAGCCCCGGAAGACGACGAACTCCGCTTCGCCCGACCCCAGGGCTCGGACTCGGGCTCGGCCCCGGAAGACGACGAACTCCGCATCGCCCGACCCCAGGGCTCGGACTCGGGCTCGGCCCCGGAAGACGACGAACTCCGCCTCGCCCGACCCAGGGCTCGGACTCGGGCTCAGCCTCGGAAGACGACGAACTCCACCTCGCCCGACCCCAGGGCTCGGACTCAGCCCTGGCCTCAGCCGACGGTCTCCGCCTCGCCCGACCCAGGGGCTCGGACTCGACCTCGACCTCCGAAGACAGACTCGACCTCGACCTCGGAGGAGCCTCCGCCTCGCCCAACCTAGGGCTCGGACCGACCACGTCATAGGAGGCGCTATCATTACCCTACTCCAAGCTAACTCAAGCTACGGGGAACAAGACCGGCGTCCCATCTGGCTTGCCCTGATAAACAAGTAATGATGGCACCCCGCATGCTCCATGACGACGACAGCTCTCAGCCCCCTTACGGAAGCAAGGAGACGTCAGCAAGGACTCGACAGCCCCAACAGCTGTCCTTCCACCAGGCTCCAGCGCTCCTCCGACGGCCACGATGTGACACCCCAGGTGTCAATTTCGCGTTATGTCGAGAGATTTATCCTAATCTCGGATGCTCAGTGAAAATTTCTATTTCTCGATCACATCTATCTCCATTTATCAAGTTACTCATGAAAGTTTCACCAAGTTCGGAATTATTCGATCTCAAGAACAGCCAAATTTGGAGCCTGTTAAAACTTTTATTTCTCGTCGCGAATGCCAACTCGATAATCATTCTCAATTTATCAAACTCGTCTAAAGCTCATTTAATCAAACGCTCGACAACTGCTAGTCGAGCTGTGTCCGACTCTGATTTCTCGATGTTCGATCTATGTCCAGAAATTAATCTGACTCCGTACTCTCAAATGGAATAAGGATTAAGGTGTGGTACTGTGTGTCAAGCGTTTGAATGTACTAAGCACATGCCGAGAAATATGGTAAATCGGTAAGCCTAGTACCTGAGTGAACCTGGCAGTGGACATATCCTCTCACGCGACCTGAGACGTGGTCTCCCATTCCGGTTATGGTGGGTACAAGTGCGGTCACTGCACGAAGGCAGTCGAGGTCAGTGAGGCATTATACGCCAAGGCGGTGAGCCCTAATCTACTGACGGGGAATCGATGGGGACGGTTGATGTGTGTGGGGACGGAGTGCCCCTACATGTCGTGTGTTTAGGTTTACCTTGCAAGGTTTAAAAACTCGATTCGAATCATCTGCTTCTCGCAGCTAATGAGACTGCTTGATCCATGCTGCTACATTGAGTAACAAGTGGAAATGAGATGACTTGGCAAAAGTGGTTGATTGCTAAATGTTTGATACCATGTATGATTAGATAGGTATACATTTAGTCTTAAGAGAGTCACACTAAAACTTGACAAAGCTAAAACTTGATTTATAAACTCAGCTAGTGCTTTTGGCAACCAAACCCCTCAGCCAAAAAGATGCATGTCTAGAGGTAGAGGAGTAGACTCCTCACACCGGGTAAGTCTAGCTGAGTATTAGTATACTCAGCCTTGCTTGTGGCATAATTTTTGTAGGTACCTCATTGATTTGGTTGATGGTGTGACTTGGCCTCCATCCCTGCCACCGGGATAGACGGTCGAGTGGGTTGCTGCTTCCGCAGGAGAGGACCAGGAGGAGTAGCGTGGCCAAGCTTTGCCATGTTACTCGGTTTTCTCCGTTAGTTATTTCCGCTGCATTAAAATTTATGGTTATTATTTCTAAAACTCCGATAATGTAATCACTAATTATACTTATTAAATTTGTGGTATTATGTTTTATTGTATTTCTCTGTGCCTCACCTTCGAGTGAGCTAGTGGTATTCGATCCTGGTAAGTGGCTTTATTGGACTAGATCCGAGGGACTGACGGGTTATTCCTGTTTAAGTGTGTTGCTGCCCTTAAGGGTGCGACTTGGGCACTTAAGCTAGAATAATTCGGGCGGTTCCGCCACAGCTAGTATCGGAGCGAATACCATCACAGAGAAGTCAATAAGTCATGATTACCAACCTTTTCTAAAAGTAAAACTTGCTTAGAAACCAAAGTTGGATAGATCGTTAGGACGATCAGGATAGACCTAGGACGTGAAGCCTTAGGAAATAGATGGGTAGCTAGGTGGCTAATTATTTAGGCCATAAAGGCTACTACTACTATTAATAGGGATGTTGTAGAAGCACCCAAAAAATTAGTTAGGTCTGAGAAGACGACTAGAATGAGCATGCATCATGATTGTCGCATTATAATTGTCTCTTATGCGTCAACATGCTTCTCTCACCTTTATTCCAATAATAAAAACTTGTGGATAATGTGATGTACTGCTATGTTAGAAATGCCTTACCTCGTGTTAGATTGGTAAGACTTGTTAGGTCGTGTTATGTGTTTCTCTTGCCTTGCTATCTAGAAGGTACGATGGTTGTTCAGTCCTTTTTGCTTGTTCTGTTCATAAAAAGACCCCCATCCAAACAACCCAGTGGTTAGCAAGTGAAACCCTTAAAAAAACAAATCACATGCTTGTGTTAGTGTTTTCTAACCCTTGTGTGTTTTACCCATAAAGTTACACATGCATAGCTTAGAGACCCCCACAGCTTGACCGCTAGACCGACCCAAGTCTCCTTGTGCACTTGTGGTGTCAAAAAAAATGTTGTTTGGTGTCTAGTCGCACAAACCCTATATATCCCATTAGTAAAGCCATGTTTCTTTCCATAAATCCTTGCCCCAAAAACTTCCTAGCAATTCTGTTGATCATCCTAACTGATCTTGTTTGAAGACCTCTCTTTTCAACTGGATCTAGTAAACCTTTACCTTTGTGAATCATGTTGTGACCTTGTCATCCAAATCTCTTATCCTTCATTGAATCTGCCCCGTTATCTGGTTATCTGCTATAACCTGTTCTCGAGTATCAGATGTTGATCTTGCCTAAATCTCTCTTTTCTGGTCATTCTCATACCCCCTTCTCCGAGGATCATGACGCTTGTTTTATCAACTTATCTCTAAACGACATATCCATGTGGATTAATTGATGTCGGGGACCATAATTAGGGGTACCCTCAAGGCTCCTAATTCTCAGCTGGTAACCCCCATCAGCATAAAGCTGCAAAGGCCTGATGGGTGCGATTAAGTCAGGGATCAGTCCATTCGAGGGACTCGATCACGCCTCGCCCGAGCCTAGCCTCGGACAAGGGCAGTCGACCCCGGAGGATCTCTGCCTCGCCCGAGGCCCCCCTCCAGCGGCGAACATATTTCCGGCTCGCCCGAGGCCCTGTCTTCGCCAAGAAGCAACCCTGACCAAATCGCCGCACCGACCGACCAAATCGCAGGAGCATTTAATGGAAAGGTGGCTTGACACCTTTATCCTGACGCGCGCCCCTCAGCCGACAGAGCCGAAGTGACCGCCGTCACTTCGCCGCTCCACTGACCGGTCTGACAGAAAGACAGCGCCGCCTGCGCCGCTCCGACTGCGGTGTCACTCGACAGAGTGAGGCTGACAGGCAGTCAGGTCCAGCCGCACGCACCATAGGAAGCTCCGCTCCGCCCGACCCAGGGCTCGGACTCGGGCTAAGCCCCAGAAGACGGCGAACTCCGCTCCGCCCGACCCAGGGCTCAGACTCGGGCTAAGCCCCGGAAGACGGCGAACTCCGCTCCGCCCGACCCAGGGCTCGGACTCGGGCTAAGCCCCGGAAGACAGCGAACTCCGCTCCGCCCGACCCAGGGCTCGGACTCGGGCTAAGCCCTAGAAGACGACGAACTCCGCTCCGCCCGACCCAGGGCTCAGGCTCGGGCTAAGCCCCGGAAGACGACGAACTCCGCCTCGCCCGACCTAGGGGCTCGGACTCGACCTCGGCCACGGAAGACGGAGTCGACCCCGACCTCGGAGGAGCCTCCACATCGCCCCAACCTAGGGCGCAGGCCGGCCACGTCAACAGGAGGCGCCATCATTACCCTACTCCAAGCTGGCTCAGGCTACGGGGTACAAGACCGGCGTCCCATCTGGCTCGCTCCGCCAGATAGGCAATGATGGCGCCCCGCACGCACCCTGACGATGGCGGCTCTCGGCCCCCTTACGGAAGCAAGAGGACGTCAGCAAGGACTCGACGGCCCCGACAGCTGTCCCTCCGCCAGGCTCCAGCGCTCCTCCGACGGCCACGACATCACACAAACCGGGCGCCAAAATCTCTCCGGCCGCCACGATGGCATATACTTAGGGCGCTAGCTCTCCTCCGCTAGACACGTAGCACTCTGCTACACCCCCATTGTACACCTGGATCCTCTCCTTACGCCTATAAAAGGAAGGACCAGGGCCCTCTTAGAGAAGGTTGGCCGCGCGGGGACGAGGACGAGACAGGCGCTCGCGTGAGGCCGCTCGCTCCCTCTCCCGTGTGGACGCTTGTAACCCCCTACTGCAAGTGCACCCGACCTGGGCGCGGGACGAACACGAAGGTCGCGGGATTTCCACCTCTCTCACGCCCATCTCCGGCCACCTCACTTCCCCCCTTCGCGCTCGGCCTCGCGTCGACCCATCTGGGCTGGGGCACGCGGCGACACTTCACTCGTCGGTTCAGGGACCCCCCGGTCTCAAAACGCCGACAGTTGGCGCGCCAGGTAGGGGCCTGCTGCGTGTTGACGAACAGCTTCCCGTCAAGCTCCAGATGGGTAGTCTCCAGCAACCTCTCCGGCCCGGGACGGTGCTCCGTTTCGGGAGCCTCAAGTTCATGTCCCTCGACGGCAGCTACGACATGATACTCTTTCCACCGCCGGGCGACAGCGACAATGGCGGCCGACAGTCCGCCCGCCGGCGGCGGGATCGACGACGTCTTCCTCGCGTGGTGGAAGAACAACCTTCGAGCTCGCCCCGTCCTCTTCCCCGCCGACGGAGGAGGAGGCGGGGAAACCAAGGCCAAGCAGGAGGCAGGGCCTCGTCGGCCGTCGAGCGAGTCGACAACGCCAGCACCCCAACGGGGGGCGCGCCGGGCATCGACCTCGCGCTTGAGACGAAGACGAGCGCTGTCTCCCCGCGACACGCCAATCCCGAGCAAACGGACGACGCCAGCACGCTCGCGGAAGGCTTGCTGGGTGTCACCCTCGTACCTGGGACAACGGTGCAGTCAGTCCCTGACGTGACTTCATCATCGCCCGTCGACCAAGAGGTACCGACCGATTCCCATCCCCCGCCTTTCGGATTCAGCCTCGACCCGCCTAGCGGCTCCGCTTTGGCGGACGCTCTCGTAGAGGCGAGTCCGAACCCTCTGGGGTTTCGTATGCGGTCACCTTGGGACCGGTTGACGGACGTCTCGACCCACGGGCCCTCTGGGTCCGAGGAAGACGACGAGCCCAACTTCTGTTGGGATTTCTCCGGACTTGGCAACCCCAGTGCCATGCGGGACTTCATGACCGCATGCGACTACTGCCTTTCCGACTGTTCCGACGGTAGCCGTAGCCTCGGCGACGAGGACTGCGGCCCGAGCCGCGAATGTTTCCACGTCGATCTAGGGGGTCCCTCCAAAGGCAACCATCTCGGCATGCCGGAGGACGGTGATCTCCCTAGGCCGGTGCCTCGCGTTGACATCCCGCGGGAGCTAGCTGTCGTCCCCGTTCCGGCGGGGGGTCACGACCCACAACTCAAGCAAATCCGCGGGGTGCAGGCCAGGCTCGACGAGGGAGCAGGAGCGCTCGGGCCAATCCGCCGGGACGTCGTGCACGCATGGGCGGGCCAACCTCCGGCCGGAGAAATGCATCATCTACCCCAGGGCTTCCAGCACCGCATCGCCGACGATGTCAGGGTCAGGCCGCCACCCGCATCCACTGGGGTCGGTTAGAACCTGGCTGCAGCAGCAATGCTCCTCCGCGCGATGCCGGAGCCATCAACCACCGAGGGGCGGCGAATCCAGGGAGAGCTCAAGGATCTCGTGGAAGGCGCCGCGGTCCGGCGGGCCGAGAGCTCCGCCTCCCGAAGGCAGGGGTACCCCTCGGAACATCATGTCGCGACTTCCCGATTCATGCGGGAAGCCTCGGTCTACACCGGGCGCACGCGCAACACAGCGCCTGCGGTCCCGGGTCGCCTCGGCAACGAGCACCATCACCGCGACCGTCGGGCCCACCTCGACGAGAGGGTGCGCCGAGGCTACCACCCCAGGCGTGGGGGACGCTACGACAGCGGGGAGGATCGGAGTCCCTCGCCCGAACCACTCGGTCCGCAGGCCTTCAGCCGGGCCATACGACGGGCGCCGTTCCCGACCCGGTTCCGACCCCCGACTACTATCACAAAGTACTCGAGGGAGACGAGACCGGAACTGTGGCTCGCGGACTACCGTCTGGCCTGCCAACTGGGTGGAACGGGCGATGACAACCTCATCATCCGCAACCTCCCCCTGTTCCTCTCCGACACCGCTCGCGCCTGGTTGGAGCACCTGCCTCCGGGGCAGATCTCCAACTGGGACGACCTAGTCCAAGCTTTCGCCGGCAATTTCCAGGGCACGTACATGCGCCCCGGGAATTTCTGGGACCTCCGAAGCTGCCGACAGCAGCCGGGAGAGTCTCTCCGGGACTACATCCGGCGATTCTCGAAGCAGCGCACCGAGCTGCCCAACATCACCGACTCGGATGTAATCAGCGCGTTCCTCGCCGACACCACCTGTCGCGACCTGGTGAGCAAGCTGGGTCGCAAGACCCCCACCAGGGCGAGCGAGCTGATGGACATCGCCACCAAGTTCGCCTCCGGCCAGGAGGCGGTCGAGGCTATCTTCCGGAAGGACAAGCAGCCCCAGGGCCGCCCATCGGAAGATGCCCCCGAGGCGTCAACTCAGCGCGGCGCTAGGAAGAAGGGCAAGAAGAAGTCGCAAGCGAAACGCGACGCCGCCGACGCGGACCTTGTCGCCGCCGCCGAGTACAAGAGCCCTCGGAAACCCCCCGGAGGTGCCAACCTCTTTGACAAGATGCTCAAGGAGCCGTGCCCCTACCACCAGGGGCCCATCAAGAACACTCTTGAGGAGTGCGTCATGCTTCGGCGCCACTTCCACAGGGCCGGGCCACCCGCGGAGGGTGGCAGGGCCCGCGATGACGACAAGAAGGAAGATCACCAGGCAGGAGAGTTCCCCGAGGTCCGCGACTGCTTCATGATCTACGGCAGGCAAGCGGCGAACGCCTCGGCTCGGCACCGCAAGCAAGAGCGCCGGGAGGTCTGTTCGGTGAAGGTGGCGGCGCCAGTCTACCTAGACTGGTCCGACAAGCCCATCACCTTCGACCAAGCCGACCACCCTGACCATGTGCCGAGCCCGGGAAAATACCCGCTCGTCGTCGACCCCGTCATCGGCAACGTCAGGCTCACCAAGGTCCTCATGGATGGAGGCAGCAGCCTCAACATCATCTACGCCGAGACCCTCGGGCTTCTGCGTATCGATCTGTCCTTGGTCCGGGCGGGCGTTGCGCCTTTCCATGGGATCATTCTCGGGAAGCGCGTCCAGCCCCTCGGACAACTCGATCTTCCCGTCTGCTTCGGAACACCCTCCAACTTCCGAAGGGAGACCCTGACGTTCGAGGTGGTCGGGTTCCAAGGAACCTACCACGCGGTATTGGGGAGGCCATGCTACGCGAAGTTCATGGCCATCCCCAACTACACCTACCTCAAGCTCAAGATGCCGGGCCCCAACGGGGTCATCACCGTCGGCCCCACGTACAAACACGCGTTCGAATGTGATGTGGAGTGCGTGGAGTACGCCGAGGCCCTCACCGAGTCCGAGGCCCTCATCGCCGACCTGGAGAGCCTCTCTAAGGAGGTGCCAGACGTGAAGCGTCATGCCGGCAACTTCGAGCCAACGGAGACGGTTAAGTCCGTCCCCCTCGACCCCAGCAGCGACGCCTCCAAGCAAGTCCGTATCGGCTCTGGGCTCGATCCCAAATAGGAAGCAGTGCTCGTTGACTTTCTCCGCGCGAACGCCGACGTCTTCGCGTGGAGTCCCTCGGACATGCCCGGCATACCGAGGGATGTCGCCGAGCACTCGCTGGACATCTGGGCCGGAGCCCGACCCGTCAAGCAGCCTCTGCACCGATTAGACAAGGAGAAGCGCAGAGCCATAGGCGAGGAGATCCACAAGCTAATGGCGGCAGGGTTCATCAAAGAGGTATTCCATCCCGAATGGCTTGCCAACCCTGTGCTTGTGAGAAAGAAAGGGGGGAAATGGCGGATGTGTGTAGACTACACTGGTTTGAACAAAGCATGTCCGAAGGTTCCCTACCCTCTGCCTCGCATCGATCAAATCGTGGATTCCACTGCTAGGTGCGAAACCCTGTCTTTCCTCGATGCCTACTCAGGGTATCACCAAATCAGGATGAAAGAGTCCAACCAGCTCGCGACTTCTTTCATCACACCCTTCGGCATGTACTGCTATGTCACCATGTCGTTCGGCTTGAGGAATGCGGGCGCGACGTACCAGCGGTGCATGAACCATGTGTTTGGCGAACACATTGGCCGCACGGTCGAGGCCTACGTCGATGACATCGTAGTCAAGACGAGGAAAGCCTCCGACCTCCTTTCCGACCTTGAAGTGACATTCCGATGTCTCAAGGCGAAAGGGGTCAAGCTCAATCCCGAAAAGTGTGTCTTCGGGGTGCCCCGAGGCATGCTCTTGGGGTTCATCGTCTCCGAGCGGGGCATCGAAGCCAACCCGGAGAAGATCGCAGCCATCACCAGCATGGGGCCCATCAAGGACTTGAGAGGCGTACAGAGGGTCATGGGATGTCTCGCGGCTCTGAGCCGCTTCATCTCACGCCTCGACGAAAGAGGTCTACCTCTGTACCGCCTCTTAAGGAAGGCCGAGTGCTTCACTTGGACCCCTGAGGCCGAGGAAGCCCTCGGGAACCTGAAGGCGCTCCTCACGAAGGCGCCTATCTTGGTGCCCCCAGCTGCCGGAGAAGCCCTCTTGGTCTACGTCGCCGCGACCACTCAGGTGGTCAGCGTCGTGATTGTGGTCGAAAGGCAAGAAGGGGGGCATGCATTGCCCGTTCAGAGGCCAGTCTACTTCGTCAGTGAGGTACTGTCCGAAACCAAGATCCGCTACCCACAAGTTCAGAAGCTGCTGTACACGGTGATCTTGACACGGCGGGAGTTGCGACACTACTTCGAGTCTCATCCGGTAACTGTGGTGTCATCCTTCTCCCTGGGGGAGATCATCCATTACCAAGAGGCCTCGGGTAGGATTGCAAAGTGGGAGGTGGAAATCATGGGCGAAACAATCTCGTTCGCCCCTCGGAAGGCCATCAAATCCTAGGTCTTGGCGGACTTCGTGGCTGAATGGGTCGACACCCAGCTACCAACAGCTCTGATCCAACCGGAGCTCTGGACCATGTTCTTCGACGGGTCGCTGATGAAGACAGGAGCCGGCGCAGGCTTACTCTTCATCTCGCCCCTCGGGAAGCACCTACGCTACGTGCTACGCCTCCATTTCCCGGCGTCCAACAATGTAGCTGAGTACGAGGCTCTGGTCAACGGGTTGTGGATTGCCGTCGAGCTAGGGGTCCGACGCCTCGATGCTCGCGGTGACTCGCAGCTCGTCATCGACCAAGTCATGAAGAACTCCCACTGCCGCGACCCAAAGATGGAGGCCTACTACGATGAGGTTCGGCGCCTGGAAGACAAGTTCTACGGGCTCGAGCTCAACCACATCGCTCGGCGCTACAACGAGACTGCGGACGAGCTGGCTAAAATAGCCTCGGGGCGAACAACGGTTCCCTCGGACGTCTTCTCCCGAGATCTGCATCAACCCTCCGTCAAGATCGACGACACGCCCGAGCCTGGGGCACCCTCGGCCCAGCCCGAGGTACCCTCGGCACAGTCCGAGGCACCCTCGGCTCGGCCCGAGGCACCCTCGGTTCGGACCGAGGTACCCCCTCCCCCCCATTGCGAGACGCTGCACGTCGAGGGGGAGCAAAGCGGGGTCACGCCTGATCAAAACTGGCAGACCCCGTACTTGCAATATCTCCACCGAGGAGAGCTACCCCTCGACCGAGCCGAAGCTCGGCGGTTGGTGCGGCGCGCCAAGTCGTTCATCTACACAGCCCTTCAGGCATCCTCCAGCGATGCATCTCCACCACCGAAGGTCAGGAACTCCTCCGAGAAATACACTCGGGGGCTTGCGGCCACCACGCAGCACCTCGAGCCCTTGTCGGAAATGCTTTCTAACAAGGTTTCTACTGGCCGACGGCGGTGGTCGACGCCACTAGAATTGTCCGCGCCTGCGAAGGGTGTCAGTTCTACGCAAGGCAGACCCACCTGCCCGCTCAGGCTCTGCAGACGATACCCATCACATGGCCTTTTGCTATGTGGGGTCTGGACCTCGTCGGCCCCTTGCAGAAGGCACCCGGGGGCTACACGCACCTGTTGGTCGCCATCGACAAATTTTCTAAGTGGATCGAGGTCTGACCCCTAAACAGCATTAGGTCCGAGCAGGCGGTGGCGTTCTTCACCAACATCATCCATCATTTCGGGGTCCCGAACTCCATCATCACCGACAACAGCACCCAGTTCACCGGCAGAAAGTTCCTGGACTTCTGCGAGGATCACCACATCCGGGTGGACTGGGCCGCCGTGGCTCATCCCATGACGAATGGGCAAGTAGAGCGTGCCAACGGCATGATTCTACAAGGACTCAAGCCTCGGATTTACAACGACCTCAACAAGTTTGGCAAGCGATGGATGAAGGAACTCCCCTCGGTGGTCTGGAGCCTGAGGACGACACCGAGCCGAGCCACGGGCTTCACGCCGTTTTTTCTAGTCTATGGGGCCGAGGCCATCTTGCCCACAGACCTGGAATACGGTTCCCCGAGGACGAGGGCCTATGCCGACCAAAGCAACCAAGCTAGTCGAGAAGACTCGCTGGACCAGCTGGAAGAGGCTCGGGACAAGGCCTTACTACACTCGGTGCGGTACCAGCAGTCCATGCGACGCTACCACGCCCGAGGGGTCCGGTCCTGAGACCTCCATTTGGGCGACCTGGTGCTTCGGCTGCGACAAGACGCCCGAGGTCGACACAAGCTCACGCCCCCCTGGGAGGGGCCGTTCGTCATCGCCAAAGTTCTGAAGCCCGGAACGTACAAGTTGGCCAACAGTCAAGGCGAGGTCTATAGCAACGCTTGGAACATCCAATAGCTACGTCGCTTCTACCCTTAAGATGTTTTCAAGTTGTTCATATACCTCGCTCCCACGCAAAGTTTAGTCATCAAGGAAGGGTCAGCTTTGCCTCGACAAAGCCCGACCCTCCCTCGGGGACTAAAAGGGGGGAACCCCCTCTGCGTCGAAATTTTCCTCGAAAAAAGATCTTTTCTGCCAGAATGTCTTTCGTGCTTTTCGACTACTTCGAAAGTGGATCCTGAAAACGACGGAGTACACGAAAGCAGCCAAGGCTGACCGAGCCGAGGGATTCCTACGCCTCCGGGATACGGATACCTCACTCATCACCTTCTGCGATAAGTAACTCACGTTCGGATAAGTGATTCCACGGACCGAACAAGTCTTCATGTTCGGAAGCTCTTCTGCCGGAGCGATTCTTGGAGCCTTCTCGACGGTGTCGGTGACAGAACCCCATGGACGGGTAAGAGTGCGCGTAAGCGGCAAGGCCGACCGAGCCGAGGGACTCCTACGCCTCCGGGATACGGATACCTCACTCATCACCTTCCGTGAGAAGCAACTCTCGCTCGCACAAACAATTCTATTACCGACAAAAAAGTCTGGATACTCGAAACAAGAGGAAAGGAGACGCGGCTTTACAACACGGCGAGGGTGTGTTTTGGCCTCGGCGACCGCAGAAAACACACGCTACAAGATGATCCGATCCTGCAGGCTCGGATCTTGACGGCTAAAGGGAGCAGCAGCACCCTCGGCGTCGACAACACCTTCGGCGAGGTCCGACCTAGCCTCGGACGGCAACGCGGTCCAAGGGTCTCCGCTCTGAAGGACAACGTCATCACCAAGCCCGGGCCATCGCCGCCAGGGTCTTCTCCAAGAATCCGGCCCGAGCAGGCGGCTCGGCCGGTCACCCCGGGGCCTCGGCCAGCTGTCCCTCAAGGACATCATCCCGGCTCGAGGCCTCGGCAGATCAATTCTGGCGTCGGTCCCGCTAACGGACGACCCGGCCAGGCTCCGGCCGACCAGGTCTTCTTTTCGAGCCAACTCTGCCTCTGTTCGCGCTGACACCGCTACCCCTAGCCTCGGCTCATCGAAGAGCGGCCGAGGGGTTCCTCTAACTAAGCAAGGTAAGCATCGGACAACAAGGCTGACCGAGCCGAGGGACTCCTACGCCTCCGGGATACGGATACCTCACCCATCACCTTTACACGGGGCGACTCACGCTTGGTGAAGCGGTTCAGACAACCAACATGCGAGTCTTAGTGCTCGAAAATGAGGAAAAACACGGCTCCGTGCCGAAATTACATGCATGTTAAGGCCTCGACAGCCACAATGAACAAAAACACTGGCATTCGAAGTGTCGTTGCAAACGGAACTCCGGTTCCACCTCCGCAGGTACGAACAACCCCACTCGATGAGTGAGGGGCCTACGGAGCAACAGAAGACCGACGGGCGGCTCGCCGTCGTCCGCTCCAGCAGCGACGATGACGACTTCTGCTCCGGGGGCCGAACAGCGGCAGCGATGACCTCAGGGCGGATGCTGCTGCCAGGAGGCCCCCGCCCATGCCCAAACTCGTGAGGCAAGGACGGGCAGAAGGCCGTAGAGTTGGAGGTCGGTCCGTGGGCGGCCCTGGCTATCTCGTCGGCAGATGATCCTCTTCCAGCTGCCGTGGCGGAAGCCGGCGCCGAGAATGGCTCTGAAGCCACTCGGGTCCGAGAGCCAGGCACGCGGCAGCTGCCAGCGCCACGGACGACTACCGCCCTTCCCCCGATCACTGAGGGAAGGAGCGGGCCACCGCCCACGCAGGGGCCGACCCCAACTCGGCACACTCCCCTCCCCAGCCCTGGTGATGAAAATCCTTGAGGCTGAGGGAGGGGCAGAGGCCGCGGCCCGGTTCACTCTCCCCCGCCATCGAACTGGAGGTCACCATCTTGGGTGACCGCTGGCGGAGGGGTGCGACCGGGCTGCATGATGAAAATCCTCGAAGCCGAACGATGGCTGAAAGGTACCAACTCCTGCGGAGTTGCGTTCCTCCAACGACAAGGCGGAAAGACGGCGGGTATCCCCCATCCGGGGGCTTGGAAGGTGAAAAGACACGATGCATAAGGGAGCGCGAAGATATGGTCGCCTTCCATGAGGGTCACCCTCCTTTTAAAGGCGACTCTCCCTACTTGCGTCCCCAGTCGTCGTGGGCTGAGTCTTCTCCAACATGCTCTAAGGTCCTCCCCTATGGCGTGGGGGCTGGGTCCCACACGTCATGCAAGCCGGCCCAGAGCAGAAGAAGCCAAACCGCCGTGCACGATGCGTGCAACCGCCCAGCGGTTACAAGCGGCTCTCCACTTTTGCCCAGACCAGCGGGCGAAAGGGCGGGCAGCCATGCAGGCGGCATGCAACCGTGCCAAGTGGGCGCGCTTCTCTGACTCCCAACACGCCCGGCATGGAGGCCCAGGCCCACGCGTCATGCAACCTGCGCGCCGAATGCTTCGTGCATGCAACTGCACCGCCACTTGCGCCACCATCGCGCCTCCTCGACTCCGGAACCAATACCGCGACTCGAGGCGACCCAGCGCACGACCCAGCGGCGACAGCCTAGCGCGACGGTCAATGCGGCCAAAAATGGGCCGGCAGTAATGGCGGTGGCAGGCGGGCAGGAGCAGCGGTCACGTCGTCAGCCAAGCTTACGTCCCATCCGGGGGCAGCGAGAGAACCCTCTCTCACGGCGTGAAGACAACGCACCCGTGTCCCGTTCCTCGAACGGCTCGCGCACGCGCAACGGCTACCCCGCGAACCACTCGCCCCGTCGCATTAACTCCGCGGCGGGACAGGCGGCGCCTCTGGCAGGAGAAGCGAGCGACGCTTCGCCTTCGCCATAATGACCGCGTCAAAAAAGGTATGCCGCGTCGTTCGATTTTGTATCCTTTTCCTTTTTTCCTCTTTCTCTCTCTTGCAACAGGGACCAGGAAAGGGGGATACCTCGAAAAGGATCCTTCCTCGTGAAGGAACCAGGCTCCGAGCCTCCCTACTGATCAGAGGTTCGAAGGCTGGCCCCTCGGAAGGGTTCAACAGCTGCCTCAGAGCACGTGGGCTCCACACCCACTACTCGTCAGAGGTTCGAAGGCCGGCCCCTCGGAAGGGTTCAACGGCCGCCTCAGGCTACTCGGGCTCCGCGCCCACTACTGATCAGGGGTTCGAAGGCTAGCCCCCGAAGGGTTCACAGCCACCTCAGACACAGAGCGAGGGATGACCATGGGTACGTTCGATACATAACCAAGGCTCGGGCTGCGCTCCCGAGGTACCCTAGGACATTTCCGAGACCAGTGGGAACGATCTTGTAACGGAATCCCATCAGAGGGAGGCATCGAGCCCTCGGACCCCGTCGCCAGGGGACCGGGTCCGGCAGATCACCCACAGGTACTTTTGGGCGCGCCTCTGGGCCTCTAGCCGACCCCTAACGAATGGGGCACGGACGTCCGCTCGGATCACCCGCCTGCAGCTCACCGGAGACACCATGTTCGGCGCCCACCGAGGGCAACATGGCGCTCTCCCCCCTCCTCCTTGCGGAAAGGCGACGTAGGGGCGTATGTAAAAAAGTCGAGTCTGTCCCTGATCGCGCTCTCGCCCTGTGCAGAGGCTCGGGGGCTGCTCTCGCAAACCCGGCTCCGGCCAAACCGTTGACGGCGTCAACATACCAGCCCGAGAACTTGGACCCGACCGTACACCCGGGCTACGGCCAGCTCGCATGAGGGAACGACCAGACCAGCCGAAGCATTGCGCGAGGCGTTAAAACCTCGGAGGAGTCAAACCACTCCTTCGAGGCCTCGAGGGCTACACCCGGCGGGTGCGCTCGCGCGCACCCACCGGAACAAAACGCAACCGAGAAAGGCTGGTCCCCTTGCAAAAAAGTGCGACGAAAGCCTCCAAGCGAGTGCTAACACTCCCTTCGAGGCTCGGGGGCTACTGTCGGGGACCATAATTAGGGGTACCCTCAAGGCTCCTAATTCTCAGCTGGTAACCCCCATCAGCATAAAGTTGCAAAGGCCTGATGGGTGCGATTAAGTCAGGGATCAATCCATTCGAGGGACTCGATCACGCCTCGCCCGAGCCTAGCCTCAGACAAGGGCAGCCGACCCCGGAGGATCTCCACCTCGCCCGAGGCCCCCCTCTAGCGACGAACATATTTCCGGCTCGCCCGAGGCCCTGTCTTCGCCAAGAAGCAACCCTGACCAAATCGCCGCACCGACCGACCAAATCGTAGGAGCATTTAATGCAAAGGTGGCCTGACACCTTTATCCTGACGCGCGCCCCTCAGCCGACAGAGCCGAAGTGACCGCCGTCACTTTGCCGCTCCACTGACCGGTCTGACAGAAAGACAGCGCCGCCTGCGCCGCTCCGACTGCGGTGCCATTCGACAGAGTGAGGCTGACAGGCAGTCAGGTCCGGCCGCACGCACCATAGGAAGCTCCGCTCCGCCCGACCCAGGGCTCGGACTCGGGCTAAGCCCCGGAAGACGGCGAACTCCGCTCCGCCCGACCCAGGGCTCGGACTCGGGCTAAGCCCCGGAAGACGGCGAACTCCGCTCCGCCCGACCCAGGGCTCGGACTCGGGCTAAGCCCCGGAAGACGGCGAACTCCGCTCCGCCCGACCCAGGGCTCAGACTCGGGCTAAGCCCCGGAAGACGACGAACTCCGCTCCGCCCGACCCAGGGCTCGGGCTCGGGCTAAGCCCCAGAAGACGACGAACTCCGCCTCGCCCGACCTAGGGGCTCGGACTCGACCTCGGCCACGGAAGACGGACTCGACCCCGACCTCGGAGGAGCCTCCACATCGCCCCAACCTAGGGCGCAGGCCGGCCACGTCAACAGAAGGCGCCATCATTACCCTACTCCAAGCTGACTCAGGCTACGGGGTACAAGACTGACGTCCCATCTGGCTCGCTCCGCCAGATAGGCAATGATGGCGCCCCGCACGCACCCTGACGATGGCAGCTCTCGGCCCCCTTACGGAAGCAAGAGGACGTCAGCAAGGACTCGACGGCCCCGACAGCTGTCCCTCCGCCAGGCTCCAGCGCTCCTCCGGCGGCCACGACACCACACGAACCGGGTGCCAAAACCTCTCCGGCCGCCACGACGGCGTGTACTTAGGGCGCTAGCTCTTCTCTGCTAGACACGTTAGCACACTGCTACACCCCCCATTGTACACCTGGATCCTCTCCTTACGCCTATAAAAGGAAGGACCAGGGCCCTCTTACAAAGGGTTGGCCGCGCGGGGAAGGACGGGACGACGCTCGCGTAAGCCTCTCGCTCCCTCCCGCGTGGACGCTTGTAACCCCCTACTGCAAGCGCACCCGACCTGGGCGCGGGACAAACACGAAGGCCACGGGTTTCCCCTTTTACGCCTGTCTCCCTCCAGCTTCTTCCCCCCTTCGGCTATATCTCGCGCCGACCCATCTGGGCTGGGGCACGCGGCGACAATTTACTCGTCGGTCCAGGGACCCCCTGGGGTCAAAATGCCGACAGTTGGCGCGCCAGGTAGGGGCCTGCTGCGTGTTGACGAACAGCTTCCCGTCAAGCTCCAGATGGGTAGTCTCCAGCAACCTTTCCAGCCCGGGACGGTGCTCCGTTTCGGGAGTCTTGAGTTCATGTCCCTCGACGGCAGCTACGACATGATACTCCTTCCCCCGCCGCACGACAGCGACAATGGCGGCCGACAATCCGCCCGCCGGCGGCGGAATCGACAACGTCTTCCCCACGTGGCGGAAGAACGACATTCGAGCTTGTCCTGTCCCCTCCCCCACCGACGGAGGAGGAGGCGGGGCAACCAAGGCCAAGCAGGAGGCGGCACCTCGTCGGCTGTCGAGCGAGTCGACGGCGCCGGCGCCCCAATGGGGGGCACGTCGGGCATCGACCTCGCGTCTGAGACGAAGACGAGCGCCGTCTCCCCGCAACACGCCAACTCCAAGCAAACGGACGACACCAGCACACTCGCAAAGGACTTGCTGGGGTCACCCTCGTACCTGAGACGACGGTGCAGTCTGCCCCTGACGCGACTTCATCACCGCCCGTCGACCAAGAGGTACCGACCGACTCCCATCTCGTGCCTTTGGGATTCAGCCTCGACCCACCAAGTGACTTCGCTTCGGTGGACGCTCTCATAGAGGCGAGTCCAAACCCTCTGGGTATTGTATGCGGTTACCCTGGGACCGGCTGATGGTCGGCTCGACCTACGAGCCCTCGGGTTCCGAGGAAGATGACGAGCCCGACTTTTGTTGGGATTTCTCTGGACTTGGTAACCCCAGTGCCATGCGGGACTTCATGACCGCATGCGACTACTGCCTTTCCGATTGTTCCGACGGTAGCCGCAGCCTCGGCGACGAGGACTGCGGCCCAAGTCGTGAATGTTTCCACGTTGATCTAGGGGGTCCCGGCGAAGGCAACCATCTTGGTACGCCAGAAAACGGTGATCCCCCTAGGCCTGCGCCTCACGTTGACATCCTTCGGGAGCTAGCTGTGGTCTCTATCCCGGCGGGGGGTCATGACCCACAGCTCGAGAAAATCCGCGAGATGCAGGCCAGGCTCGACGAGGGAGCAGGAACACTTGAGCCGTTCCGCTGGGACATCGGGCAGGAATGGGCAGGCCAACCTCCGGCCGGAGAAGCGCGTCATCTACCCCAGGGCATCCAGCATCGCATCGCCGACGATGTCAGGGCAAGGCCGCCACCGGCTTCCAGTGGGGTCGGCCAGAACCTGGTTGCAGCGGCAATACTTCTCCGCGCGATGCCGGAGCCATCTACCACCGAGGGGCGTCGTATCCAGGGAGAGCTCAAGAATCTCCTGGAGGATGCCGCGGTCCGACGGGCCGAAAGCTCCGCCTCCCGAAGGCAGGGGTACCCCTTGGAACATCACGCCACGACTTCTCGATTCATGCAGGAAGCCTCGGTCCACACCGGGCGCACGCGCAACACAGCGCCTGCGGCCCCGGATCGCCTCGGCAATGGACACCCTCACCGCAACCATCGAACCCACCTCGACAAGAGGGTGCGCCGAGGCTACCACCCCAGGCGTGGGGGATGCTACGACAGCGGGGAGGATCGGAGTCCCTCGCCCGAACCACCCGGTCCGCAGGCTTTCAGCCGAGCCATACGACGGGCGCCGTTCCCGACCCGGTTCCGAACCCCGACTACTATCACAAAGTACTCGGGGGAGACGAGACCGGAACTGTGGCTCGTGGACTATCGGCTGGCCTGCCAACTAGGTGGAACGAACGATGACAACCTCGTTATCCGTAACCTCCCCCTGTTCCTCTCCGACTCCGCTCGGGCCTGGCTGGAGCATCTGCCTCCGGGGCAGATCTCCAACTGGGACGACCTGGTCCAAGCCTTCGCCGGCAACTTCCTATGGCGGAACTGCCCGAATTATTCCAACTTAAGTGCCTAAGCCCTGCCTTAGAGGCTAGACCACACTTAAATGGGAATAACCCATCAATCCCTCGGATCTAGTCCGACACGGCCACTGACAGGATCAAGTACCACAGTCTCACTCGATGGTGAGTCACAGAGCGAATACAATAAAGCATAAAACCTTGCATGTGAGAGTATTAGATTGTTACATCATCATCATCGGAGTTTTTGCAAAAGTAACCGTCATTGTTCGAAGTGCAGCGGAAATAAATTAACGGTAAATAAATAGAGAGATGGGGAAGCCTGTCCCATCACTCCTCATGCTCCTCCTCAGCCGAGGCGGGGTCCCACTCAACAGTCCAACCCGGTGGTAAGGTGGACGGCCAAGTCACTCCAGCAACCATGTCCTCCAGAGAACCTGTAAAATTATGCCACAAGCAAGGCTGAGTATACTAATACTCAGCTAGACTTACCCGGTGTGAGGAGTCTACTCCTCTACCTCTAGACATGCAGCTGTTTGGCTGTGGGGTTCAGTTTGCCAAAAGCACTAGCTGAGTTTCTAAATCAAGTTTTAACTTTGTCAAAATTTAAGTGTGACTCTCTTAAGGCTAAATGTGTACTATCTACTCATACATAGTAGCAAACATTATTAGCAATCAACATCTTATATCAACTCATCATATTTTCGCTTGTTACTCAATGCAGTACAATGGATCAAGCAGTCTCATTAGCTGCGAGAAGCAGACGATTCGAATCGAATTTTTAAACCTTGCAAGGTAAACCTAAACACACGACATGTAAGGGGCACTCCGTCCCCACACACATCAACCGTCCCTATCGATTCCCTGGCAACAGAAAGGGGCTCACCGCCTTGGCGTACAATGCCCCACTGACCCCGATTGCCGTCGTGCAGTGGCTGCACTTGTACCCACCATAACCAGAATGGGAGACCATGTCTCAGGTCGCGTGAGGAGGGCAATCTGCGGGCAGGTTCACTCAGGTACTTGGCTTACCGATTTACCATATTTCTCGGTATGTGTTTAGTACGTTCAAACGCTTGACACAGGTATCCGCACGTTAATCCTTATTCCTATTTTTCACCTCGTAGACCACTCATCCCCATGGATCTGTGTCCACCAACCAACTATTAATATGATATGAAAAGTGGGTACAACCAATTCCTGATCTCGCGCGAGTGCTAGAAAAATCACTCGTCTTCTACCGAGATCCTAATTAAATAAGCAGCTACTCAACCTAACATACTATTATCCATCTCAAAAGGAATCCTGAGTTCATGCAACTAGGGTTTCAGTCAACTCCTACACTTAAGTGCACAGTACAAGCACACAAACAATAAGTATAGTAAAATAGCATAAATAACAGGTTATGCATAAACCGGGGGCTTGCCTTCCAAGGCTGTGGCAGGCAGATCCTCTGGTGCAGACTCGGGTGCTGGATCTGGGGCTACCTCCTGAGCAGCTCCTTGCTCCGGCACGAGGACGTACTCTCTGTCAGCAAGGTTACAGTCTATCGAATGCAAAGAACATGTATATCATGATTATGTAGGATTTAATAACCTTATGATAAGAAGAAACTAAGTCAAGAAGTAACTTAGGGTTTCTTAGCCATGCGGGGCTTCCAGTGGGTTATGCTTATTACTTTTTTTAGGCTTAGGTTTTGATTGAGGATAAATATAGTGGGTTTGTATTGCCTTCATATATTTCAGTGGACAATCAACAAGAGTTTTAGGATGACACTAATTTCCATTATTCATTTTTCCCTTTTTCTTCATTTTCTACTTATAGTTTCTAGTGTAGGTTTGAACTACGACAGTGGTTTAACATTTTCCAAAAATTCTGTAAAAATTACAATGGATTGCCATTGGTCACTATAGCCCATTCTAGGAAATTGGGGCTCAAAATAAAAAGGCTAAGCTTTAGACAAAATGACAAAGGTGGTGTAAATGGGCCACTTAACACTACACCTCCTCACTAGAGGTGAGTTTCTTCCTAAGGGTTATTTTTGTTGGGATCTAACAGTAATACTAACTCTCTGTACCAAGATTCACAAAAAGTTAATTGGTGTTTAATTAGTTGTGATTTTCTAAAGATTTATTTCTAAAAGGTGCTTATAACTAACTTGTCATTTGAAAAATATCAAACAACAGATTTTGTATTTTTATTATGTTGATCATAACAAAACATTAGTTATCCCAAGGGTTGGGGTGTTTTCATCTTAGGGTTATTTTTGTAGGGTTTTTCTAAGTTATCCTTGTTTTATTCAAATAAAAGGTATCCTACTTATTTTATACTAAACCAGGGTAGGATAGAATTTTCTGGTGAACTACATTGGATAAGTACCTTAACAAAAATAGAGGTGCCCTCTGATTCATTATTTAAATCACCTTTTCTATTTTTCTCAACCTTAAGCATATTATAAAATAAGGGGTAAACACTGACTTAATGGAGTGGACAGAGGGATTCAACATTTTTACTTGGGTCAGTAGGTAGGTATAAACTTCTCCAAATTTTTCTAACCCTAGTCAAATAGTGCAACTAATTTTTTCCCTATTATTTAGCTTATGGCCAAAACCATAATTAATTTAGAACCCTAAAGTTTTCTGTAGTACATAGGGGGTTTTATATTTTTCTTAAGTAGGTTACATTATTTAGAGTCTGACAAAATTTGTTTGACCAAATTTGGATAATTTAAACAGAAGTTATGGATTTTCAAAGTTTCTGCTCAATTAAAAAACAGATTTAATAAGAGTTTCCTGGAAAAACAGTTTACACCGAGGTCCCTGTGTTTAAACTAAATCAACCCGCACAGATCTACCCCTGCGCCACTATTCCCCTGGGTCACTGACAACTCAAAAAGCCCCCTGACTTTCCTTTCTTCTTCCCCGAGGTCCTTCCCCCAATGTAAACAGTACCCGCGGGAAAGAAAAGGGTGGCGCGGCTTACCGGCGGCGAGATAGGTCCGGCGAAGGGCAGGGTTGGCTCGGGGAGGCTCTGGCGGTCACGGCGAGGTGCGGCTCGACGGCGGGGATGGCCGGAATCGCTCGGTCCACGAACGCAGGCGGGTGTTCTCGTCGGCGGCGAGTGTACCAGCCAAACCACGGCGAGCTGGTTCAATCCGAGGGCAAGGTGAGCTTCACGGGGTTACGTAGTGACTGTGTGCACCAGGAATTGGAAAATGGTTGAGCAGATTACCCGGTCCACGTGCTCCGGCGAGGGTGTGAGCTCCGGCGACCATGGACTGGCCTCTCCGGTGAAGCAGGCTTCGATTCCTCGCTCGGGGAGCTTCACTGAGTCGTGCACACTCATCTCCGAGGGTTGTACGGGGCTGGGAAACACTGGGCTAGCCGGTCTACGGCGGCAGTGGGCCGGGTGGCCGCGAACACGTCGTGCACGGGCAAACGGCGGTGAGCTAAGCTCCGGTGAGGCTTGAGGGTGCGCGGAGGAGTGTGCTCGATGCCTCTGTGGGTTTTATAGGCGCGGGCGCACACAGGGGACACGGGCGCGGCTCGGCGCGGCGCGGGGTCGGGCGCGGGCGTGCTCTGGCGCGGCAGAGCGCGTCGAACACGTGGAGCTTTTCTTCTGCCCTTGTTCCACAGCTCACCCAAGTCGCAAACTTGCAAATCTTGGCATAAATCCGGCGCGAGTCTTTTTCTGGCACCTAGGGCTATCACTCAACTATGAGACGCCATGGCAGATATGGCCTAGGGAGGGAGATCTCCGGTCGCCAAATCGGGTGTGTCTCACTGCCCACCTCGCGACAAAAACCATGCCAAGGCATGTCAAACGTCCAAGTCTCGGGCTCAGCTTTTTCCAGTGGGTGCCCTAGGAGGTATGCCACATTTTTGGTATAGAACACAGGTGGATTTGGTGCGAGCTTCGAGGTGAACACGACTGATCTTTAGTGTAGGTGTAGTTTTTAACTTAGAGAGAAATAGAGAGGTCTAGCTCTCTCTCCACTTGGAGATTGGATTTGGGGTTTCTCCAGGGGTCTTTTTGCAATATTTCCCTCCCCTAATTGCTGGTTATAAGGTTACTTAAGGTTTGGTTAAAAATTACCCATGTTTTGCCCATTTGCTCACTCTCTTTCCCCTCTTATCCATGGCTTTTGGGAGATAGGGTTTAAGAGAGGTCTAGGGTTCTTCCCCCCTCTCCCTTCCAAGGTAGTAAGGGTACAAAGATTTGAGTAATGCTTCTTAGGTCATTAACAACTTTGATTAACACATGATCTCCAAGTCCTTATGTGATTCCCTAAGCCTTTACCACATGTGATCACAGTCCTTAGTGCCAGGTGTGCTCTAGCCATAGTAACACCTGAGGTGTTACAGCCCTCCCCCCTTAAAGGAATCTCGTCCCGAGATTTCTGGCAGAGTCCTCTAGAGGGGTGCTTGAAAGTGTGCTGGTGCTACTCTCTCTTTATACTCAAGTTTCTCTTATTACTGCTCTTCGAATGTCATTCTCTTTGCAACTTCAGAAGGAAGTCCTTTTTAAGTTAAATCCACAACTTAGACTATCCTTGCTATCTAAGTTTTTCTTAGAATTATTTTCAAAGGGCAGGTGGGGGTGGGGTTTTGGGGTCACGTACCGACTCCTTTGGGCCGAAAGTCGGGGAAGCGAGAGCGTAGAAAATCCTCCATCTCCCATGTAGCTTCTTCTGCTGAATGGTGACTCCACTGAACTTTATACATCCTGATTGACCTTGCCCGTGTTGATCTCTCCTTTTGATCTAATACCTTGACGGGGTATTCTTGATAGGACAAATCTGGTTCTATTTCAATGTCTGGTTCCGGCAGTACTTCAGTGGGTAGGCGAACACATTTCCGCAGCTGAGATACATGGAACACATTGTGAACTGCTGACATGTGAGGTGGCAATTCCAGTTGATAAGCCACAGGTCCACAACTTGCTTTTATCTTATAGGGTCCAATGTATCGAGGAGTTAACTTGCCCTTAATTCCGAATCTCTGGACACCCTTGGTGGGTGACACCTTAAGATAGACATGGTCTCCCACTGCAAACTGGAGAGGTTTCCGCCTCTTATCATGATAGCTCTTTTGCCTGGCCTGAGCAGCTTCTAAGTTCTTCTTGATGACTCTGACTTTTTCTTCTGCCTCAAGTACCAAATCTGGCCCAAATATTTCCCTTTCTCCTGCTTGAGACCAATTCAGCGGGGTCCTACACCTTCTCCCATACAAGGCTTCAAAAGGTGCCATCTTCAGACTGGACTGATAGCTGTTATTGTAAGAAAACTCTGCCAAAGAAAGACACTTATCCCAATCCTTCCCGTAGTGTAGTGCACATGCTCTCAACATATCTTCCAAAATCTGGTTTACCCTTTCTGTCTGGCCATCTGTTTGGGGATGGTACGCTGAGCTTCGTATGACATGGGTCCCAAGTGATTCTTGGAGTTGCTCCCAAAAGCGTGCCACAAACAAGGCTCCTCTGTCAGATACAATGGTCTTTGGAACACCATGCAACCGCACTATTTGATCAACATAAATTTCCGCATACTTCTCTGTCTTGTGGGTGGTATGTACTGGCAAGAAATGGGCAGTCTTGGTCAGCCTGTCCACAATAACCCAAATGGAATCATGGTGCCTAGAGGTATTGGGCAATCCTACGATAAAGTCCATGCAAATGTCCTCCCATTTCCAAGATAGTATGGGAAGAGGTTGCAAAGGGCCTGCTGCCTTCAAATGACTGGCTTTGATTCTTTGGCAGGTGTCACACTCGGATATATACTTGGCAATTTCCCTCTTCATTCTGGTCCACCAATATAAAGATCTGAGATCATGGTACATCTTGTTGCTACCAGGGTGCATGGAGAACTTGGAAAGGTGAGCTTCATCCAGTATCTTCTTTCTGAGCTCAGGGTCCTTGGAACACCCAATCGATCTCCAAACCACAAAATTCCCTTGCTGTCCTGACGGAAACACTTATATTTTTCCGCCTTCTGCTTGAGCATGTTTTTGATAATCTGAGCACCTTTATCCCCAATCTGTGCCTGGATTATTTGTTCTTGCAATGTGGGCTCTACCGAGATATAACTTAATTCACCGGAAGGAACAACTTCCAGGTTCAGCTTACACAACTCATCACACAGGGTGAGCATATTGGCACAAGTCGTTAAAAGCCTGGGCATATTGCAACACTGTCCTGTTGCCCTGAGTGAGTGCCAGAAACTCGTTGAGCTTTCGGTCCATGATGCCTGTGGGTATGTGATGTCCCCTGAAAGCTGCCTTAAACTCTCTCCATTCCACTTCATGGTCCGCCGGTTGCATAGCAAGATAGTGGTCCCACCATGTCCGCGTGGGTCCGCGAAGCTGCTGAGTAGCAAACCGGACCTTAGTGACTTCTGAGCAAGCTCCATGGAGTAGCGGGAATTTGGATTCCACTACTCGCAACCACACATCTGCATCAAGTGGATCCTCTGCCCTTGTGAACAATGGGGGCTAGGTACTGAGGAACTCCTGGTAGGTAGCTGCCGCGGGGTGACGCTGATGGTCTCCACCACCATAGTGCTGAGGTGGTGGCTGACGCTGAGCTAGTTGCCTCAAAATCTCGTTCTGCTCAGCCATCAGCTCCTGCAGAGTGGGGGTGGTGGTGGCGGTGGAGGAACGCGCTCATTCTGGCCACGACGCTGCCTCCTGGCCATCTGAAAAAACCACATAAATACTTAACACCACATCTCCAAGTTCAAGATCTAATCGTGGCGAAAAAGAGTCAACAGCAAAATGATAGACTCTAACTTCAACAAAAGGATTTTATAAAGGCATAACTTTTTCCTTCCAAATTTAAAACTGACAACAGCATCCATCCAACATACTTCCAAAAGAGTATATCACGATTACATCATTGTCCCAAAAAGACTCAACTCTATCTAGCCTAGTACCCCAAGGGTGCAAAAGCTAAGCTAGCTGCGAGGAGTCCTACATTACCGATCTCTATTCCTACTCTGGCAACTAATGAGCGAAAGAGGCAACACTCGACTCGGGGGAAGGTGGCCTCCCTGAGCCAGCAGTGTCTACGCTGGAAGCAGGCTCCTCCCCTCCCTCAATGTCGACGTCCTCGTCAGCCTCCCCACCATGGATCTCCTGATGATGCATATCTAGGTGCTCATTAGCCTCTGCGAGCTGCTGCTGGGTGTTGAGAAGCTGATCTTCGAGAACCTCGATGGTGTTCTCCCTCGTTCCCACCAATTCCTCTAGCTCATGGATCTCATCAGACAGCTGCTCCACTTGTAAATCTTTTTCTACCAGCTCCTGGGACAAGTCAACCACGAGCTCCTCCCTGTTGTCCAGGGTGATCTTGGTTGCCTCCAATAATGCCATTAGATGAGACATTGCCTCCCCACGCATCACTTGCAGACGGTACAGGGCGTTCATGCATCGTACCGACAAGTGAGCCGTGTGGCCTGGGTAGAGAGCCCAGATATCCTTGGCATGCTCCACCCGATCCTTCCACATTGGGTCGTCTTCCTTCTCAGCGGGAAACAAGCCAATGGGGTGGGTGGAAAGCTCCAAGGGGTGAAATCCGCAGAAAGTAGTCAACCTGTGCAGAGCGATCGCCTCGATCGTGTCCTCCGCCCGGTATCCGAAAGACTCGGAGTCCAGCGAACGCCAGCCTGGCTGCAGGGGATGAGGCTCCAAGATCATCCTCACCCTACAGCGGGGCACCCGGTGCTTCTCAAACTGCTGCACCGTGTACTGAGGGGGTGTCAAGTACCCGGCTCCCTGGAGTACCTCCCACAAAATACGGGGGAAGCCCTCTCGTGCAAGCCCGTCAGTGTGGGTTAGTGCATTTCCGTCCTCTGAGGATCCGTGGGAAGTCATCTGTGTATGGTTAAGCGTAAGCAAAAGAAAAAGAATTATAAAAAGAACAAGAGAAACAAAATTTAACCTTTCTCTTAGTTAAATAAAAAGGTATTGGAGACTTAGTCGGTTATCACCGTATTTTTAAGTCTTTACTCAATTGTTTAATTAAGCAATGCATGCATGCTCGTCCTGAACGACCTCACCACAAGATAAAAGGAATAGGGAAGAACTCCCATCCCTTAAAGTGGCCTATAGGGCCTAATTATTTAGCCACCTAGTTACCCTTCTATCATCCTAAGGCTTCACGTCCTAGGTCTATCCTGCTTGTCCTACGATCTATCCAACATTGTTTGTATCAAGTTTTATTTTGAAAAGGGATGGTATTCATATTTTATTGATTCCTCTGTGGTGGTACAAGCTCCGATACCAGCTGTGGCGGAACTGCCCGAATTATTCCAACTTAAGTGCCTAAGCCCTGCCTTAGAGGCTAGACCACACTTAAATGGGAATAACCCGTCAATCCCTCGGATCTAGTCCGACACGGCCACTAACAGGATCAAGTACCACAGTCTCACTCAATGGTGAGTCATAGAGCGAATACAATAAAGCATAAAACCATGCATGTGAGAGTATTAGATTATTACATCATCATCATCGGAGTTTTTGCAAAAGTAACCGTCATTGTTCGAAGTGCAGCGGAAATAAACTAACGGTAAATAAACAGAGAGATGGGGAAGCCTGTCCCATCACTCCTCATGCTCCTCCTCAGCCGAGGCGGGGTCCCACTCAACAGTCCAACCCGGTGGTAAGGTGGACGGCCAAGTCACTCCAGCAACCATGTCCTCCAGAGAACCTGTAAAATTATGCCACAAGCAAGGCTGAGTATACTAATACTCAGCTAGACTTACCCGGTGTGAGGAGTCTACTCCTCTACCTCTAGACATGCAGCTGTTTGGCTGTGGGGTTCAGTTTGCCAAAAGCACTAGCTGAGTTTCTAAATCAAGTTTTAACTTTGTCAAAATTTAAGTGTGACTCTCTTAAGGCTAAATGTGTACTATCTACTCATACATAGTAGCAAACATTATTAGCAATCAACATCTTATATCAACTCATCATATTTTTGCTTGTTACTCAATGCAGTACAATGGATCAAGCAGTCTCATTAGCTGCGAGAAGCAGACGATTCGAATCGAGTTTTTAAACCTTGCAAGGTAAACCTAAACATACGACATGTAAGGGGCACTCTGTCCCCACACACATCAACCGTCCCCATCGATTCCCTGGCAACAGAAAGGGGCTCACCGCCTTGGCGTACAATGCCCCACAGACCCTGACTGCCGTCGTGCTGTGGCCGCACTTGTACCCACCATAACCGGAATGGGAGACCACGTCTCAGGTCGTGTGAGGAGGGCAATCTGCGGGCAGGTTCACTCAGGTACTAGGCTTACCGATTTACCATATTTCTCGGTATGTGTTTAGTACGTTCAAACGCTTGACACAGGTATCCGCACGTTAATCCTTATTCCCATTTTTCACCTCGTAGACCACGCATCCCCATGGATCCGTGTCCACCAACCAACTATTAATATGATATGAAAAGTGGGTACAACCAATTCCTGATCTCGCGCGAGTGCTAGAAAAATCACTCGTCTTCTACCGAGATCCGAATTAAATAAGCAGCTACTCGACCTAACATACTATTATCCATCTCAAAAGGAATCCTGAGTTCATGCAACTAGGGTTTCAGTCAACTCCTACACTTAAGTGCACAGTACAATCCTACAAACAATAAGTATAGTAAAATAGCATAAATAACAGGTTATGCATAAACCGGGGCTTGCCTTCCAAGGCTGTGGCAGGCAGATCCTCTGGTGCAGACTCGGGTGCTGGATCTAGGGCTACCTCCTGAGCAGCTCCTTGCTCTGGCACGAGGACGTACTCTCCGTCAGCAAGGTTACAGTCTATCGAATGCAAAGAACATGTATATCATGATTATGCGGGATTTAATAACCTTATGATAAGAAGAAACTAAGTCAAGAAGTAACTTAGGGTTTCTTAGCCATGCGGGGCTTCCAGTGGGTTATGCTTATTACTTTTTTTAGGCTTAGGTTTTGATTGAGGATAAATATAGTGGGTTTGTATTGCCTTCATATATTTCAGTGGACAATCTACAAGAGTTTTAGGATGACACTAATTTCCATTATTCATTTTTCCCTTTTTCTTCATTTTCTACTTATAGTTTCTAGTGTAGGTTTGAACTACGACAGTGGTTTAACATTTTCCAAAAATTCTGTAAAAATTACAATCGATTGCCATTGGTCACTATAACCCATTCTAGGAAATTGGGGCTCAAAATAAAAAGGCTAAGCTTTAGACAAAATGACAAAGGTGGTGTAAAATGGGCCACTAAACACTACACCTCCTCACTAGATGTGAGTTTCTTCCTAAGGGTTATTTTTGTTGGGATCTAACAGTAATACTAACTCTCTGTACCAAGATTCACAAAAAGTTAATTGGTGTTTAATTAGTTGTGATTTTCTAAAGTTTTATTTCCAAAAGGTGCTTATAACTAACTTGTCATTTGAAAAATATCAAACAACAGATTTTGTATTTTTCTTATGTTGATCATAACAAAACATTAGTTATCCCAAGGGTTGGGGTGTTTTCATCTTAGGGTTATTTTTGTAGGGTTTTTCTAAGTTATCCTTGTTTTATTCAAATAAAAGGTATCCTAGTTATTTTATACTAAACCATGGTAGGATAGAATTTTCTGGTGAACTACATTGGATAAGTACCTTAACAAAAATAAAGGTGCCCTCTGATTCATTATTTAAATCACCTTTTCTATTTTTCTCAATCTTAAGCATATTATAAAATAAGGGGTAAACACTGACTTAATGGAGTGGACAGAGGGATTCAACATTTTTACTTGGGTCAGTAGGTAGGTATAAACTTCTCCAAATTTTTCTAACCCTAGTCAAATAGTGCAACTAATTTTTTCCCTATTATTTAGCTTATGGCCAAAACCATAATTAATTTAGAACCCTAAAGTTTTCTGTAGTACATAGGGGGTTTTATATTTTTCTTAAGTAGGTTACATTACTTAGAGTCTGACAAAATTTGTTTGACCAAATTTGGATAATTTAAACAGAAGTTATGGATTTTCAAAGTTTCTGCTCAATTTAAAAACAGATTTAATATGAGTTTCCTGGAAAAACAGTTTACACCGAGGTCCCTGGGTTTAAACTAAATCAACCCGCATAGATCTACCCCTGCGCCACTATTCCCCTGGGTCACTGACAACTCAAAAAGCCCCCTGACTTTCCTTTCTTCTTCCCCGAGGTCCTTCCCCCAATGTAAACAGTACCCGCGGGAAAGAAAAGGGTGGCGCGGCTTACCAGCGGCGAGATAGGTCCGGCGAAGGGCAGGGTTGGCTCGGGGAGGCTCTGGCGGTCACGGCGAGGTGCGGCTCGATGGCGGGGATGGCCGGAATCACTCGGTCCACGCACGCAGGCGGGTGTTCTCGTCGGCGGCGAGTGTACCGGCCAAACCACGGCGAGCTGGTTCAATCCGAGGGCAAGGTGAGCTTCACGGGGTTACATAGTGACTGTGTGCACCAGGAATTGGAAAATGGTTGAGCGGATTACCCGGTCCACGTGCTCCGGCGAGGGTGTGAGCTCCGGCGACCGTGGACTGGCCTCTCCGGCGAAGCAGGCTTCGATTCCTCGCTCGGGGAGCTTCACTGAGTCGTGCACACTCGTCTCCGAGGGTTGGACGGAGCTGGGAAACACTGGGCTAGCCGGTCTGCGGCGGCAGTGGGCCGAGCAGCCGCGAACACGTCGCGCACGGGCAAACGGCGGTGAGCTAAGCTCCGGTGAGGCTTGAGGGTGCGCGGAGGAGTGTGTTCGATGCCTCTGTGGGTTTTATAGGCGCGGGCGCACACAGGGGACACGGGCGCGGCTCGGCGCGGCGCGGGGTCGGGCGCGGGCGTACTCTGGCGCGGCAGAGCGCGTCGAACACGTGGAGCTTTTCTTCTGCCCTTGTTCCACAGCTCACCCAAGTCGCAAACGTGCGAATCTTGGCATAAATCCGGCGCGAGTCTTTTCTTGGCACCTAGGGCTATCACTCAACTGTGAGACGCCATGGCAGATATGGCCTAGGGAGGGAGATCTCCGGTCGCCAAATCGGGTGTGTCTCACTGCCCACCTCGCGACAAAAACCATGCCAAGGCATGTCAAACGTCCAAGTCTCGGGCTCAGCTTTTTCCAGTGGGTGCCCTAGGTGGTATGCCACATTTTTGGTATAGAACACAGGTGGATTTGGTGCCAGCTTCGAGGTGAACACGACTGATCTTTAGTGTAGGTGTAGTTTTTAACTTAGAGAGAAATAGAGAGCTCTAGCTCTCTCTCCACTTGGAGATTGGATTTGGGGTTTCTCCAGGGGTCTTTTTGCAATATTTCCCTCCCCTAATTGCTGGTTATAAGGTTACTTAAGGTTTGGTTAAATATTACCCATGTTTTGCCCATTTGCTCACTCTCTTTCCCCTCTTATCCATGGCTTTTGGGAGATAGGGTTTAAGAGAGGTCTAGGGTTCTTCCCCCCTCTCCCTTCCAAGGTAGTAAGGGTACAAAGATTTGAGTAATGCTTCTTAGGTCATTAACAACTTTGATTAACACATGATCTCCAAGTCCTTATGTGATTCCCTAAGCCTTTACCACATGTGATCACAGTCCTTAGTGCCAGGTGTGCTCTAGCCATAGTAACACCTGAGGTGTTACACTTCCAGGGCACGTACGTGCGCCCTGGGAACTCCTGGGATCTTCGAAGCTGCCGCCAGCAGCCGGGGGAGTCTCTCCGGGACTACATCCGGCGATTCTCGAAGCAGCGCACCGAGCTGCCCAACATCACCGACTCATATGTCATCGGCGCGTTCCTCGCCGGCACCACCTGCCGCGACCTGGTGAGCAAGCTGGGTCGCAAGACCCCCACCAGGGTGAGCGAGCTGATGGACATCGCCACCAAGTTCGCCTCTGGCCAAGAGGCGGTTGAGGCCATCTTCCAGAAGGATAAGCAGCCCCAGGGCCATCCACCGGAAGATGTCCCCGAGGCGTCAACTCAGCATGGCACCAAGAAGAAAGGCAGGAAGAAGTCGCAAGCGAAACGCGACGCCGCCGACGCGGACCTTGTCGCCGCTGCCGAGTACAAGAACCCTCGGAAACCTCCCGGAGGTGCCAATCTCTTCGACAAGATGCTCAAGGAGCCATGCCCCTATCATCAGGGGCCCGTCAAGCACACCCTTGAGGAGTGTGCCATGCTTCGGTGCCACTTTCACAAGGCTAGGCCACCTGCGGAAGGTGGCAGGGCCCGCGATGACGATAAGAAGGAGGATCACAAGGCAGGAGAGTTCCCCGAGGTCCGCGACTGCTTCATGATCTACGGTGGGCCAGTGGCGAACACCTCGGCTCGGCACCGCAAGCAAGAGCGTCGGGAGGTCTGCTCAGTAAAGGTGACGGCGCCGGTCTACCTAGACTAGTCCGATAAGCCCATCACCTTCGACCAGGGCGATCACCCCGACCGCGTGCCGAGCCCGGGGAAATACCCGCTCGTTGTCGACCCCGTCATCGGCAACGTCAGGCTCACCAAGGTCCTCATGGACGGAGGCAGCAGCCTCAACATCATCTACGCCGAGACCCTCAGGCTCCTGCGGATCGATCTGTCCTCGGTCCGGGTAGGCGCTGCGCCTTTTCACGGGATCATCCCCGGGAAACGCGTCCAGCCCCTCGGACAACTCGATCTACCTGTCTGCTTTGGGACACCCTCCAACTTCTGAAGGGAGACCCTCACGTTCGAGGTGGTCGGGTTTTGAGGAACCTACCACGCAGTGCTGGGGAGGCCATGCTACGCCAAGTTCATGGCCATCCCCAACTACACCTACCTCAAGCTCAAAATGTTGGGCCCCAACGGGGTCATCACCGTCGGCCCCACGTATCGACACGCGTACGAATGCGACGTGGAGTGCGTGGAGTACGCCGAGGCCCTCGCTGAATCTGAGGCCCTCATCGCCAACCTGGAGAGCCTCTCTAAGGAGGTGCCAGACGTGAAGCGCCATGCCGGCAACTTCGAGCCGGCGGAGATGGTTAAGTCCGTCCCTCTCGACCCCAGCAACGACGCCTCCAAGCAGATCCGGATCGGCTCCGAGCTCGACCCCAAATAGGAAGCAGTGCTCATCGACTTTCTCCGCGCAAACGCCAACGTTTTCGCGTGGAGTCCCTCAGACATGCCCGGCATACCGAGGGATGTCGCCGAGCACTCGCTGGATATCCGAGCTGGAGCCCGACCCGTGAAGCAGCCTCTGCGCCGATTCGGCGAAGAAAAGCGCAGAGCCATAGGCGAGGAGATCCACAAGCTAATGGCAGCAGGGTTCATCAAAGAGGTATTCCATCCCGAATGGCTTGCCAACCCTGTGCTTATGAGAAAGAAAGGAGGGAAATGGCGGATGTGTGTAGACTACACTGGTCTAAACAAAGCATGTCCGAAAGTTCCCTACCCTCTGCCTCGCATCGATCAAATCGTGGATTCCACTGCTGGGTGCGAAACCCTGTCCTTCCTCGATGCCTACTCAGGGTATCACCAAATCAGGATGAAAGAGTCCGACCAGCTCGCGACTTCTTTCATCACACCCTTCGGCATGTACTGCTATGTTACCATGCCGTTCGGTTTGAGGAATGTGGGTGCGACATACCAAAGGTGCATGAACCACGTGTTCGGCGAACACATTGGTCGAACGGTCAAGGCCTACATCGATGACATCGTAGTCAAGACGAGGAAAGCCTCCGACCTCCTTTCCGACCTTGAAGTGACATTCCAATGTCTCATGGCGAAAGGCGTAAAGCTCAATCCCGAGAAGTGCGTTTTCGGGATCCCCCGAGGCATGCTCTTGGGGTTCATCGTCTCCGAGCGGGGCATCGAGGCCAACCCGGAAAAAATCGCGGCCATCACCAACATGGGGCCCATCAAGGACTTGAAAGGAGTACAGAGGGTCACGGGATGCCTTGCGGCTCTGAGCCGTTTCATCTCATGCCTCGGCGAAAGAGGCCTGCCTCTGTACCGCCTCTTAAGGAAGGCCGAGTGCTTCACTTGGACCCCTGAGGCCGAGGAAGCCCTCGAGAACCTGAAGGCGCTCCTCACGAACGCGCCCATCTTGGTGCCTCCCGCCGCCGGAGAAGACCTCTTGATCTACGTCGCCGCTACCACTCAGGTGGTCAGCGCCGCGATCGTGGTTGAGAGACAAGAAGAAGGGCATGCATTGCCCATCCAGAGGCTAGTCTACTTCATCAGTGAGGTACTATCTGAGACCAAGATCCGCTACCCACAAATTCAGAAGCTGCTGTATGCGGTAATCCTGACGCGGCGGAAGTTGCGACACTACTTCGAGTCTCATCCGGTGACTGTGGTGTCATCCTTCCCCCTGGGGGAGATCATCCAGTGCCGAGAGGCCTCGGGTAGAATTGCAAAGTGGGCGGTGGAAAACATGGGCGAGACGATCTCGTTCGCCCCTCAGAAGGCCATCAAGTCCCAGGTCTTAGCGGACTTTGTGGCTGAATGGGTCAACACCCAGCTCCCGACAGTTCCGATCCAACCGGAACTCTGGACCATGTTTTTCGACGGGTCGCTGATGAAGACAGGGGCAGGCGCAGGCCTGCTCTTCATCTCGCCCCTCAGAAAGCACCTACGCTACGTGCTATGCCTCCACTTCCCGGCGTCCAACAATGTGGCCGAGTACGAGGCTCTGGTCAACGGGTTGCGCATTGCCATCGAGCTAGGGGTCCGACGCCTCGACGCTCGCGGTGACTCACAGCTCGTCATCGACCAAGTCATGAAGAACTCCCACTACCGCGACCCGAAGATGGAAGCCTACTGCAATGAGGTTCGGCGCCTAGAAGACAAGTTCTACGGGCTCCAGCTCAACCACATCGCCCGACGCTACAACGAGACTGTGGACGAGCTGGCTAAGATAGCCTCGGGGCGAACAACGGTTCCCCCGGACGTCTTCTCCCGAGACCTGCACCAACCCTCCGTCAAGACCGACGACACGCCCAAGCCTGAGAAGGCCTCGGCCCAGCCCGAGGCATCCTCGGCTCGGCCCGAGGCACCCTCGGCTCTGCCCGAGACACCCTCGGCTCAGCCCGAGGCAACCTCGGCCCCCGAAGATGAGGCACTGCGCGTCGAGGAAGAGCGAAGCGGGGTCACGCCTAATCGAAACTAGTAGACCCCGTACCTACAATATCTCCACCGAGGAGAGCTACCCCTCGACCGAGCCGAAGCTCGGCGGTTGGCGCGGCGCGCCAAGTCGTTCGTCTTGCTGGGGGATGGGAAGGAGCTCTACCACCACAGCCCCTCAGGCATCCTCCAGCGATGCATATCCATCGCCAAAGGCCAGGAGCTCTTACAAGAAATACACTCGGGGGCTTGCGGTCATCACGCAGCACCTCGAGCCCTTGTTGGAAACGCCTTCCGACAAGGCTTCTACTGGCCGACCGCGGTGGCCGACGCCACTAGAATTGTGCGCACCTGCAAAGGGTGTCAATTCTACGCAAGGCAGACCCACCTGCCCGCTCAGGCTCTGCAGACCATACCCATCACCTGGCCGTTTGCTGTGTGGTGTCTGGACCTCGTTGGCCCCTTGCAGAAGGCACTCGGGGGCTACACGCCCCTGCTGGTCGCCATCGACAAATTCTCCAAGTGGATCGAGGTCCGGCCCCTAAACAGCATCAGGTCCGAACAGGCGGTGGCGTCCTTCACCAACATCATCCATCGCTTTGGGGTCCCGAACTCCATCATCACCGATAACGGCACCCAGTTCACCGGTAGAAAGTTCCTGGACTTCTGCGAGGATCACCACATCCGGGTGGACTGGGCCGCCGTGGCTCACCCCATGGCGAATGGGCAAGTAGATCGTGCCAACGGCATGATCCTGCAAGGACTCAAGCCGCGGATCTACAACGACCTCAACAAGTTCGGCAAGTGATGGATGAAGGAGCTCCCCTCGGTGGTCTGGTGTCTGAGGACAACGCCAAGCCGAGCCACGAGCTTCACACCGTTCTTTCTAGTCTATGGGGCCGATGCCATCTTGCCCATAGACTTAGAATACGGTTCCCCAAGGGCGAGGGCCTACGACGATCAAAGCAACCGAGCTAACCGAGAAGACTCACTGGACCAGCTGGAGGAGGCTCGGGACATGGTCTTGCTACACTCGGCATGGTATCAGCAGTCCTTGCGATGCTACCACGCCCGAGGGGTTCGGTCCCGAGACCTCCAGGTGGGCGACCTGGTGCTTCGGCTGCGACAAGACGCCCTAGGGCGGCACAAGCTCATGCCTCCCTGGGAAGGGCCGTTCGTCATCGCCAAAGTTCTGAAGCTCGGGACGTACAAGCTGGCCAACAGTCAAGGCGAGGTCTACAGCAACGCTTGGAACATCCGACAGCTATGTCGCTTCTACCCTTAAGATGCTTTCAAGTCGTTCATACACCTCGTTCACACACAAAGTCTAACCATCAAGGAAGGGTCAGCCTTGCCTCGGCAAAGCCCGACCCTCCCTCGGGGGCTAGAAGGAGGGAACCCCTCTGCGTCAAAATTTTTCCTTGGAAAAAGATCTTTTCTGCCAGAATATCTCTCGTGCTTTTCGACTACTTAGAAAGTGGATCCTGAAAACGACGGAGTACACGTAAGCAGCCAAGGCTGACCGAGCCGAGGGACTCCTACGCCTCTGGGACACGGATACCTCACTCATCACCTTCTGCGATAAGTAACTCACGCTCGGATAAGCAATTCCGCTGATCGAACAAGTCCCAACGCTCGAAGACCCTTCTACCGAAACGATTTTTCGGGCCTTCTCGACTACATCGATAGCAGAATCCGGCGGACGAGTAAGAGTACACGTAAGCGGCAAGGCCGAGGGATTCCTACGCCCCCAGGATACGGATACCTCACTCATCACCTTCCGTGAAAAGTAACTCTCGCTTGGACAAACAACTTTGTTACCGACAAATAAGTCCAGATACTCGAAGCAAGGGGAAAAGACACGCAGCTTTACAACACCACGACAGTATGTTTGGGCCTCGGCGGCCGCAGAAAACATACGCACACTACAAGATAACCCGATCCTGCAGGCTCGGACCTTGACGGTTGAAGGGAGCAGCAGCACCCTCGGCATCAACTACACCTTCAGCGAGGTCCGACCTAGCCTCGGACGGCGACGCGGTCGGAGGATCTCCACTTCAAAGGACGACATCAGCACCACGCCCGGGCCATCGCCGCCAGGGTCTCTTCCAGGAGTCCGGCTCGAGCAGACGGCTCGGCTGGTCACCCCGAAGCCTCAGCCGGCTTTCCCCCGAGGACATCAGCCCGGCCCATGGCCTCGGCAACTCGACTCCGGTGCCGATCCCGCCAGCGGACGGCCCGGTCAGGCTTCGGTCGATGAAGTCTTCTTTTCGAGCCAACTCTGCCTTTGTCTGTGCTAACACCGCTACCTCCGGCTTCGGCTCATCGAAGAGCGGCCGAGGGTTTCTTTAACTAAGCAAGAGAAACCTCGGACAGCAAGGTCGACCGAGCCGAGGGACTCCTACGCCTCCGGGATACGGATACCTCACTCGTCACCTTCGCATGAGGCAACTCACGCTTGGTGAAGCGGTTCAGATAGCCGACAGGCGAGTCTTAGTGATCGAAATGAAGAAAAAACACGGCTCCGTGCCAAAAATACATACATGTTCAGGCCCTGACAGCCACAATGAACAGACTCCGGCACTCAATGTGCCATTACAAACGAAACTCTAGTTCCACCTCCGCGGGTACGAATGACCCCCCACATTGGAGGGCCCGCGGGGCGATAAGGCTCCAGGTCGCCCACCGCCGCCCGCTCCAGCAGCAGCGACAACAACCTCCGCCCCGGGCGGCGAAACAGCTGCAGCAATGGCTTCCAGGCAGATGCTGCGGCTGAAGGGCTCTCGCCCGCGAAGGACGAGAACCAGCCATTCGAGTCAGGGGACGGAGGTCCAGGGGAGCAGGCGGAGTAGGCAATCTCGTCGACAGAGAAACCTTCTCCGGTTGCCACCACCTCGGCACCGCACCAGCGGGCGCCGGGCGCCCCAAAGCGCACCAGCAGGTCCTCGCTCCCGCCTTCGCCGAGGCCGCCCCAGAACATGAGCGCCGCCCTCGCGGCACACAACATGCTGGGCAACCCTCTGGCGTGGCTGTTGGCGCAAGGAAGACCCGGACATGGCCGGCCCGTACGCGACACGACCATCGCCCGGACAGGGGACGAAATGCTGCACCCTGGCTGGGCAGCAACAGTTCGCCTTCCCTGGCATGGCTGGAGGAAGCCTCCGCAGGGCTGGAGGATGCCTTTTTTCCCCAAACGCTGGGGGAAGAAAAGGTTTACCGGCCCACATGGAGGCAACCCCCACTCGGTGCGCCCCTTCGCCTCAGCCCGGATGACGAAAATCCTTAATGTTGAGGGCGGGGCGGAGGCCGCAGCCTGGCTCGCTTCCCTCCACCAAACTGCCCATTGGTGGGGGAGTGCAGCTGGGCTGCCTGACAAAAATCCTTGAAGCCGAACGATGGCTGAAAGGTACCAACTTCCGCGAAGTTGCGTTTCCCCAACGACGACAAGGCGGAAGAACCACGGGCGCCCCCCATCTGGGGGCTTGAAAGGTGGAAAGACACGATGCATGAGGGGAGCACGAAGACATGGTTGCCCTTCAAGGGGGTCGCCCTCCTTTTAAAGGCAACTCTCCCCACTTGCGTCCTCAGCCGTCGCGGGCTGAGTCTTCTCCAACACGCTCCAAGGTCCTCCCCCTATGACATGGGGGCTGGGTCCCACGTGTCATGCAAGCTGGCCCAGGGCATAAGAAGCCAAACCATCGCGCGCGGTGCGCACAACTAACCAGCGGTTACAAGCATTCCCCCACTTTTGCCCAGACCAGCGGGTGAAAGGGCGGACCGCCATGCAGGCGGCATGCAACTGCACCGAAGGGGCGCACCTTTTCGACTTCAACGTGTCCAGCATGGAGGCCCAGGCCCACGCATCATGCAACCGGCGCGCCGGTCGCTACGTGCAAGAAACCGCACCGCCACTCGCGCCACTACCACGCCTCCTCGACTGCGGAACCAGTACCGTGACTCGAGGCAACCCTGCGCATGACCCAACAGTGCCAACCAGGCACATCGGTCACGGGCCAGTCAGCTGCAGGAGAAGGCGCGACGGTCGATGCAGCCAGAAATGGGCCGGCAGTAATGGCGGTGGCAGGCGAACGAAAGCAGCGGTCAAGTCGTCAGCCAAGCTCACGTCCCCTCCTGGGACAGCGGGAGAGCCCTCTCCCACGGCGTGAAGACGGTGCGCCCGTGTCCCGTTCCTCGAACGGCTCGCGCACGCTCAACGGCTGCCTCGCGAACCACTTGTCCCGCCGCATTAACTCCGCCGCGGGACAGGCGGCACCTTTGGCAGGAGAAGCGGGCGACGCTTCACCTTCGCCATAATGACCACGTCCAAAAAGGTACGCCACGTCATTCGATTTCGTATCCTTTTCCTGTTCCTCTTTCTCTCTCTTACAACAGGGACCGAGAAAGGGGATACCCTGAAAGGGATCCTTCCCCGCGAAGGAAACGGGCCCCGAGCCCCCCTACTGATCAGAGGTTCGAAGGCTGGCCCCTCGGAGGGGTTCAACAGCCGCCTCAGAGCGCTCGGGCTCCGCGCCCACTACTGGTCAGATGTTCAAAGGCCGGCCCCTCGGAAGGGTTCAACGACCGCCTCTGGCCACTCGGGCTCCGCGCCCACTACTGATCAGGGGTTCGTAGGCTGGCCCTCGAAGGGTTCACAGCCGCCTCAGACGCAGAGCGAGGGATGACCCTGGGTACGTTCGATACATAACCAAGGCTCGGGCTACGCTCCCGAGGTACCCTAGGACATTTCCGAGACCAGCGGGAACGATCTTGTAACGGAATCCCATCAGAGGGAGGCATCGAGCCCTCGGACCCCGTCAAAAGGGGACCGGGTCCGGCAGATCACCCGCAGGTACTTTTGGAGCGTGCCTCCGGGCCTCTAGCCGACCCCTAACAAATGGGGCACGGGCGTCCACTCAGATTACCCGTTAGCAGCACACCGGAGACACCATGTTCGATGCCCTCCAAGGGCAACATGGCGCTTTCCCCCCCCCCCTCCTCCTTGCGGAAAGGCGACGCAGGGGCGTATGTAAAGAAGTCGAGTCTGTCCTTGACCGTCCTCTCGCCCTGTGCGGAGGCTTGGGGGCTGCTCTCGCAAACCCGGCTCTGGCCAAACCGTTGACAGCGTCAACATACCAGCCCGAGAACTTGGGACCCGACCGTGCACCCGGGCTACGACCAGCTCGCATGAGGGAACAACCAGACCAGCCGAAGCATTGCGAAACGCATTAAGACCTCGAAGGAGTCAAACCACTCCTCCGAGGCCTCGGGGGCTACACCCGGTGGGTGCGCTCGCGCGCACCCACCGGAACAAAATGCAACCGAGAAAGGTCGGTCCCCTTGCAAAAAAGTGCGACAAAAGCCTCCAAGCGAGTATTAACACTCCCTTCGAGGCTCGGGGGCTACTGTCGGGGACCATAATTAGGGGTACCCTCAAGACTCCTAATCTCAGCTGGTAACCCCCATCAGCACAAAGCTGCAAAGGCCTGATGGGTGCGATTAAGTCAAGGATCGGTCCACTCAAGGGACACGATCTCGCCTCGCCCGAGCCCAGCCTCGGGCAAGGGCATCCGACCCCGGAGGATTTACGTCTCGCCCGAGGACCCTCTCCAGCAACGGACACACCTTCGGCTCGCCCGAGGCCCAGACTTCACCAAGAAGCAACCTTGGCCAAGCCGCCACGCCGACCGACCGTATCGCAGGAGCCTTTAATGCAAAGGTGGCCTGACACCTTATCCTGACACGCGCCCTTCAGTCGACATAGCCGAAGTGACCACAGTCACTTCGCCGCTCCACTGACCGGCCTGACAAGAGGACAGCGCCACCTGCGCCGCTCCAACTGCTGTGCCACTCGGTAGAGTGAGGCTGACAGCAGCCAAGTCCGGCCTCAGGCGCCATAAGAAACTCCGCTTCGCCCGACCCCAGGGCTCGGACTCGGGTTCAGCCCCGGAAGACGACGAACTCCGCTTCGCCCGACCCCAGGGCTCGGACTCGGGCTCAGCCCCGGAAGACGACGAACTCCGCTTCGCCCGACCCTAGGGCTCGAACTCGGGCTCAGCCCCGGAAGACGACGAACTCCGGTTCGCCCGACCCTAGGGCTCGGACTCGGGCTCGGCCCTAGAAGACGACGAACTCCGCATCGCCCGACCCCAGGGCTCGGACTCGGGCTCGGCCCTGGAAGACGACGAACTCCGCCTCACCCGACCCAGGGCTCGGACTCAGGCTCAGCCCCGGAAGACGACGAACTCCGCCTCGCCCGACCCCAGGGCTCGGACTCAGCCCTGGCCTCAGCCGACGGTCTCCGCCTCGCCCGACCCAGGGGCTCGAACTCAACCTCGACCTCGGAAGACAGACTCGACCTTGACCTCGGAGGAGCCTCCGCCTCGCCCAACCCAGGGCTCAGACCGACCACGTCACAGGAGGCGCCATCATTACCCTACTCCAAGCTAACTCAGGCTACGGGGAACAAGACCGGCGTCCCATCTGGCTCGCCCCAATAAACAAGTAATGATGGCGCCCCGCATGCTCCATGACGACAGCGGCTCTCAGCCCCCTTACGGAAGCAAGGAGACATCAGCAAGGACTCGACAGCCCCAACAGCTGTCCTTCCACCAGGCTCCAGCGCTCCTCCGACGGCCACGACACCACACGAACCGGGTGCCAAAACCTCTCCGGCTGCCACGACGGCATGTACTTAGGGCGCTAACTCTTCTCCGCTAGACACGTTAGCACACTGCTACACCCCCATTGTACACCTGGATCCTCTCCTTACGCCTATAAAAGGAAGGTCCAGGGCCCTCTTACAAAGGGTTGGCCGCGCGGGGAAGGACGGGATGGCGCTCGTGTAAGCCTCTCGCTCCCTCCCGCGTGGACGCTTGTAACCCCCTACTGCAAGCGCACCCGACCTGGGCGCAGGACAAACACGAAGGCTACGGGTTTCCCCTTTTACGCCTGTCTCCCTCCGGCTTCTTCCCCCCTTCGCGCTCCGTCTCGCGCCGACCCATCTGGGCTGGGGCACGCGGCGACAATTTACTCGTCGGTCCAGTGTAACACCCGGATTTTAGGGATCCAAAACCCGGGGTTAACATGAACACCAGGTATGCTGGGACCAAGTCTCATACATATGATGTATAGTGGCACAGGATCGAATGTCACAACTTTATATATAACAGGAGTTCTATACAAAATAAATAATTACATTATAAGGAGACAACGGTCCAGCAACCCAAAGTTGACTGGGAGACGACGACCTAGACCTCTCACGAACTCATCGCAGCATCCTCCATGAGCATCATCCTGCAGTACCTGGTCTTGACCTGTGGTGTATGTGAGACAGCAAGAGTGAGCTCACATACGTTCATCGCTCAACAAGTTGTGGGGAATAATGTGCATGAACTCGCCAAAGGTGGGAGCTCACGTGAAGTGTAAGGCTTACCAAAGAAGATGGTTAGAGCTGAGCATTGCTTTTAAAGTTGGTCAAAATTTTATTAGCAGTTACTAAGTATAAGTAAATACCAAACCCAATTAAGTAATAGAACAAAGGTAACAACACCACCTACAATGCAATGCATATGACAAATTGAATTTAGTTCCATAAATTAATCATGTGAGGGTCCGAGCTGCTCATGACCGTGAGCACGGCTAGTATACCAGTTTTACACTCTGCAGAGGTTGCGCATCTTTACCCACAAGTCGTGTTACCCATTTGCCACAGAGTTGATCAGACTCCATACACCTCTACCTAGGAAGCGAGGCAGGGTACCACTACGAGGCCTTTACAAAGTTCCACTAGCTTCCGAAAACCCGCTACAGTTTATAGGAAGATCCAGTGCAGGAATCCCTTGCAGGACCGCCATCGCAGCAAAATCCTCCCGAGGGCCTCCCTACACTGACCTCTCCCCTACTGCCCTTGCCCCTTTCGGGTAAGGTAGTCTTCCACTAGCTTCCCTAATTAATCAGCCAAGGGCGTCCCATACCACCCTTGTGGTAGCACTGTTTTCCCGGGTGGTCGCTCCATGTTCCAATTAACATAATGATCTTAACATGAACATTAAATAACAACTGATAAAAAAAAGTGTAATCATGAATAGTGTATCTCCATACCCAAAACCACATATAGCACTAGCAAGTACTACCCAGAAAGATCAGTGGTAAACAAGGTATAAAGATAATCAAACTAGGTAACCTGTTGGGTCCCATCAAAATTAACCTATGCAGATCATTATGATTAATCAGAACATGGCTGGGTAAAAAGAAGTGATCAAGGGCACAACTTGCCTGGGCCTTGAGAATCCAGGTACCAGGATGATTCTTCAGAACCTCGTGACCTCACTGCTAGTCGTAGCAATACAAACATACATGGTATAGGCAAAATTAACATTACACCAAACATATATGCAAAATACATATTAATAATCTACATATTAAAATAAGATCACAGGAAAAAGAATTATTAATTTTTGAGTTATAGAATTCAAGTTATGAATTTCCTAAGGTTTAAGGTGATTATAATATGATTAAATGATAAATAAATTTTTCTGACAGAATTCATGTCAAAACAAAGACACTAAATGATGAAGAATATTATTACAAATTTTTAGAAACTGGAATGGTTCAATTTGGAGCTAAAATGGATTTTCTATGAATTAACTAAGTTTTAGCAATTATTTTCATATTAAAAATCTATTTCCTATTTTATTTATTCAATTTAATCAACCACTGGACTGGGCCTCAAATTCACAGAAGGTCAGGATTTATTGTGTAAGATTCCCTAAGACTCAGTAAACCCCCCCGAGGGGACGGCGGGTTTATTTAAGTAAAACCGAGGGGCTCATTTAGAAGATGACCGCGGTGAAGAGGTAAGATGGAGTCTGGGCCGCCCGATCCAGAACCTACGCGCCAGATTAGATTGGCGCCATAAGTGAACCGGTACGCCGTATGAGCCGTTGAATCCCAGATCTTTGGTCACGATTTAATCAAGCCGTATTCAATTCCCATCCATCGATCCACGCATCAACGGACCAGATCCAACGCGCGAAGGGGTAAGCCAGGATCTAATCCAGGCCGTTCACAGCGGAACGGACGGCCAGATGTCACCCATTATCCCCCCCACCATCTCTCCCCAACCTCAGGTCAGGCGCACAGTCCGCACGGCGGCGCGCACGCCGGCGAGGTCAGGATGAGCGCCCCGGTACCCGATCTCCTCGCATCGCGGATGCTAAACGCAATTGAGAAGGTAGCGAACATGGACATGGGCAACTCACCCCGAATTATGCCGCGCAGTGGCTGGGCGACGATGAGGGGCGGATCCGCCGCGACAGAGATGCTCCGGCGACGAATTCGCAGCTCCCCGGCCACCGAATCCGCAGGGTAAGGCCGCGGACACCACCCTCGTGTCGAGGCGAAGCAAGGGGAGGGAGTAGTACCGGCAGGCACGGCGCGAAGCCCCCCGGCCACGGCGGACTGTGTTCCACGGCGGAGGAGGAGACCCTCGACGGAATCCGGCAGGCGATGGCTGATGAGGGGGAAAAGGGAAGGTGCGGTCCTCTTTATACCCTGCTGCGATGGGATCTTGGCCGGATTGTTGGAACGGCCAGCAGATTCCGCGCGGATTCCCCGGCGGCGAGTTCGCGCGCGCGATCGGCGTAGCTGTTGGAGACGGACCCGACGAGCGGGCCCCGCGAGCCAGAGAGAGGGAGAGCAGGCGAGCGCGGAACGAGAGACTGGGCAGGGGGCCCCGCATGCCAGCGAGACAACGAGAGCGCGCGTGAGGGGATGAGGGGCTGCCCCGTGGGTCCCGCGTGTCGGCGCCGGGTTGAGAATGGGCTGGCACGCGCGAGTTGGTGGGCCGAATTGAGGAGAGTTGGCCCAGTTAGGGTTTTTCTCTTTTTCCTTTTTATTTTCTATTTCTTTTCTTCATTTTCAAATCCAATTTGAATTCAAAATTAAATTCAAATCTCTATGGCTCATCATTTCAATTTATTTTTGTGAAGTTAGGGATATTAATTCTGAATATACTTGTTTATATATATATTATTTATATTTTTGTTTTATATCCCCTCTCTTTCTCTTATTTTCTATTTTCTATTCCAAATTCAAATTTATACTTCTATTTTGGTTTTCAGATTTTCAAATGTATCAATTGAAATCCAAAGGTGAATATAATCCATATTATTTTAATATTACTAATTTAAGTTTTATTCTCCTTGTTTATTTATTTCATGGGATGTATAAATGGTTTCCTTTAAAAGAAAAAAATTCTTTTTCTCCTCATTTTCTTATTTCCCAGTGATACTTTGTTCAGATTTCTTCTACCAATTCCAAATTCAGAATTTGGGTGTTACAAATCCTACCCCCCTTAAAAATAATCTCGTCCTCGAGATTTGTAAGAAAAGGATGTATGTTCATATGGTTTCAACACACATGCATAAACAAAATCTCGGCATGATGCATATCTTATTAGCAAAACACAGGGTCAAATGGACCTTATTATTATTACTAAAATAGTATCTTATCAACTACTAACTAAAGTAACATCTAGACCTTATAAATCATCATAATTTATATCTATGTAGCTTGGTGAAGCTGGTGGAGGTTGTTGTTGTTGTTGTCTCTCCAACCGTGCTTGCCTTATTTCTTGGCGGGCCTGACGTATTTCCTCGCGTTGTTGTCTTATCTGATTCTGCATCTCGGTCACCAGGTCTGTTAACTGTTGTATTACCAGTCTTTGGGTAGCAACCACTTGATCGATTTCAACAGGTGGAGGATTTGGAGGATTCATTTTCTGTTTGTTGTTACGTGACAATCTTTCCTTCCCTGGTATTGACCATGAAAGTTAGAAGCATATGGTAATAGTTTTGTAAAGGAAATTATTCACTAAGCGGAATGAATAAGCTAGTAGTTGGTTATAATCTATAGATTCTTTGGTAGGGTTTAATCTTTGTTTTATGTCCAGATTGGGGTAACCAATCATATAAGGTGAATATCCAAGGGTAAGATAGAATCAGTCAAGATGAGAGATATGTATGGGTGAGATAGACTACAAGATGTAGGTTAAAAGTTTGTTTGTTATTAGGTGGGAATAGAAAGGTTATACCATTCGTCATGGCTCTATGAGTTAGGTTAGCTCATGGTTGAATTGATCCAATGTGCTAAGATAAGTTAATACATGGCTAGTGGGGTCTAATCTCTTCTACTAGTGTCATTAATCTGTTTAAGTGAACCACATTAAGTTAGATAATATTAGATCACACTAGATCAGGTCACATTAGGTAAGATGAGATCTAGATTGAATTGGATATGACTAGATTAGACTAGTTTAGGTTAAATAGGTCCAACAGGGTAGAATATGTTAGGATGTTTTGAGATTAGTTAGATATGTTATGATAAGATAGAGTCTCTTGCTAGTTTATAATTGAGAGGTTATGCAACTATCAGATGGTTAAGGTAGTTGCATATGGCCAAGTCGATCTATCATTCTTAATTTAGTGCAGGGTGAACTAAGTTAAGAATTGTTCTATAGAAGTAGAGTCTAAACTATTTCATCAGTATTATCTAACATGTTTGATAAGTTAGTTTAGATTAGATCAGATCTAGGTTAGATTGGTGTGACTAGTTTGACTAGATAAGATCTAATTAATTTGCATTAGATCATGGTTGATGAACTAGGGTGGATAAGTATGCCTATTAGGATAAGATGGGTCCATAAAGATAAGATAAAATCTTTTGAGGTTAGTTAGATCTATTAGGATGAGATAAAATCTTTTCAAGATAAGATGAGTATCTTTTAAGATGAGATGGATCTATTAAGATAAGGGAGAATCTTTTAAGATAAGATGAATTGATTAGAATGAGATCTTTTAGGATAAGATAAATCTCTTAAGCTAGTTATGTTCCAATGGGAATATTCTAGGTTGTCTAGTTATTTTATAAATATATTTTTATACCTATATGTATATGCAGATACGATTGTGGACATTACTCCACAACCCATCACACTCAATCAAAGATCCAAATCAGACAAGTATCATAAGAACAAAACATTCAAATACATAAACACTTATAAAAATAGTTTTGTTTTTGTTCCTAGGATTAGGTCTCCTATTCTTAAAGTCACTTTAGGCACAGGATTTCAAAGTGTGAAATCCACATTTGTCTTTAGAAAGAAAAGGTAAGAATAATCAGAGTAAAGCGGAATTAGATGAGAAAAGATTAAGATAAGTTTAGAAAAGAATCAGAGTAGCAAAGGTAAGTAGATAAGGGTTATCCAGTTCTATCTAGGTTTCGTCCTACAGTCAACATTCCTCTGATACCACTTCTGTAACACCCGGATTTTAGGGATCCAAAACCCGGGGTTAACATGAACACCAGGTATGCTGGGACCAAGTCTCATACATATGATGTATAGTGGCACAGGATCGAATGTCACAACTTTATATATAACAGGAGTTCTATACAAAATAAATAATTACATTATAAGGAGACAACGGTCCAGCAACCCAAAGTTGACTGGGAGACGACGACCTAGACCTCTCACGAACTCATCGCAGCATCCTCCATGAGCATCATCCTGCAGTACCTGGTCTTGACCTGTGGTGTATGTGAGACAGCAAGAGTGAGCTCACATACGTTCATCGCTCAACAAGTTGTGGGGAATAATGTGCATGAACTCGCCAAAGGTGGGAGCTCACGTGAAGTGTAAGGCTTACCAAAGAAGATGGTTAGAGCTGAGCATTGCTTTTAAAGTTGGTCAAAATTTTATTAGCAGTTACTAAGTATAAGTAAATACCAAACCCAATTAAGTAATAGAACAAAGGTAACAACACCACCTACAATGCAATGCATATGACAAATTGAATTTAGTTCCATAAATTAATCATGTGAGGGTCCGAGCTGCTCATGACCGTGAGCACGGCTAGTATACCAGTTTTACACTCTGCAGAGGTTGCGCATCTTTACCCACAAGTCGTGTTACCCATTTGCCACAGAGTTGATCAGACTCCATACACCTCTACCTAGGAAGCGAGGCAGGGTACCACTACGAGGCCTTTACAAAGTTCCACTAGCTTCCGAAAACCCGCTACAGTTTATAGGAAGATCCAGTGCAGGAATCCCTTGCAGGACCGCCATCGCAGCAAAATCCTCCCGAGGGCCTCCCTACACTGACCTCTCCCCTACTGCCCTTGCCCCTTTCGGGTAAGGTAGTCTTCCACTAGCTTCCCTAATTAATCAGCCAAGGGCGTCCCATACCACCCTTGTGGTAGCACTGTTTTCCCGGGTGGTCGCTCCATGTTCCAATTAACATAATGATCTTAACATGAACATTAAATAACAACTGATAAAAAAAAGTGTAATCATGAATAGTGTATCTCCATACCCAAAACCACATATAGCACTAGCAAGTACTACCCAGAAAGATCAGTGGTAAACAAGGTATAAAGATAATCAAACTAGGTAACCTGTTGGGTCCCATCAAAATTAACCTATGCAGATCATTATGATTAATCAGAACATGGCTGGGTAAAAAGAAGTGATCAAGGGCACAACTTGCCTGGGCCTTGAGAATCCAGGTACCAGGATGATTCTTCAGAACCTCGTGACCTCACTGCTAGTCGTAGCAATACAAACATACATGGTATAGGCAAAATTAACATTACACCAAACATATATGCAAAATACATATTAATAATCTACATATTAAAATAAGATCACAGGAAAAAGAATTATTAATTTTTGAGTTATAGAATTCAAGTTATGAATTTCCTAAGGTTTAAGGTGATTATAATATGATTAAATGATAAATAAATTTTTCTGACAGAATTCATGTCAAAACAAAGACACTAAATGATGAAGAATATTATTACAAAATTTTAGAAACTGGAATGGTTCAATTTGGAGCTAAAATGGATTTTCTATGAATTAACTAAGTTTTAGCAATTATTTTCATATTAAAAATCTATTTCCTATTTTATTTATTCAATTTAATCAACCACTGGACTGGGCCTCAAATTCACAGAAGGTCAGGGTTTATTGTGTAAGATTCCCTAAGACTCAGTAAACCCCCCCGAGGGGACGGCGGGTTTATTTAAGTAAAACCGAGGGGCTCATTTAGAAGATGACCGCGGTGAAGAGGTAAGATGGAGTCTGGGCCGCCCGATCCAGAACCTACGCGCCAGATTAGATTGGCGCCATAAGTGAACCGGTACGCCGTATGAGCCGTTGAATCCCAGATCTTTGGTCACGATTTAATCAAGCCGTATTCAATTCCCATCCATCGATCCACGCATCAACGGACCAGATCCAACGCGCGAAGGGGTAAGCCAGGATCTAATCCAGGCCGTTCACAGCGGAACGGACGGCCAGATGTCACCCATTATCCCCCCCACCATCTCTCCCCAACCTCAGGTCAGGCGCACAGTCCGCACGGCGGCGCGCACGCCGGCGAGGTCAGGATGAGCGCCCCGGTACCCGATCTCCTCGCATCGCGGACGCTAAACGCAATTGAGAAGGTAGCGAACATGGACATGGGCAACTCACCCCGAATTATGCCGCGCAGTGGCTGGGCGACGATGAGGGGCGGATCCGCCGCGACAGAGATGCTCCGGCGACGAATTCGCAGCTCCCCGGCCACCGAATCCGCAGGGTAAGGCCGCGGACACCACCCTCGTGTCGAGGCGAAGCAAGGGGAGGGAGTAGTACCGGCAGGCACGGCGCGAAGCCCCCCGGCCACGGCGGACTGTGTTCCACGGCGGAGGAGGAGACCCTCGACGGAATCCGGCAGGCGATGGCTGATGAGGGGGAAAAGGGAAGGTGCGGTCCTCTTTATACCCTGCTGCGATGGGATCTTGGCCGGATTGTTGGAACGGCCAGCAGATTCCGCGCGGATTCCCCGGCGGCGAGTTCGCGCGCGCGATCGGCGTAGCTGTTAGAGACGGACCCGACGAGCGGGCCCCGCGAGCCAGAGAGAGGGAGAGCAGGCGAGCGCGGAACGAGAGACTGGGCAGGGGGCCCCGCATGCCAGCGAGACAACGAGAGCGCGCGTGAGGGGATGAGGGGCTGCCCCGTGGGTCCCGCGTGTCGGCGCCGGGTTGAGAATGGGCTGGCACGCGCGAGTTGGTGGGCCGAATTGAGGAGAGTTGGCCCAGTTAGGGTTTTTCTCTTTTTCCTTTTTATTTTCTATTTCTTTTCTTCATTTTCAAATCCAATTTGAATTCAAAATTAAATTCAAATCTCTATGGCTCATCATTTCAATTTATTTTTGTGAAGTTAGGGATATTAATTCTGAATATACTTGTTTATATATATATTATTTATATTTTTGTTTTATATCCCCTCTCTTTCTCTTATTTTCTATTTTCTATTCTAAATTCAAATTTATACTTCTATTTTGGTTTTCAGATTTTCAAATGTATCAATTGAAATCCAAAGGTGAATATAATCCATATTATTTTAATATTACTAATTTAAGTTTTATTCTCCTTGTTTATTTATTTCATGGGATGTATAAATGGTTTCCTTTAAAAGAAAAAAATTCTTTTTCTCCTCATTTTCTTATTTCCCAGTGATACTTTGTTCAGATTTCTTCTACCAATTCCAAATTCAGAATTTGGGTGTTACATCCAGGGACCCCCCGGGGTCGAAACGCCGACAACTAGACTTCTCAAGAGACCTGGGACCGGTTCCCTCTCTCACGAAGCTTGTAGCCCCTACTGCAAGCACCACGGTGCAAGATAATGTAAGCCTCATCCCTCCTCTTGTGTTCCATCTTGCATCAACCCATCTGGGCATGGACACGCGGCACAAAATTCACTAGTCGGTCCGGTTGAGGGTCCCCTGGGTCCAAAACGCTGACAGTTGGCGCGCCAGGTAGGGGCCGCTGCGTGTTGACAATACTTTCCCATTGAGTTCCAGATGGACAATCTTCAGCAGCCTCTTCAGCCCAGGACAGTGCTCCACTTTGGGAGTCTCGAGTTCATGTCCCCTAACGGCAGCTACGACATGGTACTCCTCCCCCCGCAGCACGACAACAACGACGGTCGTCGGCTCGCCTGGGGGAGGCGAACTCGATGACGGCATCTCCCCGTGGCGAAAGAGGAACACCCGGGTTTGCCCCGCCACCCTCCTCGCTAGAGGAGGAGGAGACGGAGCGACCATGGCCAGGCAGGAGGCAGCACCTCGTCGGCTGTCGGACCAGAGCGAGTCGATGACGCCGACACCCCTGCGGGGGACATATCAGGTGTTATCCTCGCACCTGGGACAACTACGGGTGTCGCTTCCCAGCAAGGTGCCAACCCCATGCAGATTGATGACGTCGGCACCCTTGCGAGGAACTTGTCGGGCATTAGTCTCGCACCTGAGATAACGACACATTCCATCTCCGATGCAACTTCACCGCCGCCCACCAACCAGGAGGTACCATCAGTTTTCCATCCTGTTCCCTTTAGATTCAGCTTCAACCCACCAAGCGGCCCCACTTCGATAAGCGCTTTCGTAAGGGCATATCCTGACCTTCCGGGGTACCATATGTGGTCAACTTGGGACCTACTGACGGCCGTCTCAACCTCCAGACCCGTGGGTTCCGAGGAAGAGGACGACCCTGACGTCAGTTGGGATTTCTCTGAACTCCATGATCCCAGTGCCATGTGAGACTTCATGTCCGCATGTGACCACTGCCTCTCCGGCTGCTCTGACGATGGCCACAGCCTTGACGACGAGGGTTACAACCCAACTCACGAGTGCTTCCACATCGATCAGGAAGATCATGACAGAGACAACCACCTCGGCATGCCAGGAAATGACGGCGCCCTTGCACCTGCGTCTCGCGTTGAGATCCCGCGGGAGCTAGCTGTGGCCTAGGTCCCTACGGGGGGTCAGGGCACACAGCTCGAGCAACTCCGTGAGATGCAGGCCAAGCTCGATGAAGAAACGGGGCAACTTGTGCAGCTTTGACAAAACCTCGAGCAAGAGTGGGAAGGCCGAGCGCTCGCCAGAGGAGCGCGTCATCGGGCCCGGGACGTCCAGCGCCGTATTATTGACGATGTCAGGGAAAGGCTGCCCCCGGCCATCAACGGGGCCGACCAGAACCTAGCTGCAACGGCGATGTTACTTCGAACGATGCTAGAGCCATCTACCACCGAGGGGCAGTGTATCCAGGGTGAACTCAAGGACCTCCTGGAAAATGCCGCAGCCCGACGAGCCGAGAGCTCTGCCTCCCAAAGGCGAGGATGCCCCTCGGAGCGTCACGTAGCGTCCTCCCGACACATGCGCGAGGCCTTGGTCCACACCGAGCTTACAGGGGTCAAGACACCTGCAGCCCGGGATCGCCTCGGCGACGATCAACACCGCCGCGACCGTCGAGCCCGCCTCGAGGAAAAGGTGCGCCGAGGCTACCACCCCAGACGCGGGGGACGCTACGACAGTGAGGAGGATCGGAGCCCCTCGCCCGAACCACCAGGTCCGCGGATCTTTAGCTGGGCCATACGATGGGTGCCGTTCCCGGCCCGGTTCCGAGCCCCGACTACCATTACCAAGTACTCAGTGGAGACGAGGCCGGAGTTCTGGCTCGCGTATTACCGGCTGGCGTGCCAGTTGGGAGGGACGAACAACGACAACCTCATCATCCGCAACCTCCCCCTTTTCCTCTCCGACGCTGCCCGAGCCTGGTTGGAGCATCTGCCTCCTGCCCAGATCTTTGACTGGGACGACCTAGTCAAGGCCTTCACTGGAAATTTCCAAGGTACGTACGTGCGCCCTGGGAACTCATGGGATCTCCGGAGCTGCCGCCAGCAGCCAGGGGAATCCCTGCGAGAGTACATCCGGCGGTTTTCAAAGCAGTGCACCGAGTTTCCTAACATCACCGACTCGGACGTCATCAGAGCATTCCTCGCCGGCACCACTTGCTGGGACCTGGTAAGCAAACTGGGGCGCAAGACACCCACCAAGGCGAGCGAATTGATGGACATAGCCACCAAGTTCGCCTCTGGTCAGGAGGCGGTCGAAGCCATCTTCCGGAAGGACAAGCAGCCACAGGGAAGGCAGAAGGAAGACGTCCCCGAGGCATCTGTCCAGCGTGGTACGAAGAAGAATACCAGGAAGGGGGCGCAAGCAAAACGCAACGCCATTGACGCGGATCTCGTCGCTGCTACCGAGCACAGGAATCCTTGGAAGCCTCCCGGAGGGGCCGACGTGTTCGACAAGATGCTCAAGGAGTCGTGCCCCTATCACAGGGGTCCCGTCAAGCACACCCTTAAAGAGTGCGACATGCTACGGCGTTACTTCAATAAGGCTAGACCCTCGGCGGAGAGTGGCGAGGACCAAGGCAACAACAAGAAAGAAGGCGATGGGGAAGAAGAGTTCCCAGAGGTCCACAACTGCTTCATGATCTATGGTGGGCAAGTGGCGAATGCCTCGGCTCGACACCGCAAGCAGGAGCGCCGGGAGGTCTGCTCAGTGAAGGTAGCAACGCTAGTCTACCTAGACTGGTCTGACAAACCCATTACCTTCGACCAAGGCGACCACCCCGACTATGTACCAAGCCCAGGAAGATACCCGCTCGTCGTCGACCCTATCATCGGCAACGTTAGGCTCTCCAAGGTCCTCATGGACGGAGGCAGCAACCTCAACATCATCTACGTCGAGACCCTAGAGCTCTTGGGGGTTGATCGGTCCATGATCTGGGCTGGTGCAGCACCCTTTCACGGGATTGTCCCTGGAAAGCGTATCCTGCCCCTTGGATAGATTGACTTGCCCGTCTGCTTCGGAACTCCCTCCAACTTCCGAAAGGAAACTGTAACGCCCTGAATTTGGGGGTAGAATTTTTCTTCTTTTCTCTCACCAAATTCGGGCGTTACTCTCTTTTCTCTTCCTGTTTTTCTCCTTCTTCCTAATTTCAAACCAGTATAGTGACAGGTGTCCGTGTCGTGTATGAACAAAACCTAAGTTGTCATGGGTGTTGCATCATACCGAAACACGTTTCTTTATCTGATGTCGTGTGTTCGTCTCATTCCGCTTTGGACTTCAGTTCATGATTTAACTCCGTTTAATGGTCGTGCGTGCCGTGGGTTTCTATCCGTGATGTGACCCAGCCCGGCCCGGCCTAGCCCGGCCCGCGCGCCCCCGGCGCCCCACACACCCCCCATGCGCCCCCTCCTCCTCTCCCTCTCTCATTTGGATTTCCCGCGTAGTAACCTCCCTCTTCGTCTTCCACCTCTCTCTCTCTCCCCATGGTGCCCTAGGTTTTGGAGACGGTGATCGCTGGAGCTGGATCCCGAGGTGAGCTCCCCTCCCCTCCCTTCTCCTCTCTCTCTCCCTCTCCCTCCTCTTCTCTCCCCCTGCGCGCGCCCCTGCCCTCCCTGCTCGCCGGCGGCACGGCCTCGCCCCCCTGCTCGCGCGGCGCACGCGGCCCCGCCCCCTCCCCTGCCCGCGGCGGTGCGGTCCTGCCCCTCTGCTCGCGCGGCGCGCGCGGCCCCCGCCCCGTCCCCTGCCCGCGGCGCGCAGCCCCCGCCCCCTCCCCTGCCTGCGTGGCGCGGCCCCCCGACGTGGTGCAGCCCGGCGCAGCCCCCGGCGCGGCGTCCCCGGCCCCTGCGCGCGACCTCGGCCCCCTGCGCGCGGCGTCCCGGCCCTCGTCATGGCTCGTGTGGCCTCGCGCTCCCTCGTTTACCCCTAACGCGTTCCTGCTTGCGCAACCCCACGCGCGCGGTGATTATTCTTGGTTTTTAGTTAGTTTCAAACTCCGTTAGTTAGCATGCTATGTCGCGCGCTTCATCGCGCGACGAATTTATCTAATTTCAGATTCTATGAATGTGTTGCGTCGTGCGCTTCGTCGCGCGACGATCTATTTTAATTTTAGGTTGTTTAATGTGTAACGTCGCGCGTGTATTCACGCGACGTTCCACTTTAGACTCAGTTCAGTTGACGTATGCCATCGTGCGTTTCGTCGCGCGAAGCTTAACGTCTCTTTATAATTAATGCAAAGTGTCTCGTTGTGCGCTCGGTCGCGCGACGAGTCGTTGATTTCCTTAATTCAATTTAAAGTGCTATGTCGCGCGTCTCGCCGCGCGACAATCCTTTTAATTTATCTTCATTTTCTTATAATGATTAGACATGAAACATGACTTTACTTTATGCTAAACGTAGTGTCGACATTAATGCCTTTCAATTGAGCGAGTGGTTTAATTCATAATAATGTAACGTGATCGTTTCTTGACTGTCTTTTCCTCTTTCTCTCTTAACCATAATTGTGAGCCCGCGTGGAACGTCTATTTACTTACTGCATTCTATTGTATGGTGTACTGTTCTTTTGTATTAAATATGTGGATGTATGTATGTTTGCGCTCGCATAGAGAACGATCCGGTCGGAGAGCCCGAAGAACTCACAGGAGAAGCCCCTGAGCAGCAGTCGGTTGGTGGAGGCAAGTGTCCCTTGACCCATCTCTATCCTATACATTCTTTAATTCACCTCCCGCATTACATTTTTATACCTAAGGATTGACTAGCTTTTGTTATCCCTGTCCTTATTTACCTATTTGGGTCGGATTATTATTGGTTAGCTTTATGCTATTGCTCAACTCTAATCAATGAACATGATGAGAATTATCAATGATACGCTGTTTTCCCCTCTTTTATTATGATGTTATACTTGTGACCTTCAAGGGGGCTCGAGCGGTTTCTCGAGTGCCTCTCCATAAGGACCTGTTCGTTAGATGACCGCCCAGGAAAACAGTGCAACCATGAGGGTGGAGTGGGACGCCCTTAGCTGAGTAATTAGAGGAACCGGGGTGTAGTTCACTTAGCCATTGTGCCGTTAATGGGGCTCGGTGTATGCGGCTCGCTCTGCCAAGGTTGATTTGTCCCTTGGGGAGGAGTGCGGTACATTTAGGAAACCTAACGGGTGGCTACAGCCCCGGGGAATCTTTGTAAAGGCTACGTAGTGATATCCTGCTGGGTCACCTTGGTAGTGATCAATGGAGAGTCATGATCTCCGGGCAGAAAGGGAAATCACGGCTTGTGGGTAAAGTGCACAACCTCTGCAGAGTGTATGAAACTGATATATCAGCCGTGCTCGCGGTTATGAGCGGCCAAGGGAGCTCCATTGATTAGTGGTACTTGATCAGAGATGTTCGGATTACAGATGGTGTTGAGAATGTTGGTTTTGGTATTAACTCTGGTAATGGTAAGTGGTACTCTTTCCGTTTGAAAAGGAGTACGTTTGGGTTAATAACGTGGGTTAATTCTAAAACTTGGCTTTCTCTACAAGTAATAATAATCTGACCAACTAAAAGCAATTGCTTGACTTATCCCCACATAAAGCTAGTCCACTACAGCCAAACAGGATACTTGCTGAGTATGTTGATGTGTACTCACCCTTGCTCTACACACCAAACCCCCCCTTCCCCAGGTTGTCTGTATTGCAACCACTGCTCAGGAGAAGATGAAGCCATGGAAGAAGACTTTCAGGAGTTCCAAGATTACGACGAGTTCTAAGCGTGGGTTAGCGGCAACCCCCAGTCGGCTGCCTGTGAAGGCCGCGTTTATCTACGTTTCGTTTTCGCACTTTGATTATTGTAAAGACTATGTGGATGTCTCAGACATATGATGTAATCGACTATTTTCCTTTTTAATACTATTTGAGCACTGTGTGATGATGTCCATGTTATGTAACTGTTGTGTACGTGAATTGCTGATCCTGGCACGTACATGGTTCGCATTCGGTTTGCCTTCTAAAACCGGGTGTGACAGAAACCCTCACTTTCGAGGTAGTCGGGTTCCGAGGGACCTATCACGTGGTGTTGGGAAGACCATGCTACGCCAAGTTCATGGTCGTCCCCAACTACACCTATCTCAAGCTCAAGATGCCTGGCCCCAAGGGAGTCATCACCGTCGAATCCACATACCGTCACGCTTACGAGTGCGACGTGGAATGCGTGGAGTACGCCGAAGCCCTCGCCGAGTCTGAAGCCCTCATCGCCGACCTGGATTGCCTCTCCAAAGAGGCGCCCGACGCGAAGCGGCACGCCAGAAACTTCGAGCCAGCCGAGGCAGTCAAGTCTGTCTCTCTCGACCCCAGCAACGACGCCAGCAAGAAAGTCAGGATCGGCTCCGAGCTCGACCCCAAATAGGAAGCAGTGCTCGTCGACTTTCTCCGCGCAAACGTCGAAATTTTTACGTGGAGTCCCTCGGACATGCCAGGCATACCGAGGGATGTCGCCGAGCACTCACTGGACATCCAAGCCGGAGCCCGACCCGTGAAACAGCACCTGTGCCATTTTGACGAAGAAAAGCACAGAGCCATAGGCGAGGAGGTCCACAAGCTAATGGCTGCAGGGTTCATCAAAGAGGTATTCCATCTAGAATGGTTAGCTAACCCTGTACTTGTAAAGAAAAAAGGTGGGAGGTGGAGGATGTGTGTAGACTACACTAGGTTAAATAAGGCATGTCCCAAGGTTCCCTACCCTCTGCCTCGCATTGATCAAATTGTGGACTCCACCGCTGGGTGCGAAACCCTATCTTTCCTCGATGCCTATTCAGGCTATCACCGGATCAAGATGAAAGAATCCGGCCAGCTCGTGACTTCTTTTATCACACCTTTTGGCATGTATTGTTATACTACTATGCCATTTGGTTTGAGGAATGCAGGTGCAACATACCAGAGGTGCATGAACCATGTGTTCGGAGAGCACATCGACAGAACGGTCGAGGCTTACGTCGATGACATCGTTGTCAAAACAAAGAAAGCCTCTGACCTCCTCTCTGACCTTGAGGTGACATTTAGGTGCCTAAAAGCAAAGAGTGTAAAACTCAATCCCGAGAAGTGTGTCTTCGGAGTCCCCCGAGGCATGCTCCTAGGGTTCATCATTTCCAAATGAGGCATCAAGGCCAACCCGGAGAAAATCGCGGCCATCACCAACATGGGACCCATCAAAGATTTAAAAGGAGTACAAAGGGTCATGGGATGCCTTGCGGCTCTGAGTCGCTTCATCTCGCGCCTTGGCGAGAAAGGATTGCCTTTGTACTGCCTCTTAAGGAAGGCCGAGCGCTTCACTTGGACTCCCGAGGCCGAAGAAGCCCTCGGAAACTTAAAGGCACTCCTTACTAATGCGCCCATCTTGGTGCCCCCCGCCACAGGAGAAGCCCTCTTGATTTACGTCGCCGCAACCAATCAGGTGGTCAGCACTGCGGTTGTAGTCGAGAGACGAGAAGAGGGGCATGCACTGCTCATCCAGAGGCCAGTCTACTTCATCAGCGAGGTGCTATCCGAGACCAAAATCCGCTACCCGCAAATCCAGAAGCTACTGTACGCAGTGATTCTAACACGGCGAAAACTGCGACACTACTTCGAGTCTCATCCGGTGACTGTGGTGTCATCCTTCCCCCTGGGAGAGATCATCCAGTGCCGAGAGGCCTCGGGTAGGATAGCGAAATGGGCAGTGGAACTCATGGGGGAAACACTTTCATTTGCCCCTCGGAAGGCCATAAAATCCCAAGTCTTGGCCAACTTCCTGGCTGAATGGACCGACACCCAGTTGCCAACGGCCCCAATCCAGGCCGAACTTTGGACCATGTACTTCGATGGGTCGTTGATCAAAACCGGAGCAGGCGCGGGCTTGCTCTTCATCTCACCCCTCGGAGAACATGTGTGTTATGTAATACGCCTCCATTTTCCGGCGTCAAACAACGTGGTCGAATACGAGGCCTTGGTTAATGGGTTGCGCATCGCCGTCGAGCTAGGGGTTCGGCGCCTCGACGCCTGTGGCGACTCGCAGCTCGTTATTGACCAAGTCATGACGAACTCTCATTGCCGCGATCAGAAAATGGAGGCCTACTGCGATGAAGTTCGGCGCTTGGAAGATAAGTTCTATGGGCTAGAACTCAACCATGTTGCTCGACGGTACAACGACACTGCAGATGAGCTGGCTAAGATAGCCTCAGGACGAACAACAGTTCCCCCAAATGTCTTCTCCACAGACATATATCAACCATCCATCAAACTCAACGACGCACCCGAACCCAAGGAAACCTCGGCCCAACCCGAGGTACCCTTGGCCGCCGAGGGTGAGGCCATGCGCGTCGTGATAGAGCAGAATGGGGTCACACCAAACCTAAACTGGTAGGCCTCATACCTGGAATATCTCCTCCGAGGAGAGCTGCCCCTCGACAAGGCCGAAGCTCGGCGACTAGCTCGGCACGCCAAGTCGTTTGTTTTACTGGGTGATGAAAAAGAGTTGTACCACCACAGCCCCTCAGGCATTCTCCAACGATGCATATCCGTTGCCCAAGGATAAGAGCTGTTACAAGAAATACACTCGGGGGCTTGCGGTCAACATGCAGCACCTCGGGCCCTCGTAGGAAACGCTTTCCGATAAGGTTTCTACTGGCCGACCGCAGTGGCTGACGCCACTAGGATTGTACGCTCCTGCCGAGGGTGTCAATTCTACGCGAGACAAACACACCTGCCTGCTGAGGCTCTACAGACAATACCTATCACTTGGCCGTTTGCCGTGTGGGGTCTGGACCTTGTCGTCCCTTGCAGAATCACCCGGGGGCTTCACGCACCTGCTGGTCGTCTTCGACAAATTCTCCAAGTGGATCGAAGTCCGACCCTTAACTAGCATCAGGTCCGAGCAGGCGGTGGTGTTCTTTACAAATATCATCCATCGCTTCGGGATCCTGAACTCTATCATCACCGACAACGGCACGCAGTTCACTGGGAAAAAGTTCCTAGACTTCTGCGAAGACCACCACATCCGTGTGGACTGGGCCACCGTGGCTCACCCAATGACAAATGGGCAGGTGGAGCGCGCCAATAGCATGATTTTGCAGGGGCTAAAGCCAAGGATCTACAACGACCTCAACAAGTTTGGCAAGCGGTGGATAAAAGAGCTACCCTCGGTGGTTTGGAGTCTGAGGACGACGCCGAGCCGAGCCACGGGTTTCTCACCGTTTTTTCTAGTCTATGGGGCCAAGGCCATCCTACCCACGGACTTAGAATACGGCTCCCCGAGGACAAAGGCATACGACAACCAAAACAACCAGACACGCCGAGAAGATTCATTGGACTAGCTGGAAGAGGCTCGGGACGTAGCCTTACTACACTCAGCGCGGTATCAGCAGTCTCTGCGATGCTACCACGCCCGAAGGATTCGGCCCCAAGGCTTCCAGGTGGGAGATTTGGTGCTTCGGCTACGACAAGACGCCCGAGGGCGCCACAAGCTTACTCCTCCCTGGGAAGGGCCGTTCATCATCGCCAAAATTTTGAAGCCCGGGACATACAAGCTGGCCAACGACCAAGGCAAGGTCTACAGCAACGCTTGGAACATCGAACAGCTACGTCGCTTTTACCCTTAAAGTGTTTCAAGTCGTTCATGTATCTCAGTCCCTTTACATGTACAAATAAAAAGTCTAGCTGTCAAGGGAGGATCGGCCTTGCCTCAGCAAAAATCAACCCTCCCTCGGGGGCTAGAAGGGGGGAACCCCCTCTACGTCAAAATTTTCCTTGGAAAAGTTTTCTACCAAAACAACTTTCGTGCCTTTCGACTATATCGATAGCGGAATCCTAAAAACGACAAGAGAGACCTTGAACGGCAAGGCCGACCGAGCCGAGGGACTCCTACGCCTCCGGGATACGGATACCTCACTCATCACCTTCCGTGAAAAGTAGCTCACGCTCGGATAAGTGATTCTGCTACCGAACAAGTCCTAACGCTCGGGTAGAAAACGACTTTCGTGCCTTTTGACTATATCGATAATAGAATCCTAAAAACGAGTGAGAGAGACCTTGAACGGCAAGGCCGACCGAGCTGAGGAACTCCTACGCCTCCGGGATACGGATACCTCACTCATCACCTTCAGCGAAAAGTAACTCGCGCCCGGATAAGTGATTCTACTACCGAACAAGTCCTAACGCTCGAAACAAGAGGAAAGAAAATGCAACTTTATACTCTAACACTAAAAATGTTTAGGCCTCAGCGGCCGCAAGAAACATACACATACTTAGAACAAACTGTTCCCCACAGGCTCAGGTGTCGGCAGGGGGAGGAGGAGCACCCTCGGCGTCGTTCCTACCCACGGCGGAATCTGGCCCGACCTCGTATGGTGACACAGGCGGAAGGATCTCCACCTCAAAAAAGGAAGCCAACGCCGCGCCTGGGCCCTCGGCAGCCGCATCAAGCCTTTGGACCTCCGCTAGGGCGGCTTCCTCTTCGTCAGGTAAGCAGTAACCTTCGCTGACCCGCTCCAAATCCACGTCGTAGTGGGAAGCAAGGACGGCGAAGGCCCGCCTAACGCCGTGGTACAGCGCCCCGCGGAGTCTGCTGCGCACGTGGCCGCCCAAGGCCCGTAGGCGACTCTGGGGGGAGCTGCCCGAGGGGACGTCATCAAGGCCAAAGGTTCGGCAGAAGACCGAGATGGCCTCAGACATGGCCATGCGGTCGACCTCTTTATGCTCAGCCGTCTGTGTAAGCGCCTTGCAGTTCTTGACGGACTCGTCGAGAGCCGCCTCGAACCCTGAAGACAGCCGGACGATATCCTTCAGACACGAGGAAAAGGATGAAGCTAAAACAAAGTCGCAAAGCAGGCAAAACATAACTTCGGCCCGGACACGCTGTTGCGAGGCCATGGCTTGGGCGCACCAGGCAGACCCGACGGCCACGGCCAGGCCCTCCGCAAGGGTCCCGGCCCGAGCGGTCGCCTTGGCTAGCCGCTCCGTAACCTCAGCCAGCTGTCCCCTAAGGGCCTCAGCCCGGCTCATGCCCTTGGTGGCTTGGCTCCGTAATTGGTCCCGCTCGCTAGTGACCTGGCCGAGCTCCAGCTGCCGCTGCTGCATCTCCTCGACCTAGGAGGCCACCTGCTCTCATGCCGACGAAGCCTCCGTTCTTGCCGACGCCGCCTCTGTCCGTGCCGCCGCTGCCTCCGACTTCAGCTCATCACAGAGCAGCCGAAGGTCTGCCACCTCGGTGCTCCGATGGGCGAGGCGCTCATTCGCCTCGGTAAGCGCGACCTCCTGGGACTGCAGCGACTCCCAAACTTTGCTCTCATGACGGATGAACAGCGACTTAGCGGTGCTCATGTCCACGAGCTCCTGAGGGAAAAAAAGGTAGGATATCACAAAGAATGCCCTGATCACGCGAGGCGCACGTCTAAATCCTTACCTGGAAGACCCTGGGAACGTCCCTAGAAAGGATTTCCATGGTCGTCCGAAGCGACCTCATCGCCGCCTCGGTATATTCACGGAAATTACCCCGGAACTGCTCCTCCAACTCATCGTTAAGGGAAAGGAGGGGCTCCGAGGTGTCACGGCTCCAGAACAGGAGCGGCTGCCCACACCACTCATTGGGATTGAGCTGCATGGGGATAAGGCCGCTGCTCCTCAAAATGGGCCATGGTTCTGTGCGCCCCGCGACCGAGGCGCCGGGTCCCCCTGCAGTCGATGCATCAGGTGCCACCGCAGTCGATGCATCGGACCTCTCTTCGGCCAAGGTGACAAGCCTCCGCTCACCAGCCTCGGCAACAACGGCCGCCCCCTCCTCATGGTCGAGAATGGGGAGATCGAAGATGACCGAGGGTAGAGGCGCCTCATCCATCTCAACATCGGCGGTGGCGGGCGGCTCCACAGGCGAATCAGCAACAGCCCCAGCAGGAACCGATGCCGGCGCTGGCAACAAGACGGGCGGACTCGGGGCCGCGGCCGCGTCAACGGCCTCCCCCGGCATGATGGCCGCTCCAACAGGGGGCTCGACCTAGGAGGCTTGCCCCATGACAGCCCGTGCCGCCTGGGTTCCCCGCCGGAGGGCGCCTTGCGCGGAGCCCAACCAACAAGTGTGGCGTGCCGCAACTCCGGCTACAGAGGCTGGCCCCGTCTTAAGCGCCTTCATGGGGGCCAGTCCAACCGAGCCCTGCCTCCGCTTGCTAAAAGGGAGAAGGAACAAATTCAAGACACATAGCGAAATAACTGAAACAGGGGTACCCTCAGATACTTACCCGCTCCGGGGCAAGGCCAATCGTGCCTGCGGGGAGACCCCTCAGGCCCCGGTCTCCGCAGGCGCTGCCGGGGGTTGTCCCGCAGCCGGCTTCAACGCCGCTTCCGCCTCGGACGCTCGAGGCGCCGAGGAGGCGGCCTGCCCCGGCGATGTCACGACAGCCGAGGGACCAGCTTCCCGTACGGTCGACACGGGCACCTGCTATTGGGGGACATGCGGTTCGGCCTAACCCCCCGGGGTCACCCCGATTATCTCGGCCAAGGGGTCAAGTACCCCCTCAGCCCGCCTCCGCTCCTCGGACCAGGACCCTGGCGTCCCGGCCCCAAACTCTGGTGGCGCTAGCCCACCTTGAGGCTGGCTTGACGACCTCTGGCCCAGCCTCAGATCTGGACTGAGGCCAAGCCGGGCCGCCATGTCGTCGTCTTCGTCATCATCATCATCATCGTCATCGTCAGGCGTGTCCGACGACGACTCCAACGGGAGCCCAACCCTTGCTTGCCTCCGACGACGCTTCTCCAAGGCTTCCCGAGCTCGCATCCTCTCGCGAGCTCGGGCCTTTTCCGCGTCCTTCCTCTCCTTGTCCTTCTCCGTGGCAAGCCTACGCGTGGTTCGGCCCACCGCGTCCTCTGGGACCAGTGGTCAGGAGAGTTTAAAGTTCCTCAGCCCCTGGGGACGAACAAAAAATCCCAAGGGTAAGGACTAAAGGCGTAAGAAACACGGCACAAAATAGAAGAAGGGTCGGACACTTACCAGGGACACATACCCTATGGGGGATAGATATCCCCCGGGTCCACTAAAAGAGTAAAGGACCTCACGAAAGGCCCAAGGGCCCAATAAATCGTAAGGTTATTCTTTCGTGGGCCTGGGGAAAAGCAACCAGCAACGCAGGACGACATGAGGCCGGATTGGTGCAAACTCGGACGGCCCATAGCGTCGAGCGAATGGCTGCAACGGAGATCCGACTTTCCCGCGTCGGGGCCTCCATGCAACGGAGCCACGTGAAGATAAGTCGGCGAAGGTTACGTAAAGGATAATCTCGAGAGGTTCACTATCTTTTAGCCACTTGTTGTTATCCTATCCATATGTATTGCCCCACGGTCGAGTATATAAGGCCTAGGGGGCACCCCTTCAGAACATTCGACCCATTACTTAGCCGCCCACCTCAACTCTCTGTATTCTTAATCCAGAGAGCTCTCCTGTAATCATTCCCACCAAGCATACTCATCAGGACGTAGGGTGTTACGCATCACTAAGCGGCCCGAACCTGTAAACCTTGTCTACCGTCTCTCGTGCGATCAGCACGAACCATTTTGCTACAGTTGTCGACACCTTCCTACTCCTAAAACACCTCGAGGGGCAACCCCAGGTGTGCGGTCGGACCCTAAACACCGACAGCTGGCGCGCCAGGTAGGGGGTGTGTCGACAATCCAAGCTAGCTCAATGGCCATCTCCTTCTACAGCCAGATCGCCCTACGCCCTGGATCCATGTTCTGCTTCGGAACAATCTCATTCATAGCGGACGAAGAAGGAATTCTGCACCGTATCGCGGATCCGCCGGAAAAGGAATCTTCCCCAACAAACTCCGAAAATACCGGAGAAGTGCAATCTCCGACTCTCCGAAAGAAGATCACTACGACGACGGCACCATTCTACCTCGACGTCCTCTTCATCGGAAGGGCGGAATCGCCCGCCATCTCCGATGACGAGCCGACTGTACCCGGGGAGGAACCGCCTCAGCGAGAATCCCGTCGACGTAGGAACCGGCGCAGGAACGTTCGACGACATCACGCAGCCGGAGAGCAGAATCCGGAACAACCTGTCTTGCGAGACGAGGTCTCGGAGGTAGGAGAAACCCCGGAAGAACGCGTCTTCAGAGAGCGAAGGAACTCCCGACGACGTGATCGCCGACGAGCTCAGGGACAGGCTGAGCAGGATGCAAGGCAACGCCGAGAGAATCCACGCCAGGTCTCCTCATCAGGATTCGTCCCGCCCGAATGGCCTTATCCATGGCCTTATCGCGCTGGGCTCTCAGAGTACTGGAAGTCTCTTCAGCAACCTTGACAGCCAATTGGGCAGCCTCTAGCTCCTGGGTAACAGATTTCTTGGAAGCACGCAGATTCTTGATGACAACGTCTTTAGCCGATATCAACTCCCGAAGGCGAATCACATCATCCAAGGACTCCTGCAGCTTATAGCGAAGATTGTTTAACTCCTCCATGGAAAAGCGATGACTCCTCTCCAGAATAGTCAACGAGTTGCTAGAATCTCGATACAACCTATCAAGATTGTCACGAGAAGCCGCAAGGATACGTTTTTCTTCCTGCAAGCACAAATCAGTTCCTTCAGAAAACCAGGCAAATAATAGGAGTATAGCAAGGCAAAAGCACAGTTTCGTATATCACCTTTTCAGAGTCGAGCTGAGCATGCAGGGAAGAACTCAACGCATTGGCATCATCTAAGGCGGCAGAGACTTGACTCAGCTCAATCTGACCTTGAGAGTACTTTTCCTCAAGATCAGTGCATCGCTGAGACAGTTCAGCCTGATCTTGAGAATGTTTCTCCTCAAGAAGTGTAATCTGTCGAGTCATTCCTAGCAAAAGGTAATCAAACAAAACGAGGTCAGAAGGTAAAACAGTCCACAACAAGCGCGAAGAAAAGAAAAAAGGCACTAACCAGCGTTAGCCGCCTCCAACTCGGATACACGGCGATGAAGAGACACCGGATTCCAACACGAAAAGGATGAAGCCACTTCCGGGATAGGAGCACCATGCAATTTCAGCTGGCTGGTCATCCCATCCACCAAAACCTGATGAGAAGAACAGATGAGCATAATGGCAAGAGTTCATGAAAAAGTCAGGCTAGGAAACAGCACAGTACCTGGAGGTTGGAGAAGAACGAAGGGATCCCCAAGTCAGGAGAAATCAGATGATAACCAGGCGCAAGGTCATCACCCGAAGCAGCACGCAATGGAACAGTGGGAATCAGTTCAGCGCCTTCAACAGAGCCGGATACCTGACCAGTGGGGACGCTGTTCTCCAAAGCGATGCCCCGGTCCAAAGTTTGGGCCACCACCATGCAGCCAGAGTGTGGAGGTGACCCTGCGTGAACGTCCATGGAAGTGCCGGAGGGAGACCCTGTTTGGGCACCCTCAGGGATTGGGCCATAGTTGGCACTGCCCACTTGAGCTGGATTATCCCCGGCAGCACCCTCGGGGGCTGGGCAGTAGCTCGCACTCTTCGCCCGAGCTAAGTCATCCCCGACGACACCCTCGGGGGCTGGACATGTGTCAACACCATCCTTGAGGTCCAAACTTTCAGCAGTAACCACTTCTAAGGTTGATGGGCCCTCGGCTACTTCCATGAAATCAGGACAATCCAAGGTAGCATCCCGACCCTCGAGATCGCGCTCTAAGGTTGATGAGGCACGGGATGACCTCAACCCAGCGTCCGGCACGGCACAACAAGCGTCAGTTACATCATCATCCACTGGCCCTGATAACAAGTCCTCTGGGACCATATCCTCGAGAGTTTGATCAAAGTCGGCCAGGGATATGTTTTGCAGACCAACAAGGGCAGATAAAGCAGGAGAAGGAACTCCACTACTTTCCCCACTGGCGAGGAATTGTCGACTGTTCTTCCGGGTCAGAGGGACCTCATTCTCTTCCTCTTCGTCGTCTTCATCAGCGACACTGGCAACACCCCCATTGGGTTCAACTACAGATGGACCACACCCATTGGGATCAGCATTGATAAATTCAGGCGCAGGAACCTCCTCAGCAGCAGGAACCGAGGGACCAGCATCCTGATCCAAGCTAGATACTCGCCGAAGGCGTCTCCTTTTCTTTTTCTGCTCGTCAGCAGGAAGATCAGCTTGATTAACTCGGCAAGGACGCCTCGAGCGAGCACGGACAGGTCTCTGAACATCCAGGGTTATACCGGCCTCTGGGAGAGGTGCCATTGCCAATGTCTCAGCAGGAGTAGCGTCAGAAGAATCTTCAGCCAACATATCAAGCATGGCATTCATTTCCGCGTCATTAGGATCCAAAGGCACCTCGAAGTGGACTTGTCGTTCATCATCAGGAATTTTCCCAAGTGAGGCGACCAAATCATTAACCTCCTCATCAGAGGGCCGAGTTCTAAGGCCCAAACTACCATCAGTCGCAGGTGGGTTTGACACGAAACGAGTGAAAGCCTTGGCAGGAGGCAGATTCCAGGCTGAATACGCCACCGGAGCACCAACATTGGATACTTTGCCTCTGAGAATCATCTCCAGTCGGCTCACCAAATCTGCAGATGGGATTCTTCTATTGGTAACTCGAGTCGGGTCGGCTAGCCCTTGATACAGATAAGCCGGGTGGACCCTATCTTTCAGTGGTTGAATGTTTTTGAAAACGAAGTCAGCGACTATAGCTTCAGCAGTTAAACCCCTTTCTTTCAACAGTCCAACTTCAGCTAGCAGCACACTGGCTTCGGCTACTTCTTCGTCTGTGGGCGACTCGGTCCAGCTTGGGGTGCGAACATCTGGTTGTCTTGCCGACCGGGGGGGAGAGAATTTCCATAGTTATCAACTATAAACCACTCCAGGCGCCATCCCTTAATGCTGTCTTTAAGGGGGATCTCAAGGTATTCAGTTTTCCGTCCCCGGCGCATCTCCAAGCTGGCACCTCCAACCAACTGATGTTGTCCCCCGGCCATCCCGGGGCGACAATGATACAGGTGTTTCCACAGGCCAAAATGCGGCAGCACGCCAAGAAAGGCCTCACATAAGTGGACGAAGATAGAAATTTGCAGAATTGAGTTAGGGTTTAGATGGGTTAGGTTGATGTGGTAGAAATCAAGAAGACCACGGAAAAAGGGAGAAATAGGAAGGCCAAGGCCGCGGAGAAGAAAAGGAGCGTAAACCACGGACTCGTGGGTATCCTCCGTCGGGACCGTAGTCCCGTGGCAAACCCGCCAAGAACAGAGTTCCCGTGGAGGAAGAACCCCGATGGACACGAGATGGAGAAGTTCGGCTTCAGAGATGATGGACATATGGTTACCTGCGAAAGGCAACTGGCTGTTGGGATCAATTGGAGGGATCACCACAGCGGAAGAGCTCGCGATTTTCCTCTTGGGAGCCATCTCGATTTCACCAGTGAGCAGATTGGAGGCGAGCGCAGAAAGGATTTGGAAGCAGGAATGCAAGAACTAGGGCGCGGAAAGCAAAGGCGGCTAAAAGTGCAGCTCTTATGGGATATTCTCGGACCAGATACCGTTTCAAAAAGTGCCCAGTCATCACCCGGCAGTTATTTCCGAAATCCCAGCATGCCACGTGGTCACTCGGCAGTTCTTTCCAAAAAACTGGTGGGCCATCCCTTCACTCGGGTGTTAATCCTCAAAATAACTCGGCGTTGCCTCTAAAATGCCGACGTCACTATTCCGTCACTCGGGGTTACCTCCAAAACATCGATCTTGAGCTCAATCGCTCGGCATTACTTCTAAAATGCCGACAACGACCCTTAATAACTCGGCGTTGCCTCTAAAACGCCGATCTCGAGTTCAGTAACTTGGCATTTGCCTCTAAAATGCCGACGTCACTACTTAGTCACTCGGCGTTGCCTCTAAAACGTCGTTCTCGAGTTCAACCGTTTGGTATTACTTCTAAAATGCCAACGATTGACCTTCAATCACTCGGCGTTGCCTCTAAAACGTCGTTCTCGAGTTCAACCGTTTGGTATTACTTCTAAAATGCCAACGATTGACCTTCAATCACTCGGTGTTGCCTCTAAAACGTCGTTCTCGAGTTCAACCGTTTGGTATTACTTCTAAAATGCCAACGTTGACCTTCAATCACTCGGCGTTGCCTCTAAAACGTCGTTCTCGAGCTCAACCGTTTGGTATTCCTTCTAAAATGCCAACGTTGACCTTCAATCACTCGGCGTTGCTTCTAAAGCGCTGACCTCGAGTTCAACCGTTCGGTATTACTTCTAAAATGCCAACGTTGACCTACAATCACTCGGCGTTGCCTCTAAAACGCTGACCTCGAGTTCAACCGCTCGGCATTACCTCTAAAATGTCAACGGCGACCTTCAATCACTCGGCATTGCCTCTAAAACGCCATTCTCGAGTTCAACCGCTCGGCATTACTTCTGAAATGCCGACGTTGACCTTCGCTCACTCGGCGTTATTTCTAAAAATGCTGACGTCGACTTTCAATCACCCGGCGTTGCCTCTAAAACGCTGATTTGGAGTTCAACTACTCGGCATTACTTCTAAAATGTCGACGGCGACTTTCGATCATTCGGCGTTACCTCTAAAACGCCGACCTCACGATCAATTGCTCGGCGTTACTTCTAATGTCAATACAGACTGCGATATTACTCGGCGGCTACTTCTGGAAGCATCAGCATGATGATCGAGTCGTCTGTCTATGGCCTCAAAAGAATCAGATTTATAGTCAGACAAAACGAGTCATCAAAAGGAAGCCAAATTCATTCTTCATTCAAGGGAAGTGGCAATACTTACAAATCAACTCATTATGAGTTGATACTCCCCTACTGCTACTACTACTACTACGCTACACTATACTACTCTACATTACTAATACTACTACATTATCTAACTATACTATTTCTAATCTATACTAATATTTAAAAAGACCAGTGGCATCTAGCCACTGGCCCTGCCCCTGCCGCCGCCGCCGCTCTTGGTGCCGCCCCTGCTGCCGCCGCCCCTGGTGCTGCCCCTGCTGCTGCCGCTCTTGGTGCTGCCCCTGCTGCTGCCGTTGCCGCCGCCCCCGCCACTGCCGCTGCCGTCGTCGTCGTCGTCGTCGTCGTCATCGTCGTCGTCGTCGTCCTCGTCCTCGCCGCCGCCGTCCGAGTCCTCCTCATCCGAGGAGTACTCGGACTCATCCGAACCCTCAAGCCCGGAGCGCTCGACGGCCCGGATGTACGCCCAGACCTCCGCGGCTATCCCCTGGGAGTCGTCCGAGTCATCGGACGACGCCGGGGGAGAGACGGGGGCCGGAGACCTCTCGGACTCGGAGGAGAACTCCTCCTCCGAGTACTCCGAGTCGCCGAAGTCCTCCGATGGAGGAGTCGGCTCGCGCTTGCGCTTATTGTTTTTTCCCATGGTGGAAGCAAGCAGAAAAGGAGAGAAGGAAGCAGTAAGGAATAGCGAAGAGATGTGAAGAAACCAGAGGGGCAACAGCGTTATTTATAGAAGAGAAAGGCAACCGCTCACCTCCAACCGCGGTCACTGAACAGTCGCAAAGCATTCATTATGCACTTCCACCCGTCCAAAGACACGTCAGGCGGCTGACGCCGTTTCATGCAGCACTACACCCATTGGGACTCCAGTCAACAGTGCAAAGGATATGATTACACTCGCCGTCCCATCACATTACAACCCAGAAGCAGCCGGTTAAAACACTCAGCGTACCAAGCCGTCCCTTGCCCACACCCATTGGGGGGGGACGCCCAGGAATTGTCAGTATATTTTTAAAATTGGTCACATTTGTGCAGAGCATGCAGTGAATGCCTCAAGACAAAAATGAGATATCAACAAGGGTTAGAGAGAAGCCAAGTATAGCCAGCAGAGTGCAAAATATGGTCGACAGACATGACTTGAAGACTAGACAGAGAACGTCCATCGAATGTCCAATCAGTGGCAGAGCAAATAAACTACGCTACCTAGCAGGATATGGAAGGATTGCAAATTCGGCTGCAAAAGACAAAACACATGCTGACCTCTGAAGCATAATGTTGATGACATAGCACGGATGACATCATGCCAACTTTTTTATATGCAGAAAGAGTAATCTTCAGCGAAAGGACACAAAAAGAAGACCTTCAAGCGAATTATCCTCAAAAAATCCACTTGAAGGTCGGGGGCTACACCCATTGGGTGCACCTTCGGTGCACCCCATGGATTGTTATTCTAAGCCGGGATAGCACCAATTTCTAAGGGCATGGGACAAGATTAAGAAGCCAATCATCAACTGGAATAAAGGAACACAAATGGAAGTAATTTCTGCTGAAGACCTTCGAGTAGATTATTTTCTAAAATCTACTCGAAGCTCGGGGGCTACACCCATTGGGTGCACCTCCGGTGCACCCAATGAAGTTCAGAATCCTACAAACAGGAATGCCGATCTCTAAGGCACAAGCACGAAGCTAGGTTTTGGTCAACAAGTGATCGAAGCAGGAGAGAACAACAAGGAGCCATCTTTCTTCAAGTCACCTACAAGCTGGACCTGAGATCTTCGGGTTGATTACCTCTAAATTAACCCAAAGATCGGGGGCTTGTGGGGGATAGATATCCCCCGGGTCCACTAAAAGAGTAAAGGACCTCACGAAAGGCCCAAGGGCCCAATAAATCGTAAGGTTATTCTTTCGTGGGCCTGGGGAAAAGCAACCAGCAACGCAGGACGACATGAGGCCGGATTGGTGCAAACTCGAACGGCCCATAGCGTCGAGCGAATGGCTGCAACGGAGATCCGACTTTCCCGCGTCGGGGCCTCCATGCAACGGAGCCACGTGAAGATAAGTCGGCGAAGGTTACGTAAAGGATAATCTCGAGAGGTTCACTATCTTTTAGCCACTTGTTGTTATCCTATCCATATGTATTGCCCCACGGTCGAGTATATAAGGCCTAGGGGGCACCCCTTCAGAACATTTGACCCATTACTTAGCCGCCCACCTCAACTCTCTGTATTCTTAATCCAGAGAGCTCTCCTGTAATCATTCCCACCAAGCATACTCATCAGGACGTAGGGTGTTACGCATCACTAAGCGGCCCGAACCTGTAAACCTTGTCTACCGTCTCTCGTGCGATCAGCACGAACCATTTTGCTACAGTTGTCGACACCTTCCTACTCCTAAAACACCTCGAGGGGCAACCCCAGGTGTGCGGTCGGACCCTAAACACCGACATACCCATGGTCGGGACGCATTGGGGGCTGGTTAAGAACGCTAGCGTCCAGCCTCCCTACTATGCCCGCTACCCATTTGAGGAGGTCGTCGGTGGAGAGGGGGGTCGGAGACATCCGTGAACCCTCAAGATCAACCCCTGACTTCATCTCCGAAAGCCGCAACCGCCGCTCGGCCAATGGGAGCACCCTCCGGCGGTGGATAGCGGTGACGACCCCCGCCGCAGTAAGGCCCTCGGCTTGGAGCTTCTGCAGGGCGCGGAGAATGGGCTGAAGCTTCTCCTGGTTCTCGCGTGTGGCCCCCCAGCGCCAGTTATCACCGGCGGCGGTCACCACTCGTTGAGAAAATGGCGGTAGCACCCCGTCGTCATTCCGGAGATAGAACCACCGGTTCTACCACCCCTTGTTCGAAGACACAAGGGAGGCCAGGATGTACTACTGTGCGTGCCCCGACCTTAGCTGAAGGGTGCAGCCACCAGCCCGCACCGCCATACGGACCTTCTTCACGTCCGTCGACGCAGCAAAAAACTCCGTGCAAAAGAGATGAGTCCACAGGTCCCAGTGGTGGTCAATCCCCAAAAACCCCTCGCAAACCGCCATGAAAATGGCCACCTGCGTGATGGAGTTGGAGTTGAAGTTATGCAGCTCCACCCCATAGTAGTGCGGGAGCGCCCGCATGAAGCGACTCGCCAGCATCCCAAACCCCCGCTCATGGAAGGGGGTGAAGCTGACCACGTACCCCGGCTGCGGAGTTGGGTCGGCCTCGCTCCCAGGGGCCAGCCACTCAGGCTGCGGCCCACCGGAGAGAGGACGGAGCAAACCCTTGGCAATAAGGGCCTGCAGATCCTCCACAGTGACGGTGGAGAAGGGCCATGGGTCACGCGGCGGAATAACGGTCGGCTTGTCAGCCATTGCCGAACGGAGGCGGTGGAAGCGGAGGGGAAGAGGTGCGCAGTTTTTCTCTTCTCTCTGTCTGCTCTCTTAGGTTACGAAAGCAAAGGCAGAAGGCAAGAGCGGAAGCACGAGTGGCAGGGTAAAGAACTACTGCCGGTCCCCCTCCCAGGTATATAAATGCCCGGGCAAAATCCACCCAAAACTTCGCCCGAGCCCTTCGTGGATTTCAAACTCGAAGGCAAACGATTTTTCCGTTCCATGAACGACTCGCGCATGCGGACTAGATACCCCGCGAGTCACCCGTCCCATCGCATTAACTGCCTGGTAGGACACACGTCTCCCCTGGCAGGCGGGTGGGCGCCATTTCACCTCCGTCATGATGACTGCCTCAAAAAAGGTGCGCCACACTGTTTAGAAATATCTCCTTTCTTCCTTTCCTCTCTCTTTCTCTCTCTCCGCAGGGATCGGGAAAAGGGACATTTCGAAGGAGTCCTTCGCAGCAAAGGAAACGGGCCTCGAGCCCTCCTACTGATCAGGGGTTCGAAGGTTGTGCCCCACGGGGTCCGGCGACTGCCCCAGAGCACTCGGGCTCCGAGCCCTTTACTGATCAGGGGTTCGAAGGCTAGCAACTCGAAGGGATTCGACAGCCGCCCCAGAACATGCAGAGTCAGGGATGACCCTGGGTACGTCCGTTACATGACCAAGGCTCGGGCTACGCTTTCGAGGTACCCTAGGACATTTCTGAGACTAGCGGGAACGATTTTATAATGGAATCCCACCGGAGGGAGGCACCGAGCCCTCGGACCCTATCAAATGGGCCCGGGTCTAGCAAATCACCTGCAGGTACTTTTGGAACGCGCCTCAAGGCCACTAGCCGACCCTTATCGAACGGGGCTCGGGCGTCCACTCGGATTACCCGTTAGCAACTCACTGGAAACACCGTGTTCGGTGCCCATCAAGGGTAACACGGCGTGTTCCCCCCTCCTCCTTGCGGAAAGGCGACGAAGGGGCGTACAATAAAAAGCCGAGACGGTCCTCGATCGTCCTCTCGCTCCATGCAGAGGCTCGGAGGCTGCTCTCGCACCAGGCTACAGCCAAATTGTTGACCACGTCAACCAACCAGCTTAAAAAACTCAGAGCCTGACCATGCACCCGGGCTGCGGCCAGGCCGCATGAGGGTACAACAAGGCCGACCGAGGAATCACAAGAAAAATTAAGACCTCAGATGAGTCAAACCACTCCTCCAAGGCCTCGGGGGCTACACCCGACGGGTGCGCTCGCGCGCACCCATCGGAACAAAATATGACCGAGAAAGGCTAGTCTGCTTGCAAAAAATCCGGTAGAACCTCCAAGCGAGTGCCTACACACCCTTTGAGGCTCGGGGGCTACTGTCGGGCACCGTAATTAGGGGTACCCCCAATACTCCTAAGCATAGATGGAAAACATCTTCAAAACAGACCGTAAAGGATGGTAAGCACAGCGCAAAGTTAAAGCCTCAATTACCAAGGGACGGATTCACGCCTCGCCCGAGGGCCTCCTCAGGCAGCAGGCGCACCCCCGGCTCGCTCGAGGCTAAGCTCGGGCAAACTTTGTCGCATAGCAACCTCGGCCAAATCGCCTTACCGCCGACCGTATCGCATGCGCATTTAATGCAGGGATCACCTGACACCTTATCCCGACACGCGCACCTCAGTTGGCAAGGCCGAAATGATCGCGGTCATTTCGCCCCTTTACTGATCGTTCTGACAGGAAAACAACATTGTTTACCCCGTTCCGACTAATGTGCCAACCACCAGGGTAAGACTAACAATAGTGAGTCACGGCCTCTCCCGAGTTCAGCCTCGGGCGCAACAGGGAGCTCCGCCTCGCCCGACCCCAGGCCTCGGCCTCAGCCTCGGCCTTGGGAGAAGGTCTCCGCCTCGCCCGACCCCGACCTCGGCCTCAGCCTCGGCCTCAGGAGAAGGTCTCCGCCTCGCCCGACCCCAGGCCTCGGCCTTAGCCTCGGCCTCGGGAGAAGGTCTCCGCCTCGCCCGACCTCAGCCTCGGACCGACTACGCTACAGGGGACACATCATTACCCTACCTCTAGCTAGCCGCCTCAGGCTACGAAGGAACAAGACCGGTGTCACATCTAGATTACTCCGGCAACAGGTAATGATGGTTCCCTACATGCGTCCATGACGTCGATTGTTCTCAAGCTCTCTACGAAGGCAAAGAAACGTCAGCAGGACCCAAGGCCGCACCGCCAGCTACGCTTCTATAGGGCTCAAGCACTTCTCCGCCGGCCACGTTAACACATAGCTACACCCCCATATGTACAACTGGACCATCCCCTTGTATCTATAAAAGGGGATGCCCAGGGCCTTCTCAGGGGGGGAGAGGCAGAGGCGGCAAGGACAACGGAGACGGACTCACTCAAACATCGAACTCCACTCCGCAACACTAGACTTCTCAAGAGACCTGGGACCGGTTCCCTCTCTCACGAAGCTTGTAGCCCCTACTGCAAGCACCTCGGTGCAAGATAATATAAGCCTCATCCCTCCTCTTGTGTTCCATCTTGCATCAACCCATCTGGACAGGGACACGCGGCACAAAATTCACTAGTCGGTCCGGTTGAGGGTCCCCCGGGTCCGAAACGCCGACAAGATTATAATATATGGAGTGACAAAATGAGGCACCATCTAACCTCACTCCACACTAGCATTTGGGATGTTGTTGAGTTGGGAGTATAGGTACCATCCGTAGGGGATGAAGACTATGACTCGGATGAGGTTGCCCAAATCCGGCACTTCAACTCCCAAGCCACCACTATACTCCTCGCCTCTCTAAGTCGAGAGGAGTATAATAAGGTGCAAGGGTTGAAGAGCGCCAAAGAGATTTGGGACGTGCTCAAGAACGCGCACGAAGGAGATGAGGTGGCAAAGATCACCAAGCGGGAGACGATCGAGGGGGAGCTCGGTCGGTTTATGCTCAACCAAGGAGAAGACCCGCAAGCCATGTACAACCGGCTAAAGACCTTGGTGAACCAAGTGCGCAACCTCGGGAGCACCAAGTGGGATGACCATGAAATGGTCAAGGTTATTCTAAGATCACTAGTTTTTCTTAATCCTACTAAAGTACAATTAATTCGTGGTGATCCTAGATATAAACTAATGTCTCCTGAGGAAGTGATAGGAAAATTTGTGAGCTTTGAATTGATGATCAAAGGCTCCAAGAAAATCATCGAGCAAGGCGCCACCTCAACACCCGAGGTGCAACCCGTCGCATTCAAGGCGACGGAAGAAGAAAAGAAAGATTCTACACCAAGTAGGGTCCCCATCGATGCCTCCAAGCTCGACAACGAGGAAATGGCGCTCATCATCAAGAGCTTCCGCCAAATCCTCAAGCAAAGAAGGGGGAAGGATTACAAGCCCCACTCCAAGAAGGTTTGCTACAAATGTGGTAAGCCCGGTCATTTTATCGCTAAATGTCCTTTGTCTAGTGATAGTGACAGGGATAACGACAAGAGGGGGAAGAAGAAGGAGAAGAAGAGATATTACAAGAAGAAGGGCGGCGATGCCCATGTTTGCCGGGAGTGGGACTCCGACGAGAGCTCCACCGACTCCTCCTCCGACGAGGACGCCGCAAACATCACCATCAACAAGGGTCTTCTCTTCCCCAACGTCGGCCACAAGTGCCTCATGGCGAAGGACGGCAAGAAGAAGAACGTAAAATCTAGATCCTCCACTAAGTATGCCACTTCTAGTGATGAGGATAATTCTAGCGATGATGAGGATAACTTGCTCACCCTTTTTGCCAACCTAAACATGCAACAAAAAGAAAAATTGAATGAATTGATTAGTGCTATTCATGAGAAGGATGAACTCTTGGATAGCCAAGAGGACTTCCTAATTAAAGAAAATAAGAAGCATGTTAAGGTTAAAAATGCTTATGCTCAGGAAGTAGAAAAATGTGAAAAATTAACTAGTGAGCTTAGCATTTGCCATGACACTATCTCCAACCTTTAAATTGAGAATGCTAATTTGATTGCTAAGGTTGAGAAGTCAAATATTTGTGATGATTCAATTACCAATCTTAGAAATGATAATGCTAGTCTAATTGCTAAGATTGAAAAATTGAATGCCTCTCTTTCTAGCCTTAAGATTGAAAATGAAAAATTAATTGATAAGGCTAAAGATTTAAATGTTTGCAATGATGCTATTACCAATCTTAGAGATGAGAATGCTATTTTACATGCTAAGATTGTTGAATTAAATGATTGCAAACCCTCTACATCTACGGTTGATCATGTTTCCATTTGCACTAGATGTAGAGATGTTAATGTAGATGCTATTCATGATCACCTTGCCTTAATTAAACAACAAAATGATCACATAGCTACATTAACTGCTAAAATCAACAAGCATGACTTAGAAAATGAGAAATTTAAATTTGCTAGAAGCATGCTCTATAGTGGGAGACGCCCTGGCATTAAGGATGGCATTGGCTTCCAACAGGGAGACAATGTCAAGCTTAATGCCCCTCCTAAAAGATTGTCTAATTTTGTTAAGGGCAAGGCTCCCATGCCTCAGGATAACGAGGGCTATATTTTATATCCTGCTGGTTATCCTGAGGATAAGATTAGGAGAATTCATGCCAAGAAGACTCATTCTGTTTCTCACCATGCTTTTATTTATAAGAATGAGGCTTCTAGCTCTAGGCGTTCTACACATGTTAAAATGCCTAAAAAGAAATCTCCTATTGCATCAAATGATCATAACATTTCATTCAAGACCTTTGATGCTTCTTATGTGCTTACTAACAAATCAGGAAAAGTAGTTGCCAAATATGTTGGGGGCAAACACAAGGGGGTCAAAGACTTGTGTTTGGGTACCCAAGGTGCTTGTTTCTAATGTCAAAGGACCCAAGACCGTTTGGGTACCTAAGAACAAGGCCTAAATTTGTTTTGTAGGTTTATGCATCCGGGGGCTCAAGTTGGATCATTGATAGCGGGTGCACAAACCACATGACTGGGGAGAAAAGGATGTTCTCCTCCTATGAGAAAAACCAAGATCCCCAAAGAGCTATCACATTCGGGGATGGAAATCAAGGTTTGGTCAAAGGACTTGGTAAAATTGCTATATCACCTTACCATTCTGTTTCCAATGTTTTTCTTGTAGATTCTTTAGATTATAACTTGCTTTCGGTTTCTCAATTATGTAAAATGGGTTACAACTGTCTTTTTATGGATGTAGGTGTTACTGTCTTTAGAAGAAGTGATGATTCAATAGCATTTAAGGGAGTGTTAGAGGGTCAGCTATACTTAGTTGATTTCAATAGAGCTGAACTCGACACTTGCTTAATTGCTAAGACTAACAAGGGTTGGCTCTGGCATCGCCGACTAGCCCACGTTGGGATGAAGAATCTTCATAAGCTTCTAAAGGAATAGCACATTTTGGGACTAACAAATGTTCATTTTGAGAAAGATAGGATTTGTAGCGCATGCCAAGAAGGGAAGCAAGTTGGTGTTCATCATCCACACAAGAACATCATGACGACCGACAGACCACTTGAGCTACTCCACATGGACTTATTCGGCCTGATAGCTTACATAAGCATCGGCGGGAGTAAGTACTGTCTAGTTATTGTGGATGATTATTCTCGCTTCACTTGGATATTCTTTTTGCAGGAAAAATCTCAAACCCAAGAAACCTTAAAGGGATTCTTGAGACGGGCTCAAAATGAGTTCGGCTTAAGGATCAAAAAGATTAGAAGCGACAATGGAACGGAGTTGAAGAACTCACAAATAGAAGGCTTTCTTGAGGAGGAGGGCATCAAGCATAAGTTCTCTTCTCCCTACACGCCACAACAAAATGGTGTAGTGGAGAGGAAGAATAGAACTCTACTTGACATGGCGAGGACCATGCTTGATGAGTACAAGACTTCGGATCGGTTTTGGGTCGAGGCGGTCAACACCGCTTGCTACGCCATCAACCGGTTATATCTTCACCGAATCCTCAAGAAGACATCATATGAACTCCTCACCGGTAAAAAGCCCAATGTTTCATATTTTAGAGTCTTTGGTAGCAAATGCTTTATTCTTGTTAAAAGAGGTAGAAAATCTAAATTTGCTCCTAAGGCTGTAGAAGGCTTTTTACTTGGTTATGATTCAAACACAAGGGCATATAGAGTCTTTAACAAGTCCACTGGACTAGTTGAAGTTTCTTGTGACATTGTGTTTGATGAGACTAACGGCTCTCAAGTAGAGCAAGTTGATCTTGATGAGCTAGATGATGAAGAGGCTCCATGCGTCGCACTAAGGAACATGTCCATTGGGGATGTGTGTCCTAAGGAATCGGAAGAGCCTCCACAAGCAAAAGATCAACCATCATCTTCCACACAAGCATCTCCACCAACTCAAGATGAGGATCAAGCTCAAGATGATGAAAATGAAGATCAAGAGGATGAGCCACCTCAAGAGGAGGACATTGATCAAGGGGGAGAGGCTAATGAACAAGACAAGGAAGATGATGAGGGACCAAGGCTGCCACACCCAAGAGTCCACCAAGCGATTCAAAGAGATCACCCAGTGAACACCATCCTCGGCGATATTCATAAGGGGGTAACCACTCGATCTCGAGTCGCTCATTTTTGTGAACATTACTCTTTTGTTTCCTCTATTGAGCCACATAGGGTAGAGGATGCACTTAAAGATTCGGATTGGGTGCTGGCGATGCAAGAGGAGCTCAACAACTTCACGAGGAATGAGGTATGGCATTTGGTTCCACGTTCTAACCAAAATGTTGTAGGAACCAAGTGGGTCTTCCACAACAAGCAAGATGAGCATGGTGTGGTGACAAGGAACAAAGCACGACTTGTGGCCAAGGGTTACTCACAAGTCGAAGGTTTGGATTTTGGTGAAACCTATGCACCCGTAGCTAGGCTTGAGTCAATTCATATATTACTTGCCTATGCTACTTACCATGGCTTTAAGCTAAATCAAATGGACGTGAAGAGTGCCTTCCTCAATGGACCAATCAAGGAAGAAGTCTATGTTGAGCAACCTCCCAGCTTTGAAGATAGTGAGTAACCTAACCATGTCAATAAACTCTCTAAGGCGCTTTATGGGCTCAAGCAAGCCCCAAGAGCGTGGTATGAATGCCTAAGAGATTTTCTTATCACTAATGATTTCAAAGTCAGCAAGGCCGATCCTACTCTCTTTACTAAAACAATTGCAAATAATTTGTTTATATGCCAAATTTATGTTGATGATATTATATTTGGGTCTACTAACAAATCTATTTGTGAAGAGTTTAGTAGGATCATGGTTCAAAAATTCGAGATGTCTATGATGGGGGAGTTGAAGTATTTTCTAGGATTTCAAGTGAAGCAACTCCAAGAAGGCACCTTCAATAGCCAAACGAAGTACATACAAGATATACTCACCAAGTTTGGAATGAAGGATGCCAAGCCCATCAAGACACCCATGGGAACCAATGGGCATCTCGACCTCGACACGGGAGGTAAATCCATAGATCAAAAGGTATACCGGTCGATGATAGGATCTTTACTCTATTTATGTGCATCTCGACTGGATATTATGCTTTCCATTTGCATGTGTGCAAGGTTCCAAGCCGATCCTAAGGAAATTCACCTTAGGGCCGTGAAGCAAATCTTGAGATATTTAGTTCATACACCTAAGTTTGGTCTTTGGTACCCCAAGGGATCCTCGTTTGATTTATTAGGATATTCTGATGCTGATTGGGCAGGATGTAAAATTGATAGGAAGAGCACATCAGGGACTTATCAGTTTCTGGGGAGATCCCTGGTGTCTTGGGCTTCAAAGAAACAAAACTCAGTAGCTCTTTCTACCGCCGAAGCCGAGTATATTGCCGCAGGCCATTGTTGCGCGCAATTGCTTTGGATGAGGCAAACCCTTAGGGACTATGGCTATAAATTTAGCGAAGTCCCTCTCCTATGTGATAATGAGAGTGCAATCTGCATTGCGGATAATCCCGTTGAGCACAGCCGTACTAAGCACATAGCCATTCGGTATCACTTTTTGAGAGATCACCAACAAAAGGGGGATATCGAGATAGCCTATATTAACACCAAGGATCAATTGGCCGATATCTTTACCAAGCCTTTAGATGAGAAAACCTTTACCAAACTTAGGAATGAGCTAAACATTCTTGATTATCGAAATTTTGATTGATACTTTGCACACATAGCTCATTTATATACCTTTGATCATATCTCTTTTATGTCTATGACTAATGTGTTTTCAAGTGTATTATTAAGCTTAGTCATAGAATTGAAAGGGAAATGGAGTATTCGGTAAAAACGACGCTTCCACTCAACTCCATCTGTATTATCTACTCTTTGCCGGTATTCCGCATCGTTCTCCACTTTGGTATAATCTTTCACTCATATTTATTTGTTTGCCATTGGGGAGAAAGTAAAAGGCTTATATTTCACTCACAAGTATCTGTTTTTGGTGATTCATGCCAAAGGGGGAGAAAGTATTAGCCCAAAACAAAAGGACCGCACCACCACCAAATTTTAAAATGAAGTTTTCAAATTGATATCTTAATGTGTTTTCAAAAGGGGAGAAAGTATCTTCAAAAATTTGTAAAACCCTCTTGAACACTAAGAGGAGAATTTCATTGAGGGGGAGTTTTGTTTAAGTCAAAGGAAAAGCATTTGAAATAGGGGGAGAAAATTTCAAATCTTGAAAATGTGTCTTTTAATCTTATTCATATACCTTTGACTATTTGCAAAAAACTTGAAAAGAATTTCACAAAGAATTTGCAAAACAAAACTTGTGGTGCAAGCGTGGTCCAAAATTTTAAATAAGAAGAAAACCATCCATGCATATCTAGTAGAAACAATTATTGGTTTCATTCCAAGTAACCTTTGCACTTACCTTATGCAAACTAGTTCAATTCTGCACTTTTATATTTGCTTTGGTTTGTGTTGGCATCAATCACCATAAAGGGGGAGATTGAAAGGGAAATAGAGTCAAACCTTTTCCTAAATGATTTTGGTGGTTGAATTGCCCAACACAAACAATTGGACTAACTAGTTTGCTCTAGAATATAAGTTCTACAGGTGCCAAAGGTTCAACATAAACCAATAAAAAGTCCAAGAAAGGGTTCAATTAAAAAAAGCAAAAGACAACCGAAGGCTGTCCTGGTCTGGCGCACCGGACTGTCCGGTGTGCCACCGGACAGTGTCCGGTGCACCAGGGTGGATCAACTCAAACTTGCTAGCTTCGAGAATTTGGGGAGCCACTCCGCTATAATTCACCGGACTGTCTGGTGTGCCAGCGGAGCAATGACTATCTGCGCCAACAGTCATCTGCAGAAGTATACAGTGAACAGTGCAACTGCGCGCATAGAAGTTAGAGCAGGCGCCAGAAGGCGCACCGGATAGTGAACAGTGATTGTCCGGTGCACCACCGGACTGTCCGGTGGCCCCACAAGTCAGAGCTCCAACGATCGAACCCTAACGGTTGGGTGACGTGGCTGGTGCACCTGACAGTGTTCGGTGGCGCACCGGACTGTCCGGTGTGCCATACGACAGCAGCCATCCCCAACGGCCACTTTGGTGGTTGGGGCTATAAATACCCCCCAACCACCACACTTCAAGGCATCCAAGTTTTCAGCCAACACATTCAATACAAGAGCTATAGCATTCAATTCAAGACACAATTAGAGTGAATCAAAATCTCTCCAAGTCCCAATTCCACTCAAAGCAATAGTGACTAGAAGAGAGAGTTTTGCCGTGTTCATTTGAGCTCTTGTGCTTGGATCGCTTTCTTCCTTCCTTATTTCTTGTTCTCAAGTGTTTTGTAACCAAGGCAAGAGACACCAAGTGTGTGGTGGTCCTTGCGGGGTCTAAGTGACCTGTGAGATAAGGAGAAAGCTCACTCGGTCTAAGTGATCGTTTGAGAGAGGGAAAGGGTTGAAAGAGACCCGGTCTTTGTGACCACCTCAATGGGGAGTAGGTTTGCAAGAACCAAACCTCGGTACAACAAATCACCGTGTCATCCGCTCTATTTCTTTGGTTGATTTGTTTTCGCCCTCTCTTTCGGACTCGATTATATTTCTAACGCTAACCCTGGCTTGTAGTTGTGCTTAAAGTTTATAAATTTCAGATTCCGCCTATTCACCCCCCCTCTAGGCGACTTTCATTAAGTCTCAATGGTCGCTGCATAATTATATCAAGAAGCTTGCAAGCTTTAACTTATTGGGACTTTGTCAACCATGTCATGTTCTCATTATGGCACTAGTTGCATTGCTGTCCTGGTTGCCGGTATTTCAACAAATGCAGATAAGGGCACTTTTGAATGAAGGTTTGAGCTGGGCCGCCCGAGTCTAGATATCTCGTATTCTTACTGGGAAAAGAATGGATACAGCTTGAGGTACTTGATATTTCACGAAGAACTTCAATGATTACCTAGCCTCTTTGCATTTTACAAAGTAGCCACAAATTTTGTGGACTATTCTGCATGTTAACTGCGCAGAACATGTTTAGGACTCATTGTTTATGTCAAATACTTGGCTCATGGTTAAGGCTATGGGCACATTGATTAATGAAAATTAGTAGTCCTTTCTTTTTGATTGGATATTCATTGTCTGATTTGCAATAGTCCTAGCTACAAGTAGCACAATAACTAGCTAAGTCGATAGCAAAACAGCCAACTAAAGTTAGATGTGCTTTCTTTTGTACAAAAATAAAAATGGCACCCAAACTTTCCATTTTTTTGTTTCATGATCACCGCAATAGGTGCAGAGTACCCATGTACAACATATTGGATACTAACCGTGCTGCTCGCCACCGACCTACTCGAAGGTCAGCCCGTCAAGTACATCACGAGGAAAGGCAAGGTATGTATGTCGCTACACCTTCTTTATTTACTGAACCATTGTTAAATCATAAATCTGTTTCCTTCACTCTTCTTTCTTACTAAGAGCTGCCAACAAAAAACAAAAAAACTAAAATGGAATGCATGTTTGTATGGTTTCATTTCATACAACTATGAATGTGTCAGGTGCATCCAAGTAATAAGACACATTGCTGAACATAGGTTAGTACCCATTTCATTCCAAAATGTAAGTCATTCCTGCTTTTCTGCATACATAGTTTGTGCAATTTGGAACAGAAGGAGTATAAAGTAAAAAAAACCTAAAAAGAAAACAGGTGCTTTCTCACCTCTGTGACATGAGCATGGCCTTCTCAACAAAAAGAAAGAATGACGCATTATGGTGAATGTAAGATGTAATCTCTATTTGATGCTTTACATGCACTTGCGCTTTCCATGTCTTATTATGTGATTAGTATCGTGGTTACTATAATTTTGACCAGGGATCTATTTCTCATCTTATTTCAGCGAGCATTACTCCGGGGAGTTATAAAAAACGTCAACATGTTGTGTTCATGTTCTTCATGCAGAGGCCGAAAACTGAGTTATCTCCTTTCTCCAAAGTCACCACTTATTTAACTGAGCTTTGAAAAATTGAACCAATAGAACATGAGTTGCAACCTTACAAAAGTATTGAATGTGGCTTTAGTAGATTTAGCGCCTTAATTTGGCAATTCAGTGCTGCCATCTCCAGTTAAGAATCATATTGTTCCTCTTCTTTATTGAGAACAATTGGTGAAGCGGGAACAATGTAATTAAGTCTGTCTGGACGCTTGCATTTTTTTGAACTCTAATACACAGGAGAATTTCAGGAAGAGGAAAACTTCAATTTCCTGAGCATCACTAACCTATTTCTTGTCTGACACGATGCTCCTATTTTTGTAAATGCATTACTATTAGGATACCCGATACAGATACCAGTTCACAATTGAGTTCTAAACTTTGCATTTGTGCTTACTTGGAGCAACATATCACATCATCAGCATTTGCAAAGATATCTCTGAACAACCTGATCTTCCAACTCCGGTCTCTCCCCAATTTTTCCATAGTGTAGGTGGCTGGTACAAAGTGTCCGATAGGACGCTACCTATTTCTAGTATATATAAAAGGTACTAGTCGTAGCCGTTGTCGTAGTCTCTCTCTAGGGTTGTCCATCTAACACGTTTTTTCTCTCATATCTCCTGTGGTGCTAGCACACATGTATCATGGGTCTCATCACCGTATATGTGTACACAATGGAGATGTTGCTGATGTTATGATTGTAATCACCAAGGAACATGAGTGAACGTATTGCTGTTACCAGTACGTGTTGTTCTTCTGTTGCGTTGTGCGTTTAGTGGTAACAATCCATTATTCTCTACTCGCATATTATCTTGGTTGAATGTGGTTGATATACTGGCATATAATGTATATGTTTCCCTACAGTGACATTGAAGTCATACATGCATAGTTTTTTATCTGGCGGTTTGCATACAAGGAATATGCCAAAGGTTGAATCTACTTTTTGTTGGTTGTAGATATTAATTGGGACAGATGAGGTAGTTATCAATATAGTCACATATCTTTTTTGCCCTGAGAAACTGGTATCACTGTTGGAGCGAAGGCCGAACACAACCTCGATTAGACTAACTCGGGTACAATTAAACATGTTTTGGCGCAGGTGTAGCATCCCAAAAATTCAAATCTTGAAAATTTCTCAAACTCGTTCTAAATTCAAAATGAATTTTAAATTTCATTTCAAAATGTTTGTTTGCGAGTTGATCTCAACAAATAAAATATAGTGGTCTATATTATCTCCAAAATCCTCGTCAAAATATCCTACAAATATTTCCGAGTGATCCCCTTCAAATTCTTTCCAGAAATACTGCCCAAATATTCCACCGATAATTCTCCAAATATTTCCCCCTGAGAAATACCTTCAGAATCATTTTTAAAGTCCCTACAAATATTTTTTTCATAATTTTCCTCATGCTCATATGTATACGTACACCTCTGGTATCATACAGTGAGCTCTACAAGCTAATTACACTTATACAAGACAAATCTAAGCTTATCTCCCACTAATCCTCGCATCCTCCCACTAATCCTCGCCTCTTCCCCCTAATCACCCCACCTTGGCTATAAATAGAGGGGCAAGGGCCTCCTCTCAAGCCACCCCAAGCCATTTCATGGCAACTCTCCCCCTCCCCCCCCACACGCCCACTCCACCTCCCACACAACCACACACTAGCACAAGGATCGTTCGGTCGTTCTTTGATCGTTTGTCCACCTGTTCTTAGTTTGTTCGTTTGTTCGTCCGATCGTTCATGGTTCGTTCGTCCGTTCGTCCGATCGTTCGTCCGTTCATCCAAATAATCTTTGTTCAGCCGTTATGCTGCCAAAATTCCGATCGTTCGTTCATTTGATCATTCAATCGTTCGTCCGTTCGTTCATAGTTCCTATTCATCGTTCATCGTTCGTTCATAGTTCCTATTCATCGTTCATCGTTCGTTCATAGTCCCTATTCATCGTTCGTCCGTTCGTTCGTCCAAATAATCTTGTTCAGCCGTTATGCTGCCGAAATTCCGATCGTTCGTTCGTCTGATCATTCAATCGTTCGTCTGTTCGTTCATAGTTCCTATTCATTGTTCGTCGTTCGTTCATAGTCACTATTCACCGTCCATCGTTCGTTCATACGACTATTCACCAATACTATTTATCGTTACTATTCACTGTTACTATTCATCGTTACTATTCATCGATGACATCTATTGTGCCTATTTTCATCGTCACTATTCATTGTTACTATTTATCGTTACTATTCATCGTTAATATTCATTATTACTATTTATTGGGGGTCTGCTTCGTCGCCGAAGGTCCTGTAAGATGAAGCTCCTTCGAAAGGTCAGAACAAGAACAATGCCGAAGCTACCAGTCAGGGAGCTTCGTAGTACATTTCAAAGGGCACCGACTTAAAGATGAGATGACCAATCGGCCCATGATAGACTATGTAATGATTGTAATCATTTGTAGAGGGCATGAATGTAAATTCACACAGGCTGCGCCCTGTGCCTATAAATAGGTGAACAGTACCCCCGTACTGTTCACGCTTTGGCATCGCATCTGAATCTTCGTATTCAATCGAGCTCAAGGTATAAATGTAATTTAATTTAACTTTTATGTATTCATGATTATTTGACAATAAACATTCATATTTTGATATTATGTAATTATTTATGTTGTCTTATGTTTCATAACCTTCATCCTCTGATTATATGTGTCATATTTATGAAGGTATGCCTTTTATAACCTTCGTCTGAAGATCATTATGTCCTAAGGGAAGTAATGCTTCAAAGGACGAAGGACATTAACATTTAACATTTTTCTTGTGTGTTGCCTTGTTCTTAATTCATAGCATTTGAGAACAAGTCCCCAACATTGGCACCCACCTCCCGTGAACTCACTTCCACTATTGAGCTAATGGCTTCGTTCAACAACCAAGCTGAAGCACCTTCGGCTACGAAGCTTGTGCTCCCGATAACAGCCGGTTCAAGTTTAGCACCGGCTAACAAGAAGCAGAAGAAGGAAGCACAGAGAAGGGTGCGGCATGTTGTGGTGCAGGGAACCCTTCATCAAGTCAAAATGGTCTCACATCCCAATCACCTTCTCCCAGGAGGACCTTCAGCTCAAGGACTATCCTCACAATGATGCTATGGTCATATCTTGTGTCATCAAGGGTTTTCTAGTCCACAATGTTCTGGTTGATACAGGTAGTGCTGCGGATATCATATTTGCTAAGGCCTTTAAACAAATGCAAGAGCTAGAAGATAAGATTCACGATGCTGCACATCCCCTATGTGGCTTCGGAGGAAGGCAGATCGTAGCACTTGGCAAAATCACAATGTCAGTTACCTTCGGCTTTGTTCACAATACAAGGACTGAACAGGTTGTTTTTGACATTGTTGACATGGAATACCCCTACAATGCAATCATTGGTCGAGGGACACTTAATGCTTTCAAAGCAATACTTCACCCAGCATATCTATGCATGAAGATACCTTCAGAACAAGGGCCCATTGCTATTCATGGAAGTCAAGAGGCTGCCAGAAAGGCCGAAGGAAATTGGACAGATTCAAAAGCAATCCATAATATAGATGGAGTCGAAGCTTGTGAACAGTATAAGTACAGAAGAGAGAAGGCTGCTTCGGCTGATCAGCCAAAACCCATGCTTCTATGTGAAGATATCGCAGAGTAGAAGGTACTGATGGGGTCTCAACTATCTGAAGAGCAGAAGAAAACTTTGATAAGGTTTTTATTCAACAACAAAGATGTCTTTGCTTGGTCAGCCAATGACCTTTGTGGTGTCAACAAAGACGTCATTGAACATTCACTCAATGTCGACCCATCCTTCAGGCCAAGAAAGCAAAGGCTTCGGAAAATGTCTGATGATAAAGCCGAAGGTGCTCGAAATGAAGTAAAAAGGCTTCTCAGTGCTGGTGTTATCAGAGAGGTAAAATATCCAGAGTGGCTTGCCAATACTGTTATGGTGAAGAAGGCCAACGGCAAATGGAGAATGTGTATTGACTTCACAGATCTTAACAAGGCTTGTCCAAAGGACGAATTTCCATTACCAAGAATACACTCTCTTGTAGATGCAGCAGCTTCTTCAGAACTTATGAGTCTGCTGGATTGCTACTCAGGATGTCATCAAATATGGATGAAGAAGGAGGATGAGCCGAAGACTAGCTTCATAACTCCCAGTGGCACCTATTGCTATATTCGGATGCCTGAGGGGCTCAAGAATGCTGGAGGAAGCTTCAGCAGAATGACAGCTAAGGTCCTTCATTCTGAGATAGGCAAAAATGTGCTAACATACGTTGATGACATCATAGTAAAAGCACAAAGCAAGAAAATCACATTACTGATCTACAAGAAACATTTGCTAACTTCAGGCAAGCTGGCCTGAAATTAAAACTAGAAAAATGTGTCTTTGGAGTGAAGAAGGGTAAGTTCCTTGGTTGCCTAGTTTCAACGAAGGGGATTGAAGCTAATCCAAGCAAGATCAAAGCTATCCTTCAGATGGAACCACCAAGCACAAAGAAGGGGGCCCAACGGCTGACAGGAAGACTGGCATCATTGAATAGATTTATATCTAGATCAACAGAAAGAAATTTGCCATTCTTTGAAATACTAAAGTCAGCCGAAGTTTTTCAATAGGGCCTAGCTCAGCAGAAAGCCTTCGAAGAGTTGAAGCAGTACTTGATTGATCTAACATTAACTCCACCTGTGCCAGGGGCTCCATTACTATTGTATGTGGCAGCTTCGCACTCTGCAGTGAGTGTGGCGCTTGTACAAGAGAAGCTTGAAGGCCAAATTAAGAAGCAAGCTCCAGTATATTTTGTCTCTGAAGTTCTAAGTTTATCAAAGAAAAACTATATAGAGTTGGAGAAGGTGTTGTATGTTGTGCTAATGGCCTCCAGGAAGCTCCGGCATTATTTTCAAGCATATCACATAATTGTTCCTTCATCACAGCCTTTGAAGGATATTATGAGAAACAGAGAAGCTACTAGAAGGATTGGAAAGTGGGCCGCGGAGCTTAATGAATTCAGTATTGACTATGTGCATAGGTCCTCAATTCAGTCCCAGGCATTAGCAGACTTCATTGCTGATTGGACGCCAGGGGCTCAAGAAGAAGAAGCAAATAAAGATGCCGAAGCCTGGACAGTGTTCTGCGACGGCTCCTGGGAAACCTTCGGTGCAGGTGCAGCTGCTGTCTTAGTTGCACTTTCCAAAGTAAGAACATGTTATGCAGCAAGGCTTGATTTCAGCTATACAAATAATATTGTTGAATACGAAGCATTACTTTTGGGACTTCGAAAGTTAAAGGCAATGGGAATAAGAAGGGAGGTCCTCAAAACTAACTCTCAAGTTATTTTTGGACATGTTGACAAGAGTTGCAAGGCAAGAGATCCGAAGCTTGAGAGATACTTGGACACAGTTTGAAGGCTTGAAGCTTCTTTCGAAGGATTTTCTGTTAAGAATATTCTAAGAGGGGAAAATGAGCATGCTGATCTGCTAGCCAAGTCAGCAGCACAGGGGCTTCCTCTACCTTCGGAAGTGTTTTTCGAGACAATAAGAGCACCTTCGGTAGAACTTCTCGAAAGAGCAGTGCTCACAATATCTCCTGTCCATAGTGAAGACTGGAGGACTAAGATTATATCTTTTCTCCAAGGTAATCATCTCTCAGATGATGAGGTTTATAACAAAAGAATGGAAACAAGAACAAGACCATATGTCATAATAGAAGGGGAATTATATAAACATGGAGTTTATTCCCCACTTCTCAAGTGCTTATCCAGAATTGAAGGTATAGAACTGATGAAGGAGATACATGCAGGATTGTGTGGATCTCATATTAGGTCCAGACCTCTTCTGGGAAAGGTTTTTCGATAAGGATTCTATTGGCCGAAGGCAGCTTCGGACGCAGTAGATTTGGTTCAAAAGTGTGAAAATTGCCAAAAATGTGCAAGAAATCAGAAACAACCTTCATCTTTGACTCAGCTAAGACAACCAACCTGGCCATTGCAAAGATGGGGCCTGGATTTGTTAGGTCCACTTCCACCAGCACAAGGCATTTTAATATATGTTGTGGTGGTTGTAGAATATTTTTCCAAGTGGATTGAGGCGAAGCCTTTGGCCACGATAACTTCGGTCACAGTCCAAAAATTTTTCTGGCAAAACATTGTTTGTCGTTTCGGTGTGCCGAATGCTATAACTATGGATAACGAAACATAGTTTGATGCCGAAGCTTTCAAGGAATTCTATGATCAAATTGGCACGAAGATTCATTTTGCGTCAGTCAGACATCCAGAGTCAAATGGACTTGTCGAAAGAGCAAATGGTATTATAATGACAGGAATAATGAAGCTAATCTTTAATCAACCCAGAGGAAAGTGGCCAGATAAATTGATTAAAGTGGTGTGGAGCCACAATATGACTGTATCAAGATCAACAGGTTTCACACCATTTAAGTTATCGTTCGGTGACGAAGCCATAACCCCTGAAGAGGCTAAAACGGGGTCAATAAGAACAGTAGTTTCAGCCGAAGACGAAGCTAATTATTCTGTGACAAAAGATACTATAGAAGGGACCAGACTTCAGGCTGTGGAAAATATCAACAAATATCAAGCCGAAACAATAAAATGGCGCGATAGAAAAGTTCGATTGAAAGACATTAAGTCAGGACACTTGGTGCTTCGGAGAGTAGCCAACCCTGACACAGTAGGCAAACTTCAACTGAAGTGGGAAGGACCATTTTTGGTAGTATCTTCGTCAAGACCCGGTTCTTACAGGTTAAAGGACATGGACGACAACGACATTCCCAGATCCTAGAATGCGGATGAGCTTCGGCGATATTATGTATAAATTGATGTAATCTTTTTCATTTTTTCTATGGCACCCTTTTCCTTTCCAAAGGGGGAGAAAGGTTTTTAATGGGGCCATAGTCTGTAATTTTTCCTTTTTAATTCAGCCCTACGAGGGCAAAGTCCCTCAAGATATGTAAATGTAAAATCTGAGCATGCACCATCGAGTGCAGAAAAAGAAAAAAACAGGAAGAAGCTCGAAAGTCGTCCCTAAGGGGATGCAGAGCACGACGAAGCTACAAAAGTCGTTCCTAAGGGAGTGCAGCGTAAGTTTTCTGCTCAAAAGTCGTTCCTAAGGGAATGCAGAACCAAATACCGCTGAAATATAAGGCGAAGTGCGAAAAGTCAACGCGAATACCGCCGAAATAGAAGGCGAAGCGCGAAAAGTCAACGCGAATACCGCCGAAATAGAAGGCGAAGAAGTTCAAAAGACGTTCCTAAGGGGATGTAGAACTTACACCGAAAAACAAGTGGTGCAGCCAAAAAATAAACGGCAAAGAGATTTCAGTCATTCCTAAGGGAATGAAGGTTATGGATGAAGTTTCGTATGTGTGTGACTGGGCATTCACTTGCACGATACATTACATCATACATTGCATTCATAAACATTCATTTAGGCATACATATGATCATCATCATCATATCATACAGATAAACAGTTGCTTCGTCTCCAAGAATACGGCTTCAGAAGCAGATCAATGCTTTGTTGCGTACGAAAAGAAGGGAAGGTGTTTTTCGCCTTCGGCTCAAAAAATACAAGTTTTGTTCACATCAAAGCAGTTCACACATTGACGGAAAGGTAAAAATATATTACAAGGTATGGACAAATTTACAGAGTAGAGTGTGATTCTCAAATTACAATATTCTTTACAAATGATGATACAAGAGTTTTTCTAGAGTTTTTTCACAGTTGGGTTTTCAGCTTCATCATCATCTGCTAAGCTTCGGATCATCTGCTAGGCTTCGGCTCAATGCTCTTCGGCTTCGTCATCCTGTACATATCAAAGAATTATAAGGTAAATTCAAGTTTCAATGAAAAAGGTAAGCACAAGGTATGAGTTTATTACCGGTTTAAGGTGACTTCGAGCTTCGTCACCAGCTAAGTCTCGCCCACCCTTTGCCCAGATTTGAGTAACGAATCTGTTTCCAATGCTTCGAGCCAGGCTGGGGATGTTGTTCAAGTCTGCCGGTGACAGTCTGAAGTTTGGTCTGTTTACAATATTTCCATGTGTATAGCTAGCCTTCATGAAAGCGACAGTTGTGCCTCGAGAAGCTAACAGGGCACAAAAGTCACCATGTCCAGCTATTATTTCGTCGAGAGCATCAACTTCACCTTCAATATGATCAAGTGTCCCCAGCAGGTCTTCAACCGAAGGTTTAAACTTTTCGGAGCTGGCCCCAACTGAGTTAAAGACCTGTTTCAGTCATTGAACGCACCAGGTGCCGAAGCCTAAGCATTTTTCCAAGCCTAAGCATTTTTTCTGAAAATCTTTGAGTGATTTCTGAAGATTTGAACTTTTTTCAGCCTCAGCTTTGAGTTTTGTTTGGAAATCATTCTTCTCTTGCTCAAAGTTTTTTGACTGTAGGGAAAGTTCACCATTTAATCTAGCGATCTCAGCTTGAGCTTCTGCCAGTGAACCTTCCATCGTTTGAAGCACGAAGTCTTTCTTTTCTAGGGCAGCTTCATGATCTTTAATCTTCTTCTCTAAACCCTCAATTATAACTTCGTTTTTCTTGTCCTTAAGGTCTTGTTGCATCCTCAAGGCTTTGCTTAGCAGTAGGCTCTGGCAAAATAACCTTCATCAAAAAACATCTTCATATCAAAACAATAAAAAGTAAAGGGAAAAATTTTACCTTAAAGTTAGAATAAAACAGGCTACCAGCGATATGCTGTTGCCGGTATCTGCTGAGATCAGCTTTGAGCTTTGGAAAACCAACACTTTTCGATAAAGTGCTGACAACCTTCGCCCCAATTCGGTCCCAAAGGCATCCTAAACTCTCTTCGGCAACACCACCGAAGAGCAGTGCCCCTGGCTGATACCCGCACGATATGGCATAGTCCTTCAGTTCTTCTTTTTCAGCCTTTGACAATTCTTGCCCAATTATGTTTTGAAAGTTAAAATTTTCCTCTTCCAAAGTATCTTCGGCAGGCTCCTTCTCTTTTTCAGGCATTTTCCCCCTTTTTTAGGCACTGCGGCCGGGGTTTCCTCAGCAGCTGCAGCAGTTTCTTCCTTAGCCATTTTCAAAATCATTTCATCAATGTCATCGAGTGTGGTTTCCAAATATGTGGCTTCGGCTGCTGCAGCTTCGGAAGTAGCAGCTTCGGGAGGAGCAGCTTTGGCTACTGCTGTTTTCGGCGCTGAGGCCGGTGGCGGTGTTTCTTCAATAGCCTCAATGACAGTAATAATTCTTTGCTTTTTTGGTTCAGCAGGCTTCTCGGCAGCCAAAGGCTTCTTCTTCTTCTGTAAAAGCTTCATCATTTCCAGTCCCAGCGGACTTAGCTTATTAGGTAGAGATTCAGTCATTACCTTTAAAATTTCTTCTGCGTCAGTGACAGAAGGCGTTGAGGGAGCTTCTCCTTCTAAATCAGCCTTCGGCTTCGAAGCTGGAGCCTTTCTTTTCTTCGACACAGCTACCTTTGGCTCAGGACTAGATTTTTTCTTTTTTGCTAAATTTTCATCCTCTTTTATCATCCTGGCAGCTTGCCTTTGTACAACACTAACAACCCTTCTTTGTTTTGGCCCTTCGGTACCTTTGCTTAACCTTTCATAGTCTGGGTACTCAAATTTCAAAGCGTTCATTACTCAGTTTAGCCTTCGTTTCGGCCGGGTGCCGAAGGCTGCTGTCATCAGTTGATCTTCTTTTTTCATATAATTGCCCAAGATTTCATTGCACATAACTTCAATTGTATCCAACCATTCCTGGCAGGGTTCTTTGAAGTGTTTCTTGAACTTAAAATGATAAGGCAACCAAACGAGTTCATTCTTTTTCTTCTCTCTTTTAAGCTTCGGCATATCCCATTCCTTTAACGTTGGGAATAACCTATTGGCTAAATATTCCTGAACTAGATCCCTAGTACCAATATGCTCAGACACAACTCTAAAATCACCCACAGCATCTAGGCATGTTGCCCCCGGCGTCATATTGCACTGAGGCCTAGTCAACCCGAAGGTTAGCTCTAGCGGGCTCTGAACTAACTTCTCCTTTTTCTCATCAATCTTAACATAAAACCACTCAGTTTTCCAACCGGTCGGCCATTTGGTGCGGTAGCTAACCACCCGTGTTTTCATGTCTTTGTGATAAGCAAAATTATAGCAGCCGAAGTTCTCGTGCAATCCATCTTCTCTAGCCTTCGTCTGATAGTGAAGTTCGTGTACCCGGCAAAAGATTTGGCAACCGGCTCCACTCCTTGGCTTCGGAGAGCCCAGATAAAGATGCTGAGCCTAACGATAGGGTTAGGAGTCAGCTGATGAAGATAAACTTCAAAATTTTCCAAAACATCTGCAATCATCCCATGGAGAGGAAACCTTGATCCTGCTTTAAAGAAGCTTCTGAAGACTATCACCTCATTGTTTTCTGGCTTCGGGGTTGTCTCTTCCCTGCCAAAGCGAACCAGCTTCTTCTCGGCTTCCCTGAAGTAACCTAGTTTTACCATCATCAGCATATCAGCTTCAGAAACAGTCGACTTTCCAAAATCCAAGTGGCTGGGCTTAGATGGCACGACGGAATAATCATCTATATCTTCCTCGTCAGCCTCACTTTCTGCAATATCTGCCTGCTCAGCTTCGGCAGCAGGTGCACCTTTGTCAGTTGTACCCTCTGGCACAGCCAGTCCCGACTGCCTCATTACTTCGGAGATCGGGGCAGTTCCAGCAGCTTCGGCCTCCTCTTCGTCGCGTGTAACCCTAGCTATTGAACGGACCCTAGCCATTTGATGATTGAATTTCTTGCGTTTTGGCGAAGTTGAATAGTTTTTATCTTTGCCGAAGCTCCCTCTTGTGACGAAGCTTTGGTTTGGAGTACGGTGAATAAGCTTCGGCTGTGGTCGAATTTTTTGGCAGCACAACAGTACAATAGTAGTAAATGTTGTGGTAACTTCACACCTACCTGTCTGTATATATAGTGTTGCATGTGGGAAGGTAAATCGACAGGACGATTGCACCCGCTGAACAGCCGCCCGCACCCACTGAACGGTGGACCATACTGCGCGAGGAGACGAATCACCAGATCGAGTGTACCCGCTTTATGGAGGGATCGCTTTACACTTGGAATATTTAAATTGTTTCTCGGCAACGAGCTCAGGGAAGGTGTTTTTCGGACCTTCGCCATTCCGAAACATAAAAGTTTCTTCATGGGTCGAGCTCGTTACGAAAAACGATCTGGCACCATGAAGGGGCTACTGTTGGGGGTCTGCTTCGTCGCCGAAGGTCCTGTAAGATGAAGCACCTTCGGAAGGTCAGAACAAGAACAATGCCGAAGCTACCAGTTAGGGAGCTTCGTAGTACATTTCAAAGGGCACCGACTTAAAGATGAGATGACCAATCGGCCCATGATAGACTGTGTAATGATTGTAATCATTTGTAGAGGGCATGAATGTAAATTCACACAGGTTGCGCCCTATGCCTATAAATAGGTGAATAGTACCCCCGTACTGTTCACGCTTTGGTATCGCATCTGAATTCTTATCAAATCATTCCCTACCTAACCATGTCATCCCTTAAGCATGGTTCATATTCCAGAAAACTCCCAAAATACTCTTGTCCCATATTCTGCCTATAATTTCCCTATTCAGACTAAGTCAGATGATTCATTCGCCACTATTCTCACCAATAGTGAACTGCACTGTACTACACCACATACACCCAGCTATAAATAGACCGAGCTACCCTCTCTCTCTCTCCACACACTCAACACCCTCAGCCAAGGCAAACATCCCACCCACTCAGTTACTCCGCTCTGTCGGCTTGTCGCACCCGGGCTTTAAGGAACAAAGCCGGGTGCATCTCATACATGCGTCAAAGGAGACAACATATATAATAACAGAGTGTATAGAGATAAATGTCACCATAAAATCAGAGTACTTATTACATAGCGGAAGTCTTACAAGATAAAATATAATTATCGCAGGAACTAAAATGTATCCTTGGCGCCAGAAAGCTGACTAGGAGACGCCACCTAGATCAAGTCGAAAGCCTCAGTGTTAGGCGGCTCCTCTTCTACCACATGTTCTTCTCCTGTGGGGGGTGTGAGACAGCAAGAGTGAGCTCACATACGATCATAGCTCAACAAGTCGTGGGGGATAATGTGACATGAACTCACCAAAGGTGGGAGTTCATGAAGTGTAAGGCTGATCAATGAAATAAAGGCTGAAGTTGAGCATTGCTTTTATAATTTGGTCAAAATTTTATTAGCAATTACTAAGTGTAAGTAAATACCAAATCTTAGAAATAATAAGTAAAAGTAATAATAAAATAATCCCAGATGCAATGAAATGACGGATTAAATTTAAGTTCCATAAATTAATCATGTGAGTGTTCGAGCCGCTCATGACCGTGAGCACGGCTAGTATACTAGTTTTACACTCTGCAGAGGTTGTGCATCTTTACCCACAAGTCGTGATACCCATTTGCCACGGAGTTGATCAGACCCCATACACCTCTACCAAGGAAGCGAGGCAGGGTACCACTACGAGGCCTTTACAAAGTTCCACTAGCTTCAGACTACCCGCTACAGTTTATAGGAAGCTCCAGTGCAGGAATCCCTCGCCTGACCGCCATCGCAGCAAAATCAACCCAAGGACCTCTCTACACTGACCACTCCCCTACTGCCCTTGCCCCTTTCGGGTAAGGTAGCTGTCCACTAGCTTTCCTAGTTAATCAGCCAAGGGCGTCCCATTAAACCCTTATGGTAGCACTATTTTCCCGGGTGGTTCTCCATGTTCCCATTAACATAATGATCTTAACATGAACAGTAAAGAATAAAACAGATAATAAAAAGTATAACAATGAGTGATGAATATCTCTATACCCAAAGCCACATAAAGCAATAGCATGTACTACCCAAAAATTTAGTAGTAAAACCAGTGGTGAAACAAGGTATAAAGATAGTCAAATCTAGGGTAACCTATTGGGTCCCAGCAAAATTAACCTATGCAGATCATCATGATTAATAAGAACATGAATGGGTAAATGAAGTGATCAAGGGCACAACTTGCCTTCAACGAGCTCCTGCTCAGCAGTCTCTACCAGCTGAACCTCAGAATCCTGCGTAGCTTGCTCGTCTACTCGCATCAACACAATACATGCATAGTATAGCAAAATTAACATTACACCAAACATATAAATAAAATACACAGTAATAATCTAGAAATTAAAGTAAGATCATAGGAGCTAGAATCACTAAATTTAGGGTTATATATTTTAAGTTATGAATTTTCCAAGGTTTTATGTATTTAATACAAGATTAAGTGATAGATAAATTTTAATGAGTCTTTCATGCCAAAACAGAGGCACTATTTGATAGAGAATAATATTACAAAAATTTAGGAACTGGAATGGACCAATTTGGAGTTCATATGAATTTTCCACAATTTAAACAAGTTCTATAATTAAAAATCTATTTTTATTTTATTTTTATCTGATTTTCGAGTTTTCTGGACTGGGGTTCATTTCCTAGAAAACTCAGGGGCCAACGTGTAAGTATTCTTAAGACTCTGAGCGCCACTGGTGAGGACGGCAGGTTAATTTCTATGGAGTTCAGGGGCTCATAAGAAAAAGTCCCTGGCCGGAAGGGTATGAGTGACTGTGGGTCGTTGGATCCAAAACCTAGGGCTCAGATTAGAATAACTTTTAAATGAACCGGTACGTTATACGAACCGTCGGATCAAAGATCGACGTCCACTATTTAATGAAGGCGCGATCTAATCCTACGCGCAAGATCACGATCCAAGGGCTGGAATCCAACCAATATGCATGGTCTAACTCACACCGTCCAATGGCCATCCGACGGTAGACCAGTCGTCATCTTCATCCGGCACCAGGCCACGCACGAGCAAGAACAGCCGTGATGGCCCCACGCCGGCGACCGGTTGCAACGGCAACCCGGCCACCCCCGACCCGCCAGACAATTCTAAAACGTAGAAGGAAGGGTCACGAATCCGAGGGGGAAGTTCTTACCAGCGCTGGCGGCGCACCGAGCTCCGCCCACGGCGCCCAACGATTCCGCGGCGGCCCGAGGTCGACGGTGAGCAATTCAAAGCTGCCCCGGTGGTTGAATCTGCTCGACGCTCCGACGTGTGAACCCCAAGTACTATGGAGGAGCTCCCCGCCACGACTTCTAGGCTTTAGCGGCAACGAGATCGAGGATGGGCAGCGGCGGCGCTCAACCCGGATCTCACTCTCTTTGCTTTTTCGGTGGTTAATGGCTAATGGGGAACGGTGGCGCTAGGGTTTGGGGAGGCACGGCGGCTGGCATGGATTTATACCCCGGTGGATCCCGATTATCTAGCAAAGCACCGGTCAAGCGCCCGCGGATTCCACGCGCGCGCAGAGAAGAACTCGCGCTCTGTTGAGGAAGAAGGCCAGCTGCCCAAGCGGACCCACGCGCCAGAGAAACGCGGCGCAGGCACGGGCGCAAGTGGAACCAGGCTGATCCACTAGGATGTGGGTCCCACAGGCAGCGCGCGGTGCATGGTCTGGGCCACGCGAAGGTGTACTGGGCCGAGTTCCAGTAGGTTTGGGCCCATGCACCATTTCTGATTTTTTTCCTTTCCTTTTTCTTTTCTTTTTTGTTTTCTTTCCTTTTTCTTTTATTTCTAAATTCCATTTTCAATTCAGATTTAAATTCAAATCTTGTGCCAATTTATCCTCAAATTATATTGTGAATTTAAGGAGTACCAACTTGGAAAATATAAAGTTTATTTATGTTTTATATACTCTCTTGTCCCACTTTCCAAGTTTTAAATTAGGTCAAAACCTCCTTTTATCTTCTAAATTCTATTTTTGGGAATTTAATATATCTCTTCTTCAAATTATTTTATGTTGTCATAGAATGCTCACAAAACAAAATCCAGCATGATGCATGATTTAATTGAGTGTCTTTGTTACTTATTTATTTGTGTAACTAATGTGTCCGCATGAAATGATACACCTTGGTAGTACATATGGAGATAGAGCGATATAATTTCTCTTTTAGATTTTTCTTATAAAGTGGGTATTATAAATCCTACCCCCTTAACAGAAATCTCGCCCTCGAGATTTAGGAAGGACTAGGGAAAAGATGGGGGAAATCTATGCGAAGCTCTTCTTCTCTTTCCCAAGTTGCTTCATCTTCACCGTGGTGGCTCCATAGTACTTTGCACATCTTTATCACCTTATTTCTTGTAACTCGAATCAAAGTGTCCAGAATCTTGATAGGATACTCTGCATAAGTCAGATCATCTTGAACACTAAGGTCCTCCAGTGGTAGCTGCTCCTCAGGTACCCTGAGGCACTTCTTTAGCTGGGACACATGAAATACATCATGTACATCTGACAGGTGATCGGGCAGTTCTAGCTGATATGCAACTTCACCCACTCGCTTTAAGATCAAGAAGGGTCCAATAAAGCGAGGGGACAACTTTCCTTTAACTTTAAATCTCCTCATACCTCGGATTGGTGACACCTTCAGATACACGTGATCACCTTCCTTAAATTCCAGTAGTCTTCTCCTATTATCAGCATAGCTCTTTTGCCTAGATTGTGCAATTCTCAAATTTTCCCTTATCATTCGAACTTGTTCTTCTGCCTCTTGAATAAGTTCAGGCCCAAAGAACTGTCTTTCACCAGTTTGATCCCAATACAGTGGTGTCCTGCATTTTCTGCCATATAGAGCCTCAAACGGTGACATCTTCAAACTGGCCTGGTAGCTATTATTATAAGAGAACTCAGCATAGGGTAAGCTCTTATCCCAACTTCCACCATGTTTAAGAGCACAAGCTCTTAACATATCCTCCAGCACTTGATTAGTCCTCTCTGTCTGTCCATCAGTCTGGGGATGGTAGGCTGAACTAAAATTCAACTTTGTATCCAAGCTCTCATGCAACTTCTTCCAAAATCGAGAAGTAAACTGCGATCCTCGATCAGACACGATCTTCTTAGGTACTCCATGTAGACAAACTATCCGAGTCATATACAATTCTGCTAGCTTGGCTCCCGTGTAATTAGTCCTCACAGGTATGAAATAAGCCACTTTTGTCAATCTGTCCATAATTACCCAAATAGAGTCATATCCTGCTGGAGTGCGGGGTAGTCCAACAATAAAATCCATACCAATTTCTTCCCATTTCCACTCAGGAATCTTAAGCGGGTGCAATAGTCCAGCGGGTCTTTGATGTTCGGCCTTGACTCTTTGACATACATCACACTTAGCCACATGAGCTGCAACATCTCTTTTCAGTCCATACCACCAATACTTCTGCTTCAAATCTTGATACATCTTAGTGCTACCAGGGTGGATAGAGTAATCAGAATCATGAGCTTCTTTTAATATAGTCTCACGGAGGCTATCAATCTCTGGAACACATATCCGATCTTTGAACCATATAGTACCTTGCTCATCCTCCGTGAATTCCGAAACTCGACCTTCCGTAATAAGATCCTTAATCTCTTGAATTTTAGCATCACCAACCTGACCTTTACGAATCTCTTGCTCCAAGGTAGGTTCCAACTCGATGGTAACTCCTTCAGTGTGTGTAACAATTCCCAAATTGAGTCTCCCAAAATCTTTTGCTAGGACATCAGGTAGCTGGACAACAAAAGCGGAGTGAACATGCTCCTTCCGACTCAAGGCATCTGCAACCAAATTCGCCTTGCCTGGGTGATAGTGAATCTCCAAATCATAATTCTTAATGAGCTCCAACCAACAGCGTTGCCTAAGGTTGAGATCCTTCTGAGTGAATATATACTTCAAACTCTTATGATCCGTGTACACTTGACACTTGGTTCCCATAATGTAGTGTCTCCAAATTTTAAGTGCGTGCACAACTGCTGCTAGTTCCAAATCATAAGTGGGGTAGTTCAATTCATGCTTCCGCAACTGACGAGACGCATAGGCGATCACATGTCCTTCTTGCATGAGCACGCATCCCAATCCTTGTCCACATGCATCACAATAAATATCAAATCCCTTCTGTAGATCTGGCATAACCAACACTGGTGGTGATATCAATCTCTTCTTCAATTGATCAAAGCTTTCTTGGCACTTCTCATCCCACTTAAATTCTCTTCCTTTCTCTAGAAGCGAGGTCATAGGCTTGGCAATCTTAGAAAATCCTTCAATAAATTTCCGATAATATCCTGCGAGTCCCAAGAAACTCTGAATCTCAGTAACTGTAGTGGGCACGCTCCATTCCATTATTTCCTTGACCTTAGCAGGATCCACTGCTATTCCTCCATTAGAAATAATATGTCCAAGGAATGGCACCTTGTCAATCCAAAACTCACACTTACTGAACTTGGCATAGAGCTGATTATCCCGTAGCTTCTGTAGCACCAACCTTAGATGTTCTTCATGATCACTTTCACTCCTAGAATAGACAAGAATATCGTCGATGAACACCACGACGAATCTGTCCAGATACTCCATAAACACCTTATTCATCAAATTCATAAAATAAGTTGGTGCATTGGTCAATCCAAATGACATAACAGTGAACTCATATAATCCATATCGGGTTGAGAAAGCCATCTTAGGAATATTTGATGGTCTAATCTTCATCTGATGGTATCCCGATCGGAGATCAATCTTTGAGAATTCCCTGGCTCCTCTCATCTGATCGAACAAATCCTCAATACGGGGTAATGGATACTTGTTCTTCACAGTAACATCATTAAGTGATCTATAGTCCACACACATCCTCTAGGATCCATCCTTCTTCTGTACAAATAGAACCGGTGCTCCCCAAGGTGAGGAACTCGGACGAATGTAACCAGCCTCTTGCAACTCCGTTAACTGCTTCTTCAGTTCCTTTAACTCTTCTACCGACATCCTGTATGGTCGCTTGGATATAGGGGCAGTTCCAGGCAGAAGATCAATCATAAACTCAACTTCTCTATCAGGTGGCATCCCTAGTAACTCCTCTGGAAAGACATCTAGAAAATCTCTAACCACTCGGATGTTGTCACCAACAAACTCCTCAGGTATAAAGAACATTGCACGCTTGGATGAGGTGGTTACTGCAATATTAACTTGAAATGTTTCTCCTTTAGGGCTAGTGAGTTCTATAGTACCTCTACCACATGCTATAATGGCCTTTGCCTTCCTTAACCAGGACATACCAAGAATCAGATCTATACCGCTGGCCTCTAATATTATAGCAGTAGCTCCAAATTCTCTTCCCATAATGGTTAATGTCAATCTACGTGTCATTTGATTTGCCTCAATAGGCCCTTTAGGTGTGATTACTATCATTTGTTTTCTCATGTTTAGCAATGGTATCTCATTTGTGTTGGCATAACGAGCAGACATGAATGAATGTGTAGCACCAGAATCAAATAATATGGTTGCAGGAATTGCATTAACATAAAACATACCGAGTACAATGTCAGCACCATCAGGAGTATCATCAACACTGACTTGATTCACCTTGGCTATGGAATATCCCTTGCCAGGTGTCTGTTGCTTGTTCTTAGCTGGTGTACCAGAATTTCCCATTGGACAAGCATTAGCATAGTGCCCAATCTGACTGCACTTGAAGCATGTAGGGCCGGTCTTCTGTCATGTAGGCCTCGTCGGGGTGCCAGTTGGAGTAGCCTGACGAGTAGGTGTCCGTGGAGACCCCTGTGGAGCATACTGAACTAGGCGTGGTCCTCCCGGTCGAGTCGGTGTGCCCTGTGGTGAAACGTAGCGGGGACAAACACTGCTGCTACCCTGTCCCTGCGAGATAGCCTTCCTCTTCAAATCACCCAGTTGAACACACTTGTGTTCAATAGCAAGAGCCTTATCCAGTAGCCTCTGAAATGATGAAAAGGTGTGTGCAACCAGTGCATACTGCAAGGGTCCATTAAGTCCTTCAATAAAGTGCTCCTGCTTCCTCTCATCCTCAGCAACTTCCTCTGGAGCATATCTCGACAGCTGAATAAATTTATCTCTGTACTCGCTGACCGACATGTTGCCTTGCTTCAATGACAGAAACTCCTTCTTCTTGATCTTTATCATACCAGCTGGAATATGGTAGTTCCTGAACTGTGTACTGAACTCCACCCAAGTAATAGTGTCAGCAGCATCATGGGCAGCAGTATAAGAATCCCACCAGTCAGCTGCAGGACCTGTCAGACGACCTGAGGCATAAAGAACTTTCTCCCAGTCTGAGCATTGGGCGATGTTGAGCATCTTCTCAATTGACTTCAACCAATCATCTGCATCAAGTGGATCTAGAGAACTGGCGAATGTCGGTGGCTTATGGCTCATAAACTCCCGGTGCTTATCACGAGGTGGAACTGGTGGTGGTGGTGGAGGCAATGGTAATTGTTGTTGTTGCTGTTGTTGCTGAAATTGCTGCTGCAGCTGCTGTTGCGCCCTTCTCTCCTGGCGTATCTCTTCTCTCTCCTGGCGCAACTCCTGGCGTATCTCCTCTCTTTCTTGACGCATCTCCTGGCGTTCTTGCTGCATCTGGGTACGCATATCAGCCATAGTGTCCGCCATTAGCTGCATCACCCTCATCTGAGCTGCAACCAGTGGATCAACTCCGCCTGGTGGAGGATTAGGAGGATTCATCTCTGCTGGCTGTGGCTGAGGTTGTCTATATATCCTTCGAGTGTGTCGATTAGGAGGCAAATCAATTCCACCACCCCTCCTGGTATTGACCATCTGAGTTAGATACATATGGTAAGAGAGAGTAGTAGACAAGGCAGTAATTATGGGTCATGTTACTTTGGGGGATTTATTAGCTAAGCAGATTAATATTTTACCTACCATAGCTAATTCATTACCTTATGGTGGAACATACTAAGATGTCCATATATAATATTTCAATCAATCAAAGAAGCAAATCAGACATTTATCATCAGAACAATCAAACAACATTTTTAAATATAGAAAATAGTTTTGATTTGGTCTTAGCCTCCTATCTCTTAAAAATGTCATAGGGGTAGGGATTCCAAGGTTTGAAATCCATCTTGTCTTAGAATAGAGAAGATAAGAATGATCAGAGTAGAACAGTAGAAGGTGAGACAGGATCAAGATAAGTATAGAGAGAATCAGAGTAAGGTGAGTTTAGAAGAATCAGAATAAGGTAAGTAGGTAAGGGTTTTGTCCATTTCTATCTAGGTTTTCGTCCTACAGTCAACATTTCCTCTGATACCACTTCTGTCGCACCCGGGCTTTAAGGAACAAAGCCGGGTGCATCTCATACATGCGCCAAAGGAGACAACATATATAATAACAGAGTGTATAGAGATAAATGTCACAATAAAATCAGAGTACTTATTACATAGCGGAAGTCTTACAAGATAAAATATAATTATCGCAGGAACTAAAATGTATCCTTGGCGCCAGAAAGCTGACTGGGAGACGCCACCTAGATCAAGTCGAAAGCCTCAGTGTTAGGCGGCTCCTCTTCTACCACCTGTTCTTCTCTTGTGGGGGGGTGTGAGACAGCAAGAGTGAGCTCACATACGATCATAGCTCAACAAGTCGTGGGGGATAATGTGACATGAACTCACCAAAGGTGGGAGTTCATAAAGTGTAAGGCTGATCAATGAAATAAAGGCTGAAGCTGAGCATTGCTTTTATAAGTTGGTCAAAATTTTATTAGCAATTACTAAGTGTAAGTAAATACCAAACCTTAGAAATAATAAGTAAAAGTAATAATAAAATAATCCCAGATGCAATGAAATGACAGATTAAATTTAAGTTCCATAAATTAATCATGTGAGTGTCCGAGCCGCTCATGACCGTGAGCACGGCTAGTATACTAGTTTTACACCTCTACAGAGGTTGCGCATCTTTACCCACAAGTCATGTTACCTATGCAGATCATTATGATTAATAAGAACATGAATGGGTAAAAGAAGTGATCAAGGGCACAACTTGCCTTCAACGAGCTCCTGCTCAGCAGTCTCTACCAGCTGAACCTCAGAATCCTGCGTAGCCTGCTCGTCTACTCGCATCAACACAATACATACATAGTATAGCAAAAATTAACATTACACCAAACATATAAATAAAATATACAGTAATAATCTAGAAATTAAAGTAAGATCATAGGAGCTAGAATCACTAAATTTAGGGTTATATATTTTAAGTTATGAATTTTCCAAGGTTTTATGTATTTAATACAAGATTAAGTGATAGATAAATTTTAATGAGTCTTTCATGCCAAAATAGAGGCACTATTTGATAGAGAATAATATTACAAAAATTTAGGAACTGGAATGGACCAATTTGGAGTTCATATGAATTTTCCACAATTTAAACAAGTTCTATACATTAAAAATCTATTTTTATTTTATTTTTATCTGATTTTCGAGTTTTCTGGACTGGGGTTCATTTCCTGGAAAACTCAGGGGCCAACGTGTAAGTATTCTTAAGACTCTGAGCACCACTGGTGAGGACGGCGGGTTAATTTTTGTGGAGTTCAGGGGCTCATAAGAAAAAGTCCCTGGCCAGAAGGGTATGAGTGACTGTGGGTCGTTGGATCCAAAACCTAGGGCTCAGATTAGAATAACTTTTAAATGAACCGGTACGTTATACGAACCGTCGGATCAAAGATCGACGTCCACTATTTAATGAAGGCGCGATCTAATCCTACGCGCAAGATCACGATCCAAGGGCTGGAATCCAACCAATATGCACGGTCTAACCCACACCGTCCAATGGCCATCCGACGGTAGACCAGTCGTCATCTTCATCCGGCACCAGGCCACGCACGAGCTAGAACAGCCGCGACGGCCCCACGCCGGCGACCGGTTGCAATGGCAACCCGGCCACCCCGACCCGCCAGACAATTCTAAAACGTAGAAGGAAGGGTCGCGAATCCGAGGGGGAAGTTCTTACCAGCGCTGGCGGCGCACCGAGCTCTGCCCACGGCGCCCAACGATTCTGCGGTGGCCCGAGGTCGACGGTGAGCAATTCAAAGCTGCCCCGATGGTTGAATCCGCTCGGCGCTCCCACGTGTGAACCCCAAGTACTATGGAGGAGCTCCCCGCCACGACTTCTAGGCTTTAGCGGCAACGAGATCGAGGATGGGCAGCGGCGGCGCTCAACCCGGATCTCACTCTCTTTGCTTTTTCGGTTGTTAATGGCTAATGGGGAACGGCGGCGCTAGGGTTTGGGGAGGCACGGCGGCTGGCATGGATTTATACCCCGGTGGATCCCGATTATCTAGCAAAGCACCGGTCAAGCGCCGCGGATTCCACGCGCGCGCAGAGAAGAACTCGCGCTCTGTTGAGGAAGAAGGTCAGCTGCCCAGGCGGACCCACGCGCTAGAGAAACGCGGCGCAGGCGCGGGAGCATGTAGAACCAGGCTGATCCACTGGGATGTGGGTCCCACAGGCAGCGCGCGGTGCACGGTCTGGGCCGCGCGAAGGTGTACTGGGCCGAGTTCTAGTAGGTTTGGGCCCATGCACCATTTCTGATTTTCCTTTCCTTTTTCTTTTCTTTTCTGTTTTCTTTCCTTTTTATTTTATTTCTAAATTCCATTTTCAATTCAGATTTAAATTCAAATCTTGTGCCAATTTATCCTCAAATTATATTGTGAATTTAAGGAGTGCCAACTTGGAAAATATAAAGTTTATTTATGTTTTATATACTCTCTTGTCCCACTTTCCAAGTTTTAAATTAGGTCAAAACCTCCTTTTATCTTCTAAATTCTATTTTTGGGAATTTAATATATCTCTTCTTCAAATTATTTTATGTTGTCACAGAATGCTCACAAAACAAAATCCAGCATGATGCATGATTTAATTGAGTGTCTTTGTTACTTATTTATTTGTGTAAGTAATGTGTCCGCATGAAATGATACACCTTGGTAGTACATATAGAGATAGAGCGATATAATTTCTCTTTTAGATTTTTCTTACAAAGTGGGTATTACACGGCTACGCGCATAGTGTTGCTTCGCCTCCAATCCACCCTTCTGGTAAGCACCTTAAAGTCCAAAATCTGTATAAATATATATATATATAATAAAGTGAGATATCTCAAATTATACCTGAGCTTTGAAATTTGAAGACTGGAGTTTTAAAAACAAGGATTAACGTAGAAAATAAATAGTAGTAAGATTCTCTATTGAATTGTTCTCCTCATAAATTATAAATACTTTTCAAAAACTCGAGTAAACCTTAATATAAAGTATACAATATCTTATTTTCCTCAAAATAAGTAAGAAACAAATTTTCATTTTTTTAATTAACATTTAACTGATAACATATTCAAATTCTTTTTTTGATACTTTCATAAAACAAATAACATGTGAATTATTCATTATTATATGTTTTTGGAGCACTTACGTAAACGAATATAATAGTAAGTAAATAAGTAATCATAAATATGTGTGCATTCATGCTAATCTTTTTGCTTGTGCATTTAGATATGTCAAACTTAAATTTGAATTTAGATTGAATTTGGAAATTAGAGAAAAAGAATTCAGAAAAGAATAAAGCAAATTCGTACTCATGGGCTGAAAGTGATCAGCCGAACCACCTCTCCACTCACCTTCTCGGCCCACTAAGCCTTATCGCGTGGCCCAGCTTCTTCCCCCTTTGCTGCGCCTGTTCGCGCTGACATGTTGGACCCGTCGGTCAGATACCTCCTGCGCGCTCAGCCACTACCTCTTCTCACCCGCGTGTGGACCCCACCTGTCGGGCCTATCTTTCTCCTTCCTTTCGCCCGCAACGGAATAGGTCGTAGTTCGCGCAGGAAACGTCGGCCTCGCCCGCCTGACCAACCCGGACTTCCCTTCCTACCTAACGCGCAGACGTTGCGGGTTCGGCACCGCTTGACTCGCGCAACTTGTTGTGAGCTTGTGGCCGGAAATCGCGCGCTGGCGTGGGTATATATGCATGCGACCGGGGCATCGCCATGAACGGAGGGCTGAGCTCATGAAGATCTCATCTGTTAGCCACTTGCCTTGCAGTAGTGTCAGAGGAGGGTCGTGGGAGTTGAGCGAGAGAGACTTCGGGCGCTGATTCAAGGAATCGACGGGAATTCGTCACTGGTGATGGAGTCTCGCCGTGAAACTGCTGTGTTGCGTGGGCAGCAACTTCCCCGTCCCTAATCATGGTGATAACCTCTCTAACTGTTTCACCTTCATCTAAGCCGCGAGTAGAGTTCCTTGGATTTGTCTGGGAGGGCGCGGGGAGGTGGATCTGTGGCCGCCGGTGTGCGGCGCCGCCGCAAACACCCCGTTTGGTGGGTTGTTTGGCTGGAGGTTGAAGAGAAGAGCGATGGCTGTTGATCGGCTAAGGCACGGTGATGATTAGAGCAGGCAGATACCATTGGGTCCTGATCGAACGGGTGCGGTCTGGGTTAGCGTCCGGTTTGGCTAGGGTTCGCCACTGCCGTCGATCGGCAGATGTGTGGTGTAGAGCAAGGCGCATGAATTAAAATCAGGACCGTTGGGTCATGATCCAGTGGATCGTATTACACACCGCTTCATTAAACTGACAATCTAATCCGGACCGCCGGATCTGGATCGTGGGGTCTAAGCCACGCGTAGACTGTTGATGCTAACTTAGGGAGATCGCGGGCCGTCGATCATGGATCCTGCGGCCCGTATTGAATATCGTTTCACATAAGATCAGATCTAATCTATGCCCTCGGCTGTTGATCCAACGGGAAGGATCGCGCAATACCCCTTCGCCCGAGAACATTTGTTAAAGAGCCCCTACATTTCGCTGATATCAACTCGCAGTACATTCCACTGTAGCCTGAGTCTATGGATTACTTCTGATTTTGCCCCTGCGTTTCAATAAATTTAGTGCTCGGTCCAGAGACTTATAAATTGAATAAATAAATATGGAAATGAATTTTAATGTAAAAATAAATGCTAGAATTTGTTTAATTCATATAAAATTCATACTAATTCCAAATTGAGTCATTCCAGTTCCTATAATTTTATAATATTATTGTTTATCAAATTGTGCCACTATGTTCACATGAAAATCACATTAAAATTTATATCCTATTTAATCTTGTACAAAACACATAAAATCATTAGAAATTCATAACTTAAAATCTATGATTCCGATTTGGTTCGTTCAAGTCGCGTTAGCTTCGTATAACTATTTACTACGCAGTAAGAACATTAATTATACCATGTTGCATACTTTTATAGTTAGATATTTATTTATCCTATGTCTAATAGAGTAACTCTTCTACGTCAAAACTATCATGTCCACACTTATGAGTTAATTAAGGTATAATCTCTAGTCAAGTTATAATTAAGATTAAAGTTGAATATATTATTTCTTTATATTGTCTTTATAAAATCAACTCAAGAACTAGTTTTAATTAATTCATCTCGTAGACCTTCCGAAAATCATAACTCCTTAATCGTAACTCCTATCTTAGTAGTTCTCGATTTCGCGATCTCGTAGCGACACATAGATCATTATTATTCAGTTTGTACTTATGTTTGGTGTGATGTTAATTTTATCCATACCATGTTTGTTTGTATTGCTACGACTAGCGCAAGGTTTCGAGAATTTGAAGTATCACCCTGGTAACTGGAATCTCAAGTGCCAGGCAAGTTGTGCCCTTGATTCACTTTTGTTACCCAATAATGTTCTTTATAATCATTTACCATGCATAGGTTTAATTTTGATGCGACCCGATAGGTCACCCTAGATTGTTTATCTCATTACCTTGTTTACCCCTGAATCACTTGGGTAGTTTTTGCTATTGCTCTATACGGTTTTGGGATTAATATTTCATTATATCCATGTTCCAATTATTTTGTTATTTTATTTATGTTCATGTCAAGATCATTATATTATTGTTAATTGGAACATGGAGCTTAACTTGAGAAAGACGTGCCACCACAAGGGAGGAATGGGACCCCTTGGCTAACTAATTAGGAAAGCTAGTGGAAGACTACCTTACTCGAAAGGGGCAAGGGCAGTAAGGGAGTTGCATGCAAGGAGGTTCTCGGGTTGATTTTGCTGCGATGGCTGTCAGACGGAGGATTCTTGCAAGTGCTCTTCCCATAAACTGTAGCGGGTTTTTGGAAGCTAGTGGAACTTTGTAAAGGCCTCATAGTGGATCCCTAGCCATTCACCTTGGTAGTGTCTAAGGGTCTAGCTAGCCCTGGCGACATGGGAAACACAACTTGTGGGTAAAGGGTACAACCTCTGCAGAGTGTAAAACTCGTATACTAGCCGAGCTCACGGTCAAGAGCAGCTCAGGACTCTGATGATTAAATTATGGAACCTAACCTCAATTTGTCATTTGCATTTGCATAGGTTTATAATTAATTTTGTTCTATTACTTTTATTTAAGGTTTGGTATTTACTTACATCTAGTAATTGCTATTAAAATTTTGACCAACCTTAAAAACAATGCTCAGCTTTAACCCTTCTCTTTGGTAAGCCTTACACTTTACATGATCTCCCACCTTTGGTGAGTTCATGCCATATTATTTCCCACAACTTGTTGAGCGATGAACATGTGTGAGCTCACCCTTGCTGTCTCACACCCCCACAGGAGAAGATCAGGTGGTTCAAGAGGAGCCATATATCGAGGAGTTCGTTTTGATCTAGGTGGTGTCTCCCAGTTGATTTTATTGCACCAATGACAATCCTTAGTTTGTTATATATTTATAATTTATTTTGTAAGTCTTCCGCTATGTAATAAATATTCTGATATTATTGTGACATTTATCTCTATACACTCTATTATTATATATGTTGTCTTCTTGGCGCATGTATGAGATGCACCCGGCTTTGTTCCTTAAAGCCCAGGGTGTTACATAAGTGGTATCAGAGGAAATATTGACTGTAGGACGAAACCTAGATAGAAACGGACAAACCATTACCTACTTTCTTACTCTGATTCTTTCTATACTCATCCTGTCTTGATCCTGTCTCACCTTTTGCTATCATACTCTGATTACTCTTATCTTTTCTGCTCTAAGACAAGATGGATTTCACACCTTGGAATCCTACATTTATGAACTTTTTTTAGAAATAGGAAACCCAAGACAAAATTAAAACTATTTTCTCTATTAAAAATGTTAGTTGATTGTTCTGATGATCAATGCCTGATTTGCTTCTTTGATTGATTGAAATAGTATAGACGGGCATCTTAGCATGTACCACCATAAGGTAATAAATTAACTTTAGTGGGTGACACACTAATCTACTTAGTTAATAAATCCCCCACAATAACATTTCTCATAATTACTCGCCTTGTCTACAATTCTTCCTTTCTTACCCTGTATTTCTAACCCAGATGGGCTACCCCTATAGTGTTAGAAAAGAGCACTATAGATGTGATCCTTGGTATGTCATGGTTAAGAAAGGCAAACGCAGTATATACATCGTGCTAAGGGAACCGTAGAACTCACTAGTTCCTAAGAACAAAGATTTGAAGTTGAAGTTGCAGTAACTACCACCATCAGATTAGCGGCATTCTTAGTAGATGAGAAGTTTGTGGGTGGCAACATCCGTGCAGTTAGGGATTTTCCGGATGTCTTTCCAGAGGAGTTATTAGGGATGCCACCAGATAGGAAAGTTGAGTTCGCTACTGATCTCTTACCTGAGACTACTCCTACTCCCAAATGGCCATACAGGATGTTTGTAGAAGAACTAAAGGAACTTAAGAAGCAATTAATGGAATTACAAGAGGCTGGGTATATTCGTCCGAATTCTTCACCTTGTGGAGCGCCAGTTCTATTTGTACAGAAGAAAGAAGGATCGCAAGGGATGTGCGTGAATTATAGGTCCCTTAACGATGTCACTGTGAAGAACAAGTGTCCATTACCCTGCATCGAGGATTTATTTAATCGGATGAGAGGTGCAAGGGTATTCTCGAAGATTGATCTCCGATCGGGTTACTATCAAATGAAGATTAGGCCATCGGATATTCCCAAGACGGATTTTTCGACCCGATATGGTTTATATGAGTTCATCGTTATGTCATTTAGACTAACTAATGCACCAGCTACTTTATGGATCTGAAGAATAAGGTGTTCATGATCGGGATAGATTCGTCGTGGTTTTCATCGATGATATTTTTATTTTATTTCAAGAGTGATAGTGATCATGAGGGACATCTGAGATTGGTGCTATAGAAGCTACGAGATAATCAACTCTACTCCAAGTACAGTAAATGCGAGTTCTACATTGATGAGGTGCCATTCTTTGGACATATCATTTCTAATGGAGGGATATCAGTGGATCCTGCTAAAGTCAAGGAGATAGTGGCGTGGAGCATACCCACTACAGTTACGGAGATTCAGAGTTTCTTGGGACTTGCAGGATATTATCGAAGATTTATTGAAGGATTTTCTAAGATTGCTAAGCCTATGACCTCACTTCTGGATAAGGGAAGAGAGTTTAAGTTAGACGAGAAGTGCTAAGACAGCTTTGATCAATTAAAGAAGAGATTGATGTCACCACCAGTGTTGGTTATGCCAGATCTACAGAAGGGATTTGATATTTATTGTGATGCATGTGGCCAAGGCTTGGGATGTGTACTTATGCGAGAAGGACACGTGAGTGCCTACGCGTCTCGTCAGTTGCAGAAACAAGAGTTGAACTACCCCACTCATGACTTAGAACTGGCAGCCGTTGTGCATGCGCTTAAGTTTTGGAGACATTATATCATGGGGACTAAGTGTCAAGTGTATACGGATCATAAGAGTTTGAAGTATATATTCACTCAGAAGGATCTCAACCTTAGGCAACGTTGTTGGTTAGAGCTTATTAAGGATTATGATTTGGAGATTCACTATCACCCGGGTAAGGCAAATTTGGTTACAGATGCCTTGAGTCGAAAGGAGCATGTCCGTTCAGCTGTTGTTGCCTAGCTACCCGATGAGATTGTTGAGGATTTCAGGAGACTTAACCTGGGGATAGTTGCTCACACTAAAGGAGTTATTATTGATGTGGAACCTACCTTGGAGCAAGAAATCTGCAAAAGGACAGATTGGTGATGCTAAGATACAAGAGATTAGGGATCTGATTACTGAAGGTCGAGGTCTGAAATTCACAGAGGATGAGCAAGGCACCGTATGGTTCAAGGATCGGATATGTGTTCCTGAGATTGATAGCCTTCATGAGACTATACTAAAGGAAGCCCATGACTCAGATTATTCTATTCATCCTAGGAGTACCAAGATGTATCAGGATTTGAAGCAGAAGTGCTGGTGGTATGGACTAAAGAGAGATGTGGCTACACATGTGATTAGATGCGATGTGTGTCAAAGAGTTAAGGCTGAACACCAGAGGCCAGCTGGACTACTGCATCCACTGAAGATACCCAAATGGAAGTGAGAAGAGATTGGTATGGATTTTATTACTGGATTGCCTCGCACCTCGAAAGGATACGATTATATATGGGTTATTGTGGATAGACTGACCAAAGTGGCTCATTTCATCTTGCTCAAGACTACTTATAAGGGATCTCAATTGGTAGAGTATATATGGCTCGGATTATGTCTCTACACGGTGTACCAAAGAAGACCGTTTTGATAGAGGATCACAGTTTACCTCCAGATTTTGGAAAAGTTTTCATGAGAATGTGGATACGAAGTTGAATTCTAGTTTGACTTACCATCCTCAGACTGGTGGACAGACTGAAAGGACTAATCAAGTATTGGAGGACATGTTGAGAGCTTGTGCCCTTCAGCATGGTAGTAGTTGGGACAAGAGTCTACCTTATGCTGAGTTCTCACATAATAATAGTTACCAGGCCAGTCTAAAGATGTCACCGTTTGAGACTCTGTATGACAGGAAATGTAGGACTCCTCTATTTTGGACCAGATTAGAGGAAGACAGATCTTTGGACCTGAACTTATTCAAGAGGCAGAAGAACAAGTCTGTATAATTCGGGAGAATTTAAGGGTAGCTCAGACCAGGCAAAGGAGCTACGCCGATAATAGAAGAAGACCACTAGAGTTTGAGGAAGGTAATCATGTGTACCTCAAGGCGTCACCACTTCGTGGAATGAGGAGATTTAAAGTTAAGGGAAAATTGTCCCCTCGCTATATTGGACCATTCTGAGTTTTTAGGCAAGTTGGAGAGATGGCCTATCAACTCGAGCTACCTGATAATCTATCTCATGTGCATAATGTATTCCATGTGTCTCAACTTTATAGGTGTCTCTGTATCCCTGAGGAACAGTTACCAATGGAAGAACTCAGTGTTCAGGATGATTTGACTTACAGGGAGTATCCTATCAAGATTCTTGATACATTGACTCGAGTTACAAGGAATAAAGTGATAAAGATGTGCAAATTGCAATGGAATCGTCATGGAGAAAATGAGGCTGCATGGGAGAGAGAAGAAGAACTACGAATAGATTCTCCCCATCCTTTCCCTAGTCCTTCCTAAATCTCGAGGACGAGATTTCTGTTAAGGGGAGTAGGATTTGTAAGGCCCAAAATCTGTATAAATATATATATATATATATATATAATAAAGTGAGATATCTCAAATTATACCTGAGCTTTGAATTTTGAAGACTGGAGTTTTGAAAACAAGGATTAACGTAGAAAATAAATAGTAGTAAGATGCTCTATTGAATTGTTCTCCTCATAAATTATAAATACTCTTCAAAAACTCGAGTAAACCTTAATATAAAGTATACAATATCTTATTTTCCTCAAAATAAGTGAGAAACAAATTGTCATTTTTTAATTAACATTTAACTGATAACACATTCAAATTCTTTTTTCGATACTTTCATAAAACAAATAACATGTGAATTATTCATTATTATATGTTTTTGGAGCACTTACGTAAACGAATATAATAGTAAGTAAATAAGTAATCATAAATATGTGTGCATTCATGCTAATCTTTTTGCTTGTGCATTTAGATATGTCAAACTTAAATTTGAATTTAGATTGAATTTGGAAATTAGAGAAAAAGAATTTAGAAAAGAATAAAGCAAATGCGTACTCATGGGCTGAAAATGATCAGCCGAACCACCTCTCCACTCACCTTCTCGGCCCACTAAGCCCTATCGCATGGCCTAGCTTCTTCCCCCATTGCCGCGCCTGTTCGTGCTGACATGTTGGACCCATCGGTCAGATACCTGCTGTGCGCTTAGCCACTACCTCTTCCCACCCACGTGTAAACCCCACCTGTCGGCCCTATCTTTCTCCTTCCTTCCGCCCGCAACTGAATAGGCTGTAGTTCGCGCAGGAAACGTCGACCTCACCCGCCCGACCAACCCGGACTTCCCTTCCTACCTAACGCGCGGACGTCGCGGGTACGGCACCGCTTGACTCGCGCAACTCGTTGTGAGCTCGTGGCCGGAAATCACGCGCTAGCGTGGGTATATATGCATGCGACTGGGGCATCGCCATGAACGGAGGGCCGAGCTCATGAAGATCTCATCTGTTAGCCACTTGCCTTGCGGTAGTGTCAGAGAAGGGTCGTGGGAGTTGGGCGAGAGAGACTTCGGGCGCTGATTCAAGGAATCGACGGGAATTCGTCACTGGTGATGGAGTATCACCGTGAAACTAACGTGTTGCGTGGGCAGCAATTTCCCCATCCCTAATCATGGTGATAACCTCTCTAACTGTTTCACCTTCATCTAAGCCACGAGTAGAGTTCCTCGGATTTGTCTGGGAGGGCGCGGGGAGGTGGATCCGTGGCCGCCGGTGTGCAGCGCCGCCGCAAACACCCCGTTCGGTGGGTTGTTCGGCTGGAGGTTGAAGAGAAGAGCGATGGTCGTTGATCGGCTAAGGCACGGTGACGATTAGAGCAGGCAGATACCGTTGGATCTTGATCGAACGGGTGCGGTCTGGGGTAGCGTCCGGTTTGGCTAGGGTTCGCCACTGCCGTCGATCGGCAGATGTGTGGTGTAGAGCAAGGCGCATGAATTAAAATCAGGACTGTTGGCTCATATTACACACCGCTTCATTAAACTGACGATCTAATCCGGACTACCGGATCTGGATCGTGGGGTCTAAGCCACGCGTAGACTGCTGATGCTAACTTAGGGGGATCGCGGGCCGTCGATCACGGATCCTGTGGCCCGTATTGAATATCGTTTCACATAAGATCATATCTAATCCATGCTTTCGGCTGTTGATCCAACGGGCAGGATCGCGCAATACCCCTTCGCCCGAGAACATTTGTTAAAGAGCCCCTACATTTCGCTGATATCAACCCGCAGTACATTCCACTATAGCCTGAGTCTGTGGATTACTTCTGATTTTGCCTTTGCGTTTCAATAAATTTAGTGCTCAGTCTAGAGACTTATAAATTAAATAAATAAATATGGAAATAAATTTTTAATGTAAAAATAAATGCTAGAATTTGTTTAATTCATATAAAATTTATACTAATTCCAAATTGAGTCGTTCGAGTTCCTATAATTTTATAATATTATTGTTTATCAAATTGTGCCACTGTGTTCACATGAAAGTCATATTAAAAATTATATCCTATTTAATCTTGTACAAAACACATAAATCATTAGAAATTCATAACTTAAAATCTATGATTCTGATTTGGTTCGTTCAAGTCGTGTTAGCTTCGTATAACTATTTACTACGTAGTAAGAACATTAATTATACCATGTTGCATACTTTTATAGTTAGATATTTATTTATCCTATGTCTAATAGAGTAACTCTTCTACGTCAAAACTATCATGTCCACACTTATGAGTTAATTAAGGTATAATCTCTAGTCAAGTTATAATTAAGATTAAAGTTGAATATATTATTTCTTTATATTGTCTTTATAAAATCAACTTAAGAACTAGTTTTAATTACTTCATCTCGTAGACGTTCCGAAAATCATAACTCCTTAATCGTAACTCCGATCTTAGTAGTTCTCGATTTCGCGATCTCGTAGTGACGCGTAGATCATTATTATTCAGTTTGTACTTATGTTTGGTGTGATATTAATTTTATCTATACCATGTTTGTTCGTATTGCTACGACTAGCGCAAGGTTTCGAGGATCTGAAGAATCACCCGGGTAACTGGAATCTCAAGTGCCAGGTAAGTTGTGCCCTTGATTCACTTTTGTTACCCAATAATGTTCTTTATAATCATTTACCATGCATAGGTTTAATTTTGATGCGACCCGATAGGTCACCTTAGATTGTTTATCTCATTACCTTGTTTACCCCTGAATCACTTGGGTAGTTTTTGCTATTGCTCTATACGGTTTTAGGATTAATATTTCATTATATCCATGTTCCAATTATTTTGTTATTTTATTTATGTTCATGTCAAGATCATTATGTTATTGTTAATTGGAACATGGAGCTTAACTTGAGAAACACGTGCCACCATAAGGGAGGAATGGGACCCCTTGGCTAACTAATTAGGAAAGCTAGTGGAAGACTACCTTACCCGAAAGGGGCAAGGGCAGTAGGGGAGTTGCATGCAAGGAGGTTCTCGGGTTGATTTTGCTGCGATGGCTGTCAGACGGGGGATTCTTGCAAGTGCTCTTCCCATAAACTGTAGCGGGTTTTCGGAAGCTAGTGGAACTTTGTAAAGGCCTCGTAGTGGATCCCTAGCCATTCATCTTGGTAGTGTCTAAGGGTCTAGCTAGCCCTGGCGACATGGGAAACATAACTTGTGGGTAAAGGGTACAACCTCTACAGAGTGTAAAACTCGTATACTAGCCGAGCTCACGGTCAAGAGCAGCTCAGGACTCTGATGATTAAATTATGGAACCTAATCTCAATTTGTCATTTGCATTTGCATGGGTTTATTATTATTTTTGTTCTATTACTTTTATTTAAGGTTTGGTATTTACTTACATCTAGTAATTGCTAATAAATTTTTGACCAACCTTAAAAGCAATGCTCAGCTTTAACCTTCTCTTTGGTAAGCCTTACACTTTACATGATCTCCCACCTTTGGTGAGTTCATGCCACATTATTTCCCACAACTTGTTGAGCGATGAACATGTGTGAGCTCACCCTTGTTGTCTCACACCCCCCCAGGAGAAGATCAGGTGGTTCAAGAGGAGCCATATATCGAGGAGTTCGTTTCAATCTAGGTGGTGTCTCCTAGTTGACTTTATTACGCCAAGGATGATCCTTAGTCGTTATATATTTATAATTTATTTTGTAAGTCTTCCGCTATGTAATAAATACTCTGATATTATTGTGACATTTATCTCTATACACTTTGTTATTATATATGTTGTCTTCTTGGCGCATGTATGAGATGCACCCGGCTTTGTTCCTTAAAGCCCGGGGTGTTACACACCTCCACTCTGCCACCAGTAATATCACAACACCACATGACATAGATTCTGCTCAAGACTCTACCCATCCATATGTCGCCATACTAACCACTACACTAAATATTTGTTGATATACTTGCTGGTTTGTATGTTTGCTTGTTCATGTTGCATAGTTATCGGAGTGTTCGTGTCGTCTCGTGGAGGCCAGATCTGCAAGTCTATGCCAGACGTTGGAGCCAGAAGCCAGTTCCGCGACCTCTCACCCTTTCGCCGGATAAGCACGGAAAGCTCACTGGATCCCTTTGATGCATAAATTACCTATGCTTTTTCAACCACAACCCTCAGCCTGTTATTTTATGCATGATATGATTTTGAGACAAGTTATTATGGCCACCCAGCCTTTTGCCACAATCAATCTTTATACTTCGTGACATCTTCGTCACAAATGATTTGAGAAAAGGTGTGAGTTTTCAAAAGAAAATGCTTTTCAAAATGGGTATGATGAAGGGTTGTCACCCTTATCACCTTTGAGCAGGATAATCAGGGACTCCCTGGTTTAGGGGAGGGCCTAAGGTGATGGCTCAGCCAGGTTAGGTGTGAGCATGAAGGATTATCCCTCTCGCCTAAGGACCGGTTTGTCATCACTCCTTACCTATACTCTTATCAAGTACAACCACTCGAGACTATATGGGCAGTCACTCAGTCTGAACTTGTACGGTCCGAACCCTAGGGTTATGATGGCTGGGGAGCACCGGGAGGATAAGGAAGGGGAATGTTTTGTCCGGTTTGGACATGGTGGTGGCCTGACTCCTTCCGGTATAATCGCTAAGGTAAGGACGTGTAAGGAAAGAGAGAGATTCGGCATTTGGATCTCACAACGGTGAGGTTGCAGAAACTGGACTAGTGGGTAAAGTGTACACCTCTGCGCAGAGTTTGAAAACCTATTCGAATAGTCCACGTCCACGAATATGGATGAGTCATGGCATGGATTTGGCAATTAGTATTTTGTTTTCCAAAAATGATTTTGAAAAGTGGTTTTAAAAGGTCTGGCGGTCGAGCCGTGAGCTATGGTGGACGAGAAGTCCAGTAACTATTTTTGAATATGAAAACCAGTGGGAAACTACTGAGATGCCTAGATGGTTTAGTCCAGGGGATTTTGTTCTATTGAAAAACTTCCTGCTCCTTTGGGAGAGGATGTGCTTTGCAAAATATAAAATGGCTTACAAAATAACCCTGCATCAAATATTGCTCTTTCTGCAAAATATCCTGAGCTCCACATATGCCATGCATTATATCTGATTTCCCCATTCCGTGTGTGAAGGTGGGCTGCTGAGTACGTAAGTACTCACCCTTGCTTATTTGTTGTTTTTCATAGAAGGAGATCGCTAATCGGGTAAGAGTTACGCCTGTTCCCAACCTTGCATGTGGCTGTTGGACCGCTGATTTGCTTCGCTGCTTATATCGGGCTGCTTCAACCCCACTCTGATGATATGTCCCGAGTTGTGGACCAACTCTTAAAGTTGATCGCCACCTTTATAGGTTTGTCTCGTTTAAGCAGATCTAGAACTATCTGATGTATAAATGTGTTTACTAGCCTCCTGGAACTAGTAATTGTATCACATTTGAGTCCTAGAGAATTGGGGCGCTTCAGCAGGTGTAAGTAGCAAAGGGCACTTCGACCCGTACCAGCGTCGAAGTCCTCAACCATGACCTTCGGAAGGCACGAGGTGAAGGGTCACGCTAGAAGAAGGGGGCTTGCTGTGACCCCACCCCCCATACGCGCCACAAAGGCTCAACTTTTCCCTCGACAGCGAAGTCCAAGCCACGACGAGGTCAAGGGTGCAACTCGACGAGGTCAAGGGCGCAACTCGACAAAGTCAGGGGTGCAGCTCGTGAGCGCAGGCCACGCCCATTTACGGTGGCACCAGGGCTCCGCTCACCTTCGATACAAGAGACGTCGACCTCCGCAGTGTGCCCCATGCAGATGTGTTGGTTATAAATTACGAGTTGCACGATGGGAACAACACAAAGTCCTCATCGATAATGACAATCAAGCTGATATCATATTTCTACATGCCTTTGACCGTATGGGCATAAACCACAGCCTGCTCAAGCCAGCACATAACCCCTTATATGGCTTCGAAGGAAAAGGGACCTTTTCACTGGGCAAGATAGAGTGCCGCTATCACTCGTCACAGCTCTGAATGCAAGAACCGAGCAAATTACCTTCGACATAGTTGATATGCTTTACCCATACAATGCCATTATGGGACGGGGATCCATAAACAAACTTGAGGCAGCCATACACAGACTGTTCCTGACTGTTCCTGACTGTTCCTATGCAAGAAAATCCTAGGCCCTAAGGGCGTTATAACTGTATACGAAGACCAGCAAGTCACCAGAAATATCGAGAGAGACTCCATACCCGGTCAACGCAACGTACATTGCCTTACCATCGAGAGCAAAGTCCCCAGAAGCCTTCGCCCGATCAAAGAGGAGACGGTCAGGGCCTAGATACACAGCAATGAAGAGGCCAAAAAAGTACCCCTTGACGCAGCAACCCCCAATCAAACAGTCCTGGTCATCGAAGACCTCAACAAAGCAAAAGAAGACAAGTTGTTGTCCTTCTTAAACCACAATAAAGATGTATTTGCATGGTCCGCCCTGGATCTCGTTGTCGTCAATCGCATGATCATTGAGCACAGTCTTAGCACTGACCCATCCATACAGCCAAAAACAAAACTACGCAAAATGTCTGATGAAAGACAGAAGCAGCAAAAGCGGAAGTTCACTGCCTGTTGGAAGCAAAATTCATTAAACCAATCCCCATACGCGTCACGAAGGCTCAACTTTTCCCTCGACAACAAAGTCCAAGCCCTAGCGAGGTCAAGGGCGCAACTCGGCAAGGTCAAGGGCGCAACTCGACGAAGTCAGGGGTGTAGCTCGCGAACGAAGGCCAAGCCCGTTTACGTTGGAATCCGGGCTCCACCCCATCACCGTCCTGGCCCACTTGTAAGACCTTTCATGGGTTAGATTTCGGAGTATGATTGAATTATCGTACTTTACTGCACTGTAATGACCCCGTTGAGGGTCTAACCACACGACATCACGCGACACAGACGACGTTCCCTCATGCGCTCGCCCTAGCGACCGTGACTAGAGAATGAAAATGAATTATTAAAAAACATATTTATTATTTTTAGCCAAATATAATAACATGAATTAAACATTTATTATATATTTACATTTTATTATTGTTATTATTATATATTTTTGTATACACGTAAAAATAGGATTTTTACACCTTGCCAAGCAAGGATTTGGAGGAGATAGTTTGTTTGGTTAGTGGAAAAACACAACTCGATTTCTATGCTTTAAACTTTTTTCTTGTTGTTATGACTTGTGAGAGCCAATTTGGCTCTCTTGGATAGACAATTTTCTTGTTTATGCTAGTGTTGGGCAAAAAAAACTGTAATCCGAAACTCAATCCTGGAATACCTGAACTCAAAATACTAGAAACCTGAATTTTGTTCGGGGATTTCGGGTGCAACTTGTAAAACCACGAATCTATTTTGGTTAATTCGGGTACCACAGTCGGGTACCCGAATTACTCGGAATACCCGAACTTTCATTTGGCATGTACTTTTGTCATTGTTAATTATCAATTTGTGCATCTATAATTATGTGTAAGTGTGTATGACTTTGTGAACTTGTGATTGTAGATTGTCTGTGTTTTTAAGTGTATGTATATCATATTAAAACTGCATTTTTTACTAATTTAATAGGGTGTTTATAAAGCCGACATAACAACTTGGGTAGTTCGAGAATAACGGAACCAAACCCAAAATTTCAAGTACCCGAATTTTCAATTATTGTCAAAACCGTTGTAATCTTAGGTACCAATTCTTAGACCCCGAAATTTAAAGTACCCGAATTACTCGATAATTTTGGGCAATCCAAACTTCCACCCCTAGTTTATGCCACCTAAGCCAGCAAGGAGAGCTAGCTACAAAACCAAATGGGCCCTAAATTCCTCAACCATATGAGCTCATGTGATCCGTGAACAGCCTCATCCATTTTAGCCCAAAGCGTCCCATGAGATCAGCTTCACGTTTAGTCCATGCCACTACAAATCTTCGGGCAGAGAGATGACGCTGCCCATGAGGCCTCGCAGCTGTCGATAAGTCAACTTGCGTTGATATTTATATTTGAGTGCAGTTTGGAGCCCAGCTGCTACGCGATGGGCCTCAATTCTTTCATAATGGATTTCAACTTAGAGAAAGCCTATTGTTTTATCTCTCTTAACTACCATAAAAATCAGCTTTGGCGTTTCAACTATAAAACCGGACACATCTCATCTTTATGTTAAGTAACCCTAGTTAGGGTTATGTGGGCAAATACCTGTTTTGTCCCTGGTGGGTCTCACATCTCTATATAAAGAACTTGTACACCACCTCATAATACAGAAAAGAGAAAGATGCCAGAGGCCCAACCCTATATCTTATGTCTCGTGTATTTTCTCTGTCGTGCTCATGGGAAGGGAGACGGGTTCTCTATGGCTTCTTACGTCTCTACTGCTGAAGGGAGGGAAGGGAGCGGATCTGGTGATCCGTGGTAACGTAGTTCTCAACACGTTATCAGCACGCTCTACCTCGACGTTGCTGCGTGGATAAGATTTGCATCAACTCTTTGTCAAGCCGGCAGGTCCCCGGCCTAGCCGAACTGTCCTACGCGACAGGCTTCAATTCCTCTACTCAACCGAGCTCGGTATGTTTGTTCTTGATCTGTTCTTCGGAAGAGACATCCACATGTCATCGTGAAGTAGCGTCAGAAGCCATGCTCGCGCCAGATTCGTGTCATCGTCATGCTCTCGTTTGCCCCGACGGCGTGACAAACGCGGCGGGGTCATTCCTCCACGCATGGGCGGATGTTTGCCCTCCTGACCACTGTCTTCGTGTTGCCCGACAGATATCTAGTGTGGAGTGCTATGTACACCGGCTCGTGCACGCCTCGAGAGGTTCGTGCTGCAGCCCATTAGGCAGCAACTAGACTGTCGTGCCTGACGCACATATCCAGTGAGCACCACGGTAGCACCAGGGCAATCTAGCGGCTCCAGTCAGAGCAGCACCATGCCCTGCAGGCATGCTGCAGCAGAGACCAGATGGTGACTGGTGTGGTGAGCGATTAAAGGGCCGGGCTGGAAGATCCGATTGCTTGGCGGCGTCGCTCAGCGTATGCAACCACAACCGCGTCGCTCAGCGCATGCAACCGCAGGACTCCGCAGGACTTTCTCCCGTTGCTGACCAGCGCACGTCCTCACGTATGCATGATGCCATGCATCCACCTACCAACGGATTCATAGGGGCACGCACGAGTCAAACGAGGAAAAGTACATGCGGCTAAGAAAACAATCATGCGGTTAGTATTTCATTTAAGTGACCAGCTCAGAAACAAAATAATTAAGCATGTTTTTATCTTAATCAGTTACTTTTCTATCGCAAATAATTAGTAGAAAAATATATGCTTGAATATGGTAAATTAATAGTTACACCTTATGTGTTAGGCTCATGCATTAATTTTGGTGTTCATTTTTCTGTTTTTATTTCTCGTAGGAGATATTTAGTAGAAAAATATTAAAATGCATGTAAAGTCTATATTGTGCATACTTAAATCGCTCTAAATATTTATATTATGTTGAGCTTTTGTACTCATATCGAGCGATTAAATTATATAGTGTGTACTCGAACATGCTGATCACGCTGCGTTGTTAATTGGTTGAGTTATGGCATTAGCTGAGCATGGTTGTGCCCTGGCAACACGACGCTGTATTTGTGTCGTACAAACTTGGTTTCGTCATGTGATTGCTATGCTGCGCTCTCTATTAATCGGATCGCTCCTGTTGAGTCAGACCGCTATCGCCGAGTCGCGTATTTTTCGCATGCCTTGTAGGCACTGTCTGTCAGCCGTGATCATCGAGCCACAATTGCGCCTGTTGCGCACATTGTGTGGACTTATCGTGTACCCCAATTACCGAGCCATAATTGTGTCTGTTGCGCTTATTACAAAGGCTTGTTGTGTTGTCGTGACCCTGATGGCCACACACGCGTTGACACCAGACACTAGAGCTTGTACTCGCGTGGATTGTGGTGGGTTGTTCAAGCCCCTGAAGTCACATTATGCGCAACCTTCACAAACAATTTTATTTGGCTTTATATTTTATTTGACTGTGTTGTGTGGCATCATATTTATATATCGTCAAGTGGCCATAACAACTATATCAAGCTCTATAGTGCTTGGAAATCTGGGAAATTAAATTGAATTACAATAAAACACACATAAGTTAATTCCATGTTCTCTCTCCTCATGCATAAAGTTTTACCCGAAGTAACCCGAAGAAATTCGATATTAATGCATGAAAGCTTTTTTGGCACAGAAGACATCACAAATTGGGATTTTATTAGTAAGCAATAAGACCTTACCAAATGATTTAAGGCTATAAATCTCAGTTATACATTGCTTAACCAGATGTTGACACGTTGCTCTCTTTGTCGTTGAACGATATGAAGCGAACTTTGAGATAAATGGCTAGTACCCTAGCAACACGAAGTTGCGAGTACATCGAAAGGTTATTCTGAGAATTTTTTCACTATGTTGGTGTGAAAACCATAGTGTGTTCCCGTCGAACCACTTTACTCGTTCTATCTAGGACCTCTATGCTTGTGTCGCATACATCTCTCGGAATTGTAAATACTTATAGTCACTGAATTGACTCGGGATAGTCCTTTGACAATTTGGTATACACTGTAAGCTAAATGGTAAAGGTCGGTCCTGAATGGACACATACCTGGGGTTTATGTAGCCGAACTACACTAAATTCCACCCTTTGGCATGCTTACCATTATCTACCTCCGATCTACCAGAAGTGAGAAGAGTAGACAAATAACTATGAAATCTCACATCACCATAGAGCTTGAAGCTAAATTAGACATTTACATATTCTTGGTCCTCGGAGCCAGAAGAGTCATATGTCTTGACCACTAGACTACTAGTGATGATAATTTGTGATAGAAATATGAAGATCTTGTGGAGACATGTTGTATCCTCTCTACTCCTGATGATTTCTTTGTATGAGAGCAGTACTATCTGTTGTTGAAGATGGATCCTAGGCGGATACCAGTCTTGTTTCGTTCTTGCCAAGCAGTTATCATCATTTGCTTCATCAAAAGCTAGTTATATGGTGATTTTCCCAGATAAAAATGAATTCTTGGCCTTATCTGTTCTATTCCAAAGCTTCTCTTTTTGCCGAACAACGAAGAGATCAAAATAATGCTTTATAGAACAAATTGGTATATAATATGAGGAGAAATGTTTGCCCTGCTGGCAACATCACAAATTATTAACTATTGTTATAAATTCTCTCTCAAAATTATAATACCTAAAAATGTTGCACAAATTGATACCCAATTTCAGAACAGTATGATTAATTGGATAAACCATGGGCAATAATAAAATGAGCTGGACTATACATCTCTGCATATAAAAATCTCTGCTTGGTAGCATTGACCTGATGCCGTCACTTTACCACCATTATATACGCACATATTCTCCTATGTGCTTGAAAGCACAATGTAACCAATGAATGTCCTTGTGAGCGCTAGACCCTGATGGTCATTTTACTTGTTGATCTGAAGTCAACTACTAGCTCCAAACGATGAATGGTACGCATGAGCCCCTGAAGGACTCTTCTAGATAACATAGTGTTGCACATATCAGTCTAAATCTTAATGATTGACTTGTATTTGGTAATAAAAACAATAAGTATGCAGAATTGTAACCATGAAGCAACTTGTTGTTGTGTGTCTTGCTAGAAGTTGAGACTAATCCTTCACGATGAAGGACAAATATGTAGTATTCATGCCACTACATTAATCTAAGTCCAAAGCTCACTGCATAAAACCCCTATTTGTAATGTGCGTAAGATTTCCCAAATAAATCACCACAATAACATACATTGGCCACAACTGGATGATTGTGGTTGGGGATTTTATCTATATGCTTTTTAGAACATCTCGGCATTAGGGAGAGGAATGCCCATATAGTATAATGCCTCAATATTCTATTAAACGCACAAAAGTCAAACTGAATCTGTCGTTCAGTGTGTACTCCTGTGTATATGGAGTTTGCTAGAAATTGTTGAGGAGTAACTATATTGGTCTGAATGCTTCTACCTGATGTAGATGTGGATATACCCGGGATTAATATAATATCCACATTTGACTTATTGGTATTTGATCTATTCTCGGGGACACCTGCGAATATGATCTGTTGGTCTTAGTCAAAGCATATATTCTGATTGCAGATTCACGTGGTCTGTAATAACTCTCCTCCAATGGACTCGCCCTGCTGGTGATCTGCCTCACGAAGAGGTTCATCATGATGATGAAATTCCTAGCAATGTGCGCAATATCATTGTGCTAGGAATACAGAACAATGAATCTTTTATTTTGGGAAATGACGAAGATCATTATTAAATGTGGGAGACAAATGTGTCGACACCTATCTTGCCTCTATAGATTGCAAAGGGATCCAAAACAAAGTCCTAGGCATGAGTGCTTGAAGCTCTCTTATCGGGTCATTGATAAATGCAATCGAGGCTAAACCAATAATCGCAAAATAAAAGTCACGAGCTTGAAGTTCGGACATTTATGGGCACCGTTGAAATAATGTGTGGTGAATGCGATGGTTCAAGTGGTCTTGTGAGAGACCCATCCCACATATGTGTTGAATAAACAATGTTCCGCTATGTAATATATCTGACAAATGGCATGAACTAAAATATGCAGTTAATAAGATTCTGAAGATCCATCATGAGATCCTAGGAGGACTCATATTTTTGAATTATAAATATGCAACATATAAATCTCGTACCGAATAATACATTCCTGACGAATGAACACTCTCCTATGTAGAGAGAATATCTCCTAGATGAGATTATAGTTCCTTAATGGAACCTTTCCAGAAGAAATAAAGTCTATGTTAAACACCAAAGTTTGATAATCCCTATAAAGGGATAAAGACCCATATAGACCCGAAAAGGAATAAGATGAGGTACCAAAGGACTTGAAGTTCACCGAATAAGCACATGTGCATTCCATGAGTTTTACTCATGGTAATTTCCACTAGATGTGAAATTATGGTATCCTCTAAAGCTCTGATGGCAGAAACCTATAAGGTGTAGGTGTTACTGGCAAAATATCCCCATTGTGCCAGAATGACAGACTATAACGATGTATCTGATCGATGAAAAATCCCTGATGGATTACGATCTTTGATGGACTTTTGTTACACCATCATAGATGTTGCAAAGGATGAACGCCTAGAGCGATGTGTCATATTTAGAATATGAACTATTGCAACTATATTATCCCCTAAGTCCTATTGAAGGACATGTTTTTTGCTTTGCACAACTATGTATGAATTGTGGTGTAAGATAGAAAATGATAGCACCCCAACCTCATCCATTCTCGTTATTCCAGATGAACAATGAGACATATATCTTGAAGAATATGCTTGTGTTATGAGGGATAATGACTTTGGTAGATGTCATCATCAGGGGGAGCGAATGCTTATATTGATCACAACTGTGAGACAATAAATGTCATATTATATGCCCTGAAGGCGTGAGCTTGATGATCAATATATGAACTTTTATGGAACTTTTTATCAAATATATAGATCCAGTCGATCGAACACCATCAGTCAAAGTGGCTTGTTTATATTGATACGTGCACTTACCTCGTATATCCTAGAAGTGAGTAGAGGTAAAGTTCCTGAAATAGTCCTTGCAAGGATATGCATTACGTTTGCTAAATCTTTATGTGTATATACTTCTAGAAGAAGATGTTTTGCCTTATTGATACGGTTTTGCAAGGATCAGGGGGAGCACATTTCTAAAGTTAGCCCTTGTAGAAGATTCGATAGAATCTAGATCCCAAAGGATCGAAATCTGTCCCGATGACAATTGTTGTACTCTTTTTCCCTTGGTGAGTTTTCTTGAAGTTTCTCACATGAGGTTTTTAATGAGACAACAAAGTGCAAATGCAATTTGTATCACCATGCACTCTTTCTCCATATTTTTTCCCACTGGGTTTTTCGGAGTTTTAATGAGGCATGTGTTGGTCGCGGTATTCGCCCAAGGGGGAGTGTTAAGTAACCCTAGTTAGGGTTATGTGGGCAAATACCTGCTTTGCTCCTGAGGGGTCTCACATCTCTATATAAGGAACCTGTACACCACCTCATAATACAGAGAGGAGAAAGAGGCCAGAGGCCCAACCCTATATCTTGTGTCTCGTGTGTTTTCTCTATCGTGCTTATGGGAAGGGAGACGGGTTCTCTACAGCTTCTTGCGCCTCTACTGCTGAAGGGAGGGAAGGGAGCGGATCTGGTGATCCGTGGTAACGTAGTTCTCAACACTTTCATCCCCTTAAGCCAGATACATAACTCCCTCGGTAGTTTTGCTCTTTTCTTTTTATATTTATTTAGGCTAAATCTTTGAAAATCACAAAAACCGACAAGATATAAAATCTATTTAAATCTATTTTTGTGAGACTTCGCATGAGTAGATATGCACAATGAATATAAAATACGATATATATTTAGTATATTTTTCCTTGGCTTTAATTTATTGATTTTCGATAATTAATTTATAAATGCATTTTCTATGGTCTAACTAGCGAAATGGCCTCTAGCCTAAACGGTTAAGGGCTTTCGAGTATAACCTCCATGTCCCAGGGTTGATTCCCCTTGGGCAAAAAATCTCCTCGCCATGTCACATTCATTGTCAAGTTACAATGTCTTGTACACCAATCTCTAGTTAGGCAATTGTAGAGTTAACGGTTGACGTCGGCCCGTTAGTGATGGGGTCGGGTTTGGGGTTTTTTCGGACGGCACTGTTGTTTCGTCTCTTCTTAACTATCAGTGGGTTGTGTGCAATCTTGATTGCCGACCTCAAGCATTCTTCCGGGAAGACGGTCTACTTATTGCATGCAATAAGTAGAATGTCACAAATGTTTGAACTCTATTAAGAATATCACGCTCGTTGGATCATATATGACTAGGTTATAAATTTAGTTAGATTCATGATTGTTAAATAGTTAAAAGAATAAAAAAATATCTATGTAATGCTCTATTGTTGCATCTTAGTTCTTTTTTAACAACGTGGTTATGCCACGTGTTCATAAGATACCTAAGATATATCTTATGTTATATATATGTAACAACATGGTTATCTTATGAACATTTAACATAATCATGTTGTTATGTAGAACTAACATATAACAATAGTAAAATAACATGGAGAACATTTTTTTACACATTTGTGACTTTTTATAAAAAAATGTTTAGTAAGCATAAACCTAAATCAATCTTTAACTTAGTCATACATTATTCAATGAGCATGAAACTTTTTATACGACTCAAGCATTCAATTATTAGTCCGTAACACAACTGGACCTCAGAAACTACAATTACAATTTAATCACATACGGCATAGGTTTAAATATACTGCAAAAAACTTTGTAATAAAGCATACATATCATATATTTACTGCATAGATATAAAAAGGAGAAAACTACCGAAGCTGTATGTCCCATTTTGTAGTTTATAGAAACTAAGTTGATGATAGTTAAAGAAATTAAAATGAACTTTTTTCTCTCCTTTCAACTTCTCAAAGCCATGGACATGTAAGAGTACAAGTGCAACCGATCTGCGGGTTAATGATCATCAGTTTTTCCTAGTTCGGCCTATAGATGCACTCGGCCCAAATAACTAATGGCCTCAAAGGAAGACGATGGGCTTGCTAAGCAAAACTCAGTACTGCGTTCTAAAATAAACATATTCTCCCCTCAAAAAAAAACAAAAAACAAAACAAAACAGAGACAAGTTTAAAATCTTGGCAACGTACTAGCTAGTCTCTCTGTAGAGCATAGTCATATGATACCATCAAAAGGCAACAAGACATGCAAGACTGTTTGACCACATCCTTGAAACACGGGGTACAAAACGTCTAACTTCCACTTTCACGGCAAGGCCCATCACACAAATACTAGTGCTTCGAATAATGGTCGAGATATGATTCATTTACCGGCTTTATTAGACAATCTGGTGGGCTTGTGGTCACAGCTATACACGTTCTGTAGCTGTCAGGCAGTTGCCATCTGACGCATCCATAGACCCGCTGATGGTTGCGCGACGAACGCACCAGGTCCATTTCCTGATGTTGCGGTTGCTCGTCCCGGAACCCGTGTATTCATTTCGTGCGGGTGCGGGTGCGGGTGCAGGCCAGCCGCTCCGCATCGCAACACACTGAGGTCCACTGGCAGTCTGCCGTCTGGTGGATAGCGGGGGCCCGGCAAGATCTTCTGTCGGGCCATTTATCGTTGAAAATGCGCTTTTTTTCCCCCCGAAGATCCGCCAAAATAGCAGTGGACCTGCGACCGCGAGACGGTGGACGAAACCCCAAATCCGTTGCGCCCGCTTCGCTTCCTCATCATGGAACAGTCCCCAAGTGTCAAATCAAATGTGGGCTGTGAATTGCTTAAACTAAACGAAACGAAACGAAACGGAAGGTTCATGTATTTCAGAGACTACGCTTGAGATTGAGGACGTCTGTGAAGTCCAAACAGTGTGCAAGCACAGACACGTAGAGCAGGGCGTCCCGAGCCCTCCGGGAGACGTGAACTTTTTTTAAAAAAAAAAATCTACCTGCTGAACAGTTTGTTTGGCACGAGCAGAGCTGCAGCCGCGCGGAAGACCAATGCGGTGTACTGTGTACATTTTTTCTTCTTCGCGGATAATTAAATTTCAGGCTTTACCGACTTTTTTGACATGTGCAGCTCACGGGCTTTGGCGTTTTCTTTTTACATCCTCCCCCTGTCTGTCTACAAGCGACGCTTTGGTGGAGCGTTGCGAAACGGCTGGACTGCGAGCGAGCACCCCCGTACGGCCAATGCGAGATGGCGGCAACGCACCGGCCGCACGGCGACGAGGACACGAGGTGAGGTGGACACCCCTCGATCCGGACCACGGGACGCGGCGTGGATGGGCCGCGGCACGTTCGTATGTGTGCTCGCGGCAGTGCGGCTTTTCCGCTTTCGTGTGCATCCACCACAGAACCAGGTTTCTCATTGGGACAGCTGGCGAGCTTTGGATTTAACGATATTATTTTAGTTTATAAAGAAAATAACTGACCGTTCTGGTTCTGGTTCTATAGAATTTGGATTCATCAAAACAATAGATTCAGGACCCGTTTAGAGTCATCAGAACGTTCTAAATTTCATCAACTTCACACCAAATCTGAGTCGGCGCACCACTGTTTAAGAAGCTTAAAAAATAATGAATTTGACCACCATATTTAAGGTCTGTTTGGTTTGTGGCTAACTATACCATACTTTGTCTAAGGTTAGTCGTTTAAATTAAATAACTAACCTTAGGCAGAAAAGATAAGCAAAGTGTGACAAGTTATTTAGTCAGCGAACCAAACAGACCTTTAATCTAAACTGTTTTGACTAATTTTTTACAAAGTAAACCTGTTTTTTGATGAATTTGCAGTAGATCCCTAGTGGTCGAATTCGCTACTTTAGTGAAGCTTTTGAAAGGGCACCTATGAACTCAAGTTTAAGCTGGCTCCAGCAATAGTCTTTAAAGCCTCCTCTACCCTAAATATAGAGGACCAAACGGTCATCTATGTTAGAATTATAGGCATTTTCCGTATCATTTTAATTCCATAAATTAATATTATGATGATGACATATAAAAGATAATTAATCATGACATCAAATATATCCATAACAATATGGATCATGAGAACATAAAGCATATGAATTATATAAATCATATAAGTACGATAAACATGTAAACTGACTGAACAATTGAAAATAAACAGATAGAAATATAAACAGCATGACTGTAAAATTAAAACAGACAGATCTATTATATTATAATAAGACAGAACAGATAAGATAAAATCATTCCTACATATGAAACAACATAGATGAATATATGAAACATATATAATCTCCAGAACGCAAAACAGTAAGTAAATAAACTGATCATACCCTCTCATGCGCTCTAATGATCCAGATCCTTGGCCAGCTTCTTTTGCCATGTTGGAGATGTTTTGGGCAGTCGCGAAGACGCTCCCCAAAAACCTAATTGTCGATCCCCCGTGCAAGGTCTCGAACGGCACCGGCTTCGGAGGCACCTGCCCTCTCGCTTCTCTGTGCGCGCAGAGTCACGAGATGGAAATACCCTCACTCGGCGGCTGGACTGTGATTCTGAAAGTGTTTTCTCGTGTGTACCGAGTGACAGGGGTGCTCCTCTATTTAACCTCTCGCAGAGGGAAGCTAAAGGAGAAGAGTCTCGCCGAGTCACGCCAAAGGTCGGTCAGCTCTCGCTGAGTCATACCATGAGTCGACCAGCTCTCGCCGAGTCATACCATGAGTCGGCCAGCTGAAGGAGAAGGGTCACTCGGCTGACGAAGAGATAGGCAACTGAAAGGTTAACGCGGTTAGTGAGTGCTAAAAATTAACACAACCACACCACGCCTCGCCCGCTCGCTGCCTGCCACGCCACGCCACGCCACGCCACGACCGGCCCGGCCCGGCCGGCAGCGGCGGCGGCGCGCGCGCGCGTGTGGCACGCCCTTGACCATTTCTTGACTTCTCAAATTAGGTGGAATAATTCCCACCATATAAGTCAAGCCAACAGACCCTTGGACTTCCAATATGGTACTATTGGTATTCTCCACCATTACACACCATAGAGTTTATTCAATAAATGGGCCAAGCCCATAAAAGATCCAACAATCCCCACCAAACTCTAGGGTTTGTAATGATGAAGTATCAGAATCACAATCCTTTGATATACCAGTGTTTCGATGGAGACTGTTAAGTTGAACATCCATCTAGAATAAGAGTTTCACTCATTCACAACTGAACAATGGACTAAGCCTTGAATTGACAGTTTTGTGCGAAATGAGATTCACTCAAATCCTTTGCTGATACTAGGCTGCAAAAGGGTATTCCCGTTGTTTAGAAGCATATAAGTCACACTTCAGTGCCTTTCATGAGTATTTAGGGATTACCCAAGTCCCATAGACTGTGACTAGCAGTCTGACTCATATAGGTGTATTCCTCAGAAGATGTTCTGTAGGACAACATCTCACCTTTATAAGACTCTTGGAATACATTAAGGTAAAATACCATCCTGCCTTACAGATAGGAAAGATGTGCATCAGAAATGAGTTAAGGAAGGCATCTTTCCTCACAACCTACTCCTAGCTTGTTTCTCCACTCTACTTCACGGGATCTCCGATCACATAGAGCAGGTTACCACTAGAGTAGATCTCACATGGGTCTCATACCCATTTCTCTCGGTGCACTTTCTATCACATTGCGTGACAGACCCTTAGTGAGTTGATCTGCCAGATTATTTGATGTGTGGACATAATCCACCGTTATAACTCCAGAGTTTTTCAACTTCCTGACAGATTTTAATCACCTCTTAACATGCCTTGTAGATTTCATGTTATTCCTAGAACTATTAACCTTTGTAATCACCGTTTGGTTGTCACAGTTCATGGAAATAGCCGGTATCGGTTTTTCAACTACCGTTAAATCCAATAGGAAATCACGAAGCCACTCAGCCTCAGCCCCAGCAGTGTCTAATGCTGCGAGTTCTGCTTCCATTGTAGAATTCGTTAAGATAGTCTGCTTGCAAGACTTCCAGGAAGCAGCGCCACCTCCAAACAGAAACACATATCCGCTTGTGGCATAAAGCTCATCAGCATCAGAAATCCAGTTGGCATCACAATAGCCTTCCAGCACTTTTGGGTTTCCAGTATAATGAATACCGTATGTCATAGTACCTTTCAAATACCGCAACACTTGAAAGGGAAATGTGCCCTTGGGCCATTTCTAAGTATTTTGGTGATTGAGTGCCAACACAAGTGCTTTTATGCTAATCTATGCAAAGTGGTGGACAAAGTGCAAATCTTGTCAAAAGGTATGTTTCTAGACTTAGTACATTGTTTTATGGACTAATGTATTGTGTCTAAGTGCTGGAAACAGGAAAGATTGAATTGGAAATGAGATAGCTTTGTTCAGCCAAGGTCTGCTCAGTCTGGGTGCACCGGACTGTCTGGTGGTGCACCGGACGTGCACCAGACAGTGTCCGGTGCGCCAGGCTGACTCTGGCGAACAAGCTGCTCTCGGGACTTCAACGGCGGTGTACGGCTATAATTCACCGGTCTGTCCGGTGGTGCACCGGACTGTCCGGTGAGCCGTTCACAAGCGAACTCGTCGCTCTCAGGAGATGATTAACGACGTACGGCTAAAATTCACCGGTCTGTCCGGTGGTGCACCGGACTGTCCGGTGAGTCAACAGTCAGCCGGGGCAACGGTCGGCCGAGGATTCCGCGCGTGACGCGTGGCCGAGCCAATGGTCACATTGGTGCACCGGACTGTCCGGTGTGCACCGGACAGTGTCCGGTGCGCCAACGGCTCTCAGACTCCAACGGTCGGCTTCGTCAAATAAGGAAGGATATCTGCACCGGACAGTGTCCGGTGGTGCACCGGACTGTCCGGTGCGCCAGTTGACAGAAGGCAAGATCTGCCTTCCAGGATTGCTCTCAACGGCTCCTAGCTGCCTTGGGGCTATAAAAGGGACCCCTAGGCGCATGGAGGAGTACACCAAGCATTCCTAGAGCACTCTTGATCACTCATACTCCATTCTTACGCACTTGTTCGACATTCTAGTGATTTAAGCTCCGTTATAGTGTGCTAGTCTTTTGAGCTTAAGTCTGGGTCTTGTGTGTGTGTATTTGCTGTGATCTTAGTGTCTTGTGTGAGTTGCTAATCCCTCCCTTACTCCGTGCTTCTTTGTGAACTTCAAGTGTAAGGGCGAGAGGCTCCAAGTTGTGGAGATTCCTCGCAAACGGGATTAAGAAAAGCAAACAAAACACCATGGTATTCAAGTGGGTCTTTGGACCGCTTGAGAGGGGTTGATTGCAACCCTCGTCCGTTGGGACACCACAACGTGGAGTAGGCAAGCGTTGGTCTTGGCCGAACCACGGGATAACCACCGTGCCATCTCTGTGATTGATCTCTTGTGGTTATTGTGTTTTGTAGAGACTCCTCTCTAGCCACTTGGCTATTATTGTGCTAACACTTAACCAAGTTTTTGTGGCTTAAGTTTCAAGTTTTACAGGATCACCTATTCACCCCCCCCCCCTCTAGGTGCTCTCAATTGGTATTAGAGCTGTACTCTTCACAAGGGACTAATCGCCCGAAGAGATGGATCCTAAGGGGAAGGAAATCGTGATCAACAACAAAGAGAAGGAGTCCTTCGTCAACGAGCCTAAGGATGATAAGCCTACCGACTCGGGGTCGGGCCATAGACGCAAAGATGGAAGGAAGAAGAAGACGAGACGCATCAAGGAGATCGTCTACTACGACGACAGTGATGAGTCCACTTCTTCCCATAAGGACAACGACGACCACGACTACGACAAACGAAAGACGGTTAACTCAAACTTTTCTTTCGATTATTCGCGTATTCCTCAAAGTTCAAATTCACATTTACTTTCCATTCCTCTCGGCAAGCCTCCACACTTTGATGGGGAGGACTACGGATTTTGGAGTCACAAAATGCGTAGTCATTTGTTCTCTCTCCATCCAAGCATATGGGAGATTGTTGAGAATGGAATGAAGTTTGATAGCTATGAACAGATTCATAGAAATGCACAAACTACTACTGTGTTGTTAGCCTCCTTGTGCAGGGACGAGTACCATAAGGTGAGCGGCTTGGACAATGCCAAGCAAATCTGGGACACCCTCAAGATCTCTCATGAGGGGAATGACGCCTTGCTCACCAAGATGGAGTTGGTAGAAGGCGAGCTCGGAAGATTTGCGATGATAAGGGGCGAGGAGCCAACCCAAACATACAACCGGCTCAAGACCCTTATCAACAAAATAAGGAGCTACGGAAGCACGCGATGAACGGACCACGACGTCGTCCGACTATTGCTAAGGTCCTTTACCGTTCTTGATCCTCATTTGGTGAATAATATTCGTGAGAATCCCAGGTACACCAAAATGTCGCCCGAAGAAGTCCTTGGAAAATTCGTAAGCGGGCGAATGATGATCAAGGAGGCGAGGTACGTGGACGACGCACTGAATGGTCCAATCAATGAGCCTCAACCCGTTGCTCTCAAGGCAACGAGAAGCAAGGAGGCGTTACCTAGCAAGGTGGCGCAAGTTGAGGCGGTAGGGCTCAATGATGAAGAGATGGCCCTCATCATCAAGCGCTTCAAGACGGCGCTTAAGGGTCGCAAGGGACAGCCAAGCAAGACCAAAGCCAAGGGGAAGCGCTCATGCTTCAAATGCGGTAAGATTGGTCATTTTATTGCTAACTGTCCTGATAATGAAAGTGACCAGGAACACGGGAGCAAGAGGGAAAAGAAGAAAAATTACAAGAAGGCCAAGGGCGAGGCACATCTAGGAAAGGAGTGGGATTCGGATTGCTCCTCCTCCGACTCCGACAATGAAGGACTCACTGCCACCGCCTTCAACAAGTCATCCCTCTTCCCCAACGAGCGTCACACATGCCTCATGGCAAAGGAGAAGAAGGTATGTACTCGAGACAGTACTACTTATGATTCTTCTAGTGATGATGAGTCTAGCAATGAGGAAATAGATTACTCTAGCTTGTTCAAGGGATTGGATAGAAATAAAATTGATAAAATCAATGAATTGATTGATGCCTTGAATGAGAAGGATAGACTCTTAGAGAAACAAGAGGACCTTTTATATGAAGAGCATGATAAATTTGTTAGTGCACAAAATTCACTTGCTTTAGAAGTTAAACGAAATAAAATGCTTTCTAGTGAATTGTCTGCATGTCATGACTCTATCTCAAGCTTAAAGAGAATTAACAATGATTTAAATGCTAAATTAGAAGTAGCAAATAAATCTAACTCTTGTGTAGAACATGTCATGATTTGCACTAGGTGTAAAGATTTTGATATTGATGCTTGTAGTGAACACCTAGTTTCAATTTCCAAATTAAATGATGAATTGGCTAGTCTTAATACCCAACTTAAGACCAGCAAAAGTGAATTTGACAAACTAAAATTTGCAAGGGATGCCTACACAATTGGTAGACACCCCTCAATTAAGGATGGTCTTGGCTTCAAGAGGGAAGTCAAGAACTTAACAAGCCATAAGGCTCCCATCTCCGCCAAGGAGAAAGGGAAGGCCCCTATGACTAGTAGTGTGCAAAAGAACCATGCCTTTATGTACCATGACAGGAGACAATCTAGAAATACTCATAGGAGTTGTAATGCGTATGATGCTTTTGATTCTCATACCATGTTTGCTTCTAGTTCTTCCTATGTGCATGATAGAAATGTTGGTAGGAGAAATGTTATTCATAATATGCCTAGGAGAAATGTTGTTAATAAGAAAGTTAATGAACCTTCTACAATATATCATGCTTGCAATGCTTCTTTTGCCATTTATAGAAAGAATAAGAAGGTGATTGCTAGGAAATTAGGGGAAAGATGCAAGGGAGATAAAACTTGCATTTGGGTCCCTAAGACAATTGTGACTAACCTTGTAGGACCCAACAAGAGTTGGGTACCTAAGACCCAAGCCTAAATTTGCCTTGCAGGTTTATGCATCCGGGGGTTCAAGTTGGATTATCGACAGCGGATGCACGAACCACATGACGGGGGAAAAGAGGATGTTCTCTTCCTACGTCAAGAACAAGGATTCCCAAGATTCAATAATATTCGGTGATGGGAACCAAGGCAAGGTAAAAGGGTTAGGTAAAATTGCTATTTCATCTGAGCACTCTATTTCTAATGTGTTTTTAGTTGAGTCGCTTGGATATAATTTGTTATCTGTTAGTCAATTATGCAAAATGGGATATAATTGTCTATTTACAAATGTAGATGTGTCTGTCTTTAGAAGATGTGATGGTTCACTAGCTTTTAAGGGTGTACTAGACGACAAACTTTATTTGGTTGATTTTGCAAAAGAAGAGGCCGGTCTAGATGCATGCTTAATTGCTAAGACTTGCATGGGCTGGCTGTGGCATCGCCGCTTAGCACATGTGGGGATGAAGAACCTCCACAAGCTTCTAAAGGGAGAACACGTGATAGGTCTAACTAATGTACATTTCGAAAAAGATAGACCTTGTGCAGCTTGTCAAGCAGGGAAACAGGTGGGAGGCTCTCATCACACCAAAAATGTGATGACCACATCAAGACCCTTGGAGATGCTTCATATGGACCTCTTCGGACTCGTCGTCTATCTAAGCATAGGAGGAAGTAAGTATGGTCTTGTTATAGTTGATGATTTTTCCCGCTTCACTTGGGTATTCTTTTTGCAGGATAAATCTGAAACCCAAGGGACCCTCAAGCGCTTCCTCAGGAGAGCTCAAAATGAGTTTGAGCTCAAGGTGAAGAAGATAAGGAGCGACAACGGGTCCGAATTCAAGAATCTTCAAGTGGAGGAGTTCCTTGAGGAGGAGGGGATCAAGCACGAGTTCTCCGCTCCCTACACACCTCAGCAAAATGGTGTGGTAGAGAGGAAGAACAGGAAGCTCATCGATATGGCGAGGACTATGCTTGGAGAGTTCAAGACCCCCGAGCGTTTTTGGTCGGAAGCCGTGAACACGGCTTGCCACGCCATCAACAGGGTCTATCTTCACCGCCTCCTCAAGAAGACTTCATATGAGCTGCTGACTGGTAACAAACCCAATGTGTCTTATTTTCGTGTATTTGGGAGCAAGTGTTATATTCTTGTGAAGAAGGGTAGAACTTCTAAATTTGCTCCCAAAGCTGTAGAAGGGTTTTTATTAGGTTATGACTCAAATACAAAGGCGTATAGGGTCTTCAACAAATCATCGGGTTTAGTTGAAGTCTCTAGCGACGTTGTATTTGATGAGACTAATGGCTTTCCAAGAGAGCAAGTTGTTGATCTTGATGATGTAGATGAAGAAGATGTTCCAACGGCCGAGATACGCACCATGGCGATTGGAGATGTGCGGCCTCAGGAACAATTGGAGCAAGATCAACCGTCTTCCTCAACTATGGTGTATCCCCCAACCCAAGATGACGAACAGGTACCTCAAGTAGAGGTGCATGATCAAGGGGGAGCACAGGATGATCAAGTTGAAGAGGAAGAAGCACCTCAGGCACCTCCAACTCAAGTTCGAGCGACGATTTAAAGGGATCATCCCGTCGACCAAATATTGGGTGATATTAGCAAGGGAGTAACTACTCGTTCAAGATTAGTTAATTTTTGTGAGCATTACTCCTTTGTCTCTTCTATTGAGCCTTTCAGGGTAGAAGAGGCCTTGCTAGATCCGGACTGGGTGTTGGCCATGCAGGAGGAACTCAACAACTTCAAGCGCAATGAAGTTTGGACACTGGTGCCTCGTCCCAAGCAAAATGTTGTGGGAACCAAATGGGTGTTCCGCAACAAACAGGACGAGCACGGGGTGGTGACGAGGAAAAAGGCTCGACTTGTGGCAAAAGGTTATGCCCAAGTCGCAGGTTTGGACTTTGAGGAGACGTTTGCTCCTGTGGCTAGGCTAGAATCAATTCGTATATTGCTAGCATATGCCACTCACCATTCTTTCAGGTTGTACCAAATGGATGTGAAGAGCGCTTTCCTCAACGGGCCGATCAAGGAGGAGGTGTACGTGGAGCAATCCCCTGGCTTCGAGGATGAACGGTACCCCGACCACGTGCAGTGTGTAAGCTCTCTAAGGCGCTCTATGGACTTAAGCAAGCCCCAAGAGCATGGTATGAATGCCTTAGAGACTTTTTAATTGCTAATGCTTTCAAGGTTGGGAAAGCCGATCCAACTCTTTTCACTAAGACTTGCGATGGTGATCTTTTTGTGTGCCAAATTTATGTCGATGACATAATATTTGGTTCTACTAACCAAAAGTCTTGTGAAGAGTTTAGCAGGGTGATGACGCAGAAATTCGAGATGTCGATGATGGGCGAGTTGAACTACTTCCTTGGGTTCCAAGTGAAGCAACTCAAGGACGGCACCTTCATCTCCCAAACAAAGTACACACAAGACTTGCTAAAGCGGTTTGCGATGAAGGACGCCAAGCCCGCAAAGACGCCGATGGGAACCGACGGGCACACCGACCTCAACAAAGGAGGTAAGTCCGTTGATCAAAAGGCATACCGGTCTATGATAGGGTCTTTACTTTATTTGTGTGCTAGTAGACCGGATATTATGCTTAGCGTATGCATGTGTGCTAGATTTCAATCCGATCCTAAGGAGTGTCACTTAGTGGCTGTAAAGCGAATTCTTCGATATTTAGTCGCTACGCCTTGCTTCGGGATCTGGTATCCAAAGGGGTCTAACTTTGACTTGATTGGATACTCAGATTCCGACTATGCTGGATGTAAGGTCGATAGGAAGAGTACATCGGGGACGTGCCAATTCTTAGGAAGGTCCCTGGTGTCGTGGAACTCTAAGAAACAAACTTCCGTTGCCCTATCCACCGCTGAGGCCGAGTACGTTGCCGCAGGACAGAGTTGTGCGCAACTACTTTGGATGAGGCAAACCCTCCGGGACTTTGGCTACAATCTGAGCAAAGTCCCACTCCTATGTGACAATGAGAGTGCTATCCGAATAGCGGAAAATCCTGTTGAGCACAGCCGCACAAAGCACATTGACATCCGGCATCACTTTTTGAGAGACCACCAGCAAAAGAGAGATATCGAAGTGTTTCATGTTAGCACCGAGAACCAGCTAGCCAATATCTTCACTAAGCCTTTAGATGAAAAGACCTTTTGCAGGCTGCGTAGTGAGCTAAATGTCCTAGATTCGCGAAACTTGGATTGATTTATAGCATACATGTGTTTATGCCTTTGATCATGTTCCTTCTGCATTTGTTGCTTATGTATGGTGCTCAAGTTGTACAATCACTCCCCGGACCTCACAAGTCCTTTTGCAAGTGATGCACATATTTAGGGAACGAGATCCTCTGACGTGGGGAGAGGGCACTGCCGCGTGGCCCCCGCGTGCGACAGGGCCCGCGTGCAGTGACCCTACTGCCCCCTGCAGTACGTCAGAGGAACCTCCTCCCATATTTAGGGGGAGTTGTGCTACAACTTAACCCTTTGAGACTAACCGTTTGCTTGAGCTTGCTTGATTTAGTCTCAAAGGAGATTTGAAAGGGAAAAGATGGACTTGGACCATGAAAGACTTCCACTGCACTCCGATGAGAGGGTAACTTATTCCAAGTTCATCTCAGGTACTCTTATTGCCTTTGCATTCTTATTTGAAGATTTTGGTGAGGCAATGGGGTTCCAGGGCCAAGATTGATCCCGTTTTGGTGCTTGATGCCAAAGGGGGAGAAAATAAAGGCCAAAGCAATAGATGGATCAACTACCACTTGAGAAATTTTGAAAATAGTAGATTAGAGCTTTTGGTTTGTCAAAACTCTTTTATTGTCTCTTATGTCAAAAGTTGGCCTCTTGTGGGGAGAAGTGTTGATTATGGGAAAAAGGGGGAGTTTTTGAAATCCTTGATCAATTTCTTTTGGAATACCTCTCTTTATGTCTCTACAAGTGGATTTGACTTAGAGATAGGAAATTGAGTTTGATTTGCAAAAACAAACCAAGTGGTGGCAAAGAGTGATCCATATATGTCAAATTTGATTCAAAACAACTTTGAGTTTTCATTTGCATTGATATTGCACTTGTTCTAGTTGCTTTATGTTGTGTTGGCATAAATCACCAAAAAGGGGGAGACTGAAAGGGAAATGTGCCCTTGGGCCATTTCTAAGTATTTTGGTGATTGAGTGCCAACACAAGTGCTTTTATGCTAATCTATGTAAAGTGGTGGACAAAGTGCAAATCTTGTCAAAAGGTATGTTTCTAGACTTAGTACATTGTTTTATGGACTAATGTATTGTGTCTAAGTGCTGGAAACAGGAAAGATTGAATTGGAAATGAGATGGCTTTGTTCAGCCAAGGTCTGCTCAGTCTGGGTGCACCGGACTGTCCGGTGCGCCAGGCTGACTCTGGCGAACAAGCTGCTCTCGGGACTTCAACGGCGGTGTACGGCTATAATTCACCGGTCTGTCCGGTGGTGCACCGGACTGTCCAGTGAGCCGTTCACAAGCGAACTCGTCGCTCTCGGGAGATGATTAACGGCGTACGGCTAAAATTCACCGGTCTGTCCGGTGGTGCACCGGACTGTCTGGTGAGTCAACAGTCAGCCGGGGCAACGGTCGGCCGAGGATTCCGCGCGTGACGTGTGGCCGAGCCAACGGTCACATTGGTGCACCGGACTGTCCGGTGTGCACCGAACAGTGTCCGGTGCGCCAACGGCTCTCAGACTCCAACGGTCGGCTTCGTCAAATAAGGAAGGATATCTGCACCGACAGTGTCCGGTGGTGCACCGGACTGTCCGGTGCGCCAGTTGACAGAAGGCAAGATCTGCCTTCCAGGATTGCTCTCAACGGCTCCTAGCTGCCTTGGGGCTATAAAAGGGACCCCTAGGCGCATGGAGGAGTACACCAAGCATTCCTAGAGCACTCTTGATCACTCATACTCCATTCTTACGCACTTGTTCGACATTCTAGTGATTTAAGCTCCGTTCTAGTGTGCTAGTCTTTTGAGCTTAAGTCTGGGTCTTGTGTGTGTGTATTTGCTATGATCTTAGTGTCTTGTGTGAGTTGCTAATCCCTCCCTTACTCCGTGCTTCTTTGTGAACTTCAAGTGTAAGGGCGAGAGGCTCCAAGTTGTGGAGATTCCTCGCAAACGGGATTAAGAAAAGCAAACAAAACACCATGGTATTCAAGTGGGTCTTTGGACCGCTTGAGAGGGGTTGATTGCAACCCTCGTCCGTTGGGACGCCACAACGTGGAGTAGGCAAGCGTTGGTCTTGGCCGAACCACGGGATAACCACCGTGCCATCTCTGTGATTGATCTCTTGTGGTTATTGTGTTTTGTAGAGACTCCTCTCTAGCCACTTGGCTATTATTGTGCTAACACTTAACCAAGTTTTTGTGGCTTAAGTTTCAAGTTTTACAGGATCACCTATTCACCCCCCCCCCTCTAGGTGCTCTCAACACTCTCTCAAGAGCACGCAAGTGATCATCTCCTGGTTTCGACACAAACCGACTAAGCTTACTCACAGCATATGAGATGTCTGACCTTGTTGCGCTTGCAAGATACATGAGCGAGCCAATGATCTGGGAGTATGTCAATTGATCCCTTGCTATTCTCCGATTCTTTCTCAATAGCACACTAGGATCATAAGGTGTTGGAGCAGGATCACAGTCACTAAAACCAAAGCGACTCAATACCTTTTCCACATAATGGGATTGTAACAAAGTTACCCCACCATCAGCTTCTCTAACAAGCTTGATGTTTAGAATGACATCAGCCTCTCCCAAATCTTTCATCTCGAAATTGCTCGATAGAAGATTTTTAACTTCCTTGATCACATTGAGATTTGATCCAAAGATCAAGATGTCATCAACATAAAGGCACAGCATAACAGACTCACCCCCACCATACCGATAATACACACATGTGTCAGATTCATTTACAACAAAACCAGCTGCTGTAAGAGTATTATCAAACTTTTCATGCCACTGCTTAGGTGCTTGTTTTAGGCCATACAATGATTTTATCAACCTGCACACCTTGTTCTCTTGACCATCCGCAACGAACCCTTCTGGCTGATCCATGTAGATCTCCTCATCCAACTCTCCATTAAGGAAAGCTGTCTTAACATCCATCTGATGAATGATAAGACCATAAGAGGCTGCCACGGCTATTAATGTGCGGATTGTAGTCAATCGAGCCACTGGTGAGTAGGTATCAAAGAAATCTTCACCCTCCTTTTGGGTATATCCTTTGGCCAAAAGCCTTGCCTTGTACCTCTCGATTGTACCATCAGGCCTAAGCTTTTTCTTGAAGATCCATTTGCAGCCTATAGGTTGACAACCATAAGGACGATCAACGACCTCCCAAGTTCCATTAGACATAATAGATTCCATCTCACTCCTTACTGCTTCCTTCCATAAGTCAGCATCAGGAGAGGAATATGCCTCACTAATGGTAGTTGGTGTGTCTTCCATAAGGTTCACTATAAAGTCATTACCAAAGGATTTTGCAACCCTCTGTCTCTTGCTCTTTCGAGTGACCATAGTGTCATCCTCCTCAGGGATCTGCACGTGAGAATCCTCAGCATGATCTATAGGAATCGACAGTTCGTGCTCATGGGGAATTATAGTCTCATGACTTGTATCACTAGGTGTATTCTTCATGGGAAACTCATTCTCAAAAAATGTTGCGTCTCTTGATTCCATGATAGTATCAACATACATATCAGGCACATCAGATTTTATAATTAAGAACCTATACCCAGTGCTGTGAAAAGAGTACCCAAGGAATACACAATCAACAGTTTTAGGCCCAAGTTTACGCTTTTTGTTGATTGGCACATTCACTTTTGCCAAGCAACCCCAAGTGCGCAAATATGAGAGATTTAATCTTCTCTTTTCCCATTCCTCGAATGGTGTGATCTCTTTGTTCTTTGTTGGAACTCTATTCAGGACATAACATGCTATCAAAATCGCCTCACCCCACCATGCCTTGGATAACCCCGTTGTACTCAACATGGCATTCACCAAATCTGTTAGAGTGCGGTTTTTCCTTTCAGCAATCCCATTGGATTGTGGTGAGAATGGCGGTGTCCTCTCATGAATAATACCATGTTCCACGCAGAACTCATCAAACACATTAGAGAAATATTCTCCACCTCGATCAGACCTTAACCGTTTTATTTTCCTCTCAAGTTGGTTCTCAACTTCAGCTTTATAGGCCTTAAAATAATTGAACGCTTCATCTTTTGTTTTTAAGAGATACACATAGCAAAATCTAGTGGAGTCATCTATAAAAGTGAGAAAGTATCTTTTACCACCTTTGGTCAAAATTCCATTCATCTCGCACAGATCAGAATGAACAAGTTCTAGAGGTGCCAAACTCCTCGCCTCAGCAGCCTTGTGAGGCTTGCGAGGTTGTTTTGATTCAACACACACATGGCACTTAGACTTTTTGACCAAGTTAAATTTAGGAATTAGATTTATATTTGCTAACCGCATAAGACAGCCAAAGCTTGCATGACAAAAACGTGAATGCCATAAATCCGACTCATCAGAAAAATGAACATAATTCACGAGTTTATTACACACATCATGCAGAGATAAGCGGAACAAGCCTCCGCAGTCATATCCTTTACCAACAAAAGTACCATGTTTCGACACAACACATTTATTAGACTCAAGAACAACTTTGTATCCATCTCAACATAGCATAGAAGCGCTAACGAGATTCTTCTTGATAGAGGGCACATGCTGCACGCTCTTCAATGGCACCGTCTTTCTCGAAGTAAACTTCAGAATGACCGTACCAACACCAAGAACATGAGCACGCGACCCATTTCCCATTAACAAGGCGCCAGACCTCCCGACCTGGTAGGAGGAGAACATAGAGGCATCAGCACACACATGAATATTTGCACCACTGTCCATCCACCACTCAGGTGAATTACAAACTGAGAGAACAAATGGTAAAGAATTACCATACCCAGATGTTCCATCTCCAGTTTCAGTGGTTACAACATTAGCTGATTTCTTGTCCTGTGTGAACTTGCGATCAGGGCACTCTCTTGCCCAATGTTGATCACTGCCACAGACAAAGCATCCTCCCTTTCCCTTGTTATTGTTGTTCTTCCTTTTAAACTGTGCTGTTTGAACAGGTTTATTCGCGTTCTCTAGTTTGTTCTGGTTTTTCTTCTTGTTAAACTTGCGGAAGTTTCTCTTCTGCACCACATTAGCAGTAGAGGTCTCAACACCTTTTCCACTGTCCTTTGTTCTAGCCCTTTCCTCAACATCAAGAGTACCAATGAGCTCTTCCACATTGAACTCTTGCCTCTTATGTTTGAGAGAGGTAGCAAGTCCTTCCAAGAAGGTGGCGACTTGGCGATTATACCGCCAGCCACAAACTTGTCAGGCAAAGGACAAGGAAAAAGTTCGAGTTCCTTAGCTAGTGCCTGAAACTCATTAGCCTGTTCCACTACAGATCGGTTCTCAACCATCTTGTAGTCATACAGCTGCTCCAAGAGGTACAGCTCGCTACCAGCGTCAGTTACTCCAAACTTTCCGACAAGTGCATCCCACAGCTCTTTCCCTGTGGGAAGGATGATATAGCTTTTCTGGAATTTTGTATCCAGTGCGCTAATTACTGCTCCTCGAAAGAGGTTGTCTTCAGCCTTAAACTTAGCCTCATCCTCAGGAGGTAAGTTGGCAGGCTTGCCCTCAGCGGCATGAAAACAAGACATTGCAGTTAGCCACAATTCCATCTTAGCTTTCCATATCAAGAAGTTTTTACCATCAAAAGGATCAGGCTTTAGCACAGCAGCAAAACCTCTGATAGAAAAATGCCTAACATTAGGTTTTCGGATTGTTAGAATTATAGGCATTTTCCATATCATTTTAATTCCATAAATTAATATTATGATGATGACATATAAAAGATAATTAATCATGACATCAAATATATCCATAACAATATGGATCATGAGAACATAAAGCATATGAATTATATAAATCATATAAGTACAATAAACATGTAAACTGACTAAACAATTGAAAATAAACAGATAGAAATATAAACAGCATGACTGTAAAATTAAAACAGACAGATCTATCATATTATAATAAGACAGAACAGATAAGATAAAATCATTCCTACATATGGAACAACATAGATGAATATATGTGTCGGGGACCATAATTAGGGGTACCCTCAAGGCTCCTAATTCTCAGCTGGTAACCCCCATCAGCACAAAGCTGCAAAGGCCAGATGGGTGCGATTAAGTCAGGGATCAGTCCATTCGAGGGACTCGATCACGCCTCGCCCGAGCCTAGCCTCGGACAAGGGCAGCCGACCCCAGAGGACTTCCGTCTCGCCCGAGGCCCCCCTCCAGCAGCGAACATATTTCCGGCTCGCCCGAGGCCCTGTCTTCGCCAAGAAGCAACCCTGACCAAATCGCCGCACCGACCGACCAAATCGCAGGAGCATTTAATGCAAAGGTGGCCTGACACCTTTATCCTGACACGCGCCCCCCAGCTGGCAGAGCCGAAGTGACCGCCGTCACTTCGCCGCTCCACTCACCGGCCTGACAGAAGGACAGCGCCGCCTGCGCCACTCCGACTGCGGTGCCACTTGACAGAGTGAGACTGACAGGCAGTCAGGCCCGGCCAAAGGCACCATAGGAAGCTCCGCTTCGCCCGACCCAGGGCTCGGACTCGGGCTAAGTCCCGGAAGATGGCGAACTCCGCCCGACCCAGGGCTCGGACTCGGGCTAAGTCCCGGAAGACGGCGAACTCCGCCCGACCCAGGGCTCGGACTCGGGCTAAGTCCCGGAAGACGGCGAACTCCGCTCCGCCCGACCCAGGGCTCGGACTCGGGCTAAGTCCCGGAAGACGGCGAACTTCGCTCCGCCTGACCCAGGGCTCGGACTCGGGCTCAGCCCCGGAAGACGGCGAACTCCGCTCCGCCCGACCTAGGGCTCCGACTCGGGCTCAGCCCAGAAGACGACGAACTCCGCTCCGCCCGACCCCAGGGCTCGGACTACGCCCCGACCTCAGCCGACGGTCTCCGCCTCGCCCGACCCAGGGACTCGGACCCGACCTCGGCCACGGAAGACTGACTCGACCTCGGCTTCGGAGGAGCTTCCACATCGCCCAACTTAGGGCGCAGACCAGCCACGTCAACAGGAGGCGCCATCATCACCCTACCCCGAGCTGACTCGGGCCGCAGGGAACAAGACCGGCGTCCCATCTCGCTCGCTCCGCCAGATAGGCAATGATGGCGCCCCGCATACTCTGTGATGACTGCGGCTCTCAGCCCCCTTACGGAAGCAAGAGGACGTCAACAAGGACCCAACCGCTCCGACAGCTGTCCCTCCGTCAGGCTCCAGCTCTCCTCCGACGGCCACGACATCACACCAGCAGGGTGCCAAAATCTCTCCGGCTGCCACGACGGCATGTACTTAGGGCGCTAGCTCTCCTCCGCTAGACACGTAGCACTCTGCTATACCCCCCGTTGTACACCTGGATCCTCTCCTTACGCCTATAAAAGGAAGGACCAGGGCCCTCTTAGAGAGGGTTGGTCGCGCGGGGACGAGGACGAGACAGGCGCTCGCTTGAGGCCGCTCGCTCCCTCTCCCGCGTGGACGCTTGTAACCCCCTACTGCAAGCGCACCCGACCTGGGCGCGGGACGAACACGAAGGCTGCGGGATTCCCACCTCTCTCACGCCGGTCTTCGGCCGCCTCGCTCTCCCCCCTTCGCGCTCGCCCTCGCGCTCGACCCATCTAAGCTGGGGCACGCGGCGACATTCACTCGTCGGCTCAGGGACCCCCCGGTCTCGGAACGCCGACAGTTGGCGCGCCAGGTAGGGGCCTGCTGTGTGTTGACGAACAGCTTCCCGTCAAGCTCCAGATGGGCAGTCTCCAGCAACCTCTCCAACCCGGGACGGTGCTCCGTTTTGGGAGTCTTGAGTTCATGTCCCTCGACGGCAGCTACGACATGATACTCCTTCCACCGCCGTGCGACAACGACAATGGCGGCCGACAACCCGCCCGCCGGCGGCGGAATCGACGACGTCTTCCCCGCGTGGTGGAAGAACAACCTTCGAGCTCATCCCGTCCTCTTCCCCGCTGACGGAGGAGGAGGCGGGGCAACCAAGGCCAAGCAGGAGGCAGCGCCTCGTCGGCTGTCGAGCGAGTCGACGGCCCCAGCGCCCCAACGGGGGGCGCACCGGGCGTCGACCTCGCGTTTGAGACGAAGGCGAGCGCCGTCTCCCCGCGACACGCCAATCTCGAGCAAGCGGACAACGCCAGCACGCTCGCGAAAAGCTTGCTGGACGTCACCCTCGTACCTGAGACGACAGCGCGGTCAGTCCCCGACGTGACCTCATCGCCACCCGTCGACCAAAGGGTACCGATCGATTCCCATCCCACGTCTTTAGGATTCAGCCTCGACCCGCCTAGCAGCCCCGCTTTGGCGGGCGCTCTTGTAGAGGCGAGTCCAAACCCTCTGGGGTTTTTTATGCGGTCACCTTGGGACCGGCTGACGGACGTCTCGACCTACGGGCCCTCTAGGTCCGAGGAAGACGACAAGCCCAGCATCTGTTGGGATTTCTCTAGACTTGGCAACCCCAGTGCCATGCGGGACTTCATGACCGCATGCGACTACTGCCTTTCCGACTGTTTCGACAGTAGCCGTAGCCTCGGCGACGAGGACTGCGGCCCAAGTCGCGAATGCTTCCACGTCGATCTAGGGGGTCCCTCCGAAGGCAACCATCTCGGCATGCCGGAGGACGGTGATCTCCCTAGGCTGGTGCCTCGCGTTGACATCCCACGGGAGCTAGCTGTGGTCCCCGTTCAGGCGGGGGGCCATGACCCACAGCTCGAGCAAATCCACGGGGTGCAGGCCAGGCTCGACGAGGAAGCAGGAGCGCTTGAGCCGATCCGTCGGGACGTCGGGCAGGCATGGGCGGGCCAACCTTCGCCCGGAGAAATACGTCATCTACCCCAGGGCTTCCAGCACCGCATCACCGACGACGTCAGGGTCAGGCCACCACCCACATCCAGTGGGGTCGACCAGAACCTGGCGGCAGCAGCAATGCTTCTTCGCGCGATGCTGGAGCCATCAACCATCGAGGGGTGGCGAATCCAGGGAGAGCTCAAGAATCTCCTGGAAGGCGCCGCGGTCCGACGGGCCGAGAGCTCCGCCTCCCGAAGGCAGGGGTACCCCTCGGAACCTCGTGCCGCGACTTCCCGATTCATGCGGGAAGCCTCGGTCTACACCGGGCGCACGCGCAACACCGCGCCTGTGGCCCCGGGTCGCCTCGGCAACGAGCACCATCACCACGACCGTCGGACCCACCTCGATGAGAGGGTGCGCCGAGGCTACCACCCCAGGCGTGGGGGACGCTATGACAGCGGGGAGGATCGGAGTCCCTCGCCCGAACCACCCGGTCCGCAAGCCTTCAGCCGAGCCATCCGACGGGCGCCGTTCCCGACCCGGTTCCGACCCCAGACTACTATCACAAAGTACTCGGGGGAGACGAGACCGGAACTGTGGCTCGCGGACTACCGTCTGGCCTGCCAACTGGGTGGAACGGACGATAACAACCTCATCATCCGCAACCTCCCCCTGTTCCTCTCTGACACCGCTCGCGCCTGGTTGGAGCACCTGCCTCCGGGGCAGATCTCCAACTGGGACGACCTAGTCCAAGCTTTCGCCGGCAATTTCCAGGGCACGTACGTGCGCCCCGGGAATTCCTGGGACCTCCAAAGCTGCCGACAGCAGCCGGGAGAGTCTCTCCGGGACTACATCCGGCGATTCTCGAAGCAGCGCAAAGAGCTGCCCAACATCACCGACTCGGATGTCATCAGCGCGTTCCTCGCTGGCACCACCTGCCGCGACCTGGTGAGCAAGCTGGGTCGCAAGACCCCCACCAAGGCGAGCGAGCTGATGGACATCGCCACCAAGTTCGCCTCCGGCCAGGAGGCGGTCGAGGCTATCTTCCGAAAGGACGAGCAGCCCCAGGGCCACCCATCGGAAGATACTCCCGAGGCGTCAACTCAGCGCGGCGCCAAGAAGAAGGGCAAGAAGAAGTCGCAAGCGAAACGCGACGCCGCCGACGCGGACCTTGTCGCCGCCGCCGAGTACAAGAACCCTCGGAAACCCCCCAGAGGTGCCAACCTCTTCGACAAGATGCTCAAGGAGCCGTGCCCCTATCACCAGGGGCCCGTCAAGCACACCCTTGAGGAGTGCGTCATGCTTCGGCGCCACTTCCATAGGGCCGGGCCACCCGCGGAGGGTGGCAAGGCCCGCGACGATGACAAGAAGGAAGATCACCAGGCAGGAGAGTTCCCCGAGGTCCGCGACTGCTTCATGATCTATGGTGGGCAAGCGACGAACGCCTCGGCTCGGCACCGCAAGCAAGAGCGCCGGGAGGTCTGCTCGGTGAAGGTGGCGGCGCCAGTCTATCTAGACTGGTCCGACAAGCCCATCACCTTCGACCGAGACGATCACCCCGACCATGTGCCGAGCCCGGGGAAATACCCGCTCGTCGTCGATCCCGTCATCGGCGACGTCAGGCTCACCAAGGTCCTCATGGACGGAGGCAGCAGCCTCAACATCATCTACGCCGACACCCTCGGGCTCCTGCATGTCGATCTGTCCTCCATCCGGGCAGGCGCTGCGCCCTTCCATGGGATCATTCCCGGGAAGCGCGTCCAGCCCCTTGGACGGCTCGACCTTCCCGTCAGCTTCGGAACACCCTCCAACTTTCGAAGGGAGACCCTGACGTTCGAGGTGGTTGGGTTCCGAGGAACCTACCACGCGGTACTGGGGAGGCCATGCTACGCGAAGTTCATGGCCGTCCCCAACTACACCTACCTGAAACTCAAGATGCCAGGCCCCAACGGGGTCATCACCGTCGACCCACATACAAACACGCGTTCGAATGCGACGTGGAGTGCGTGGAGTATGCCGAGGCCCTCGCCGAGTCTGAGGCCCTCATCGCTGACCTGGAAAGCCTCTCTAGGGAGGTGCCGGACGTGAAGTGTCATGCCGGCAACTTTGAGTCAGCGGAGACGGTTAAGTCCGTCCCCCTCGACCCCAGCGGCGACGCCTCCAAGCAGATCCGGATCGGCTCCGGGCTCGATCCCAAATAGGAAGCAGTGCTCGTCGACTTTCTCCGCGCGAACGCCAACGTCTTCGCGTGGAGTCCCTCGGACATGCCCGACATACCGAGGGATGTCGCCGAGCACTCGCTAGACATCCAAGCTGGAGCCCGACCCGTCAAGCAGCCTCTGCGCCGATTCGACGAGGAGAAGCGCAGAGCCATAGGCGAGGAGATCCACAAGCTAATGGCGGTAGGGTTCATCAAAGAGGTATTCCATCTCGAATGGCTTGCCAACCCTGTGCTTGTGAGAAAGAAAGGGGGGAAATGGCGGATGTGTGTAGACTACACTGGTCTCAACAAAGCATGTCCGAAGGTTCCCTACCCTCTGCCTCGCATCGACCAAATCGTGGATTCCACTGCTGGGTGTGAAACCCTGTCTTTCCTCGATGCCTACTCAGGGTATCATCAAATTAGGATGAAAGAGTCCGACCAGCTCGCGACTTCTTTCATCACACCCTTCGGCATGTACTGCTATGTCACCATGCCGTTCGGCTTGAAGAATGCGGGCGCGACGTACCAGCGGTGCATGAACCATGTGTTCGGTGAACACATTGGCCGCACGGTCGAGGCCTACGTCGATGACATCGTAGTCAAGACGAGGAAAGCCTCCGACCTCCTTTCTGACCTTGAAGCGACATTCCGATGTCTCAAGGCGAAAGGCGTCAAGCTCAATCCCGAAAAGTGTGTTTTCGGGGTACCCGAGGCATGCTCTTGGGATTCATCGTCTCCGAGCGGGGCATCGAAGCCAACCCGGAGAAGATCTCAGCCATCACCAGCATGGGGCCCATCAAGGACTTGAAAGGCGTACAGAGGGTCATGGGATGTCTCGCGGCTCTGAGTCGCTTCATCTCACGCCTCGGCGAAAGAGGTCTACCTCTGTACCGCCTCTTGAGGAAGGCCGAATGCTTCACTTGGACCCCCGAGGCTGAGGAAGCCCTCGGGAACCTGAAGGCGCTCCTCACAAAGGCGCCTATCTTGGTGCCCCCAGCTGCCGGAGAAGCCCTCTTGGTCTACGTCGCCGCGACCACTCAGGTGGTTAGCGCCGCGATTGTGGTCGAGAGGCAAGAAGAGGGGCATACATTGCCCGCTCAGAGGCTAGTCTACTTCATCAGCGAGGTACTGTCCGAAACCAAGATCCGCTACCCACAAGTTCAGAAGCTGCTGTACGCGGTGATCCTAACGCGGCGGAAGCTGCGTCACTACTTCGAGTCTCATCCGGTAACTGTGGTGTCATCCTTCCCCCTGGGGGAGATCATCCAGTGCCGAGAGGCCTCGGGTAGGATTGCAAAGTGGGCGGTGGAAATCATGGGCGAGACAATCTCGTTCGCTCCTCGGAAGGCCATCAAGTCCCAGGTCTTGGCGGACTTTGTAGCTGAATGGGTCGACACCCAGCTACCGACGGCTACGATCCAACCGGAGCTCTGGACCATGTTCTTCGACGGGTCGCTGATGAAGACAGGAGCCGGCGCAGGCCTACTCTTCATCTCGCCCCTCGGGAAGCACCTACGCTACGTGCTACGCCTCCATTTCCCGGCATCCAACAATGTGGCTGAGTACGAAGCTCTGGTCAACGGGTTGCGGATCGCCATCGAGCTAGGGGTCCGACGCCTCGACGCTCGCGGTGACTCGCAGCTCGTCATCGACCAAGTCATGAAGAACTCCCACCGCCGCGACCCAAAGATGGAGGCCTACTGCGATGAGGTTCGGCGCCTGGAAGACAAGTTCTATGGGCTCGAGCTCAACCACATCGCTCGGCGCTACAACGAGACTGCGGACGAGCTGGCTAAAATAGCCTCGGGGCGAACGACGGTTCCCCCGGACGTCTTCTCCCGGGATCTGAATCAACCCTCCGTCAAGATCGACGACACGCCCGAGCCCGAGGCACCCTCGGCCCAGCCCGAGGTACCCTCGGATCATTCCGAGGCACCCTCCGCTCGGCCCGAGGCATCCTCGGTTCAACCCGAGGTACCCTCGGCCCCCGAGGGCGAGATGCTGCACGTCGAGGGGGAGCAAAGCGGGGTCATGCCTGATCAAAACTGGCAGACCCTGTACCTGCAATATCTCCACCGAGGAGAGCTACCCCTCGACCGAGCCGAGGCTCGGCGGGTGGCGCGGCGCGCCAAGTCATTCGTCTTGCTGGGTGATGAGAAGGAGCTCTACCACCGCAGCCCCTCCGGCATCCTCCAGCGATGCATCTCCATCGTCGAAGGTTAGGAACTCCTTCGAGAGATACACTCGGGGGCTTGTGGCCATCACGCAGCGCCTCGAGCCCTTGTTGGGAATGCTTTCCGACAAGGCTTCTACTGGCCGACGGTGGTAGCCGACGCCACTAGAATTGTCCGCACCTGCGAAGGGTGTCAGTTCTACGCAAGGCAGACCCACCTGCCCGCTCAGGCTCTGCAGACGATACCCATCACCTGGCCTTTTGCTGTGTGGGGTCTGGATCTCGTCGGCCCCTTGCAGAAGGCACCTGGGGGCTACAGGCACCTGCTGGTCGCCATCGACAAATTCTCCAAGTGGATCGAGGTCCGACCCCTGAACAGCATCAGGTCCGAGCAGGCGGTGGCGTTCTTCACCAACATCATCCATCGCTTCGGGGTCCCGAACTCCATCATCACCAACAACGGCACCCAGTTCACCGGCAGAAAGTTCCTGGACTTCTGCGAGGACCACCACATCCGGGTGGACTGGGCCGCCGTGGCTCACCCCATGTCAAATGGGCAAGTAGAGCGTGCCAACGGCATGATTCTACAAGGGCTCAAGCCTCGGATCTACAACTACCTCAACAAGTTCGGCAAGCGATGGATGAAGGAACTCCCCTCGGTGGTATGGAGTCTGAGGACAACGCCGAGCCGAGCCACGGGCTTCACGCCGTTCTTCCTAGTCTACGGGGCCGAGGCCATCTTGCCCACAGACTTAGAATACAGTTCCCTGAGGACGACGGCCTACACCGACCAAAGCAACCGAGCTAGCCGAGAAGACTCGCTGGACCAGCTGGAGGAGGCTCGGGACAAGGCCTTACTACACTCGGCGCGGTACCAGCAGTCCCTGCGACGCTACCATGCCCGAGGGGTCCGGTCCCGAGACCTCCAGGTGGGAGACCTGGTGCTTTGGCTGCGACAAGACGCCCGAGGGCGGCACAAGCTCACGCCCCCCCGGGAGGGGCCGTTCGTCATCGCCAAAGTTCTGAAGCCCGGAACGTACAAGCTGGCCAACAGTCAAGGCGAGGTCTACGACAACGCTTGGAACATCCAACAGCTACGTCGCTTCTACCCTTAAGATGTTTTCAAGTTGTTCATATACCTCGCACCCAGCAAAAGTTTAGTCGTCAAGGAAGGGTTGGCCTCGCCTCGGCAAAGCCCGACCCTCCTTCGGGGGCTAAAAGGGGGGGAACCCCCTCTGCATCGAAATTTTCCTCGAAAAAAGATCTTTTCTGCCAGAAGGTCTTTCGGGCTGTTTGACTACTTCGAAAGTGGATCCTGAAAACGATGGAGTACACGTAAGCAGCCAAGGCTGACCGAGCCGAGGGACTCCTACGCCTCCGGGATACGGATACCTCGCTCATCACCTTCTGCGATAAGTAACTCACGTTCGGATAAGTGATTCCGCGGACCGAACAAGTCTACACGTTCAGAAGCTCTTATGCCGAAGCGATCCTTCGAGCCTTCTCGACTGCGTCGGTGACAGAGCCCCATGGATGGGTAAGAGTGCGCGTAAGCGGCAAGGCCGACCGAGCCGAGGGACTCCTACGCCTCTGGGATACGGATACCTCACTCATCACCTTCGCCATAATGACCGCGTCAAAAAAGGTACGACGAAAGCCTCCAAGCGAGTGCTAACACTCCCTTCGAGGCTCGGGGGCTACTGTCGGGGACCATAATTAGGGGTACCCTCAAGGCTCCTAATTCTCAGCTGGTAACCCCCATCAGCACAAAGCTGCAAAGGCCAGATGGGTACGATTAAGTCAGGGATCAGTCCATTCCAGGGACTCGATCACGCCTCGCCCGAGCCTAGCCTCGGACAAGGGCAGCCGACCCCGGAGGACTTCCATCTCGCCTGAGGCCCCCCTCCAGCGGCGAACATATTTCCGGCTCGCCCGAGGCCCTGCCTTCGCCAAGAAGCAACCTTGACCAAATTGCCGCACCGACCGACCAAATCGCAGGAGCATTTAATGCAAAGGTGGCCTGACACCTTTATCCTGACACGCGCCCCCCCAGCCGGCAGAGCCGAAGTGACCGCCGTCACTTTGCCGCTCCACTGACCGGCCTGACAGAAGGACAGCGCCACCTGCGCCACTCCGACTGCGGTGCCACTTGACAGAGTGAGACTGACAGGCAGTCAGGCCCGACCAAAGGCACCATAGGAAGCTCCGCTTCGCCCGACCCAGGGCTCGGACTCGGGCTAAGTCCCGGAAGACGGCGAACTCCGCTCGACCCAGGGCTCGGACTCGGGCTAAGTCCCGGAAGACGGTGAACTCCGCCCGACCCAGGGCTCGGACTCGGGCTAAGTCCCGGAAGACGGCGAACTCCGCCCGACCCAGGGCTCGGACTCGGGCTAAGTCCTGGAAGACGGCGAACTCCGCCCGACCCAAGGCTCGGACTCGGGCTAAGTCCCGAAAGACGGCGAACTCCGCTCCGCCCGACCCAGGGCTCGGACTCGGGCTAAGTCCCGGAAGACGGCGAACTCCGCTCCGCCCGACCCAGGGCTCGGACTCGGGCTCAGCCCCGGAAGACGGCGAACTCCGCTCCGCCCGACCCAGGGCTCGGACTCGGGCTCAGCCCCAGAAGACGACGAACTCCGCTCCGCCCGACCCCAGGGCTCGGACTACGCCCCGACCTCAGCCGACGGTCTCCGCCTCGCCCGACCCAGGGACTCGGACCCGACCTCGGCCACGGAAGACTGACTTGACCTCGGCTTCGGAGGAGCTTCCACATCGCCCAACCTAGGGCGCAGACCAGCCACGTCAACAGGAGGCGCCATCATCACCCTACCCCGAGCTGACTCGGGCCGCAGGGAACAAGACCGGTGTCCCATCTGGCTCGCTCCGCCAGATAGGTAATGATGGCGCCCCGCATACTCTGTGACGACTGCGGCTCTCAGCCCCCTTACGGAAGCAAGAGGACGTCAGCAAGGACCCAACCGCTCCGACAGCTGTCCCTCCGTCAGGCTCCAGCACTCCTCCGACGGCCACGACATCACACCAGCAGGGTGCCAAAATCTCTCCGGCTGCCACGACGGCATGTACTTAGGGCGCTAGCTCTCCTCCGCTAGACATGTAGCACTCTGCTATACCCCCCGTTGTACACCTGGATCCTCTCCTTACGCCTATAAAAGGAAGGACCAGGGCCCTCTTAGAGAGGGTTGGCCGCGCGGGGACGAGGACGAGACAGGAGCTCGCTTGAGGCCGCTCGCTCCCTCTCCCGCGTGGACGCTTGTAACCCCCTACTGCAAGCGCACCCGACCTGGGCGCGGGACGAACACGGAGGCCGCGGGATTCCCACCTCTCTCACGCCGGTCTCCGGCCGCCTCGCTCTCCCCCCTTCGCGCTCGCCCTCGCGCTCGACCCATCTGGGCTGGGGCACGCGGCGACATTCACTCGTCGGCTCAGGGACCCCCCCGGTCTCGGAACGCCGGCAATATGAAACATATATAATCTCCAGAACGCAAAACAGTAAGTAAATAAACTGATCATACCCTCCCATGCGCTCTGATGATCCAGATCCTTGGCCAGCTTCTTTTGTCATGTTGGAGATGTTTTGGGCAGTCGCGAAGACGCTTCCCAAAAACCTAATTGCCGATCCCCCGTGCAAGATATCGAACGACACCGGCTTCGGAGGCACATGCCCTCTCGCTTCTCTATGCGCGCAGAGTCACGAGATGGAAATACCCTCACTCGGCGGCTGGACTGTGATTCTGAAAGTGTTTTCTCGTGTGTACCGAGTGACAGGGGTGCTCCTCTATTTAACCTCTCGCAGAGGGAAGCTGAAGGAGAAAGGTCTCGACGAGTCACGCCAAAGGTCGGTCAGCTCTCGCCAAGTCATACCATGAGTCGGCTAGCTGAAGGAGAAGGGTCACTCGACTGACGAAGAGACAAGCAACTGAAAGGTTAACGCGGTTAGTGAGTGCTAAAAATTAACACAACCACGCCTCGCCCGCTCGCCCGCTCGCCCGCCTGCCACGCCCGGCCCGGCCGGCAGCGGCGGCGCGCGCGCGCGTGTGGCACGCCCTTGACCATTTCTTGACTTCTCAAATTAGGTGGAATAATTCCCACCATATAAGTCAAGCCAACAGACCCTTGGACTTCCAATATGGTACTATTGGTATTCTCCACCATTACACACCATAGAGTTTATTCAATAAATGGGCCAAGCCCATAAAAGATCCAACAATCTATGCTCTCCAGCAACGTATTCTAAACGGTCCTCTAAATTTAGAGGACGCTGTTGGATTCTCTATATATAGAGTTTCTCTAAACGGTCCTCTATCCATTTAAATACTTTTAAATAACCGGTTTAACAAAACTAAAATATATATAATACATTTGAGAGTATGACAAATACATATGTAAAAAAATAAAAAATAAAAAAATATCTCTAATATAGGTATTTGCGTATAGAGGATGTGATTTAGAGTATGTTGTTAGAGAGAAATGATATATAGAGGATGAAATCTTTTAAACAAAACTGTAAAGGACGGATATAGAGGACGTTGCTGGAGACAACCTTAATGAGTTAAAAAAAATATAACGCACCAATACCACCGGTTACACAAGTAGCAATCCGTTTCGGTTTTCTTTAGTTCACCTTCCCGTTCGTGCCCCGAGATCTCTCCCAAGTCCCAAGCTTGTTGGCTCTTGCCATGGCACGGCCACACAGCCCGCGTCCACCATGGGCTGGGGCTAGCCGGCTCCGACGAGGCCGCACGATCGGTCGTGCATGTGGGTGGCCTGGTCGCCCGCAGGGCCATCCACCACACCTACCAAATTGCCGTGCTCCATGATCGTTGTTTGTCCACATGACTCGGTGCCTTCGCGTCGAGGAGCACCGACGACCCTTCCGTTCATCCACATGTTTTTTTTTAACTTTTACGGAGGAAGACGAGGAGCAAATCTGACCATTACAATTGAAATGTTTTTTTATCTAGAGCTACTGTGTACTTAAACAGTTGTTCGATAGAAGTATACTGAATTTCGGATCCAATAGTAAAACTGTTGTATAGTAAATTTTACGTCTGATTTCACTTTTTTTAATGCCGGAGTGTCCCAGAGTGTGAGATCGATGCGGACGGTGGTGTGTGAGGCTGGGCGAGCTGGATCGATCTGCGGCATCGGCTCGGCTCATGCTTATCCGCTGTAGCCTGGAGCGTGGCTTGGCCTTTTGGCTTCGCGGGACCGTCAAGGAACGGGCGAACAGACGGTCGAAAACGACGGATCATCCAGTGAAGTGAAGCTACTACAGGTACGGGGTATTGCTTTACTGATGAGTGCTAGCCTCATTTTTTCCCCACTACCGTTTTCCAGAATACGATCCTTGTTCGTATCATTAGCGAAAAAAAAAGGTCAGAGTTATGCCTGCCTTTCTCTCAAACTAGCCAGTTGCCTGTTAGAATTATAGGTATTTTCCATATCATTTTAATTTCATAAATTAACATTATGATGATGACATATAAAATATAATTAATCATAGAAATCACTTTCTCAAATATATCCATAACAATATGGATCATGAGAACATAAAACATATGAATTATATAAATCATATAAATACGATAAACATGTAAACTGACTGAACAATTGAAAATAAACAAATAGAAACATAAACAACATGATTGTAAAATTAAAACAAACAGATATAACACATTATAAGGTAATAGAACAGATGAGATAAACTCTTTGCTATATATGAAACAGTACAAACGCATATATAAAACATATATAGTCTGTAGAATGCAAAACAGTAAGGAAATAAACTGATCATACCCTCCCATGCGCTCTGATCCAGATCCTTGTCCGACTTCCTTTGTCATGTCGTAGATGTTTGGGCAGTCGCGTAGACGCTCCCCAAAAACCTAATTGCCGATCCCCCGTGCAAGGTCTCGAACGACACCGGCTTCGGAGGCACCTGCCCTCTCGCTTCTCTGTGCGCGCAGAGTCACGAGATGGAAATACCCTCAGTCGGCGGCTGGACTGTGATTCTGAAAGTGGTGTGTTCGCGTGTACCGAGTGACAGGGGTGCTCCTCTATTTAACCTCTCGCAGAGGGAAGTTGAAAAAGAAAGGTCGCCGAGTCACGCCAAGAGTCGGCCAGCTCTCGCCGAGTCATGCCATGAGTCGGCCAGCACTCGCCGAGTCACGCCATAAGTCGGCCAGCTGAAGGAGAAGGGTCACTCGGCTGGCTGACAAAGAGACAGAGTCACACGGCTGACGAAGAGACAGGGTCACTCGGCTGAAGTACGCGGTTAGTGAGTGCTAAAAATTAACACAACCACACCACGCCCGCTCGCCTGCCTGCCTGCCTGCCTGCCTCGCCACGCCACGCCACGCCCGGCCCGGCCCGGCCGGCGGCGGCGGCGGCGCGCGCGCGCGTGTGGCACGCCCTTGTCCATTTCTTGACTTCTCAAGTTAAGTGGAATAAATCTCACCATATAAGTCAAGGCAAAAGACCCTTGGACTTCCAATGTGGTACTATTGGTATTCTCCACCATTACACACCTTAGAGTTTATTCAATAAATGGGCCAAGCCCATAAAAGATCCAACAATCCCCACCAAACTCTAGGGTTTGTAATGATGAAGTATCAGAATCACAATCCTTTGATATACCAGTTTTCGATGGAGACTGTTAAGTTGAACATCCATCTAGAATAAGAGTTTCACTCATTCACAACTGAACAATGGACTATGCCTTGAATTGACAGTTTTGTGCGAAATAAGATTCACTCAAATCCTTTGTTGATACTAGGCTGCAAAAGGGTATTCCCGCTGTTTAGAAGCATATAAGTCACACTTCAGTGCCTTTCATGAGTATTTAGGGATTACCCAAGTCCCATAGACTGTGACTAGCAGTCTGACTCATATAGGTGTATTCCTCAAAAGATGTTCTGTAGGACAACATCTCACCTTTATAAGACTCTTGGAATACATTAAGGTAAATACCATCCTGCCTTACAGATAGGAAAGATGTGCATCAGAAATGAGTTAAGAAAGGGATCTTTCCTCACAACCTACTCCTAGCTTGTTTCTCCACTCTACTTCACGGGATCTCCGATCACATAGAGCAGGTTACCACTAGAGTAGATCTCATATGGGTCTCATACCCATTTCCCTCGATGCACTATCTATCACATTGCGTGATAGACCCTTAGTGAATTGATCTGCCAGATTGTTCGATGTGTGAACATAATCCACAGTTATAACTCCGGAGTTTTTCAACTTTCTGACAGATTTCAATCTCCTCTTAACATGCCTTGTAGACTTCATGTTATTCCTAGAACTGTTAACCTTTGTAATCACAGTTTGATTGTCACAGTTCATGGAAATAGCCGGTATCGGTTTTTCAACTACCGGTAAGTCCAATAGGAAATCACGAAGCCACTCGGCCTCAGCCCCAGCAGTGTCTAATGCTGCGAGTTCTGCTTCCATTGTAGACTTCGTTAAGATAGTCTGCTTGCAAGACTTCTAGGAAACAGCGCCACCTCCAAACAGAAACACATATCCGCTTGTGGCATAAAGTTCATCAGCATCAGAAATCCAGTTGGCATCACAATAGCCTTCCAGCACTTTTGGGTTTCCGGTATAATGAATATCGTATGTCATAGTACCTTTCAAATACTGCAACACTCTCTCAAGAGCACGCCAGTGATCATCTCCTGGTTTCGACACAAACCGACTTAGCTTACTCACAGCATAAGAGATGTCTGGCCTTGTTGCACTTGCAAGGTACATGAGCGAGCCAATGATCTGGGAGTATGTCAATTGATCCCTTGCTATTCTCCGATTCTTTCTTAATAGCACACTGGGGTCATAAGGTGTTGGAGCAGGATCACAGTCACTAAAACCAAAGCGACTCAATACCTTTTCCACATAATGGGATTGTAACAAAGTTACCCCACCATCAGCTTCTCTAACAAGCTTGATGTTTAGAATGACATCAGCTTCTCCCAAATCTTTCATCTCGAAATTGCTCGATAGAAGATTTTTAACTTCCTCAATCACATTGAGATTTGATCCAAAGATCAAGATGTCATCAACATAAAGGCACAGCATAACAGACTCACCCCCACCATACCGATAGTATACACACGTGTCAGATTCATTTACAACAAAGCCAGCTGCTGTAAGAGTATTATCAAACTTTTCATGCCATTGCTTAGGTGCTTGTTTTAGGCCATACAATGATTTTATCAACCTGCACACCTTGTTCTCTTGACCATCCGCAATAAACCCTTCTGGCTGATCCATATAGATCTCCTCATCCAACTCTCCATTTAGGAAAGCTGTCTTAACATCCATCTGATGAATGATAAGACCATAAGAGGCTGCCACGACTATTAATGTGCGAATTGTAGTCAATCGAGCCACTGGTGAGTAGGTATCAAAGAAATCTTCACCCTCCTTTTGGGTATATCCTTTGGCCACAAGCCTTGCCTTGTACCTCTCGATTGTACCATCAGGCCTAAGCTTTTTCTTGAAGATCCATTTGCAACCTATAGGTTGACAACCATAAGGACGGTCAACGACCTCCCAAGTTCCATTAGACATAATAGATTCCATCTCACTTCTTACTGCTTCCTTCCATAAGTCAGCATCAGGAGAGGAATATGCCTCACTAATGGTAGTTGGTGTGTCTTCCACAAGGTACACTATAAAGTCATTACCAAAGGATTTTGCAACCCTCTGTCTCTTGCTCTTTCGAGTGACTATAGTGTCATCCTCCTCAGGGATGTGCACGTGAGAATCCTCAGCATGATCTAAAGGAATCGACAGTTCGTGCTCATGGGGAATTATAGTCTCATGACTTGTATCACTAGGTGTATTCTTCATGGGAAACTCATTCTCAAAAAATGTTGCGTCTCTTGATTCCATGATAGTATCAACATACATATCAGGCACATCAGATTTTATAATTAAGAACCTATACCCAGTGCTGTGAAAAGAGTACCCAAGGAATATACAGTCAACAGTTTTAGGCCCAAGTTTACGCTTTTTGTTGATTGGCACATTCACTTTAGCCAAGCAACCCCAAGTGCGCAAATACGAGAGATTTACTCTTCTCTTTTCCCATTCCTCAAATGGAGTGATCTCTTTGTTCTTTGTTGGAACTCTATTCAGGACATGACATGCTGTCAAAATCGCCTCACCCCACCATGCCTTGGATAATCCCGCTGTACTCAACATGGCATTCACCAAATCTGTTAGAGTGCGGTTTTTCCTTTCAGCAATCCCATTGGGTTGTGGTGAGAATGGCGGTGTCCTTTCATGAATAATACCATGTTCCACGCAGAACTCATCGAACACATTAGAGAAATATTCTCCACCTCGGTCGGACCTTAAACGTTTTATTTTCCTCTCAAGTTGGTTCTCTACTTCAGCTTTGTAGGCCTTAAAATAATTGAACGCTTCATCTTTTGTTTTTAAGAGATACACATAGCAAAATCTAGTGGAGTCATCTATAAAAGTGAGAAAGTATCTTTTACCACCTTTGGTCAAAATTCCATTCATCTCGCACAGATCAGAATGAACAAGTTCTAGAGGTGCCAAACTCCTCGCCTCAGCAACCTTGTGAGGCTTGCGAGGTTGTTTTGATTCAACACACACATGGCAATTAGACTTTTTGACCAAATTAAATTTAGGAATTAAATTTATATTTGCTAACCGCATAAGACAGCCAAAGCTTGCATGACAAAAACGTGAATGCCATAAATCTGACTCATCAGAAAAATGAACAGAATTCACCAGTTTATTACACACATCATGCAGTGATAAGCGGAACAACCCTCCGCAGTCATATCCTTTACCAACAAAAGTACCATGTTTCGACACAACACATTTATTTGACTCAAGAACAACTTTGTAGCCATCTCGACATAGCGTAGAAGCACTAACGAGATTCTTCTTGATAGAGGGCACATGCTGCACGCTCTTCAATGGCACCGTCTTTCCCGAAGTAAACTTCAGAATGACCGTACCAACACCAAGAACATGAGCACGCGACCCATTTCCCATTAACAAGGCGCCAGACCTCCCGACCTGGTAGGAGGAGAACATAGAGGCATCAGCACACACATGAATATTTGCACCACTGTCCATCCACCACTCAGGTGAATTACAAACTGAGAGAACAAATGGTAAAGAATTACCATACCCAGATGTTACATCTCCAGTTTCAGTGGTTACAACATTAGCTGATTTCTTGTCCTGAGTGAACTTGCGATCAGGGCACTCTCTAGCCCAATGTTGATCACTGCCACAGACAAAGCAACCTCCCTTTCCCTTGTTATTGTTGTTCTTCTTTTTAAACTGTGCTGTATGAACAGGTTTATTTGCGTTCTCTGGTTTGTTTTGGTTTTTCTTCTTGTTAAACTTGCGGAAGTTTCTCTTCTGCACCACATTAGCAGTAGAGGTCTCCACACCTTTTCCATTGTCCTTTGATCTAGCTCTTTCCTCAACATCAAGAGTACCAATGAGCTCCTCCACATTGAACTCTTGTCTCTTATGTTTGAGAGAGGTAGCAAAGTCCTTCCAAGAAGGTGGCAACTTGGCGATTATGCCACCAGCCACAAACTTGTCAGGCAAAGGACAAGGAAAAAGTTCGAGTTCCTTAGCTAGTGCCTGAAACTCATGAGCCTGTTCCACTACAGATCGGTTCTCAACCATCTTGTAGTCATACAACTGCTCCATGAGATACAGCTCGCTACCAGCGTCAGTAACTCCAAACTTTCCAACAAGAGCATCCCACAGCTCTTTCCCCGTGGGAAGGATGATATAGCTTTTCTGGAATTTTGTGTCAAGTGCGCTAATCACTGCACCTCGAAAGAGGTTGTCTTCAGCCTTAAACTTAGCCTCATCCTCAGGAGGTAAGTTGGCAGGCTTGCCCTCAGCGGCATGAAAACAAGACATTGCAGTTAGCCACAATTCCATCTTAGCTTTCCATATCAAGAAGTTTTTACCATCAAAAGGATCAGGCTTTAGCACAGCAGCAAAACCTCTGACAGAAAAATGCCTAACATTAGGTTTTTGGATTGTTAGAATTATAGGCATTTTCCATATCATTTTAATTCCATAAATTAACATTATGATGATGACATATAAAATATAATTAATCATAGAAATCACTTTCTCAAATATATCCATAACAATATGGATCATGAGAACATAAAACATATGAATTATATAAATCATATAAATACGATAAACATGTAAACTGACTGAACAATTGAAAATAAACAAATAGAAACATAAACAGCATGATTGTAAAATTAAAACAAACAGATATAACACATTATAAGGTAACAGAACAGATGAGATAAACTCTTTGCTATATATGAAACAGTACAAACGCATATATAAAACATATATAGTCTGTAGAATGCAAAACAGTAAGGAAATAAACTGATCATACCCTCCCATGCGCTCTGATCCAGATCCTTGTCCGACTTCCTTTGTCATGTCGTAGATGTTTGGGCAGTCGCGTAGACGCTCCCCAAAAACCTAATTGCCGATCCCCCGTGCAAGGTCTCGAACGGCACCGGCTTCGTAGGCACCTGCCCTCTCGCTTCTCTGTGCGCGCAGAGTCACGAGATGGAAATACCCTCAGTCGGCGGCTGGACTGTGATTCTGAAAGTGGTGTGTTCGCGTGTATCGAGTGACAGGGGTGCTCCTCTATTTAACCTCTCGCAGAGGGAAGTTGAAGGAGAAAGGTCGCCGAGTCACGCCAAGAGTCGGCCAGCTGAAGGAGAAGGGTCACTCGGCTGGCTGACAAAGAGACAGAGTCACACGGCTGACGAAGAGACAGGGTCACTCGGCTGAAGTACGCGGTTAGTGAGTGCTAAAAATTAACACAACCACACCACGCCCGCCCGCGCGCCTGCCTCGCCACGCCCGGGCGGCGGCGGCGGCGGCGCGCGCGCGCGTGTGGCACGCCCTTGTCCATTTCTTGACTTCTCAAGTTAAGTGGAATAAATCTCACCATATAAGTCAAGGCAAAAGACCCTTGGACTTCCAATGTGGTACTATTGGTATTCTCCACCATTACACACCTTAGAGTTTATTCAATAAATGGGCCAAGCCCATAAAAGATCCAACATTGCCACATTCGAGGATAATACTAGCTTTCGCCGACGTCGTTATCGTTTTCGCTTTAGGCGCGAAACCGACAGGCAATAATGGGGGTACGATCGAGCTAGCGTAAGAAACTTTCCACCACCGTAGGTCGGACCGGAGCCATTGTTTAGCTGCGCTGCGTACTGCTACTCTGCTAGGCGTTTGCAATCGAACTATCGAAGGCACAGACAGACAGGCAGACGTGTCCAGCGGTGATGATGCGGCGGCGGCCACGACGGCCAGCCGTTTACGCGACGGCGCGTCGAGAGCTGGCTGGCCGGGGCCCAGGCCCAGCCCCAGGCCCGGCCCCCAGCGTGTGCGTGTACGATAATGAGTGAGGCCGTGGTCCCGGGGGTGGCTTGATGTGCCATTATTCCCCATCGATTACAAGCGTCGAGTTCGGTTTTGGTTCCATTCAGTGCATGGATAAATGACCCCACATCCTCTTTTTCTTTGGACGCTGAATGACCCCCCACATTTCTCACTTTCTTGTCCTCGGACAAGTTTAGCGTGACGACTTTTGTTTGCTTGGTTTACTTGCAAGCAAAACTAGCGGTGAGTTAAAGTAGGATTCCATGTATACAGGGAAAGCTCTCAAGATGTAAAGCGCTCCTAACCAAGAAAAAGGCGCCGTCGCTTAACGTACACACCCTTTTGCTGATACTCCTCTCTTTCGGTGCGCGAGAACCAGGAGGTGGCCTGGCCGAGTGGCGGAACTGGGGATGCGTTGCAGGTAGAAGACTACTACACCTGTCAAGAGCGCTCTGGCTTTCAGAGCGAGACTGAACAATCTGTGCTCCTTTTTCTGCTGCAGATTATGTTTCAGATCATGGTTCTTCTTGCTTCATTTACCAAAACACAAGCGCGCACAAACAACATATCATGGTTCGGCGTCGGGTGTCTCATCTCTGGATCTGAAACTTCCTGGAGTCTGAAGACCGTCAGTGATGGTTGACACGGATGATTGGACCGTGGAAAGGAACGGAGGGACTCGGCGCATTTGGTCGCACTCCCGGCTGTCTGATTAGCATTTGCCACTGTTGGTTGATGCTCTAGACTCTAGAGTTGCGAGAGAGATTGGTTGCCAATTCAATTCAAATCCTGTGTGTTGGACAACACAGCACCAGGTTGGCCCGAAATTCTCCGGGACTGAGAATCTGTGTGTGGACAGCTGTTACAGCAATGGGTGGCCGCACCACCGGATCCACGGAACATCTGGAGCCTTGGCGCTTTCCCGTTGAAGCAGCAGAAATATTTTGTGGCACACTGCACAGGTTGGAAAAAGTTCGCGTGCTTGGGTTGGGTGTGTCCTTGCGAGACGGAAACCGTGCAGAGGAACGGAGCCGTCCACCGGTCCACGGATGTACCGAACCCGAGCAGCTGCCCTGGGTGACCTGACTGACCTGAGCGAGCAGCCAGAAAGCATGGCTGGCACTGGCAGGACAAAAAGCGGGCCCAAATCATGCATCGACACGCCTAGCTCATCGACAAAAAATTAATCCGCGGAAAGATTCACAACTCCACAAACTTGGAAGACGGAATCTACCTATGCACAAGAGGGATCTAATCTCCTAGCCTTTTTTTGGGGGGTGGCCGCTTTACTCATTTTGCCTATGTACAATTGGGAGAGCCTTGGGTTTCTTCTCTGCCTCGCGGCTGCTGCTGTCCGTCCCCGTCCCTCCGACGGAACGGAAGCAAGCAAGCGTCGATGGATCCAGGCGTTCGCAGGCAGACGCGCATTCCCCACGGCCCACGGGGAAACTGGCCGGCGGTGGTGAGCTCTCACTGGTAGCCGCCCAGGCCGGTGAGCAGCAGCTCGTGCGGCCGCAGCAGCGTCGGGGAGGGCACGGGCGCCAGCGGCGCGCCGAGGTAGGAGAAGTCGAAGTCGGAGGCGTCGGGGACGCCGGCGGCGGCGGCCCAGAGCGCGCCGGCCATCTCGTCGGGGATGAGCGGCGCGCGGCAGAGCGGGCACGTGCGCTGGTCGTGCTCCATCCAGCGGTCGAGGCAGGCCCGGTGGAAGACGTGGCGGCAGTTGCTGAGCCGCCGCACCTCGTCGCGGCCGCCGATGCCGCTCAGGCACACCGCGCAGTCTCCGCCGACGCGCGCCGCGGCGGGCTCCGGCTCCAGCTCCAGCTCGTCGAACCGCACCACGGGGAGGACCTCCTCGATGACCATCGCCGGCACCGCCCGGAACTCCGGGCAGCGGTGCTGCTGCAGCAGCAGCAGCATCGCCGCCTGCTGCGGCAGGTCCCGCCCCTGCGCCGCGGCGCCGTGCTGCTGCTGCTGGTGGTCCTGCAGCAGCGCCTGGTGGTCGTCCCCGAGATCCAGCAGGTCGCCGAGGCCCACGGCGTCGAACGCCCATAGGAGGAAGCGGCGGATGTACCCCAGCAGCAGCAGGAGGTGGAGCAGCTGCTTCGGGAGCACCAGCTCCGAGTAGCCCACCGGGAAACCCATGCCTGCCGCGACCGGGGCAGCGCTTGTCCGGATTTGCGCCTGGTTTCCCTGGGCGTGTCCGGGCTTGCGGTGGTGGGAGGGGGAAGGTGGGGGCGACGCGATGTGCCTGGTGCTTCTTGCGGATATGCCGATATGGCGCGGTGGCTGGCGATGCGTGGACGGGAGAGGCGAAGCGGGCGCGGTGGCTATATAAAGCGCGAGGAGGGATGGGTGATGCGGGGCCGCATATCGTGCATTCGTACTGGTGGGCTGGCTGGTGCCCCCCCACTGCCCCGTGCCGTGCCGTGCCTCCCTCGTGTGAGCCCAGCGCCCGAGCGGCAGACCCACCCCGGACCCGGATTCCATCGCTCCCCTCCTCAACGCAGGCAGGGAGGGAATAGGGATTTCGTATTGGCCACTCGGCACGCGCCCGGTGGTCCGCTCGCCCCCGCCGTACCTACCCGCACACTACTGCCCTGCCGCTGCCGGAGCGGTGCAATGCACGGTTCGCTAAAGGCAGACGAAGCACCTGTGCGTGCGGTGCGTGCATCTCTCCACCTCCCACGGACCACACACGTACTAGTGTACTACCTGCAGGCTGTAGATACTAACAGTAACAGTCCGCCATTACTACCAGGCCGGCCGGAAGGGGTCAAAACTTGTCAGCAGTCTACGCGTCAGCGACGCCATGTCCATTTGCGTGCGTGGAGTGAGCTCCAGCTATTCAAAAGTTTGAAGCCTCCCTCCGTGTCCGTGGACGGGGGAGAGCTCTTTCTCCTTTCTTTTGGACACGTAGGACGAGAACTGACGGCCAGTTTATCTCTTGTTGCACCTCTCGCGACGCACAATTAAAAGCTCCCGTCCCTGTACCGAGGACAGGGAGATCTCGCAAAAACTTGGCTAGCGCGCGGTGAAAAAGAAAAATAAAAGAAAGGGATGGTTCCACGAAGGTTCTTGGATCCTTTTGCTTCTCGACCACGAGAGGAAAGGGACGGGGGGAAAGGACGCAAACGCAAGTTGCCGGGTGACTCGGTCGAGTGCTTTGTCTCGTTCTGGCCCCTCGCGCGGGGGGAAGTCTCGCTCGCATTGCTGGCCGCCCCTGCCGTCTGCTCAATGCTCATCATGCATCGCATGGCGCCGTGGGTTCACGCACCGCTTCTTTTTTTTTTTAGGTTGCTTTTGCCTGATATTTTACGACGCCCGTTTCTCTCAGCGCACTTGGGCTTGCATCATGCCCGATCTTTCTGTGTACGTGCGGGTCTCTAGTTTATATAGGCCCGCCAAGTCAAAAGAGGACGGCACGCGTTGGTTTCTGCTTTACGTTGCTGGTGTGGAATTTGCTGCGGCTCATGTCACCCCGGACATCTCTTGGAAAGCCAAAGTTAGTAGTAGTAGTAGTAGAAAAAGGCAGACTCACCACATCACTATATCTTGTTTGGCTTCGCAGCAGTGGATTAGTTAACTTCGGCGGGGTCAGTGTTTTCAGACGTCGCTAGAGACACCCGAGATCATGCAAGTTACATTAGTGATACGTAGTTAGCATTACGAGACTGTTTGAATGATAGACTACACTTCGCAGAGAGTGAAGTTTGAATATGCAGACGTGGATGAGTAATAAGCTGCTGGAGATAGTCTAATCTGTGTGCCCTACAAAGCTACATAAGCATAGCAAAACTAATCAAAGCGCTTATGGATTATGGACGGGCCCAGTACAGAAAGTGCCCCCTATCCCTGCGGTCCAACTCCAACTACCAGCAGTGCGGACGCGCTAATCGTCTTTTCCGTGCTGCGCCCAGGTGATGTGAAGGTCGGACGATGCTTTGTTTAATCTCAGCCCGTCGGTGCAAATTTTTTTTTGGTCATTCACAAAAAAGCGCCCGTCGGTTCCGCATAGTTAGCTGCCGCTCGGAGTACTGGTCAAACAGTAGCGCGAGGGTCTAAAGACGATCAAGAACAGCAGGTGGATCATTCCCGCCCGCGGCCCGTTCCAAACGATCAGGGAGAGCAGATCCTTTTTTTTGGCCAATAAACAATGGCGGGGGATACCCTGTTCGCTGCATATTAGCATAGTGTCTTGCTATCAAGAAGAAGGGAAAAAACAGCAGAGGATGATGCAACCACAGCCACTCCTTTCTATACCTACCGAGGACAGGCACGCATGTAGACTAGTAGAGAACTAGAGATCACCCACTAACCCCCCCTCCGGTTCAAAAGGCAGGATGGCAGGCCGGCCGGCCGGCCATCCTTATCGCCACCTCGGCTGGCTTTAAAAGCTGGAAAAGAAAACTCGCGCGCCTGATGTAACCGGCTGGATTCTCCGAGAGATTTTGCATCGGCGGCAACCGTGTGCGTGCGTGTCTTCGAGAAGGTCTCAGCTCAGCTCAGCTCGACTCAAGGGCGTTCCAACTTCAGTATGAGCTGACACTTGATGTCTCGATCCATGAGGTGACCAAGATAACTAATGCAGTTCGACACCGTGTCTAGTTCCAGAGTAATTCTGTGGGGGCGACGTCTCGTCCAACTTTTTTGCAAATTGGCCCTTTTTGGGTTTTTTTTTGCACAATTATGCCCCCTGCCAGTTTCATTTCAAAAAATGGACCCTTAGCTCGGCGCCGTCATCATTGGCGCCGAGGCATCGCATGCTGGCGCTACCATCTTTGGCGCCATCAATTTAATACGTGGCAGCTGATGTGGCGAGTTCCAGGGGGTCGGCGCCATAGATCTTGGCGCCGACCCCCTTTGTCGGCGGCAAAAATCCTGTCAGGGGGGTCGGCGCCACAGATCTTGGCGCCGACCCCCTTTATACTGGTCAACGACACCTACCTCGGCGCCAAGATCTACGGCGCCGAGGTACGTGCCTATAAATAGCACCCTACGTCTGGCTTGTTGCTGTGCTCATTACAATTCTTCTAAACTAGAGATATCGTCTGATTTATAGGATGTCTAAGCGTGGTAAATATGCTAAACCAAGGTAAGTTTTGGATCCGCCTTTTATTTTGTGAGTCTATTATATTTCTGATTGTTATAGAGTTTATAAAAATTTAGGAAGGGTCCTTTGACCGGAACTGCCTTCGACCCGCTGCCTTTGCCAAGTGGTGTTCCAGTGCCTATGTGTTTTTGTGGTGATCCTTGTAAGGTCGATAAGTCTGAAGATCATGACACCTATCGACAGAGGTATTGGATGTGTGCTAACTTTGCATTTGAGCCAACTATTGTTCAACGTCGGATGAATTTAATGGTGAGAATAGTCTTGTAATATGTTTACAATTTGTGAATGTTTTTGTAAATGTTTTTTTGCGTACTAATAATTGCATATTTTGTAGACTCCTCCACCGCTATGTGATTTTGAGCAGTGGATTGACACAGAAATATCAGAGAAAGACAAGAAGTGGTTGGAGAATCTTCAAAAGTGGGATGCAGAGGACAAAGAGAGGATGGAAAAAAGACGAGAGGAGCTTGCTGCCGAGCAACAACGTGAAGACGAAGAGAAAATGAGGCGTGTTGCTGAATGCAGGGAAGATAAGGAGAAGAAGCTTGAGCGTGCACGTCGTGCAAAGGAAGCAATGGAGGAGAACCCTGATGCATTTCGCAAAGGCAAATGGCCCCGTTGTACTCAGTAGTATTGGTGTTTTATTTGAAGTTATGTAATAATGAACTTATTATTCGGTATTATGTATTGTCGAATAATGATATTTCGTAATGAATTACCTTCAAATTGATGAAAAATTACATAAATACATAATTGATGAAAACTAGATTTAAAGCAATTCTTGAAGGCGACTTGAAGCAATTGAAATAGATAATCAACACGCTGAAAGCAATTGATACATAAGAGTTTTCTAGTAGTGCTCCCACATTCCAAATTGAGTTGACCCTTCCCCATAGTATCCTCCCATTGTTGGTGTCTGCTGTGGGTGCGGTGGAGACGACGGAGGACCAACATTCTTGTTGTGACAAGGGCAGCAACAATATGGATCTGGGCATACTTGCACCTGTGAAGCACCACCATTGTTTTTGTCTCTTTCTTCCTCATCATTTCTGTTGCTTACTTCTCTCTCTAGATCAAATATCCTATTCTGTAGGTAGGATATGTATTCCGCATGAGGAAAAATCGGACGAGGATCTACCCAACGAGTGAACCCACAATTCTCCTTGACCAATGAATGCTGCATAAATGTTTATAGTTAGTTTCACTGAACAACAAAAGTATTTAGAACAAAGGACTAAAAATTAATTTGTACATATGCATAAGGACATCTGAAGAAACGCCGGCCTCCATCAATTCCACCCTCAACGAACATCTGCACCAAACAATCCTCGCCATGCATGCACTTCGGCCAATCTTCTCTCCTATTATCGTAGGACCTAAGTCTAACCTCTTTGTTGAAATCTTTTTTACTTTGAACTGGAAAGTTAAAAACCGCCTCTTCAAAAAAATCTGGACCAAGAGGGCCATCAAAACACATTGGAGTTAACTTCCCTCCATCCTTTCGTCTCTCATTTACCGCACCCTTGCCCCTAGAAGACCCTGAAGCCATTGTATTGCACAATGAAGCAAATGTACAAAGGATCGTGTATATATAGGCTAAAGGATAGATAGTGTAATAGATTATAAACATCAGATATGTACAAAAACTCTGAAAAGGCTATGTTCTTGTTCTGAAAAGGCTACATGTCCTACGCTAATGTAGGATATAGTTGATTCTGAAAAGGCTATATATACAATCCTGAAAAGGCTATATATATACAATCCTGAAAAGGCTATTTTTACACTCTGAAAAGGCTATATAAACACTCCTGAAAAGGCTACGAAATGGATCTGAAAAGTCTAGATGCTAGTCCAAAAATTAATGCTTCTGAAAAGGCTATGTAATAGTTATGTAAAGGCTACATGACATAACCAACAATTTCAGAAAATTTCGGCAGAGTTTTCTCTGTTTTTTGTCAATCCAACATATACACATAGATAAGCATAACATACAAGTGCATACAATTGTAAACAATTCCAAGCAAGCTCATAAAAGTCTAAACAAGTGCATTACAAGTCCATAGAATTCATACAAGTCCATTAAAATGTCATACAAGCCCGTAGAGGCCAAATGAGTCCATTACAAGTCTATATAATTCATACGTTACATAACAAGTCCATAGAGTCCAAACCAATTCAACGTCTCCTAGTCTTACCCTTGCCTAAAGCATCGGTGCCTGGAGTGTAACGTTGTGGAGAGCGGTGTCGCCTACGATCTTCTGGTTGTAATGGCTGTGTCGAAGGAGCCCCCTGAAGCTGTGAAGGTCCTATCTCGTCGTGATCGTAGTCGAAGCCAGCACCAAGACCTGTGGAGGGCGTTGCTGTGTCGGTACACGATGGTACATGGACGTCATGTGCAACAGTCGTCCTGCAGCCACAGCGAGCAGCAGCTCCACGTAGGCGCCTAGATAAACGCTGCATGCCAAAGACATATTAGTTTACAACATATTCATAACACGCTTAAGGCTATAAACGATGCATGTGGGCTTACCTGTAAGAAGCTGCGCATGCTGCTGTCGCCCACAGTCAAAAGTTGGCGATCAATGTCCTCTACCGACCGTCGCAATGTGTTACCCTGTACAACACAATTTGCATCACACATACAATTTATACATGTCGAGTATTAAAATCGAGTTAAACTTACCACTCGATCTAATATGGGTGCCGCCTCCACTTGGGTTCCCAGTCTAGTGGACAGGTCATACTCCGTTTCTTCATCGTCAGAAGAATCAATGTCGGCGTAGTCTTCCGCTGTCCACTGCTGGCGAAGCTTACAACGAGTCACACCCTGGTACCAAGCTTGGTACCGCCTGTAATCACTGTTGTTGTGCAACTCATCGTTGGAATATACATTCTCAGCACCCGATTCCCAATCATTTATAAATATCAGATGATGTTGACGAAAGTCCGTTATCTTCTTTTGCTTCCGCCGGTCAAATCTACACACAAATCATATCATATAAAGAACACAAAGTTAAGAATGATTGATGTTATAAATTGCAAACTGGATTTATAGATTGCGAACTTACTTGTGTAGCTCCTTTGAAGTAGGAACATCTTCAACCGGCCATAGCTGGTTCCTACCAAACTGTCTTTGAACCCTGTGAGGTAGGTGCCACTCAACACACCAGAAACAGACCAAAGGACATTGCATCATATAGATTTCATCTTCACTGCTGCATACTACACTAAAGATCATCCCAGCATACTCAGGTGCGTTGTATGGCTGCCATGTGACCTGAAACAAAAATGAAGCAATCTATGTTTAGTATAATAAAACAAATTTCATAATGATAAGATATACATGTTGAGTACTTACGCTAGAGGCTGAAAGGGTGTCAAACTCGTTAACATACTCCATGTATGCCCTCTTAGCTCTCGCAAAAGGAGCTGCCACCTGGTCCCAAATATAAGCATACGTCGGTCGAAGACGTGCATTTCCATAAATCATCCATGGCCAGGGTCTAGGCTGGAAAACACGTGGTCGACCAACTGGTATGCGAAACCTGCAAAATGAAATTTATGTTAGTAAGTAATATAGCCTTATTAAATAAAATTTTGAAGACGTCGGTCGAAGACGTACCACATCCATATCTGCAGGAGGTAGACGCAACCGCCTATAGACGAAGAGGAGGACGTACGACGGCAAGCCTCACAAAGCTGCCGGTACAAAAAAGAAAGCACAGCGGAGCCCCAACTGTAGTGTCCAGCTGTATCCCAGTCGGTGAGACATGGGATGTACATCCAGGACGCACAGTCTCCTGTGGCGTCTGGGAAGAGGACACAACCAAACATGTGCAGGATCCAAGCTCGACAATAGAACTGGACTGTAGCCTCATCAGCATCAGCAGGGCACACACCAAAAGACTGACGGAGCCATGTGATGCCTACTCCAGCAGTCCTTTCAACGCCCTCAGCAGGAAGCTCTCTACCAAGAAAGGCCTCAACTCTAGCCCTCCAACTGTCAGGGTCACATTGGCCTGTCACTGCTCTGCCACCAACATCGAGTCCAAGTATCTTCTGTGTATCCTCTAATGTGACTGTCATCTCACCAAAAGGAAGATGAAAAGTATGTGTCTCAGGCCGCCACCTACATAATTAAAAAAAATTAGTGTAAACGAGCTCAATGATTAAAGAATATTTTTACAAAATCCTAACAATACCTGTCCACAAGTGCAGTAATGGCCGCCGAATCAATAGTAGGCAACCCGCGTCGTAACTGGTACGATATTACATCTAGACCTGCTCGTCTGAGGTAATTAGTGTACCTGTCGTCGAACACCATGTCTTGGAACCCATTGTGTGTCCTAGAACGAAGCGTTGCTAGGTCCTACACGGAAAAATATTATATAAGCAACACCATTTGTACAACAACAAATCTACAACAGATAATTACAATTAAATACCTGGCCTTCCGACAGAAGGCGCCCCCGGTGGCTCTCGTCGTAGAACGGGTCGAGGAGGTGGAACTGTGCCATCCTACAAAATGAAATTAATGTTAGTAAGTAATATAGCCTTATTAAATAAAATTAAGGTAGTATCATTAAACTAAAAATACAAACCTCGCTAATCTGCCAACGACAAGTGCGTGAATTATGACCAAGTCTACCGCACTTGCCACACTCATACTGCTCGGGGTCGGTAAGAAATGGTGTTCTCCTTCCCCTTCTACTCCTACCACCAACCTGATCCATAACCATCTTGTGCCTCGTCCTCTTCCTGGATCCACGCTTGGTCCAACGACTGCTTGGATCAGCGACATACTTTGGGCCATCGTACGGAGGCCACTCACCCGCGTCACGATAAGGAATAAATCTTGGACTCCAAGTCAACACTAGTTTATCAATAGTAAACTCTTGAGGTATCCTCCTCTCTAAGTCAAAGTTACGAGCTCGAGCAGCTGCGATTAGATGAGAACATGGAAAATGGTATTGCCTGGGTGCGCCACAAGTACAAGACAAGTCATTAAGGACAACCACATGCTTCCTCGACTCTTGTGACTCGCCGTCAGAAGTAGTACCAGCTTGAAGGAATACCTCATATGTCCCTGATTGTAAGTCAAAACAATCAACAGTGTGTGTGTTTGCCCTTTCCTTTGCCTTCTCTAGAAAGGTCTTAGGCTTTGGAGCCCATCTCTCTCCCTCATTCTGCAATCCAACTGCATGGGTGTGTCTATCATTAAACCATGCCACAAGCTTGTAAAAGGAAAATGTCACTATAGCAGTGACCGGCATACCACGTATGCCCAACAATAATTTGTTGAATGACTCGGCCATGTTACTACACTGGAACTCATATCTCCATCCACCTAAGTCGTGAGCTCTCGTCCACTTCTCCAAATCCGGCATCAATCCATTCAACCAATCTCTACCTTCGGCATTTGTTGCGACTTTGAGCTTTTCTAACTTTTCTCTAAAGAACTTGTCTTCCAGCTGTCGACATGTCTCCTGGAAAAGCTCAAAGTTATCCTTGACACCATCCTTACGCAGAAGATTCTCAGCAAGGTGTCGAGTACACCACCTGTGATGAATAGGAGGGTACCCATCGATCTGCTCACGGACCGCGTTGAGTATTCCCTGGTGCCGATCTGATATTACACCAACTTCCCGTCCTGGGCCAACCACATGTATCCGGACCAGTCGCAGGAACCAGCCCCAACTGTCTTTGTTCTCTTTCTCAACCAGAGCAAATGCTAGGGGAACTAGCTTGTTGTTTGCATCAACGGATATGGCAATTAGAAGAGTGCCCTGATACTTGCCGAGAAGAAATGTGCCGTCAATTGAAAAGACAGGACGACAATGCCGGAAGGCATCCACACACTGGGGAAAGCACCAGAACGCACGGAAGAATATCTGTCTCCCATCAATCCATGCATTTGGTTTAGGGATGTACTCATAATGCATGCCTGGATTGACCGCCTTCATTGCATTCAAAAGAACAGGTAGCTGCTCGTACCCAGACTCCCAGTCCCCATATATCATCTTCCACGCACACTGCTTAGCCCTCCAAGCTTTACCATATGTTATCTTGTACCCATCAAACACATTCTCCACGATCCTCATGATTGTCCTAACCTTCATATTTAGTTCCGACTGCAGTATTCCCATAAGTCGCTTCCCAATGAGGGTTGATGTCAATTGGCGATGTTTCATCGTTAACTCATGTTCAGCACATGTGTGTGGCCCCACTACTTTTGTTATCTTCCACTTTGCGGTGATCTTTTGTATCCTAGCACAAACCCTCCATGAACAGTTATCCTTGTCGCATACAACCGTGTAACGACGTTTCTCGTACGAATGAAGTACTCTATACGGCCTCTTACGTAAGACTGTGTAATGCTGCAACCACCTCTTTAAGGCAGTTAGGTCCTTGAAGACCCTACCCTTTTCAATCATCATGCTAGGACCGGCCTCAGGAGCGTCAAGCAGCTCATCATCCCTGCCCTCTGCATTTGCCTGATGAGAAAGACTAAGATCGCTGAACTCATGCACTCTAGGATCCCGACCGTCTGGAAAAACACGTTGCAACATCTCAATGTCACTCTCTGTGAGTTCACCAACCGGGCGATCATCATCTGAATCGGCAGCCATAGCAAAGGCATATGGCTCCTCTTCATTCCTAAACTCAGGACTGTTGGAGGCAATAAAACCATCACCGAAGCAGCCACGTGCCTCAGTCTGAGGATCAACCATAGGAGTAGGAGTCTCTCCTGCAACATGTACAAGATGATCAGTCCCACGTCAAATGGAATGAGCAAAGTGCTCATGGTCCAAAATGAAGATGTAATGGCAATAAGACTTACTGCAATTGGTTTGTGCCAAAGGGATACACGCAGCTAAATCTGTCTGCAGACCATCTCCTGGCTGACTTAATGGGATCAAATTGGGGCCAGATTGAGCATCAGGAACAGTTGGCACGTCATCGATAGCACGATCAAAGTCTTCAGGGGGACGGTCTACTACAACCGGACGCACCACAACCTCCATGAGTTGCAAATGGGTCTTCATAGCCGAAGTAATATAATTATCCCAATCCAGTTGACAATCAATTGGGATGACTCGTCTTATGACATTTGGTGGATGACCAATATTAAGCACTCCGTCAACCGCAATGTCATCATCTTCATGGTAACCTAGCTTTTGTTTAGCCTTTGTAAACAAATCACTCAAGGAGGGTCTACCATCGAATAGTACCGGCACGTGTCGCATGTCAATGAACTTGGCATTTCCATACGGATCTTGTTCCACATTGCCTCCATGATATAAGCTCAAAAAATTGTCCATCTATTTGAAACACGAATTAAACATTCAATATAAATTGTGGATGGTTATTGCCTAACCACAACCCACTAATTACTAGCTACATAACTATAAATATAACCACAACCCACTAAAATACTACCAACCTTATAACTAACTATTAAATAACTAATTATAAATTTTGACAGCACCTCCCCTGCGCGGGGAGGATATAAAAACCCGCACATTCAACTCACATTCATCATATTCGATCAAATTAGCATTTATCAAATTCATTATAACGACAATCACATTCAACAAACAACTTTTTATATCAACAAAACTAACAATCCTAACAAAAATGCTAACACATTAACTAAAAATACTAACAAAATGCTTAAAAAATTACCTAAACGGCGGCTGCGAGGGAGCGGGAAGCGGGCAGTGGCGGCGGCCGGCGCGGGCTGGGCGCCTGGCAGGGCCGGCGATCGGCGCGGGCTGGGCGCGGAGAACGGGCGGCGGCCGGCGCAGCAACCTCGCGGCGGGGGCGGGTGCCGGCGGCCGACGCGGGCCGGTCGCGGGGAAGGGCCGCCGTGCGCGGCAAAGGGGCAGGGGCGGCGTCCGCGGCGGCGCCGGGCTCGGGGGCAGCTGCGGGGGCGAGCTCGGCGGCGGCCACGCGGGCAGGCGCGCGGCGAGCTCGGGGGCAGCCGCGGAGGGCGAGCTCAGGGGCGGGCGCGCGGGCAGCCACGACGAGCTCGAGGGAGGCGGGTGCGGTGGGCGGCGGGCGGCGGGCGCGGGTATTGGCGGCGGGCGGCGGCGAGCTCGGGACAGGCGGAGAGGATGAGTTTGGCGGGGACGGGACTGGTTTGACCAGTATAAAGGGGGTCGGCGCCAAGATCTGTGGCGCCGACCCCCCTGACAGGATTTTTGCCGCCGACAAAGGGGGTCGGCGCCAAGATCTATGGCGCCGACCCCCTGGAACTCGCCACATCAGCTGCCACGTATTAAATTGATGGCGCCAAAGATGGTGGCGCCAGCATGCGATGCCTCGGCGCCAATGATGACGGCGCCGAGCTAAGAGTCCATTTTTTGAAATGAAACTGGCAGGGGCATAATTGTGCAAAAAAAACCCAAAAAGGACCAATTTGCAAAAAAGTTGGCGTCTCGTCCAGGTCACGGTCAAACTCTCGATTTTTTTTTAAAAAAATTAGCCTTTTTTTGCTAAAAAATTTACGTTTGAATCTCTGACAAGACTAAAATGTTTGGCATGAAGAGAAAAAAAAAGGTACAAGTATGCAGGCGGTTTCAATTTCTGCCTTTCTGGTGCCATGCAGGAACCGAAAGGGACATCCATCGGTCGGTCATCTCCAGAGTCAACCAGTCTGGCTTGGACTTTCAAGCGTACGTGTAGGGAAGATGCCAGCCCAATTGACGTCACGCACGCCTCGCAAGCTGCTGTAGGCTGCAGAGTGCCTGCAAGCTGCAAGCAAGCCGGCGGCTCAACTCAACGAGCAGATTAATACCAACTGGTGACGACTGACCATCATCGCTTTCGCATCCCCTGGCTGGCTGGGCTGGCACAGAGGACAAAAGGGAGGGAGAGGAAGAGGAGGCGAGCGATCCAACGACCATCTGCACGTACGCACTCCTTGTTTATCTTATCTCTATACCGCCCGCAGCTGCTGCCTGCTAGCCATGCTACCCTTTCCATGTAGATCTTGCAGCCAAAGAGGATTCCCTCTTATCTCGGCCGGGGGGTGGCTCCGCTAGGCTCATCAAGCTGCATCGTTGCGCCAGCCAATCCGGTGTACTTTAAAACGCCATGGAGACGGAGCTAGGTGTGCACTGTCCCACGCTCCATATGCATTGACGTTAACGACGACCCGGAGGCCATGGCCCATGCCCATGGTCGTCACTCATCTCGGGACGCCACGTCGTCCAATGCGCTTCAGGTAATGTGGCCTCTCGCCTGCTCACGTACACGCGCAACAGGACGCCACTAGTCCCATGTCAGGAATCCTTTGCTGCTACTCCATGTCTGAAAGATTCACGAGAAAACAAGGACGAACGCTGCCTTGCTGGTTTCTGCTGGACAAGATTCAGCATCTGAAATTAAAGCGCTAGTCCAGCAAGACCCGGCTGCTGGGACAACAAGAACCGAGAAGGCTACGCCGATGCCCGATGGCACCACCACCACCACCACCACCACAGAGAGAAACGCCGAATACCCCACACACAGCCCTAAGAAGAAGAACACAAGCGCAAAATAATGGCATTGCAACAACCTTCACAGTTAGCGCGCCACATGGATTTGCAGGTCCAAAACATGTGCCCGGAAAGCGACGCCAATTTGGTGAACTTGGTCCGTATTCCCGAGTCCTGACGAAGGAAGCCTTGCTCTGCTCGCGTCACATGGTGCATTGAACCTTACCCTGCTGGCTGCCCTGGCCTGCAATACAATGCAAGCGAACGTTCAAGATCCAAATGATTACAGTGACTCGTAGGCGCCCTGATCCATTTTTTTAGTCTTTTTAAAATTTCCACATTCATACTTCTGGTGCGGTTATTACCGTGTTTATATCTTTGGGGTCAGCAACATGATCTATGGCACCGAGATTATATAACTTGGCGTTATAGTTCATGGTACCGAGGTATCACACCACTATAATGTCGAGGTTTCATGACCCATAACATTTCTATTTAGCCGTAGAAGAGGCTTGGATTTGACTAGTAGATCTACAAGAGCAAGACTTTCCCTTGCCTCCTTAATTTGTACGTGTTGATTTGATTTATGTAAGGCGTATTTTGCAATCAATTTTCATTTTGGTGTATGAACAATGTTGTTTAGATAGATTAGTTACGTTTACAAACACATATTTAGTTTATGTCCTCAATTTGTAAGTCGCATGTCGGGGCATGTGTTCTATGATTAAGTTACAATATTGATCATTATGTTTAGCTTTAATACAGATTAAATTTGGTTGTTATCATTTAGGTTGTATTTCGTTGTTTATGGCGTTTAGGGCTTACCTTTAGTTAATTAGTTATTATATAGGTTACATGTGTACATTAATTTAAAGTTCTTAGATTGTTGTATAAGACAAGGAAACTTGTTTTTAGAACCGTTTGTTTTGATAGATGTAGGGCATATACCATATGGCAAGAGAAGAAGTAGAAAAAACAAAATCATCTCAAAGATTTGATATAATCATATAAGTGTTTCTTAGATATGTGTCATCTTGTTACCGATAAATGTGTGGAATCGACTTGTTTAAGACCATGATAGTGTTTTTTTCTTTCTTTTGACGGATCAATAGTTTCAATACATTTGATATAATCATATAAGATATTCCTTTTCAACGAGTGGTAGAGAGCACGATGGCCACACAAGCACTTACAATAGTGGAATCCACCCCCCTCAATCCTCTACCAACGACGGATGAGGTCATGAGGGGAAGGCCAAAGCCACCAATGATGACTTGAGAAACCTTCACTATGCATGAGAGCCTTGATCTCGGATTAGCTTAAAGGGAAAGCGTCTCACATAAAGTTGCATGTGCTGTGTTGGTATAGTGGAACGTTACGTGCAAGGCAATGTATAAAATATTAGGCGCTTAAGCTACACGAGTTATAAGGAGTGAAGATATTGTGTCGAAGTAACGGTCCTATTTTACAAGGATCAAAGGCTTTTCCAATCGGGAGTGGGGACAGAAAGAGGGTTTCCCCACCCTGGCCTCACACCCACGGATCGAGACGGACCGGTGATAACGAGCTTCTCCAATGGAGTAAGTAATCTTCAGCCGGCTCCAGCTGGATGGCTAACGGATCCCAAGCTTGTGGAATTCAGTGTTGGAGATTCTCCTAGACGGCCCTTGCGCGCAACCGACAAAAAGAATTGTTTCCATAGCACATGAAACCAGAGATTACGGAGATCTTCTTGTATAGAGATCAGTTAGCAAACCAACCGCCTCAACAACTATATATATGCCCCTGCTTGCATGTACTGCATGCGTGGCAGTATTATATACTGACCTTGATTCCACATGCTTTCGGGGATCCAAAGGTCACCACCATTAAATCTCCCCCGCCCCTCCCTGACGACATAAGCTTCGCGATATGATATGTATATTGTTTTTTTTTCTTCTTCTTCTAATATAATGGACAGCAGAAGACTTGTTCTTGTTCGGCGCCTGCATAAACGACAACCAGAGTACGTAGAGCTCTCCCGGCCCCCTCCTAGTCCGAGCTACAAAAGTTTATGCGTTGATTAGCAAGCGACGTAAATCTGGCTTGTGGCTTTACTCATTTCTGTCCGTATAAAAGCGATCTGGCACGACGTTTCAACTCAAACATGCCAGCGACTCAGCATACGGGTGTGGGGCAATTGTTTAATATAGTGGCGCCCGTACGTACGTGCGTGCTCTCCTCTCTCCCTATCTGCACCAGTTCACGGCCGGCGATGAGGCAGGCAGCCATGCACGATGTGACTTGAGACGTCGACGTGGATTCGTGGTCTGTACAACTAACTACAACAAAAGAACGGTCCATGCATGATGCATGCATATGAGTCCCAGAAAAAAAATAAAACAACGGGCTCGATCGGCGTCCAAATAAAAGAGGTGAAAAACACGTGAGCGTTCTGAATTATTCAAAGTAGCTACGGATATAGTATTCGTACGTACCGGACAAATATTAGTCATATTTTTAAATAAATGAATTATAAAAATAGATTCAAAAATCTATAGAATATTACTTATTATATACTATATGGGGGCATTACTGTTTGTACATAATTATAAATAAAAACACTTGGCTCAAACGTCAGGTATTTACATTTTACAGCACAGCGCGGCTGTCCGTACCTTCGTAATACTAGAAAACCATGAACTAACAGGCTAGTCGTCACACCCTTCGTGCAAAGGACACCGACAGATCGTGTATCGAGATACGCTCACATGGACAGTGTCGCAGGGCACCACACCACTAGTGCAGCGCCATGACGCCACAACCCCCCCGTCAGACGGCCGCGCAACTCGCCAGTCGCCACTATGTGCGCATGCATGTGGCAGCCAGGCATCCAAACAAACAGAGGGTGTGCCCCTCCGACTCGTGCAGCGCACCAACAACGCAACGCGCTCGCATCCAGTTTGCACCAACGCCGGGGCCGGCCCAGCCACAGGACAGGACAGGACAGCAGCAGCGGCCGGCCGGCCGGGCGTGGCGGGTGTGGCCCGGCGCGCGCCCCGCCTTGCCCTTGCCCCACTCACGTCACGCGTGCCCTCGCCCTCCATTCGCTCCCTGGTCGCCATCGCCTCGCCCGCGGCTTGCTCCTCCCGCGCGCCCGCCCCCGCCCCGGTGCGTCACAGCACCGGACCGACGACGCTGCCAAGTTCATGCACCGTGAGAAAGGGACCAAGTTTGTTGGTTGGTGTGCCTTTTGCCAAGTGCGTGGCCGATGCATTGCAAGATTGGCCACGGGACCGTGACAACTTTGATCCGAACGTGTACGCTCATCAGATCATGTTAAATTAATTCCTAAGTATGTATTCGGAACTGTGCGTCCTATTTTAGTCGAAACGGCGGCCTGACACGGATCGAGATGCGCGAGGAGATGCCCCCGCACCCCAGGGCGAGTTCTTTTTTTACTCTTGCATACACCAACTTGGATATATGGACTTGACTTCATTCATTCCTTCTTGCAAGTTTCGCTTGGCCTTCCTTCTTACTAGTAATCTACATTTACCTTGCCCCATGGCCGCATGACGAGCCTAATACTAGCAGTTACGTACCGACAGCCCTGACGCCTGACATTGTGCCGTGTGCGCCGCGGGGTCAGCTGGGATTGTTACTACCCTGCGTCGTGTCCTCGCACATGACAAGTCATCAGTGTAGTACGGCCGGTACATAGAACTGTATACTACCAGTACGCGGATAGATCACGATGCATGAACACATGAATGCACCCCTATTCGGAGAAAGCTAGCTGTCGGTTCCGGATTGACGCGCACTCTGTCGAGACACCAGCCATGAGCCATTCAGCCATGGGGGGCCATGGCTGCCGAACAACAGTTGGGTTGCCGTGCGGACAAGAGCTTGCCAGTTGCCCAGTTACCAAGGAATAGGAGTAGCGCATACATGCATGCATGTGGAGCTGGCATGCATGCTTGTCAGCACTTATCCAGTGTCGTGACAGTGCGCACTTTGGTTTACCTCCACATAGCTAATGATAAGCTGACATAATCATCAGGAGAAGAAGGTTCTGGTTCCATATGCTTTCCGACTCGGCAACGTTGCAGAAGTCACCTGTCAGTGGACAGGGGATGCACCATGGGACGCTCTTCATAAAAATCATAAACCAGAAGTTCGTTCGTTCTGACCTTGTGTATTCCATGTTTAGTTGGGCCTTCGGTGTCCAAATAAAGAAGGCCCAATAGCCGTCTTTTCGGGCCAAATTATTCCGCTGGGTACCATGCTATCATGTAGTACCATGTACATGTATCATAACCCATCGCTTGGGCCATGTAACCTACATCGGGCAAGTCTCATGATGGACAATTGGACAATGTGTGGGCTTTGTCTTAACGCTGTTGAAGGACTTGTTTTATTTTAATATCTTTTTCATGTCTTGTTTATCCCTACAACATACTACTAGAAGACGACTGCGCAGTGCCTTTTTTTTTCCTGCGCAGCGTAAGGTAGTTACGACGAGTCATGCGGTGAATGATACTGCTACTCTGCACCGGCCACCGGGGTAGCTAGACTCAGCGCCAAGGTCAGACGGTCAGGCGGCCGGGAGAACAACTGTTGGGCCTTCCACCGTGACGTCGCTTGGCCGGAGCGAAGCGAAAGGCTGCCGCTGCCACACGCCCACACCAGCGTTTTATTATTGCCTCGCGCGGCGACGTGGTTAACCACGCCACCATCATCTCATTGATTGCATGCAATTGCAACCTGCTAGCTTACCCTGCCTCGCCTTCAAGACGACCACAGCCACGGCGCGCGCGCTCCCCTCTCTCTCTGCGACCGCGAGGGCTCCACTCGGCGTCGACCCGACTTGGCGCGCGGCGTCTCGCTCTCCCCCTCTCTGGTTCCCTCCTGTCCCGTGTCGTCGCGCTCCTAATCCCGTGGCGCACGGTACGAGGGGGCCGGGATGAAGCGATAACGTGGGCGCCCGCGCGTGAAAACCGGCAGGCCGTAACGTGGAACGAGCTGGAACATTCCTTTAATTTGGCCCGTGACTTGTCTGTCAATTAAAAAAAAATAGTGAAAATTTGCCTGTGGTCGTGGCGCTGGCCTCGGATCGCCTCACCTAGATACCAGACATGTCTTGTTCATGCACGGTGACAACTTGCGTTTCCACGCACCAGCAGTACACGTTTCATATGCGCCGGATTCCAGAGATCAATAGGGCGCGGCGCGGGTGGATCGGATTTGAGAACCGACGGGAGTGGCTCATAGAGTCAGGAGTGTTCGACAAACACGTCATCACGTTAGCAATAGGGGATCGATTCACTGCACGCGTACTTGGCCTTGACAGTGAAAACGCAGAGAAACCCTTGAGCAATGAGTTTTTTTTTACTGCGTCGCCCGCTACGGATCGACGCTGCGCCGGTCAGTCAGGCGCGGTCAGGGTATGTATCTATTCAGTTGGGGGTGTGAGTGAGATGACGAGAGAGATTCGGTGCAGTTTGTTGGCTCCTGCTGCCTGCCCCGGTGGCTTTCGTGAAGGCGACCGAGCACGGGCGGCCGGGCCCGAACGGCTCGGTTGGTGCGCGCGCGGACGTATCTCGCCAGGACCAGGAGCGGATCAATGGAGGTGACGGGCACTAGTAGTAGTACGGTACCTCGCTAGCTGCTCCTGCTCGCTTGGGTTTTGTTTCGCAAGTTTTCGCTGTCCTGTCCCCAACAGAATGCTGCTGGTGGTGAGACTGGCTCTGTTCTGTCCCCACTCCGAACGCTTTCCTAGTGGCTGCTACTACTTCAGATTTCAGAATGCATCGGCCATCTGGGGGGGCACAAAGCATGTGACCCTACCACGGGTACAGTACAGTAGTTGACACTTGGACGTTTTCTGGAAGGTTACGGCACAAGTAGCAGAGGGCAATGGCCAGGACGTTAGCCGATGAGAGGGACCAACCGAAAGCTGGGCGAGACGGGGTTCGAGCCTGAAGGATGCCAAGTCAAGATGTGTGCTGACGCTTAATTTGCCCTGCAAGTCCGTCTGCCCGCCATTATAGATAACATCTGCTAGAACTCGGCAACTCGCGCGCCACGATACTTGCGGCGGTCTCGACCCGGAATCGTGCACTCCGGGCACGAGGATGCATGCACTGCTACGTCCATGGAAATGCATGCAGTTCCAAGAAGGGACCGAACCGAAGCGGGAGCTTGACATTCTCTCCACGTGTTGATTGCTGCAATGCAATGCATTGCGACGTTCATGATTACAGCATCAAACGGATGTGCTGAATGATCGCTTACAACCTTACCAGTACGAATCATGGAAGAGCCTTCTTATATATACAAAAAAAAAAACAGATGTACTGTAACGTGCATTCGTGAAGAGGTACCGACTTCTGCGATGCACAGTCATGTACAATTTCATGAGTAAATAAATATCTTCACAGTGACTGGATATTAAAGAATAATCATTTTGTTTTGCCCACTGATGAATCCCGGTCCAGACAATACTTGTATGTCGACTTCGCCAGCCACAAGTATTGCCGCTTTATTAAGTGAATATGACTTAAATTCTCTGCCTATGTGTCTTAACAAAACTCAACACTTGATTTGGATTGGAACATGTCACCTCGCGTCGTGGATTGCGAGGTGCAATCATCAAATGCCACATTTAAAGTCTGTTTGGTTCGTTACCTCAATTGCCACACTTTGCCTAACTTTTGTGCCTAAGGTTAGTTATTCAATTCGAACGCCTAACCTTAGGCAAAGTGTGGCGCAGTTAGCGACGAACTAAACAGGCCTTTATTCTTTTTCAATGTGAGGCCTGAAGGCGGTTAAAAGAGGGACAAGCCACAGTATGTATAATACACTACATCCTCTTACTACCCATTAATTGATGCATATAAAAATGAAGACACTCAAACACAACATGCATCAAGTCCACCCAACTCTCTCTCACCTCTTGATTCTAGTAAGGGTTCTAGCATAATGGTCTCAAACATCCATCCTTTATTTCTGCCTCTATGTAGGATAAACTTAACAACTTAGAATTGACTAGCTAAATGCTATTGTGCTCACCTTTTACAGTAAAGGGAAGGGGGAGGGGATCCAAATAGGCGAACCTTTGATTCTAGCGGCTAAGAGTCACTAGGCATCGGACATGTTTGTTGTGCCATCGGATACCTAACGTAGTAGGATACTTAGAGAGGTTATAGATCTATTTGGTAGCCTGCTCTCCCCCAAAGGTAGGCTGCGATAATGTATCGAGCTTTGTTTCGTCCCTTGGCCAGGGTATAGGGCCTCACGGGAGTAGCCCGACCCCATGGCTTAGTCTAGTAAGCACGCCAAGATCGGGTGTTCTCCCATTAAAGTCGTCTAAAGGGGTGGTGAATAGACGATACCTAAAATTTATAAATTTAAAAACAAAACTTCACCCGAGGTTAGCGTTAGAACGAGTCTAGAGTGAATCAGAGTGCGGAAGAGTAGTTCTTTTTTGCTTAAGAGTTGCTCAAATAATTTGAGATAACTTTGGGAGCCAACTCAAAACGATCGCAAGCAAGAGAGGTAGAGAGGAAGGAGAGAAATAACCATATCGCAAAGCAAGATTAATCACAAAGACACACACGATTTATTTCCCGAGGTTTGGTTCCACAGACCTTACTTTCAACCCTTTCACTCTCTCAAACGGTCACATAGACTGAATGAGTGCTTCTTATTAATCTCGAGGGTCACTTAGACCTCACAAGGATGACCACACACTTAGATGTCTCTTGCTAACTTTACAAGTGAGAATTAAGAGAGTGAATAAGAAAGTACGATCAAAACACCAAACAAAAAGAGCAACAAGAAAATCATACTGTCACACTCTTTTCAGTCTCTCCAAAGCACTAATCACTAATGATCTTCAAACAAAATTACGGCACTTGGAGAGGACTTTGATGCTTTAAGTGTGGATGGAGTGAAGTCTTTGCTCTTTTCAATGACTGTGGGAGTTGGAATGCTTGGGTGCCATTGAAGGGATGGTTTTATTTTCCTCAACCACCACCTAACCGTTGCCACCTTTCTGCCACAGGCAAGATCAACAGCTACATCACAACGGTCAGTTGCAACAGCTATAATCGCATTAAATACATCGTCAGATATCAAATAAAGCCTAACGTGGATAGTTTGGTCATGCCTCCAAACGGTCCGTGTGGATGCTATAATTCATTTTATCGAACCAGGCACCATTGATTGGATTGATCTTCATAGGGTGGACGGTCCGCGCATGGTGTCGGATGGTATTCACTTATCTTTCGGACGATCTATAGCAGAAATGTGCATTTGGCATAGTTCATGTCTAAAGTTCATTGCGTTGTTGCGGATGGTCCACCAGGAGGGCCTAGGTGGTCTGAAATACATGTGGTACTTTCAAAAAGCTCAGACAGTCCGTACTAGAGCCTCGACCGGTCCGTGATATGCTGTTTTGAGGGTTGATATTTATTGAATAATTTTTCGAGTACCAAAATTTTTAACTTAGCAAACTAATTAGCTCAATTAGTTGTGATGGTCATCAATTACCAAAACTAGTGTGGAAATTATTTTTATGCTTATTTCCCTTTAACCCCAAAGACAGCCCATTACACATACCTTTTCCCATTTCTTCTCTCCAGTAATCCACTCAATGCGCTAGGGTTGGCATTCGATGCCCACTCGTTTTTTTCCGCAGCTCCGTCACCACCCTTGTCCTGATGTAGTCCTCTCTTGAGTTCCTCCCCCTACCGCTCTTCCTCTCCACTGATTGGCAGACCCCATAACCTACTTAGTGGATGGTTGCATTAAGGTATCATTCCCATGTTGTGCTCTGCCTCACCTCCATCACTGCCTCCTTCTAACTGCTCTCCTCCCTTGAGGTCCTATCCCTACCGTTGTTCCTTGCTGTCGGTTGGTCGACTCCATCCCCTCGACGCGACACCGTACCTGACTCGACGCCTTACCATGTTCGGCGATCGTTCCTCGATTATGTTCGGTCATTGTTACACCCTGATTTTTGTGATATTAAAATTTCTTTGATAAAACCCTAGGGATATCATGATTGGTGCATCTCATGCTAGAGAACATGTTTTGTTTGTGATTTGGTTGTGCAGTTTATTTGAAATGAGACACTTCATTTGAATTTAAATTCGAAAGGGAAAATTTCAAATTCCAAACTAAAAGGAAAAGGACCTCCACGATCGGTGCCCTTGGAGAACACCTCTTCTCAGATGGATTCACGATGCGATGCAGGACGCCTTCTTGATCTGCGATGCAAGAGAGGGATCCAAAGCGGAAAAACCTCTCCAGCGTTGAAGATGATCGGGGTGTTGAAGACAATAGCCATGGAGTCATCATGAATCGTCGCACCCCTTACCCGACACTAACTGTCGGTGTTTAGGACCCGACCGCTCACCGCGGGGTTCCCCACATGATTCTTTTGGGCTGGATGACATCGTTGATTGCGACTCGATGATGGTATGTGCATAACACCCTACTTCCTGTCGAGGCCGAGTATTTGAGAATCACTGGTGTACACGGGTCACAAATGAACTGTTGGTAACATCGCAGCATCCTCCATGCGCCTCATCCTGTGATACCTGTTCTTGACCTGTGGGGGGGTGTGAGACAGCAAGAGTGAGCTCACATACGTTCATAGCTCAACAAGTTGTAGGGAATAATGTGTATGAACTCGCCAAAGGCGGAAGTTCATATGTGGTGTAAGGCTTACCAAAGAGGATGGTTGAAGCTGAGCATTGCTTTTAAAGTTGGTCAAAATTTTATTAGCAGTTACTAAGTATAAGTAAATACCAACCCAATTAAGTAATAGAACAAAAGTAACAACATCACCTGCGATGCAATGCATATGACAAATTGAATTTAGTTCCATAAATTAATCATGTGAGGGTCCGAGTTGCTCATGACCGTGAGCACGGCTAGTATACCAGTTTTACACTCTGCAGAGGTTGCACATCTTTACCCACAAGTCATGTTACCCATCTGCCAAGGGATCACGACTTCCCAAACACCTCTACCGAGGAGGCGAGGTAGGGTAACACTACGAGGCCTTTACAAAGTTCCACTAGCTTCAGAAAACCCGCTACAGTTATAGGAAGCTCCAATGCAGCGACCCCTCGCATGACCGCCATCGCAGCAAAATCATCCCAAGGGCCTCCCTACACTGACCACTCCCCTACTGCCCTTGCCCCTTTCGGGTAAGGTAGTCTTCCACTAGCTTTCCTAATTAATCAACCAAGGGCGTCCCATTAAACCCTTGTGGTAGCACTATTTTCCCGGGTGGTCGCTCTATGTTCCAATTAACATAATGATCTTATCATGAACAAAAATAATAAATTGATAATAAAAGTGTAATCATGAATAATATATCTTCATACCAAAAACCACATAAAGCACTAGCAAGTACTACCCAAAAAGTTCAGTGGTAAACAAGGTATAAAGATAGACAAACTAGGGTAACCTATTGGGTCCCATCAAAATTAACCTATGCAGATCATTATGATTAATCAGAATATGGCTAGGTAAAAAGAAGTGATCAAGGGCACAACTTGCCTGGCACTTGAGATTCCAGGTACCAACTTGCTCTTCAGATGACACATGTCCTCACTGCTAAACGTATCAATACAGACAAACATGGTATAGGCAAAAACTAACATTACACCAAACATAAGAATAAACTATGTGATAATAATCTACGCGCCATAACGAGATCGTAGAAACAAGAACCACTAAATTCGAAGCTACGGTTATTAAGTTATGAATTTCCGAAATTATTTAGCACCTAGAATAGATTAATTCAATTGAGCAAATTTTAATTCAAGTTTCATGGTTAAACAAAGGTACGAGGTGATAAAAAACATTAATACAAAATTATTGCAACTGAAATGACTCAATTTGGAGTTAAAATGAATTAACTATGAATTATGCAAGTTTATGGAGTTATTTTCATACTAAAAACCTATTTCTTTATTAATTCCTGAATATCCTAAGTGTTCTGGACTTGGCACCAAATAATACAAAACTCAGGGTCCAATCTGTAATAATTCCCTAGACTCAATGATCATCGCCCAAGGACGGCGGGTTGATTTGTGAAAAGGATAGGGGCTCTTTTACAAAGAGGCTACGGCGAAAGGGTATGTCCAAATCTGGACCGTGAGATCTGAGATGGAGGGTTCGGATTAGATCGGATCTTAGGTGAAATGGTATTCAACCCGGGCCGTAGGATCCTAGATCGATGGCCCGCGATCCCCCAAGTTAGCTTCAGTCCACGCGCGACCTAGTCCCCACGATCCCGATCAAACGGTCCAAAGCTCAACACTGCGCGATACGATCACACGCGTTGGCGGTAGATCGAACGGTCACGAGATGGTCTTCTTCTCCATGCCAGGCAAGCCGAGCACTCACACGGCGGCGCACGGCGGAGCACGCCAAGGGACGATCCCAATGCCCGAACTTCGATTTAAACGCATGCTACGTAGAGCGGAGAGGATGGCGAAATCAATGGAGGGGTTCTTACCGGCGGTTATGGTGTGTGGGGCCCTGACCATGGTGACCTGCGATCCGCGGCGGATTCTGTGCACCGACGAGCGATTGCCGCAAGCCGAACCGTCCACGCGCCAACGCAGGCAACGAGTAAACCACCCCGGATCTCGCGCACACCAGCGGCACACCTCGACCCCACCCATGGTACTCTGTGTCATCGGCGAAGGGGCCCCGGCTTCTCTCTCTTCGATGGAGCTCGGTGTGGATTCCCCAATGGCGGCCCGACGCCCCACCAAGTACACCGCGCAACGACGACTCCTTTCGACCGCACTGCAAGGACCCTACAGCAGTCCTCGCACAAGTACCCGATGGCGGCGGCGCTCGGGATTTCCCCACGCCGAAACGTGGTCAGAGCCGGTGCCCTTCCTTCCCTTGCCGTCGCCGATGAGCACAGATCGGCGGAGAAGACTCCCTCACTCCCTCGTGGTTCTCTCTTTCCCGGTGACGAGGGTCCCCTGGTGGCGGTCGGCTTATATGCGCGCGGGGCGAGCATCCGATGAAAGGGGGATCTAGCGAACGAACTCCAGGAATCGCGGGAGCTACAGGCGGAGTCGTTGCAACAGACGCGCGTGACGCGGAAGCGACGAGTCCGACACCGGGGCCCCACATAGCGATGTCTCCCTACCAGTGCACGAGGTAGACGACCCAGGACGCCCGCGCGTGAGTCTGTTGCGAAGTTCCCGGCCATGGAATCCTTGTTGCGAACGCGAGCTTGGTGAGAAGAACGTGCTGAGCACATGGGCCCACGCACCAGTGTGACAGCGGGGGAATACAAGCTCGCGCAGGAGCGCGCCTGGCGAGGGGGGCCCGGCCAGTCATCTACAGGGTGCGCGTGGGCGAGGTTGGACCGCAGGATGAAACTGAGGTGGGCCAAGTGAGTGAATTTGGCCCAAGCAGGTAAGATATCTTATTCTTTTATGTTTTGCATTTTCTTTCTTTCCTTTCTTGATTCAAATTCAAATTTAGTTTGAAATTCACACTCAAAGTTTAAGTTCAACTTTTAAATGCACAGTCAAAAATCCAAGCATGGGTGCAAGGTTTATTTACTTCTTACTTTACTTAATGCCTCTCAATATAATATTGATGGAGTATTTACTCAAATAAATAGAAAATCCTCCAATTTATTTATTCTTCTGAGTTTAATTTAAATTTAAAAGCCCGTATATATTTGAGTCGTCTAAATTTAATACTATCTTTTCACATCAACACTTATTTAAATAAGTGTTTATAATGTATCTTTTAATGAAATAATAATCATTTAGTTGGATCGCAAACCTTTTTATTACTTCTGTTCTAGAATAATTCTTGGTTTCAAAATTCAGTTCTCAAGTTTCAAAACTCAAGTGCAATTTGAGATATCTGAATTTACTAGTTTATTTCTTCATGTATTTATTTTGTTATTATTAATTTTTTATACAGATTTTGGGCCTTACAAATCCTACCCCCCTTAACAGAAATCTCGTCCTTGAGATTTGTAAGGAAAGGGTGTATAAACATATTGTCTCAACACATATGCACAAATAAAAATCTGAGCATGATGCATAATTTATTAGCAGCACATGGGGTCAATTAGACCTTATTATTCCTCCTGAAATAGTATCATATCATTTACTACCTAAAGTAACACTTAGATCTTACAAATAGTAGTAATATATATATATGTTTATGTAGCTTGGTAGAGCTGGTGGTGGTGGTGGAGGAGGTTGTTGTTGTCGTTGTCTCTCCAACCGTGCTTGCCTTATTTCTTGACGTATCTCCAGACGGACCTGCCGTATTTCCTCGCGTTCTTGTCTTATCTGATTTTGCATTTCGGTCACCATGTCTGTCAATTGTTGTATTACCAGCATTTGGGTGGCAACCACTTGATCGATTCCAACAGGTGGAGGATTTGGAGGATTCATTTCTATTTGTTGTTGTCTGGTAATCTTCCCTTCCTAGTATTGACCATGAGAGTTAGAAGCATATGGAAAAATAGTTTTGCAAGGAAATTTATTTGATAAGCGGAATGAATAGACCAGTAGCTGGTTATGTCCAGATTGGGGTAACTGTTCATATAAGGTGAATATCCAAAGGTAGGATAGAATTTTGTTAAGATGAGGTAGTCTACATGATGTAGATGAAAAGTTTGTTTGATGTTAGGTGGGGATAGATATATTATAACATTCATCATGACTTTATGGGTTGGGTTAGCTCATGGTTGAGTTAATCTAATGTGCTAAGTTAAGTTAACACCTGGCTGGAAGGGTCCAAGTACCACTAATCTGTTTAAGCAGACCACATTGGATTAGATTACACTAGATTCCATAATCCTATTTAAGAATACCATTTAGTTGAGCATATCCAGCCGGCTTTATCTTTATTAAATTCTAGTATTTTTTATACACCTGAAATTCTTTTTATGCCATTAGCAGGTGAGGCTTAGAAAACAAGGGTACCTCAGATTTTAACTATTAGGTGAGCGTAGAGGAGATTTGGGGGCAGAAGAAAGTTAGGTAAGGAAGACTTTTATTCCGGATGGTGGATCTTGATTCATCTGAAGATATATATATTTTACTTGTATCCTTCATTTTTGAGGTTAACCTTCTTCTTGGGCTTGATTTAGTAGAAACAGATCTTCAGATGAGGTAGGGTATAGGTTAGATTGGATATAACTAGATTAGACTGGATAAGATCTACTTATTTTATTTTGGAGTAGATCATGTTTGTTACACTATTATGAGATAAGCAAAGTGGTGGGGATAAGTATGCTTGTTAGGTCAAGATGAGTCTCTAAGATCATGGTAGAATCTTTTGAGATAAAATGGATCTATCAAGATAAGAGAGAATCTATTAAGATAAGTTGGATCTATCCATATTTTATGTTAACAATATTTTCCTTTATGTCTAGCCGTATATGCAGATGCAATTATGGACATTACTCCACAATTCATCACACTCAATCAAAGATCCAAATCAAACAAGTATCATAAGAACAAGCACTCAAGCATATAGTTAAAAATAAAAATCGTTTTGTTTTTGTTCCTAGGAGTAGGTCTCCTATTCCTAAAGGTCACTTTAGGCACAGGATTTCAAAGTGTGAAATCCACATTTGTCTTTAGAAGGAAATGGTAAGGATAATCAGAGTAAAGCGGAAATAGATGAGAAAACATTGAGAAGAGTTTAGAAAGGATCAGAGTAGCAAAGGTAAGTAGATAATGGTTGTCCAGTTCTATCTAGGTTTTGTCCTACAATCAACATTCCTCTGATACCACTTCTGTCACACCCGGGTTTCGGGGCACCAAGACCCGGGCGCGAACAATCACCAGGTGTGCTGGGACCAAGTCTCACACATATGATGAATCATGGCACAGGATCGAATGTCACATCTTTACTATATAATAGGAGTTCTATACAAAATAAATAATTACATTATAAGGAGACAACAGTCCAGCAACCCAAAGTTGACTGGGAGACGACGGCCTAGACCTCTCACGAACACATCACAACATCCTCCATGCGCCTCATCCTGCGGTACCTGTTCTTGACCTGTGGGGGGGTGTGAGACAGTGAAAGGGAAATGTGCCCTTGGGCCATTTCTAAGTATTTTGGTGATTGAGTGCCAACACAAAGTGCTTAAATGTGAATTTATGTCCATGGATGAACAAAGTGCAAATCATGAAGTAAAGGTATGTTTCTAAGCCTTAGTACATTGGTTTTGTGTACTAATATACTTGTCTAAGTGTTAGAAACAGAAAGAAGAAGAAAAGAAGAAAGGTGCAAAAGACTTGGCTGTGTACAACCAAGACTCAGCTCGGTCTGGCACACCGGACTGTCCGGTGTGCACCGGACAGTGTCCGGTGCGCCAGGCTGACTCGGCGCGAAGTGGCTGCTCTCGGGAATTCGTCGACGACGTACGGCTAAAATTCACCGGACTGTCCGGTGTGCACCGGACATGTCCGGTGCGCCAATGGCTCCCAGATCTGCAACGGTCGGCAACGGTCGGCAGCGCTGTTTAAGGAAAGAAATCGGGCACCGGACAGTGTCCGGTGTACACCGGACTGTCCGGTGCACCCGACGACAGAAGGCAAGGATAGCCTTCCAGATTTGCTCTCAACGGCTCCTAGCTGCCTTGGGGCTATAAAAGGGCCCCCTAGGCGCATGGAGGAGACACCCAAGCAACCTTAGAGCATTCTTGATCATCCACACTCATTCTTTGCTCATTCGTTTGTGATTCTAAGTGATTCGAGCTCCGTTCTAGTGAGAATTTTGAGATAGTCATTCGAGCTCGATTCTTGGCCGTGTGTGTGCGCATTTCGCTGTGGATTTGTGTGTGTTGCTTTCCTCCCTTACTCTGTGCTTCTTTGTGATCATATACTTGTAAGGGCAAGAGACTCCAATTTGTGGAGATTCCTTGCAAACGGGATAAAGAAAAGAAAACAAAACACCGTGGTATTCAAGTGGGTCTTTGGACCGCTTGAGAGGGGTTGATTGCAACCCTCGTCCGTTGGGACGCCACAACGTGGAGTAGGCAAGCGTTGGTCTTGGCCGAACCACGAGATAAACCACTGTGTCATCTCTGTGATTGATCTTCTGTGGTTTCTGTGTTTTGTTGAGACTCCTCTCTAGCCACTTGGCATTATTTGTGCTAACACTTAACCAAGTTTTGTGGCTTAAGTTTGAAGTTTCACAGGATCACCTATTCACCCCCCCCTCTAGGTGCTCTCAATTGGTATCGGAGCCGTTCTCTTCACAAAGGGACTAACCGCCCGAAGAGATGGATCCTAAGGGGAAGGGTATCGTGATCAACGACAAAGAGAAGGAATCCTTCGTCAACGAGCCGAAGGACGATAAGCCTACCGACTCCGGCTCGGGCCACAGACGGAAGGAAGGGAAGAAGAAGAAGACAAGGCGCATCAAGGAGATCGTCTACTACGACAGCGATGAGTCTACTTCTTCCCAAAAGGACGACGACCACAACGACTACGAGAGAAGGAAACCGGTTAATTCGAACTTTTCCTTTGACTACTCTCGTATTCCGCAAAGTTTAAATTCACATTTGCTCTCCATTCCACTCGGCAAGCCCCCACACTTTGATGGGGAGGACTACGGATTTTGGAGCCACAAAATGCGTAGTCACCTATTCTCTCTCCATCCTAGTATATGGGAGATTGTAGAGAGTGGAATGCACTTTGATAGTTCGGATAGTCCCATGTTCATTAATGAACAAATTCATAAGAATGCACAAGCTACTACTGTTCTTCTAGCTTCTTTGTGCAGGGATGAATATCATAAAGTGAGCGGCTTGGATAACGCCAAGCAGATCTGGGACACCCTCAAGATTTCTCATGAGGGGAACGACGTCACCTTGCTCACCAAAATGGAGTTGGTGGAGGGTGAGCTTGGACGGTTCGCGATGATAAGGGGCGAGGAGCCGACGCAAACATACAACCGGCTCAAGACCCTTATCAACAAGATAAGGAGCTACGGAAGCACACGATGGACGGACCACGACGTCGTCCGACTGATGCTAAGGTCCTTTACCGTTCTTGATCCTCATTTGGTAAATAATATTCGTGAAAATCCCAGGTACACCAAAATGTCGCCCGAGGAAGTCCTAGGAAAATTCGTCAGCGGGCGAATGATGATCAAGGAGGCGAGGTATGTGGACGACGCCTTGAATGGACCGATCAACGAGCCGCAACCTCTTGCTCTCAAGGCAACGAGGAGCAAGGAGGCACTACCGAGCAAGGTGGCGCAAGTTGAGGCGACCGGGCTAAATAATGAGGAGATGACCCTCATCATTAAGCGCTTCAAGACGGCGCTTAAGGGTCGCAAGGGACAGCCAAGCAAGACCAAGACAAAGGAGAAGCGCTCGTGCTTCAAATGTGGTAAGATTGGTCATTTCATTGCTAACTGTCCCGATAATGAAAGTGACCAGGAAAAGGGGAACAAAAGGGAGAAGAAGAAACATTACAAGAAGGCCAAGGGCGAGGCACATATCGGAAAGGAGTGGGATTCGGATTGCTCCTCCTCCGACTCCGACAATGAAGGACTCGCCGCCACCGCCTTCAACAAATCGGCTCTCTTCCCCAACGAGCATCACACTTGCCTCATGGCAAGGGAAAAGAAGGTAATCACTCGTAATGCTAATACTTATGATTCTTCTAGTGATGATGAATCTAGTGATGAAGAAATAGATTACTCTAGTTTATTCAAAGGATTGGATAGAACTAAAATAGCTAAGATCAATGAATTAATTGATGCCTTGAATGAAAAGGATAGAATCTTAGAAAAACAAGAAGACCTTTTATATGAAGAGCATGATAAATTTGTTACTGCACAAAATTCACTTGCTCTAGAAGTTAAAAGAAATGGAATGCTGTCTTGTGAACTTTCTACTTGTAATGAAACCATTTCTTCTTTAAAAGGTGAAATTAATGATTTAAATGCTAAACTAGAGGTAGCAAATAAATCTAACTCTTGTGTTGAACATGTTTGCACTAGGTGTAAAGATTTTGATATTAGTGCTTGTAGTGAACACTTAGTTTCAATTTCAAAACTAAATGATGAAGTGGCTAGTCTTAATGCCCAACTTAAGACTAGCAAGAGTGAAGTTGATAAAATAAAATTTGCAAGGGATGCCTACACGATTGGTAGACACCCCTCAATTAAGGATGGTCTTGGCTTCAAGAGAGAGACCAAGAACTTAACAAGCCATAAGGCTCCCATTCCCGCCAAGGAGAAAGGGAAGGCCCCTATGGCTAGTAGCGCTAAAAAGAACCATGCTTTTATGTATAATGATAGGAGACATGCTAGAAATGCTTATAATGATTTTGATTCACATGTTTATGATTCTCATGCCATGTTTGCTTCTAGTTCTTCCTATAAGCATGATAGAGATATGTGTAGGAGAAATGTTGTGCATATGCCTAGGAGAAATTTTGCTCATGTTCCTAGAAAAGTTGTGAACAAACCTTCTACCATTTATTATGCTTGCAATGCTCCCTTTGCTATTTGTAGAAAGGGTAAGAAGGTAATTGCTAGGAAGTTAGGGGCAAGATGCAAGGGAGATAAAACTTGCATTTGGGTCCCTAAGGATATATGTGCTAACCTTGTAGGACCCAACATGAGTTGGGTACCTAAGACCCAAGCCTGAATTTGCCTTGCAGGTTTATGCATCCGGGGGTTCAAGCTGGATAATCGACAGCGGATGCACAAACCATATGACGGGGGAGAAGAAAATGTTCACCTCCTACGTCAAAAACAAGGATTCCCAAGATTCAATTATATTCGGTGATGGGAATCAAGGCAAGATAAAAGGGTTAGGTAAAATTGCAATATCAAATGAGCACTCTATCTCTAATGTATTTTTAGTAGAGTCTCTAGGATATAATTTGCTATCTGTAAGTCAACTATGCAATATGGGATATAATTGTCTTTTTACAAATGTAGATGTGTCTGTCATTAGAAGAAGTGATGGTTCACTAGCCTTTAAGGGTGTACTAGACGGCAAGCTTTACTTAGTTGATTTTGCAAAAGAAGAGGCCAGTCTAGATGCATGCTTAATGGCTAAGACTTGCATGGGCTGGCTGTGGCATCGCCGCTTAGCACATGTGGGGATGAAGAACCTCCACAAGCTTCTAAAGGGAGAACATGTGATAGGTCTAACCAATGTTTATTTCGAAAAAGATAGACCTTGTGCAGCTTGTCAAGCAGGTAAACAAGTGGGAGGAGCACATCACAGCAAGAATGTGATGACCACATCAAGACCTCTGGAGCTGCTGCATATGGACCTCTTCGGACCCGTCGCCTATCTAAGCATAGGAGGAAGTAAGTATGGTCTAGTTATTGTTGATGACTTTTCCCGCTTCACTTGGGTGTTCTTTTTGCAGGATAAGTCTGAAACCCAAGGGACCCTCAAGCGCTTCCTCAGGAGAGCTCAAAATGAGTTTGAGCTCAAGGTGAAGAAGATAAGGAGCGACAACGGGTCCGAGTTCAAGAACCTTCAAGTGGAGGAGTTCCTTGAGGAGGAAGGGATCAAGCACGAGTTCTCCGCTCCCTACACACCACAGCAAAATGGTGTGGTAGAGAGGAAGAACAGGACGCTGATCGATATGGCAAGGACGATGCTTGGAGAGTTCAAGACCCCCGAGTGCTTTTGGTCGGAAGCCGTGAACACGGCTTGCCACGCCATCAACAGGGTCTATCTTCATCGCCTCCTCAAGAAGACGTCGTATGAGCTACTAACCGGTAACAAACCCAATGTATCGTACTTTCGTGTATTTGGGAGCAAATGCTACATTCTAGTAAAGAAGGGTAGAAATTCTAAGTTTGCTCCCAAAGCTGTAGAAGGGTTTTTGCTAGGTTATGATTCAAATACAAAGGCGTATAGGGTCTTCAACAAATCATCGGGTTTGGTTGAAGTCTCTAGCGATGTTGTATTTGATGAGACTAATGGCTCTCCAAGAGAGCAAGTTGTTGATTGTGATGATGTAGATGAAGAAGATGTTCCGACGGCCGCCATACGAACCATGGCGATTGGAGAAGTGCGGCCACAGGAACAAGATGAACGAGATCAACCTTCTTCCTCAACAACGGTGCAACCCCCAACTCAAGACGATGAACAGGTTCATCAAAAGGAGGCATGTGATCAAGGGGGAGCACAAGATGATCACGTGATGGAGGAAGAAGCGCAACCGGCACCTCCAACCCAAGTTCGAGCGGTGATTCAAAGGGATCATCCCGTCGACCAAATTTTGGGTGACATTAGCAAGGGAGTAACTACTCGATCTCGATTAGTTAATTTTTGTGAGCATTACTCCTTTGTCTCTTCTATTGAGCCTTTCAGGGTAGAGGAGGCCTTGCTAGATCCGGATTGGGTATTGGCCATGCAGGAGGAACTCAACAACTTCAAGCGCAATGAAGTTTGGACACTGGTGCCTCGCCCCAAGCAAAATGTTGTGGGAACCAAGTGGGTGTTCCGCAACAAACAGGACGAGCACGGGGTGGTGACAAGGAACAAGGCTCGACTTGTGGCAAAAGGTTATGCCCAAGTCGCAGGTTTGGACTTTGAGGAGACTTTTGCTCCTGTGGATAGGCTAGAATCAATTCGTATCTTGCTAGCATATGCCGCTCACCATTCTTTCAGGTTATACCAAATGGATGTGAAGAGCGCTTTCCTCAACGGGCCGATCAAGGAGGAGGTGTACGTGGAGCAGCCCCCTGGCTTCGAGGATGAACGGTACCCCGACCACGTGTGTAAGCTCTCTAAGGCGCTCTATGGACTTAAGCAAGCCCCAAGAGCATGGTATGAATGCCTTAGAGACTTTTTAATTGCTAATGCTTTCAAGGTTGGGAAAGCCGATCCAACTCTTTTTACTAAGACTTGTGATGGTGATCTTTTTGTGTGCCAAATTTATGTCGACGACATAATATTTGGTTCTACTAACCAAAAGTCTTGTGAAGAGTTTAGCAGGGTAATGACGCAGAAATTCGAGATGTCGATGATGGGCGAGTTGACCTACTTCCTTGGGTTCCAAGTGAAGCAACTCAAGGACGGCACCTTCATCTCCCAAACGAAGTACACACAAGATTTGCTAAAGAGGTTTGGGATGAAGGACGCCAAGCCCGCAAAGACGCCGATGGGAACCGACGGACACACCGACCTCAACAAAGGAGGTAAGTCCGTTGATCAAAAAGCATACCGGTCAATGATAGGGTCTTTACTTTATTTATGTGCTAGTAGACCGGATATTATGCTTAGCGTATGCATGTGTGCCAGATTTCAATCCGATCCTAAGGAGTGTCACTTAGTGGCAGTGAAGCGAATTCTTAGATATTTGGTTGCTACGCCTTGCTTCGGGATCTGGTATCCAAAGGGGTCTAACTTTGACTTGATTGGGTACTCAGATTCCGACTATGCTGGATGTAAGGTCGATAGGAAGAGTACATCGGGGACGTGCCAATTCTTAGGAAGGTCCCTGGTGTCATGGAACTCTAAGAAACAAACCTCCGTTGCCCTATCCACCACTGAGGCCGAGTACGTTGCCGCAGGACAGTGTTGTGCGCAACTACTTTGGATGAGGCAAACCCTCAGGGACTTTGGCTACAATCTGAGCAAAGTCCCACTCCTATGTGATAATGAGAGTGCTATCCGAATAGCGGAAAATCCTGTTGAGCACAGCCGCACAAAGCACATTGACATCCGGCATCACTTTTTGAGAGACCACCAGCAAAAGGGGGATATCGAAGTGTTTCATGTCACCGAGAACCAGCTAGCCGATATCTTTACCAAGCCTTTAGATGAGAAGACCTTTTGCAGGCTGCGTAGTGAGCTCAATATCTTAGATTCACGGACCTTGGATTGAAAAGTAGCATACATGTGTTTATGCCTTTGATCATGTTCATTCTGCATCTTGTTGCTTAATGTGGTGCTCAAGTTGTACAAACACTCCCTGGACCTCACAAGTCCGTTGCAAAGTGATGCACAGTTTTAGGGGGAAGTGTGTTACAACTTGACCCTTTGAGACTAACCATATGTTTGAGTTTGCTTGTTTTAGTCTCAAAGGAGAATTGAAAGGGAAAAGGTGGACTTGGACCATGAAAGACTTCCACTGCACTCCGTTGAGAGGGTAACCTATTCCAAGTTCATCTAATGAACTCTTATTGCCATTTGCTCTTAATTGAAGATTTTGGTGAGGCAATGGGGTTATAGGGCCAAGATTGATCCCGTTTTGGTGCTTGATGCCAAAGGGGGAGAAAATAAAGGCCAAAGCAATAATGGATCAGCTACCTGGATCAGCTACCACTTGAGAGATTTTGAAAATAGTAGAATAGAGCTTTTTTGTTTGTCAAAACTCTTTTGTCTTTTGTTGTCTCTCTTATCAAAAGTTGGCTTCTTGCGGGGAGAAGTAGTGATTATGAAAAAAAAGGGGGAGTTTTTGAAATCTTTGATCAATCTCTTTTGGAATGACTCTCTTTATGCTTCAACATGTGTGTTTGACTTAGAGATAGAGATTTGAGTTTGATTTGCAAAAACAAACCAAGTGGTGGCAAAGGATGATCCATATATGCCAAAATTGAATCAAAATAAATTTGAGTTTTATTTGAAGTGAGTTTGCACTTGTTCTAGTTGCTTTATGTTGTGTTGGCATAAATCACCAAAAAGGGGGAGATTGAAAGGGAAATGTGCCCTTGGGCCATTTCTAAGTATTTTGGTGATTGAGTGCCAACACAAAGTGCTTAAATGTGAATTTATGTCCATGGATGAACAAAGTGCAAATCATGAAGTAAAGGTATGTTTCTAAGCCTTAGTACATTGGTTTTGTGTACTAATATACTTGTCTAAGTGTTAGAAACAGAAAGAAGAAGAAAAGAAGAAAGGTGCAAAAGACTTGGCTGTGTACAGCCAAGACTCAGCTCGGTCTGGCACACCGGACTGTCCGGTGTGCACCGAACAGTGTCCGGTGCGCCAGCCTGACTCGGCGCGAAGTGGCTGCTCTCGGGAATTCGTCGACGGCGTACGGCTAAAATTCACCGGACTGTCCGGTGTGCACCGGACTGTCCGGTGAGCCAACGGTCGACCGGGCCAACGGTCGGCCGCGCAATCTGCGCGGGACACGTGGCCGAGCCAACGGTCGGAAGGGGGCACCGGACTGTCCGGTGTGCACCGGACATGTCCGGTGCGCCAATGGCTCCCAGATCTGCAACGGTCGGCAACGGTCGGCAGCGCTGTTTAAGGAAAGAAATCGGGCACCGGACAGTGTCCGGTGTACACCAGACTGTCCGGTGCACCCGACGACAGAAGGCAAGGATAGCCTTCCAGATTTGCTCTCAACGGCTCCTAGCTGCCTTGGGGCTATAAAAGGGGCCCCTAGGCGCATGGAGGAGACACCCAAGCAACCTTAGAGCATTCTTGATCATCCACACTCATTCTTTGCTCATTCGTTTGTGATTCTAAGTGATTCGAGCTCCGTTCTAGTGAGAATTTTGAGATAGTCATTCGAGCTCGATTCTTGGCCGTGTGTGTGCGCATTTCGCTGTGGATTTGTGTGTGTTGCTTCCCTCCCTTACTCTGTGCTTCTTTGTGATCATATACTTGTAAGGGCAAGAGACTCCAATTTGTGGAGATTCCTTGCAAACGGGATAAAGAAAAGAAAACAAAACACCGTGGTATTCAAGTGGGTCTTTGGACCGCTTGAGAGGGGTTGATTGCAACCCTCGTCCGTTGGGACGCCACAACGTGGAGTAGGCAAGCGTTGGTCTTGGCCGAACCACGGGATAAACCACTGTGTCATCTCTGTGATTGATCTTCTGTGGTTTCTGTGTTTTGTTGAGACTCCTCTCTAGCCACTTGGCATTATTTGTGCTAACACTTAACCAAGTTTTGTGGCTTAAGTTTGAAGTTTCACAGGATCACCTATTCACCCCCCCTCTAGGTGCTCTCAGACAGCAAGAGTGAGCTCACATACGTTCATAGCTCAACAAGTTGTAGGGAATAATGTGTATGAACTCGCCAAAGGCGGAAGTTCATATGTGGTGTAAGGCTTACCAAAGAGGATGGTTGAAGCTGAGCATTGCTTTTAAAGTTGGTCAAAATTTTATTAGCAGTTACTAAGTATAAGTAAATACCAACCCAATTAAGTAATAGAACAAAAGTAACAACATCACCTGCGATGCAATGCATATGACAAATTGAATTTAGTTCCATAAATTAATCATGTGAGGGTCCGAGCTGCTCATGACCGTGAGCACGACTAGTATACCAGTTTTACACTCTGCAGAGGTTGCACATCTTTACCCACAAGTCATGTTACCCATCTGCCAAGGGATCGCGACTTCCCATACACCTCTACCGAGGAGGCGAGGTAGGGTAACACTACGAGGCCTTTACAAAGTTCCACTAGCTTCAGAAAACCCGCTATAGTTTATAGGAAGCTCCAATGCAGGGACCCCTTGCATGACCGCCATCGTAGCAAAATCATCCCAAGGGCCTCCCTACACTGACCACTCCCCTACTGCCCTTGCCTCTTTCGGGTAAGGTAGTCTTCCACTAGCTTTCCTAATTAATCAGCCAAGAGCATCCCATTAAACCCTTGTGGTAGCACTATTTTCCCTGGTGGTCGCTCCATGTTCCAATTAACATAATGATCTTATCATGAACAGAAATAAATTATTGATAATAAAAGTGTAATCATGAATAATGTATCTTCATACCAAAAACCACATAAAGCACTAGCAAGTACTACCCAAAAAGTTCAGTGGTAAACAAGGTATAAAGATAGACAAACTAGGGTAACCTATTGGGTCCCATCAAAATTAACCTATGCAGATCATTATGATTAATTAGAACATGGCTAGGTAAAAAGAAGTGATCAAGGGCACAACTTGCCTGGCACTTGAGATTCCAGGTACCAACTTGCCCTTCAGATGACACGTGTCCTCACTGCTAAACGTATCAATACAGACAAACATGGTATAGGCAAAAATTAACATTACACCAAACATAAGAATAAACTATGTGATAATAATCTACGCGCCATAACGAGATCGTAGAAACAAGAACCACTAAATTCGGAGCTACGGTTATTAAGTTATGAATTTCCAAAATTATTTAGCACCTAGAATAGATTAATTCAATTGAGCAAATTTTAATTCAAGTTTCATGGTTAAACAAAGGTACGAGGTGATAAACAACATTAATACAAAATTATTGCAACTGAAATGACTCAATTTGGAGTTAAAATGAATTAACTATGAATTATGCAAGTTTATGGAGTTATTTTCATACTAAAAACCTATTTCTTTATTAATTCCTGAATATCCTAAGTGTTCTGGACTGGGCACCAAATAATACAAAACTCAGGGTCCAATCTGTAACAATTCCCTAGACTCAATGATCATCGCCCACGGACGGCGGGTTGATTTGTGAAAAGGACAGGGGCTCTTTTACAAAGAGGCTGCGGCGAAAGGGTATGTCCAAATCTGGACCGTGAGATCTGAGATGGAGGGTTCGAATTAGATCGGATCTTAGGTGAAATGGTATTCAACCCAGACCGCAGGATCCTAGATCGATGGCCCGCGATCCCCCAAGTTAGCTTCAGTCCACGCGCGACCTAGTCCCCACGATCCCGATCAAACGGTCCAAAGCTCAACACTGCGCGATACGATCACACGCGTTGGCGGTAGACCGAACGGTCGCGGGATGGTCTTCTTCTCCACGCCAGGCAAGCCGAGCACTCACACGGCAGCGCGCGACGGAGCACGCCAAGGGACGATCCCAATGCCCGAACTTCGATTTAAACGCATGCTACGCAGAGCGGAGAGGATGGCGAAATCAATGGAGGGGTTCTTACCGACGGTTATGGTGCGTGGGGCCCTGACCACGGTGACCTGCGATCCGCGGCGGATTCTATGCACCGACGAGCGATTGCCGCAAGCCGAACCGTCCACGCGCCAACGCAGGCAACGAGTAAACCACCCCGGATCTCGCGCACACCGGTGGCACACCTCGACCCCGCCCGCGGTACTCTGTGTCGTCGGCGAAGGGGCCCCGGCTTCTCCCTCTTCGATGGAGCTCGGTGTGGATTTCCCAATGGTGGCCCGACGCCCCGCCAAGTACACCGCGCAGCGGCGACTCCTTTCGACCGCACTGCAAGGACCGGACAGCAGTCCTCGCACAAGTACCCGACGGCAGCGGTGCTCGGGATTTCCCCGCGCCGAAACGTGGTCAGAGCCGGTGCCCTTCCTTCCCTTGTCGTCGCCGATGAGCGCAGATCGGCGAAGAAGACTCCCTCACTCCTGCGTGGTTCTCTCTTTCCTGGTGACGAGGGTCCCCTGGTGGCGGTCGGCTTATATGTGCGTGGGGCGAGCATCCGATGAAAGGCGGATCTAGCGAACGAACTCTAGGAATCGCGGGAGCTACAGGCGGAGTCGTTGCAACAGACGCGCGCGACGCGGAAGCGACGAGTCCGACACCGGGGCCCCACATAGCGGTGTCTCCCTACCAGTGCACGAGGTAGACAACCTAGGACGCCCGCGCGTGAGTCTGTTGCGAAGTTCCCGGCCATGGAATCCTTGTTGCGAACGCGAGCATGGTGAGAAGAACGTGCTGAGCACATGGGCCCACGCACCAGTGTGACAGCGGGGGAATACAAGCTCGCGCAGGAGCGCGCCTGGCGAGGGGGCCCGGCCAGTCATCTACAGGGTGCGCGTGGGCGAGGTTGGATCGCAGGATGAAACTGAGGTGGGCCAAGTGAGTGAATTTGGCCCAAGCAGGTAAGATATCTTATTCTTTTATGTTTTGCATTTTCTTTCTTTCCTTTCTTGATTCAAATTCAAATTTAGTTTGAAATTCACACTCAAAGTTTAAGTTCAACTTTTAAATGCACAGTCAAAAATCCAAGCATGGGTGCAAGGTTTATTTACTTCTTACTTTACTTAATGCCTCTCAATATAATATTGATGGAGTATTTACTCAAATAAATAGGAAATCCTCCAATTTATTTATTCTTCTGAGTTTAAATTATGTTTAAAAGCCCGTATATATTTGAGTCGTCTAAATTTAATACTATCTTTACACATCAACACTTATTTAAATAAGTGTTTATAATGTATCTTTTAATGAAATAATAATCATTTAGTTGGATCGCAAACCTTTTTATTACTTCTGTTCTAGAATAATTCTTGGTTTCAAAATTCAGTTCTCAAGTTTCAAAAATCAAGTGCAATTTGAGATATCTGAATTTACTAGTTTATTTCTTCATGTATTTATTTTGTTATTATTAATTTTTTTATACAAATTTTGGGCCTTACAATGGTCTTGGTGAAAATAGGTCGTGGTGAGCTAGGCCACATGTTCCCACCTTCTAGGGGATCGAGGTGGAGGTGGTCGAGGCTTCCAAAAATGTCAACCGACTCACCCATCAGGGGAGTCGGGGCTTGTCGGAGTTCCTAAGGCGTTCGGTCGCACCGAGAGCCCGCACTACTCCAATGTCGCTTCCAGCCATCTGCTCGTTGCGGAACACAGAAATCCCCTACCTGGCACACCAACTATTGGTGTTACGTACCTCGCTCCGATAAGAAAATTTATCCTACGTGTTCTGGGTTTTGGAGAAACGGAGGACGCAAGGTTTATACTGGTTCGGGCAGACGTCCTTACTTCAAGTCATCGGTGGCTTGCGCAACCGACACAATTGATGATCAAACTTGTAGTAGGGGTTACAAGCGACCGAGAGAGGGAGGAGAGGCTCCTAAGTCTCTTTATCGAGGGTGGAAGTGGAGCTTAGAAGTTGTAGGATGGAGTTCTAGCTAAGTCTTGGATCGACGGGGCTCCAACCTCCTGGTCCTCATCAGCGCTCCTTCTCCTTATGTTTGTCCTTGTCGATTGCCACAAGAGCTCTCTCCATTTTATCTCCTTGCATGGAGGCCAGCCTCTCCCTTTTATAGGCTGGGAGAGGGGTCGGCAAGCGGTGGCTTCCCTTGAAAGGAGACGTAAGGCAAGGGTAAAACTAGTGTTTTACCCCGGGTGGAGTCATGCGTACTCATGGGGCCCGTGCCTACCTGGTTGTCTCGTATTTACCATGGTGGATGGCATGGGGACAGCAATGATCCCAGGCGTCATCATTTTGGCTTCGCCAACCCCTGGCCTCCATAGCCTAGGGCTCGACGTAGCCCGTCGTGTAGTGCCCCGTGGGAGGTCTGCGCATTGAGGCCTAGTCTGATAGGCCATAAGTGCACACGCAACCCAAGGAGTGCGTGGTTCATTAATGCGTTGCGGTTGGGGGTGTCGGTATTTAGAGTCCGACCGCACACCCAGGGTTACCCCTCGCGGTGCTTTTGGGTAGGACGGTGCTGTTTACTGTAACTCAATGGTTCGTGCGGGATGCACGAGAGACGACAGGCAATTTTCTATAGGTTTGGGCCGCTTGGAGAGGCGTAATACCCTACTTCCTAGTGTGGATTTTTCTGTGGTAGGTTACAAGAGGAGTCTCCATTATGGAGAAAAGCTAGTGAGATAGGTCAATGGTTGATGGAAATGATGGGGTACCCCCTAGGCCTTATATACTCGACCGTGGGGTATTACATGCATACGTGATGATCATGCATACACTAAATAATAGTGAACCGACTGAATTGTTCTCCCTATAATCTTGCCGACTTATCCCTATTGCGCCCTGATATTCCCGGGCGCCGCACGCTGGAAAGTAGGGTGGGCGCTATGGATAGCATTCAAGTCTGATCGGTTGCTTGGGCCTGAGTCTGCTTTTTTCTCGTGTTGGCCCACTCCGCCAGTAGTTCTGTCCCAGCCGACGAAGGGATGGTCTTGTGAGGTAACAGGCCCAAAGCCTCTCGCGAGGCCTTCTTGCCTTCTAGTGGACCTGGGGATATCTGTTTCCCAAAGCCCCCAATCTTTGAGTTGATTTTGAAATAATCAGCCCAAAGATTCTAGGTTCGACTCATAGGTTTATTATGTGGTGCGGTTTCCATTCTACCAATGGGTGCACCAAAAGTGCACCAGTTGTGTGTAGCTCCTGAACTTTTGAATGAATTTTTAAGAATAATCCACTCAAAAGTCTTCATCTTATGCTTTGGAAATCGACATTTCATCGTCATCTTGTGCTATGGAAATCAACATTTTGTCATCATCTTATGCTTTAGAGATCAGCATTCTGTCTTTCTGGGACTAAAAATCTATAGGTGCACCCAATGGGTGTAGCCACCGAGCTTTGAGTAGATTTTTGGAAATAATCCACTCAAAGGTCTTCATCTTATGCTTTAGAAATCAACATTCTGTCCTCATCTTATGCTTTAGAGATCAACATTCTGTCGTTCTGGGACTAAAAATCTATTGGGTGCACCGAAGCTGCACCCAATGGGTGTAGCCCCCGAGCTTTGAGTAGATTTTTGAAAATAATCCACTCAAAGGTCTTCATCTTATGCTTTAGAAATTATCATTCTGTCATCATCTTATGCTTTAGTGAAAGGGAAATAGGGTTTAACCTTTTCCAAAATGATTTTGGTGGTTGAATGCCCAACACAGATAATTGGACTAACTAGTTTGCTCTAATTATACATTCTACAGGTGCTAAAGGTTCAACACAAACCAATAAAAAGATCAAGTTAGGGTTCAAAAAGAAAGGAGCAAAAGAAACCGAAGAGGACCCTGGTTTGGCGCACCGGACTGTTTGGTGTGTCACCAGACAGTGTCCGGTGCACCAGGGTCGATCGACTTCAACTCTTCACCTTCGGGTTTCTGAGACCGCGCTCCGCTATAATTCACCGGACTGTCCGGTGTGCCACCGGACTGTCTGGTGCACCAGCGGAGCAACGGCTAGCGAGCACAACGGTCGACTCCAACGATCGTCTGACAACGCACAGTGTGCGGACAGTTCGCGCAGAGTCAGAGCAGCCGCCAGAAGGCGCACCGGACAGTGCATAGTGCATGTCCGGTGCGGCACCAAACTATCTGGTGCAACATGAAGACAAAGCTCCAATGGTCAAAACCGTCAGAACCCTAACGGTTGGGTGACGTGGCTGGCGCATCGGACACTATCCGGTGGCGCACCGACTGTCTGGTGCGCCCATCGATAGACAGCCTCCCCAACGGCTATGTGGTGGTTGAGGGCTATAAAAACCCCCCAACCACCACCACTCCAAGCATCCAAGTTTTTCAGACATCTCATTCAATACAAGACACAATTCAAAAGAATCAAAGCCTCTCCAAGTCCCAAACTCACTCCATACACCTAGCGACTAGAGAGAGAGAGTTTTGTTCGTGTTCTTTGAGCTCTTGTTCTTGGATCGCTTTCTTCTTCCTCATTCTTGTTCTCTAAGTGACTTGTAATCAAAGCAAGAGACACCAAGTGTGTAGTGGTCCTTGTGGGGTCTAAGTGACCCATTTGATTAAGGAGAAGGCTCACTCGGTCTAAGTGACCGTTTGAGAGAGGGAAAGGGTTGAAAGAGACCCGATCTTTGTGACCACCTCAATGGGGACTAGGTTCTTTGGAACCGAACCTTGGTAAAACAAATCACCGTGTCATCCACTTTATTTTCTTGGTTGATTTGTTTTCCCCTCTCTCTCGAACTTGTTATTCGCTCTAACGCTAACCTCAGCTTATAGCTTGTGTTTAAAGTTGTAAATTTCAGTTTCCGCCTATCCACCCCCCTCTAGGCAACTTTCAATTGGTATCAAAGCCCGGTACTTCATTAAGAGTCTAAACACTCGAAGTGATGTCGGGAGGATCCGCCAAGAGGGAGATGGAAATGACCACAAGCCACGGGAAGGCTCCATCAAGGGAGTCCGACGCCAAAGGAAGGGAGGAGTCACCTCCTCGCGTCAAATCACACCGGAGTGGCGACAAGAAGAAGAAAATGAAGAAAGTGGTCTACTACGAGACTGATTCCTCGTCGCCCTTCACATCCGGCTCCGACGCGCCGTCCGTCACTTCTAAGCGCCATGAGCGCAAGAAGTTTAATAAGATCCCCCTACGCTATCCTCACATTTCCAAACGCACTCCTTTACTTTCCGTCCCATTAGGCAAACCACCGGTTTTGATGGTGAAGATTATTGTATCTGGAGTGACAAATTGAGGCATCATCTAACCTCACTCCACGTAAGCATATGGGATATTTTTGAGTTTGGAGTGCAGGTACCATCCATAGGGGATGAAGGATATGATTTAGACGAGGTCGCCTAAATCCAGCACTTTGACTCCCAAGCCACTACTATACTCCTTGCCTCTCTATGTCGAGAGGAGTATAATAAAGTGCAAGGGTTAAAGAGTGCCAAGGAGATTTGGGACGTGCTCAAGACCGCTCACGAAGGGGATGAGGTGACCAAGATCACCAAGCGGGAGACGATAGAGGGGGAGCTCGGTCGATTCATCCTCAACCAAGGAGAGGAGCCACAAGCGATGTACAACCAGCTCAAGACCTTGGTCAACCAAGTGCGCAACCTGGGGAGCACCAAATGGGATGACCATGAAATGGTCAAGGTTATTCTAAGATCACTCGTTTTTCGTAATCCTACGCAAGTTCAATTAATACGTGGTGATCCTAGATATAAGCTAATGTCTCCCGAGGAGGTTATAGGAAAGTTTGTGAGCTTTGAATTGATGATCAAAGGCTCCAAACAAATTGTCAACTTGGAGCATGGTGGCACCTCCACACCCGAGGTGTAACCCGTTGCATTCGAAGCGACGGAGGAGAAGAAAGAAGAGTCTATATCAAGTAGGCTCCCCATCGACGCCTCCAAGCTCGACAACGAGGAAATGACACTCATCATCAAGACCTTTCGCCAAATCCTCAAGCAAAGGAAGGGGAAAGACTACAAGCCCCGTTCCAAAAAGGTGTGCTACAAGTGTGGTAAGCCCGATCATTTTATTGCAAAATGTCCTATTTCTAGTGATAGTGACAGGGGCGACGACAAGAAGGGAAAGAGGAAAGAAAAGAAAAAAGTACTACAAGAAGAAGGGCGGTGATGCCCATGTGTGTCGGGAATGGGACTCCAACGTGAGCTCCACTGACTCATCCTCTGACGAGGATGCCACCAACATCGCCGTTAACAAGGGACTCCTCTTCCCAAACGTTGGCCACAAATGCTTCATAGCAAAGGACGGCAAGAAAAAGAAGGTACAAGCTAGAACCACCTCTAAGTATACTACATCTAGTGATGAGGGTAGTTCGAGTGATGATGAAGATAACTTGCTTAGTCTTTTTGCCAACCTTAACATGCAATAAAAAGAAAAATTAAATGAATTGATAGGTGCTATTCATGAGAAGGATGAACTCTTGGATAGCCAAGAGGAATTCCTTATTAAGGAAAATAAGAAGCATATTAAGGTAAAGAATGCTTATGCTCAGGAAGTAGAGAAGAATGACACTATTTCCAACCTTAGAACTGAGAACCATAATTTATTTGCTAAGGTTGATAAGTTAAATGCTTGTGATGATTCAATTACCAATCTTAGAAATGAAAATGCTAGTTTATTTGCTAAGACTGATAAATTAAATGAATCAATTGCTAGCCTTAAAACTGAGAATGATAAGTTAAATTCTAAGGCTAAAAACTTGAATGTTTGCAATGTTTCTATTTCCAATCTTAGAAATGAGAATGCTATCTTATATGCTATGGTTGATGAATTAAATGCTTGCAAACCCTCTACATCTACTGTTGAACATGTTGCTATATGTACTACATGTAAAGACATTAATGTTGATGCTATTCATGATCACCTTGCTTTAATTAAACAACAAAATGATCATATAGCTCAACTTACTGCTAAAATTAATGAGCATGAGATAGAGAATGAAAATTTTAAATTTGCTAGAAGCATGCTCTATAGTGGGAGACGCCCTAGCATCAAGGATGGCATTGGTTTCTAACATGGAAGCAATGTCAAACTTAATGCCCCTAAAAGATTGTCTAATTTTGTTAAAGGCAAGGCTCCCATGGCTCAGGATAACGAGGGTTACATTTTATATCCTGCTGGTTATCCTGAACATAAAATTAGGAGAATTCATACTACTCATTCTATTTCTCACCATGCTTTTATGTATAAGAATGAGGCTTCTAGCTCTAGGCAATCAACCCATGTTAAATTTCCTAAAAAGAAAAGTCCTACTGCATCAAATGAACCCAATGTTTCATTTAAGACTTTTGATGCTTCTTATGTTTTAACTAACAAATCAGGCAAAGTAGTTGCCAAATATGTTGGGGGCAAACACAAGGGGTCAAAGACTTGTGTTTGGGTACCCAAGGTGCTTGTTTCTAATGTGAAAGGACCCAAAACCGTTTGGGTACCTAAGAACAAGGCCTAAATTTTTTTTGTAGGTTTATGCATCCAGGGGCTCAAGTTAGATTATTGATAGCGGGTGCACAAACCACATGACTGGGGAGAAAAGAATGTTCTCCTCCTACGAGAAAAACGAAGATCCCCAAAGAGCTATCACATTCGGGGATGGAAATTAAGGTTTGGTCAAAGGACTTGGTAAAATTGCTATATCACCTGACCATTCTATTTCCAATATTTTTCTTGTAGATTCTTTATATTACAATTTGCTTTCTGTATCCCAATTATGCAAAATGGGTTACAACTGTATTTTTGCGGATATAGGTGTTACTGTCTTTAGAAGAAATAATGATTCAGTAGCATTTAAGGGAGTATTAGAGGATCAGCTATACTTAGTTGATTTTAATAGAGCTGAACTCGATACTTGCTTAATTGCTAATACTAATATGGGTTGGCTCTGGCATTGCCGACTAGCCATGTTGGGATGAAGAATCTTCACAAACTTCTAAAGGGAGAACACATTTTGGGACTAACCAATGTTCTTTTTGAGAAAGACAAGGTTTGTAGCGCTTGTCAAGTAGGAAAGCAAGTTAGTACCCACTATCCACACAAGAATATAATGACAACGGACAGGCCTCTAGAGTTACTCCACATGGATCTATTTGGCCCGATAGCTTACATAAGCATCGACGAGAGTAAGTACTGTCTAGTAATTGTGTATGATTATTCTCGATTCACTTGGGTTTTCTTTTTACAGGAAAAATCACAGACCCAAGAGACCTTAAAGGGATTCTTGAGACGAGCTCAAAATGAGTTCGGATTGAGGATCAAGAAGATAAGAAGCGACAATGGGACGGAGTTCAAGAACTCACAAATAAAAGGCTTTCTTGAGGAGGAAGGCATCAAGCATGAGTTCTCTTCTCCCTACACCCCTCAACAAAATGGTGTAGTGGAGAGAAAGAATAGAACTCTATTGGACATGGCAAGGACCATGCTTGATGAGTACAAGACTCCGGACCAGTTTTGGGCCGAGGCAATTAACATCGCCTGCTACTCCATCAACCGGTTATATCTTCACCGAATCCTCAAGAAGACATCATACAAACTCCTTACCGGTAAAAAGCCAAATGTTTCATATTTTAGAGTCTTTGGTAGCAAATGTTTTATTCTTATCAAAAGAGGTAGAAAATCTAAATTTGCTCCTAAGGCTGTAGAAGGCTTTTTACTAGGATATGACTCAAACACAAGGGCATATAGATTCTTCAACAAATCCACTGGATTAGTTGAAGTTTCTTGTAATATTATGTTTGATGAGACTAATGGCTCCCAAGTGGAGCAAGTTGATCTTGATGAGCTAGATGATGAAGAGGCTCCGTGCGTCGCGCTAAGGAACATGTCCATTGGGGATGTGTGTCCTAAGGAATCCGAAGAGCCTCCACAAGCACAAGATCAACCATCATCTTCCATGCAAGCATCTCCACCAACTCAAGATGAGGATCAGGCTCAAGACAATGAAAATGAAGATAAAGAGGATGAGCCACCTCAAGAGGAGGACAATGATCAAGGGGGAGATGAAGTTGATCAAGACAAGGAAGATGATCAGGGTCAAAAACCATCACACCCAAGAGTCCACCAAGCGATTCAAAGAGATCATTCCGTGAACTCCATCCTCAGCGATATTCATAAGGGGGTAACCACTCAATCTCAAGTCGCTCATTTTTTGTGAACATTACTCTTTTGTTTCCTCTATTGAGCCATACAGGGTAGAGGATGCACTAAAAGATTCGGATTGGGTGCTGGCAATGCAAGAGGAGCTCAACAACTTCACGAGGAATGAGGTATGGCATTTAGTTCCACGTCCTAACCAAAATGTTGTAGGAACCAAGTGGGTATTCCGCAACAAGCAAGATGAGCATGGTGTGGTGACAAGGAATAAAGCCCGACTTGTGGCCAAGGGATATTCACAAGTCGAACGTTTGGATTTCGGTGAAACCTATGCACCCGTAGCTAGGCTTGAGTCAATTCGTATATTACTTGCCTATGCTACTTACCATGGCTTTAAGCTTTACCAAATGGACGTGAAAAGTGCCTTCCTCAGTGGACCAATCAAGGAAGAGGTCTATGTTGAGCAACCTCTCGGCTTTGAAGATAGTGAGTACCCTTATCACGTTTACAAACTCTCAAAGGCGCGTTATGGGCTCAAGCAAGCCCCAAGAGCATGGTATGATGCCTGCAAGATTTCCTTATCACTAATGGCTTCAAGGTCGGTAAAGCCGATCCTACACTCTTTACTAAAACCATTGCAAAAGATTTATTTGTATGCCAAATTTATGTTGATGATATCATATTTGGGTCTACTAACAAATCTACTTGTGAAGAGTTTAGTAGGATAATGATTCAAAAATTTGAGATGTCTATGATGGGGGAGTTTAAGTATTTTCTAGGATTCCAAGTCAAACAACTCCAAGACGGTACCTTCATCAGCCAAACAAAGTATATCCAAGACATACTCAACAAGTTTGGAATGATGGATGCCAAGACCATCAAGACACCCATGGGAACTAATGGGCATCTCGACCTCGACTCGGGAGGTAAACCCATAGATCAAAAGGTATACCGGTCGATGATAGGATCTTTACTCTATTTATGTGCATATCGACCGGATATTATGCTTTTCGTACGCATGTGTGCAAGGTTCCAAGCCGATCCTAAGGAAGTTCACCTTAGGGCCGTGAAAAGAATCATGAGATATTTAGTTTACACACCTAAGTTTGGTCTTTGGTACCCCTAGGGATCCACCTTTGATTTAATAGGTTATTCAGATGTTGATTGGGCAGGGTGTAAAATTGATAGAAAGAGCACATCAGGGACTTGTCAATTTTTGGGAAGATCCCTGGTGTCTTGGGATTTAAAGAAACAAAACTCAGTAGCTCTATATACTGCCGAAGCCGAGTATATTGCCGCAGATCATTGTTGTGCGCAATTACTTTGGATGAGGCAAACCCTTAGGGACTATGGCTACAAATTGAGCAAAGTCCCTCTTCTATGTGATAATGAGAGTGCAATCCGCATGGTGGATAATCCCGTTGAACACAGTCGCACTAAGCACATAGACATTCGGTATCACTTTTTGAGGGATCACCAACAAAGGGGGGATATCGAGATAGCTTATGTTAGCACCAAACAACAATTAGCCGATATCTTTACCAAACCACTAGATGAGAAAACCTTTACCAAACTTAGGAATGAGCTAAACATTCTTAATTCTTGGAACTTTCATTGAAACATTGCACACATAGCTCATTTATATACCTTTGATCATATCTCTTTCACTTTGGTACAAATGCATAATTCTTATTTAAATACCAAGGCTATGACTAATGTGTATTCAAGTGTATTTCTACTAAGTCATAGATTGAAAGGGAAATGGAGTCTTCGGCGAAGACAAGGCTTCCACTCCACTCTATCGGTATCATTTACCCTTCGTTGTCACTCCACTCCAAATTGGTATAATCTTCACTCATATTTCATTTACCAATAAGGAGAAAGTTTACCGTAGGGCTCACAAAGTCTCTGTTTTTGGCGATTCATGCCAAAGGGGGAGAGAATATTAGCGCAAAGCAAAAGGACCCCACCACCACAAATATTTCAAAACTTTAGTTTTCTTTAGTTTTTCAATTGGTATCTTGTTATTGATATATTTCAAATGGGTATGATATCTTCATTTGGTATAAGTTTTATCTAGCATCTCAATATTTTCCAATTGGTATCTACTAAAACCCTCTTGAAAACTAAGAGGAGAATTTCATTCAGGGGGAGTTTTGTTTAAGTCAAAGGAAAAGCATTTGAAACAGGGGGAGAAAATTTCAAATCTTAAAAATTCTTCTCGCAATCTCACTCATATACCTTTGACTATTTACAAAAGGCTTTGAAAAGATTTTCCAAAATAATTTGAAAAAACAAAACAAGTGGTGCAAGCGTGGCCCAAAATGTTAAATAAAAGAAAGCAACCATGCATATCTAGTAGAACAATAAATTGGTTTAATTCTAAGCAACCTTTGCACTTACCTTATGTAAACTAGTTCAATTCTGCACTTACATATTTGCTTTGGTTTGTGTTGGCATCAATCACGAAAAAGGGGGAGATTGAAAGGGAAATAGGGTTTAACCTTTTCCTAAATGATTTTGGTGGCTGAATGCCCAACACAAATAATTGGACTAACTAGTTTGCTCTAGATTATACATTCTACGGGTGCTAAAGTTCACACAAACTAATAAAAAGATCAAGTTAGGGTTCAAAAAGAAAGTAGGAAAAGAAACCGAAGAGGACCCTGGTCTGGTGCACAGGACTGTCCGGTGTGCCACCGGACAGTGTTCGGTGCACCAGGGTTGATCGACTTCAACTCTTCACCTTCAGGTTTCTAAGACCGCGCTCCACTATAATTCACCGGACAGTCCGGTGTGCCACCAGACTGTCCGGTGCACCAACGGAGCAACGGCTAGCGAGCGCAACGGTCGACTCCAACGGTCGTCTGACAACGCACAGTGCGCGAACAGTTCGCGCTGAGTCAGAGCAGCCGCTAGAAGGCGCACCGGACAATGCACAGTGCATGTCCGGGGCAGCTCCGGACTGTCTGGTGCAACATGAAGACAAAGCTCCAACGACCGAAACCGTTAGAACCCTAACGGTTGGGTGACGTGGCTGGCGCACCGGACAGTCTGGTGCGCCCATCAACAGACAACCTCCCCAACGGCTATGTGGTGATTGAGGGCTATAAAACCCCCCAACCACCGCCAATCCAATTATCCAAGTTTTTCAGACATCTCATTCAATACAAGAGCTAGTCCAATCAATACAAGACACAATTCAAAAGAATCAAAGCCTCTCCAAGTTCCAAACTCACTCCATACATCTAGCGACTAGAGAGAGAGTTTTGTTCGTGTTCTTTGAGCTCTTGTTCTTGGATCACTTTCTTCTTCCTCATTCTTGTTCTCTAAGTGACTTGTAATCAAAGCAAGAGACACCAAGTATGTGGTGGTCCTTGTGGGGTCTAAGTGACCCATTTGATTAAGGAGAAGGCTCACTCGGTCTAAGTGACCGTTTGAGAGAGGGAAAGGGTTGAAAGAGACCCGGTCTTTGTGACCACCTCAATGGGGACTAGGTTCTTTGGAACCGAACCTCGGTAAAACAAATCACCGTGTCATCCGCTTTATTTTCTTGGTTGATTTGTTTTCCCCTCTCTCCCAAACTTGATATTCGCTCTAACGCTAACCCCGGCTTATAGCTTGTGTTTAAAGTTGTAAATTTCAGTTTCTGCCTACCCACCCTCTCTAGGCGACTTTCATTTAGAAATCAGCATTTTGTCTTCATCTCATGTTCTTGTGAATTCAAACAACGTTATCTGTCCATGCTTTGTTAGGTTAGAAATTAATTTGATCGGTGACAGATTGGACGTCTGGCTGGTGGAGACAGATGGCTCTCGGCTGGACATCACCCCGCTCTGTGCTTCAATGCTTCTCCTGATTAGACTTGTGGTTCAGTAGCTATATTTAGAATTCCTCCCATCTCAGGCGATCTCTTCCTTTTGTCGCAATACATTCATTGCGTATACTGTGTGGATATGACTTCTTCAGAAAATCTTTTGAAAATTCTTGGCAACACACCCAATGGGGTGCCTAAGGGGTATCTTGGTACGCAGAGCGTTTAGCCCACTATCCTGGAGTAGTAACTTGATGTGACCATAGGGTATAATCATATTCCCTGAGTAGTTGACCTTGGTCCAAACGGTGTCGTGTTACGTGAAGCGGCCCCTGTTGCCTGACTCATTTTCAGGTGGCTTGAATTGCTTATTGAATACTTGCGACTGTTCGACGAGCAGTGGTAGGAAGTGGACGGTCACCCTTGGCCTCTATAAATAGCCCGCTTGCACCGTTGTTCTCTTCACTCATCTTTCGATCATCTGTTGTTTTCTTCTTCCTTCCTCTCCTTCTCCAACCAGCCATGGGTAGAGGCAAGAGGGGTCGTGGCTGGCCTCGCCATGGTGACAACAAGCATAAGCGTGCCTCAAGTCCCCCCTTGGAGGACTTTGGGGACTTAGAGTACTCGGAGGAGGCATCCTCTGAGTCAGACCGCTCGCCTGCTCTGGCTTCTCCCCCGGCGTCATCCGAGGACTCGGATGATTCCATGGGGCTTTCCACCGTGGCTCGAGCGTATTGGCGCTCCATCGAGCGCGCCGGGCTCGGTGGGTCGAACGAGTAGGGGGTCTCCTCGGATGAGGCAGACTCCTCCGACTCTTCCAAGGAGTGGAGCGGCGACGACAGTGACGACGAGGGCGACGATAGTGGAGACGACAGCGGTGAGGGCGACGACAGTGGAGACGACAGCAGTGAGGGCGACGACAACGACGATGGCGGGGGCAAGGGCGGCACTGAGGTCGATGGTGGCAGCGGCAATGGCGATGACGACGACAGTGGTGACGGCAGCAGCAAGGGCTACGGTGGTGACGACGGTAGTGGCAACGGCAAGGCCAGTGGCATAGTGCCACTAGTTTAAATATTAGTATAGATAGTTAGCAGCAGTAGTAGTAGCAGTAGAATAATGTAGTGGTATTTAGTAGTGTAGTATAAGTAGTAATGTAGTGTAATGTAATGTAGTAAGCAGGGTGGAAAAAGGTTGACTCATAATGAGTCGGCTTTGAGTTTGTGCAACCCCCTCCAATATGAATCAAGGAATTAGTTGCCTCAAAAGATCACTGTTTTGCCGCTTTTCTGTTTGCGCGTTTGAAAGTTTGTACATATGCCTAATACTGCTAGCATTTTAGAGGTAACTGTTGAGTGATGCCTGAGGCTTTTGCTTTTCCGAGTAGTGATCTGGCACTTTAGAGATAGTGCCCAACCCAAGAAACCCCATTTATACTCGCGTCGACGTGCCTTTTTGATTTCTAAGCCCTAACATCACTTTTTTCCCCTTCGACCGTTCCTCTAGTTCCCTGAAATTCCGAACCTGCTCGTCTAGCCGGAAAGATCACGATGGCCCCCAGGCGGAAGAGGCAAAGCACCACTGCTGCAATCATCCCACCCATCGACCCCAACAGCCAGCTTCCATTCACTGGTAACCACATGTCTGTCATCTCTGAATCCAACCTTCTTCATCTCGTTGAGATTGGGGTTTTGCTTCCGAAGGAGCTCTGTTCTTGGAAGATCTACCGTGGTGTCACTGTTCCGACAGAGGACACTCATGAATCTGTCGTTTATGTTCCATTTCTCATCCGCAGGCTTGCTCTTCCCATATCCCCCTTTTTCCGCGGTCTCCTTGATTTCTATGAGTTGAATCTGACGCATTTGAACCCTAACTCAATTCTGCAAGTTGCCATTTTCGTACATCTGTGCGAGGCTTTTCTTGGGATTCTCCCCCACTTTGGACTCTGGAAGTATCTTTATCACTGTCGGCCGGGGATGGCTGGGGGACAGCATCAGCTTGTTGGCGGCGCAAGTTTAGAGCTTCGCCGGGGAAGGAAAGTGGAGTACCTCGATATTCCTCTCAAGGATAGTATTAAAGGATGGCATCTTGAGTGGTTCATCATCGAAAACCACTGCAAATCTCTCCCCCCTCGGTCGGGGAGGCAACCATATGTTCGCACACCTAGCTGGGTAGAATCTCCTACTTTTTCGGAGATAACAGAGGCCAAAGTATTACTTGCTGAAATCTACTTGTTGAAGGATGGGGGTCTAACTATTGAAGCTGTGGTTGCTGACTTCGTCTTCAAAAACATTCAACCCTGGAAGGACAGAATTTACCCTGCTTACTTATATAGCGGCGTCAATGATTTAGCCCAGGTTACAAATAAAAGGATTCCCAATGAAGATTTGCTGAGCCGACTTGACATGATTCTGAGGGGCAGAGTCTCGAATGCTGGTGCTTCTGTAGCCTATTTTGCGTGGAACCTGCCACCAAATAGGCCATTCTCTGAATTTGTCTCCAACCCTCCTGCTCGTGATGGTAGCCCGGGTCATAGAGTGCGACCCTCTCCTGAGGACATTGAGGCCTTGATTGCTCCACTTCGGAGTCTTCCAGAGACCGAGAGGAAAACTCACTGTTGGGGTCATGCTTCGTCGCCGAAGGTCCTGCAGGAAGAAACAGCTTCGGCTAAAGCTGCTTATACATGATGACCGAAGTTACCACTCATAAAGCTTCGGTGTTGCAGCATGCCCGAAGACGAAGGATCGAACCGACTTAAAGATAGAATGACATTTTAGCCCATAAGGGTCTGAGTCAATGTTGTAAACTTTTATGAGGGGTATGATTGTAATTGTTCACAGGCTGTGTCCTGTGCCTATAAATAGTGAACAGTATTCCTATACTGTTCACGCATTCCGGTAATTGCAAAAGCATCATTCGGGAATTATTGCTTGTCAAGGCAAAGGTATAATCATACCTTAAACATGGTATTCAAAATAAATATGTGAATGGTGTCATCTATCTTCGACATATCTATCTTTAATGTTTTACATTTTACATCGTCTTATGTTATTTTTGTCACCTTCGTAATATTATGTTTGTATCCTTCGTCCGAAGTTCATTAAACCCTTGAGGAGATAATGCTTCAGAGGACGAAGGGTATTTAATATTTAACATCTTCGTGTTGCCTTGTTCTTGACTCATAGCATTTGAGAACAAGTCTCCAACACTCACTTTGAGATGCCAGCCAGCACTGATGATGCTGAGATGGATGCCGTGCTTAACCTACTGGCCGAGGAATCGTCGGACTCTACCCGCAGCGAGCCGATGGCCATCACGACTGGGCAAGAATTTGGCGAAGAGGTGGAGATTCAGAAGCCTGAAGGTGCTCGCCCAAAGCATTCATGCCGAGTGGACCGCTCGACTGCACCTGTCGAGGAGAAGAAGAAAAGGAGGCGACTTCGGTGACTGTCGTGCTTGGATCAGGATGCTGGTCCTTCTGTACCGATCCCTGACGATGTCCTGGCGAACTCCATTCCCAAGGTTGACGCCAAAGGCTGTGATAAGGCACAGGCTACTGGCGGCATGTTTGACGAGGATGAAGAGGAGGAAGAAGAAGAGATCCCACTGATCCGCAAGAACAGCCGTTACTATAGAGGCAGCGACGAGGGTAGCGATATTCCCTCCCAAGCTCTGTCGGCACTTGTCAGTCTTTAGGGGCTTTCGATATCAGATTTTGATCAAGCACTAGAAGAGGTCATTCCTGAAGACATACTATCGGAGCCTCTCGAAGCTGACATCCCAACCATCTGTTCAGAGGTCCCAGATGGTGGGCTTTCATTGCTTGATTCTACCGGGCAAGAGGTAACCCAGGTGGTTTCCCGCGCATCGTCGACCTTGGAGGGTGGTCTTCCATGCAAAGACACTGATTCGAGTCATCCAACTCCCATGGAGGTGGCTGTGGGGCCTTCAGCCTTACAAGTGGCTGCCGCAGAAGACCCAGCCCCCGAGGGTGGCACTGGTAGCTACCTAGCCCCCGAGGGTGTTGCCGGTAGCGACCCAGCCCCTGTGGGTAGTGCTAGCGGTGACCTAGCCCTCGAGGGTATTCAGGCATGCTCTCTCTCTAATGCTTCCATGGATGTCCACATTGGGTCATCCCCAATCCGTTCCGAAGAGGTGACGGCAGCACGTGCTTCTACGGCTTTGACTGGCCAAGTCACCCTAGTGGTCGGCAAGCCAGACGCCAGGAGCCTGCTGTCTGCTGGTGGGGCTAAGGTCACCCCGGGTAGTGCTCTCGAGATTGTTCCTGCTGATCTTCCCTCGTCAAGCCATGCACCAGCCTTTCCTGCCTTGGGTCTTCCACTATTCCTTTCCAATCTCCAGGTGAGTTAGCCTTTTGCTCTATGTTGTTCATATTGGCAAATTATCTTTTTTTCGCTCATCTGTCTATGACCACATGATTTTGTTGACAAAGTATCCGCCTAATTGAGGTCTTGCGGCGCTGCTGTTCCCGAACAAGCTTTATCTCTGATGCAGTGGAACCCTCTGCTGCTCCAGAAACAGATAGATGATTTAAAGGCATTGAATGCTGGATAGTGAGCTCATGGTTTCATTAGCTACTTTAATTGATTAACTTATCTTTAATCACACATTCTCTTTTAGCTGCATTATCAGATATGGCTCAATGATGCTCTGACCTTGAGGAGAAGTATTCTCAGAGTCAGACCGACTTAGCCCAGACTTCTGCCTTTCTGGATAGTGCACGCTCTCTGAACTTTTCTCTGAATGCCCAACTTGATTCTGAAAGGATGACACATGAGGTAAACTTCCCTGGCTGACCCTGCTATGTTATTATTGCTTTAATGCTGAATGTTGTTTTCTGCTTGCAGGAGGAGAAACGAGCACTTGTTGCCTCTCACAACAATCTAGATAGGTTGTACCGTGATGCCAGTAACTCCTTGACCATCCTAGACGGGAGCCACCGCTTCACCATGTCTGACCTAGACCATCACCGCCATGAGTTGCAGGCATCTCAAGACGAAGTTCTGCGACTGGGACGACTGTTGTCGACCAAAGACTCCACCATCAAGGATCTGCGCGCCTCCAAGAAACTTGTCGCGCAAGAGCTAGAGGCCGCTCAACTTGCTGTTAAAACTATAGAGAATAACTGCACCATCTTGAAGTCCCAGCGCGACAAGGCTATGGATAAAGCCGTTCGCGCTGGACGGATCCTGATGAGGAGACCCGGCGTCGTGGTGTCTGATGTATTGTTGCTGATGTCAAGGACGCGCCTGATGCTGCAAGTCATCCCTCTTCTTCTGTTGCTCCTGCAAAGGATAGTGCCTACAAAGATGTTTCAACATAGTGATGTCCTATAAAACACTTTTGTTGGGACCACGCTTCGTCGCCGAAGGTCCTGCAAAAAGAAACAGTGCGGCTGAAGCTGCTCGTACGTGACGACGAAGGTATCATTCATGAAGCTTCGGGATTATAACATATTCAAAGATGAAGGGTCGAACCGACTTAAAGATAGAATGACCTTTTAGCCTATAGAGGTCTGAGTCATTGTTGTAAACTTTTATGAAGGGCATGATTGTAATTTCTCACAGGCTGCATCTTGTGCCTATAAATAGATGAACAGTTCCCCGTACTGTTCAGGCTGACTTGTATTCGCTCATGCGTCACGCTTGTACCTTTGTCCTCTATCAAGCCGAAGGTACATATGTAATTCAATATTGTTCTTATTCATTCATGATCATATAATAAAATATATATTAACGTTGTCATATGATTATTCATATTATTTTCTCATGTTTCATATGCTTCGTTTTTCATTAATACATGCTGTGATGATGAAGGTATGTCCTTCATGACCTTCGTCCGGAGATCGTTACATCCTTAGGGAAATAATGCTTCGAAGGACGAAGGGCATTAACATTTAACATTTTGTGTTGCCTTGTTCTTAATTCATAGCATTTGAGAACAAGTCCCCAACATTGGCGCCCACCTCCGGTCAACTCACTTCCACCTCTTTTTGAGCTAATGGCTTCGTTCAACGATCAAGCTGGAGCTGCTTCAGCTCCGAAGATGGTACTCCCCATAACAGGCGGTTCATGCTCAGAGCCAGCTAAAAAGAAGTAGAAGAAGGAGGCACAGAGAAGGGTACAGCATGTCGGGGTGCAAGGACCCTTCATCAAGTCAAGATGGTCTCACATTCCAATTACCTTCTCTCAAGAAGATCTTCAGCTCAAGGACTACCCACACAATGATGCTATGGTTATCTCTTGTGTGATCAAAGGACTTCTGGTCCATAATGTTTTGGTTGATACAGACAGTGCAGCAGATATCATATTTGCTAAGGCTTTTAAACAAATGCAAGAGCCCGAAGACAAGATCCATGATGCTACGCACCCTCTTTGTGGCTTCGGAGGGCGACAAATTGTAGCACTTGGGAAGATTACCATGCCAGTAACCTTCGGATTTGTCAACAACACAAGGACTGAGCAAATTGTGTTTGACATTGTTGACATGGAATATCCTTACAATGCTATCATTGGTCGTGGTACTCTCAATGCCTTCGAAGCAATTCTTTATCCAGCTTACCTTTGCATGAAGATACCTTCGGACCAAGGGCCCATTGCCATTCGTGGAAGTCAGGAAGCTGCCAGAAGGGCCGAAGGGAATTGGACAGATTCAAAAGCAATCCATAACATAGATGGAGCTGAAGCTTGTGAGCATTACAAGTTCAGAAGGGAAAAAGCTGCTTCGGCTGATCAGCCAAAGCCCATGCTCTTATGTGAGGATATAGCAGACCAGAAGGTATTACTGGGATCTCAATTGTCCGAAGAACAGGAGAAAACCTTGATAAGGTTTTTGTTCAACAATAAAGATGTCTTTGCTTGGTCAGCTAATGATCTTTGCGGAGTTAACAGGGATGTTATTGAACACTCCCTTAATGTTCATCCATCATTCAGACCCAGGAAGCAGAGGCTTTGGAAGATGTCTGATGATAAGGCTGAAGGTGCTCAGAACAAAGTAAAAAGACTCCTCAGTGCTGGAGTTATCAGAGAGGTGAAGTACCCAGAATGGCTAGCTAACACTGTTATGGTAAAAAAGGCTAATGGTAAATGGAGGATGTGTATCGATTTTACTGATCTCAATAAAGCCTGTCCGAAGGATGAGTTTCCATTACCGAGGATAGATTCCTTAGTTGATGCAGCAGCTTCATCAGAGCTCATGATTCTGTTGGATTGTTATTCAGGCTATCATCAAATCTGGATGAAGAAGGAGGATGAGCCGAAGACTAGCTTCATAACCCCTAGTGGAACATATTGTTACCTTCGGATGCTTGAAGGGCTTAAAAATGCTGAAGGAAGCTTCAGCAGAATGACAGCAAAGGTTCTCCATTCTCAGATAGGCAGGAATGTGCTAACTTATGTTGATGATATCATTGTGAAAAGCACGAAGCAAGATAATCACATTGCTGATTTACAGGAGACCTTCGCTAATTTTAGACAGGCTGGTTTAAAGCTGAATCCAGAAAAATGTGTCTTCGGAGTGAAGAAGGGGAAATTTCTTGGTTGTCTAGTTTCAACAAAAGGAATTGAGGCTAATCCAAGCAAAATCGAAGCTATTCTTCGAATGGAACCACCAAGTACAAAGAAGGGGGCTCAAAAATTGACAGGAAGGCTGGCATCTCTTAACATATTCATATCTAGATCAGCAGAGAGAAATTTGCCATTTTTCGAAGTGCTGAGGTCAGCCGAAGTTTTCCAATGGGGACCAGTCCAGCAGAAAGCCTTCGAAGAGCTGAAGCAATATTTAATAGATCTAACAACACTAACTCCACCAATGCCAGGGGCTCCTTTGTTATTATATGTGGCAGCTTCGTACTCAGCGGTAAGTGTGACACTTGTTCAGGAGAAGCTGGAAGGCCAAGTCAAAAAGCAGGCCCCAATATACTTTGTATCCGATGTTCTTAGTTTATCAAAGAAAAATTATACAGAATTGGAGAAGGTACTGTATGCTGTTTTGATGGCCTCCAGGAAGCTTCGGCATTATTTTCAAGCTTATAATATAATTGTTCCTTCTTCGCAACCGTTGAAGGATATTATGAGAAACCGAGAAGCTATTGGAAGGATCGGAAAATGGGCTGCAGAGCTCAATGAATTTTGTATTGATTATGTGCATAGGTCTTCGATTCAGTCCCAAGCGTTGGCAGACTTCATTGCTGACTGGACGCCAGGGGCTCAGGAGGAAGAAACAAATAAAGATGCCGAAGCATGTACAGTGTTTTGCGATGGGTCTTGGGGAACCTTCGGAGCAGGAGCAGCTGCTGTGTTGGTTTCACCTTCCAAAGTTAAAACTTGTTATGCGGCAAGACTCGATTTTAGTTGCACAAACAACATTGCTGAGTACGAAGCTTTGCTCTTGGGCCTTCGAAAGTTAAAGGCAATGGGAATCAGAAGGGCCATTCTTAAAACTGATTCCCAAGTTATTTCTGGTCATATTGATAAGAGCTATAAGGCAAGAGATTCGAAGCTTGAAAGATATTTAGATACGGTCCGAAGGATTGAGGCTTCCTTTGAAGGATTCTCTGTTAAAAACATTCCTCGTGGAGAAAATGAATATGCTGATCTATTAGCCAAGTCAACAGCACAGGGGCTGCTTTTACCTTCGGAAGTATTTTTCGAAACAATAAAAGCACCTTCGGTCGAGCTTCTTCAAAGAGCGGTCCTCAATATATCCCCTGTCTATAGTGAAGATTGGAGAACTGAAATCATCTCTTTCCTTCAGGGTAATTTTCTTTCAGATGACGAAGCTTATAACAGGAGGATAGAAGCAAGAGCTCGACCATATGTCATTATAGAAGGAGAATTATACAAGCATGGGGTCTGTTCCCCGTTGCTCAAGTGTTTATCCAGAGCCGAAGGCATAGAATTGATGAAGGAAATACATGCAGGCCTGTGCGGATCTCATATTGGATCTAGGCCTTTGTTGGGAAAAGTTTTTCGCCAAGGATTTTATTGGCCAAAAGCAGCTTCGGATGCAGCGGAACTAGTGCAAAAGTGCGAAGGTTGTCAGAAATGTGCAAGAGATCAAAAACAACCTTCGTCTCTAACTCAGTTAATACAACCCACTTGGCCGTTGCAAAGGTGGGGCCTTGATTTGTTAGGTCCGCTACCACCAGCACAATGAAATTTAAGATATGTTGTAGTGGCATTGGAATATTTCTCTAAATGGATTGAGGCAAAGCCTTTAGCCACAATAACTTCGGTTACTGTCCAAAAGTTTTTCTGGCAAAGCATTGTTTGTCGTTTCGGAGTGCCGAAGGCCATTACTGTGGACAATGGAACGCAGTTTGACTCCGAAGCTTTTAAAGAGTTTTGTGACCAAATTGGCATGAAGATCCATTTTGCGTTAGTCCGACATCCAGAATCAAATGGACTAGTCGAAAGAGCTAATGGAATCATAATGACAGGAATAATGAAGTCAATCTTCAATCAGCCCAGGGGAAAGTGGCCAGAAGAATTAATCAAAGTGGTGTGGAGCCATAACACAACAACATCAAGATCAACAGGCTTTACACCATTCAAACTATTGTTTGGTGACGAAGCAATAACCCTGGAAGAAGCCAAAGCAGGATCAATAAGAACAATAGCTTCGGCAAAAGGTGAAGATGAAGCTGACTGCTCTGTGGAAAAAGATGCTGTAGAGGGGATCAGGCTTCAGGCTGTGGAAAACATCAATAAATACCAAGCCGAAACAATAAAATGGCGTGATAGAAAGGTTCGATTGAAGAACATTAAGCCAGGACATTTGGTGCTTCGAAGAGTGGCCAACCCAGACACAGTAGGCAAACTACAGCTGAAGTGGGAAGGCCCTTTTTTGGTAATATCTTCGTTAAGACCCGGTTCCTACAGATTAAAGGATATGGACGGCAACGACATCCCTAGATCATGGAATGCGTATGAGCTTCGGCGATATTATGTTTAGCTTGATGTAATTTTTTATATTCTTTTTTATGGCACCCTTTTCCTTTCTAAAGGGGGAGAAAGGTTTTTAATGGGGCCACAACATGTAATTTTCCTTATTTCAATTCTATAAGAATGATATCCCCCAAAAAATGTAAATGTAAATGCAAAGGAAAAAGAAAAGAAACCAGAGAGAAGCTCAAAAGTCGTTCCTAAGGGAATGCAGAGCTTACAACGAAAAGTCAACGCTGATTCCGCTGAAAGTAAAAGGCGAAGAAGCTCCTAAGGGATGCTTACAGCGAAAAGTCAACGCTGATTCCGCTGAAAGTAAAAGGCGAAGAAGCTCCTAAGGGATGCTTACAGCGAAAAGTCAACGCTGATTCCGCTGAAAGTAAAAGGCCAAGAAGCTCCTAAGGGAGGCTTACAGCGAAAAGTCAACGCTGATACACCGAAAAATAAACGGTGAGGTCGAAAAGTGAACGGCAGAAAGATTTGAATCATCCCCAAGGGGATGAAGGTCTATGATTATGATTTTTGAATATGTGCCCCGATATTCATTTGCACAATACATTACATCATGTCATTTGCATTCATAAACATTCATTTAGACATATAGAATCATCATCATACCACACAAAAAAGTCAGATGCTTCAGCAATGAGGAGGGACTTCGTAGAAAGAGGAAGTTTTCATGCTTCGTTGTGTACGAAAAGAAGGGAAGGATTGCGCACGGTTAAGGGAGACAGAATATATTACAAGGTATGTACAAATTTACATAAGTTTTCCCCATAATGATATTACAAAGATCCCTGCAGAATTTTTTGTAGGAAAGTCTATTCTAGCTACTATCAAGCCTCAGCCTCGTCATACTTCAGCTTCGTCGTCCTGCACATATTAAGGAGCAGAATAAGAAAGGTGTAAGTTTCAAGGAGAAGGTAAAAATAACAAATGTAAGTTTCTTACCGGCTTAAGGTGACTTCGAGCTTCGTCACCAGCCATCCTTCGCCCGCCATTTACCCAAATTTGGGTCATAAATCTATTCCCGATGCTTCGGGCTAGGCTTGGGATATCAATCAAATCTGCTGCCGACAAGCTAAAGTTTGGTCTATTCACGATTTTTCCATGAGTGCATCCGGCCTTCAGAAAAGCGGCAGCTGTGCCTCGAGAAGCTACCAGGGCACAGAAATCAGCATGCCCCCCAATAACTTCATCAAGAGCATCAACCTCGCCTTCAATATGTTCCAAGGTGCTGGGCAGGTTTTCGGCTGAAGGTGAAAACTTTTCAGAGCTGGCTCCGATAGAGTGAAATACGTCCTTCAGCCGCTGCACGCATCGGCTGCCGAAATTTAAACATATTTCTTGGAGATCCTTCAATGATTTTTGCAAAGTTGAATTTTTCTCGACCTCAATCTTGAGACTTGCTTCAAGTTTCTCCTTTTCTTGCTCATATTTGTCTGACTTTACGAGTAATTCATTCTTCAAACTGTCATTTTCCGATTGGACTTCGGCCAAGGAGCCTTCCATAGACTGAATAATAAAGTCTTTCTTTTCTAAAGCACCTTCGTGTTCTTTAGCAATAATTTCAAGATCTTGAATGGCCAAGTCTTTCTTCTTCAGAACAGCTTTGTAGTTTTCAACTTTTTCTTCTAAATCTTTGATAATAGATTTGTTCTTCTCCTCTTCAAGATCTTGTTGCATTTTCAGCACTTTACTTAATAACATACTCTGCCAAAACAACCTTTCTCAGAGAAATACATAAAAAATAACAATAATAAAATAATAATAAAATTCTTACCTTAAAATTAGCGTAGAGCAGGCTGCCAGCGACATGATGTCGCTGGTACCTGCAAAGGTCTGCTTCTATCTTCGGCAAGCCAACGCTTTTTGAGAGGGTTCTAACAATTTTGGCCTCGGTACGGTTCCGAAGGCATCTTAGCTTCCCTTCATTAACCCCACCAAATAGCATAGCCCCTGATTTATATCCACAAGATATAGCATATTTTTTCAACTCTTCTTTTTCGGCGTCTGTTAATTCCTGTCCAAGCAAATCTTGAAAGTTAAAATCTCCTTCTTCCGAAATTTCATCAATCTGCTTTTTCCCCTTTTCAGTTGCCGTGTTCACCGCAGCCATAACAGCTTCTTCTTCAGCCATTTTCAAGAGTGTATTGTCAATAACCTCAAGTGTGGTTTCTAGGTTTGACTCTTCGGTGGTCCTAGCTTCGGCCCCGGTAGCTTCGGCTTCGGCCCCGGCAGCTTCGGCTTCGCCGGTTTCAGCTTCAGTGGTCTCCACTCCGGTAGCTTTGGCTGCGGTATCTTCGGCTTCGGCAGTCTCCGCAAAGACAATTTTTGACACCGTCGCCGGTGGAGGCGTCTGATGGATCACATATGTCACTTTAATGATTCTCCGTTTTTTCGGCTTTGCAGAACTTTCTGCTGCCGAAGGTTTTTCACCCTTCTAAAAAAACTTTGTCAGTTCCGGTGCCAGCGGACTTAGCTTGACAGGCAAAGATTCAGTCATTACCTTCAAAATTTCTTCTACTTCGGCAACAGAAGGTGTCACAGACACTTCCTCATCTCGGATCAATCTCTCTGGTTCTGGAGAATCGGGCTTCGGAGATACAACTTTTCTCTTTCTTGGAGCAACTATTTTTGTTTCAAGCTTTTCTTTCTTCTTCTTTGGTTGATCTTCGTCATCCTTAATTAAGGTACTAGCCACTCGTTTTCTTTTCTGCCCTTCGGCACCCTTGTCTAACCGCTCGTAGTCAGGGTATTCAAAACCTATAACATCAAGCACTCTGTTTAGCCTTTGTTTCGGCCGGGTGCCAAAGGCTGCTGTCATCAATTGATCTTCTTTTTTGGAATAATTCCCAAGAATTTCAGTACTCATTACTTCGATTGTTTCGAGCCATTCTTGGCAGGGTTCTTTAAAATATTTTTTGAACTTGTAATGGTAGGGCAGGCGGACAAGTTCCCCCTCTTTCTTCTCTTTTTCGGGCTTCGGCATAGCCCATTCCTTCATAGTTGGAAATATTTTGAACGATAGAAATTCTTGCACAAGATCTCTAGTGCCAATGTGCTCAGCGATAGTCCTGAATTCAGCCAACGCGATTTGAGTTGGACCTTCTAGTGACATATTACAGTGGGGTCTGGTCTCTCCGAAGATCAGTTCAAGCGGACTCTGTACTAGCTTCTCCTTGTCATCGTCAACTTTAACGTAGAACCATTCCGACTTCCAGCCTGCCGGCCACTTGCTTCGGTAGCTGATCACAGGAAATTTTGTAGTCTTCCGATAAGCAAAATTATAACAACCAAAATTGTCATGTAACCCATCCTTTCTGGCCTTAGTTTGATAATGAAGCTCGTGTACCCGACAGAAACCTTCGGCAAATGGCTCCACCCCCTGGCTTCGGAGAGCCCAAATATAAACACTAAGTCTAACAATAGCATTAGGAGTTAGTTGATGAAAATAGATACCAAATTTCTTTAGCACATTGGCAATCATCCTATTTAAAGGAAATCTCAAACCAGCTTTGAGGAAACTCTTGAAAATCACTATTTCATCTTTCTGTGGCTTCGGAGTAGTTTCTTCTCCACCGAAGCGAATCATCTTTTTCTCATCTTCGCTAAAGTAGCCTGACTTTACCATCTTCGGAAAATCAGCCTTGGAGATGGTTGACTTTCCGAAGTCCAGGTGGCTAGGCTTGCTTGGTATTGCGATATTATGATCATCTTTAGAATCAGTCTCTTCAATATCTGCTTGTTCTGCTTCGGCAGCAGGGGTGTTCTCCGATGTCACCAACCCGCTTCGCCTCATTGCTTCCGAAATAGGGACAGTTTCCGCAGCTTCGACTTCGTCTCCTTCGTGCTCAGCCCTAGCAGTAGATCGCACTCTGGCCATCTGATTTTGAATATCTTGAAAATTGCTCGGAAATTAATAACCTCTCTCCCGAAACCCTTCTTCTGACGAAGCAGACACTAAACTAGAGCTTCATTCAAATGCCAAAGTCAAGCTTCGGCTATGGTTAAAAATTTTGGCAGCACAACAGTGCAATAGCAATGAATGCTGTGGTAACTTCACACCTACCCGTCTGTTTATATAGTGTTGCAGGAAAGAAGGTGAATCGCCAGGATTTTTACACCAAGCAAACAGTTGCTTGCACCCGCTGAACGGTGGGCCGCAAAAACTAGAATAGTGAACCTGCATGGTTGAATCGCTACACGCTTGAAAACTGTATCGTTTCTCGACAACAAGCTCAGGGAAGGTGTTTTTTGGACCTTCGGCTTCCTGAAGCCTAAGAGACTTTTTCATGGATCAAGCTCGTTACGAAAAACGATCTAGCACCGTGATGGGGCTACTGTTGGGACCACGCTTCGTCGCCGAAGGTCCTGCAAAAAGAAACAGTGCGGCTGAAGCTGCTCGTACGTGACGACGAAGGTATCATTCATGAAGCTTCGGGATTATAACATATTCGAAGATGAAGGGTCGAACCGACTTAAAGATAGAATGACCTTTTAGCCTGTAGAGGTCTGAGTCATTGTTGTAAACTTTTATGAAGGGCATGATTGTAATTTCTCACAGGCTGCATCTTGTGCCTATAAATAGATGAACAGTTCCCCGTACTGTTCAGGCTGACTTGTATTCGCTCATGCGTCACGCTTGTACCTTTGTCCTCTATCAAGCCGAAGGTACATATGTAATTCAATAATGTTCTTATTCATTCATGATCATATAATAAAAGATATATTAACGTTGTCATATGATTATTCATGTTATTTTCTCATGTTTCATATGCTTCGTTTTTCATTAATACATGCTGTGATGATGAATGTATGTCCTTCATGACCTTCGTCTGGAGATCGTTACATCCTTAGGGAAATAATGCTTCGAAGGACGAAGGGCATTAACATTTAACATTTTGTGTTGCCTTGTTCTTAATTCATAGCATTTGAGAACAAGTCCCCAACAACTTTATTTATTGAGTTAGCAACTCTTTGGAGGATAGATGTAATATGAATTCGATGTGCACACGACAGTTGTGTTAAAACTCAATTATTCTATGAGCAGGGTGCCAGAAAACACCCCTGGCACTAGTGAAAGGGAAATAGTCTCAACATTTTCTATAATCGATTTTGGTGTTTGACGACCATCACAAACCTTGTGGACTAACCAGTTTGCCTAGTTAATCATTTCACAGGTGAATAAGTTCATCTACAACTATTAAATCGACTGTTAAAAATACCGTAGATTATTTTGGACAGGAGAAGCGTTTTGGAAAAACACATAAGCACGGACCGTTCGGGCCCTTGCGGCAGACCGTCTGTGGCACCAAGGTGACCCTCGGACAGGAACACTGCAAAAACACAAGTCTACACTACGGACCGTCCGATGGAGAAGCGAGCACCGTCCGAGACCAAGCGCCGATCGTCCGGCCTCAGGCGCGGACCATCCAGTCGGTGAAAACCAGAAAAAACCAAAGGTGAAGGGTTCGGTAAAATGTATTTTTAGCGTCCTCGCGGACCGTCCGGGGTGCATGACCGGACCGTTCGCGACTGCTTTATCTGACATCTGACAACACATTAAATGCTATATAGCCATTGATATAGCCGTTACTGCTGACCGTTGCGATTTCAGCCGTTGATGTGCAGGGCCGGACCGTCCGGACCAGGGGCGCGGACTGTCCGCGGTTGGCAGGAAAGGAACAACAGCTAGGAAGTGGTTGGGGGCTATAAATACAACCCCATCCACCTCCATTCACTTCACCCAAGCACTCCAATCTTTCACATTCAATACAAGAGCTAGCAATCCATTCCAAGACACAATCAAATCTTCCAATCTCTCCAAGTTCCACAATTTAGACAAGTGATCATTAGTGATTAGTGACTTGAGAGAGAGAGAGTGATCTATGTGTTATTTGTCGCTCTTGTCGCTTGGCTTTCGCAATCGTGCTTTCTTCCTTCTTTTCCCATTCTTATTCTGAAGTGACTTGTAATCAAAGCAAGAGACACCAAGTGTGCGGTGGTCCTTGCGGGGTCTAAGTGACCCGTTTGATTAAGGAGAAAGCTCACTCGGTCTAAGTGACCATTTGAGAGAGGGAAAGGGTTGAAAGAGTCCCGATCTTTATGACCACCTCAACGGGGACTAGGTTCTTTGGAACTGAACCTCTGTAAAACAAATCACCGTGTTCATCCACTTTATTTCTTGGTTGATTTGTTTTCCCACTCTTTCGGACTCAGATTTAATTCTAACACTAACCTCAGCTTGTAGTGTGTGCTTAAGTTTATAAATTTTAGATTTCGCCTATCCACCCCCCTCTAGGCAACTTTCAATTAGTATTAGAGCACGGTACTTCACTAGAGTCTAACCACTCAAAGTGATGTTGGGAGATCACGTCAAGAGGGAGATCGTGACCGGCGGTGAGAAGTCCGTAAGCTCGGGAAGAACTCATTCAAGGGAATCTGGCCACAAGCATAAGGAGGATTCCTCTTCCTCCATCAAGTCACAACGGAGAGGCGACAAGAAGAAGAAGATGAAGAAAGTGGTCTGCTACGAGACCGACTCTTCGTCACCCTCCACCTCTGGCTCCGAATTGTCATCCGTCTCTTCTAAGCGCCATAAGCTCAAGAAGTATAGTAAGATGCCCCTCCACTACTCTCGCATTTCTAAACGCACTCCATTACTTTCTGTTCCCTAAGGCAAACCACCATCCTTTGATGGTGAGGATTATTCTATGTGGAGTAATAAAATGATGCTCCATTTAACATCTCTCCACAAAAGTCTTTGGGATATTGTTGAGTATGGAGTGCAGGTACCTAAGGTGGGGGACAAGGACTACGATTCGAATGAGGCCGACCAAATTCGGCACTTTAACTCCCAAGCCACAACTATACTCCTCGCTTCCTTGTGTCGAGAGGAGTATAATAAGGTGCAAGGGTTAAAGACGGCCAAAGAAATTTGGGACGTCCTCAAGATCACACACGAAGGGGACGAGGTGACCAAGATCACCATACGGGAAACGATCGAGGAGGAGCTTTGTCGATTCGTCCTCAACCAAGGAGAGGAGCCACAAGCCATGTACAACCGGCTCAAGACCTTAGTGAATCAAGTGCGCAACCTCGGGAGCACCATGTGGGATGACCATGAAATAGTCAAGGTTATTCTAAGATCACTCGTTTTTTGTAATTCTATGCAAGTTCAATTAATACGTGGTGATCCTAGATACAAGCTAATGTCTCCCAAGGAGGTTATAGGAAAGTTTGTGAGCTTTGAACTTATGATCAAAAGCTCCAAACAAATTGTCAACTTGGAACAAGGCGGCGCCTCCACACCCGAGGTGCAACCTGTCGCATTCAAAGTGAAGGAGGAAAAGAAAAAAGAGTCTACATCAAGTAGGATCCCCATCGACGCCTCCAAGCTCGACAACGAGGAAATGGCGCTCATCATCAAGAGCTTCCACCAAATCCTCAAGCAAAGAAGGGGGAAGGACTACAAACCCCGCTCCAAAAGGGTGTGCTACAAGTGTGGTAAGCCCGATCATTTTATTGCAAAATGTCATATATCTAGTGACAATGACAGGGCGATGACAAGAGGGGGAAGAAGAAGGAGAAGAGATATTACAAGAAGAAGGGCGGCGATGCCCACGTGTGTCGGGAATGGGACTCCGACGTGAGCTCCACCGACTCCTCCTCCGACGAGGATGCTGCAAACATCACCGTCAACAAAGGACTTCTCTTCCCCAACGTCGGCCACATGTGCCTCATGGAAAAGGACGGAAAAAGGAAGAAGGTAAAATCTAGAGCCTCCACTAAATATACAACATCTAGTGATGAGGGTAGCTCTAGTGAAGATGAGGATAATTTGCTTAACCTTTTTGCCAACCTTAATATGCAACAAAAGGAAAAATTGAATGAATTAATAGGAGCTATTCATGAGAAGGATGAACTCTTGGATAGCCAAGAGGAATTCCTTATTAAAGAAAATAAAAAACATGTTAAGGTAAAGAATGCTTATGCTCAGGAAGTAGAGAAAAATGAAAACTTGACTAAAGAGCTTAGCATTTGCCATGACACTATTTCCAACCTTAGAACTGAGAATGTTAGTTTAATTGCTAAGGTTGAAAATCAAATGTTTGCTATGATTCAATTGACAATCTTAGAAATGAAAATGCTAGTTTAATTGCGAAGATTGATAAATTGAATGAATCAATTTGTAGCCTTAAAATTGAGAATGCTAGTTTAATTTCCAAGGCTAGAGATTTAAATGTTTGCAATGACTCTGTTTTCAGTCTTAGAAATGAAAATGCTATTTTACATGCTAAGATTGATGAATTAAAATCTTGCAAACCCTCTACATCTACTGTTGAACATATTACTTGTCGGTACCCTGAATCAGGGGTACCCTCTTCTACAATATGAAGACGCTGCACCCGTACGACACCTCTAGGTCACACGGAGAGCGGCACCCGACCCCACCACATGGGCAGGTCTAAGGGCACCACGTGGCGAGGAAGGATCATACATCCCAGGAAGCACCGTTGGGTCCGTACCTCCGCAGAGGAACACCGAACCCCTGTGAGTATGAGTCTGGAGCTCCCGAGGAGACATGCTGGGTCCCCCCAAGTGAGGTCCGGGCCTTAGCAAGGTCCCGGGACGGAGAGGACCCCAGCACAAGCAAGGGTCCGGTGCCGACACGTGTCCAGGCCTTGCCCTACGCTCCCCGCTCAGGCGGAAACTCGCCGCGGCCGCGTGGCTTGTGGCTCGTGATATAAGCCAACGGGCCGAGCCTGACGTAAGGCCCATACGACTGTGCAGTCTTTTGCATTTATTGTGGAGAGGACGCGCTGCCTGCCACCACGCTGACGGCCGACGCGCCCTCTCAGCATTTAATGCATCATGTCCAATCCGCCGGCAGACGGCGTTAGGGTCACCCAGCAGACGGTGCGCCTGACCAGTCTGTTGGGGAACAGTGCACCCGTGCCGAGCGGCGCACAGTACTCATCGTCCCTTATACAAGAAGCTTCCCCTTCACGCCAAGGATACGGAGATCTCGGGTGTCAAGGCACGAGAAGATTGCCCAGCAGCAAACATTGGTGGCTCCAAGCGCTATATTCTTTATGTCCCTGGGCCCACATGTCGGGGCCTAGTACCTTTGTGCATGCCCCCCTTCAGCTATAAAAGGGGAGGCATGCGATGTTACACACAAGCTCAATCTTTTAGTCCCAATCTTAGTCTCACAAGTTCATACAAGCTCTCAAGCAATACATCACACAGTGAAGTAGGGTGTTACGCTCCGGCGGCCCGAACCACTCTAAATCCTTGTGTGTTCTTGTGTTCTTCCCACTTTTCCAACTAACAAGCAAAACGCTTAGGCCCCACCTCATCTTAGGATTTAGGGCGGGTGCACTTCGCCACCCGGCCGGAGATTTGCTCTCCGACATTTGGCGCGCCAGGTAGGGGCTAGGCATTAGGTTTTTGCTTGTTTCCTTGCCCAAGCATGATGGTGCAGATCATTGAGCACCACGCCGAGACTTCGGTAGATTTTGTGGTGGAGGGAGAAGCTGCTTCCTCCACACCGTAGGTTCCCAACCGTCCTGTGCCAGGCACCGCTGCTGTGCACGCCGCACGGCAGCACACAGCTGCACAGACGTCCCGGACTCCATCAAGGGTGACTCCGGGAGCATTATCAGTAGCCAAAGATGGGGGCTCCCATGTCAAATGCAGATGGGGACCTAGCCTTGCGGCAAGTACCAAACCAAGAAGGGCTCCGCAACTCTCCCCCAGCTGGGAAGGACCCTTCAAGGTAACAGGAACGGACCGACCCAAGGCTAACTGTCGGCGTTTTGACCCCCGGGGGGGGGGGGTCCCTGGACCGACGAGTAAAATTGTCGTTGTGTGTCCCAGCCCAGATGGGTTGGCCCGAGATGGAACACAAGGGGGGAGAACCGTGGCTCGTGTTATCCTGCGCCAGGGCGGATGCGCTTGCAGTAGGGGTTACAAGCGTTCGCGAGGGAGAGAGATAGAGTGTGTGAGCCTGTTCGTCAGCCCGTCCTCCCACGCGACCACCCTCTAATATGAGGGCCCTGGACTTTCCTTTTATATATGCAAGGAGAGGGTCCAGGTGTACAATGGGGGTGTAGCTATGTGCTAACGTGTCCGATAGAGAGGAGCCAGAGCCCTATGTACATGCCAACGTGGCTGTCGGAGAGGTGCTAGAGCCCTGTGCACGCGGCCACGTGGCCGTCGGAGGAGTGCTTGAGCCCTGTAGAAGCACAGCTATCGGGGCTGCCGGGACATTGCTGACGTCTCCTTGCTTCCGTAGGGGGCTGAGAACCGCCGTCGTCATGGACGCACGCGGGGTGCCATCATTACTTGTTTACCGGGGCGAGCCAGATGGGACGCCGGTCTTGTTCCCCGTAGCCTGAGCTAGCTAGGGGTAGGGCAATGATGTACCCCCTGTGGCGTGGTCAGTCCGAGCCCAAGGTCGGGTGAGGCAGAGACTCCTCCTGTGGCTGAGGCTGAGGTTGGGTGAGGACGCGATTCCTTCTGAGGTCGAGGTTGAGGCTGAGCCCTAGGGTCGCGCGAGGCGGAGACCACCTTCCGAGGCCGAGGCCGGGGCCGAGCCCTGGGGTCGGGCAAGGCGGAGACCTCCTCCTAAGGTCGAGGCCCAAGGTCGGGCGAGGAGGAGCTTCCTGTTGCGCCTGAGGCTGAACTTAGCCATTGTCAGCCTCACCCTGGCGAGTGGCACAACAGTCGAAGAAGGGCGAGCGAAGCTGTTTTCCTGTCATGTTGGTCAGTGGAAGGGCGAAGTGACTGCGGTCACTTCGGCCCTGTCGACTGAGGAACGCGTGTCAGGATAAGGTGTCAGGCGATCCTCGCATTGAATGCGCCTACGATACGGTGGGTGGTGAGGCGATTTGGCCAAGGTTGCTTCACAACGAAGCCTGCCCGAGCTGGGCTTCGGGCGAGTCGAGGGTGCGCCCGTTGCTTGAGGAGGCCCTTGGGCGAGGCGTGAATTCGTCTGGGACTACTGTTCCTGCTCGAGGATGGGCTCGGGTGAGGCGAGATCGCGTCCCTTGAGTGGACGAAGCCTTGACTTGAATCATGCCCATCAGTCTCTACGGCTTGCGCTGATGGTGATTACCAGCCGAGTTTAGGAGTGTTGGGGGTACCCCTAATTATGGTACCCGACAGTAGCCCCCGAGCCTCAAAGGGAGTGTTGGTACTTGCTTGGAGGTTTTGTCGCATTTTTTTGCAAGGGGACCGGCCTTTCTCGGTTACATTTTGTTCCGGTGGGTGCGCGCGAGCGCACCCGCCGGGTGTAGCCCCCAAGGCCTCGGAGGAGTGGTTTGACTCCTCTGAGGTCTTAATGCCTTTCGTGATGCCTTGGCTGGTCTGGTTGTTCCCTCATGCTATCTGATGGTAGTCCGGGTGCATGGTCAAGTTCCGAGTCTTCAGGCTGATTTGTTGACGCTGTCAACGGTTTGGCCGTAGCCAGGTTTGCGATAGCAGCCCCCGAGCCTCTGCACGGAGCGAGAGGACGATCAAGGACTAACTCGACTTTTATCATACGCCCCTTCGTCGCCTTTCCGCAAGGAGGAAGGGGGGAAAGCGCCATGTTGCCCTCGGGGGGCGCCGAACATGGTGTCTCCAGTGAGTTGCTAATGGGTGATCCGAGTGGACGCCTGTGCCCCGTTCGATAAGGGTCGACTAGTGGCCTAGAGGCGCGCTCCAAAAGTACCTGCAAGTGATTTGCCGACCTGGTCCCGTTCGATAGGGTCCAAGGGCTTGATGCCTCCCTCTGATGGGATTCTGTTACAAAATCGCTCCTGCTGGTCTCGGAAATGTCCTAGGGTACCTTGGGAGCGTAGCTCGAGCCTCGGCCATGTATCGGACGTACCCAGAGTCATCCCTCGCTCTGCGTGCTCTGGGGCGACTGTCGAACCCTTCCGAGGGGCCAGCCTTCGAACCCTGATCAGTAGTGGGCGCGGAGCCCGAGTGCTCTGAGGCAATTGTCGAACCCTTCCGAGGGGCCAGCCTTCGAACCCATGATCAGTAATGAGCCTGAAGCTCGAGTGCTCTAGGGCGGCTGTCGAACCCTTCCGAGGGGCCAGCCTTCGAACCCCTTATCAGTAGGAGGGCTCGGGGCTCGCTTCCTTCGCGGAGAAGGATCCCTTTCGAAATATCCCCTTTCCCGGTCCCTGTAGCAAGAGAGAGAAAGGGGAAGATGAAAAGGATATGAATTTAAATGGTGTGGCACACCTTTTTTGACGCGGTCATCATGGCGGAGGTGAAGCGTCGCCCGCTTCGCCTGCCAAAGGCATCGCTTGCCCTGCCGCGGAGTTAATGCGACGGGACAAGTGGTTCGTGGGGCGGTCGTTGCGCGAGCCGTTCGAGGAACGGAACACGGGCACATCGTCTTCACGCCGTGGGAGAGGGCTCCCCTGCTGCTCCAGGAGGGGACGTGAGCCCGTAGATGGTTTGATTGCGTCTTCCGCTCGCCTCCTACCGCCATTACTGCCGGCCCCCTTTTGGCCATATCGATCGTCGTGCCTCCTCCCACGGCTGACTGACCCGTGATCGATGTGCTTGACTGGCACTGTTGGGCCACACGCAGGGTTGCCTTGAGTCGTGGTACTGGTTCCGCAGTCGAGAAGGCGCGGCATTGGCGTAAGTGGCGGTGCAGTTTCTCGCACGTAGTAACCGGCGCGTCGGTTACATGACGTGTGGGCCTGGGCCTCCATGCTGGATGCATCGAAGTCGAAGGGGTGCGTCCCTGTGGTGCGGTTGCACGCCAACTGCATGGCAGTCCGCCCTTTCAACCGTTGGTTTCGGCGAGGATGGAGGAGTGCTTGTAACTGTGGGGCGGTTACACGTTCCGCGCGCGCGGCGGTTTGGCTTCTTCTGTTCCAGGCCAGCTTGCATGACGTGTGGGACCCAGCCCCCGTGTCATAGGGGGAGGACCCTAGAGCACGTCGGCGAAGACTTAGTCTGCGACAACTGAGGACGCAAGTGGGGAGAGCCGCCTTTAAAAAGGGATCGATCCCCCGGGCGGTAGCCATGCCTTCGCACTCCCCTCATGCATCGCGCCCTTCTACCTTCCGAGCCCCCGGATGGGGAGCGCCTGTGTTGCCTTTGTCTTGCTACTGTTGGAGGAGCGCAACCTCGCGGAGGTTGGCACCCTTCAGCCATCGCTTGGCTTCAAGGATTTTCATCAGGCAGCCCGGCTGCATTCCCTCACTAATGGTCACGCAGGATGGTGACCACCGGTTCGATGGTGGGGAGAAGCAAGCCGGGCTGCGGCCTCTGCCCCACCCTCAGCTTCAAGGATCTTCATCACCCGAGTTGGGGAGGAGGGCGGGGCAAGTCGGGGCCTGCCTTCGCGTGTGCTGGCGACCCGCTTCTTCCTCCAGCATCCGAGGGAGGGAACCATCCTCCTCTTCGGAGGAGGCATCCTCCAGCCATGCGGGGAAGGCGAACTGCTGCTGCCTGGCCAGGGTGTAGCATTCCGTTCTCCGTCCGGGCGATTGTGGCCGGCTGCACCGGGGGGTCGCACAACACATCGTACGCCACGAGGGCGGTACTCGTGTTCTGGGATGGTCCCGTTCTCGTTCTTGCGGCGAGGACGGGAGTGAGGACCTGTCGGTGCGCTTTGGGGCGGTCACCGCTCGCGGGCGCGGTGTTGGTAGGCAGGTGGCCGCCTTCGTCGGTGCTGAGGTGGTGGTAGCCAGAGAAGGTTTCTCCGCCGACGACACCGTCAGCGTCACCTACGCTCCGGGCCTCCGGCTCTTTGGCTTTAATGGCTGGTTCTCATCCCTCGCAAGGGGACACGAACGAGAGCCTTCCAGCGGTAGCGTTCGCCCTGGGACCATCACCGCTGCTGTCTTGCCGTCCGAGACGGAGGTCGTTGTCGCTGCTGCAGCAGAGGTCACCGGCGAGCCACCCGGAGTTTGTCATCCCGCAGGCCCTCTGATGTGGAGGTTGTTCATACCCGCGGGAGTGGAACCGGAGTTCCATTTGTAATGGCACCTTGAGTGCCGGTGTATGTTCATTGTGGCTGTCGGGGCCTGAACATCTGTGTATTTGGGCGTGAAGCCGTGTTTTCCCCTCATTTTGAGCATTGGGACTCGCCTGTCGACTAGCTGAACCGCTTAACCGAGTGTGAGTTGCTTTGCACGGAAGGTGACGAGTGAGGTATCCGTATCTCGGAGGCGTAGGAGTCCCTCGGCTCAGTCGGCCTTGCCACTCAAGGCTTCTCTTGCTCAGTTACGGAACCATCGGCTGCTCTACGATGAGCCAGAGCCAGAGGCAGCGGTGTTAGCATGGACAGAGGCGGAGTCGGCCTGAAAAGGGCTTCGTCGGCCTAGGAGCAGGTGGCTTCCCAAGCCGAGGAGGTGCAGCAGCGGCGGCTAGAGCCTGGCCGGGTCATCCGTGAGCGGGACAAACTGCGGAGTCACGCTGCCGAGGCCGTGAGCCAGGCTGATGTCCTCGGGGGACAGCTGGCTGAGGCTACGGAGTGGCCAGCCGAGGTGTCTGCTCGGGCCGAGACCCTGGAGGAGACCCTGGCTGCGATGGCCCAAGCGCGGTGCTGACGTCTTCCTTCGAGGTGGAGATCCTTCCACCCGTGTCGCCGTCCGAGGCCGGGCCAGATCCCGCTGAAGGTGGAAACAACGCCGAGGGTGTTGTTGTTCCCTCTGTCGATGTCTGAACCTGCAGGAACAATTTGTTTGTAGTATGCTTATGTTTTTTGTGGCTGCCGAGGCCCAAACATATTATTGTCGTGTTATAAAGCTGTGTTTCCTTTCCTCTTGTTTCGAGTATCAGGACTTGTTCGTCGATAGCATAATCACTTATCCGAGCGAGAGTTACTTATCGCGGAAGGTGATGAGTGAGGTATCCGTATCCCAGAGGCATAGGAGTCCCTCGGCTCGGTCGGCCTTGCCCCTTACGTGTACTCTTACTCGTCCGCAGGATTCTGTTACCGATATAGTCGAGAAGGCACGAAAAATCGTTCTGCTAGAAAAGTTTTTGAGCGTTAAGACTTGTTCGGCAGTAGAATCGCTTATCCGAGCGTGAGTTACTTATTGCGGAAGGTGATGAGTGAGGTAACCGTATCCCGGAGGCGTAGGAGTCCCTCGGCTCGGTCGGCCTTGCTGCTTACGTGTACTCCATCGTTTTCAGGACCCCGCTATCGAAGCAATCGAAAAGCGCGAAAGATGTTCTGGCAGAAAGACTTTTTCCGAGGAAAATTTTGACGTAGAGGGGGTTCCCCCCTTCTAGCCCTCGATGGAGGGTCGGGCTTTGCCCAGGCAAGGCTGACCCTTCCTTGACGGTTAGACTTTATTTGTGTATGTAAAGAGAATGAGGTATATGAACGACTTGAAAACATCTTAAGGGTAAAAGCAACGTAGTTGTCGGATGTTCCAAGCGTTGCTGTAGACCTCGCCTTGACTGTTGGCCAGCTTGTATGTTCCGGGCTTCAAAATCTTGGCGATGATGAATGGCCCTTCCTAGGGAGGAGTGAGCTTGTGGCGCCCTCGGGCGTCTTGCCGCAACCAAAGTACCAAGTCTCCCACCTGGAGGTGTCGGGGCCGGACCCCTTGGGCGTGGTAGCGTCGCAGAGACTGATGATAACGTGCCGAGTGTAGTAAGGCCATGTCCCGAGCCTCTTCCAGTGGATCCAGTGAGTCTTCTCGGCTGGTCTGGTTGCTTTGGTTGTCGTATGCCCTCGTCCTCGGGGAACCGTATTCTAAGTCTGTGGGCAAGATCGCCTCGAGCCCATAGACTAGAAAGAACGGCGAGAAGCCCGTGGCTCGACTTGGCATCGTCCTCAGACTCTAGACCACCGAGGGTAGTTCCTTCATCCATTGCTTGCCAAACTTGTTGAGGTCGTTGTAGATCCTCGGTTTTAGTCCCTGTAGAAGCATACCGTTGGCATGCTCTACCTGCCCATTCGTCGTGGGGTGAGCTACGGTGGCCCAGTCCGCACGGATGTGGTGGTCCTCGTAGAAGTCCAGGAACTTCTTGCCAGTGAACTAGGTGCCATTATCGGTGATGATGGAGTTCGGGACCCCAAAGCGATGGATGATGTTGGTGAAGAATGCCACCGCCTACTCGGACCTGATGCTGGTTAGGGGTCGGACCTCGATCCACTTGGAGAATTTGTCGATGGCAACCAGTAGGTGCGTGAAGCCCTCGGGTGCCTTCTGCAAGGGACCGACGAGGTCCAAACCCCACACAGCAAACAGCCAGGTGATGGGTATTGTCTACAGGGCCTAAGCGGGCAGGTGCATCTGTCTTGCATAGAATTGACATCCTTGGTAGGAGTGTACAATCCTAGTGGCGTCGGCCACCGCGGTCGGCCAGTAGAAGCCTTGTCGGAAGGCGTTCCCGATAAGGGCTCAAGGTGCTGCATGGTGACCGCAAGCCCCCGAGTGTATCTCTTGCAATAGCTCCTGTCCTTCGGCGACGAATATGCATCGTTGGAGAATGCCTGAGGGGCTACGGTGGTAGAGCTCCTTTTCATCACCCAGTAAGACGAACGACTTGGCGCGCCGCACCAGTCGCTGAGCTTCGGCTTTGTCGAGGGGTAGCTCTCCTCGGTGGAGATATTGCAGGTACGGGGTCTGCCAGTTTCGATTAGGCGTGACCCCATTACGCTCTTCCTCGACGCGCAGTGCCTCACCCTCGGTGGCCGAGGATACCTCGGGCTGGGCCGAGGCTTCCTCGGGCTCGGGCGTGTCGTCGGTATTGACGGAGGGTTGATGTATGTCTTGGGAGAAGACGTCCGGGGGAACCATTGTCTGCCCCGAGGCTATTTTAGCCAGCTCATCCGCAGTCTCGTTGTACCATCGAGCGATGTTGTTGAGCTCGAGCTCGTAGAACTTATCTTCCAGGCGCCGAACCTCGTCGCAGTAGGCCTCCATCTTCGGGTCGTGGCAGTGGGAGTTCTTCATGACTTAGTAAATGACAAGCTGCGAGTCGCCACGAGCGTTGAGGCATCGAACCCCTAGCTCGATGGCGATGCGCAACCCGTTAACCAGAGCCTCGTACTCAGCCACGTTGTTTGACGCCGGGAAATGGAGGCGCAGCATGTAGCGGAGGTGCTTCCTGAGGGGTGAGATGAAGAGCAGGCCCGCACCTGCTCCTATTTTCATCAGCAACCCATCGAAATACATGGTCTAGAGTTTCGGTTGGATTGGAGTTGTTGGTAGCTGGGTGTCGACCCATTCAGCCACGAAGTCCGCCAAGACTTGGGACTTGATGGCCTTCCGAGGAGCGAACAAGATTGTCTCGCCCATGATCTCCACTGCCCACTTTGCTATCCTACCCGAGGCCTCTCGGCACTGGATGATCTCCCTAGGGGGAAGGATGACACCACAGTCACCGGATGAGACTCGAAGTAGTGTTGCAACTTTTGTCGCGTTAGAATTACTGCGTACAGTAGCTTCTGAATTTGTGGGTAGCGGATCTTGGTCTCGGATAGCACTTCACTGATGAAGTACACCGGCCTATGGACGAGTAGTGCATGTCCTTCTTCTCGTCTCTCAACTATGATCGCGGAGCTGACCACCTGAGTGGTTGCGGCTACGTAGATCAAGAGGGCTTCTCCCGCAGCGGGGGGCACCAGGATGGGCGCGCTTGTAAGGAGCGCCTTTAAGTTTCCGAGGGCTTCCTCGGCCTCGGGGGTCCAAGTGAAGCGCTCGGTCTTCCTTAAGAGGCAGTACAAGGGTAGGCCTCTTTCGCCGAGGCGTGAGATGAAACGGCTCAGAGCCGCAAGGCATCCCATGACCCTCTATACTCCTTTCAAGTCTTTGATAGGCCCCATGTTGGTGATGGCCGCGATTTTCTCTGGGTTGGCATCGATGCCCCGCTCGGAGACGATGAACCCCAGGAGCATGCCTTGGGGGACTCCAAAGACACACTTCTCGGGATTGAGTTTCACGCCCTTCACCTTCAGACACTTGAATGTCACTTCAAGGTCAGAGAGGAGGTCGGAGGCTTTCCTCGTCTTGACTACGATGTCATCGACGTAAGCCTCGACCGTTCGGCCGATGTGCTCTCCGAACATGTGGTTCATGCACCTTTGGTATGTCGCACCTGCATTCCTCAAACCAAATGGCATAGTAATATAACAGTACATGCCAAAAGGTGTGATGAAAGAAGTCGCGAGCTGGTCGGACTCTTTCATCTTGATTTGGTGATAACCTGAGTAGGCATCGAGGAATGACAGGGTTTCACACCCAGCAGTGGAATCCACAATTTGATCGATGCGAGGCAGAGGGTAGGGAACCTTCGGACATGCTTTGTTTAGACCAGTGTAGTCTACACACATCCTCCATTTCCCCCCTTTCTTTTTCACAAGCACAGGGTTGGCTAACCATTTGGGATGGAATACCTCTTTGATGAACCCTACAGCCATCAGCTTGTGGATCTCCTCGCCTATGGCTCTGTGCTTCTCTTCGTCGAAACGGCGTAGAGGCTGCTTCACGGGTCGGGCTCCAGCTCGGATATCCAGTGAGTGCTCGGCGACATCCCTCGGTATGCCGGACATGTCCGAGGGACTCCACGCAAACACCTCGACGTTCGCGCGGAGAAAGTCGACGAGCACTGCTTCCTATTTGGGGTCGAGCTTAGAGCCGATCCGGACTTGCTTGCAGGCGTCGTTGCTGGGGTCGAAAGGGATGGACTTAACCGCCTCCGCTAGTTCGAAGTTGCCGGCATGGCGCTTCGCATCAGGCACCTCCTTAGAGAGGCACTCCAGGTCGGCGATGAGGGCCTTGGACTTGGCGAGGGCCTCAGCGTACTCCACGTCGCATTCGTACGCGTGTCGGTACATGGATCCGACGGTGCTGACCCCGTTGGGGCCCAGCATCTTGAGCTTGAGGTAGGTGTAGTTGGGGACGGCCATGAACTTGGCGTAGCATGGTCTCCCCAGCACTGCGTGGTAGGTTCCTCGAAACCCGACCACCTCGAACGTGAGGGTTTCCTTTCGGAAGTTGGAGGGAGTCCCGAAGCAGACGGGCAGATCGAGTTGTCCAAGGGGCTGGACGCGCTTCTCGGGGATGATCCCGTGAAAGGGCGCCGCACCGGCCCGAATTGTGGACAGATCGATTTGCAAGAGCCCGGGGGTCTCGGCGTAGATGATGTTGAGGCTGCTGCCTCCGTCCATGAGGACCTTGGTGAGCCTGACGTTGCCGATGACGGGGTCAACGATGAGCGAGTACTTCCCTAGGCTCGGCACGCAGTCGGGGTGGTCGCCCTGTTGAAGGTGATGGGCTTGTCAGACCAGTCTAGGTAGACTGGCGCCGCCACCTTCACCGAGCAGACCTCCCGGCGGTCCTACTTGCGGTGCCGAGCCGAGGCGTTCGCCACTTGCCCATTGTAGATCATGAAACAGCCGTGGACCTCGGGGAACACCTCTGCCTTGTCGCCCTCCTTCTTGTCGTTGTCTTGGCATTTGCCACCTTTCGCCGGGGGCCCGGCCTTATGGAAGTAGCGCCGAAGCATGACGCATTCCTCAAGGGTGTGCTTGACGGGACCCTAGTGATAGGGACACGACTCCTTGAGCATCTTGTCGAACAGGTTGACCCCTCCGGGAGGCTTCCGAGGGTTCCTGTGCTCGGCGGCATCGATAAGATCTGCATCGGTGGCGTCGCGTTTCGCTTGCGACTTCTTCTTGGCCTTCTTCTTCGTGTCGCGCTAGGCGGATGCCTCGGGGACGTCTTCTTGCTAGCGTCCCTGAGGCTACTTGTCCTTACAAAAGATGGCTTCGACCGCCTCCTGACCAGAGGCGAACTTGGTGGCGATGTCCATCAGCTCGCTTGCCTTGGTGGGAGTCTTGCGACCCAGCTTGCTCACTAGGTCGCGGCAAGTGGTGCCGCCGAGGAACGCCTTGATGACATCCGAGTCGGTGATGTTGGGCAGCTCGGTGCGCTGCTTTGAAAATCGCCGGATATAGTCTCGCAGGGATTCCCTCGGCTGCTGGCGTCAGCTTCGGAGATCCCAAGAGTTCCCAGGGCGCACGTATGTGCCCTGGAAGTTTCCAGCGAAGGCTTCGACCAGGTCGTCCAAGTTGGACATCTGCGCAGGAGGCAGATGCTCCAGCTAGGCTCAGGCGGCGTCGGAGAGGAATAGGGGGAGGTTGCGGATGATGAGGTTGTCATCGTCCGTTCCACCCAGCTGGTAGGCCAGCCGGTAGTCCGCAAGCCACAGTTCCGGCCTCGTTTCCCCCGAGTACTTAGTGATGGTAGTCGGGGCTCGGAACCGGGTCAGGAACGACGCCCGTCGTATGGCCCGGCTGAAGGCTTGTGGACCTGGTGGTTCGGGCGAGGGGCTCCGATCCTCCTCACTATCGTAGCGTCCCCCACGCCTAGGGTGGTAGCTGAAGCGTCCCGATCCTTTGGGACTCAAATGTGAAACAATTACTAGTCCCAGGAGGCTAGTAAACACATTTCTTACTTCAAATAGTACAGAGTTTTAGATAAACTTATTACAATACCGGGGTACATGCTCGAGAGAGCCAAATAGAGAAGCACAGTAGGAAAAATACACTAGCCCAAGCCACAGGCAGAACTGGGTGCAGACACAGCCCTCTTAATCAAGCATAGCAGAAAAGAAGTCCTCGGCTGCTGAAAAACATAAATAAATCTGGGTGAATACACTAGGTATTCCGCAAGCCCACCCCGCTCCCGTAGAGAGAAAGAGACCTATGATGTACATGCTCAATTCGGTGGAGTTGTAGTCACTCATTATTTTCTTAGAGAGAGAGACAGTTACTTGAAGGTTTTCCCATGGTATTATAAGTAACCAAAAACTCAACCACCACTGAGCTTCCCGCTCCAGTGGCTTTATTTCTTTTTCAAAACCCATTTAAACACACCTTTCCCTTGATAAGAAACTTAGAGAAAAAGTTCTAATTGCCATACCATACCAGACTCATCCATACCAGTGGACACGGACTATTCGAATAGGTTTCAACTCTGCGCAGAGGGGTACACTTTACCCACTAGCCCGGTTTCTGCGATCTCACCGTCGCGAGACCCGAATGCCGGATCTCTTTCCTTACTCGTGCATCCTAACCTTAACGGTTATCCGGAAGGAGTCAGGCCACCACCATGCCCAAACCGGACAAAACTTTTCCCCCTCCTTATCCTCCCGGTGCTCCCCAGCCTTCTTAACCCTGGGGTCGGACCACACGAGTTTGGATTGAGTGACTGCCCACACAGTCTCGAGTGGTTGTACGACAAAGGAGTACAGGTAGTGAAAATGACAAACCGGTCCTTATATGAGGGGACAATCCTTCTGCTCACGCCTAAACCAGCTGAGCCAACACCTTAGGCCCTCCCCTAAACCAGGGAGTCCCTGATCATCCCACTCCCAGGTGATGAGGGTGAGTACCCTTCATCGCATAATTTTTCAAAAGAGATTTTATTTGGAGAAACACGTGGCCCTTCTTCCCCATCCACTTTAGTATCCAGAATGTGTATGTTAATGCGGGCCATCTCTCACTCACAATGCAATATTCCCCATAATTCCCGGCCTAGGCAGTGGTAGAGAGAATAGGTAATTTATGCATCAAGGGAAGGATGGACTTGCCTTCGTCGAAGCTTTCTTGGCACAGAAGATCTACTTCCGGAAGTTCGGGCTCTGGCCCTTCTTCCGGGGCTACGGGTTCCGGATCCGTGGTCCCCGCTTCTTCTAGTAAAACAGTCAACAAAACAACACATCAATGGTAGTTTACTTAATTATAGTGTGTCATTTACCAACATTATTAATACTTAGGACTTTAGAAACTATTTGGGTGGTTTTTGGTACATAAAATATTGAAGGAAACTAATTAAATGAGAAAAGGTGGAGAAAAGAAAATAGAAAGGGATTTTCTCCTCAAACGGGCCGGGGGGGGATTTTGGCCCAGCTCGGCGCGGGGCAGACGCGCGGGCGCGCTTTCGGCCCAGCAGCGGCCCACGAGCGGGGAGAACGGCGCGGCCGGGGGGGGTGACGGCGTCGCGTAGGGCCCACTTGCCAGCGAGAGGGGGGGGGAGAAGGAACGGCGTTACGGTTGACGGGGGGGTGAACCGGCCGTCCGCGGGGAGGACTCGGCCGCCGGTGGGCTCGGCGGCGGTTCGCCGCCGGTGGCCTAGTTCTTGGGCAATGTGCAGGCGCCTTAGCATGGGGAGGGGATGGCGGACCTAGAGGTGGGCTCAATTTGGTCAAAGGAGGTCGGGAGGGGGCTGCCCGCGGGGAGGTGGCGGAGCTTCGCGGCGGGGTTGCCGTCGGTGAGCTCTGGGCGAGCAATCGGGGTGGGGGAGTGGTGTATTGCGTTTGCGGCAAGGTGAGGAAGCTGCTAGGCTAACTCAATCGCTTGCTGGGCTAACAGAGAGGGAGAGAGAAGAGGGGGAGGGACTCACCGGAGAGGGGGAAGACGACGGCGCTTCGCGAATTGGGCTCGGGCGAGGGGAGGAGGGTAGTGGTCGAGGCTGGTGCGAGAAAGAAGGGGCTCGGGGCGAGCTTTTTATAGGCGCGCGGGGGCGAGGGGAGCGGTGGAGCTCCCTGACTCCGGCGAGCTTCCCGGTGCCGCCATAATGGCGCACAGCGCCGCCGAGGGGATGCTACGGCGGGGCGGTACTGGCGAGGACGCTGGACAAGGGGAGGAGGACGGAGCGGTGCCAAACTTTCCTGTGCGGCGAGGAGACGGCGGTGAAGAGACGGCGGTGAAGGACGGCGGTGAAGGGACGGCGGGGCGTCGTATGCGGGGAGGACGACGAAGCGGCTGACCGGTGGGGCCGGTCTGCCAGTGGAAGCGAGCGCGTGAGAGAGGGCGGCTGGCAGGTGGGGCTGGCTTGTCAGTGAGAGGGCGGCGGAGTGCGGAGTGGGCTGGCGCGCGCGCGGAGGCAGGCCGGGAGTGGGCCGAGAGAGGAGGAGCGCGGGCGCGGGAGGGGGGGGGAGTCGCGGGTTTGGGCCGAGAGTCGGCCCAGCAGGGGGAGGAGGAGGCTTTTCTCTTTTTCTTTTTACTTTCTAATTCCTATTTCCCATTTTGTATCTTTTTCTTTGGAACAAATTATTTTGTAGATACTCTAAGTGTTTAGAAAATAGAATCTAAGTGAGGTGCTTTTGTGATCAAACAAAATGTATGCATATAATGAAGGAAAATTTTGGGGAGGATTTTAGAATTAGAGGATGAAGGGAGGGGTAAAAGGTGGATTAGGGTTTCAAACCTAGATTAGGATTTTTGGGATGCTACAAACCTACCCCACTTAAAGGAATCTCGCCCTCGAGATTCAGACGGGGCTCGAGAAAAGGTGAGGGTATTCCTTCCTCAGAGAGTCCTCACTCTCCCAGGTGGCTTCCTCTTCTCCATCTCTGCTCCACTGAACCTTACAGAGCTTCACTTCTGAATTGCGGGTTCTTCTGACTGCTGAGTCGAGAATCTTCACTGGCTTTTCCCGGTACAGGAGATCTTTTTGAATCTGAATTGTTTCTGCCTCGATACGGGTTTCTGGTACTTTTAGACATTTGCGGAGTTGAGACACATGGAACACATTGTGAATATCTGACATGGATTCTGGTAGCTCAAGACGGTATGCCACAGGTCCTATTCGGGAAATGACAGGGTAAGGACCGACGAAACGGGGTGCTAGCTTTCCTTTCATCTGGAACCTTTTGACACCACGCATCGGGGAAACCTTGAGATAAACAAAATCTCCTTCCTCAAATCTGAGTTCCCTTCGCCTATTGTCTGCGTAACTCTTCTGTCGACTCTGAGCTTCAAGTAACCTTCTGCGGATCAAAGCAACTTTTTCTTCGGCTTCTTTAATAAAGTCGGGTCCTTCCAGTGTCCTTTCCCCTACATTGGACCACATTAGGGGAGTCTGGCATTTTCTTCCATACAGTGCTTCGAATGGTGACATTTTGATGCTGGCCTGATGGCTATTGTTGTATGAGAATTCGGCGTACGGCAAACTAGACTCCCAATCTCTGTCGAAGGCTAATACGCAGGCTCTGAGTAAATCTTCAAGGACCTTGTTGACTCTCTCTGTTTGACCATCTGACTGGGGGTGATAAGCAGTGCTGAAGTCTAGCTTGGTGCCCATTGCTTGCTGAAGGCCCTTCCAAAAATTTGAAGTGAACTGTGTTCCTCTATCTGATACTATCTTTCGTGGGATGCCATGTAGCCTGACTATCTCTTTAAGGTATAATCGGGCGAGGGCTGCTCCTCCAAAAGTGGTCTTTACTGGAATGAAATGAGCCACTTTGGTGAGACGATCGATTATTACCCATATGGAATCATTTCCTCTTTGAGATCTGGGTAGTCCGGTTACGAAATCCATGCCTATTTCTTCCCACTTCCATTCGGGTATTGGGAGGGGTTGAAGCAGGCCTGCAGGCTTCTGATGTTCGGTCTTTGTTCGCTGACAGGTGTCACATCGGGCCACATACTGTGCTATTTCCCTCTTCATCCCTTTCCACCAATATCTGGTCTTAAGGTCTAAGTACATCTTGGTGGTCCCTGGGTGGATAGAGTAAGCTGAGTTGTGGGCTTCATCGAGCAGGGTTTCTCGTATTTCTCCCATTGGCACGCACAGGCGATCCTTGAACCAGAGGGCTCCTTGATTATCTGTCCTGAGGTCCGGAAGTTGCTCCTTTCGTGCTCTTTCTATCAGCTTGGTTGTTTCCGCGTCCAGGCGTTGGGCCTTGCATATGAGATCTTCTAGATTTGGCTTGACTTCCAGGCTGCCGTTGCCTCCCAGACATGCATTAGGCTGAGCTGATTCTTTCTTCCAATCTTCCAAAAAGTTTGCTCCTTTAACCCCGAAGGGCTTTCTGCTGAGGGCGTCTGCTACCACGTTGGCCTTTCCGGGGTGGTAGTGGATTTCGAGGTCGTAATCTTTGATCAATTCGAGCCACCTTCTTTGACGGAGGTTGAGGTCCGGTTGCGTGAAGATGTACTTTAGACTCTTGTGATCAGTGAAGATGTGGCATTTGTTTCCAATCAGATAATGCCTCCAAATTTTTAGGGCGTGCACTATGGCTGCCAATTCCAGATCGTGGGTAGGATAGTTTTGCTCGTGCGGCTTGAGCAAACGGGATGCATAAGCAATGACTTTCTCATTTTGCATTAAGACACACCCTAAGCCTTGCTTGGAAGCATCACAAAAGATGACAAAATCCTGGTGTATGTCTGGTAGGGTCAGGACTGGTGCAGTTGTAAGTTTCTCCTTGATGATTTGGAAACTTTCTTCACATTTGGGAGTCCATGCAAACTTATTGTCCTTTTTGAGAAGTTCCGTCATGGGCTTTGCTATGCTGGAGAATCCCTTGATAAAGCGGCGATAATACCCTGCCATTCCCAGAAAGCTTCGAACTTCACTGACGTTGGATGGTTGCTTCCAATTTGAAACAGCTTCTACCTTAGATGGGTCCACTTCTATCCCTTCAGCAGTCAAGATATGCCCTAGGAAGGCTATCTTTTCTAACCAGAACTCACACTTGCTGAGCTTAGCATAAAGTTGATGTGCTCTGAGTCTTCCGAGGACGGTTCGAAGGTGCTGCTCATGGTCCTTGCGACTCTTGGAATAGACGAGGATATCGTCGATAAAAACCACGACAAACTTATCCAATTCTTCCATAAATACCTTATTCATGAGGTTCATGAAAAAGGCGGGTGCGTTGGTTAGTCCAAATGGCATCACCGTGAATTCATATTGCCCGTATCTGGTGACGAATGCATTTTTCTGAATGTCTGCTTCCTTAATCCTGAGTTGGTGATACCCTGACCTAAGGTCTATCTTGGAGAAGTATTTGGCTCCTTGCAGTTGGTCGAAGAGGTCATCGATCCGGGGAAGGGGGTACTTATTCTTGATTGTAACCTCGTTCAAGGATCGATAATCAATACACATCCTCATACTTCCATCCTTTTTGGTAACGAAAAGAACGGGTGCTCCCCAGGGAGACGAACTGGGACGGATGTACCCTTTTTGCTGTAGTTCTGAAAGCTGAAGTTTCAGTTCTGCCAATTCAGTGGGGGCCATGCGGTATGGTCTTTTTGCGATGGGCGCGGTGCCGGGAATGAGATCTATATAGAACTCTACTTCTCTTTCCGGTGGCATCCCGGGCAACTCTTCTGGGAATACATCTTCAAACTCCTTGATTACAGACATGCTTTCTACTGCCAGATTAAATATCATTGGATCATTTGCGGGCGGTTGGGCTTGACAGGAAACTGACCTTCCTTGGTGATCTAAGAGAAGAACAGTCTTGCTTGCGCAGCTGATAACACCCTTGTGCCTAGCTAGCCAATCCATTCCTAGAATTACATCAATACCTTGGGATGGCAAGATGGTTAAGTCTGCCAGGAACACTACCCCACTCAAAAGAATTCTGACTTGTGAACACCTGAGTTTGCACAGGAGGTCTGATCCCGGGGTTCGAGTGACCAAAGGGATAGCTAAAGGTGTAGAGGGTATGCCATGCTTCTCCACAAACTTAGCGGCTATAAATGAATGGGATGCTCCTGAATCAAAAAGCACAGAAGCGGGAGTAAATTCAACTAGGAACTCACCGAGCACTACTCCCGGGGCCTGCTGGGCTTCCTGAGCGTCGACGTGGTTGACCCGGGCCCTGCCCTGGTACTGAGCCCTACTCTGCTGGCTGCTGGGAGGAAGCGCCTTGGAGGTAGGTGCTGATAGAATCTTGGGGCCATTCACCGAGTTGGAGTAGGTTGGCCCGGGTGCCTTCAGCTGAGGGCAGTTGTTCTTGAAGTGCCTGGGGTCTCCGCAGTGCCAACAGGCGTTTACTGGCGGCTGGTTACTTGCAACGGAGGGTGCCTAATGGGAGCTCTGACTCTGTTGACTATAGCGCGATGGAGAGGGTCCAGATTGTTTATCGAAGCCTGGACCCCTGGGTGGGAGCCCAAAGGGTCGAGCTCTCTGGTGACGCTCTTGCTGTTGAGCTCGCAGAACCTGGAACTTTCTCTTGATGTGCCCTTTTTCTTCCTCTTTAGCTCTTTCCACTTGAATAGCTTTGTTGGAAAGGTGAGAGAAGCTGTGGAAGTCCTGGCTGGCGAGGATGGTCTTAAGCTCGGGTCTTAACCCTCTCAGGAAACGGGCCATTTTCCTGGCCTCGGTGCTGACATCCTCAGGCGCGTAGCGGGCCAGCTCTGTGAACTTGTGCACATACTCACTGACTGTTCGCCCACCTTGGGTTAGCTCCCGGAATTCATCCTCCTTGAGTTGAACTATCCCTTGGGGTACATGGTGCTCACGGAAAGCTGTTTCGAATTCTGCCCAGGTAGCATCTCTGACGGCTTCACTGAAAGTGTCCCACCATGCTAAAGCCATTCCTGAAAGCTGATGAGCTGCCAGCTGAACACGCTGATTCTCAGGGCAAGCGATGGCTTCCAACTTCCTCTTGATCATGCGAAGCCAGTCATCTGCATCGAGGGGATTGCTGGACCCTGCGAATGTGGGAGGCTTAAGTCTCAGGAATTCCCCCATCCTGTCCTGGGGCCTCCCACCACCTGGGCGCTGGTTCTCCAGACTTCGAGTGAGGACTTCAATGAGTCTGGTTTGATTGGCTAGAACTTGGGCCAGATCTAGTGGTAGTTCCGGAGGTGCGGGGAGGTGGGTCCCATCCCCTTCTCCACCGGCTCCTCCTTCTGCTCCTAAGGGAAAACCTGCTCCAATCCCGGAGGCGGTAGGCGTGGTTTTATCCGAAGCCATCTGCCATGGGAAGAGAGTTACTATTATGCACATGCCATTTTTTTTTAAAACTGGTTATTTTATTCATTACATCAAGCCATTACATGACACAACGTCCTGCTATCATAAGTTCGTTACACACGAGTGCTATCTAGGGTACTCCCGCACTCCTTCTCTAATGTGTCCCCAAATTCCTTGAGAAGGTCATCAAGGCTAGCCAGGGACATCTCATCGGTGTCGGATAGGTTCCTTGGAGGGTTTTCTTCCTTCTGCTCAGTCTGGCATCCTTGGCTTTTGGTCTTCTTGCGGATTTTCTTTGCGGGGGCGAGCTTCTTCAGTTTCTTGTCGTAGTCCATCTTCAGTGTGCGGTAGGCCTCTCGGGTATTGGTTTCCTCACCTTCAGCTATTGCGAGGCTCTCTTGAAGGGACACTTTTTCTTCTAAGAGTTCCCTGACTTTCTGCTCCAGGCTTTCCACCCGGGAGGTTAGAGAGGTGCAGTGGAGGGTGAGGTCATCATATTGGTTATCAAGGGTATGAAGGTATCCAGCCATGTAGACAATGGTGGGATCATTCTCAATAGGATCTCCTCCTGATAGGGCCTGAAGTCTTTTCCTCCAGGTGGGGGTATTCTTGTTGCTGGGTGGAAAGTAGCGAAGGGGGGTTTCAATGATTACTTTGTTGTAGTTTTGACATAGCTGACGGAGGGCTTTTCGGGCGACATTTTGGCAAGCATCTAGGAAATGGACTCCGGTAAAAGTGACTTGGAAGGAACGTTGGTTTGGATAGCTTTGGCTTTCCCCTAGGTAGACTGCCATAGAGCATCTTATCATCCCGCCCTCGAAATGTTCCGTCCAAACGTATTCCGGCTTCTTGCGGATTCCCATGCGGAGCGCACAGCTTCGCAAGAGGCGTGGGAACCCTTCCACTTCTGAGCAGTAGGATGTCTTAATGGCCAGAGAGTCTTCCATCTGGAATAGGAAAAGAAGGGTCTTGTTAAAACCGGGGAAGGGAAGAGAAAACTTTTCTTGAGGTAAGAGGTATTTTCTTTTTAAGGTAGGTTTTAGGGTCAGGGCTGCGACCTACGGCCAGTCCTATGGCTCTGATACCACCTGAAGCGTCCCGATCCTTTGGGACTCAAATGTGAAACAATTACTAGTCCCAGGAGGCTAGTAAACACATTTCTTACTTCAAATAGTACAGAGTTTTAGATAAACTTATTACAATACCGGGGTACATGCTCGAGAGAGCCAAATAGAGAAGCGCAGTAGGAAAAATACACTAGCCCAAGCCACAGGCAGAACTGGGTGCAGACACAGCCCTCTTAATCAAGCATAGCAGAAAAGAAGTCCTCGGCTGCTGAAAAACATAAATAAATCTGGGTGAATACACTAGGTATTCCGCAAGCCCACCCCGCTCCCGTAGAGAGAAAGAGACCTATGATGTACATGCTCAATTCGGTGGAGTTGTAGTCACTCATTATTTTCTTAGAGAGAGAGACAGTTACTTGAAGGTTTTCCCATGGTATTATAAGTAACCAAAAACTCAACCACCACTGAGCTTCCCGCTCCAGTGGCTTTATTTCTTTTTCAAAACCCATTTAAACACACCTTTCCCTTGATAAGAAACTTAGAGAAAAAGTTCTAATTGCCATACCATACCAGACTCATCCATACCAGTGGACACGGACTATTCGAATAGGTTTCAACTCTGCGCAGAGGGGTACACTTTACCCACTAGCCCGGTTTCTGCGATCTCACCGTCGCGAGACCCGAATGCCGGATCTCTTTCCTTACTCGTGCATCCTAACCTTAACGGTTATCCGGAAGGAGTCAGGCCACCACCATGCCCAAACCGGACAAAACTTTTCCCCCTCCTTATCCTCCCGGTGCTCCCCAGCCTTCTTAACCCTGGGGTCGGACCACACGAGTTTGGATTGAGTGACTGCCCACACAGTCTCGAGTGGTTGTACGACAAAGGAGTACAGGTAGTGAAAATGACAAACCGGTCCTTATATGAGGGGACAATCCTTCTGCTCACGCCTAAACCAGCTGAGCCAACACCTTAGGCCCTCCCCTAAACCAGGGAGTCCCTGATCATCCCACTCCCAGGTGATGAGGGTGAGTACCCTTCATCGCATAATTTTTCAAAAGAGATTTTATTTGGAGAAACACGTGGCCCTTCTTCCCCATCCACTTTAGTATCCAGAATGTGTATGTTAATGCGGGCCATCTCTCACTCACAATGCAATATTCCCCATAATTCCCGGCCTAGGCAGTGGTAGAGAGAATAGGTAATTTATGCATCAAGGGAAGGATGGACTTGCCTTCGTCGAAGCTTTCTTGGCATAGAAGATCTACTTCCGGAAGTTCGGGCTCTGGCCCTTCTTCCGGGGCTACGGGTTCCGGATCCGCGGTCCCCGCTTCTTCTAGTAAAACAGTCAACAAAACAACACATCAATGGTAGTTTACTTAATTATAGTGTGTCATTTACCAACATTATTAATACTTAGGACTTTAGAAACTATTTGGGTGGTTTTTGGTACATAAAATATTGAAGGAAACTAATTAAATGAGAAAAGGTGGAGAAAAGAAAATAGAAAGGGATTTTCTCCTCAAACGGGCCGGGGGGGGGAATTTTGGCCCAGCTCGGCGCAGGGCAGACGCGCGGGCGCGCTTTCGGCCCAGCAGCGGCCCACGAGCGGGGAGAACGGCGCGGCCGGGGGGGGTGACGGCGTCGCGTAGGGCCCACTTGCCAGCGAGAGGGGGGGAGAAGGAACGGCGTTACGGTTGACGGGGGGGTGAACCGGCCGTCCGCGGGGAGGACTCGGCCGCCGGTGGGCTCGGCGGCGGTTCGCCGCCGGTGGCCCGGTTCTTGGGCAATGTGCAGGCGCCTTAGCATGGGGAGGGGATGGCGGACCTAGAGGTGGGCTCAATTTGGTCAGAGGAGGTCGGGAGGGGGCTGCCCGCGGGGAGGTGGCGGAGCTTCGCGGCGGGGTTGCTGTCGGTGAGCTCTGGGCGAGTAATCGGGGTGGGGGAGTGGTGTATTGCGTTTGCGGCAAGGTGAGGAAGCTGCTAGGCTAACTCAATCGCTTGCTGGGCTAACAGAGAGGGAGAGAGAAGAGGGGGAGGGACTCACCGGAGAGGGGGAAGACGACGGCGCTTCGCGAATTGGGCTCGGGCGAGGGGAGGAGGGTAGTGGTCGAGGCTGGTGCGAGAAAGAAGGGGCTCGGGGCGAGCTTTTTATAGGCGCGCGGGGGCGAGGGGAGCGATGGAGCTCCCTGACTCCGGCGAGCTTCCCGGTGCCGCCATAATGGCGCACAGCGCCGCCGAGGGGATGCTACGGCGGGGCGGTACTGGCGAGGACGCTGGACAAGGGGAGGAGGACGGAGCGGTGCCAAACTTTCCTGTGCGGCGAGGAGACGGCGGTGAAGAGACGGCGGTGAAGGACGGCGGTGAAGGGACGGCGGGGCATCGTATGCGGGGAGGACGACGAAGCGGCTGACCGGTGGGGCCGGTCTGCCAGTGGAAGCGAGCGCGTGAGAGAGGGCGGCTGGCAGGTGGGGCTGGCTTGTCAGTGAGAGGGCGGCGGAGTGCGGAGTGGGCTGGCGCGCGCGCGGAGGCAGGCCGGGAGTGGGCCGAGAGAGGAGGAGCGCGGGCGCGGGAGGGGGGGGAGTCGCGGGTTTGGGCCGAGAGTCGGCCCAGCAGGGGGAGGAGGAGGCTTTTCTCTTTTTCTTTTTACTTTCTAATTCCTATTTCCCATTTTGTATCTTTTTCTTTGGAACAAATTATTTTGTAGATACTCTAAGTGTTTAGAAAATAGAATCTAAGTGAGGTGCTTTTGTGATCAAACAAAATGTATGCATATAATGAAGGAAAATTTTGGGGAGGATTTTAGAATTAGAGGATGAAGGGAGGGGTAAAAGGTGGATTAGGGTTTCAAACCTAGATTAGGATTTTTGGGATGCTACAGTAGCCTCGGCGCACCTTCTCATTGAGGCAGGCTCGACGGTTGCGGCGGTGGTGCTTGTTGCCGAGGCGACCCGGGGCTACAGGCGTCGCGTCCCGCGTGCGCCCGGTGTGGACCGAGGCTTCCCGCATGAATCGAGAAGTCGCTGCGCGATGCTCCGGGGGGCAACCTTGCCTTCGGGAGGCAGAGCTCTTGGCCTGTCGGACCGCGGCATCCTCCAGGAGATTCTTGAGCTCTCCTTAGATACGCCACCCCTCGGTGGTGGATGGCTCCGGCATCGCTCGGAGCAGCAATGCCGCTGCAGCCAGATTCTGGCCGACCCCGTTAGAGGCCGGGGGCAGCCTTGCCCTGGCATCATCAGCGATACGGTGCTAGACGTCTCGGGCCTGTTGACGCGCTTCTCCGGCGAGTGCTCGGCCTGCCCACTCCTGCTCGATGTTTTGCCAGAGCTGCACAAGTTGTCCTGCTTCCTCGTCGAGCTTGGCCTGCATCTTGCGGATTTGCTCGAGCTGTGTGTCCTGACCCTCCGTAGGGACTAGGACCACACCTAGCTCCCATAGGATGTCAACACGAGGCGCAGTCCTAGGGGGATCGTTGTCCTCCGGCATACCAAGGTGGTTGCCTTCGTCTAGACCCCCTAGATCGACGTGGAGGCATTCGTGACTTGGGCCACAACCCTCGTTGTCAAGGCTGTGGCTATCATCGGAGCAATTGGAGAGGCAGTAGTCACATGCGGTCATGAAGTCTCGCATGGCTCTAGGAGCACGGAGCCCGGAGAAATCCCAACCAGAGTCGGGCTCGTCTTCTTCCTCGAAACCCGGGGGCCCGTAGGTCGAGACGGTCGTCAGTCGGCCCCAGGTAGACCACATATGGTACCCCGAAAGGTTAGGATATGCCTTTATGAAAGCGCTCACCGAAGCGGAGTCACTTGGTGGATCAAAGCTGAATCTAAAAGGCACAGGGTGGAAAACAGATGGTACCTCTTGATCGACGGACGGTGACAAAGTCACGTAGGGGACGGACTGCACCGTTATCTCAGGTACGAGGCTAACGCCTAGCAAGTCCTTCGCGAGAGTGCTGGCGTCATCTGTCCACTTGGGGTTGGCACGTTGCGAGGAAACGACACTCGCCGTTGTCTCAGGCGCAAGGTCAACGCCTGACTTGTCCCCCGCTGGGGTGCCGGCGTCGTCGACTCGCTCGACAGCCGACGAGGTGCCTCCTCCTGCTTGGCCACGGTTGCCCCGCCTCCTCCTCCTGCGGCGAGGAAGGTGGCGGGACAGACCTAGATGCTGCTCTTCCGCCATGGGGGGAAGACGTCATCGAGTCCACCGCCGCCGGGCGGGCTGACGGCCGCTGTTGTCGCTGTCGTGCTGCGGAGGAAGGAGTACCATGTCGTAGCTGTCGTCGAGGGACATGAACTCGAGACTTCCGAAACAGAGCAGCGTCCCGGGTTGAAGAGGTTGCTGGAGACTACCCATCTGGAGCTCGACGGGAAGTTGTTCGTCAACATGCAGCAGGCCCCTACCTGGCGCGCCAACTGTCGGCGTTTCGACCCTAGGGGTCCCTGGACCGACGAGTAAAATTATCGCTGCGTGTCCTAGCCTAGATGGGTTGGCACGAGAGGGAACACAAGGGGGAGAACCGCGGCTCATGTTATCCTGCGCCAGGGCAGATGCGCTTGTAGTAGGGGTTACAAGCGTTCGCGAGGGAGAGAGAGTGTGTTTGTGAGCCTGTTCGTCAGCCCGTCCTCCCGCGCGACCACCCTCTCGTATGAGGGCCCTGGACCTTCCTTTTATAGATGCAAGGAGAGGGTCCAGGTGTACAATGGGGGTGTAGCTATATGCTAACGTGTCCGGTAGAGAGGAGCCAGAGCGCTATGTATATGCCAACGTGGCTGTCGGAGAGGTGCTAGAGCCCTGTGCACGCAGTGTCGTGGCCGTCGGAGGAGCGCTTGAGCCCTGTAGAAGTAGAGCTGTCGGGGCTGCCGGGACCTTGCTGACGTCTCCTTGCTTCCGTAGGGGGCTGAGAACCGCCGTCGTCATGGACGCACGCGGGGTGCCATCATTACTTGTTTACCGGGGCGAGCCAGATGGGACGCCGGTCTTGTTCCCCGTAGCCTGAGCTAACTAGGGGTAGGGAAATGATGTACCCCGTGTGGCGTGGTCGGTCCGAGCCCAAGGTCGGGCGAGGCGGAGACTCCTCCTGAGGCCGATGCCGGGGTTGGGTGAGGACGTGATTCCTTCTAAGGTCGAGGTTGAGGCCGAGCCCTGGGGTCGGGCGAGGCAGAGACCATCCTCCAAGGTCGAGGTTGAGGCTGAGCCCTGGGGTCGGGCGAGGCGGAGACCACCTTCCGAGGCCGAGGCCGGGGCCGAGCCCTGGGGTCAAGGTTGAGGCCGAGCCCTGGGGTCGGGCGAGGCGGAGACCTCCTCCTGAGGTCGAGGCCCAAGGTCGGGCGAGGCGGAGCTTCCTGTTGCGCCTGAGGCTGAACTTAGCCGTTGTCAGCCTCTCCCTGGCGGGTGGCACATCAGTCGGAGAAGGGCGAGCGGCGCTGTTTTCCTGTCATGTCGGTCAGTGGAAGGGCAAAGTGACTACGGTCACTTCGGCCCTGTCGACTGAGGAACGCGTGTCAGGATAAGGTGTCAGGCGATCCTCGCATTGAATGCGCCTGCGATATGGTCGGTTGGTGAGGCGATTTGGCCAAGGTTGCTTCACATCGAAGCCTGCCCGAGCTGGGCTTCGGGCGAGTCGTGAATTCGTTTGGGACTACTGTTCCTGCCCGAGGCTGGGCTCGGGCGAGGCGAGATCACGTCCCTTGAGTGGACGAAGCCTTGATTTGAATCATGCCCATCAGTCTCTGTGGCTTGCGCTGATGGTGATTACCAGCCGAGTTTAGGAGTGTTGGGGGTACCCCTAATTATGGTACCCAACACTAACCATCTAGCTACGACTGAAGGAGTGCCTTACCCCGATGCTGAAACATCTCTGTAAGTTCTATCCATAGGGCAAGTCTGAGGGGTCGAATCTGTTTCCCTTTTTTGTAACTAGGTAACGCATACGTGTACGACAACCCGGTGGGGCCTGTCCCCATAAGCCTGGTCTATTGGTCTACACACATGCATGACGAGTTATAAAGAAAAACTGCCCCCTTAGTTGTGCCCCTATGATAGATCCACCCCACTGCTCCATGGTTATACCTTGCAGTTTTTCAGATAATACTTTTTATCTAACCCACCCGTATGGTTCCTATCTGTCCTAACGTTACGACGTCTGAATTGAGCAGCTAGGCTTGCAGTCTAGGGCCCCCGATACGAAAGTTGGGAGGTCCGACAGCCTGGGAGCCGTCCCTAAAGAACGGGACCCTGTTCCATGGGGGGTCCGGAGCCCGTGTAGCCGCTCAGCCTGGTCCTATACCGTGGGCCTGCATGCTCCACCACTCCGTGACGGGTACTTAGTATTTGGCTCTATAAGTCCGATGGGTCCGACAACCTCGGGTCCGGAGCTAGAGAATGGGCATTAGTCTCCTGGGGTGGTCCGGAGCCCGTGCAGCCGCTCAGCCTGGTCCCGTACCGTGGGCCTACACGCTCCACCGCCCTGCGACAAGTGTCCTAGTATCTACGAGTCTCAAGCATGAATCAAAGGACGGCTAATGTTAGACTGGGAACCCTATGAGGTGTACTACTAATGCTTCCTTGCTAAAAGTTGTGTACAGATCCAGATCCCGGCGAGGTTGCCTCGTGAGAATTGTTGACAACCCTTTCAGAAACGCTGGTATCCAACCTCAACACATCAAGCCTACATCCCAGGCGGGGGCCAGATACCAAGGAGGAGTCAACAATATCGCACACAGCAGGAACAAGTTGGAAATAGATAAGTGCTAATACTGCTTAACAAATAGTACTCTTGAGTACCTTACAAAAAGTGAAAGTATTACATCTGTTTTCAAGTGGAGCCCTAGTTCCATCTCTACTTTGCAGGAATAAACTACCTGTGGGGGACAGATATCCCCCGGGTCCACCAGAAGGATAAAAGACCTCACGAAAGGACCGTGGGCCCAATAATTCGCAAGGTCATCCCTTCGTGGGCCTGGGAGGAACGTCCAATAAGGCGGATTGACACAAGACTGGATCGACACAGGCCCAGATGGCCCGATGGATTTGAGCAGTGATTGCAACAGTAACCCGACCTTCCCGCACAGGGGCCCCGTACATCGGAACCGAGCGAGGATGAGTCAGCCGAATTATAGGAAGATAGACTCAGTTAGTTCACTATTACTTAGGCACATGTTATTATCATATCCACATGTAATGCCCCACAGTCGAGTATATAAGGCCTAGGGGGCACCCCTTCAAGACGATCGACCTCATTCTACTTAGCCATCCACACCAGCTCTCTACGTTTCCAATACTAGAGAACTTCCTTGTAACCCACCACATAAAGTACTCACACCAGGACGTAGGGTGTTACACATCTCAAAGCGGCCCGAACCTGTACACAACTGTCCACTGCTTCTCGTGCAACTAGCACGAACCATCGAGCTACAGTCGATAACACCGTCCTACTCCAAAAAGCACCTTGAGGGGCAACCCCGGGTGCGCGGTCAGACCCAGAACACCGACAGCTAGCGCACCAGATAGGGGGTGTGTCATCGATCCAAGCTAGCTCAATGGTCGTCACCTTCAGGCATAAGATCATCCTCCGTCCCGGGTCCGTGTTCTGCTTTGGAACTATCTAATCTGTAGCGGATGAGGAGGGAACTCTGCATCGCATCGCGGATCCACCAGAGAGAAAGTCGTTCTCAAAGATCTCCGAAAAAATCGGAGCAAAGCAGGGAAAAGCGCAACCTCCAGCGCTCCAAGAAAAGATCGAGGCTATCATGAGGATGGAAGCACCACGATCACAGAGAAAGTACAAGGACTTACCGGATGTATGGCAGCTCTGAGCAGATTCATATTAAGGCTGGGAGAGAAAGGCTTAGCATTCTATAAGTTGCTCAAGAAGGTAGACAAATTCCAGTGGACTTCAGAAGCACAAGAAGCTCTTGATGCGCTGAAAAATTCTTGACAACACCACCAGTGCTAAAACCGCTGCGCCGAGCTACGCCGACTCAACCGGCTGAAGATCTGCTATTATACATCTCTTGCACGACTCACGTGGTGAGCACCGTGTTGGTAGTCGAGCGAGCAGAAGAGGGACATGCATACCTAGTACAGCATCCTGTCTATTTCATCAGTGAAGTTTTGGGCCATTCAAAGAAGAAATACCCTCAGGTTCAGAAGCTATTATATGCAGTACTTCTAACTGCACGCAAGCTCTGTCACTACTTCGACGACCACAAAGTCATAGTAGTCACTGGATTTCTGATAGGGGATATTCTCCATAATAAAGAAGCCATTGGAAGAATAGCCAAGTGGGCCTGTGAATTGGGACCTCATGACATCGAGTTTTGACCTCGCACCACAATCAAAACTCAAGCACTGGTTGACTTTGTATCAGAATGGATTGAGCAACAGGTGCCGGATAACCCTGAAACTGCAGAAGTATGACGAATGTATTTTGATGGCTCGTTGAAGCTGCAGGGAGCAGGTGCAGGGATCCTCTTTATTGCACCTGGAGGTGAACAACTCAAATATGCTCTTCAATTGTTATTTCCAGCATCCAACAATGCAGCAGAATACGAAGCTCTGATTCATGGACTGAACATTGCCATATCACTGGGTATCAAGAGACTGATGGTATATGGAGATTCTCTGGTGGTCATAAGTCAGATAAACAAAGAATGGGATTGCTCGAATGATTCCATGGGAAAATACTGCACTGCTGTCCGGAAACTAGAAGACAAATTTGAAGGTCTGGAATTTCATCATGTGGAGAGAGATCGCAACACGGCAGCTGATACATTGTCCAAGCTCGGATCTAGTCAGACTCAGGTCCCACCTGGAGTTTTCATACAAGAAATACTGCATCCGAGCATTTCACTAGATCAGGTAGAGGAATGCAATGCTCTGAGCCAACCAGAGTCAAATTCTGATGACTGGAGGGAGCCGATCATCAAGTACATGAAAAATGAGGAGGAACTAGATGACAAAAATGCAGCAAAAGAACGAATCGCAAGGCAGTCAGCTCATTATACTCTCATTGGGAAAACGCTATACAGAAGGGGCGCATCAGGAGTCCTCATGAAATGCATTCTCTCAGCCACCGGAAAGCAACTGCTTGAAGAGGTTCATGCTGGGCAATGCGGGATACACGCAGCATCCAGGACTCTGGTTGGGAAGGTCTTCAGGTCGGGTTTCTACTGGCGAACAGCAAAGAGTGATGCAGCCGAGTTAGTCCAGAGGTGCGAAGCCTGCCAGTACTTGTCAAAACAGCAACATCTACCAGCGCAGCAACTGCAAACCATACCCGTAACTTGGTCATTCGCATGCTGGGGATTGGATATGATTGGACCTTTCAAGAAAGCTCAAGGAGGATACACTCATGTACTGGTTGCTATCGACAAATTCACTAAATGGATAGAGTTCAAACCCATTGCTTCTCTAACTTCAGCTAAGGCAGTGGAATTCATACAAGACATAATATTCAGGTTTGAAATACCGAATAGCATCATAACCGACCTGGGATCCCACTTCACAAGTTCAGAGTTCTTCGATTTCTGCGAGCAAAAGAGCATTCAGATCAAGTATGCCTCGGTGGCGCACCCAAGAGCTAACGGGCAGGTAGAAAGAGCCAACAGGATGATATTGGAAGCGCTCAGAAAGAAAGTATTCGACAAGAATGAAAAGTTCGCAGGAAAGTGGATCAGAGAGCTGCCGTATGTTGTTTGGAGCCTGAGAACTCAACCTAGTCGAGCTCTGCATGGAAACACACCTTTCTTTATGGTCTATGGTTCGGAAGCAGTGCTACCTGCTGATCTCAAGTTTGGGGCACCAAGGTTAATCTTTGAAAACATGGCAGAAGCTGAGACTACTAGGCTGGAGGATGTCGATGTACTAGAAGAAGAGCGATCGAATACGGTGATTCAGTTGGCCCGATATCAGCAAACTCTGAGACGCTACCATGACAAGGCCATACGGCATCGATCCTTCGCAGTAGGAGACCTCATCCTCCGCCGAATTCTAACGGGGGAGGGACGACACAAACTGTCGCCTCTATGGGAAGGACCATTCATAGTAGCAGAAGTCACTCGGCATGGATCATATCGTCTCACTCAAATGGACGGCACGGAAATTGGGAACTCATGGAACATAGAACATCTCAAGAAGTTTTACCCCTAGTTATATCTCAAAAGCTATTGGGACGATAATGTACTCTGTAAACTGGGAAATATATCATCAATAAAAAGACTTCAAAGGCACTCAAATTGTTCACTGTCAACTTGCATGCTTACTCGAGGTGGCCACTACTAACGGAGCAATCGGCTTAAGTCGGCGACGGCTTAAGGCGGTGCAACATGCTCACGCTTACTTAACTCGGGGTGGCCACTATACCCTACCAACGGAGCAATCGGCTTAAGTCGGCGATGACTTAAGGTGGTGCGACATGCTCACGCTTACTTAACTTGGGGTGACCACTATACCCTACTAACGGAGCAATCGGCTTAAGTCGGCTATGACTTAAGGCAGTGCGATATGCTCACGCTCACTTAACTCGGGGTGACCACTATACCCTACTATCGGAGCAATCGGCTTAAGTCGACAATGACTTAAGGCGGTGCGACATGCTCACGCTTACTTAACTCGAGGTGGCCACTATGCCCTACTAACGGAGCTGTCGGTTTAAGTCGGTAATGACTTAAATTGGCACAGTACACTTGCGTCTACTTAATCCAACACGAGCACGTTTGCAATTACTCATCTTAGGGCGACCTCTATGCCCCGCAACATACGAAGAAACTTCAGAACCATCATACTGCATTTTACTTCCGCGGTTATAGATACGGTTGTATTCTAAACAACAGAAAAACAATAACGACATTCAGTACTGAAAAATGTTTTCTGACGGAATATCCGAGCACACTAACCACGTATACAAAACATTCAGTGTTTCTATTTGGTAATGTTCTTCTCAGGAGCGACCGACGAACAAGGGCGACTCGAAGAATCTAGAGCGGTATTCACGTCAGCCACTATGTCATCAGGGACAACCACGCCGGGTCTCCTCATCAGGATCCGCCCCGCGCGAATAGCTTTGTCGCGCTAGGCCCTCAGAGTAGCAGAAGTCTCTTCAGCAGCTTTGACAGCCAATCGAGCAGTTTCTAGCTCCTAGACGACTGATCTCTTGGAAGCACGCAGATCCTTGATGATAGTATCCTTGTTCGACACCAATTGCCTAAGGCGAATCATATCATCCAAGGACTCTTGCAGCTTATAACGATGGCTATCCAAATCTTCCATGGTGAAGCGATGACTCCTCTCCAAGATGGTCAATGAGTTGCTGGCGTCACGATATAGCTTGTCAAGGTTGTCGTGAGAAGTGGCAAGAGCACGTTTTTCCTCCTACAGACAAGAATCAGTTTCTCCATTGTCAAGCAAGCACTAAGAACACAGCAGACAAAGCCAAGTAAAACTTAATTCACTGGTCACCTTTTCAGAGTCGAGCTGAGCATGGAGAGTGGAGTTTAGCGTGTTAGCATCATTCAGAGAAGCAGAAACCAGGGCTATTTCAGTCTGACTTTGAGAATATTTTTCTTCAAGATCATAATACCGCCGAGCCATATCTGTCAAGAAATAGTCAAGCAAGGGTGTTCAGCTACAAAGCAGATTAATCAAGTAGTCAAAGAAGAAACAAAGGGCACTAACCAGCATTTGCCATCTCCAAATTAGATACTCGCCGCTGAAGCAGCACTGGATTCCAATGCGTCAGAGATAGAGCTCTTTCCAGGACAAAAGCACCCTGCGACCTCAGCTGACCAGCCATTTCATCAACCAATGTCTGACATTAAAAACAAATGAGTGTAAGAACAATATCACACCCGGGGTACAGCCAGATCAGGAAAAACCAAGTTACCTGGAGGTTGGAGAAGAACGAAGGAACTCCCAAGTCATGGGAAATCAGTTGATGGCTCGATGAAGGATCAACACCTGGAGCAACCCGCAATGCATCAGTGGTGACCAAGTCAGCGTCAACAGCAGAAATCAAAACTCTGTCATCAGGAGCGCCGGCCTTTAAGGCGACTTCCTGACCCGAAGCTTGAGCTGTTGCCATGCAACCAGAATGCGGAGGAGAAGACCCTACGTGAACATCCATGGAAGTGTGAGAGGGAGAACCAACTCGGACACCCTCGGGGGCTGGGTCATAGCTCATGCTACCCATCCGAGCCGGATCATCCCCGCTGACACCCTTGGGGGCTGGGTAAGCACTAGCGCCATCCTTGAGGGCTGAGCTCTCTGTAACAGCCACCTCTAAGGCTGAAGGACCTTCACCCACTTCCATGGGAGCAGAACAATCTAAACCAGCCTCCTGACCCTTAAGACTGTGCTCTAAGGTCGATGAGGCACGGGACGCTGCCCGAGATAACTCCAGCCCGGCATCAGGCACATTAGCACAAATATCTATCATTCCACCATCTGCCGGCTCTAACAACAGATCTTCTGGGACCATGTCTTCAAGAGTCTGATCAAAGTTTGCTAGAGACAATTCTTGCAGACCAATGAGGGCAGACAAAGCTGGAGAAGGAACACCACTACTTTCCCCGCTAGCTATGTAGCGTCGGCTGTTCTTCCGAACTAGAGGGATTTCATCCTCCTCTACCTCATCTTCATCAACAATGCAGACGGAACACCCATTGGGGTCAGTTTTGGCTGGATCACACCCATTGGGTTCAGCATCATCTAAGTCACACCCATTGGGGTCAGCATCAGTCAGGTCACACCCATTGGGGTCAGCTTCAGCAAAAACTGGCACGGGCACTCCCTCAGCAGCAGGAGCGGAAGGACCAGCATCCTGATCCAAGCTTGACACTCGGTGAAGACGTCTCTTCTTCTTTTTCTTCCCCTCAGCAGGAGAAGTTGGTTGATTGGCTCGGTGAGGACACTTCGGGCGAACACTATCAGACCTCTAAGTATCCAAAGCTTTACCAGCCTCTGGGATGGGCGCTGCATCTAGTATTTCAGCAGGGGCTGTCACACCCGGGTTTCGGGGCACCAAGACCCGGGCGCGAACATAATCACCAGGTGTGCTGGGACCAAGTCTCACACATATGATGAATCATGGCACAGGATCGAATGTCACATCTTTACTACATAACAGGAGTTCTATACAAAATAAATAATTACATTATAAGGAGACAACGGTCCAGCAACCCAAAGTTGACTGGGAGACGACGGCCTAGACCTCTCGCGAACACATCGCAGCATCCTCCATGCGCCTCATCCTGTGGTACCTGTTCTTGACCTGTGGGGGGGGTGTGAGACAGCAAGAGTGAGCTCACATACGTTCATAGCTCAACAAGTTGTGGGGAATAATGTGCATGAACTCGCCAAAGGTGGGAGCTCACGTGAAGTGTAAGGCTTACCAAAGAGGATGGTTAGAGCTGAGCATTGCTTTTAAAGTTGGTCAAAATTTTATTAGCAATTACTAAGTATAAGTAAATACCAAACCCAATTAAGTAGTAGAACAAAAATAACAACATCACCTGCGATGCAATGCATATGACAAATTGAATTTAGTTCCATAGATTAATCATGTGAGTGTCTGAGCTGCTCATGACCGTGAGCACGGCTAGTATACCAGTTTTACACTCTGCAGAGGTTGCGCATCTTTACCCACAAGTCATGTTACCCATCTGCCAAGGGATCGCGACTTCCCATACACCTCTACCGAGGAGGCGAGGCAGGGTAACACTACGAGGCCTTTACAAAGTTCCACTAGCTTCAGAAAACCCGCTACAGTTTATAGGAAGCTCCAATGCAGGAATCCCTTGCAGGACCGTCATCGCAGCAAAATCCTCCCGAGGGCCTCCCTACACTGACCACTCCCCTACTGCCCTTGCCCCTTTCGGGTAAGGTAGTCTTCCACTAGCTTTCCTAATTAATCGGCCAAGGGCGTCCCATTAAACCCTTGTGGTAGCACTGTTTTCCCGGGTGGTTCTCCATGTTCCAATTAACATAATGATCTTATCATGAACAGTAAATAGCAACTGATAACAAAAGTATGAATAATATGTATCTCAATGCCCAAATCTACATATAGCACTAGCAAGTACTACCCAGAAAGTTTAGTGGTAAACAAGGCATAAAGATAGACAAACTAGGGTAACCTATTAGGTCCCATCAAAATTAACCTATGCAGATCATTATGATTAATTAGAACATGAGTGGGTAAAAGAAGTGATTAAGGGCACAACTTGCCTGGGACTTGAGATTCTAGGTACCAGGATGATCTTCAGGTGGCTCGTGACCTCACTGCTAGTCGTGGCAATACAAACAAATAGTGTATAGTCAAAATTAACATCACACCAAACATTAGAACAAACTGCGTAATAATAATCTACGCGTCGCAACGAGATCGTGGGCACAAGAATTACTAAATTCGGAGTTGCGGTTACCAAGTTATGAATTTCTAGAGTTATTTAGTACATGGTATAGATTAATTCAAATGAATAATTTTAATTCATATTTCATTGCTAAACAGAGGTATTAAGTGGTAGACAATATTAAAACAAAATTAATTTCTCTGGAATGAATTAATTTGGAGCAAAAATGAATTTAATATGAATTATATACGTTTATGGAATTATTTTCATACTAAAAACCTATTTCTTTATTAATTTCTGAATATCCTAAGTGTTCTGGACTGGGCACAATATTTCTTAAAATATCAGGGGCCTAAATCACAATTTTCCCAAGACTCAGTATTCCCACAGTGTGGACTACGGGTTTATTTCAAATAAGTACGGGGGTTCTTTATGAATTATGCCATGGCCGAAGGGGTATGGGTGTGCCACAGCCACACGATCAGGATTCAATGGCTCAGATTAGATCTAGCCCATTAATGAATCGGTATGGGCATAGGACCGTTGGATCGAGATCCGAAGGCCCGGATCCCATATAACCAAACAACTCTACCACGGTCTAATCTTGATGGTTGATTCCAATCCCTACGGCTCAGATTCAACAGAACGAAGAGGTATACCTGCACCTAATCTGAGTCATATGACTTGATCCAACAGCTCCGGTGTTTCTTCCTCCTACCGCCCAGCTCCACTGTGTAGGATGCCCCGCGGCGGCGCGGTCCGCTGGTGTGCTTGCAAGCGATAGTGCCCTGCACCCGCACCCCCATTGGTGTGGGCATGGACACCATCGGCATCATATAGAGGCTCCCGAGAGTCACCGACCTGGCATGGAGTGACGACATGAACAAAATGCCCATGCGATAGTCACCGTGATGTTCTCTCTCTCTTCGTTTTCCTCTCTCTACTGTTTTTTTTTTTCACGGGTGCGCTTGGTTCTTTGGTGCTGGCTTAGGATGGAGGAAGCAGGGATAGCGACGTACATATATACATATACCCCGGAGCGACATGTTCGCATGCATATCTCAGCAAGAGATTATGACCCAAAATATTCCGATAAGCGAGGAGATTTGGTTGTTATGATTCTCTCCTAGAGTTTGTTACTAGGAATACGGAGACTCAGCGCATCTAGAGGATGGGAAGCCGGCACAGGTGTGTGCGCCCCCGGCAGAGAGCATGGTGAAAATTCACGTGAGCGTGAAACAGAATTCCCTATTCATTAGCATATGCTGACATCATTAGCGGCTAGAAAACAATAAAAAATATACCATATTGTCTAGTTGGCTGAGGGGCGAGTGGGCTGGCCAGGGGAATTTGGCCCGCACAGGTATGAGTCTCCTTTTCTGTTTTTTTTATTTTATTTTCTTGTTTTTGGCTGAGTTCATAAAGTTCAAATTCAAATTTAAATTTAAACAAATTCTAAATGCACATTCAAAATTCCAATATAATGCAAAGTATATTTATTTATTTATTATTCCTATTTTTCTAAATAAACATGACTCAACACATAAAGAATGAATCATACAATTAAATAATTAAGTACCCTTCTCGTGCTATTAAATAGAGTTAGTAATAACTTATTTCAAGATTTAAATGTTTATTACCATGAAATCTTCATGAGACAACACTTTCGTATAATTATTTAGAGAATAGTTTAAAGCATAAGATTTAATGTTTAATTATTTAAGTCCCTAGAGGTTCTTTTCATCGATTACCTTGCTTCAAAACACAAGAATTTTAGATCTTGAGAAATCTTTCCAAATTTACCAGGAATATAGTTTTAGGTTGTTACAAATTCTACCCCCCTTAACAGAAATCTCGTCCTCGAGATTTATAAGGAACGAGATATAGGAAAAGTGGTTTGCAATTTAACTTTCAGTTTCTAATTATTTCAAAAATAAAAAAAAACCCCTCTTTTTCATTAGTGAGTGATTAGGAGAGCATGAGTATCTATATGTATAGTCATTTTATTATGTAGGATAAAAGATGGGTAGGTTAGGGCAAGAATAGCTTGGGGTAAGAAAGTTTATGGTGAGAAAGAACTCCGTGTTGAGTGGCAATGTAACTGAAGGTTGAGTTTGACTTCTCTCCTTCCTTGACAAGGTTGATCTTTTCTTCTCCGGTCTTGGTCTCATTGCTTCGGGGTTAGGGTATTTCATCGGAGTTAGGGAATATGGTTAAGATAGATATGGATGAGATATACTACATGATGTAGGTCAAAAGTTGGTTTGATAGGTGGGATTAGACAGATTATGCAATCCATCATGACTCTATTGGTTGGGTTGGTCTGTCATCCTTTATTTAGTGTAGGGTGAACTAGGTTAAAACACGTGGATAGGGTCTAATCTATTTCACAAATATTAACTGGTCCATTAAGTAACTCACTTTAGATTGGACCATATTAGATTAGATGGGATCTAGATTAGATCGGTATAACTAGATTAGACTAGATAATATCTAATTACTTTGGATTAGATCATGGTTGTTACACTAGTGCGAGATAAATATGCTTATTGGGGCAAAATGAATCCATAAGGATAAGATATAATCTTTTTTAGGTCAGTTAGATCTGTTAGGATAAGATAAAATCTTTTTAAGATAAGATGAATTTATTTAGGTAAACGAGTATCTTTTAAGATAAGGTGGATCTATTAAGCTAGATACATTTTTAATGAGGGACAATCTAAGTTTGATTAGTTATATATATGCCTAAGTATATGTAGATGCAATTGTGGACACTACTCCACAACTCATCCCACTCAATCAAAGATCCAAATCAGACAAGTATCATAAGAACAAACATTCAAGCATACAAATACTTACGAAAATAGTTTTGATTTTGTTCCTAAGAGTAGGTATCCTATTCCTAAAGGTCACTTTAGGCATAGGATTTCAAAGTGTGAAATCCACATTTGTCTTTAGAAAAGAAAAGGTAAGAATAATCAGAGTAAAGCGGAAATAGATGAGAAAAGATTAAGAAGAGTTTAGAAAGAATCAGAGTAGCAGAGGTAAGTAGACAATGGTTGTCCAGTTCTATCTAGGTTTCGTCCTATAGTCAACATTCCTCTGATACCACTTCTGTCACACCCGGGTTTCGGGGCACCAAGACCCGGGCGCGAACATAATCACCAGGTGTGCTGGGACCAAGTCTCACACATATGATGAATCATGGCACAGGATCGAATGTCACATCTTTACTACATAACAGGAGTTCTATACAAAATAAATAATTACATTATAAGGAGACAACGGTCCAGCAACCCAAAGTTGACTGGGAGACGACGGCCTAGACCTCTCGCGAACACATCGCAGCATCCTCCATGCGCCTCATCCTGTGGTACCTGTTCTTGACCTGTGGGGGGGGTGTGAGACAGCAAGAGTGAGCTCACATACGTTCATAGCTCAACAAGTTGTGGGGAATAATGTGCATGAACTCGCCAAAGGTGGGAGCTCACGTGAAGTGTAAGGCTTACCAAAGAGGATGGTTAGAGCTGAGCATTGCTTTTAAAGTTGGTCAAAATTTTATTAGCAATTACTAAGTATAAGTAAATACCAAACCCAATTAAGTAGTAGAACAAAAATAACAACATCACCTGCGATGCAATGCATATGACAAATTGAATTTAGTTCCATAGATTAATCATGTGAGTGTCTGAGCTGCTCATGACCGTGAGCACGGCTAGTATACCAGTTTTACACTCTGCAGAGGTTGCGCATCTTTACCCACAAGTCATGTTACCCATCTGCCAAGGGATCGCGACTTCCCATACACCTCTACCGAGGAGGCGAGGCAGGGTAACACTACGAGGCCTTTACAAAGTTCCACTAGCTTCAGAAAACCCGCTACAGTTTATAGGAAGCTCCAATGCAGGAATCCCTTGCAGGACCGTCATCGCAGCAAAATCCTCCCGAGGGCCTCCCTACACTGACCACTCCCCTACTGCCCTTGCCCCTTTCGGGTAAGGTAGTCTTCCACTAGCTTTCCTAATTAATCGGCCAAGGGCGTCCCATTAAACCCTTGTGGTAGCACTGTTTTCCCGGGTGGTTCTCCATGTTCCAATTAACATAATGATCTTATCATGAACAGTAAATAGCAACTGATAACAAAAGTATGAATAATATGTATCTCAATGCCCAAATCTACATATAGCACTAGCAAGTACTACCCAGAAAGTTTAGTGGTAAACAAGGCATAAAGATAGACAAACTAGGGTAACCTATTAGGTCCCATCAAAATTAACCTATGCAGATCATTATGATTAATTAGAACATGAGTGGGTAAAAGAAGTGATCAAGGGCACAACTTGCCTGGGACTTGAGATTCTAGGTACCAGGATGATCTTCAGGTGGCTCGTGACCTCACTGCTAGTCGTGGCAATACAAACAAATAGTGTATAGTCAAAATTAACATGACACCAAACATTAGAACAACCTGCGTAATAATAATCTACGCGTCGCAACGAGATCGTGGGCACAAGAATTACTAAATTCGGAGTTGCGGTTACCAAGTTATGAATTTCTAGAGTTATTTAGTACATGGTATAGATTAATTCAAATGAATAATTTTAATTCATATTTCATTGCTAAACAGAGGTATTAAGTGGTAGACAATATTAAAACAAAATTAATTTCTCTGGAATGAATTAATTTGGAGCAAAAATGAATTTAATATGAATTATATACGTTTATGGAATTATTTTCATACTAAAAACCTATTTCTTTATTAATTTCTGAATATCCTAAGTGTTCTGGACTCGGCACAATATTTCTTAAAATATCAGGGGCCTAAATCACAATTTTCCCAAGACTCAGTATTCCCACAGTGTGGACTACGGGTTTATTTCAAATAAGTACGGGGGTTCTTTATGAATTATGCCATGGCCGAAGGGGTATGGGTGTGCCACAGCCACACGATCAGGATTCAATGGCTCAGATTAGATCTAGCCCATTAATGAATCGGTATGGGCATAGGACCGTTGGATCGAGATCCGAAGGCCCGGATCCCATATAACCAAACAACTCTACCACGGTCTAATCTTGATGGTTGATTCCAATCCCTACGGCTCAGATTCAACAGAACGAAGAGGTATACATGCGCCTAATCTGAGTCATATGACTTGATCCAACAGCTCCGGTGTTTCTTCCTCCTACCGCCCAGCTCCACTGTGTAGGATGCCCCGCGGCGGCGCGGTCCGCTGGTGTGCTTGCAAGCGATAGTGCCCTGCACCCGCACCCCCATTGGTGTGGGCATGGACACCATCGGCATCATATAGAGGCTCCCGAGAGTCACCGACCTGGCATGGAGTGACGACATGAACAAAATGCCCATGCGATAGTCACCGTGATGTTCTCTCTCTCTTCGTTTTCCTCTCTCTACTGTTTTTTTTCATGGGTGCGCTTGGTTCTTTGGTGCTGGCTTAGGATGGAGGAAGCAGGGATAGCGACGTACATATATACATATACCCCGGAGCGACATGTTCGCATGCATATCTCAGCAAGAGATTATGACCCAAAATATTCCGATAAGCGAGGAGATTTGGTTGTTATGATTCTCTCCTAGAGTTTGTTACTAGGAATACGGAGACTCAGCGCATCTAGAGGATGGGAAGCCGGCACAGGTGTGTGCGCCCCCGGCAGAGAGCATGGTGAAAATTCACGTGAGCGTGAAACAGAATTCCCTATTCATTAGCATATGCTGACATCATTAGCGGCTAGAAAACAATAAAAAATATACCATATTGTCTAGTTGGCTGAGGGGCGAGTGGGCTGGCCAGGGGAATTTGGCCCGCACAGGTATGAGTCTCCTTTTCTGTTTTTTTTATTTTATTTTCTTGTTTTTGGCTGAGTTCATAAAGTTCAAATTCAAATTTAAATTTAAACAAATTCTAAATGCACATTCAAAATTCCAATATAATGCAAAGTATATTTATTTATTTATTATTCCTATTTTTCTAAATAAACATGACTCAACACATAAAGAATGAATCATACAATTAAATAATTAAGTACCCTTCTCGTGCTATTAAATAGAGTTAGTAATAACTTATTTCAAGATTTAAATGTTTATTACCATGAAATCTTCATGAGACAACACTTTCGTATAATTATTTAGAGAATAGTTTAAAGCATAAGATTTAATGTTTAATTATTTAAGTCCCTAGAGGTTCTTTTCATCGATTACCTTGCTTCAAAACACAAGAATTTTAGATCTTGAGAAATCTTTCCAAATTTACCAGGAATATAGTTTTAGGTTGTTACAGGGGCTGCATCAGAGGAATCTTCAGCCAACATATCCAGCATGGCACTTATCTCTGCATCACTTGGATTCAAAGGTACCTCGAAATGAACCTGCCTCTCGTCGTCAGGGATTTCACCAAGTGAGGCAACCAAACCACTAACCCCTTCGAAAGAGGGTCGCACTCTAAGGCCCAAACCGCTATCACCAGCAGGAGGATTTGACACAAAACTGGTAAAAGCCTTGGAAGGAGGCAGATTCGAGGCTGAGTATGCAACAGGAGCACCGATGTTCGACACTTTGCCTCTGAGTATCCTCTCGAGCCGGCTGACCAAATCCACAGCAGGAATTCTTCTGTTGGTAACCCGGGTCGAATCAGCGAGGCCTCGATACAGATAAGCCGAGTATGCTCTGTCCTTTAATGGTTGAATGTTCTTGAAAATGAAATTGGCGACCACAGCTTCTGCAGTTAGACCCCTCTCTTTCAACAATCCAACCTCAGCAAGCAGAGCCCCTGCCTCAGCCACCTCCAGGTCTGTGGGGGATTCGGTCCAGCTCGGAGTGCGAACATCTGGCTGTCTCCCTGACCGTGGGGGGAGGGAATTCCTGTGGTTCTCCACGATAAACCATTCCAGGCGCCATCCTTTGATGCTTTCCTTGAGTGGGATGTCGAGGTAGTCAGTCTTCCTCCCACGGCGCATCTCCAAACTTGCGCCCCCCACAAGCTGGTGCTGCCCTCCGGCCATCCCAGGCCGGCAGTGGTACAAGTACTTCCATAGGCCGAAGTGTGGCAGAATACCAAGGAAAGCTTTGCACAAGTGAACAAAAACGGAAACTTGCAGAATGGAATTGGGATTCAGATGGGTCATATTGAAGTGATAGAAATCAAGGAGACCGCGGAAGAAAGGAGAAATGGGAAGAGCAAGGTCGCGGATGAGAAAAGGAACGTAAATGACGGATTCGTGGGTGTCTTCTGTCAGAACAGTGACCCCACGGCAGATCCGCCAAGAACAGAGCTCCTTCGGAGGAAGAACTCCGATGGAGACGAGATGGAAAAGGTCGGATTCAGAGACGACAGACATGTGGTTACCTGCGAAAGGCAACCGACTATTAGGATCGATAGGAGGAATGATTGAGGCAGACGAACTCTAGGATTTCCGCTTGGGCGCCATCTCAACCTTGCTGGCGAACAGAGCGAAGGCAGTATTGCAAGAGAACAGAGAAGGCCTAGATGCAGAAAAGCAAAACTAGGGCACAGAATGCAGAAGCATGCAACAGTACAGTACATATGGGGTTTTCCCAGACCAGGCGCCATTTCTAAAAAGCGCCCAGTCATCACCCAGCCGTTATTTCTAAAACGCTGGCGTGCCATGTCATCACCCAGCTGTTATTTCTAAAACACTGGCGTGCCATGTCATCACTCGGCTGTTATTTCCAAAACGGCCGACGTGGCCCAATTTAACTCAGCTGTTATTTCTAAAAATGCTGGCGTTACCAGACTTCACTCAGCCACTATTTCCAAAGCGGCCGACGTGGCCCGTTATCACTCGGCTGTTACTTCTAAAACGCCGACATCGCCAGTAGTCACTCAGTTGTTATTCCTAAAGCAGTGACGTGGCTTTAAAGGATTCGGTTGTTACCTCTAAAACACCGACATCACCAGTAACCGCTCGGTCGTTACTTCTAAAACACCGACGTGGCCCGCTATCACTCGGCTATCACTTCTAAAAGCGCCAACACCGCTGATAATCACTCGGTCACTACTACCAAAGCGCTGACATCGCGAAGAGGGCAGTCCAAAGCGAGACTCAACGATTCTAAGATGCTACTCAAGCATTACATTCAGAAACAGCATCTGCAGTAAGCATTAACACGATCGACGATCGACAGGAAGGCAAAATGGAACACACAATATGGGGCGAAATCATTCTTCATTATAAGGGAAGAACTACCGAACATACAAATCAACTCACTATGAGTTGATGTCCTCCCCATTACTACATCATATTTCACTATGCTATACTACTAGCTACTACTACATTATTTCACTAATACTACTTCTACTACTAATCTATACTAACATTTAAAACCAGTGGCATCTAGCCACTGGCCTTGTTGCTACCCCTGCTGCTGCCCTTGCTGCCGTCGCCGCCATCGCCGCTGCCACCTTTGTCGCCGCCATCACCGCCCTTGTCGTCGCCTTCGCCGCCATCACCATCGCCTCCGTCGTTGTCGCCGTCACTACCATCGCCGCCGCCACCCTCCTCGGACGAGTCCGAGGAGTTCTCCTTGTCCGAGGAGTACTCCGACTCATCCGAGCCCTCGAGCCCAGCTCGATCGACGGCCCGGATGTAGGTCCACACCTCTGCGGCGAGCCCCTGGGAGTCGTCTGAGTCATCAGACGACACCGGGGGAGAGGCAGGGACCAGTGAGCCCTCGGACTCGAAGGAGAACTCCTCCTCCGAGTACTCCGAGTCGCCGAAGTCCTCCAAGGGAGGAGTCGGCTCACGCTTCCGTTTGTTGCCGGAGTGATGCGAAGAACTACCACCCTTTTTGCTCTTGCCCATGATGGAGTAGAAGGAAATAGAAGAAAGTAAACAACGAGCAGTGGTAAGAGATATGAAAATGCCGGAAAAGCAAGAACACTATTTATAGAAGAAGAAGGCAACCGCTCACCTCCTACCACTGCCACCAAACAGTCGCAAAAATTCAATATGCAATTCAAACCGTCTGGAGACACGTCAGGCGGCTGACGCCGTTCCACGTAACACAACACCCATTGGGACTTCAGTCAACTGCTTGGGCGATATGATTACACCCGCGGTCGCATCAAGTTACTACTCAGAAGCAGTTTGCTAAACACTCAGTGCATCAAGCCGTCCCTTGCCTACACCCATTGGGGGGGACGTCCAGGAATTTTCAATAGATTTTCCCAAGAAGTCACATCCATACAGTATACGCAATGAATACCTCAAGACAAAAGGAGGATATCAACAGATATCAGAGGAAAGCCAAATATAGCCGATGAGGTACAAGTCTAATCGACAGAAGCATTGAAGCACGAAGTGATATGAAGACTAGCCAAAGGCCATCTATCGAATGTCCAATCAGTCGCAGATCAAATAAATTGCCAGACCTAGCAAGATATGGGCAGATCGTGTACTCAGCTTCAAAGACAAAAATATATGCTGACCTCTAAAGCATAACGTTAATGACATAATGCTGACCTCTAAGGCATTCGACAAAAGAAAAGGATGATTCCTAAGAAAAAAAGAGAGACACCATGAGATGAAGACCTTCGAGCGGATTATTTTCAAAAATCCACTCAAAGCTCGGGGGCTACACCCATTGAGTGCACCTTCGATGCACCCAATGAATCATCTACCCCGAGAGGCAGAATGCTGACCTCTAAAGCATACGGCAAAACTAAGGCAAGACCGACCTCTGAAAAAGCACAAGTGGAAGATAAAAGTGATTTCTGAGAAGGCTTGAAATGAAGACCTTCGAGTGGATTATCTGCAAAAATCCACTCGAAGCTCGGGGGCTACACCCATTGGGTGCACCTTCGGTGCACCCAATGAACTTCAAAATTCTACAGTGCAAAATGCTGACCTCTGAAGCATGAACCTGAGACAGAACACCAAATTTCGAGGAGTAATAGCGGAAGAAGATAGTAAAAGATCATTTTTACCGGATCACTCAGAGTTCAGAAGTAGTGACCCAGCAGGCTTATTTCCAAGGCATTTCTTGTTAAAATCAAAGACTACAAGCTGGACCTAGGATCTTTGGGCCGGTTATTTCAAAATCAACCCAAAGATCGGGGGCTTGTGGGGGACAGATATCCCCCGGGTCCACCAGAAGGATAAAAGACCTCACGAAAGGCCCGTGGGCCCAATAATTCGCAAGGTCATCCCTTCGTGGGCCTGGGAGGAACGTCCAATAATGCGGATTGACACAAGACTAGATCGACGCAGGCCCAGACGGCCCGATGGATTTGAGCAGTGATTGCAACAGTAACCCGACCTTCCCGCGTAGGGGCCCCGTACATCGGAACCGAGCCAGGATTAGTCGGCCGAATTATAGGAAGATAGACTCAGTTAGTTCACTATTACTTAGGCACACGTTGTTATCATATCCACATGTAATGCCCCACGGTCGAGTATATATGGCCTAGGGGGCACCCCTTCAAGACGATCGACCTCATTCTACTTAGCCATCCACACCAGCTCTCTACGTTTCCAATACTAGAGAACTTCCTTGTAACCCACCACATAAAGTACTCACACTAGGACGTAGGGTGTTACGCATCTCAAAGCGGCCCGAACCTGTACACAACTGTCCACTGCTTCTCGTGCAACTAGCACGAACCATCGAGCTACAGTCGATAACACCGTCCTACTCCAAAAAGCACCTTGAGGGGCAACCCCGGGTGCACGGTCGGACCTAGAACACCGACACTACCCCCACACCAGTTGGGCCACATGATAGCTAGCTCCGAGCGGCTCGCCAACGGAGGCGACCACATCAGCACCGACGGCGACGGCCGCCTCTGCACCGACGACTCGCCAAGTAGCGGCGATCACCTCAGCATGTATGCCGCTGCGAAAGGGTTCTCGCCCCTGCCTTCCTACGGGGGGTGACAACAAGGCCATTAAAACCAAAGAACCGGAGGTCCGGTAGCAGGTGGCACTGGCGATCCCGCCAGCAGAGGCAACCACCTCTGCAGTGGGCAGCCTCACCAGCGGCGACGACCACCTCAGCCCCACCAGCGGCAGCGACCACCTCTGCACCGATGGGCGGCGGCTGCCCCAGCACGCGCGAATAGGTCCTCGCTCCCGTCCTCACTGTGGGAGTGAGGACAAGACCATCCAAGAACGTCACCGCCGCCCCGTGGCGTACGACGTCTTGTACGACCGCCCGGTGCGGCCGGTGGCATAGGAGAAGTCGTGGATGTGGCCGACCTGCGCACGGCACAACCGTCGCCTGTGCTGTGGATGGACAACCACGCTCTATCCAAGCGGCAGGAGGCAGCGCCAGAGGTGGCACCAAAGCCACCCAGGCCGAGGAGCCAGGCACGCGGCAGCTGACGAGGCCTTAGACGGCTGACCCCGCGTAGCCGAAGTTCGCCTCCTTCGCAAGGCTGGCGAACGCCCTTCTCCCCCGAATGCTAGAGGAAGAAGCGGGTCGCTAGCCCACGCGGAAGGCAGAGCCCCGACTCGGCTCACCCTCCTCCTGTCACACCCGGATTTTAGGGGTCCAAAACCCGGGCGCGAACATGAACACCAGGTATGCTGGGACCAAGTCTCACACATATGATGTATAGTGGCACAGGATCGAATGTCACATCTTTATATATAACAGGAGTTCTATACAAAATAAATAATTACATTATAAGGAGACAACGGTCCAGCAACCCAAAGTTGACTGGGAGACGACGGCCTAGATCTCTCACGAACACTTCGCAGCATCCTCCATGCGCCTCATCCTGTGGTACCTGCTCTTGACCTGTGGGGGGTGTGAGACAGCAAGAGTGAGCTCACATACGTTCATCGCTCAACAAGTTGTGGGGAATAATGTGCATGAACTCGCCAAAGGCGGGAGCTCACGTGAAGTGTAAGGCTTACCAAAGAGGATGGTTAGAGCTGAGCATTGCTTTTAAAGTTGGTCAAAATTTTATTAGCAGTTACTAAGTATAAGTAAATACCAACCCAATTAAATAGTAGAACAAAAGTAACATCATCACCTGCGATGCAATGCATATGACAAATTGAATTTAAGTTCCATAATTTAATCATGTGAGTGTCCGAGCCGCTCATGACCGTGAGCACGGCTAGTATACCAGTTTTACACTCTGCAGAGGTTGCGCATCTTTACCCACAAGTCATGTTACCCATCTGCCAAGAGACGGCCAATCCCATACACCTCTACCGAGGAGGCGAGGCAGGGTAACACTACGAGGCCTTTACAAAGTTCCACTAGCTTCAGAAAACCCGCTATAGTTTATAGGAAGTTCCAGTGCAGGAATCCCTTGCACGACCGCCATCGCAGCAAAATCCTCCCGAGGGCCTCCCTACACTGACCACTCCCCTACTGCCCTTGCCCCTTTTGGGTAAGGTAGTCTTCCACTAGCTTTCCTAATTAATCGGCCAAGGGCGTCCCATTCCACCCTTGTGGTAGCACTGTTTTCCCGGGTGGTTCTCCATGTTCCAATTAACATAATGATCTTATCATGAACAATAAATAACAACTGATAACAAAAGTATAATCATGAATAGTGTAATCTTCATACCCAAAACCACATATAGCACTAGCAAGTACTACCCAGAAAGTTCAGTGGTAAACAAGGTATAAAGATAGACAAACTAGGGTAACCTATTGGGTCCCATCAAAATTAACCTATGCAGATCATTATGATTAATTAGAACATGAGTAGGTGAGAAGGAGTGATCAAGGGCACAACTTGCCTGGGACTTGAGATTCCAGGTACCAGGATGATCTTCAGATGACACGTGTCCTCGCACTAGTCGTAGCAATACAAACAAGCATGGTGTAGGCAAAATTAACATCACACCAAACATAAGAATAAACTGTGTAATAATAATCTACGCGTTGCTACGAGATCGTAGGAACAAGAATCACTAAATTTGGAGTTATAGTTATTTAGTTATGAATTTCCGAAGTTATTAAGCACCTAGAACAGATTAATTCAAATGAACAATTTTGCTTCAAGTTTCATGGCTAAACAGTGTTACTAGTTGATATACAATATTAAAATAAAATTATTGCAACTGGAATGGGTCAAAAAGGAGCTAAAATGAATTAGTTATGAATTACATAAGTTTCTGATTTATTTTAACACTAAAAATCATTTTCTAAATCATTTTCTATGATTTTCCTATCCACTGGACTGCGCCTCAATTAAACAGAAGCGCAGGGGCAAGCGTGCAAATATTCCCAAGACTCAGATCCCCAGTCGCTAGGACTGCGGGTTGATTACAAAAAAGGGCAGGGGCTCTTTAAGAAAAGGGCGCGACGAAGGGGTATTCTTGCACTGCAGCCGCCTGATCTGAAACCGACGGCTAGGATTAAAAGATCTATCACTTGAACCGGTATGGAATAGGGGCCACTGGATCTATGATCGACGGCTCCTAATCTGTTATGATGTCGCGCGCGTCTAGACCGTTGGATCCCGATCTGATGCCCATGGCTTAACATCCGAACCGGTACCCATTCCCCGCCATCAGATCGCCATCCAACGGTGCGCATTCGACAGTGTGAAGAGGTATGCTTCAATTCGATCTCCACCGTCCATTCACGATCCCACGGCCACGGCTCGTCTTCATCCACGCCCGGTCACCAGAGCGGCGGCGCACAGGCTCGCCGCGGCGGCGCCCATGGACGGACCTCCCAACTACCAGCTACGGCGCCCATTTCTAGTTTGGACGGATGCTACACGCTGCGGAGAGAGAGGCAAACTCAATGGAGGTGTCCTTACCAAGGATTAGCATGCTGACGAGGCTGTCCACGCATCGTGGCGGATCCACAGCGGTGCCCGAGCTCCGACGAGCAATTGAGGTGGTTCCAGTGGATAATAGCCACCGGAGAGACCACGGTCGAGTCCCGCGCTGCATGGAGAAGCCTCCCGGCCCTATGCCGTGACCAGAGATCGACGTGCACGCCGGGCAATGGCGCAGCTTGATTCTATCTCTCTCTTTCTGCGTTCTCGGCGACGGTGGGATTCCATGGGTTATGTAGGCGCACGACACTGGGCAACGGTCCGTGGATTGCGGCACCAGCGGATGAGACCCACCACGACGAGCGGAGCGGATTTCGGCATCCAGTGAAGGTTCGGTTGAGGAATCTCTGGAGTCCGCGCGCCACGAGCAGTGCCTGTTCCGAATTCGGCGCGAGATGGGAGGAAGACGATCTGAGCGACGGGCCCCATCCGTCGGTGTGCGCGCTGAGAGAAAGGAGAAGAGTGGCTGACGGCGTGGGTCCGCCCGCAACGACACCGCACCGCCAAGCATCCCTGATGAGGGCATGACAGGCAGGCCCTGCCCACCAGTGAGCAAGAGCGCGGGAGGCTGTGGTGTGGTAAGGAGATGGGCCGGGTTGAGGTTAGAAAGTTGGGCCGCCCGAGGAGATATGGCCCATCCGAGGTAATGTAATTCTTTCTCTTTTCTTTTTTTAATTTCTTTTCCCTTTTCTCTTCAAATCCAATTCAAACCATGTTTAATTTCTAAATTTCAAATTTATGCATAAGAAAAACTCCACATGATGCACAATTTCTACATAATATTTATTACTCAATTACTTTATTTATTTATTTATTTATTTTATTTAGGCTAGGTTTTCAACATGAAGTACACACACCACATTATTATCTTGAGTGTGTAGTTGGATTAAAGGTATATTAAAACAAATTCTCCCTTTGTTTTGATAGGAACATTTTCCAATGTCTACTCTTTATTAGGATTTATTTTAACTATCATTATTTTATCATGATCATTTACCTTACAATGGTGAATTATAAAGTCTAATTATTTATCAAGGGTACTTTGCTCACATTTCTTCTACCAATCCCAATTTCTGAATTTGGGTGTTACAAATCCTACCCCCCTTAACAGAAATCTCGTCCTCGAGATTTGTAAGGAAAGGGAATATAGGAACAAGGGTTTGCAATTTAGCTTTTAGTCTCTAATTAGTTCAAAAATTAAAAGTTTTTTTTTAGTAGGTGATTAGGAGAGCATGGATATCCAGCTACTTATTATGTAGGATAAGATAGGAAGGTTAGGGCAAGAATAACCAAGGGTAAGAAAGTTTACGGTGAGAAAGGACTCCTTGTTGGGTGGTAATGCATCTTGTAAATCGAGTTTGACTTCTCTCCTTCCTTGACGTGGTTGATATTTTCTTCTCCGGTCTTGAGCTCATTGATTCGCGGTGAGTGCATATCATCGGGGTGGGGGAATGTGGTTAAGATAGATTTGGATGAGACAGGCTACATGATGTAGGTCTAAAGTTCATTTGATGTTAGGTGGGAATAGACAGATTATGCAACCCATCATGACACTATTGGTTGGGTTAGCTCTTATGTTCACGGTAGAATTGGTCTAATGTACTAATTTTAGTTTTAAGTGCATGAGGAGAGAACAAGATTTATAGGAGTAGGATCCAATTTATTTTACTAGTGTTAACTTGTTAAGGTACTATCCTTAGGTTAGCTCAACTTAAGGTCAGACTTCATCAGGTTAGATTAACCTATTAGGTTGGATCAGATCTAGAATAAATCGATATGACTATTTTAGATTAGATAAGATCTAAATTAATTTTGGATTAGCTCATGGTTGTTATTCAAGAGTGGGATAAATATGCTAATTAGGGCAAGATGAATCCATAAGGATAAGGTAGAATCTTTCGAGGTTAGTTAGATCTATTAGGATAAGATAGAATCTTTTCAAGACAAGATGAATCTATTAAAGTAATAGAGTATCTTTTAAGATAAGATGGATCTATTAGTGTAGGATAGAATCTTTTTAGATGAGATGGATATTGTTAGGCTAGATACTTTAATGAGGAATAATCTAGTTTGTCCAGTTATCTTGATGAGCGTTTTTTTTTCCTATATGTATATGCAGATGTAATTGTGGACATTACTCCACAACTCATCACACTCATTCAAAGATCCAAATCAGACAAGTATCATAAGAACAAACACTCAAATACATAAACACTTATAAAAATAGTTTTGTTTTTGTTCCTAGGATTAGGTCTCCTATTCCTAAAGTTACTTTGGGCACAGGATTTCAAAGTGTGAAATCCACATTTGTTTTTGGAAGGATAAGGTAAGAGTAATCAGAGTAAAGCGGAAATAGATGAGAAAAAGATTAAGATAAGTTTAGAAGAGAATCAGAGTAAGGTAAGTAAAGAATGGTTGTCCAGTTCTATCTAGGTTTCGTCCTACAGTCAACATTCCTCTGATACCACTTCTGTCACACCCGGATTTTAGGGGTCCAAAACCCGGGCGCGAACATGAACACCAGGTATGCTGGGACCAAGTCTCACACATATGATGTATAGTGGCACAGGATCGAATGTCACATCTTTATATATAACAGGAGTTCTATACAAAATAAATAATTACATTATAAGGAGACAACGGTCCAGCAACCCAAAGTTGACTGGGAGACGACGGCCTAGATCTCTCACGAACACTTCGCAGCATCCTCCATGCGCCTCATCCTGTGGTACCTGCTCTTGACCTGTGGGGGGTGTGAGACAGCAAGAGTGAGCTCACATACGTTCATCGCTCAACAAGTTGTGGGGAATAATGTGCATGAACTCGCCAAAGGCGGGAGCTCACGTGAAGTGTAAGGCTTACCAAAGAGGATGGTTAGAGCTGAGCATTGCTTTTAAAGTTGGTCAAAATTTTATTAGCAGTTACTAAGTATAAGTAAATACCAACCCAATTAAATAGTAGAACAAAAGTAACATCATCACCTGCGATGCAATGCATATGACAAATTGAATTTAAGTTCCATAATTTAATCATGTGAGTGTCCGAGCCGCTCATGACCGTGAGCACGGCTAGTATACCAGTTTTACACTCTGCAGAGGTTGCGCATCTTTACCCACAAGTCATGTTACCCATCTGCCAAGAGACGGCCAATCCCATACACCTCTACCGAGGAGGCGAGGCAGGGTAACACTACGAGGCCTTTACAAAGTTCCACTAGCTTCAGAAAACCCGCTACAGTTTATAGGAAGTTCCAGTGCAGGAATCCCTTGCAGGACCGCCATCGCAGCAAAATCCTCCCGAGGGCCTCCCTACACTGACCACTCCCCTACTGCCCTTGCCCCTTTTGGGTAAGGTAGTCTTCCACTAGCTTTCCTAATTAATCGGCCAAGGGCGTCCCATTCCACCCTTGTGGTAGCACTGTTTTCCCGGGTGGTTCTCCATGTTCCAATTAACATAATGATCTTATCATGAACAATAAATAACAACTGATAACAAAAGTATAATCATGAATAGTGTAATCTTCATACCCAAAACCACATATAGCACTAGCAAGTACTACCCAGAAAGTTCAGTGGTAAACAAGGTATAAAGATAGACAAACTAGGGTAACCTATTGGGTCCCATCAAAATTAACCTATGCAGATCATTATGATTAATTAGAACATGAGTAGGTGAGAAGGAGTGATCAAGGGCACAACTTGCCTGGGACTTGAGATTCCAGGTACCAGGATGATCTTCAGATGACACGTGTCCTCGCACTAGTCGTAGCAATACAAACAAGCATGGTGTAGGCAAAATTAACATCACACCAAACATAAGAATAAACTGTGTAATAATAATCTACGCGTTGCTACGAGATCGTAGGAACAAGAATCACTAAATTTGGAGTTATAGTTATTTAGTTATGAATTTCCGAAGTTATTAAGCACCTAGAACAGATTAATTCAAATGAACAATTTTGCTTCAAGTTTCATGGCTAAACAGTGTTACTAGTTGATATACAATATTAAAATAAAATTATTGCAACTGGAATGGGTCAAAAAGGAGCTAAAATGAATTAGTTATGAATTACATAAGTTTCTGATTTATTTTAACACTAAAAATCATTTTCTAAATCATTTTCTATGATTTTCCTATCCACTGGACTGCGCCTCAATTAAACAGAAGCGCAGGGGCAAGCGTGCAAATATTCCCAAGACTCAGATCCCCAGTCGCTAGGACTGCGGGTTGATTACAAAAAAGGGCAGGGGCTCTTTAAGAAAAGGGCGCGACGAAGGGGTATTCTTGCACTGCAGCCGCCTGATCTGAAACCGACGGCTAGGATTAAAAGATCTATCACTTGAACCGGTATGGAATAGGGGCCACTGGATCTATGATCGACGGCTCCTAATCTGTTATGATGTCGCGCGCGTCTAGACCGTTGGATCCCGATCTGATGCCCATGGCTTAACATCCGAACCGGTACCCATTCCCCGCCATCAGATCGCCATCCAACGGTGCGCATTCGACAGTGTGAAGAGGTATGCTTCAATTCGATCTCCACCGTCCATTCATGATCCCACGGCCACGGCTCGTCTTCATCCACGCCCGGTCACCAGAGCGGCGGCGCACAGGCTCGCCGCGGCGGCGCCCATGGACGAACCTCCCAACTACCAGCTACGGCGCCCATTTCTAGTTTGGACGGATGCTACACGCTGCGGAGAGAGAGGCAAACTCAATGGAGGTGTCCTTACCAAGGATTAGCATGCTGACGAGGCTGTCCACGCATCGTGGCGGATCCACGGCGGTGCCCGAGCTCCGACGAGCAATTGAGGTGGTTCCAGTGGATAATAGCCACCGGAGAGACCACGGTCGAGTCCCGCACTGCATGGAGAAGCCTCCCGGCCCTATGCCGTGACCAGAGATCGACGCGCACGCCGGGCAATGGCGCAGCTTGATTCTATCTCTCTCTTTCTGCGTTCTCGGCGACGGTGGGATTCCATGGGTTATATAGGCGCACGACACTGGGCAACGGTCCGTGGATTGCGGCACCAGCGGATGAGACCCACCACGACGAGCGGAGCGGATTTCGGCATCCAGTGAAGGTTCGGTTGAGGAATCTCTGGAGTCCGCGCGCCACGAGCAGTGCCTGTTCCGAATTCGGCGCGAGATGGGAGGAAGACGATCTGAGCGACGGGCCCCATCCGTCGGTGTGCGCGCTGAGAGAAAGGAGAAGAGTGGCTGACGGCGTGGGTCCGCCCGCAACGACACCGCACCGCCAAGCATCCCTGATGAGGGCATGACAGGCGGGCCCTGCCCACCAGTGAGCAAGAGCGCGGGAGGCTGTGGCGTGGTAAGGAGATGGGCCGGGTTGAGGTTAGAAAGTTGGGCCGCCCGAGGAGATATGGCCCATCCGAGGTAATGTAATTCTTTCTCTTTTCTTTTTTTAATTTCTTTTCCCTTTTCTCTTCAAATCCAATTCAAACCATGTTTAATTTCTAAATTTCAAATTTATGCATAAGAAAAACTCCACATGATGCACAATTTCTACATAATATTTATTACTCAATTACTTTATTTATTTATTTATTTATTTTATTTAGGCTAGGTTTTCAACATGAAGTACACACACCACATTATTATCTTGAGTGTGTAGTTGGATTAAAGGTATATTAAAACAAATTCTCCCTTTGTTTTGATAGGAACATTTTCCAATGTCTACTCTTTATTAGGATTTATTTTAACTATCATTATTTTATCATGATCATTTACCTTACAATGGTGAATTATAAAGTCTAATTATTTATCAAGGGTACTTTGCTCACATTTCTTCTACCAATCCCAATTTCTGAATTTGGGTGTTACACCTCCCCAACGCGGATGATGAACATCCTTGAAGCTGAGGGCAGGGGGAGGTCGTAGCCCGGCTCGCTTCTCTCCACCACAAGGCTGGTAGTCATCCTTGTCGATGACCACCGGCCGGAGGTTGCGACCGGGCTGCGTGATGAAAATCCTTGAAGCCGAGCGATGGCGGATTGATGCCAACCCCCATGGGGTTGCACTCCTCTAACAACAACAAGAAGACAAGATCGGCGGCACCACCACGAGCGCGAGCTCTTCGGCAATGGGATCGCCGGAGGAGACGGCCCTAACGCGGATCCCTCCAGAGAACATCGGTGCACCCCATCTGGAGGCCCGGAAGGCGAAAGGGCGCGATGGTCGCAAAAGGAGCGAGGCATGTCTACTACACGAGAGATCAACCCCTTTTTAAAGGCAGATCTCCCCACTCGCGCCCCCGAAGCGTCACGGGCGAAGTCTCCCCTGACATGCACCAAGGTTCCCACCTTATGACACGGGGGTCAGGCCCCACATATCATATAGACTGACCCAAAGAAGGAGCGTGCAACTGCCCCGCGGTTATGCACCCCTTCATCTTCAGGGCAACCAATGGTCAGGAGGGCGAACCGCCGCACAAGGGGCATGCAACCGCCCCACGGTTAAGCGCCCCCTCATCTCCGCCGTAGCCAGTGGTCAAAAAAGGCGAACCGCCACGCAAGAAGCGTACAACCTCCCCACGGTTGTGCGCCCCCTTAGCTTCGCTGCAATCGGCGGTGCAACTTGGGGGCCCAAGCCCACATGTTGCAACCGGCGCGCCGGTTACTAGGTGCGGAAAAATCGCACCGCCACTTGCGCCAATGCCACGTCTTTTCGGGACCGTCGCGAAAGTCTGAAAAGATAAGTTTATCAGAACAAGTGCAGCGACTCGAGGCACCCCACGCGTGGCCCTACAGTGACATTAAGTACGATGGCCATGGGCCAGTCAGCCATGGGAATAAGCGTGGCAGTCGGCATGACCATAGGCGGGCCGGCGGTGATTGCGACAGCGGGCGCACAGGAGCAGTAGGCCAACCACAAATCAGACTCTGGCCCCACCTACAGGCTCGCATCCTCCCCTGAGGTGGGCCCGAGGGCCACTGTCGGTACAGTGAATCAGGGGTACCCTCTTCTACAGTATGAAGACGCTACACCCATACGACACCTCTAGGTCACACGGAGAGCGACACCTGACCCCACCATATGGGCAGGTCTAAGGGCACCACGTGGCGAGGAAGGATAATACATCCTAGGAAGCACCGTTGGGTCCGGACCTCCGCAGAGGAACACCGGACCCCTGTGAGTACGAGTCCGGAGCTCCCGAGGAGACATGTCGGGTCCCTCCGAGTGAGGTCCGGGCCTTAGCAAGGTCCCGAGATGGAGAGGATCCCGGCATAAGCAAGGGTCCGGTGCTGACATGTGTCCAGGCCTTGCCCTACGCTCCCCGCTCAGGCGGAAACTCGCCGCAGCCGCGTGGCTTGTAGCACGTGACATAAGCCAACGGGCAAGCCTGACGTAAGGCCCATACGACTGTGCAGTCTTTTGCATTTATTGCGAAGAGAACGTGTCGCCTGCCACCACGCTGACAGGCGACGCGCCCTCTCAGCATTTAATGCGTCCGGTCCAATCCACCGGCAGACGGCGTCAGGGTTACCCAGCAGACGGTGTGCCTGACCAGTCTGTTGGGAAACAGTGCACCCATGCCGAGCGGCGCACAGTACTCATCGTCCCTTCTACAAGAAGCTTCCCCTGCACGCCAAGGATACGGAGATCTCGGGCATCAGGGCACGAGAAGATTGCCCCAGCAGCAAACATTGGTGGCTCAAGCGCTATATTCTTTATGTCCCTGGGCCCACATGTCGGGGCCCAGTACCTTTGTGCATGCCCCCCTTCAGCTATAAAAGGGGAGGTATGCGACGTTACACACAAGCTCAATCTTTTAGACCCAATCTTAGTCTCAATGGTTCATACAAGCTCTCAAGCAATACATCACACAGTGGAGTAGGGTGTTACGCTCCGGCGGCCCGAACCACTCTAAATCCTTGTGTGTTCTTGTGTTCTTCCCAATTTTCCAACTAACAAGCAAAATGCTTAGGCCCCTCCTCATCTTAGAATTTAGGGCGGGTGCACTCCGCCACCCGGCCGGAGATTTGCTCTCCGACATTACTATTTGTACTAGATGTAGAGATATTAATGTTGATGCTATCTATGATCACCTTGCTTTAATTAAACAACAAAATGATCATATAGCTCAATTAACTAGTAAAATCAATGAGCATGAGATAGAAAATGAAAATTTTAAATTTGCTAGAAGCATGCTCTATAATGGGAGAAGCCCTGGCATTAAGGATGGCATTGGTTTCCAACAGGGAAGCAATGTCAAAATTAATGCCCCTAAAAGATTGTCTAATTTTGTTAAGAGCAAGGCTCCCATGACTTAGGATAACGAGGGCTATATTTTATATCCTGCTGGTTATCCTGAACACAAAATTAGGAGAATTCATGCTAAGAAGTCTCATTCTATTTCTCACCATGCTTATATGTACAAGAATGAGGCATCTAGCTCTAGACATTCTACACATGTTAAAATGCCTAAAAAGGAAACTCCTACTGCATCAAATGATCCTAATGTTTTATTTAAGACTTTTGATGCATCTTATGTCTATAAATATGTTGGGGGCAAACACAAGGGCTCCAGGGTACCCAAGGTGCTTGTTTCTAATGTGAAAGGACCCAAGACCGTTTGGGTACCTAAGAACAAGGCCTAAAACTGTTTTGCAGGTTTATGCATCCGGGGGCTTAAGTTGGATTATTGATAGCGGATGCACAAACCACATGACACGGGAGAAAAAGATGTTCTCCTCCTACGAGAAAAACGAAGATCCCCAAAGAGCTATCACATTCGGGGACGGAAATCAAGGTTTGGTTAAAGGACTTGGTAAAATTGCTATATCACCTGACCATTCTATTTCCAATGTTTTTCTTGTAGATTCTTTAGATTATAACTTGCTTTCAGTTTCTCAATTATGCAAAATGGGCTAGAACTGTCTTTTTACGGATTTAGGTGTTACTGTCTTTAGAAGAAGTGATGATTCAGTAGCATTTAAGGGAGTATTAGAGGGTCAGCTATACTTAGTCAATTTTAATAAAGCTAAACTCGATACTTGCTTAATTGCTAAGACTAATATGGGTTGGCTTTGGCATCGTCGACTAGCCCATGTTGGGATTAAGAATATTCACAAGCTTCTAAAGGGAGAAAACATTCTGGGACTAACCAATGTTCATTTTGAGAAAGACGGGGTTTGTAGCGCATGTCAAGCAGGAAAGCAAGTTAGCTCACATCATCCACACAAGAACATCATGACGACCGACAGGCCGCTTGAGCTACTCCACATGGATTTATTCAGCCCGATCGCTTACATAAGTATCGGCGGGAGTAAGTATTATCTTGTAATTGTGGATGATTATTCTCGCTTCACTTGGGTATTCTTTTTGCAGGAAAAATCTCAAACCCAAGAGACTTTAAAGGGATTCATGAGACGGGCTCAAAATGAGTTCAGATTGAGAATCAAAAAGATTAGAAGCGACAATGGGACGGAATTCAAGAACTCACAAATTGAAGGCTTTCTTGAGGAGGAGGGCATCAAGCATGAGTTCTCCTCTCCCTACACACCTCAACAAAATGGTGTAGTGGAGAGGAAGAATAGAACTCTACTGGATATGGCAAGAACCAAGCTTGATGAGTACAAGACACCGGACCAGTTTTGGGCGGAAGCAATCAACACTGCTTGCTACTCCATCAACCGGCTCTACCTTCACCGAATCCTCAAGAAGACATCATACGAACTCCTCACCGGTAAAAAGCCCAATGTTTCATATTTTAGAGTCTTTGGTAGCAAATTCTTTATTCTTGTTAAAAGAGGTAGAAAATCTAAATTTGCTCCTAAGGCTGTAGAAGGCTTTTTACTTGGTTATGGCTCAAACACAAGGGCATATAGAGTCTTCAACAAATCCACTGGATTAGTTGAGGTTTCTAGTGACATTGTGTTTGATGAGACTAATGGCTCCCAAGTGGAGCAAGTTGATCTTGATGAGCTAGATGATGAAGAGGCTCCATGCGTCGCGCTAAGGAACATGTCCATTGGGGATGTGTGTCCTAAGGAATCCGAAGAGCCCACTCAAGCACAAGATCAACCATCATCTTCCAATCAAGCATCTCCACCAACTCAAGATGAGGATCAGGCTCAAGACAATGAAAATGAAGATCAAGAGGATGAGCCACCTCAAGAGGAGGACAATGATCAAGGGGGAGATGAAGTTGATCAAGACAAGAAAGATGATCAGGGTCAAAGACCGCCACATGCAAGAGTCCACCAAGCGATTCAAAGAGATCACCCCGTGAACTCCATCCTCGGTGATATTCATAAGGGGGTAACCACTTGATCTCGAGTCGCTCATTTTTGTGAACATTACTCTTTTGTTTCCTCTATTGAGCCATACAGGGTGGAGGATGCACTAAGAGATTTGGATTGGGTGCTGGCAATACAAGAGGAGCTCAACAACTTCACGAGAAATGAGGTATGGCATTTAGTTCCACGTCCAAATCAAAATGTTGTAGGTACCAAATGGGTATTCAGCAACAAGCAAGATGAGCATGGTGTGGTGACAAGGAACAAAGCATGACTTGTGGCCAAGGGATATTCACAAGTCGAAGGTTTGGATTTTGGTGAAACCTATGCACCCGTAGCTAGGCTTGAGTCAATTTGCATATTACTTGCCTATGCTACTTACCATGGCTTTAAGCTTTATCAAATGGACGTGAAAAGTGCCTTCCTCAATGGACCAATCAAGGAAGAGGTCTATGTTGAGCAACCTCCCGGCTTTGAAGATAGTGAGTACCCTATTCACGTTTACAAACTCTCAAAGGCGCTTTGTGGGCTCAAGCAAGCCCCAAGAGCATGGTATGAATGCTTAAGAGATTTTCTTATCACTAATGGCTTCAAAGTCGGTAAAGCCGATCTTACACTCTTTACTAAAACCATTGCAAAAGATTTGTTTGTATGCCAAATTTATGTTGATGATATCATATTTGGGTCTACTAACAAATCTACTTGTGAAGAGTTTAGTAGGATCATGATTCAAAATTTCGAGATGTCTATGATGGGGGAGTTGAAGTATTTCCTAGGATTTCAAGTAAAGCAACTCCAAGAAGGCACCTTCATCAGCTAAACAAAGTACATTCAAGATATACTTAACAAGTTTGGAATGAAGGATGCCAAGCCCATCAAGACACCCATGGGAACCAATGGGCATCTCGACCTCGACACGGGAGATAAATCCGTAGATCAAAAGGTATACCGGTCGATGATAGAATCTTTACTCTATTTATGTGCATCTCGACCAGATATTATGCTTTCTGTATGCATGTGTGCAAGGTTCCAAGACAATCCTAAGGATGTTCACCTTAGGGCCGTGAAAAGAATCATGAGATATTTAGTTTACACTCCCAAGTTTGGTCTTTGGTACCCCAAGGGATCCACTTTTGACTTAATAGGATATTTCGATGCCGATTGGGCAGGGTGTAAAATTGATAGAAAGAGCACATCAGGGACTTGTCAGTTTCTGGGGAGATTCCTGGTGTCTTGGGCTTCAAAGAAACAAAACTCAGTGGCTCTTTCCACCGCCGAAGCCGAGTATATTGCCGCAGGCCATTGTTGTGCGCAATTACTTTGGATGAGGCAAACCCTCAGGGACTACGGCTACAAATTGAGCAAAGTCCCTCTCCTATGTGACAATGAGAGTGCAATCCGCATGGCGGATAATCCCGTTGAACACAGCCGCACTAAGCACATAGACATTCGGTATCACTTTTTGAGGGATCACCAACAAAGGGGGGATATCGAGATTGCTTATGTTAGCACCAAAGAACAATTAGCCGATATCTTTACCAAACCATTAGATGAGAAAACCTTACCAAACTTAGGAATGAGCTCAATATTCTTGATTCTCGGAATTTTGATTGAAACATTGCACACATAGCTCATTTATATACCTTTGATCATATATCTTTCATTTTGGTACAAATGAAAATTTTGTATTATTTATGTACCAATGCTATGACTAATGTGTATTCAAGTGTATTTCTACTTAGTCATAGATTGAAAGGGAAATGGAGCCTTCGACGAAGACAAGGCTTCCACTCCACTCTATCGGTATCATTTACCCTTCGCCGTCACTCCACACCACTCTTCGATTGGTATAATCTTCACTCATATTTTATTTACCAACGGAGGGGAAAGTAAAAAGGGCTCTCAAAAGTCTCTGTTTTTGGCGATTCATGCCAAAGGGGGAGAGAGTATTAGCCCAAAGCAAAAGGACCGCACCACCACCTAAAAATTTCAAAATTTTCAAAAGAACATTTTCAATTGGTATCTTGTTAAGTGTTATACTTCAAATTGGTATGATATTTTCAATTGGTATAAGTTTTTCAAAAACTAGCATCTCAATATATTTTCAATTGGTATCTTTTAAAACCCTCTTGAAAACAAAGAGGAGAATTTCATTCAGGGGGAGTTTTGGTTAAGTCAAAGGAAAATCATTTGAAACAGGGGGAGAAATTTCAAATCTTATTCATATACCTTTGACTATTTGCAAAAGACTTTGAAAAGATTTTCCCAAAAGAATTTGCAAAATCAAAACAAGTGGTGCGCAAATGTGGTCCAAAATGTTTAGAGCTAACTTCTACAAATGTGGTCCAAAATGTTAAATATCAAATCAAACTTATATACTTAGAAATGCTTTCATTTCAAAATAATTTATGCACATTTGTCAAAATGCAAACTAGTTACACTTCTACACTTTATATTTGCTTTGGTTTGTGTTGGCATCAATCACCAAAAAGGGGGAGATTAAAAGGGAAATAGTCTCAACATTTCCTATAATCGATTTTGGTGTTTGACGGCCATCATAAACCTTGTGGACTAACCTGTTTGCCTAGTTGATCATTTCACAGGTGAATAAGTTCATCTACAACTATTCTAAATCGACTGTCCAGAATACCGTAGATTATTCCGGATAGGAGAAGTTTTTTGGAAAAACACCTAAGCGCGGACCGTCCGGGCCCTTGCGGTGGACCGTCCGCGGCACCAAGGTGACCCTCAGACAGGAACACTGCAAAAACACAAGTCTACACTACGGACCGTCCGATGGAGAAGCGAGCACCATCCGAGACCAAGCGCAGACCGTCCGGTCGGTGAAAACCAGAAAAACCAGATGGTGATGGGTTCGGTAAAATTTATTTTTAGCGTGCTCGCGGACCGTCCGCGACTGCTTTATCTGACATCTGACGATGCATTAAATGCTATATAGTCGTTGATTAGCCGTTACTGCTGACCGTAGCGATTTCAGCCGTTGATGTGCAGGACCGGACCGTCCGCGGTTGGCAGGAAAGGAGCAACGGCTAGGAAGTGGTTGGGGGCTATAAATACAACCCCAACCACCTCCATTCACTTCACCCAAGCACTCCAATCTTTCACATTCAATACAAGAGATAGCAATCCATTCCAAGACACAATCAAGGCTTCCAATCTCTCCAAGTTCCACAATTTAGACAAGTGATCATTAGTGAGTAGTGACTTGAGAGAGAGAGAGAGAGAGTGATCTGTGTGTTATTTGTCACTCTTGTCGCTTGGCTTTCGGAATCGTGCTTTCTTCTTTTCCCATTCTTATTCTCAAGTGACGTGAAATCAAAGCAAGAGACACCAAGTGTGTGGTGGTCCTTGCGGGGTCTAAGTGACCCGTTTGATTAACGAGAAAGCTCACTCAGTCTAAGTGACCGTTTGAGAGAGGGAAAGGGTTGAAAGAGACCCGGTCTTTGTGACCACCTCAACGGGGACTAGGTTCTTTAAAACCAAACCTCGGTAAAACAAATCATTATGTTCATCCACTTTATTTCTTGGTTGATTTGTTTTCCCTCTCTTTCATACTCGGATTTAATTCTAACGCTAACCTCGCCTTGTAGTGTGTGCAAAAGTTTATAAATTTTAGATTACGCCTATCCACCACCTCTAGGCGACTTTCAACTAGATAGTAAGATGTTCTCTTTTCCTGAAGTGCTTTTAATCTTAGCTGGTCATTTTGTTATTAGGGTACAGTGGTCACCCTAAACAACGCGAGTGCAAGTATACCATGCTGGCTTAATGCGTCGCCGATTGCTCTATTAGCAGGGTATAGTGGTCACGCTAAGTCAAGTAAGTGTTAGCATGTCGCATCGACTTAAGTCGTCGCCAACTTAAGTCGATTGCTCCGTTAGCAGGGTATAGTGGTCACCCTAAGTCGAGTAAGCGTGAACATGTCGCACCGATTTAAGTCATCGCCGACTTAAGTCGATTGCTCCATTAGCAGGGTATAGTGGTCACCCTAAGTCAAGTAAGCGTGAGCATGTCGCACCGACTTAAGTTGTCACTGACTTAAGCCAATTGCTCCTTTAGCAGGGTATAGTGGTCACCCTAAGTCAAGTAAGCGTGAGCATGTCGCACCGACTTAAGTCATCACCGACTTAAGCAAATTGCTCCGTTGGCAGGGTATAGTGGTCACCCTAAGTCAAGTAAGCATGAGCATATCGCACCGACTTAAGTCATCGCCGACTTAAGCCAATTGCTCCGTTAGCAGGGTATAGTGGTCACCCTAAGTCAAGTAAGCGTGAGCATGTCGCACCGACTTAAGTCATCGCCGACTTAAGCTTATTGCTCCGTTGGCAGGGTATAGTGGTCACCCTAAGTCAACTAAGCGTGCCGATTTCAAGCCAAGCCCAATCAAAGTCAGTTGTAAGTCAGGAGTCTGAATGCCTTTGGAAAACGAAAACTTTATTGATGATGAAGTCCTCAGATTAAAGAGTACAATATTCCTTCAAGAGTTTTGAGGTCTCGCTAAGGATAGAATTTTCTGAGGTGTTCTATGTTCCACGAGTTCCCCACTTCTGTACCATCCATCTGAGTAAGCCGGTACGATCCCGGCCGTGTGACCTCTGATATGATGAATGGTCCTTCCCATAGTGGTGATAGCTTGTGTCACCCTTCCCCTTTAGAATTCAGCGAAGGACCAAGTCTCCCACTGTAAAAGATCGGTGCCGCACAACTTTATCATGATAGTGCCTCAAGGTCTACTGGTACCTGACCAACTAAATTATCATGTTCAATCGTTCTTCCTCCAGCACATCGATATCTTCCAGCCTGGTAGCTTCTGCTTTGGCTATGCTTTCGAAAATTAACCTTGGCGCTCCAAAGATTAGATCGGCGGGCAACACTGCCTCTGACCCATAAACCATGAAAAACGGGGTATTTCCCTGCAGAGCCCGACTGGGTTGAGTTCTCAGGCTCCAGACCACGTATGGCAGCTCTCTGATCCATTTTCCTGCAAGCTTTTCACTCTTGTCAAATACTTTCTTTCTAAGTGCTTCCAGTATCATTCTGTTGGCTCTTTCTACTTGGCCATTAGCTCTTGGGTGTGCCACTGATGCGTACTTAATCTGGATGCTGCGTTGCTCGCAGAAATCGAAGAATTCATAGCTGCTGAAGTTGGATCCCAGGTCAGTGATGATGTTGTTTGGTATCCCAAACCTGAATATTATGTCTTGTATAAACTCCACCACTTTTGCTGAGGTCAAAGAAGCGATTGGCTTATACTCTATCCATTTTGCGAATTTGTCAATGGCAACTAGTATATGAGTATACCCTCTCTGAGCTTTCTTGAAAGGTCCAATCATGTCTAGCCCCTAGCATGCAAATGGCCATGTTATTGGAATGGTCTGCAGCTGCTACGCGGGTAAGTGTTGTTGTTTTGATAGGAATTGGCATGCCTCACACTTCTAGACTAGATCGACAGCATCGCTCTTCGCAGTTGGCCAATAGAAACCAGATCTGAAAGCTTTTCCAACTAGAATCCTTGATGCTGCATGTACCTCGCACTGCCCGGCGTGGATTTCATCTAGCAATTGCTTCCTAGTAGCCGAGTGAATGCTTTTCATGAGGACCCCTATTGCACCTCTCCAGCACACTAATGAGCCCCCTATGATGGTATAGTGGGCCAACTGCCCCACAATTTGTTCCGCTGCAGCCTTGTCATCCGGCTCTTCTTCATTTTTATGTACCTGATGATAGGCTCTCTCCAGCCGTTAGGGTCCGACTCTAGCTGGCTCAAGGCATTGCACTCTTCCACCTGATCTGAGAGGATGCTTGGTTGTGATATTTATTGGACGAAGATCCCAGGTGGAGCCTAGGCCCGACTGGATCCTAGCTTTGATAATGCATCCGCTGCTGCGTTGCGATCTCTCTCCACGTGATGGAACTCCAATCCCTCAAATTTGTACTCCAGTTTTCGTACAGCTGCACAGTACTTGCCCATGGAATCGGTCGAGCAGTCCCAGTCTTTGTTTGTCTGGCTTATGACCACTAGCGAGTCACCATATACCATCAGTTTCTTGATGCCGAGTGATACAGCGATGCTTAACCCGTGGATCAATGCTTCACACTCTGCTGCATTATTTGATGCTGGAAATAGTAGCTCGAGTGCATACTTGAGTTGCTCACCTCCAGGAGCAATAACGAGAATCCCTGCACCCATTCCTTACAGCTTCAATGAGCCATCAAAGTACATTCTCCACACCTCGGTAACCTTTGGGCTGTCTAGGACCTGGTGCTCGGTCCACTCTGATACAAAGTCAACCAGTGCATGAGTCTTTATTGTCGTGCGGGGCCGGAACTCTATGTCGTGAGCTCCCAGCTCTCATGCCCAATTGGCTATCCTTCCAATAGCTTCTTTGTTGTGGAGAATATCTCCTATTCGAAATCCTATGACTACTATGACTTTGTGGTCGTCAAAGTAGTGACGGAGCTTGCGAGCGGTTAGGAGCACCGCGTACAACAGCTTCTGGACTTGAGGATACTTTATCTTTGAGAGCCCAAGGACTTCACTGGTGAAGTAGACTGGATGTTGCACCGGGTATGCATGTCCTTCTTCCACCCGCTCGACTACTAACGTGGTGCTTACCACGTGAGTCATGCAGGAGATGTATAACAGCAGATCTTCCGCCGACTGACTCGGTGTAGCTCGGTGCAGTGGCTTGAGTACTGGTGTAGTAGTCAAAAACTTCTTCAGTGCCTCTAGAGCTTCTTGTGCCTCTGTGGTCCACTAAAACTTGTCCACCTTTTTGAGTAATTTTTAGAACCTGCTCAGGGCTGCCATGCATTCAATAAGCCTCTGCACCTTTTTCTCTGATCGTGGCGCTTCCATTCTCATGATGGCCTCGATTTTTTCTGGATTAGCTTCAATTCCTCGGTGGCTGACAATGAATCCGATTAACTTCCCTGTCGGTACTCTCAAAACACACTTTTCTGGGTTGAGCTTCCACCAGTGGCACCTCAGGCTATTGAAGACCAGCTGCAAATCTTTGATGAAGTTTTCTGAGTTTTCTGTTTTGATTACCACATCATCAACGTAGGCTTCCACCCGTTTGCCCTAGTGATCAGCTAAGTATGTTTGGATGGCTCTTTGGTAAGTTGCTCCCGCGTTCTTGAGGCCGAACGACATAGAGGTATAGCAGAAAGCTCCAAACGGGGTGATGAAAGCAGTCTTCTCCTCATCTTCTTTCGCCAGGCTGATCTGATGGTATCTAGAATAACAACCTAGGAAGGATAGCATAGAACAGCCAGCAGTCGAGTCGACTACCTGATCAATTCTAGGGAGACCGAAGGGATCCTTCGGACAATGCTTGTTGAGATCGGTATAGTCGACGCACATGCGCCAATCCACTTTATTCTTTTTGAGTACAAGAACAGGATTTGCTAGCCATTCGGGATGCAGCACCTCCCTATGAACCCTGCAGTCACTAAGAGGGCTAGCTCGGCGCGAATAGCTTCTCTTTTATTAGGCGTGAAACAACACAACTTCTGTCGAATCAGCCTTGCTTGAGGATAGACCTTCAATTTGTGCTCGGCTAGTTCTCTTGGGACTCTCGGTATATCCGCAGGTTGCCATGCGAATACGTCTCGGTTATCTTGCAGGAACTGTACGAGCGTGCTTTCCTATTTGTCGTCAAGACTGGAACTGATGATGGCAGTCTTGCGCTCATCGGCGAATCCTAGGTTGATCCTTTTAGTCTCCTCAGTCGGCCGTATAGAGGTCACAGCTTGAGCTTCGTTAGTGGGTATTGTGAGGTCTTCCTCCGGCTTGGTGTCCGCCTGCATGGGGGAAACTGTCAGGAGTCCAGCAGTAAGGGCTACCTAGATGGCTCCCCGAAAGCATTCTGCGGCGCCTTGTAAGTCAGCGCGCACGGTGATGATTCCTTGAGGTCCCGACATCTTCAATATCATGTATGAGTAGCGCGGAATGGCCATGAACTTCGCCAGTCCTGGCCTGCCGATGATGGCGTTGTACCCGCAGTCAAAACATGCCACCTCGAACCTCAGGAACTCGGTTATGTAGTTCTCCAGAGTCCCAAAGGTGACAGGCATGTAGATGTGCCCGAGTGGGTACTCTCCTTCGGTCGGCACGATACCGAAGAAGGGTGTATCTAACTCGGTGAGGTCTTTGAGTGCAACCCCCAAGGCTAGGAGTGTCTGGGGAAGGTAACGTTGATGCTACTTCCCCCATCCACTAGTACTTTCTTCACCCTGCTCTCTCGGATCACCGGATCAACGAGGAGCGAGTATTTGCCGGGGTGGTCAAAGTTGAGGCATTGATCTGCTCGGCTGAAGGTTATTGCATGCTCCAACCAACGATAAGGAGCTAGGGCACTTGTGGTTGCCGCCAGGACCTGTCGGTCGTTGAGCTTCTACTGCCTTCTGTTCTCCTACGACTCGTGTCCTACGAAGATGACGTTGACCTCCCTGTTAATGCGTGGGAATGCTCCACTCCCTCCCCCTTCTGGTTGTTGAGGCTGCTTGGGCTCGCCGGGCCCTCCTCGTGGTGGGGGAGGTGGTAGAGGCTGGAACGGTCGTCCGTGTCCAATGGAGTGCTTGAAGTCCCTACAGTTCCATAGGGTGTGGCGCATGTCCTTGTGGTACGGACACTGGGCGTCGAGGATGTCATCCAGTGTCCGTTCGCCTCCATGGGGCACACCTCGGGCTCGAGCGAAGGGGGTCTAGCAACATGTACCTCCTCACGAGGCCCCTTCTCTCAGCGCCTGTCAGGTTGCTGGTTCGTGTCGTGTCGTGGTGCCGGTGGTGCAGGTTTTGCACCTCCGATGAGGTCTTGGGCGGTGATGTAGAGGTCTACCGCTCGAAGGTGGTCGACGCTTTCTGCAGTATGGCTCGGACGAAGGCAGAGTCATTGGATCCCCAATAGAAATCTTCGATTACCGCTGCCTCGGTGACTTCGGGGATGCGATTTCTCATGGTATAAAACCTCTTGAGGTATGACCGAAGAGTTTCATCGCCTTGGCGCCTGATGGATTTGAGGTCCCATGGCTACGCCGGCTTGTCAGAGACGGACTGGAAGTTGGCGATGAACCGTCGACTGAAGTCGCTCCAATCGTTGATGCAGTGTCGTGGCAGATGTCGTAGCCACTGCAGTGCATCTTGCCCAAGGACGATGGGCAAATATGTTGTCATCACGTCTTCTGTTGCCCCGGCGGTCCGGGCGGCGGTCGTGTAGATGGCCAACCAGCCCCCCGGGTCCTGATTGGGCTCGTACTTGTCAACGTTGGAGACTTTGAAGTTAGGGGGCCACTGGATGGCCTGAAGACGCGGAGTAAGTGCGGAGACTCCACATGTGTCTTCTTGTCGGCGTTCATGGTGTCGGTCCCAGGGAGGGGAGTCGGTGATGTGTCGTCTCGACCGTCCCCGGATCGGGCTACTAGTTGAGGCCGCAACCGACTCAACTCGGGTGGCGTGACTTCGAGTCGGGACCCCGTGGTCCCGGTCATACTCCTCCCGGTGCCTTATCTCATTTTCGTGTCGTCGATCGCGCGAGGCGTTGATGGAGCTCCGCGCGTCTCGCCGACTGTTGATGGCGTGTCGCAGGTCGCTCGGGGGATGAGCGATGGGTAGAAGGTGGTTAGCCGCCCGAGTAAGCAGCCACCGATAGCCTTTAGCGTCTGGAGTTCGCGGGAGGCCATCAGCTATCTGGGCCAGCACTCCTCCAACTTCGCTTGGCGTGTTCATTGCGCGGGCGAAGTCAAGGTTCAGGTTTCGAGCGAAGAGGGGATTCTCTCGGCGTAACATTGCGCCCTGCTCGGCTTGTTCTCGATCTCGGTCCTGAGCTTGTCGGCGATCACGTCGACGAGAATTTTGCCTTTCTCGTATACTCGCTCATCGGGGGTTTCTCCCACTTCTGAAACTTCATCCCGAGATACGGGCTGCGCTGGGTCCTGCTCCCCAGCTTCGTGATGTTGCCGAATATTCCGGCGTCTGTTCCTTCGTCATCGTGCTTCTCGCTAGGGAGGTTCTTCCCCCTGCACGGTCGGCTCATCATCGGAGATGGGGGTGATTCCAATCTCCCCCCGATGAAGAGGATGTCGAGGTAGAAAGGAGTTGCCGTGATGGTATGCTTCTTTTCGTCCTCCTTTGAGGGCGAAGGTGCCGGAAAGATAACCTGGCGAAGCTCCGTCCCCTTTCTCGGAACGTTTGCCTCTTTCTTTCTTGTAATCCGCGTCCACTCCTTTGTGGGCGAAGTGGGCAGCGGAGTTCTTCGGGCAAGCAAATTCCCGATTTTCGGCTTGTAAGAAGTAGCCTTCGCCTGAGGCGCAGGAGGCTGCGCTATCCATTGTCTTGTTCCGACTTTCCTAGGGATTTCCGAGGAAAACTTCTTCTTCGGTAGATCTGCTATGCGGTGCAGAATTCCTTTCTCATCTGCTATGGACGAGACGGTTCCGAAGCAGAACACGGATCCATGGCGAAGAGCGATCTTGCACTAGGAAGTAACGACCATTGAGCTAGCTTGGGTCAACGACACACCCCCTACCTAGCGCGCCAGCTGTCGGTGTTTAGAGTCTGACCGCACACATAGGGTTACCCCTCGTGGTGCTTTTGGGTAAGACGGTGCTGTTGAATGTAACTCAATGGTTCGTGCGGGATGCACGAGATACAACATGCAATTTTCTACAAGTTCGGGACGCTTGGAGAGGCGTAATACCCTACTTCCTGGTGTGGATCTTTATGTGGTAGGTTACAAGAGGAGTCTCCCGTATGGAGAAAAGCTAGTGAGATAGGTCGATGGTTGATGGAAATGATGGGGTACCCCCTAGGCCTTATATACTCGACCGTGGGGCATTACATGCATACGTGATGATCATGCATACCCTAAATAATAGTGAACCGACTGAACTGTTCTCCCTACAATCTTGCCGACTTATCACTATTGCGCCCCGATATTCCCGGGCGCCGCACGCTGGAAAGTCGGGTGGGCGCTATGGATAGCATTCAAGTCTGACGGTTTGCTTGGGCCTAAGTCTGCTTTTTTCTCGTGTCGGCCCACTCCGCCAGTAGTTCTGTCTTGGCCCACGAAGGGATGACCTTGCGAGGTAACAGGCTCAAAGCCTCTCGCGAGGCCTTCTTGCATTCTAGTGGACCCAGGGATATCTGTTCCCCACAGGGGGCTCGTAGGTCATGAGTGCTATGCAGACTGAGAGGTTTGTAGGTCATGAGTTGGAGACGGATCGACATCGTGCTGTGGCTCGGTGACAGGCGTAGTTAAATATGGTCGGCTATTTATGGTAGGTCAGTCTGGGGCCGGACGCGGGATCCACTCGAGTGGTTTCCTTTCGACACCCCTGACCTCCCTTGTCAGGTTCCGCCATGTCCCACTCCGGCTTAATATTGCGTGGTTCGACCGGGGGCGGTTCCTTTTAGTGTTGACGTGTCTGTCTCTCCCAACTGACTAACGGGCTCAGCGATCGGAGACTCCTTTCCTTAGCGTACCCTCTTACTAGCAGGTCTTAGAGAGCCAGGGTAATTTCCCCAGTAATGTTATTGTAAAAACATGTTCAAAAGAAGATGCAAGGTAGAATGAGCAACCCGAGATGTGTCTTGACATCTTGTCTCACTGAAAACTTGAATAAAAAGAAAGGTAAGGTGAAGCTAAGCTAACTTCTTCAAGATAACACCATCAAAAAAGTAAAGCTTGATGAAGGAGAAATCATAATTTGCTTCGGGTGCCACAAGGAAGGCCAAATCCTATAAGTGTCTATTAATGTAAGACAAAGAGTGGGAGAGAAAAACAAAAGTAAACAAGAGTCTCAAACTTTAATTTACTGAATGATCTGTTGAAAGTCATTCTCTTTTTTAAACGAACGGAAGTCACTGTCCTCTCTTATAGATAGGGCTGAATGTGGATTGCATCGTCTAGGACGCATCTTACTAAAATACGCTTGCAATCCAAATCCTTGCCAAAATTTCATACCTTACTAAAATCTGATAGCAGTCCAAATGCTTGTCCCTTTCCTAGAAGCTGAGTTCTTATCTCCTTTCCAAAACAAAATCCAATGCTTGTCAAATTTGATGTGAGCCGTGAGCCCGTGGGAGAGAGCAACTCCAGCCTAATCCACCATGAGGAGCTTGATTGGAACCGGGGAATCCTTGAGACGGAAGCCAATTCGAGCACGCGCTGAATCCACGTACGCTTTCGCCGTAGCTTGAAGCGCACAAAACACACAATTCCTTGTTCTGCCACAAGCCCCCGGGGCCCCCTTCCGTCCCCACGAACGCAACCCCCAGCGTCTCGACAGCAAGCATCGGCGACAACAATCGAGACCACATTGGTGGCTGTACTGCTACGCCTCGTAGTGCAATGCACTGGCATTTCGTTTCGTACACCTCTGTCTCTCCCATCGTAGTGATCTCTAATTGCCCCAAGCTTTCATTAGTTTAATCCCAAAAGCAACCAGTATTTATTTAACCGATCAATTTCATGGGTTCGGTTGGGCTGAGTAGAACAGAGCAGAGCAGGCTGCAAAGAAAGAAAAACTCACCAAACCGCAAACTACTACTACTTCCAAGTGGCAATTTCCTTACCATGACTGCGCTTCACCTTCACCTAGCCTACACTTGTACGCCAGAAAGAAACCCTCATCTGCCTACGTGGCAAACAATATTAATCGACAGGAAAGGGTCGGGGCCGGGCCCAGCTGCACATTTCGCGCCCACTAGTTAGGCAGCACCGCTACTGTACAGGTCTAAACATATAATACTACTAGCACCACGATCACCATGAATGAATCAGAGAGAATGTTATCTTCTTCTACCAACATGCCACACAAAATTAGGAGGATATCGCGATATAACTTACTCTTTTCCATATACTACTATGAGCAGTTATAAGAATTACGAGTCTCTACAGCTAGGAAGGATTTTTACCAGATCATGACAAACTCATCACTCCTCACCCAAAAGGTAAAAAAAAAAAAGAAGGGAGAACGAGGAAAGCAATAGCTCGAATTATGTAACTGACAATTTAGTGACGGCAATAATGGCCTGGGCGGGCGGTCGGCCGCCCGCCTTGGTCTAGCGCCACGCGGAGGCGACGGTCACCGCGCGCCCCATCCAACAGAACCGGAGCACGCCGTTCTCCGCCTTGACTGTGAACCCGGGCGGTACATGGCCGACGCGGGCGCCGACCAGCTCTTCCGCAATGCTCGAGCCGAGCGACACCGGGCGGAAGCCCGCCATGCCGAACCTAGCGCGCCACTTGCCGAAGACCTCGCACCGCTCCAGCCGGTCGGGGCCATCCCGGCCGACCGCGTTCGCCGCCTTCTTCGACAGGGCCGCCTCGGCCCTGGCCTTCTCCGCAATCTCCCGCGCCAGCGTCGCGTCCAGCGACTCCAGGATAGCGCCGTAGTGCGCGCACGCGTCAGTGAAGCGCGCCGCCAGCGGTGCCGTGTTGGTGTTCAGTTCCTGCTCGACGAGGGTCACCACCTGCGGGCCCAGCGCGCGCACGCGGCGGAGCAGCTCGTCGCGGGGGTTGGCCGGAGAGACGCTCTCGTCGGGCACGTGGGAGAGTGCGAAGGCGAGGTTGACCGCGACCGCCTCCCCCGGCTCGCAGCACAACCTGGACGCATCCAGCTCTGCTGCTCTGCAGCTGACCACTGTAAAGCGGTACTCCACGCCAGCTCGCTCGGCGAGCTTCTTCAGCCGCTCCTCGATGGCTGGTAGCGATGCGGTTAGAGACTGCGTGAACGGCGAGCTCGGGTCGGTGACGGCGGTGACCTTCAGGGACCTGCCCTGCACCCGTCGGTCGGCGAGGTACTGGATGAGAGCCGCGTGCTGCGGGAAGCTGACGTCGAAGTCGACGAGGTGGATGGCGCGGTGGTCGCCCACCGCTTCGACGATGGCGGCGCTGGCGGCGTGGAGGGCGACGCGGAAGCACGGGGAGAGGTCCTGGAGGAGTTGGGACCCGGCGCGCTGCTCGACGCTGCAGAGGTCGGCGAGGAGTTGAGATGGGGCGGAGGCGGCCGGAGCAATGCGGGAGGACAGGGCGGCCACCATCATGGCAATCAGCCGCTGTTCCGCATCGCCGTGCTGGTTAGCCGCGCGCTTCAGGGCGGCCAGATGGGTGGCCGCCGCTTCGTGATGGCCATCCGCGATAGCGACCGCGGCTTCAGACAATAGCTGCCTCGACGCGGCCCCGGGGGTCGGCGGCGAGCAGGACGCGGACGAGGACGCCGTGGAGGAGTTTGACGGTGACCTCGTCATCCCGACGTTATTGTTGTTGTTGTTTGGGGTCGCCGCTGCAGGGAGCCCGGGCGACGGCACGGCCGCGATGGAGCTGAGCTGCTGTATCGTCTCCTCCCACTCGGAGTTGGTGACGGCGGAACCGGTGCCGCTCATCGCCGCCGCCGGCTCGTCGTCGTCGTCGTCGTCCAGCAGCTGCTTCTCGAGCTCCTGCAAAATGAACAGCTCGCTCGAAACCGACGGCTGAGGCAGCGGCGCCCTCGACAGCCCGAAGGGCTGCGTCTGCGGTGAGGACGTCGTGGGCGGCACCTGCCGCTGCAGCTGCGGCTGCATCAGCGGCACCGCCGCCCTGGACGCGGTGGTGAGCGACGACGACAGCGTCGACGAAGGCGACGCCAGGCCCCCTCCAAAGCTGGACCCGGGTAGAACCAGAGGCTGAGCCGGGGTGCCTCCCAGCAAGGCGGCGATATCGACCGCCGCAGCCGTGCGCTGCCTCACGGCGCGCAGGTACAGCGCCTGTTGCGCGGCCACCTGCTGCTGCTGGTGGTGCTGCCACCTCTCCAGCTCGCCGAGGCTCCTCTTGAGCACTCCTCCACCGGCTGCCGCGTCGGCCCGCTGCTGCAGCTGGAGCTGGAGCTGCATCGCCGATCCGACCCCGTAGGAGTACCCCTGGCGCGGATCGCGCCACGGCGCGCCTGGCTCCATGCAGGGCGGGGCAGGGACAGCAGAAAGAGAGGAGGAGGAAGGTGACGAGACGAATCTACCGAGGAGGGAGGGAGGGAGGGAGGGAGGAATGGAATGCTATGGGCTATGGCTACCTCCAAATGCTATGGCTACAACAACAGCTACGGGTCCAGCTAATGGGAGCCGGTGCCATTCAATTCAATTTGCTTCTCCGATAATAAAACCGCCACCCCTCCCCCATCTCCGCTGCTGCGGTTACGTTTATAAAAGTGAGACCGGCGTTTGGGATCCGACACCGATTCGGCGGCACTCCCGCTGACGGCGTGGGCCAGCCAGCCGGTGGCGGGGAATCGATGGTGGTGTTTATCGGGAGGCGTTGTGGCGGGGCCCCGGCTCGCTTTGGTACTATAGTAGATTTTAATGCGAGGGCGGGGGTGCAGGGTGAATCCGTGATGGGCAGGCCGGGCAGTGTGAAGGAATGGAAACGGGCAGCGCGGGTTACCAGCTGAGACCGAGACCGGGCGCCGTCGCGTGATCGCGTCGCGTCACGCAACTTCGCCCGCGATGACGCCGTCGCGCTCCTTCCCGCTGCGAGGAGGCGTCGGGACGACCTGGGGGGCTGGCTGGCTCCCGGGTGGCGTGGCCTGGCGCCTTTCACCCGCCGACGCGACGCCTGCCGGTGGCCGCCACTACCGGTTTTGCGGGAACCGCCCCTCAGTTTCGACGCATTTCGAGCCGATCCACGGAATCCGATCACACGACACGCTAGGCCACCTGCGATTTCGTAAAACTAGGCGCTGGATTGTCGCTTTTTGAAACTTTGGTACACACCGGGCCACACGGTTAGTAATCCTGGCCAGCATTAAATGACCAAGGTACCCCTGACGGATTACGTGATCTGTCAGTGCGTGGAGGGATAGGGGAAGCTGTGAAGGGTAGTTTCGGCAGATCCAGAAACGTTTTAGCGGTGCGTATGCGTATGTGTAAAAGGTTGCTTGTTTGGGGGTGCTGCGTTGGGAATTAGTTTGGAAACCGGAATATCCACCCAACAACCACGTACCCACCTTTCTGGTGTCTAGAACCCTGATTCTCTTTTTTTTTTCCTTAGCCCCGAGTGTGTCCACACCACTTCATGTCATATTCATATACGTGCATACAGTATGGAGTATCACACTAAAAAACAATACTTACTCCGTGACCTATCCTGATAGAGTGGGAAAGCCATTGTGTACACTCAACGCTTGTGGGACGGAGACACCGGCCGTGATCAAATTCTACGCACACCAGGCTACAATTCCATGCTTTCTTGGTTCATACTCGCCGGTGACTTGGAAAATTCCTGTTTCCCGGCCTCTCGCCGTAAGACTTGTACTCCCTCCGGTGCAGTAAAAGAAGTCATTCTGCGCGTAACCGAGTGTGCACAAAAAGAAGTCATAGCGCGCGTGGGTCTGGGATTTGGACGTTATTGCCCCTAGTAATTGCACAAAAAAAAGATGCATTTAAGAGGAATCGAACTTGAGACCTCCAGTCTAGAATGCCTTGGAGCTGCTGCAGCAACCAATCAAGCCTGATTGTTTTAGTGACGTTAATGCACCCATATCCCTATTTAATAGGGGCAAACAGGGAAAACTCTATGATAATTAATCACTCCTTGGTATGCACAATAATGTCCTAAACGACTACCTTTACTGCACTGGAGGGAGTACACACTCTTAACCCACCAACTATTGTCCACGATGAGTGGACAGAGAAAATCCCTGCACGAACAGACGACGGACCCGTGCGATACGTGTGAGCCAACGATTCCGAATGTTCCGGGCCAAATTGCTCCAAATAAAAAAAAAACACCAACGATGTAACTCTCCAGTGGGAAGCCCCATGACATCTGGGTCCGGATTGCGGGTCCAGCACTCCCGACACCCTGTATTTCGATTTCCGTCTAATGTTCTGTAGCACCGGCGAGGAGGTCCCGGTGTGGTTCAGGTTCCAAAGTCATAACCTGGGCTGCGTGGCGGCAAAATGCTACGTGCACATCGTCTAGCTACGTATACAATTTGCTCGCTTATCAAAACGAGGATGGCAAAAAACCAGTCAACCCTCCTCGGTATCCTCGCGCGTCGTGCTCGTGCGGTGGCCTTCCCTGCTGACAGTAGTCTAGCCACTGCCTACGTTCTTATTATTGCTTTGTATTTTCCTACACTTTTTTTACTTTTGAATTCACGTAGGATTGAGGTGCTACGATATTTCACCCAATGTTTTTCCTTCTTTTATGTTTGTAAACTTGCTGTCTCATCCAAAGTTAAACCAATTAAAATCTAGCGAACTCTATAAACAAGAGTACCAACCTCTATATGACATCAGATATGTAATTTATGAAAAATATTTTTGGAGGCGTCAATTACTCAAGAGAACCAGCGACGGTGCTCTCTGGTCAGGCGCGGACGGTCCGCGACCCAGGGCCGGACGGTCCGCGACCTGGCGCGAGGCGGTGGTGCTCTCTGGTCAGGCGCGGACGGTCCGCGGCACAGGGCCGGACGGTCCGCGACCTGATGCAGGAGCTCGGGTTCCCTGCCTGACGGCCGGACGGTCTGCGCCCTAGGGCCGGACGGTCCGCGCGTGCACATGGGCGGCGGAAGATCGCCGGCGGCGCCTGGATCTCGCTCCCGGGAGGGACCCCGTCGGGGAGGAGAGATCCTAGGAGTTGTCTAGGCTCGGGTAGACCGACCTAGACTCCTCTAATCGACGTAGAGTCGAGGAGAGGCGGAGAATTTGGGGATCGAGAGGCTAAACTAGAACTAGACTAGAACTACTCCTAATTGTACAGGAAATAAATGCGAAATAGAAGTTGTATTGATTCGATTGTTGATTACAAATCGGCCGTATACCTCTCTATTTATAGAGGAGGGGGGTTGGACCCTTTACAAACTAATTTCCGAGCTTTTCCCGTGATTTTAGCTAACAACCGTAACACAAAACTCGGAACCCTAATTTGCTCTGCGCACGCGCGGACCGTCCGGCCCCCAGGCGCGGACTGTCCGGACCGCGGACCGTCCGGCCTCAGGGCCGGACCGTCCGCAGGCTCAATTCGGTGCTCAACATATGCCCCCCTGCCTTTTGGTGGAGCTGAGCGAACCAAAAGCAACTAACTCGATGTGATCACATCAGTTTTCTTAGGCATCTTGACACTTACTAGGATGACACGCAGTGGCCTTAGTCCCGATGGTTGACTCAACGGACTTGACCCCTTTAGCTTTAATCGAACTATTAGTCCCAATACCGCCGAGCGCCATACTGGTCCTGACCAATTCGTCACCTTGCTTTCCTAATTTTCTAAGTGTTCTGGCGTAGCTTTGTAGTCGACCAGGTCTTCTCCTTGTGGGTCGTCTTCCTCCATGGGTGTTGGTACGTCGTTGCAGGTGTCATGGTGTATTGCGGATGAGTCGGCCTCAGGGGTCGGACGGTCCGCCTCCTGTACGGTTGGTCTGGTCTTTATAGCCGGACTGTCTGCTATACCTGCAAAGAGCTGCACAGTTGCTGTTTTATTTTCTGTCTTTATGGTCTCCATCTCTTTTATGGTGGCAGATACTGCGGATGTGTGTCATTGAATATTTTTTCCGCCTCCTTCTCCTGATTCTCCTTTGCTCTAAGGCGTTGTAATTTTCGCTTTTGCGATCGTGTCAATCCCGATGGGCACCATCGGGGCATGGAGTATTTTGAATCGGCTATTTTATTGACAGTCGTACTTTCTTTTTTGTTTGTGTTGGCCGATTCACCAAAAATCATTGGCCCTTCGTTATTTTGTTGTACGACGACATCTGTCGTTCCTATTTTAATGACGCCTCCCTTTTTCGTACTGTTAGAGGTTATAGCTGTATGCCCCCCTGCCGGATTAGTCAGCCTTTGGGGCCGAATTGTTCGACAATCTTGTTGGGCCTGTGCTTGTGGACCAGATTGAGGGGCTCTCAATCGGTCTTGTACTGGAGGTGTCAACCTATCGAATACAGATGTTTGAGGTGCCCCCCAAGCGGGGTACTGTGGCATCCTAAATGGGTATGGTGACATGCCCCACATTTGATTTGGGACGTATGGTGGAGGTATGTATGTGTATGAATATGGCATAGGTAGATATGGTGGTGGAGGTGTCCATGCAGGTACGTTAGGTCTTAATTGAACATTATGACCTCCCGTCCTTTTCGATTGGCGTGGTGGTCCAATCGGCCTAACCTGCCGTCGCACCTGGGTGGGTAAGCAAGGTCCCTTTGGTGGCCGGTCGCTGGAGCCAGCCTTCTTTTTCACATATTTAGACAATAATTGATCAAAGGTCGGGCTAGATTTTACCAACCGACCTGTTGCCTTAAACGTGTTAGTTTTCCACGTACCTATTTCTGGTCGTCGTGATTTGAAGGTACGTGGTCGCCGCGGCTCTTCGACGTTGTCGGACCGTCCGTCGGAACGCTTCGGACCGTCCGGTGATGTTACGGACCGTCCGCGCCTAGACACCGGACCGTCCGCGATGCGTACTATGGGTTCTCGCGCATATTCCCTTGTCTGTGCTTGCCCCCCAGCGCTGGAGTTTGTGATGGTTACCTTCAGTGTCTCCCCTCCATCAGGAGTCTTCTCGGCCATCACTTTCCTGCAAGAAATTTTGTTGTTTCCATCAGCCTCCCGTGCGTTGCCGATGATGACTTCTTTGTCTTTGCCCTTATCGGCTGTGTTGGGCCGAATTAGGACCTTTTTGCCATTAAAGTCGATCACATTCATTGGGAAGGGCTCCGTGTCCTCCTGAAATTTCAATCGTCCCTCATTAATGGCCGATTGAATTTGTCGTCGGAACACATTACAATCATTAGTGGCATGGGAAAATGAGTTGTGCCACTTGCAGTATGCGCGACGCTTTAGTTCGTCGGCAGGTGGAACAATATAATCAATTTTAATGTTACCATTTTTTAGTAATTCATCGAATATCTTATCATATTTGCCGACATTAAATGTAAACTTAACCTCCTCCTGTCGTTCCTTTTGAACTGACTGCAAGGAGGAGCAAGCCGAAGATTTGGCCTGCTCGGGCCAAACTATTTCGGCAGTGTAAACTTTCTTTGGTTCATCGTCCGAACTACTTTGATTGTGTTCTACTATAGGGACATTATGATGAACCGTTCTGACTAGTTCTTTGCTTCGGCTTTCACAAGCCGAAGCTCTCTGATGTAATTGTGCTAGAGTAAAGAACTGGATGCCTTCTAATCTCTCTTTTAAATAATAGCGCAATCCATCAAAGGCTATTCCCGCCAGTTGTTTATCTGTTAAATGAATTTAAAAGCATCGGTTTCTCGTATCCTGGAATCTCCGGATATAATCACTAACCGATTCATCCTTTTCTTGTCGTAGGGTCACTAAGTCTACTAAATCTAGCTCATAATCACCAGAGAAGAAATGTTCATGAAATTTTTGCTCTAAGTCTCCCCATGACAAAATGGAATTAGGAGGGAGCGTGGCATACCATGTGAATGCAGGCCCTGTTAAGGATAATGAAAATAAACGCACACGAAATGCTTCGGTGTCGGCCAATTCTCCTAATTGTGCTAGGAACTGGCCTATGTGCTCACGCGTGCTCTTTCCTTGGTCACCCGAAAACTTTGCAAACTCGGGTATCCTGATTCCCTGTGGGTATGGGTGGTGATCAAATCGGCTGTCATAAGGCTTCCGATATGATTGCCCCACAGGGATCATGCTTACTCCGAGCTTATCTCGGAACGCCCCGGCTATTTCTTCCCTCACTATACCAATGGCAGCCGGTGCAAGACCACCGGCTCTCTGGTCAAACATAGGTGGGGTTGGTTGCATGTTAGTATGTTGTCGTTCCCCCCATTGGTTTGAGCTACGTGGTGCATTTCCATTTTCCCTATATGGCTCATATGTTTGATCGTTTCTTTCCTGCCTTCTAGGTGGGTCCGGAAAGCTTTCCTAGGCTCTGGATCCTGAATTAATGGGCTGGTGCATTGCATAATGTGATGGGAAGTGTTGTTGGGACGGGCGAGGATTCAGGTAATAATCCCCCTCAAAAGACTCATGCGCGGACTGTCCGGATACGTACCCGGACCGTCCGTGATTATATGCGGACCATCCGTCGTTGTATGCGGACCGTCCGACTGGATAGTTTAAATTCGGTGCCCTATGTGGTGGCTCGGGTGCGTGTCTAGGTAACTCATTAAAAATGGGCCCGGCTGTGGCTGATCCGGACGGTCCGCGCTCGCGAGCGGACGGTCCGGACATGTGTAGATCGGTTGGTTTACTGCCGATTTGCGTTTGCTCAGGGTACGTGTCCATCGGCATCCCATAAGGGGGTTGTGACTGGTCGTGACAACCTTTAACCGATGTATTACGTGTATTATCTCCTAATTCAACCTCGTGTGAAGGAAAATTTGCTATACTAGATTTATCAAATGCACGTACTAGTCTCCTACAATCGTTTTGCATAACCCCTATGATATTTTGCATCTGTTTTCGCTGTTCGTCTATGTAAGCTTTAAGAGATTGGAGTTCGTTGGTGCTACTTACATTTGGGGTAATCGTAGTAGGTCGGAGCGAAGCCAGATCTGTCGCCCGTTGCCGAACGACTTTGTTGTTCCTGTCCACTTTGAAGTCAGCCAGGAACTTCGCCTTTGCTTCTTGGATCAGCTGCTCCTGGCGCTCTTCGAACAGGAGCTGTTCTTCAGCCGGCAAGGCTTCCCATGTCGGTGTGATGATATTGCTGGTGGAAACCTCAGAGCTATCTTTTGAACCGGCCATTGAGGGCCGATTTGATGAGCCTAGATGTGTTGTCCCCAGCGGAGTCGCCAAAAAGTATGTTGACACCTTTTTGGAGGCGTCAATTACTCAAGAGAACCAGCGACGGTGCTCTCTGGTCAGGCACGGACGGTCCGCGGCCCAGGGCCGGACGGTCCGCGACCTGGCGCGAGGCGGTGGTGCTCTTTGGTCAGGCGCGGACGGTCCGCGGCACAGGGCCGGACGGTCCGCGACCTGATGCAGGAGCTCGGGTTCCCTGCCTGACGGCCGGACGGTCCGCGCCCTAGGGCCGGACGGTCCGCGCGTGCACAGGGGTGGCGGAAGATCGCCGGCGGCGCCTGGATCTCGCTCCCGGGAGGGACCCCGTCGGGGAGGAGAGATCCTAGGAGTTGTCTAGGCTCGGGTAGACCGACCTAGACTCCTCTAATCGACGTAGAGTCGAGGAGAGGCGGAGAATTTGGGGATCGAGAGGCTAAACTAGAACTAGACTAGAACTACTCCTAATTGTACAGGAAATAAATGCGAAATAGAAGTTGTATTGATTCGATTGTTGATTACAAATCGGCCGTATACCTCTCTATTTATAGAGGAGGGGGTTGGACCCTTTACAAACTAATTTCCGAGCTTTTCCCGTGATTTTAGCTAACAACCGTAACACAAAACTCGAAACCCTAATCTGCTCTGCGCACGCGTGGACCGTCCGGCCCCCAGGCGCGGACTGTCCGGACCGCGGACCGTCCGGCCTCAGGGCCGGACCGTCCGCAGGCTCAATTCGGTGCTCAACATATGCCCCCCTGCCTTTTGGTGGAGCTGAGCGAACCAAAAGCAACTAAAATCACGGAAAATGGAAAAGAACAGAGATAAAAATGGCAGGGACACCCTCTTTATTGCAGAGATAGATGTATATATAGTACAGTACACAGGGTCCCTAAAGAGTGCGACCCTTAGGCAATAAGCCAATAACTGCCACGAGTTGGGATTGATCATATGTGAAACTTTTGTAACAGAAAAAACAGCACGTATTCTGCAAAAAAGAGCCCTCTTACTACCACCAGATTTGTAACAGCAGTAACTAGTGGCGACTAATCAATCCCATTGGGACTGAAACACGAGCACACCAGCCGCGAAAAACAGAGCTGCATGGAAAAGTGGACGACACCAGCGCCAGCGGCACCCGCCTTTGTGCGATTGGCGGCAGGTTTTATCGGCAGAAAGGCGATACAGGTACAGGAGCCGGCCATCGATCACACTTCCAGGTTCTCTCCGATTTCCTCCTCGTATTTCATATTTGGCGACCAAACATCCAAACCTAACGGAGGAGAGAGACGGGACGAGGAGAGGGGAGGGCTCAGGGCGGCACGGCAGCGTGTGGCTGCAGCCTGCTGGTGTGCTGTCCACGGCCGGCGTGCGTTCGGCAGTTGGACTGACGAATTGACTGAGGAATCTCTGCTGCTCCGCACCCCCCCCCCCCCCCCCCCCCCAGCGCACTGTTGCTGTCAGTGGCGCGACCGCGAGCCTCGTCTGGTAGGACCGCGCTACGGGGCGTATGGGAGTACTCTCGTATCGTACGGTCGCAACCGCAGGGCAGCAGGGCCTTCCTTTTCTCCTGTGTAGCTCTGGGCCTCTGGCCATGCGCTAATGGTTCTTTTTTCGTTATTTGTAGTAGAGCGAGAGGCGCGTGTACGCTCTGGCACGCTGCGACAGGGAATGTGGAATACGGGGTGCCGTTTAAAGGTTATACGTGACGGACACCGTACTGGTGTGGTTTCCGCTGCTGTACGTGTGCAGTGTGCCGGCTGGCCTCGTGGCAGTATCTTCCGGGAGATCTCATTCATTCTTTGGCTGTCGCGACGATGGAACCGGCGGCGGCGGGCACCGATCGGACCGCTCAGGCACAGCACAGCGAGCAGGAGGGAGGGAGATAGAAGAGATTAACCCCGATCATGGTCGCAATTCCAGCAGGGATTCCGAGGTAAATGAAAACGCGCCAGGGGCTTGACAGCGACGGGGGAGCGCCAGGGGGCTTGTCAAGCGTTGCGCGACCAGGTCGGGTCGGGTCTCACGCGTGCGTGGGACGTGACCCGTTCCAGTATCTATCTCCGGATTGCGTGGTGATGCCGTCCTGCGACTGACGGCGCCGTTTCGTCCGTCCCCGCCCCCGGCATCATCACCCAGCAGTGCACTGCTGCATGCATGAAGGGCAGAACAGAAGGCGTTCTGTGACGAGAGCACCGGCGAAACATTCAACCCCGCGTCGTGCCCATGCCTTGTGTGACGACTGCCGCTGCTGCTAATGGCCCTACAAGTAGCAGCACTACAGGCGAGGTGGGAACCCTGAAGGTTGTGTCCCCATCGGGCAGCAGCACAGGGCAGGCAGGCCTCACTGAGACACTGACCTCGCGCTCGCAGTCACGTGAACACGGAGCACCTCGTCCGTCCCAAGCAGGCCTCTCACTCTCACGCTCGGCGCGTACATCTCCGGGAAACGAAAGCAATGCAACAACAACCATCGGCGCACTGCAGGGGTTCGCTCGCATATCGGCATATGCATCAAAGCGGCACCAGACGCGCTGAGATCACATTAAACTCGACGACGACTTCCATTCCACCGCGCTCCGGGCCGTCTGATCGGATCGACTGACCCCACACCGCCCCAGCTTGAAACACGCTCTCGATCCCACGTCCCCAGACCTTGGAGTGGTCGGCAGGCACCCTGGCTGGCTGGCCACGGACGGAGCCACACCCGTCACGGAACTGTGCGGGGGCCAGCCTCAGAACAGCTGATGGCGGGGAAGCTTTATATCGAACGGGCCGGCCGGACGGACGGACGGAGCATGTACGGTGGCCCACTTGCGTTGCGTTGCTCCCAATTAACTTGGCCGGGCGCGCGGGGCCTGGGGGGGTCCGGTGCGAGCGCGAGGGCAGGTGCAGCCTGCGGGCGATCGACTCGTGTTGTCGACCGACGCGACGCCGTCGAGTTGGGACGCACACGGCCATGAGCTGCCGCCGAGCAGTCCCCATCGCGTACGGACCCAGTGTTGAAGCAGCGAGACGGAAAAAAGGCACCCGCACCATGCTACAGGCCTAGCACCGCCGGGTAAACAGAACATACGTAGAGTCTGTCTGCATGCCCGTCTCGTACGTTTTTCCAGCGCGTGCCTGGACGATTCGGTGGCGCGGCCTCTGCCTGCCGTCTCGAGTAGTAAACGGGAGCCCAGCGCCGCCCCGGGAGCACTATACGTATTGTTTTCGCAACGACCAGACCAAACCGTCTTGGCAGCCGGAGCTATCAATGAGCCACGTGTACTATACTTCTCCGTCTGCGGTTCTGGTCCTGGTCCTGGCTCCTGAAAGAAATAGAGGCCGGCCAGGCCCAGGCCAGGCGGGCAGCGGCGACCGGCGTGGAAGATTCAGGGGTTGGCGCGAGGGGTTTAAAATATGGACGGAGGAGCAGGAGCCCAGGACTCCCAGGTCTAGCTAGCGCGGTTGATTCGTCCCTGGCGCCTAGAAGCAGGAATCAGTCCACCGATAGTGAGGCGGGGAGATTCTTCCCTTCCGACGCCTCAAATATTCCCTATATATTAGCTCCGTCGACGGCGTCTACCTAACCAGCACCACCAAATCGTACAAGTAGGGAGCGGGTCGAATTCTTAATATTTCTTTGGGTCTGGGGGGCGGCCGATATGCTTTGGGAAGAAAGAGTCGCATACTCACATGCATGCAACTTGCGCGCGTGCTCCCCAGTCCCCACACAGACACACAGCACCCCTCCTCCCGTCCTAGTAGTACGTACGTATCTCCGTGACTTCCCTGGCAGCTTTTCTCTGCGCATTCCCACTCGCCCCTCTCTCTGCCTATCTACACTGAACGAACGCCTCTTTTTTACACGCTGGACGCGGGTGAATCTCTACGCTGTATCCAGGGCGAAGCAATGCAGGGGTAGGGGGTGTAATCGGATCTAATACGGACGGATATCAATGAAATCATATTTGTTTTCATATTTTTAGTCGGATTCCGAATTCGAATACGGATAGCTTCGAATACGAATACAAATACGGATGTTCTCGAATACAAATACGGATGGTCGTGGATCGAATACGGAGCTAATCGGACACGGATAGCGTCGGTAACGAATATTTTTGTCGGATATCGTGTAAGACACCATTCCAGACATATCATAGTTGTAATCATTTAGCCCCTCCTTTAGTCCAAATATTTTTGAGGATTATATGTGCACATATGCTACACCTCCATAAAAATCCATGAATTTCTAAGGCTATTTTGAGTATTATTAATTTCTTTATGTAAAAAATCATTAAAATGCAATTAAATTCATAAAATATTGATAACTATGATATGTGGTTTCACGTGTTATTATGATATGTGGTTTCACTTATTATTATGGTGATTTCACATGTAATCATTACGGGTTTCACAAATAAGTGGAAATAAAATAAAATAATTGATGACATCTTGTGGTTTTTATGGTTTAAACATTTTTTAGGATGCTATATAGACATATGTTACTCATACGCCAAATTTCGTAAATTTCTGAGACTATTGGTATATTATTAATTTCTTTTTGCAGAAAATAATCAAAATGCATTTAAATCCATAAAATATTATAGTATCGACCAAAAATTACAAATAAGTTATCAAGACTAATAAACATTCCATAAGAAGATAACCTCAAGTCCCTACATGAAAATGAGAAAGTGAAGTAAAGGTTATGTTGAAACTTGGATACTTAAGCTGATTTCACGTGTAACTCACACAACAAGTGTAAGAAAATGAAAAGAATCACTGGCATCTTATGGACTTTATAGCCCAAACATTTTTTAGAATTTTATGTAGACAAATGTTAACCCTCCGTCAAATTTTATGAATTTCTAAGGCTATTTTTGTATTATTAATTTCTTTCTAAAAAATCATCAAAATGTAATTAAAATCATAAAATAATCTAGTGTCTACCAAAAACTGTAAAAAAGTTACTAGGACCAATAAACATTCTATTAAAGATAATATGAAGTACCTATGTGAAAATGATAAAGTGAAATATTGATTATGTTAATATTTGGATAGTTAAGGTGATATCACATGTAACTCGTGTAACAAGTGAAAGTGATTTGAAAGAAATGTTGGCAATCTTTAGATTTTATGGCCCAAACATTTTTGAGGATGCTATATGGGCATATATTGCTCCTCCGTCAAATTTCATGATTTTTTGAGACTATTTGTGTATTATTATAATTTTTTCTACAGAAAATTATCAAAATGCATTTAAATTCATAAAATATTCCACTATAGATCGAAATTTGCAAATATGTTACCAGGAACAATAAACATTATATAAGAACATAACCTCAAATCCCCATATGAAAATGATAAAGTAAAGTATTGATTATGTTGAAACTTGGATATTTAGGGCGATTTCACATGTAACTATCCGAATAACTGAAATATGAAATCTGGTAAGATATCTGGGTAGATGTCCGGATATCCGAAATATGAAATCCGGACAATTATCCGAGAAGATATCCGGATATCCAAAATCCGACGGTGTCGGGGACCATAATTAGGGGTACCCTCAAGACCCCTAAATCTCAGCTGGTAACCCCATCAGCACAAAGCTGCAAAGGTCTGATGGGTGCGATTAAGTCAAGGATCGGTCCATTCAAGGGACATGATCGTGCCTCGCCCGAGCCTAGCCTCGGGCAAGGGAAGCCGACCCCGGAGAACCTACGTCTCGCCCGAGGACCCCCCCTCCAGCAACGGGCACACTATCGGCTCGCCCGAGGCCCAGTCTTCACCGAGAAGCAACCTTGGCCACATCGCCACGCCGACCGACCAAATCGCAGGGGCATTTAATGCAAAGGTGGCCTGACACCTTTATCCTGACGCACGCCCTCCAGTCGACAGAGCCGAAGTGACCGCAGTCACTTCGCCGCTCTACTGACCGGTCTAACGAGAGGACAGCGTCGCCTGCGCCGCTCCGACTACTGAGCCACCCGACAGAGTGAGGCTGATAGCAGCCAAGGCCGGCCTCGGGCGTCATAGGAAACTCCGCCCCGCCCGACCCAGGGCTTGGACTCGGGCTTAGCCCCGGAAAACGGCGAACTCCGCTCCGCCCGACCTAGGGCTCGGACTCGGGCTCAGCCCCGGAAGACGGCGAACTCCGCTCCGCCCGACCCAGGACTCGGACTCGGGCTCGGCCCCGGAAGACGGCGAACTCCGCTCCGCTCGACCCAGGGCTCGGACTCGGGCTCGACCCTAGAAGACGGCGAACTCCGCTCCGCCCGACCCAGGGCTCGGACATGGGCTCAGCCCCAGAAGACGACGAACTCCGCTCCGCCCGACCCAGGGCTCGGACTTGGGCTCAGCCCTAGGAGACGACGGACTCCGCTTCGCCCGACCCCAGGGCTCGGACTCAGCCCTGGCCTCAGCCGACGGTCTCCGCCTCACCCGACCCAGGGGCTCGGACTCGACCACGGCCACGGAAGACAGACTCGACCTCGACCTCGGAGGAGCCTCCACATCGCCCAACCTAGGGCGCGGACCGACCACGTCGACAGGAGGCGCCATCATTACCCTACCCCGAGCTGACTCAGGCTACGGGGAACAAGACCGGCGTCCCATCTGGCTCGCTCCGCCAGATAGGCAATGATGGCGCCCCGCACACTCTGTGACGACGGCGGCTCTCGGCCCCCTTACGGAAGCAAGAGGACGTCAGCAAGGACTCGACAGCCCCGACAGCTGTCCTTCCGCCAGGCTCCAGCGCTCCTCCGACGGCCACGACACCACACGAACCGGGTGCCAAAACCTCTCCGGCTGCCACGACGGCATGTACTTAGGGCGCTAGCTCTCCTCCGCTAGACACGTAGCACTCTGCTACGCCCCCATTGTACACCTGGATCCTCTCCTTACGCCTATAAAAGGGAGGACCAGGGCCCTCTTACAGAAGGTTGGCCCGCGCGGAGAAGGACGGGACGGCGCTCGCGCAAGGCCGCTCGCTCCCACTCCCGCGTGGACGCTTGTATCCCCCTACTGCAAGCGCACCCGACTCATGCGCGGGGCTAACACGAAGGCCGCGGGATCCGCTCTCTCACGCCTGCCTCCCTCCGGCTGCTTCCTTTCCCCCCTTCGCGTTCCGCCTCGCGTCGACCCATCTGGGCTAGGGCACGCGGCGACAATTCACTCGTCGGTCCAGGGACCCCCCTGGGTTTTGAAACACCGACAGTTGGCGCGCCAGGTAGGGGCCTGCTGCGTGTTGATGAACAGCTTCCCGTCAAGCTCCAGATGGGCAGTCTCCAGCAACCTTTCCAGCCCGGGACGGTGCTCCATTTCGGGAATCTTGAGTTCATGTCCCTCGACGGCAGCTACGACATGATACTCCTTCCCCCGCCGTGCGACAGCGACAATGGCGGTCGACAACCCGCTCGTCGGCGGGGAAATCGACGACGCCTTCCCCACGTGGTGGAAGGACGATATTCGGGCTTGTCCCGTCCCCTCCCCCGCTGACGGAGGAGGAGGCGGGGCGACCAAGGCCAAGCGGGAAGCGGCACCTCGTTGGCTGTCGAGCGAGTCGACGGCGCCGGCGCCCCAACGGAGGGCGCGTCGGGCATCGATCTCGCGTCTGAGACGAAGACGAGCGCCGCCTCCCCGCAACACGCCAATCTCAAGCAAACGCACGATGCCAGCACGCTCGCGAAGGACTTGCTGGGCGTCACCCTCGTACCTGAGACAACAGTGCAGTCAGTCCCAGACGCGACCTCGTCACCGACCGTCGACCGAAAGGTACCGACCGATTCCCATCTCGCGTCTTTTGGATTCGGCCTCGACCCACCAAGCGACTCCGCTTCGGTGAGCACTCTCTTAGAGGCGAGTCCAAACCCTCTGGGGTATCGTGTGCGGTCACCCTGGGACCAACTGACGGTCGACTCGACCTACGAGCCCTCGGGGTCCGAGGAAGATGGCGAGCCCGACCTCTGTTGGGATTTCTCCGGACTTGGTAACCCCAGTGCCGTGCGGGACTTCATGACCGCATGTGACTACTGCCTTTCCGACTGTTCCGACGGCAGCCGCGGCCTCGACAACGAGGACCGCGGCCCAAGTCGTGAATGTTTCTACGTCGATCTAGGAGGTCCCGGCGAAGGCAACCATCTTGGTATGCCGGAAAATGGTGATCCCCCTAGGCCCGTGCCTCGCGTTGACATCCTTCGGGAGCTAGCTGTGGTCCCCGTCCCGGCGGGGGGTCCTGACCCACAGCTCGAGCAAATCCGCGAGAAGCAGGCCAGGCTCGACGAGGGAGCAGGAACGCTTGTGCCGATCCGCCGGGACATCGGGCAGGAATGGGCGGTCCAACCCCCGGCCGGAGAAGCGCGTCATCTCACCCAGGACATCCAGCACCGCATCGCCAACGGCGTCAGGGTGAGGCCGCCGCCGGATTCCAGCGGAGTCGGCCAGAACCTGGCTGCAGCGGCAATACTCCTCCGCGCGATGCCGGAGCCATCAACCACCGAGGGGCGGTGTATCCAGGGAGAGCTCAAGAATCTCCTGGAGGACACCGCGGTCCGACGGGCCGAAAGCTCTGCCTCCCGAAGGCAGGGGTTCCCCTCGGAACATCGCGCCGCGACTTCTCGATTCATGCGGGAAGCCTCAGTCCACTCCGGGCGCATGCGCAACACAGCGCCTGCGGCCCCGGGTCGCCTCGGCAACGAGCGCCACCATCACAGCCGTCGGGCCCACCTCGACGACAGGGCGCGCCGAGGCTACCACCCCAGGCGTGGGGGACGCTACGACAGCGGGGAGGATCGGAGTCCTTCGCCCGAACCACCCGGTCCGCAGGCTTTCAGCCGCGCCATACGACGGGCACCATTCCCGACCCGGTTCCGAATCCTGACTACTATCACAAAGTACTCGGGGGAGACGAGACCGGAACTGTGGCTTGCGGACTATCGGCTGGCCTGCCAACTGGGTGGAACGGACGACGACAACCTCATCATCCGCAACCTCCCCCTGTTCCTCTCCGACACCGCTCGAGCCTGGCTGGAGAACCTGCCCCCGGGGCAGATCTCCAACTGGGACGACCTGGTCCAAGCCTTCGCCGGCAACTTCCAGGGCACGTACGTGCGCCCCGGAAACTCCTGGGATCTCCGAAGCTGCCGCCAGCAACCGGGAGAGTCTCTCTGGGACTACATCCGGCGATTCTCGAAGCAGCGCACAGAGCTGCCCAACGTCACCGATTCAGATGTCATCGGCGCGTTCCTCGCCGGCACCACCTGCCGCGACCTGGTGAGCAAGCTGGGTCGCAAGACCCCCACCAGGGCGAGCGAGCTGATGGACATCGCCACCAAGTTCGCCTCTGGCCAGGAGGCGGTTGAGGCCATTTTCCGGAAGGACAAGCAGCCCCAGGGCCGCCCACCGGAAGATGCCCCTGAGGCATCAACTCAGCGCGGCGCCAAGAAGAAGGGCAAGAAGAAGTCGCAAGCGAAACGCGACGCCGCCGATGCGGACCTTGTCGCCGCCGCCGAGTACAAGAACCCTCGGAAGCCTCCCGGAGGTGCCAACCTCTTCGACAAGATGCTCAAGGAGCCGTGCCCCTATCATCAGGGGCCCATCAAGCACACCCTTGAGGAGTGTGCCATGCTTCGACGACACTTCCACAAGGCCGGGCCACCGCGGAGGGTGGCAAGGCCCTCGACGACGCAAAGGAGGAAGATCACAAGGCAGGAGGGTTCCCCGAGGTCCGCGACTGCTTCATGATCTATGGCGGGCAAGTGGCGAACGCCTCGGCTCGGCACCGCAAGCAAGAGCGTCGGGAGGTCTGCTCGGTAAAGGTGGCAGCGCCAGTCTACCTAGACTGGTCTGACAAGCTCATCACCTTCGACCAGGCCGACCATCCAGACCACGTGCCGAGCCCGGGGAGATACCCACTCGTTGTCGACCCCATCATCGGCAACGTCAGGCTCACCAAGGTCCTCATGGATGGAGGCAGCGGCCTCAACATCATCTACGCCGAGACCCTCGGGCTCCTGCGGATCGATCTGTCCTTGGTCTGGACGGGCGCTGCGCCTTTTCACGGGATCATCCCCGGGAAGCGCGTTCAACCCCTCGGACAACTTGACCTACCCGTCTGCTTTGGGACGCCCTCCAACTTTCGAAAGGAGACCCTCACGTTCGAAGTGGTCAGGTTTCGAGGAACCTACCACGCAGTGCTGGGGAGGCCATGCTACGCCAAGTTCATGGCCGTCCCCAACTACACCTACCTCAAGCTCAAGATGTCAGGCCCCAATGGGGTCATCACCGTCGGGCCCACGTACCGACACGCATACGAATGCGATGTGGAGTGCGTGGAGTACGCCGAGGCCCTCGCCGAATCCGAGGCCCTCATCGCTGACCTAGAGAGCCTCTCTAGGGAGGCGCCCGACGTGAAGCGCCACGCCGACAACTTCGAACCAGCGGAGACGGTCAAGTCCGTCCCTCTCGACCCCTGCAACGACGCCTCCAAGCAGATCCGGATCGGTTCCGAGCTCGACCCCAAATAGGAAGCAGTGCTCGTCGACTTTCTCTGCGCAAACGCCGACGTTTTCGCGTGGAGTCCCTCGGACATGCCCGGCATACCGAGGGAAGTCGCCGAGCACTCTCTGGATATTCGAGCCGGGGCCCGACCCGTGAAGCAACCTCTGCGCCGATTCGACGAAGAAAAGCGCAGAGCCATAGGCGAGGAGATCCACAAGCTACTGGCGGCCGGGTTCATCAAAGAGGTATTCCATCCCAAATGGCTTGCCAACCCTGTGCTTGTGAGAAAGAAAGGGGGGAAATGGCGGATGTGTGTAGACTACACTGGTCTAAACAAAGCATGTCCGAAGGTTCCCTACCCTCTGCCTCGCATCGATCAGATCGTGGATTCCACTGCTGGGTGCGAAACCCTGTCTTTCCTCGATGCCTACTCAGGGTATCATCAGATCAGGATGAAAGAGTCCGACCAGCTCGCGACTTCATTCATCACACCCTTCGACATGTACTGCTATGTTACAATGCCGTTTGGTTTGAGGAATGCGGGGGCAACGTACCAGCGATGCATGAACCATGTGTTTGGCGAACACATCGGCCGAACGGTCGAGGCCTACGTCGATGACATCGTAGTCAAGACGAGGAAGGCCTCCGACCTCCTTTCCGACCTTGAAGCGACATTCCAATGTCTCAAGGCGAAAGGCGTGAAGCTTAATCCCGAAAAGTGTGTCTTCGGGGTCCCCCGAGGCATGCTCTTGGGGTTCATCGTCTCCGAGCGGGGCATCGAGGCCAACCTGGAGAAGATTGCAGCCATCACCAGCATGGGGCCAATCAAGGACTTGAAAGGCGTACAGAGGGTCATGGGATGTCTCGCGGCTCTGAGCCGCTTCATCTCCCGCCTCGGCGAAAGAGGTCTGCCTCTGTACCGCCTCTTAAGGAAGGCTGAGTGCTTCGCTTGGACTCCCGAGGCTGAGGAAGCCCTCGAGAACCTGAAGGCGCTCCTCACGAACGTGCCCATCTTGGTGCCCCCCCGCTGCCGGAGAAGCCCTCTTGATCTACGTCGCCGCAACCACCCAGGTGGTTAGCGCCGCGATCGTGGTTGAGAGACGAGAAGAAGGGCATGCATTGCCCGTCCAGAGGCCAGTCTACTTCATCAGTGAGGTACTATCCGAGACCAAGATCCGCTACCCACAAATCCAGAAGCTGCTGTACGCGGTGATCCTGACACGGCGGAAGCTGCGACACTACTTCGAGTCTCATCCGGTGACTATGGTGTTATCCTTCTGATAGTCGCCTAGAGGGGGGGTGAATAGGGCGAAACTGAAATTTACAAAAATAATCACAACTACAAGCCGGGTTAGCGTTAGTAATAAAGAAACGAGTCCGCGAGAGAGGGTGCAAAATAAATCGCAAGCAAATAAGAGTGTGACACGAGGATTTGTTTTACCGAGGTTCGGTTCTCGCAAACCTACTCCCCGTTGAGGAGGCCACAAAGGCCGGGTCTCTTTCAACCCTTCCCTCTCTCAAACGATCCCACGGATCGAGTGAGCTTTCTCTTCTTCTCAATCAAAACGGGAACAAAGCTTCCCCGCAAGGGCCACCACACAATTGGTGCCTCTTGCCTTGGTTACAATTGAGATTGATCACAAGAACAAGTGAGAAAGAAAGAAAGCGATCCAAGCGCAAGAGCTCAAAAGAACACGGCAAATCTCTCTCGCTAGTCACTAAGGACTTGAGTGGAATTTGAGAGGATTTGATCTCTTTGTATGTGTCTAGAATTGAATGCCTAGCTCTTGTAAGTGGTTGAGAGTTGGGAAACTTGGATGGCAATGAATGTGGGGTGGTTGGGGTATTTATAGCCCCAACCACCAAAAGTGACCGTTGCTGGAACCTGTCTGTTCGATGGCGCACCGGACAGTCCGGTGCACACCGGACAGTCCGGTGCCCCTGCCACGTCACCATTGCTGTTGGATTCTGACCGTTGGAGCTTCTGACTTCTGGGCCCTCCTGGGTGTCCGGTGCACACCGGACATGTACTGTTTGATGTCCGGTGCACCGGCATGGGCGTGCCTGACGTCTGCGCGCGCTGCGCGCGCATTTAATGCACCGCAGGGAGCCGTTGGCGCCGCAGAGAGCCGTTGCTCCGCTGGTACACCGGACAGTCCGGTGCACACCGGACAGTCCGGTGAATTTTAGCGGAGTGGCTGCCGAGCGAACCCGAGGCTGGCGAGTTCCGGAGGCTGCGTTTCCTTGGAGCACCGGACATGTCCGGTGCACACCGGACAGTCCGGTGAATTATAGCGCGTCGGCCTCCGAGAAATCCCGAGGGCGAAGAGTTTGAAGTCGAAGTCCTCTGGCCGCACCGGACAGTCCGATGCACACCGGACAGTCCGGTGCCTCCAGCCAGAGGAGCCCTCGGTTGTCTTGCTGCTCCTTTGCTGAATCCAACACTTGGTCTTTTTATTGACTGAATGTGAACCTTTTGCACCTGTATAACTTATGCACTAGAGCAAACTAGTTAGTCCAATATTTGTGTTGGCCAATTCAACCACCAAAATTATTTAGGAACTAGGTGTAAGCCTAATTCCCTTTCAATCTCCCCCTTTTTGGTGATTGATGCCAACACAAACCAAAGCAAATATAGAAGTGTATAATTGAACTAGTTTGCATAATGTAAGTGCAAAGGTTGCTTGGAATTGAGCCAATAAATACTTATATGATGCGCATGGATTGTTTTCTTTGTTTTTGACATATTGGACCACATTTGCACCAAGAGTTTTGTTTTTGCAAATTCTTTTGTAAATTCTTTTCAAAGTATTTTTGCAAGATAGTCAAAGGTAAATGAATAAGATTTGCAAGGCATTTTCAAGATTTGAAATTTTCTCCCCCAGTTTCAAATGCTTTTCCTTTGACTAAACAAAACTCCCCCTCAAATAAGGTCTCCTCTTAGTGTTCAAGAGGGTTTTCCATCTATTTTGAAAATACTATTTGCTCCCCCTTTAGAACACAAAGAGATACCAGTTTTGAAATTTACCATTGAAAATCATCAAATTTAAAAAATTGGGTGGTGGTGCGGTCCTTTTGCTTTGGGCTCATATTTTCTCCCCCTTTGGCATGAATCGCCAAAAACGGAATCATTAGAGCCCAATTAAGTCCTTTTCTCCCCCTTTGGTCATGAAATGAATGAGTGAAGAGTATACCAAAGTTGGAGAGTGATGCGGAGCGACGGCGAAGGATGAGTAGTGGAGCGGAGTGGAAGCCTTTGTCTTTGCCGAAGACTCCAATTCCCTTTCAATATACCTATGACTTGTTTGAAATACACTTGGAAACACATTAGTCATAGCATATATAAAAGAGACATGATCAAAGGTATATTTATGAGCTATGTGTGCAAGACTAGCAAAAGAAATTCCTAGAATCAAGAATATTGAGCTCATGCCTAAGTCGGGTAAAAGATTGTTCATCAAGTGGCTTGGTAAAGATATCGGCTAATTGATCTTTAGTGTTAATGTATGAAATCTCAATATCCCCCTTTTGTTGGTGATCCCGAAGAAAATGATACCGAATGGCTATATGCTTAGTGCGGCTGTGCTCGACGGGATTGTCGGCCATTTTGATTGCACTCTCATTGTCACATAGCAAAGGAACTTTGGTTAATTTGTAACCGTAGTCCCGCAGGGTTTGCCTCATCCAAAGCAATTGCGCGCAACAATGGCCTGCGGCAATATACTCGGCTTCGGCGGTGGAAAGAGCGACCGAATTTTGCTTCTTTGAAGCCCATGACACCAAGGATCTTCCCAAGAACTGGCAGGTCCCCGATGTGCTCTTCCTATTAATCCTACACCCCGCCCAATCGGCATCCGAATATCCAATCAAATCAAAGGTGGATCCCCGAGGGTACCAAAGCCCAAACTTAGGAGTAAAAGCCAAATATCTCAAGATTCGTTTCACGGCCGTAAGGTGTGATTCCTTAGGGTCGGCTTGGAATCTTGCACACATGCAAACGGAAAGCATAATGTCCGGTTGAGATGCACACAAATAAAGCAATGAACCAATCATCGACCGGTATACCTTTTGATCCACGGACTTACCTCCCGTGTCGAGGTCGAGATGTCCATTTGTTCCCATGGGTGTCTTGATGGGCTTGGCATCCTTCATTCCAAACTTGGTTAGGATATCTTGAGTATACTTCGTTTGGCTAAGGAAGGTGCCCTCTTGGAGTTGCTTGACTTGAAATCCTAAGAAATATTTTAACTCCCCCATCATCGACATCTCGAATTTCTGTGTCATGATCCTACTAAATTCTTCACATGTGGATTTGTTAGTAGACCCAAATATAATATCATCAACATAAATTTGGCATACAAACAAATCATTGTCAAGAGTTTTAGTGAACAAAGTAGGATCGGCCTTGCCGACTTTGAAGCCATTTGCAATAAGGAAATCTCTAAGGCATTCATACCATGCTCTTGGGGCTTGCTTGAGCCCATAAAGCGCCTTAGAGAGCCTATAAACATGATTAGGATACTCACTGTCTTCAAAGCCGGGAGGTTGCTCAACATAGACCTCCTCCTTGATCGGTCCATTGAGGAAGGCACTCTTCACGTCCATTTGATAAAGCTTGAAGCCATGGTAAGTAGCATAGGCTAATAATATACGAATTGACTCAAGCCTAGCTACGGGTGCATAGGTTTCACCAAAATCCAAACCTTCGACTTGTGAATACCCTTTGGCCACGAGTCGAGCTTTGTTCCTAGTCACCACACCATGCTCGTCTTGCTTGTTGCGGAAGACCCACTTGGTTCCTACAACATTTTGGTTAGGACGTGGAACTAAGTGCCATACCTCATTCCTCGTGAAATTGTTGAGCTCCTCTTGCATCGCCATCACCCAATCCGAATCTTGTAGTGCTTCCTCTACCCTGGTTGGCTCAATAGAGGAAACAAACGAGTAATGTTCACAAAAATGAGCAACACGAGATCGAGTAGTTACCCCCTTATGAATGTCGCCGAGGATGGTGTCGACGGGGTGATCTCGTTGTATTGCTTGGTGGACTCTTGGGTGTGGCGGCCTTGGTTGTTCATCCTCCTTGTCTTCATCATTTGAATCTCCCCCTTGATTGTTGCCGTCATTTTGAGGTGCCTCATCTTCTTGATCTTCTTGTTCAAAATCTTGAGCCTCATCCTCAACTTGAGTTGGTGGGGATGCTTGCATGGAGGAGGATGGTTGATCTTGTGCGTTTGGAGGCTCTTCGGATTCCTTAGGACACACATCCCCGATGGACATGTTCCTTAGCGCTATGCATGGAGCCTGTTCTTCACCTATATCATCAAGATCAACTTGCTCTACTTGAGAGCCGTTAGTCTCATCAAACACAACGTCACAAGAAACTTCAACAAGTCCTGAGGACTTGTTAAAGACTCTATATGCCCTTGTGTTTGAGTCATATCCTAGTAAAAAGCCTTCTACAGTTTTAGGAGCAAATTTAGATTTTCTACCTCTTTTAACAAGTATAAAACATTTGCTACCAAAAACTCTAAAATATGAAATATTGGGCTTTTTACCGGTTAGGAGTTCATAAGATGTCTTCTTGAGGATTCGATGAAGATATAACCGGTTGATGGCGTAGCAGGCGGTGTTGACCGCCTCGGCCCAAAACCGATCCGGTGTCTTGTACTCATCAAGCATGGTTCTTGCCATGTCCAATAGAGTTCGATTCTTCCTCTCCACTACACCATTTTGTTGTGGAGTGTAGGGAGAAGAGAACTCATGCTTGATGCCCTCCTCCTCAAGGAAACCTTCGATTTGAGAGTTCTTGAACTCCGTTCCATTGTCGCTTCTAATTTTCTTGATCCTTAAGCCGAACTCATTTTGAGCCCGTCTTAAGAATCCTTTTAAGGTCTCTTGGGTTTGTGATTTTTCCTGCAAAAAGAATACCCAAGTGAAGCGAGAATAGTCATCCACAATTACAAGACAATACTTACTACCGCCGATGCTTATATAAGCGATCGGGCCAAACAAATCCATGTGAAGGAGCTCCAGTGGCCTGTCGGTAGTCATGATGTTTTTGTGTGGATGATGGACACCAACTTGCTTTCCGGCTTGGCAAGCGCTACAAATCCTGTCTTTCTCAAAATGAACATCGGTTAGTCCCAAAATGTGTTCTCCCTTTAGAAGTTTGTGAAGATTCTTCATTCCAACATGGGCTAGTCGACGGTGCCATAGCCAACCCAAGTTAGTCTTAGCAATTAAGCATGTGTCGAGTTCAGCTCTTTCAAAATCTACTAAGTATAGCTGACCCTCTAACACACCCTTAAATGCTATTGAATCATCACTCCTTCTAAAGACAATAACACCTGTATCAGTAAAAAGACAGTTGTAGCCCATTTGACATAATTGGGATACGGAAAGCAAATTGTAATCTAAGGAATCTACAAGAAAAACATTGGAAATAGTATGGTGAGGAGATATAGCAATTTTACCCAAACCTTTGACCAAACCTTGATTTCCATCCCCGAATGTGATAGCTCGTTGGGGATCTTGGTTTTTCTCATATGAGGAGAACATCTTTTTCTCCCCTGTCATGTGGTTTGTGCACCCGCTGTCGAGTATCCAACTTGAGCCCCCGGATGCATAAACCTACAAAACAAGTTTAGTTCTTTGTTTTAGGTACCCAAACGGTTTTGGGTCCTTTGGCATTAGATACAAGAACTTTGGGTACCCAAACACAAGTCTTGGAGCCCTTGTGTTTGCCCCCAACAATTTTGGCAACTACCTTGCCGGATTTGCTAGTCAAAACATAAGATGCATCAAAAGTTTTAAATGAAATGGCATGATCATTTGATGCATTAGTAGTTTTCTTTCTAGGCAACTTGGCATGGGTTGGTTGCCTAGATCTAGACGTCTCACCCTTATACATAAAAGCATAATTAGGGCCAGAGTGAGACTTCCTAGAATGAATTTTCTTAATTTTACTCTCAGGATACCCGGCAGGGTACAAAATGTAACCCTCGTTATCCTGAGGCATGGGAGCCTTGCCCTTAACAAAGTTAGACAAGTTCTTAGGAGGGGCATTAATTTTGACATTGTCTCCCCTTTGAAAGCCAATGCCGTCCTTAATGCCCGGGCGTCTCCCATTATAGAGCATGCTTCTAGCAAGTTTAAATTTTTCATTTTCTAAGTCATGCTCTCTAATCTTAGCATTAAGTTGTGCTATATGATCATTTTGTTTCTTAATTAAAGCTAGGTGATCATGGATAGCATCAACATTAATATCTCTACATCTAGTACAAATGGAAATATGCTCAACATTAGATGTAGAGGGTTTGCAAGATTTTAGTTCAACAACCTTAGCATGCAACAAATCATTTTTAGCTCTAAGGTCGGAAATAGTAGCATTGCAAACATCAAAATCCTTAGCCTTAGCAATTAATTTCTCATTCTCATTTCTAAGGCTAGCGATGGAAGCATTCAATTCATCAATCCTAGCAAGCAAATCAACATCATCATTTCTAGGATCAATGCAAACATGAGAATCAACCTTAGCTAACAAATTTGCATTTTCATTTTTAAGGTTGTCTAAAGTCTCATGGCAAATACTTAGCTCACTAGACAATTTTTCACATTTTTCTCTTTCTAGAGCATAAGCATTTTTAACCTTAACATGTTTTTTGTTTTCCTTGATTAGGAAGTCCTCTTGGGAGTCCAAGAGATCATCCTTTTCATGGATGGCACTAATCAATTCATTTAATTTTTCTTTTTGTTCCATGTTAAGGTTGGCAAAAAGAATACGCAAATTATCCTCTTCATTTTTATCATTATCCTCATCACTAGATGTTTCATATTTAGTGGAGGACTTTGATTTTACCTTCTTTTTGCCGTCCTTGGCCATGAGGCACTTGTGGCCGACGTTGGGGAAGAGGAGGCCCTTGGTGACGGCGATGTTGGCGGCGTCCTCGTCGTCAGAGGAGTCGCTTGAGCTTTCGTCGGAGTCCCACTCCCGACAAACATGGGCATCGCCGCCCTTCTTCTTGTAGTACTTCTTCTTCTCCTTCCTTTTGCCCTTCTTGTCGTTGTCCCTGTCACTATCACTTGATAATGGACATTTAGCAATAAAGTGACCGGGCTTACCACACTTGTAGCAAACCTTCTTGGAACGGGATTTGTAGTCCTTCCCCTTCCGTTGCTTGAGGATTTGCCGGAAGCTTTTGATGATTAGGGCCATCTCCTCGTTGTCGAGCTTGGAGGCGTCAATTGGTTGTCTACTTGGTGTAGACTCCTCCTTCTTCTCCTCCGTTGCCTTGAAGGCCACCGGTTGCGCCTCGGATGTGGAGGGCTCATCAAGCTCGTTGATCTTCTTGGAGCCCTTAATCATGCATTCAAAACTAACAAAATTCCCGATGACTTCCTCGGGGGTCATTTGTGTATATCTAGGATTGCCACGAATTAATTGTACTTGAGTAGGGTTAAGGAAAATAAGGGCTCTTAGAATAACCTTAACCACCTCGTGGTCATCCCATTTTGCGCTCCCGAGGTTGCGCACTTGGTTCACCAAGGTCTTGAGCCGGTTGTACATGTCTTGTGGCTCCTCCCCTTGGCGAAGACGGAAGCGACCGAGCTCCCCCTCGATCGTTTCCCGCTTGGTGATCTTGGTGAGTTCATCACCCTCGTGCGCCGTCTTGAGTAGGTCCCAAATTTCCTTGGTGTTCTTCAACCCTTGTACTTTGTTGTATTCCTCCTTGCTTAGAGAGGCAAGAAGGATTGTTGTGGCTTGAGAGTTGAAGTGCTCGATTTGGGCCACTTCGTCCGTGTCATAGTCCTCATCCCCTACGGATGGTACCTGTACACCATACTCAACAACATCCCATAATCTTTTGTGGAGAGAGATTAGATGAAATCGCATCAAATTACTCCACATAGCATAATCTTCACCATTAAAAGTTGGTGGTTTGCCTAATGGGACGGAAAGTAAAGGTGTATGTTTAGGAATGCGAGGGTAGCGTAGGGGGATCTTACTATACTTCTTACGCTCTTGGCGTTTAGAAGTGACGGACACCGCGTCGGAGCCGGAGGTAGATGTTGATGAGGTGTCGGTCTCGTAGTAGACCACCTTCCTCATCCTCTTGTGCTTGTCCCCACTCCGATGCGGCTTGTGAGAAGAAGATTTTTCCTTCTTCTCTTTGTGGTGAGAAGAGGAAGATCTTTTCTCCTTCCGCTTGGAGGATTTCTTCTTCTTCTCTCTTCTCTTGGTGCGGGACTCTTCCGATGAAGATGAAGTGCTCCCTTGGCTTGTAGTGGGCTTGTCGTCGCCGGTCTCCATCTCCCTCTTGGTGTGATCTCCCGACATCACTTCGAGCGGTTAGGCTCTAATGAAGCACCAGGTTCTGATACCAATTGATAGTCGCCTAGAGGGGGGGTGAATAGGGCGAAACTGAAATTTACAAAAATAATCACAACTACAAGCCGGGTTAGCGTTAGTAATAAAGAAACGAGTCCGCGAGAGAGGGTGAAAAATAAATCGCAAGCAAATAAGAGTGTGACACGAGGATTTGTTTTACCGAGGTTCGGTTCTCGCAAACCTACTCCCCGTTGAGGAGGCCACAAAGGCCGGGTCTCTTTCAACCCTTCCCTCTCTCAAACGATCCCACGGATCGAGTGAGCTTTCTCTTCTTCTCAATCAAAACGGGAACAAAGCTTCCCCGCAAGGGCCACCACACAATTGGTGCCTCTTGCCTTGGTTACAATTGAGATTGATCACAAGAACAAGTGAGAAAGAAAGAAAGCGATCCAAGCGCAAGAGCTCAAAAGAACACGACAAATCTCTCTCGCTAGTCACTAAGGACTTGAGTGGAATTTGAGAGGATTTGATCTCTTTGTATGTGTCTAGAATTGAATGCCTAGCTCTTGTAAGTGGTTGAGAGTTGGGAAACTTGGATGGCAATGAATGTGGGGTGGTTGGGGTATTTATAGCCCCAATCACCAAAAGTGACCATTGCTGGAACCTGTCTGTTCGATGGCGCACCGGACAGTCCGGTGCACACCGGACAGTCCGGTGCCCCTGCCACGTCACCATTGCTGTTGGATTCTGACCGTTGGAGCTTCTGACTTCTGGGCCCTCCTGGGTGTCCGGTGCACACCGGACATGTACTGTTTGATGTCCGGTGCACCGGCATGGGCGTGCCTGACGTCTGCGCGCGCTGCGCGCGCATTTAATGCACCGCAGGGAGCCGTTGGCGCCGCAGAGAGCCGTTGCTCCGCTGGTACACCGGACAGTCCGGTGCACACCGGACAGTCCGGTGAATTTTAGCGGAGTGGCTGCCGAGCGAACCCGAGGCTGGCGAGTTCCGGAGGCTGCGTTTCCTTGGAGCACCGGACATGTCCGGTGCACACCGGACAGTCCGGTGAATTATAGCGCGTCGGCCTCCGAGAAATCCCGAGGGCGAAGAGTTTGAAGTCGAAGTCCTCTGGCCGCACCGGACAGTCCGATGCACACCGGACAGTCCGGTGCCTCCAGCCAGAGGAGCCCTCGGTTGTCTTGCTGCTCCTTTGCTGAATCCAACACTTGGTCTTTTTATTGACTGAATGTGAACCTTTTGCACCTGTATAACTTATGCACTAGAGCAAACTAGTTAGTCCAATATTTGTGTTGGCCAATTCAACCACCAAAATTATTTAGGAACTAGGTGTAAGCCTAATTCCCTTTCACCTTCCCCCTGGGAGAGATCATCCAGTCCCGAGAGGCCTCGGGTAGGATTGCAAAGTGGGCGGTGGAGATCATGGGCGAGACGATCTCGTTCGCCCCTCGGAAGGCCATCAAGTCCCAGGTCTTGGCGGACTTCGTGGCTGAATGGGTCGACACCCAGCTCCCAACGGCTCCGATCCAACCGGAGCTCTGGACCATGTTTTTTGACGGGTCGCTGATGAAGACGGGGCTGGCGTAGGCCTCCTCTTTGTCTCGCCCCTCGGAAAGCACCTACACTATGTGCTACGCCTCCACTTCCCGGCGTCCAACAATGTGGCAGAGTACGAGGCTCTGGTAAACGGGTTGCGAATCGCCATCGAGCTAGGGGTCCGACGCCTCGACGCTCGCGGTGACTCGCAGCTCGTCATCGACCAAGTCATGAAGAACTCCCACTGCCGCGACCCGAAGATGGAAGCCTACTGCGATGAGGTTCGACGCCTGGAAGACAAGTTCTATGGGCTCGAGCTCAACCACATCGCCCGACGCTACAACGAGACTGTGGACGAGCTGGCTAAAATAGCCTCGGGACAAACAACAGTTCCCCCGGACGTATTCTCCCGAGACCTGCATCAACCCTCCGTCAAGACCGAGGACACACCCGAGCCCGAGGCACCTTCGGCTCCGCCCGAGGCACCTTCGGCTCAGTCCGAGGTATCCTCGGCCCAGTCCAAGATACCCTCGGCCCAGTCCGAGGTACCCTCGGCACGGTCCGAGGTACCCTTGGCTCAGCCCGAGGTACCCTCGGCCCCCGAGGGTGAGGCACTGCGCGTCGAGGGGGAACAGAGCGAGGTCACGCCTAATCAAAGCTGGCAGACTACGTACCTGCAATATCTCCACCGAGGAGAGCTGTCCCTTGACCAAGCCGAAGCTCGGCGGTTGGCGCGGCGCGCCAAGTCTTTTGTTTTGCTGGGAGATGGGAAGGAGCTCTATCACCGCAGCCCCTCAGGCATCCTCCAGCGATGCATTTCCATCGCTGAAGGCCAGCAGCTCTTGCAAGAGATACACTCGGGGGCTTGCGACCATCACGCAGCACCTCGAACCCTCGTTGGAAACGCCTTCCGACAAGGATTCTACTGGCCGACGGCGGTGGCCGACGCTACTAGAATTGTCTGCACCTGCGAAGGGTGTCAGTTCTACGCGAGGCAGACCCACCTGCCCGCTCAGGCTCTGCAGACCATACCCATCACCTGGTCGTTTGCTGTGTGGGGTCTGGACCTCGTTGGCCCCTTGCAGAAGGCACCCGGGGGCTACACGCACCTGTTGGTCGCCATCGACAAATTCTCCAAGTGGATCGAGGTCCGACCCCTAAACAGCATCAGGTTCGAACAGGCGGTGGCGTTCTTCACCAACATCATCCATCGCTTTGGGGTCCCGAACTCCATCATCACCGACAACGGCACCCAGTTCACCGGCAGAAAGTTCCTGGACTTCTGCGAGGATCACCACATCCGGGTGGACTGGGCTGCCGTGGCTCACCCCATGACGAATGGGCAAGTGGAGCGAGCTAAGGATATGATCCTGCAAGGACTCAAGCCTCGGATCTACAATGACCTCAACAAGTTCGGCAAGCGGTGGATGAAGGAACTCCCCTCGGTGGTCTGGAGTCTGAGAACAACGCCGAGCCGAGCCACGGGCTTCACGCCGTTCTTTCTAGTCTATGGGGTCGAAGCCATCTTGCCCACAGACTTGGAATACGGTTCCCCGAGGGCAAGGGCCTACACCGACCTAAGCAACCGAGCCAACCGAGAAGACTCACTGGACCAGCTGGAGGAGGCTTGGGACGTGGCCTTACTACACTCGGCGCGGTAGCAGCAGTCCCTGCGACGCTATCACGCCCGAGGGGTTAGGTCCCGAGAACTCCAGGTGGGCGACCTGGTGCTTCGGCTGCGACAAGACGCCCGAGGGCGACACAAACTCACGCCTCCCTGGGAAGGGTCGTTCGTCATCGCCAAGGTCCTGAAGCTCGGAACATACAAGCTGGCCAACAGCCAAGGCGAGGTCTACAGCAACGCTTGGAACATCCAACAGCTACGTCGCTTCTACCCTTAAGATGCTTTCAAGGTGCTCATATACCTCGTTCACACACCAAGTCTGGTCGTCAAGGAAGGGTCAGCCTTGCCTCGGCAAAGCCCGACCCTCCCTCGGGGGCTAGAAGGGGGCAACCCCCTCTGCGTCGAAATTTTCCTCGAAAAAAGAAAAAAAATCTTTTCTGCCAGAATGCCTTTCGTGCTCTTCGACTACTTCAAAAGTGGATCCTGAAAACGACGGAGTACACGTAAGCAGCCAAGGCTGACCGAGCCGAGGGACTCCTACGCCTCCGGGATACGGATACCTCACTCATCACCTTCTGCGATAAGTAACTCGCGTTCGGATAAGTGACTCCGCGGACCGAACAAGTCTTCATGCTCGAGAGCTCCTCTGCCGAAATGATTTTTCGGGCCTTCTCGACTGCGTCGGTAACATAACCCTATGGACGAGTAAGAGCGCGCGTAAGCGGCAAGGCCGACCGAGCCGAGGGATTCCTATGCCTCCGGGATACGGATACCTCACTCATTGCCTTCCGTGAAAAGCAACTCTCGCCCGCACAAACAATTCTGTTACCGACAAATGAGTCCGGATACTCGAAACAAGAGGAAAAGAAACGCAGCTTTACAACACGACGACGGTGTGTTTAGGCCTCGGCGGCCGCAGAAGACATACACACACTACAAGACAACCTGATCCTGCAGGTTCGGACGTCGACAGCCGAAGGGGGCAGCAGCACCCTCGGCATCAACTACACCTTCGGCGGGGTCTGACCTAGCCTCGGACGGCGACGCGGTCGGAGGGCCCCCACTCTGAAGGACGGCATCAGCACCACGCCCGGGCCATCGCCGCCAGGGTCTTCTTCGAGAATTCGGCCCGAGCAGGCGGCTCGGCCGGCCACCCCGAGGCCTCGGCCAGCTGTCCCTCAAAGACATCAGCTCGGCTTGTGGCCTCAGCAGCTCAACCCCGGCGTCGGTTCCGCCAGTGGATGACCCGGCCAGGCTCTGGCCAACTACACCTCCTTTTCGAAGCCAACTCTGCCTCCGTCCGTGCTGACACCGCTACCTCCGGCTTTGGCTCATCAAAGGGCGGCCGAGGGGTTCCTTTAACTAAGCAAGAGGGGCCTCGGACAGCAAGGCCGACCGAGCCGAGGGACTCCTACTCCTCTGGGATACAGATACCTCACTCGTCACCTTTGCACGAGGCAACTCACGCTCGGTGAAGCGGTTCAGATAATCGACAAGGCGAGTCTCAGTGCTCGAAATGAAGAAAAAACATGGCTCCGTGCCGAAAATACATACACGTTCAGGCCTCGACAGCCGCATTGAACGAAACACCGGCACTCAAGGTGCCATTACAAACGGAGCTCCGGTTCCGTCCTCACTGCAGCAGCGATGGCTTCAGTGCGGACGCCGCTGCAGCCTTGCCCTCGTCCACGCCGACGCCCGAGGGGCGAGGACAAGTACAAAGAGCCGAAGGCCCGGGGCACGGGTGGTGGCAGCGATCCCGTCGGCGACGGGGACTTCTCGAACCGCATCCACCTCGGCACCGGCAGCCGGAGCGTCAGCCCATCGGCAGATCCCCACTCAGATCCTCCCGGACGAGCGGAGCACCGACCTCCGCGCAGAGGCCCCGTACCGTTGCAAAGGCAGGACAGCCCCAGAACACGAACGTCGCTCTAGCAGCGCGCGATGTCTTGGGCGGTCCACCCGTGCGCACGGCGCGACAACCGCCCTTGCGGCGGGAGGGGGCACCGGGAGCCAAGCCGGCGAGCCCAACGCGCTGGAGCTGGTGACGCCCGCCGTCGACCAGCCCCGCGTTGTCGAAGTCCGCCCCGCTCGCAGGGCCAGTGAGCACCCTCTCCCTTGAATACTGGAGGGGAGGCTGACCCACGAACCCGCGCGGGAGGTAGAGCTCCGGCTCAGCCTGGCCTCCGCCCCAGCGAGGATGATGAACATCCTTGAAGCTGAGGGCGGGACCAAGATCGCAGCCTGGCTCGCTTCTCCCCGCCATCAAGCTGGTGGTCACCGTCTTGGGTGACCACCGACGAGGGGATGCAGCCGGGCTGCATGATGAAAATCCTTGAAGCCGAACGATGGCTGAAAGGTACCAACTTCCACGAAGTTGCGTTCCTCCGACGACAAGACGGAAGGATTCCGGGCGTCCCCCGCCCGGGGGCTCGGAAGGTGGGAAGACACGATGCATGAGGGGAGCGCGAAGACATGGTTGCCCTCCAAGGGGGTCGCCCCCCTTTTTAAAGGCGACTCTCCCCACTTGCGCCCTCAACCGTTGTGGGTTGGGTCTTCTCCAACATGCTCCGAGATTCTCCCCCCACGGCGCGGGGGCTGGGTCCCACACGTCATGGAAGCCGGTCCAAAGGAGAAGAAGCCAAACCGCCACGCGCGCGCGGTGCATGCAACCACCCGGCGGTTACAAGCACTCCTCCACTTTTGCCCAGACCAGCGGGTGAAAGGGCGGACAGTCATGCAGGCGGCATGCAACCGTGCCAAGTGGGCGCGCCCCTTCGACTCCAACGAGCCCAGCAAGGAGGTCCAGGCCCACGCGTCATACAACTGGCGCGCCGGTTGCTACGTGTGAGCAACTGCACCGCCACTCACGCCACTACCGCGCCTCCTCGACTGCGGAGTCAATACCGTGACTCGAGGCAACCCTGCAGTGCCAGCCAAGCGCAACGGTCAAATGCGGTCAAAAATGGGCCGGCAGTAATGGCGGTGACAGGCGGGCAGGAGCAGCGGTCACGTCGTCAGCCAAGCTTACGTCCCATCCAGGGGCAGCGAGGGAGCCCTCTCCCACGGCGTGAAGACGGTGCGCCCATGATCCGTTCCTCGAACGGCTCGCACACGCGCAACGACCGCCCCGCGAACCGCTCGCCCCGTCGCATTAACTCCACGGTGGGACAGGCGGCGTCTCTGGCAGGGGAAGCGAGCGACGCTTCGCCTTCGCCATAATGACCGCGTCAAAAAAGGTACGCCGTGTCATTCGATTTCGTGTCCTTTTCCTTTTCCTCTTTCTCTCTCTTACAACAGGGACCGGGAAAGGGGGATACCCCGAAAAGGACCCTTCTCCGTGAAGGAAACAGGCTCCGAGCCTCCCTACTGATCAGAGGTTCGAAGGCCGGCCCCTCGGAGGGGTTCAACGGCCGCCTCAGATCGATTGGGTTCTGCGCCCACTACTGGTCAGAGGTTCGATGGCCGGCCCCTCGAAGGGTTCAACGGCCGCCTCAGGCCACTCGGGCTCCGCGCCCACTACTGATCAGGGGTTCGTAGGCTAGCCCTCGAAGGGTTCACAGTCGCCTCAGACACAGAGCGAGGGATGACCCTGGGTACGTTCGATACATAACCAAGGCTCGGGCTACGCTCCCGAGGTACCCTAGGACATTTCCGAGACCAGCGGGAGCGATCTTGTAACGGAATCCCATCAGAGGGAGGCATCGAGCCCTCGGACCCCGTCAAAGGGGACCGGGTCCGGCAGATCACCCGCGGGTACTTTTGGAGCGTGCCTCCGGGCCTCTAGCCGACCCCTAGCAAATGGGGCACGGGCGTCCGCTCGGATTACCCGCCAGCAGCTCACCGGAAACACCATGTTCGGCGCCCTCCGAGGACAACATGGCGCTTTCCCCCCTCCTCCTTGCGGAAAGGCGACGCAGGGGCGTATGTAAAAAAGACGAGTCTGTCCTTGACCGTCCTCTCGCTCTGTGCAGAGGCTCTGGGGCTGCTCTCGCAAACCCGGCTCCGGCCAAACCGTTGACAGCGTCAACATACCAGCCCGAGAACTTGGGACCCGACCGTGCACTCGGGCTACGGCCAGCTCGCATGAGGGAACAACTAGACAAGCCGAAGTGTTGTGAAACGCACTAAGACCTCGAAGGAGTAAAACTACTCCTCCGAGGCCTCGGGGGCTACACCCGGCGGGTGCGCTCACGCGCACCCACCGAAACAGAATGCAACCGAAAAAGGCTGGTCCCCTTGCAAAAAAGTGCGGCAAAAGCCTCCAAGCGAGTATTAGTACTCCCTTGGAGGCTCGGGGGCTACTGTCGGGGACCATAATTAGGGGTACCCTCAAGACCCCTAAATCTCAGCTGGTAACCCCCATCAGCACAAAGCTGCAAAGGCCTGATGGGTGCGATTAAGTCAAGGATCGGTCCATTCAAGGGACATGATCGTGCCTCGCCCGAGCCTAGCCTCGGGCAAGGGAAGCCGACCCTGGAGAACCTACGTCTCGCCCGAGGACCCCCCTCCAGCAACGGGCACACTATCGGCTCGCCCGAGGCCCAGTCTTCACCGAGAAGCCACCTTGGCCACATCGCCACGTCGACCGACCAAATCGCAGGGGCATTTAATGCAAAGGTGGCCTGACACCTTTATCCTGACGCACGCCCTCCAGTCGACAGAGCCGAAGTGACCGCAGTCACTTTGCCGCTCTACTGACCGGTCTGACGAGAGGACAGCGCCGCCTGCGCCGCTCCGACTGCTGAGCCACCCGACAGAGTGAGGCTGACAGCAGCCAAGGCCGGCCTTGGGCGTCATAGGAAACTCCGCCCCGCCCGACCCAGGGCTCGGACTCGGGCTTAGCCCCGGAAGACGGGGAACTCCGCTCCACCCGACCCAGGGCTCGGACTCGGGCTCAGCCCCGGAAGACGGCGAACTCCGCTCCGCCCGACCCAGGGCTCGGACTCGGGCTCAGCCCCGGAGGACGGCGAACTCCGCTCCGCCCGACCTAGGGCTCGGACTCGGGCTCGGCCCCGGAAGACGGCGAACTCCGCTCCGCCCGACCCAGGGCTCGGACATGGGCTCCGCCCCAGAAGACGACGAACTCCGCTCCGCCCGACCCAGGGCTCGGACTTGGGCTCAGCCCCAGGAGACGACGGACTCCGCTTCGCCCGACCCCAGGGCTCGGACTCAGCCCTGGCCTCAGCCGACGGTCTCCGCCTCGCCCGACCCAGGGGCTCGAACTCGACCACGGCCACAGAAGACAGACTCGACCTAGACCTCGGAGGAGCCTCCACATCGCCCAACCTAGGGCGCGGACCGACCACGTCGACAGGAGGCGCCATCATTACCCTACCCCGAGCTGACTCAGGCTACGGGGAACAAGACCGGCGTCCCATCTGGCTCGTTCCGCCAGATAGGCAATGATGGCACCCCGCATGCTCTGTGACGACGGCGGCTCTCGGCCCCTTTACGGAAGCAAGAGGACGTCAGCAAGGACTCGACAGCCCCGACAGCTGTCCTTCCGCCAGGCTCCAGCGCTCCTCCGACGGCCACGACACCACACGAACCGGGTGCCAAAACCTCTCTGGCTGCCACGACGGCATGTATTTAGGGCGCTAGCTCTCCTCCGCTAGACACGTAGCACTCTGCTACGCCCCCCATTGTACACCTGGATCCTCTTCTTACGCCTATAAAAGGGAGGACCAGGGCCCTCTTATAGAAGGTTGGCCCGCGCGGAGAAGGACGGGACGGCGCTCGCGCAAGGCCGCTCGCTCCCACTCCCGCGTGGACGCTTGTATCCCCCTACTGCAAGCGCACCCGACTCAGGCGCGGGGCTAACATGAAGGCCGCGGGATCCGCTCTCTCACGCCTGCCTCCCTCCGGCTGCTTCCTTTCCCCCCTTCGCGTTCCGCCTCGCGTCGACCCATCTGGGCTGGGGCACGCGGCGACAATTCACTCGTCGGTCCAGGGACCCCCCGGGTTTCGAAACACCGACATATCATATCAGTATCCGATATCCGAAATGTACTATCCGAATTCGAATCCGAAATCCGAAAATTCTGCGGATATCCGAAAAAAACTTTCCAACCGAATAATTAGCCTCTTCGGACGGTCGGATGGTCGAATAATATCCGTACCGTTTACACCCCTATGCAGGGGAGAAGGATCTACATGGTGGTTGGAGCAATTAAAAATTTGACCACGCTGGTACTAGGAGGGTACGGCGGTAACAAGAGGGAGCTGCACGGATGGCGAGCGTAACTGAGGGTAGATCGGCATTCAGGTTAAGTACCATCAGTAGTGGTAGCCGCACAAGAAAGTCGCTGGAGAATTTGCGTCACCAGCCAAGCCATTGCCACCGGCGCCTCCTCAGTGAACGCAACAGCAAAAGATCTTCCTGGCAGGACAGGGGCGTAGTAGGAGTAGGACCATATCGCTCTCGCTTTCCGCGCCAGTAAACCTCGCCGAATTGTTGTATTGTATTGTATTGTATGTACCCTTTATCCCGCATTCCCGCCCCGCCCTCTTTCGGCCCCCCAACTAATTTGCGAGGTGGAGACGTGGAGTGCAGAGCAGCGCAGGATGGACTGGAGCGAGGAGCCTGTCAAGATCCTGTTCTGTGCGTTTTAGGACATGGTTTGAGCCGCGTTTGGGCTTCCAGAAAGTCGCTTATTGCCAATGATGCATGGAGGAGCCACACTGCTGCTCCGGCCTAACTCGGATCTATTTGACAGCCGGCCGGAGCAGTACCTTCTGCGACGAGCTGCGCAAGTGTTCGGCAATACCCAATAAAAAAAGTCCACAAGAGTGAGTCTCAACAAGAGATCCACTCCCTTTTGGAGAAGTCGCCGTCCAGTTACATGTGCCTCATTCCAGCACGCTAGCTACCTGAGCTGAGCTCCGTCTGAAACAGCGGCAAAAGATATATAAATAGTTTTATTCCGGGCGGCAAAAGCATTTCCTATTCGAAAGACAGGAAAAAAGCATGGACGGACAATTCCCGATCGGCCGTACCGTGTTCGGCAATGGTTCCAAGGTTCCTGCTCGTTTTTTTTTTCTTCCTCTAACGCGCCTGGTATTACGGTATCCGAGAAAAAAAAACCTGGGCTGTTTCGTTTCGCTAGGTTCCTACTTCCTAGTGTTTCTTTTGAGACATTTAGCCCTGGTTTAATGTTGCCAGCCGTTGATACCTTTTTCGTACGCCAAACACTCAACAAAAAACCGACGGCGGTGCTCTCTGCATAGACGCAGACGGTCCGCGGCCAGGGACCGGACGGTCCGCGACCTGGTACAGGGGCTGGTGTTCCCTGCCTGACGACCGGACTGTCCGCGCCCTGGGGCCGGACGGTCCGCGCGTGCGCAGGGGGCGGCGAAGGTCGCCGCCTCGCCGGCGACGCCTGGATCTCGCTCCTGGGAGGGACCCCGTCGGGGAGGAGAGATTCTAGGGGTTGTCTAGGCTCGGCAGGCCGACCTAGACTCCTCTAATCGACGTAGAGTTGAAGAGAAGCGAAGAATTTGAAGATTGGAACGCTAAACTAGGGCTAAACTAGAACTAGACTAGAACTACTCCTAATACATAAGGTAAAAACGAGTAATAGACTTGATTTAATCGATTGTTGGGGGTTCAATCGGCTGTAGCCCTTCATCTATATAAAGGGGAGGTCTGGATCCGTTTCCAACTGTTTCCCGAGTTAATCCCGCGGTTTTAGGTAACAAATCCCGCAAGAAACTAGGAACCCTAACTGACTCTGCGCGCGCACGGACCGTCCGCGCCGCCACCGCGGACTGTCCGGACCGCGGACCGTCCGGCCTCAGGGCCGGACCGTTCGCGAGGCTCTTTTTAGCCTTCAACATATGCCCCCCTGCCTTTTGGTGAAGGTTGACGAACCAAAAGCATATGAACTAAACCTGATGTAAGTCACCGACTTTTCAATATGAAGATCATTCAATAAAGCACCAATGCATCATAAAGGCCGTTTTAGATTGTATCTTTCTCGGCCATGACCATTTGATCAATGGACCAAAATGAATAGAATGGAGGTGTCCCCCAGCCTGGATAGACAAAGGGACTATACATGTGTCATGGATTCATCGTTGTGCCATTCCACATTTGAGTAGGACAATATGCCGACGATGGATAAACGGGTGGAAAGTACCCTGGTCTCATAGGATGAACAGGCGATGCTTGTCGCGTCGCCTTTTGGGCCGTTTTGTTTGACCGTTTCGATTTAGCAGGTGACCGGGGTTTCTTCGTTGACCGATCACGTGGAACAGTCTTTTTGCTATTATTTTTGGAGAGCAACTGATCAAAAGTAGGGTCGGCTTTGATCAGCCGACTATATGTGCTTTGCCCTTGCATCTTTTTCCTTGTCTCGTGTAAAGGCCGATGCCTTTGGTCATAGGTGGACTGTCCGGCTGAGTTAGCCGGACTGTTTGTCTGAGCACCGAACCGTCCGCACGTATGTGCGGGACCATCTGCGATGCTCGGGCCAGGCTGATGTGTTTGGCTCATTAATTGTGCCTGCCCCCGGCGTCTTCGGACTTTTTAGCCTTCTCGTCCAAAGCCTTTCGAGCAATCTCTTTTTGTGATATATCTGACATGCGAGGATCACCAATGACGATGCCCTTGCCTTTGCCTTTATTGGCCATTTCGGGCCGAACCAAGACATTTTTGTATGTGAGTTCTATTGTATTAACAGGAAAAGGTTGTGTGTCTACTTGCATCTCCTGAAAAGCCAATCGACCCTCATTTATGGCTGATTGTATCTGTCGACGAAAAACATTACAATCATTGGTGGCATGAGAAAAGGAATTATTCCACTTACAATAAGCATGCCTCTTTAATTCATCAGGAGGAGAAATAGTATGAGTTAATTTAATGTTGCCGTTTTTCAGTAACTTGTCAATTATTTTATCGTATTTGGCAACATTAAAAGTAAACTTAACTTCTTATTGTCGATTCTTTCTAATCGTCTGTAAAGCAGAACATGCTGAAGGTTTAGCCTGTCCTAGCCAAACCAGTTCGGCGGTGTATACATCCGTGGATTCATCGTCCGAATTATCGTATCCTACTAGATGCATCTTATGGCTAGCCGATTTTGATGTTTCCTTACTTCGGCTTTCATAGGTCATAGCCCGCTGGTGCAAGTGCACTAGCGAAAAGAATTGGGTGCCATCTAATTTTTCTTTTAAGTAGGGTCGCAACCCATTGAAAGCCAGCCCTGTTAGTTGTTTTTCTGCGACATGGATCTGAAAGCATCGGTTTCTAGTGTCCCGGAATCTCTGGATATAGTCATTAACCGATTCTTCAGGCCCCTGTCGGACTGAGGCTAAGTCAGCCAATTCTAATTCATGTTCTCCTGAGAAGAAGTGTTCATGAAATTTCTGCTCTAATTCTTTCCAAGAGTTAATAGAGTTTGGTGGCAAGGCTGCGTACCATGCGAATGCAGTATCAGTAAGGGACAACGAGAATAAACGAACGCAGTAGGCTTCCCCATTAGCCAATTCTCCCAAGTGTGCTATGAATTGGCTTATATGTTCGTGTGTGCTTTTCCCACCTTCACCAGAAAACTTAGAGAAGTATGGTATTCTAGTTCCCTGTGGGTATGACACGATGTCGAATCGGTGGCTATAAGGCTTCCAATACGATTGCCCTGTACCTGACACACTAACACCGAGTTTGTCCCTGAACATCCCGGCTACCTCGTCTCTGACCCTCTCCGCCATGTCTGGCGACCATCCATTGAGTTTGTGGGTGGAGATCTCAGGTTGCCTGACATCACTGAAAGTCGCCTAGAGGGGGGTGAATAGGGCGAAACTGAAATTTACAAAGTTAATCGCAACTACTGAAAGGGAAATGTGCCCTTGGGCCATTTCTAAGTATTTTGGTGATTGAGTGCCAACACATGTGCTTAATTGTGAATTTATGTACATGGATGAACAAGGTGCAAATCATGAAGTAAAGGTATGTTTCTAAGCCTTAGTACATTGGTTTTGTGTACTAATATATTTGTCTAAGTGTTAGAAACAGAAAGGAGAAGAAGAGAGAAGAGGAGAAAAGACTTGGCTGTGTGCTGCCAAGACCCAGCTCGGTCTGGAGCACCGGACTGTCCGGTGTGCACCGGACAGTGTCCGGTGCGCCAGGCCGACTCGGCGCGAACTGGCCGCTCTCGGGAAATTGGCCGACGGCGTACGGCTAAAATTCACCGGACTGTCCGGTGTGCACCGGACTGTCCGGTGAGCCAACGGTCGGCCGGGCCAACGGTCGGCCGCGCAATCCGCGCGGGACACGTGGCGGAGCCAACGGTCGGAAGACGGCACCGGACTGTCCGGTGTGCACCGGACATGTCCGGTGCGCCAACGGCTCCCAGATCTCCAACGGTCTGCAACGGTCGGCAGCGCCTGTTAAGGAAACAAATCGGGCACCGGACAGTGTCCGGTGTGCACCGGACTGTCCGGTGCCCCCGACGACAGAAGGCAAGGATGGCCTTCCGGATTTGCTCTCAACGGCTCCTAGCTGCCTTGGGGCTATAAAAGGAGCCCCTAGGCGCATGGAGGAGATACACAAGCAACCTTTGAGCATTCTTGATCATCCACACTAAGTCTCTGCGCATTCGTTTGTGTTTCTAAGTGATTCGAGCTCTGTTCTAAGTGAGAACTCTGAGATAGTCTTGTGAGCTCGATTCTTGGCCGTGTGTGTGCGCTTTTGCTGTGGATTTGTGTGTGTTGCTTCCCTCCCTTACTCTGTGTTTCATTTGTGATCATATACTTGTAAGGGCAAGAGACTCCAATTTGTGGAGATTCCTTGCAAACGGGATAGTGAAAGGAACAACAAAACACCGTGGTATTCAAGTGGGTCTTTGGACCGCTTGAGAGGGGTTGATTGCAACCCTCGTCCGTTGGGACGCCACAACGTGGAGTAGGCAAGCGTTGGTCTTGGCCGAACCACGGGATAAAACCACTGTGTCACCTCTGTGCTTGATTTTCTTGTGGTACTGTGTTTTGTTGAGACTTCACCTTTGCCACTTGGCAATAATCGTGCTAACACTTAACAAGTTTTTGTGGCTTAAGCTTGAAGTTTTTACAGGATCACCTATTCACCCCCCCTCTAGGTGCTCTCAATTGGTATCGGAGCCGTTCTCTTCACAAAGGGACTAACCGCCCGAAGAGATGGATCCTAAGGGGAAGGGTATTGTGATCAATGACAAAGAGAAGGAATCCTTCGTCAACGAGCCAAAGGACGATAAGCCTACCGACTCCGGCTCGGGCCAAAGACGGAAGGAAGGGAAGAAGAAGAAGACAAGGCGCATCAAGGAGATCGTCTACTACGACAGCGACGAGTCTACTTCTTCCCAAAAGGACGAGGACCACAACAACTACGAGAGAAGGAAACCGGTTAATTCGAACTTTTCTTTTGATTACTCTCGTATTCCGCAAAGTTCACATTCACATTTGCTCTCCATTCCACTCGGCAAGCCCCCACACTTTGATGGAGAGGACTACGGATTTTGGAGCCACAAAATGCGTAGTCACCTATTCTCTCTCCATCCGAGTATATGGGAGATTGTAGAGAGTGGAATGCACTTTGATAGTTCGGATAGTCCCATGTTCATTAATGAACAAATTCATAAGAATGCACAAGCTACTACTGTTCTTCTAGCTTCCTTGTGCAGGGATGAATACCATAAAGTGAGCGGCTTGGACAACGCCAAGCAAATCTGGGACACCCTCAAGATTTCTCATGAGGGGAACGACGTCACCTTGCTCACCAAGATGGAGTTGGTGGAGGGAGAGCTTGGACGGTTCGCGATGATAAGGGGCGAGGAGCCAACGCAAACGTACAACCGGCTCAAGACCCTTATCAACAAGATAAGAAGCTACGGGAGCACGCGATGGACGGACCACGACGTCGTCCGCCTAATGCTCAGGTCCTTTACCGTACTTGATCCTCATCTCGTGAACAATATTCGTGAGAATCCCAGGTACACGATGATGACGCCCGAGGAAGTGCTTGGAAAATTCGTAAGCGGGCGGATGATGATCAAGGAGGCAAGATATGTCGACGAAGCGTTGAACGGTCCGATCAACGAGCCGCAACCCCTTGCTCTCAAGGCAACACGAAGCAAGGAGGCGCTACCCAGCAAGGTGGCACAGATTGAGGCGGCCGGACTCAATGATGAAGAGATGGCTCTCATCATCAAGCGTTTCAAGACGGCGCTAAATGGTCGCAAGGGGCAGCCAAGCAAGACCAAGACCAAGGGGAAGCGCTCATGCTTCAAATGCGGTAAGCTTGGTCATTTTATCGCTAACTGTCCCGATAATGAAAGTGACCAGGAAAAGGGGAACAAAAGAGAGAAGAAGAAGCAATACAAGAAGGCAAAGGGCGAGGCGCATCTAGGAAAGGAGTGGGACTCGGATTGCTCCTCCTCCGACTCCGACAACGAAGGACTCGCCGCCACTGCCTTCAACAAATCGGCTCTCTTCCCCAACGAGCGTCTCACTTGCCTTATGGCAAGGGAGAAGAAGGTGAGTACTCAAGACTCCACTTATGCTTCTTCTAGTGATAGTGAGTCTAGTGATGATGATGACATCGATTATTCTTGCTTGTTCAAAGGCTTAGATAGATCTAAAATTAATAAGATTAATGAGTTGATTGATGCTTTAAATGACAAGAATAGATTACTAGAAAAACAAGAGGATCTTTTATATGAGGAGCATGATAAATTTGTTAGTGCACAAAATTCTCTTGCTCTAGAAATTAAAAGAAATGAAATGCTTTCTAGTGAACTATCTACCTGTCATGAAACCATGTCTACCTTACAAGGTGTTAACAATGATTTAAGTGCTAAATTAGAAGTAGCGTATAAATCTAATTCCTGTGTTGAACATGTTGAAATTTGTACTAGGTGTAAAGATTTTGATGTAAATGCTTGTAGTGAACACTTAGTGTCAATTTCAAAACTAAATGATGAAGTGGCTAGTCTTAATGCCCAACTTAAGACTAGCAAGAATGAAGTTGATAAAATAAAATTTGCAAGGGATGCCTACACGGTTGGTAGACACCCCTCAATTAAGGATGGGCTTGGCTTCAAGAGGGAAGCCAAGAACTTAACAAGCCATAAGGCTCCCGTCTTCGTCAAGGAGAAAGGGAAGGCCCCTATGGCAAGTAACGCTAAAAAGAACCATGCCTTTATGTATAATGATAGGAGACATGCTAGAAGTGCTTATAATGATTTTGATTCACATGTTTATGATTCTCATGCCATGATTGCCTCTAGTTCCTCTCATAAGCATGATAGAGATATGAGTAGGAGAAATGTTGCGCATATGCCTAGGAGAAATTTTGCTCATGTTCCTAGAAAAGTTGTAAACAAACCTTCTACCATTTATTATGCTTGCAATACTCCCTTTGCTATTTGTAGAAAGGGTAAGAAGGTAGTTGCTAGGAAATTAGGGGCTAGATGCAAGGGAGATAAATCTTGCATTTGGGTCCCTAAAGATATTTGTGCTAACCTTGCAGGACCCAACATGAGTTGGGTACCTAAGACCCAAGCCTAAATTTGTCTTGCAGGTTTATGCATCCGGGGGTTCAAGCTGGATTATCGACAGCGGATGCACAAACCATATGACGGGGGAGAAGAAGATGTTCACCTCCTACGTCAAAAATAAGGATTCCCAAGATTCAATTATATTCGGTGATGGGAATCAAGGCAAGGTAAAAGGGTTAGGTAAAATTGCAATTTCTAATGAGCACTCAATTTCAAATGTGTTTTTAGTTGAGTCTCTTGGTTACAATTTACTATCTGTTAGTCAACTATGCAACATGGGATACAATTGCCTTTTTACTAATGTAGATGTGTCTGTCTTTAGAAGATGTGATGGTTCACTAGCTTTTAAGGGTGTACTAGACGGCAAGCTTTACTTAGTTGATTTTGCAAAAGAAGAGGCCGGTCTAGATGCATGCTTAATGGCTAAGACTTGCATGGGCTGGCTGTGGCATCGCCGCTTAGCACATGTGGGGATGAAGAACCTCCACAAGCTTCTAAAGGGAGAACACGTGATAGGTCTAACAAATGTTTATTTCGAAAAAGATAGACCTTGTGCAGCTTGTCAGGCAGGTAAACAAGTGGGAGGAGCACATCACAGCAAGAATGTGATGACCACGTCAAGACCTCTGGAGCTGCTGCATATGGACCTCTTCGGACCCGTCGCCTATCTAAGCATAGGAGGAAGTAAGTATGGTTTAGTTATTGTTGATGACTTTTCCCGCTTCACTTGGGTGTTCTTTTTGCAGGATAAGTCTGAAACCCAAGGGACCCTCAAGCGCTTCCTCAGGAGAGCTCAAAATGAGTTTGAGCTCAAGGTGAAGAAGATAAGGAGCGACAACGGGTCCGAGTTCAAGAACCTTCAAGTGGAGGAATTTCTTGAGGAAGAAGGGATCAAGCACGAGTTCTCCGCTCCCTACACACCACAGCAAAATGGTGTGGTAGAGAGGAAGAACAGGACGCTAATCGATATGGCGAGGACGATGCTTGGAGAGTTCAAGACCCCCGAGTGCTTTTGGTCGGAAGCCGTGAACACGGCTTGCCACGCCATCAACAGGGTCTACCTTCATCGACTCCTCAAGAAGACTTCGTATGAGCTACTAACCGGTAACAAACCCAATGTATCTTACTTTCGTGTTTTTGGGAGCAAGTGCTACATTCTAGTGAAGAAGGGTAGAAATTCTAAGTTTGCTCCCAAAGCTGTAGAAGGGTTTTTATTAGGTTATGATTCAAATACAAAGGCGTATAGGGTCTTCAACAAATCATCGGGTTTGGTTGAAGTCTCTAGCGACGTTGTATTTGATGAGACTAATGGCTCTCCAAGAGAGCAAGTTGTTGATTGTGATGATGTAGATGAAGAAGATGTTCCAACGGCCGCTATACGAACCATGGCGATTGGAGACGTTCGGCCACAGGAACAAGATGAACGAGATCAACCTTCTTCCTCAACGACGGTGCAACCTCCAACTCAAGACGATGAACAGGTTCATCAAAAGGAGGCGTGTGATCAAGGGGGAGCACAAGATGATCATGTAATGGAGGAAGAAGCGCAACCGGCACCTCCAACCCAAGTTCGAGCGATGATTCAGAGGGATCATCCCGTCGACCAAATTCTGGGTGACATTAGCAAGGGAGTAACTACTCGATCTCGACTAGTTAATTTTTGTGAACATTACTCTTTTGTCTCCTCTATTGAGCCTTTCAGGGTAGAGGAGGCCTTGCTAGATCCGGATTGGGTGTTGGCCATGCAGGAGGAACTTAACAACTTCAAGCGCAATGAAGTTTGGACGCTGGTGCCTCGTCCCAAGCAAAATGTTGTGGGAACCAAGTGGGTGTTCCGCAACAAACAGGACGAGCACGGAGTGGTGACAAGGAACAAGGCTCGACTTGTGGCAAAAGGTTATGCCCAAGTCGCAGGTTTGGACTTTGAGGAGACTTTTGCTCCTGTGGCTAGGCTAGAGTCCATTCGTATCTTGCTAGCATATGCCGCTCACCATTCTTTCAGGTTGTACCAAATGGATGTCAAGAGCGCTTTCCTCAACGGGCCAATAAAGGAGGAGGTGTACGTGGAGCAACCCCCTGGCTTCGAGGATGAGCGGTACCCCGACCACGTGTGTAAGCTCTCTAAGGCGCTCTATGGACTTAAACAAGCCCCAAGAGCATGGTATGAATGCCTTAGAGATTTCTTACTTGCTAATGCTTTCAAGGTTGGGAAAGCCGATCCAACTCTTTTTACAAAGACATGTGATGGTGATTTGTTTGTATGCCAAATTTATGTCGATGACATAATATTTGGTTCTACTAATCAAAAGTCTTGTGAAGAGTTTAGCAGGGTGATGACGCAGAAATTCGAGATGTCGATGATGGGCGAGTTGAACTACTTCCTTGGGTTCCAAGTGAAGCAACTCAGGGACGGCACCTTCATCTCCCAAACGAAGTATACGCAAGATCTGCTAAAGAGGTTTGGGATGAAAGACGCCAAGCCCGCAAAGACTCCGATGGGAACCGACGGACACACCGACCTCAACAAAGGAGGTAAGTCCGTTGATCAAAAAGCATACCGGTCAATGATAGGGTCTTTACTTTATTTATGTGCTAGTAGACCGGATATTATGCTTAGCGTATGCATGTGTGCTAGATTTCAATCCGATCCTAAGGAGTGTCACTTGGTGGCGGTGAAGCGAATTCTTAGATATTTAGTCGCTACGCCTTGCTTCGGGATCTGGTATCCAAAGGGGTCTAACTTTGACTTGATTGGGTACTTAGATTCCGACTATGCTGGATGTAAGGTCGATAGGAAGAGTACATCAGGGACGTGCCAATTCTTAGGAAGGTCCCTGGTGTCATGGAACTCTAAGAAACAAACCTCCGTTGCCCTATCCACCGCTGAGGCCGAGTATGTTGCCGCAGGTCAGTGTTGCGCGCAACTACTTTGGATGAGGCAAACCCTCAGGGACTTTGGCTACAATCTGAGCAAAGTCCCACTCCTATGTGATAATGAGAGTGCTATCCGAATAGCGGAAAATCCTGTTGAGCACAGCCGCACAAAGCACATTGACATCCGGCATCACTTTTTGAGAGACCACCAGCAAAAGGGAGATATCGAAGTGTTTTATGTTAGCACCGAGAACCAGCTAGCCGATATCTTTACCAAGCCTTTAGATGAGAAGACCTTTTGCAGGCTGCGTAGTGAGCTAAATGTCTTAGATTCGCGGAACTTGGATTGAATTGTAGCATACATGTATTTATGCCTTTGATCATGTTCTTTCTGCATTTTGTTGCTTATTATGGTGCTCAAGTTGTACAAACACTCCCTGGACCTCACAAGTCCGCTGCAAAGTGATGCACATGTTTAGGGGGAGATGTGTTACAACTTGATCCCTTGAGACTAACCATATGCTTGAGTTTGTTTGATTTAGTCTCAAAGGAGAATTGAAAGGGAAAAGGTGGACTTGGATGATGCAAGACTTCCACTGCACTCCGATGAGAGGGTAATTAATTCCAAGTCCATCTCATGAACTCTTATTGCCATTTGCTCTTAATTGAAGATTTTGGTGAGGCAATGGGGTTAAAGGGCCACAATTGATCCCGTTTTGGTGCTTGATGCCAAAGGGGGAGAAAATAAAGGCCAAAGCAATAAATGGATCAGCTACCACTTGAGAGATTTTGAAAATAGTAGAATAGAGTTTTTGGTTTGTCAAAATTCTTATGTTGTCTCTCTTGTCAAAAGTTGGCTTCTTGTGGGGAGAAGTATTGTTTATGGGAAAAAGGGGGAGTTTTTTGAAATCTTTGATCAATCTCTTTTGGAATGACTCTCTTTATGCTTCAACATGTGTGTTTAACTTAGAGATAGAGATTTGAGTTTGATTTGCAAAAACAAACCAAGTGGTGGCAAAAGATGATCCATATATGCCAAAATTGATTCAAAATAAATTTAAGTTTTATTTGAAGTGAGTTTGCACTTGTTCTAGTTGCTTTATGTTGTGTTGGCATAAATCACCAAAAAGGGGGAGATTGAAAGGGAAATGTGCCCTTGGGCCATTTCTAAGTATTTTGGTGATTGAGTGCCAACACATGTGCTTAATTGTGAATTTATGTACATGGATGAACAAGGTGCAAATCATGAAGTAAAGGTATGTTTCTAAGCCTTAGTACATTGGTTTTGTGTACTAATATATTTGTCTAAGTGTTAGAAACAGAAAGGAGAAGAAGAGAGAAGAGGAGAAAAGACTTGGCTGTGTGCTGCCAAGACCCAGCTCGGTCTGGAGCACCGGACTGTCCGGTGTGCACCGGACAGTGTCCGGTGCGCCAGGCCGACTCGGCGCGAACTGGCCGCTCTCGGGAAATTGGCCGACGGCGTACGGCTAAAATTCACCGGACTGTCCGGTGTGCACCGGACTGTCCGGTGAGCCAACGGTCGGCCGGGCCAACGGTCGGCCGCGCAATCCGCGCGGGACACGTGGCGGAGCCAACGGTCGGAAGACGGCACCGGACTGTCCGGTGTGCACCGGACATGTCCGGTGCGCCAACGGCTCCCAGATCTCCAACGGTCTGCAACGGTGAGCAGCGCCTGTTAAGGAAACAAATCGGGCACCGGACAGTGTCCGGTGTGCACCGGACTGTCCGGTGCCCCCGACGACAGAAGGCAAGGATGGCCTTCCGGATTTGCTCTCAACGGCTCCTAGCTGCCTTGGGGCTATAAAAGGAGCCCCTAGGCGCATGGAGGAGATACACAAGCAACCTTTGAGCATTCTTGATCATCCACACTAAGTCTCTGCGCATTCGTTTGTGTTTCTAAGTGATTCGAGCTCTGTTCTAAGTGAGAACTCTGAGATAGTCTTGTGAGCTCGATTCTTGGCCGTGTGTGTGCGCTTTTGCTGTGGATTTGTGTGTGTTGCTTCCCTCCCTTACTCTGTGTTTCATTTGTGATCATATACTTGTAAGGGCAAGAGACTCCAATTTGTGGAGATTCCTTGCAAACGGGATAGTGAAAGGAACAACAAAACACCGTGGTATTCAAGTGGGTCTTTGGACCGCTTGAGAGGGGTTGATTGCAACCCTCGTCCGTTGGGACGCCACAACGTGGAGTAGGCAAGCGTTGGTCTTGGCCGAACCACGGGATAAAACCACTGTGTCACCTCTGTGCTTGATTTTCTTGTGGTACTGTGTTTTGTTGAGACTTCACCTTTGCCACTTGGCAATAATCGTGCTAACACTTAACAAGTTTTTGTGGCTTAAGCTTGAAGTTTTTACAGGATCACCTATTCACCCCCCCTCTAGGTGCTCTCAACTACAAGCCGGGTTAGCGTTAGAAATAAAATCGAGTCCGAGAGAGAGGGTGAAAAACAAATCGCAAACAAATAGGGAATGAGACACAAGGATTTGTTTTACCGAGGTTCGGTTCTTGCAAACCTACTCCCCGTTGAGGTGGTCACAAAGACCGGGTCTCTTTCAACCCTTTCCCTCTCTCAAACGGTCACTTAGACCGAGTGAGCTTCTCTTCTCTATCACACGGGACACAAAGTCCCCACAAGGACCACCACACAATTGGTGTCTCTTGCCTCGGTTACAATTGAGTTTGATCAAAAGAAGAATGAGAAAGAAAAGAAGAAATCCAAGTGCAAGAGCTCAACTGAACACAACAAATCACTCTCTCTAATCACTAAAGCTTTGTGTGGAGTTAGGAGAGGATTTGATCTCTTTGGTGTGTCTTGTAATGAATGCTATAGCTCTTGTAAGGTGTAGAAGTGTAGAAACTTGGATGACTTGAATGTGGGGTGGTTGGGGGTATTTATAACCTCAACCACCAAACTAGCCGTTTGGTGAAGGCTTCTGTCGCATGGCGCACCGGACAGTCCGGTGCGCCACCGGACACTGTCCGGTGCGCCAGCCACGTCACCTGGCCGTTGGGTTCCGACCGTTGGAGCTCTATCTTGTGGGTCCGCCTGGCTGTCCGGTGGCGCACCGGACAAGCCCTGTAGGCTGTCCTGTGTGCCACCCGCGTGTTCTCTGCTCCTCTGCGCGCGCTGGCGCGCATTTAATGCGTTGCAGTCGACCATTGCGCGCGAAGTAGCCGTTGCTCCGCTGGCTCACCGGACAGTCCGATGTTACACCGGACAGTCCGGTGAATTTTAGCGGAGCGGATTCCCGAAGCTGGCGAGTTCAGAGTCGCTCTCCCCTGGGGCACCGGACACTGTCCGGTGGTGCACCGGACAGTCCGGTGAATTATAGCGAAGCGCCTCTGAGATTTCCCGAAGGTAAAGAGTTCAGCTTGGAGTCCCCTGGTGCACCGGACACTGTCCGGTGGTGCACCGGACACTGTCCAGTGGCACACCGGACAGTCCGGTGCGCCAGACCAGGGCAGCCTTCGGTTGTCGCTTGCTCTTTTTGTTTTAACCCATTCTTGGTCTTTTTATTGACTTTTTGTGAACCTTTGGCACCTGTAGAACTTATAGACTAGAGCAAACTAGTTAGTCCAATTATTTGTGTTGGGCAATTCAACCACCAAAATCAATTAGGAAATAGGTGTAAGCCTAATTCCCTTTCAATCTCCCCCTTTTTGGTGATTGATGCCAACACAAACCAAAGCAAGTATGGAAGTGCATAATTGAACTAGTTTGCATATTTGTAAGTGCAAAGGTTACTTAGAATTGAGCCAATAGAAATTCATAAGATATGCATGGATTGTTTCTTTATAATTTTATCATTTTGGACCACGCTTGCACCACATGTTTTGTTTTTGCAAATTCTTTTTGTAAAATCTTTTCAAAGACATTTCGCAATTAGTCAAAGGTAAATGAATAAGATTTTTGAGAAGCATTTATAAGATTTGAAAATTTCTCCCCTGTTTCAAATGCTTTTCCTTTGACTAAACAAAACTCCCCCTCAATAAAAACTTCCTCTTAGTGTTCAAGAGGGTTTTAAGACATCAATTTTGAAAATACTACTTTCTCCCCCTTTTGAACACAATGAGATACCAATTTGAAAATCATAAGTTTTAAAATTTGGTGGTGGTGCGGTCCTTTTGCTTTGGGCTTAATACTCTCTCCCCCTTTGGCATGAATCGCCAAAAACGGATGTTTGAGTGAAATATAAGCCCTTCATGAATTACTTTCTCCCCCTTTGGCAAACAAATAATATGAGTGAAGATTATACCAAAAGACGGAGAGATGCTCGGAGCGACGGCGAAGGACGAGTGATGGAGTGGAGTGGAAGCCTTTGTCTTCGCCGAAGACTCTTTTTCCCTTTCAATCTATGACTTAGCATGAAATAGACTTGAAATAACACATTAGTCATAGCACATGAAAGAGATGATCAAAGGTATATATATGAGCTATGCATGCAAGATATCAAAAGAAATTCCTAAAATCAAGAATATTTAGCTCATGCCTAAGTTTGTTAAAAGTTTGTTCTTCTAATGGCTTGGTAAAGATATCGGCTAATTGATCTTTAGTATTAATGTATGCAATCTCGATATCCCCCTTTTGTTGGTGACCCCTTAAGAAATGATACCGAATGGCTATGTGTTTAGTGCGGCTATGCTCAACGGGATTATCCGCCATGCGGATTGCACTCTCATTATCACATAGAAGTGGAACTTTGGTTAATTTGTAACCATAGTCCCTAAGGGTTTGCCTCATCCAAAGTAGTTGCGCGCAACAATGGCCTGCGGCAATGTACTCGGCTTCGGCGGTAGAAAGAGCTACGGAATTTTGCTTCTTTGAAGCCCAAGACACCAAGGATCTTCCCAAGAACTGGCAAGTCCCTGATGTGCTCTTTCTATTAATTTTACACCCTGCCCAATCGGCATCGGAATAACCAATTAAATCAAATGTGGATCCCCGAGGGTACCAAAGCCCAAACTTAGGAGTATAAGCCAAATATCTCAAGATTCGTTTTACGGCCGTAAGGTGAGCTTCCTTAGGGTCGGCTTGGAATCTTGCACACATGCATACGGAAAGCATAATGTCCAGTCGAGATGCACATAAATAGAGTAAAGAACCTATCATCGACCGGTATACCTTTTGATCTATGGATTTACCTTCCGTGTCGAGGTCGAGATGCCCATTGGTTCCCATGGGTGTCTTGATGGGCTTAGCATCCTTCATCCCAAACTTGTTTAGAATGTCTTGAGTATACTTCGTTTGACTAATGAAGGTGCCCTCTTGGAGTTGCTTCACTTGAAATCCTAAGAAATACTTCAATTCCCCCATCATTGACATCTCGAATTTCTGTGTCATGATCCTACTAAATTCTTCACATGTAGATTCATTAGTAGACCCAAATATAATATCATCAACATAAATTTGGCATACAAACAAATCATTGTCAAGAGTTTTAGTGAATAGAGTAGGATCGGCCTTTCCGACTTTGAAGCCATTAGCAATAAGGAAATCTCTTAGGCATTCATACCATGCTCTTGGGGCTTGCTTGAGCCCATAAAGCGCCTTAGAGAGCCTATAGACATGGTTAGGGTACTCACTGTCTTCAAAGCCGGGAGGTTGCTCAACATAGACCTCTTCTTTGATTGGTCCATTGAGGAAGGCACTCTTCACGTCCATTTGGTAAAGCTTGAAGCCATGGTAAGTAGCATAGGCTAATAATATACGAATTGACTCAAGCCTAGCTACGGGTGCATAGGTTTTACCAAAATCCAAACCTTCGACTTGGGAGTATCCCTTGGCCACAAGTCAAGCTTTGTTCCTTGTCACCACACCATGCTCATCTTGCTTGTTGCGGAAGACCCATTTGGTTCCTACAACATTTTGATTAGGACGTGGAACTAAATGCCATACCTCGTTTCTAGTGAAGTTGTTGAGCTCCTCTTGCATTGCCACCACCCAATCCGAATCTTGAAGTGCTTCCTCTACCCTGTATGGCTCAATAGAGGAAACAAAAGAGTAATGCTCACAAAAATGTGCAACAAGAGATCTAGTGGTTACCCCCTTATGAATGTCGCTGAGGATGGTGTCGACGGGGTGATCTCGTTGGATTTCTTGGTGGACTCTTGGGTGTGGCGGTCTTGGTTCTTCATCCTCCTTGTCTTGATCATTTGCATCTCCCCCTTGACCATTGACGTCACCTTGAGGTGGCTCATCATTTTGATTTTCTCCTTCATCAACTTGAGCCTCGTCCTCATTTTGAGTTGGTGGAGATGCTTGCGTGGAGGAGGATGGTTGATCTTGTGCATGTGGTGGCTCTTCGGATTCCTTAGGACGCACATCCCCAATGGACATGTTCCTTAGCGCGATGCACGGAGCCTCTTCATCACCTATCTCATCAAGATCAACTTGCTCTACTTGAGAGCCGTTAGTCTCATCAAACACAACGTCACAAGAAAATTCAACTTGTCCAGAGGACTTGTTAAAGACTCTATATGCCCTTGTGTTTAAATCATATCCTAGTAAAAAGCCTTCTACAGTCTTAGGAGCAAATTTAGATTTTCTACCTCTTTTAACAAGAATAAAGCATTTGCTACCAAAGACTCTAAAATATGAAATATTGGGCTTTTTACCAGTTAGGAGTTCGTATGATGTCTTCTTGAGGATTCGGTGTAGATATAACCGGTTGATGGCGTAGCAAGCGGTGTTGACCGCCTTGGCCCAAAACCGATCCGAAGTCTTGTACTCATCAAGCATGGTTCTTGCCATATCCAATAGAGTTCTATTCTTCCTCTCCACTACACCATTTTGTTGTGGGGTGTAGGGAGAAGAGAACTCATGCTTGATGCCCTCATCCTCAAGGAAGCCTTCAATTTGAGAGTTCTTGAACTTCATCCCGTTGTCGCTTCTAATTTTCTTGATCCTTAAGCCGAACTCATTTTGAGCCCGTCTCAAGAATCCCTTTAAGGTCTCTTGGGTTTGAGATTTTTCCTACAAAAAGAATACCCAAGTGAAGCGAGAATAATCATCCACAATAACTAGACAGTACTTACTCCCGCCGATGCTTATGTAAGCGATCGGGCCGAATAAATCCATGTGTAGGAGCTCCAGTGGCCTGTCAGTCGTCATGATATTCTTATGCGGATGATGAACACCAACTTGCTTTCCTGCCTGACATGCGCTACAAATCCTGTCTTTCTCAAAATGAACATTTGTTAATCCTAAAATGTGCTCTCCCTTTAGAAGCTTATGAAGATTCTTCATCCCAACATGGGCTACTTGGCGGTGCCAGAGCCAACCCATGTTAGTCTTAGCAATTAAGCAAGTGTCGAGTTCAGCTCTATCAAAATCTATCAAGTATAGCCGACCCTCTAACACTCCCTTAAATGCTATTGAATCATCACTTCTTCTAAAGACAGTGACACCTACATCAGTAAAAAGACAGTTGTAGCCCATTTGACATAATTGAGATACGGAAAGCAAATTGTAATCTAAAGAGTCTACAAGGAAAACATTGGAAATGGAGTGGTCAGGTGATATAGCAATTTTACCCAATCCTTTGACCAAACCTTGGTTTTCATCCCCGAATGTGATCGCTCTTTGGGGGATCTTGGTTTTTCTTGTAGGAGGAGAACATCTTCTTCTCCCCAGTCATATGGTTTGTGCACCCGCTATCAATGATCCAACTTGAGCCCCCGGATGCATAAACCTACAAAACAAGTTTAGTTCTTGATTTAAGGTACCCAAATGGTTTTGGGTCCTTTGACATTAGATACAAGAACTTTGGGTACCCAAACACAAGGCTTTGACCCCTAGTGCTTGCCCCCAACATATTTGGCAACTACCTTGCCGGATTTGTTAGTTAAAACATAAGATGCATCAAGAGTTTTAAATGAAATGTTATGATCATGTGATGCAATAGGAGTTTTTTTCTAGGCAATTTAGCACGGGTTGATTGCCTAGAGCTAGATGTCTCACCCTTATACATAAAAGCATGATTAGGGCCAGAGTGAGACTTCCTAGAATGAATTCTTCTAATTTTATGCTCGGGATAACCGGCAGGGTACAAAATGTAACCATCGTTATCCTAAGGCATGAGAGCCTTGCCCTTAACAAAGTTAGACAATTTCTTAGGAGGGGCATTAAGTTTGACATTGTCTCCCTTTTGGAAGCCAATGCCATCCTTGATGCCAGGACGTCTCCCACTATAAAGCATACTACGAGCAAATTTAAAATTTTCATTTTCAAGCTCGTGCTCGGCAATTTTAGCATCTAATTTTGCTATATGATCATTTTGTTGTTTAATTAAGACCATATGATCATGAATAGCATCAATATCAACATCTATACATCTAGTGCAAATAGAAACATGCTCAATGGTAGATGTAGAGGGTTTGCAAGAATTAAGTTCAACAATTTTAGCACGCAAAATATCATTGTTATCTCTAAGATCGGAAATTGTAACATTGCAAACATCTAAATCCTTAGCCTTAGCAATCAATTTTTCATTTTCAGTTCTAAGGCTATCAAGAGAAACATTCAATTCATCAATCTTAGCAAGTAAATCAACATTATCATCTCTAAGATTGGGAATTGAAGTATCGCAAACATTAGAATCAACCTTAGCAATTAATTTAGTATTTTCATTTCTAAGGTTGACAATAGTATCATGGCATGTGCTTAGCTCACTAGATAATTTTTCACATTTTTCTACTTCTAGAGCATAAGCATTCTTAACCTTAACATGCTTCTTATTTTCCTTAATTAGGAAGTCCTCTTGAGAGTCCAAGAGATCATCCTTCTCATGAATAGCACTAATTAATTCATTTAGTTTTTCTTTTTGTTGCATGTTTAGGTTGGCAAAAAGGGTACGCAAATTATCCTCTTCATCACTAACATTATCCTCATCACTAGAGATTTCATATTTAGTGGAGGAATTTGATTTTACCTTCTTCCTTTTGCCGTACTTTGCCATGAGGCACTTGTGATCGACGTTGGGGAAGAGGAGGCCCTTGGTGATGGCGATGTTGGCGGCGTCCTCGTCGAAGGAGGAGTCGGTGGAGCTCTCGTCGGAGTCCCACTCACGGCACACATGAGCATCGCCGCCTCTTTTCTTGTGGTACCTCTTCTTTTCTCTCCTCTTGCCCTTCTTATCGTCGCCCTGTCACTATCACTGGATAATGGACATTTAGCAATAAAATGACCGGGCTTACCACATTTGTAGCACACTTTCTTGGAGTGGGGCTTGTAATCCTTCCCCCTCCTTTGCTTGAGGATTTGGCGGAAGCTCTTGATGATGAGCGTCATTTCCTCGTTGTTGAGCTTAGATGCATCGATGGGTTGTCTACTTGATGTAGACTCCTCCCTTTTCTCCTCCGTTGCCTTGAATGCGACCGGTTGTGCTTCGGTCGTGGAAGGGCCATCTAGCTCGATGATTTTCTTTGAGCCTTTGATCATCAACTCAAAGCTCACAAAATTTCCTATCACTTCCTCGGGAGTCATTAGTGTATATCTAGGATTTCCTCGAATTAATTGAACTTGCGTAGGATTAAGAAATACGAGGGATCTTAGAATAACCTTGACCATCTCATGGTCATCCCATTTTGTGCTCCCGAGGTTGCGTACTTGGTTCACCAAGGTCTTCAAGCGGTTGTACATGGCTTGAGGGTCCTCGCCTTGGTTGAGTCGGAACCGACCGAGCTCCCCCTCGATCGTCTCCCGCTTGGTGATTTTGGTCACCTCGTCTCCTTCGTGCGCAGTCTTGAGTACGTCCCAAATTTCCTTCGCACTCTTTAACCCTTGCACCTTATTATACTCCTCTCGACTTAGAGAAGCGAGGAGTATAGTGGTGGCTTGGGAGTTAAAGTGGTGGATTTGTGCTACTTCGTCGGAGTCGGAGTCTTCATCCCCTACGGATGGTACCTGTACACCAAACTCAACAACATCTCATATACTTTTGTGGAGTGAGGTTAGGTGATATCACATCATATCACTCCACCTAGCATAATCTTCACCATCAAACGTTGGTGGTTTGCCTAATGGGACGGAAAGTAAAGGCGTATGTTTAGGAATGCGAGGATAGCGTAGGGGGATCTTACTAAACTTCTTGCGCTCATGGCGCTTAGAAGTTACGGACGGCGTGTCGGAGCCGGAGGTGGATGGCGACGAGGTGTCGGTCTCGTAGTAGACCACCTTCCTCATCTTCTTCTTGTCACCGCTCCGACGCGACTTGTGTGAAGGGGATTCCTTTTCCTTCCCCTTTCCTTTGTTGTAGGACTCTCTCGATGGAGCCTCCCCATGGCTTGTAATGGGCTTCTCGCCAGTCCCCATCTCTTTCTTGGCGTGATCTCCCGACATCACTTCAAGCGGTTAGGCTCTAATGAAGCACCGGGCTCTGATACCAATTGAAAGTCGCCTAGAGGGGGGGTGAATAGGGCGAAACTGAAATTTAAAAAGTTAATCACAACTACAAGCCGGGTTAGCGTTAGAAATAAAATCGAGTCCGAGAGAGAGGGTGAAAAACAAATCACAAGCAAATAGGGAATGAGACACAAGGATTTGTTTTACCGAGGTTCGGTTCTTGCAAACCTACTCCCCGTTGAGGTGGTCACAAAGACCGGGTCTCTTTCAACCCTTTCCCTCTCTCAAACGGTCACTTAGACCGAGTGAGCTTCTCTTCTCAACCACACGGGACACAAAGTCCCCACAAGGACCACCACACAATTGGTGTCTCTTGCCTCGGTTACAATTGAGTTTGATCACAAGAAGAATGAGAAAGAAAAGAAGCAATCCAAGTGCAAGAGCTCAAATGAACACAACAAATCACTCTCTCTAATCACTAAAGCTTTGTGTGGAGTTGGGAGAGGATTTGATCTCTTCGGTGTCTTGTAATGAATGCTATAGCTCTTGTAAGGTGTAGAAGTGTAGAAACTTGGATGACTTGAATGTGGGGTGGTTGGGGGTATTTATAACCCCAACCACCAAACTAGCCGTTTGGTGAAGGCTTCTGTCGCATGGCAGACCGGACAGTCCGGTGCGCCACCGGACACTGTCCGGTGCGCCAGCCACGTCACCTGGTCGTTGGGTTCCGACTGTTGGAGCTCTGTCTTGTGGGCCCGCCTGGCTGTCCGGTGGCGCACCGGACAAGCCCTGTAGGCTGTCCGGTGTGCCACCCTCGCGTGCTCTGCTCCTATGCGCGCGCTGGCGCGCATTTAATGTGTTGCAGTCGATCGTTGCGCGCGAAGTAGCCGTTGCTCCGCTGGCTCACCGGACAGTCCGGTGTTACACCGGACAGTCCGGTGAATTTTAGCGGAGCGGATTCCCGAAGCTGGCAAGTTTAGAGTCGCTCTCCTCTGGGGCACCGGACACTGTCCGGTGGTGCACCGGACAGTCCGGTGAATTATAGCGAAGCGCCTCTGAGATTTCCCGAAGGTGAAGAGTTCAGCTTGGAGTCCCCTGGTGCACTGGACACTGTCCGGTGGCACACCGGACAGTCCGGTGCGTCAGACCAGGGCAGCCTTCGGTTGTCCCTTGCTCTTTTTGTTTGAACCCATTCTTGGTCTTTTTATTGACTTTTTGTGAACCTTTGGCACCTGTAGAACTTATAGACTAGAGCAAACTAGTTAGTCCAATTATTTGTGTTGGGCAATTCAACCACCAAAATCAATTAGGAAATAGGTGTAAGCCTAATTCCCTTTCAATCACTTTGTCGGCTTTCCTCCCAGGGATGTTTGAGGTGTGTGTTAGGTGTCCTATTAATGTCACCAGCTCCTGCCCTATACCCCTCAGGCTCTCTTGTGGCCGAATAGTATTCAGCCCTATGTCTATGAGGTGGTATGGCATGATTATAATGTGTTGCTGGTGGGGCACCATAATGTTGCTGCGATGAATGTGGGAACTGTGCGTATTGCGCAGCTCTCGGCTCTGCGTATGCATATCCGGACGGTCCGGCGTAAGAGGCCGAATGGTCCGCGACCTGGCCAAATGGTCCGAAGGTATATTCGGATTGTCTAGCCGTATATGGTGCTACGTGGGTAGTCTCGTATCCAGACCGTCTGTCGTAAAGAACTGGACGGTCCACGATCGGGCCGAATGGTCTAGGGCTGTACCCGGACAGATCGGTCATATATGGCACGACTTGGGTAGTCTGCGCGTGGACTCGTGTAGAGTCGGATGGTCCAGTGTAATACGTTGGCCGGTTCATGCCATATCCGGACGGTCCGACGTAAGATGGCGGACGGTCCGCAACATATCCGGACGGTCCGGCGTGATGCACCGGACGGTCCGTGATGGGGCCGAAGTGTTCAGGGTTGTACCCTGATGGTCCGGTCATGTACGGTGCAACCTGAGTGTTTTGTGTGCGGGCCTGCATCTGGTCGGACGGTCCGGCGAAATACGCCGGACGGTCCGCAGTATAACCGGACTGTCTGAGATAATGCTCGGATGGTCCAGTCTCGTCCAGTACCTGTCGTGTGCCTAGTGGTCGCGGCTGTGATGGTGACACGAAAGCATGCATCGGCATACCATATGATGGTTGGGTCAAGGGTGACCCGTTTATAGCCGATGTGTTTGACGTGGGTGGCACTGTATTAGACTCTCGCGATGGAAAGTTAGGAGCAGCTGATTTCTCGTATGCACGTAAATGCATTTTAATAGATTCATCTACATATTGCTTTAACCGATCTCCTCGTTGATCCATGAAAGTCGTAAGAGGTAGATCTGGAGTACTTACAGCGGGACCCTGAAGTGGAGGTAGGAGAGATTCCATATCGATCTCCCCTTGATGGACGATCTTCTGGTGGCGATCTACCGTGAAGTGTGACAAGTACTTGTCCGCCGCATCTTTGCGCCGTTCGGAGAGTTTATGCAGCAGTTCCGCCTCTTCCTTGTCGCGTTGTTCGTTCCATTACCGCATCACCTCCTTCTCATCGCGCATTACGAGGTCTTCAAAGGGCCTTTGGTCATCAGCCGGGAGCGCCTCCATGGCCGGCTTGATGATGTTGGTAGTGGAGATCTTGGTGTGATCCTTAGAACCGGCCATTTATGGGCCGATTTTTAGCAGATCTAGACACCTATTCCCCAGCGGAGTCGCCAAAAAGTATGTTGACACCTTTTTCGGGGCCCAAACACTCAACAAGAACCGGCGGCGGTGCTCTCTGCACAGGCGCGGACGGTCCGCGGCCAGGGGCCGGACGGTCCGCGACCTGGTACAGGGGCTGGCGTTCCCTGCCTGACGACCGGATTGTCCGCGCCCTGGGGCCGGACGGTCCGCGCATGTGCAGGGGGCGGCGAACGTCGCCGGCGACGCCTAGATCTCGCTCCCGGGAGGGACCCCGTCGGGGAGGAGAGATCCTAGGGGTTGTCTAGGCTCGGCAGACCGACCTAGACTCCTCTAATCGACGTAGAGTCGAAGAGAAGCGAAGAATTTGGGGATTGGAACGCTAAACTAGGGCTAAACTAGAACTAGACTAGAACTACTCCTAATACATAAGGTAAAAACGAGTAATAGACTTGATTTGATCGATTGTTGGGGGTTCAATCGGCCGTAACCCTTCATCTATATAAAGGGGAGGTTTGGATCCGTTTCCATCTGTTTCCCGAGTTAATCCCGCGGTTTTAGGTAACAAATCCCGCGAGAAACTAGGAACTCTAACTGACTCTGCGCGCGCGGACCGTCCGTGCCGCCACCGTGGACTGTCCGGACCGCGGACCATCCGGCCTCAGGGCCGGATCCGCGAGGCTCTTTAGCCTTCAACACCAGCGATCTCTCGTCTCGTCGGAGCCCTTGAGGACCTCACACGGCTGAGCTGGGTCCTGCACGGCGGCGCCCACCCACATACACCGAACCCGCGAACCGGATCCCCCACCTGCAATAACATAGTGTTAAAGCGGAGTGAAAACGAGACACAGAAAATGTAGAGAGAAAGTGACAGTTGTCCCCTTTATTGCAGATAGGATCTCTTATATACAATGGATGCAGTGTCTCCCAAGGGGTGTGTCCTTTGGGAGAAAACTGTCAGATAGGGGTTGATCACTTTGTACACAATATTTTGTAACACTCCCCCTTGATCAATCCAAGTCCATTTGATCATCTGCAATTTGTCTTTCATTATACCATCTCCTCAAAAACCCTGTGGGAAAAATAAGGAGTACACAATGTCTTTTGGATTATGAGTAAAACTCATATTGAACTCCAAAAGAAAAATATGCTTGTTAATGTTGCTCCTGATATAACCTGTTTCCATCTGAACAACACAAGCTTAATTATCTTTATAGATAATTGTCGGTGGTTCAATTGAACCATGGTACGACATTGTTCTCCAATGGACCTCTAGCCCAAAGAACAATAATATGTCTATAGCCATCATCTCAAAAACCCCCGTGGGGAAAATAAATGATGAGACATATAACTCAGACTAATATTTCTCCAAGATAATCGTGTCAGAAAATCTGGGAAATCAACATATGAGTCAAGTCTCCTTAAAAACCCAATGGGAAAAATAAGGAGAATAATCACGATCTATTGTTGATCATTTAAACTCTTATGAGATAAACTCATAACCTAGTTCAAATACAACAATAGCTATGTCATAATGTATCATCCTTGAAAACCTCTACGGGAAAAACAGATGATACGACATAGGCCTTGTGTTGATGTTGCCTCATTAAAAACTTTGGATGAGAAACCCAAGCAGGGAAAAACTCATGCGAAGAAAAGAGTACAACATGATGTATAAACAAGTTTTTTCGATCAAGAGGGAAACTCCCCCTGATCTTTACAAAACACTAAGTCATCCCATACCTGCTCTCAAACACATCTAAAATGTGGAGTAAGTAGAGACTTAGTTCGTAACTTGTTTTTCATCTAAACAACACAAAGTAATATTATCTCCATAGATAATAAGGTCACTGATATAAAATCATGACCACCACATACCCTCAGTATGTAGTATATCATTCTGTACAATCCCACGAAGTGTACTATAGAATGATTAGTGTAAGTGACCATTAATCTCTGTTGATTAACATTTATCAAACAGTAGGTCCAACTTACTAGAAGTATGTCATTGATCTTGTACCTGGGGATCTTCTATAGATATCCAAGATCAATATATCCAAACATAAGGAGAGCATGAGTACACCTGGAGATCATAACTCGATCTCATGTGATGTTAGCTAGCAAATTATTGCAAAGCAATATCCGGCCGGATGCTCTTGCAAGATACAATAGCATATCTCATGATCTGAAAGAATCAAATGACTATGATTCCATTATATTGAATTTCTTCAATATACGTTGGATATAGACAACTTTGTATCCAAGATACTCAAGATAGTTTAGTTTGAATTGAAAATCTCTTTCAATTCATATCCTCTATCTCGAACTCCGTCGATAAGTAATGTATGTTTAAAATATGTTGCACATATTTACACTGAACATACCATACTTTGTGTATCCTTTCAGAAGGAAGGATTCACTAGGTCAAATGTACCATATTTGACCAGGATGCTCTAAGTCACAAAGACTTTCCAAGCATTGCAAATTTGTGATTGGTGATTATGTATTTGGAATCCTTCAAAACTCCATAAATACCATAATCCAGTGACCACATATGCACATGTTGTCACTACATCTATCAACTGCACAGATAGATGATTTACTGCCCATATTATTGTATCGAAATTTAGCTACTCACAGTAGAGGAGAATTTATAGCATTAAAATAATGCTTGGGTTTGCGTATAAACCCAGTTGCTACTAGCCATGCTTTCTCACCACCTCATTGTTTCCAAGTCCATGAAAACAAACTTGTATCCACAGTAAGATACCTTGAAGTGAAAATAAGTTAACACTTCTTTCCGGTGAGCAAGGCTATCTCTGCAACATTGTATCACTCAACAAGATCCAATTTGAGCATACTCGTGCTCTGCTATGGCCATAGTCTTTTGGATCACTTGGAGCGCATATACAATTGCTGAGATATATGTGTCGACACTTGTAGCTTTCAAATAACACAATTCTCCAGTTGACATAAAGTCATTTTTTATGTACCCTTATGATTCCTCATGAAATCCCAAAACGAGAATCAAGGGCTTCCGATAACCTAGCCTCATCAGTGCGCACTGAGCTAGGTTGTGAATGTCTTCCATTCACAGGATAATTCATATCCTTTAGGTGTCCACCAACGCTAAGTTGGTTACCAACGAATAGTTGGTTTGCATTTACTATCTCAGAAGGTCTAGCCTTCAGTTGCTTGCAAGCATTTTAATCCCAATTTGTGACCATACTTCTCCCCCTCTTATTTACAACAACATTGTAATAGGGAGTTGAGTGGTGTTCCATTTAACCACTCTTTCTAGCACTTCCACGTAGGATTAATTTTAGTGACACATCATAGTAAATGCACATGGCAGTCAATTTGCAACTTCTTGCAAATCATTCAAACTCAAAGATTCAGTTTTAGTACGTGATCCTGAGCCTGAATGCTTACCGCATTCATTATAATTTCCTGGCATTCTTTTTGGTACTCGAAATCTCCCCCTAATGCCTGGAAAAGCTCATAATTCAAGCAAGCGTACGGGCCATAAATAGATTCTCATGAAGAGATTCTAAGACTTAATGATCGACGGAGAATAAATTCTCACATAGATCCCCAGCTTTCTGTGTGCCCATACATGTACGCTGCGGTGGTGAGATTGGGAACATACCCAATGTACGCATGGGAATTCTTTCATGGATTCCCACGTACTAAAAACATAGGGGAACTTGTACATGCAGTTAATCACAAGTCAGGAGCGTGCAAAACTTCCTGACTCCAACCATAACTCGTTGGAAATGACAATTCATTACTGATGGTCATTAATGATCTGAAATTTTCGAATCTATCACAGATTCATCATATACTTTATGGATATCATTCTGAATACCAAGACAAACAATCATCATTGTAAGCACATTTGGTAAATTCAGTAGTGTGGAGGCTAATGTGCTCAAGCTTGAGACATGATTACTTAATGGTCATGTGTTGTCCGAAGGACACACTTGAGGTCATCATATAGATGCACCAAAGAACCATATAAAGCCTTCAATGTCCATACCATCTTTGTAATGGACCACACTCGTTCTTTTGAAGCAATTCAAAGAACTTAACCAATTCAGATCAGATTTTAAGATAAGAGGGACTTAAAATCTCAATTTCGATGATACTCATCAAGTATCCATCTTATGAGAAAAACATGACCAATAGAATTGTCCATAACTTTTCATTTCATCCCAACAATGGAATGACCAATTTAGTCTTACCCAGCATGGTAAGTATCATCACCTGAAAAGTTATAACAAATGCAACACATTGTATGGGAGGATGTATGTAGAATACAATCCATAAGAAATGTTTCCGAGAAACACATGCAATATCCATCACTATCACTTTGTGTTTCCACATGATAGAAATTTTATGGATATCTCTATAATTTGGTAAGATAAAATTAGGATATATCGACACATCCTTGATACTTCCATTACCAAAAGGGGACTAGATATTAACATATCATGATATCGCGCGAAGCGATTGTCAAAATATTCTTTCCTCTATCCAAAGGAATATGAGAATATTTTGTTTCCCCACTTATAGAGTTTGTGGCACAATTCTCCACATTGCATGTTTCTTCCTCAATTGGAAGAATCCTTGTACAAGTTTGCACAACTCAAATCAATGAGTCTTCAACTCCCTTGATGAGTTGGTTCAACTCTAATCGATGAGTTTGTTCAACTCAAATTACATGAGTGATCAACTCCAATCGATGAGTTTGTTTAACTCAAATTCATATGAGTTTTTACACTTAAATCACATGAGTGTGTTCAACTCACACCGCATGAGTTGAACCTATCACAACATCAATTATGAGATTATACCAAATCTCATGCATCATTTAAATATTACTCAAAAGCAAATCATCTAACAAAGTGGTCTTCTCTTAGAAAAAGAAGTGTTGTTACATGATTAGTCCAAATCATGAATTACACAACTAACCACTGTTATCATGTCAGATGGAAGATTGAAGTACACTTCATATCTTAGCTTTCATGAGTAGTATGCATCTATTGGGATTTCATATACATGATTAGATGCTTAGGCATACAACACTATACCACGTATAGTGTAATGACAAAAGAGTTTGTCATACTCATTTCCCTTCCCTTTTTAATGTGCTTATATATTTGCTTTCAAGCAAAATATATGAATACAAAGTGTTAGTCTACAACATAATGTAGACACATACTCATAAGTCCACATGTCTTATGATTTTCTTTGCTATTCATTTTGGGCTTGCACATCAGGCCACAAAAGCACATTAGTTCTTTTCATAAGAACCACAAGAGAAAAGGGAGCATCTCACTTCCTCCAAAATAAAGAAGTGAATCCCCATATTATGCAAAGATGAAATGAACATATCCAATGAACATTAAGGATAATTAAGCCCATTAGGCGAGTTCATCAAACTCTATTAAATAATTATCCTCCAAATGGCTTAACCATTTTTGTTTGTTGTTGCAACTTTGCCGCAAAATATATCATATCTTTATATGTTGGAGAATTCTAGGTATCACATATAGTGTGCCAAAAGATTTCTGAAAATTGGTGGACACAATGTAGATAATCTCCATGTAATGAAACAATGGAGTAGATCTCCCAGTAGTGGGCAAAACTTTTGCTGCCTGAAAGCATGGTCTCTGGGCTGATATATTCAAGGAACATACCGCAGCCAATGCTTAGGACTCCACTACCCTATGCTTGACCAAATTTTCAAAAACAAAATGGTAATCACCATAAAGGTGAATAACCAACATCAAGTCTCCTACATATCTACTTGGGAGAACACATAGGTAATCATCATAACCATATGATGTAGACCTCTTATTGATGGGCAAATAACATTTTGCTGTCTAAAAGCTTGGTCTCAGGGCAAATAAATTCCAAGAACTTATTGCAGCCAAAGCCTAGATCTCCATCATGTGTTGAATAATCCCAAGTTCAAGATATGTATGATATTTTGGAAGAATTCATCATTTAATTAAGTAGAACTTAATTAAAAGAATTCTTTTAGCAGTTAGCATGACTGCAGCGTCCAGCCTGGCTCCATAGCCCGCGACGCCTGCATGGTCCGTGATCTTTTGGGTAGCACGTATAGGTAATCATCTCGAAAGATGTAGACCTCATAGTGATAGGCATTTCAAATGCGGCCTAAAACACGGTCTCTGGGCTACTAAATTCTATAAAGAATTTAGCGCAGCCAGTGCTTAGGACTCTATCACCCTATGCTTTTCCAAAAAAATGCAATCTTATGTTGCATGAGGACCGTTAAGTTTCGACTTAATTAATGTGCTATGTTTTTCATGCAAACATAAAAGAATGCAAAAACAAAAGCAAGTCGAAACATGTGAATTATAAATAAAAATATAATTCACTGATAAGTCTGCATTTTCACAATAAAAACAGACAAATATGTATAATTACATATAACATCAGCAGTCTAAATAATCCAATTTAGATACCAAATACTGATTAATATAGTAATTATGTACAAATATGAAGTCATATGTCTGAAATTGCAGAAAATAAAAGGAGAAAATTTAGTCTAGCCAGACATGTGGCCGAACAGCCCAGCCAAGCCTGGCGTGCCAGGTGCGGCCCAAGTGGCACAGTGCGGCTAAGCTGGCCGGTCCAGGCAGCCAGGCGAGCGGCCCAGCCGAGCCAGCCCAGGCGTCCAGGAGAAAAAAAAAATAAGGACGGCTAGGGTTTGGTACCCTAACCAGTCCATCTTTCTCATTTCAGCCGCCGCCATGGTGATTCCACCGGTCATGGCGGCTCCGATCCGAGCACCTCCGGCATGGGCGGGCGCGGGTTCCTCCCCGGCGGCGCGGCCCTTGCAGCGGCCTCTCCTGGTGGGCACGGCCTGCCCCGACGACGCGGTAGCAGCCGTCCCGGCCCCTGCGCGGGTGCGGCGGTCAAGGGCGAGCAGGACCGACCCGGCTCGGGCGGCACCAGCCACTGCCGGCGCGGGGGCACGGCCTTCGGCCTAGGCCCCTGGAGGCTCGGCCTCCAGCGTGGGCACGACCTTGGCGGCTGGAGCAGCCCTCGGTGCGAGTGCGCAACCCCGACGCGTGCTCCAGCGGGTGCGGGCAGCATCCGGCGGCGCACACGGCGCGGTGGGCACGGCCCCTGCCTGGCTCCCCGGTGACCCACGGCGTGCGGCCCCGGCGGCTCGGGTGCGGATCCGACGGCTGCGCGGCCTCTAGGGCGCGGCTCCACGGGAGCGCGGCCCCGGCAGCCCCTCGGCGTGCTACCTTGCCCCGGCGGCCTCAGCCTCGGCGGTGCGGGGGTGGCTCCCTGCGGCCCGGGGCGCGGTGGCCCAGCCACAGCAGCTCGGGTCACGGCTCGCAGCGCGGCCTTCCCAGCTGCTCGGGCGCGCGGCGCCCCCGGCTGCGCGTGCTGTCCGGCGCGGGCACGTCCCCCGGCGGCCTGGACTCGGCCCTCTACGGCGCGCGGGCGTGGCCCCCACGGCGCGCACGGCAGCCCTCGCATGGCCCTCCACGGCTCGCGGGGTGGCGCGCGGCAGCCCCCGGCCCTGGCAGCAGCGTGGACACGGCGGCCAGCCACGACACACGGCGCGGGCGCGAGTGCCCGGTCCGGCGGAGTCCCGCGATCCTGGCCGCGCGCTGGTCGGGTGCCGCGGACACCATCGACGACTGTACAGCGACACGGCTGACAGTGCCCTGACTTCCAACTGCCCGGCGCCATCCCGCCGAGCCTGTCGTTGACCGTGGAAGAAGAAGAAAAAAAAAATCCTCCGTGGTGGTAGACAGAACGTACAATTTTAGTGCAGGAGCAGCGCGCGAGAGGATCTCCAATTCACCGATGTCTTGCTGTTCACCGATGTCTTGCTGTTCGCCGATGAAAAAAACCGACGATGGTGTCGAAAGCATTTACCGATACTGTTTGCTATGCCTTTTTTTTCGCTCGATGGAGAGCACGTGACTGATAACGTGTTAAAGCGGAGTGAAAACGAGACACAGAAAATGTAGAGAGAAAGTGACAGTTGTCCCCTTTATTGCAGATAGGATCTCTTATATACAATGGATGCAGTGTCTCCCAAGGGGTGTGTCCTTTGGGAGAAAACTGTCAGATAGGGGTTGATCACTTTGTACACAATATTTTGTAACACATAGCACGTATAGGCGAGTCCACGCGATCCAAATTCAGAGCACCGACGGGGGCAAGGCATATGTATATATATGTAGTACGTGTGTTTAATCGCTCTCAGTTTGGTTCCTTCCTCACGAAACGCCACCACTTGTCACTGTCCGCGTGGACGACTGGCCCAGGCTCTCTTGTTTTGTTAATTGGTAGTATGAGTGTATGACTAGCACAGCCTGGATCCAGCGGGGAGCTAGGGGGTAGCCGGATAGGGCTTTCAAGAGCCAGTGCAAGTACAGGAGGAGAGAATTAACAATGGTGGAAGCTTTGTTGACTTGGAACCAGGAGTGGCGGGTCTCCTGGATTGTGAGTCGGATAATTGGAACCACCACCATGCCCACTCAGCCCTCTCTTGCGCCGATTTGGGCTGGATCTGTTCTGATTGCAATGTGGATGTGGTGATCCATTCCACTTTTCATGGAACAGTTGAGGCACAGCAGAACAAAAACCATTTTCACATAAAGTAAATAACATATGCATTGGATATTTGGATGTGCTCAAAGTGCGGTTTACTAGGATCACTTCTCATCAGATTCGGGTTAAAGTGACCGAGCCAGAACCCTATCTCGCCTCCAGAACGCGGTTGACGAAGTGCTGAAGGATTCCTGCTGGACTGGCCGGAAACTTGCAGACTCAAGGACCATCTGGGTAATCTTTAGCAAAATACAGAGTAAAGGGAAAATATCCAACCTCCCTCCCAGTCAGTCTGCACAAAGATGGATCAAACAAAAAAATAATAATTTAACTTTTGTTCCATGCATGATTGGGAATTTGGGATGGAGGGATACCGAGAACTAGAGGAGTGTGAGTCTGACAGTCTGCTGTAGGAGGATAAGACAAGACAGCATTATGCAACAAGTCGACAGCATAAAAATAGGGTCAGCATGTGTGCACTGCAGAGGACTATTGAAAGGTGAATATAAAATTTGAACCCGCACAGCCAACAGTGGATCATAACAAACTAAACTACACACTGTAGTTAAGAAACATTCCAGTTGACTGCTTTCTAGCCTTCCATGGAATGACCATATTATCGTACAAAACTACCCTTTTTCCGGAGTTGTCAACGGAGAAGCAAACAGTTTCAGAAGGCAAATCATATATTTTTCCGAAGCATTCTTGAATAGGACTGCGGAGCATCTCGTTTGGTTCTAGGGAGCCAAATCAGGCTGCAATACTATGGTATGTTACAATATCAGTTGATTCACTCGTGCTTCTGTCCCATAAGGGATCCTCGTTAGTTCGTTACTGCCTGATCAGCTCATTTCAAATGCCTTCACGCTAAAAATTCAATCAAAAAAATTACTATGCCAACTAAATAGTGCTTAGATTAACCAGGCAATTCCATGTGGCAGCCTGATACATTTGCAATAAAGTGCTTAATCTTAATCAGCATGTCTTCCCACATACCTCATCATAAGGACAGTTCAATTGCTTTCTCACTTCAGTGGCATCCTGAGTATTCACTACTCAGATACTGACTACTTTCAATTAAGATTAACGGAAACCACCGATTTAGCTTTTTGAACCAGATTCATTGCCAAAAATCTAGAATCTCAATCAAACGGGTACAACATCACAATAGATTCTCGAAAATCTATAGATTCCTCTGTTTCAATTCAGAATCATCTCCTACCCCAAAAATTTTTAAATTCCAGTCATCCATGTTACCTAGCTGTCATGCTCTACAGAATCTACAGTTGATAGTTGTTTTAACCAAACATATTATAGCTTTTCCACAATCGCTAACTCACAGCTAGAATTAGATTTTCAGGAATCTACGACTAAACCAAACAGACCCTAAAGTCTCATTTGGTTCCACCGGAATTTTAATAACCTAGATAAAAAATCTGATATGTTTAATAAGATTTGGTGTCTGTGTATTAAAATATACAAGAATCTAGAGTAAAATGCATTAGCGGTTCTTGACCTTGGCACCCAGAAAATGAAAACCAGTCCTAAACTTTACCGACCCGTGCAGAATCGTTCAAAACTGAATTTATTCAAACCGAATGACGACTAACAATACAACGCTGAAGTCTCCCCAAATCTAAGTCGGTATGTCCATTTAAATGAGACTAGGCTTTGAGATCTTTTTTTATCCATATTCTTAAACTCCGATATAGGACCTAACCTTGCACACAGTAAACCAATAGAGATGTCGATAGAAAATTCCCTACCAGTGGGATGTGAACGGAAAATTTTCAAGGAATAGTCCTCTATCCTCGTTATTGGGAAATTCAGTTTTACTTTTTTTTCCCTAACGTAAGAAAATTGGTACTCATCTGCCTTGTTCCTCTTGTGTTTCGACTTTGTTTACTTGATATTTTGGACGGTGACTGAGCTAGACTCACTATGCGTTCATCGTGAACACGTCTGTTTCCTCATTTAGGTGATTAGGTCAGATTACTCAACTCCTATTCTAGTTAGGTTAAAAAAACTTACAAAGACTCATATACTTCTAAAGCTATTTCTAGGTGTCGACCTAACTACTTTGTGACACTCGGAGTTAGGGGTTTCCAATTTGAGTATTCTACAGGGCCAAAACAAATTTTGGATGTTGACAACACTATACTGATAAACCATATTAATAAGACGTAGTCGAGTGCACTTTAGCAGTTCCAATAAGCTGCACTTTAGCAGTTCCAATAAGCGTACGGCTAACTAGACACCATAGTTAAGCACATCATGAACAAGTTCCACTACACCAAATTGAGTGAGAGTGACTACTTGGTTAGCAGCAATTGTGTTGCAGAGGTCCACGGCTACACGAGCGACGGATACCTCTTGGCTTGCTCACGGACGCGTCTCTTGTATTCTGGCATATTCTGCGAATGACAGTAAATGGCACATAGGAGCACAGCTTTAAGCACATAATCATATAAAAAATAGAGAATTTTCAGGATAAGTTATTTTAAGACCTCTGCAAAAACATCGTAAGCAAAATCCTGTGCGGGAGAGGCTGGATTTGGGTTCTCCAGCAGCTCCTGGATGCCTATAAGAATTTGCCGCACTGTGATAGAAGGCGCCCATGCCTAAGAAATTAGTCATCAAGGCAAAGTGATGTTATTTGCATGATATAGAATCGTAGTGATACTGAAAAAGAAGAAAGTGGCCGCTCATTTGAAGCTTACATCACCAAGTATTGACAGGCATACATCCCCAGAATCATAGACATTGACATGGAAAAACCTTCGTGGGAACTTGCAGGTTGGTGGGTTACTTGGGTAATTTTCAGTGAAATGGAGAGTGACTGGGAAATATCCACCTTCCCAATCAGTCTGCATAAAGATGAATCAATCACATGGTTTTGGTTATATGATAAGGCAGTTTGGGATGGGGAGAATGAGTAGAGCGACAATTTTTTTGTAACACAGTGCGATGAAAACTATCCACCAATAGAAAAAGTGGTATGGTTGACAAAAAATAATGAACTGAGAACCAGTAAAAATGGAGAATATTTACAAATAAAGCAGAACAACTTAATCAGACCAGGGGAGGAACCCACCAGCCCGCGCTTTGCGGCCAGCGCAAGAAAGCAGAACAACTTAATTGTATGATTACCTAACAGGTACATCCATCAGAGTTTTTATAAAAAAGTACAAATTCTTAAGAATACTAAGAAAACTTTTCTAACCAGTCTTTAATAATGGCTCGTCCTGCTCCGCAGCAACAGTCTTTCAGATTTTCAGTTGATTCAATCATGCTTCTGATTCATTTCATTTGGTTACAAAACGATCAGCTCGTTTCAAATGTTACATCTGGCCACAAGTAAGGTTCAATAAAATACTACTAGCTATAGCACAGGGATTAACTACTGTCCTGGTACATCTGCAACCAGGTGCTGCTTGCCTGACAGCATGACCTACAAAATTATGTTCTTTTAGTAGCCATAGTTCAATTGCTTCCCTAGATTTACCATGGACAACACTGATTTTTTTGACTAATTATAAACTGGTAAAATTACTACTCTCAAAGTTATAACAAACTGGTCAGATTTATCCTAAGTGTTGATCATTTTTTTTAAGAAAAGAAAGAGTAACTATCATTTCAGAAAAAATAATAACTATAATAAAAATAAATAAGTCTTTTTGTCAGTTTAAAGCCAAAGACTGGTGAGGTTTAAGTTAAATTCAGAAGGTAGGGAATCTTAAAACTCTTATCATAATATAACATGTATCTTGTTTTTTGTTTCAAGCAAAAGGTTCAGAAGTATAGTTGTGTTCTGCCAACATATATCAAACAGTATCTTAGATACCCTAGAAAGTTGTAGCATTTTACAAAGTTTAGCCTATAATATCATAAAATAATTGCACCGACCAATTTGAAAAAAAAACATGCAGCCAAAATTACAAGTATAATCTCTTGTACACCAAAGGGAACACAAAATATTTGTTATAGTAGAATAGCAGCATAAACTCTTCTATTCAAAGAGGAATACCCTGAATATGTTATAGTAGAATGGGACTGTGATTTTTCTATGCAAACGGAAAATCCTGATTTCTTCTAGTGGAACAGCTCTTCCATGCAAGAGTAGGTACATGAGTTCTTTTCAATCTTTACCTTTTAGACATAATATATGCTATTTCCATGTGGGACTGGATCGAAAAACATGTGCACACAAGAAATTTGAACAAGAACCCCACACTTATTACAAGTGTCAACCACAGTATCAGCATACACGAAACATTTGATAAGCTCTGATGGTTTTTATTCCTTACAGCTTACTTGCCAGAGCATCAGATTGTTCGACACATCCACCCAGCATCGTTGGCTTGGCAACAATACTGGGAAACCATTAAGGTTCTACGCTGCTTAAGCTGAAAGGCTAGTCATTTTTAAAACTTGAATTCTGAAAAAAGAACTCGGAAAGATGTTAACAGTTTTACCATGTTATGTTATTAGAAAGGAGTAAAAAAGGAGATGCAAAAGACACACTGTGTCCAACGGCGGCCAGATGCGGAAGCGCATCTCCCGCGTCGCGGCCCTCGTTTGCGCAACGGAAAAAGCGCCCGTGTCCAGCGGCTCGCGGATGCGAATGTGCATCCTCTCCCGCAGAAAAGAGAGAACGCGCAACCGCATGGCCGACCGCACATTTTGGGGCATTTGCGATCTGCTGGAAGTGTGAACAGTGGGATGCGGTCGCGCAAAATGTGCATCCGCGAGCTGATTCGCAAGCTGCTGGACACAGCTTAGAATCCCACTCATGAATTCTGAAAATCTTATAATGCTCTGCTTGTTTCTGTTTTGGGACAACAGACTAAAATTGTTCTTTTTTCTACCAATAATAAAAAAAACCAGTTAGGAAGTTAAGTGTGAATGATTACTAAGTCGTTCGAATATAAGTGCCACTGGCAACCAATTGAAAAGGCATTTGGTTTCCAAACAAAGCAACACGCCTGCAGATTTTGCTTCATGAACAACAGAACAAACACTGTAAACCCAAATATAAGTACACTAGAATAATGATAGGGCTACCAACTATGAACATTGTTGCAGGAATAAGCTCAATGCATTCATTTCCCAGACTTTAGTAGTACAAAAAGTTCCAGATGAAGAAGCATCGTTGCAAGAGTTTTCGAAGTCCAGAAGCAAGTGCTCAGGATCAAGAACTGCAGACCCCTAGCAACTAGTGGCAAAGCCTAATCCCCCTATTTGGCCTTTAAACTCCCACAACGATGATCAATCTAAGAGCATCTCAAAGTGATGCCTCAAATTGAAAGATAAAGCTCTACGTACAAAAAAAACTACTCCAACAATGTCTCATTTTATAAAATTTGGTCAAAAAATTATAGGACACTCTCTCAAGTACGTTGTAGTGGTCTGTCCTATAATCTAGATTTGAGGCTTTACTGTTAGGACAGAATATTTTGTTGGTTCTCTAAATCTTATAAAATATACTCATTAATAAATTATAGGACACTATCATATGTCACGCTGTTGGAGATGCTCTAACATCTCAGCACTACAAAACCACTTTATGTTTTTCAGGTGGAACAAAAGCCAGACACATTCGACAGAATCACAGAACTGAAGAGAAGATGGGGGGAGGACTACTCAGTGAGATGTGGGCTTACGCCTTCCTTGCCGGGGACGACGCAGTTCCAGAGCATGAGATTGACAGAACCATCCGGCAGCATCGCCGGCTTGGCCACAAAGCCCTGTAAAAAGAAGAAAGCAAGCAAGCATCGCATCAATGCCCGAATCTTAAAACAGCAACGGAGCATGGATCTGCTATACTAGAAGTAAAGAAGACGCGGAGATGATGACGGCGCCCACGAGGGGATGGCTCTTGCGCCACGCCTTGCGCTCCTCAGCAAGGCGACCGCGGGCGGCGCCTCCGGACGCCATCCGACGAGCCCGGCTCGGGCGCACAATGCCGTCGCGCGACGGCGCGAGAGCAGTGGTCGGAATTGGGATCGACGGATGTTTGCTTGACGCTCCGGTTCGGCTCGCGGCGGGGTGAGGACAAAATATACTTTTGTAACTATCTTTTTCACATTGTTATAGATAATAACAAATATAGAAATATATAAAAACTACATTTATAAATTAATTAATGAATATATGTTTAATATAAAATAATTTATATTTAGGAACGTAGAGAATATGTTTTTATTGATGTTATTCTAATTTTTAAAGATCAGAACTGTCATTACTATTCCCCTATTTTAAAATAAACTATTATAATTTCACGTATATTATAATATGTTATGCTCTATAATAGACGAATGTTTGAGCCTACTTTGCAGCTTACGTCATATACGGTGGATCTTATCCTTGGTTTCCACCGACGATGTGTTGACTACATACCTGTTTTCATATTCTCTTTAGATTCGGGTCATATACAAATATTAGAGTTGTGTCGGATGAAAATTAATGGATATCAACATTTTAAATACCTAACTTTAAAATACAAATATAAATAAAGATCATATATGAATTAGATACTGAATACCTATCGGATAGGGATCGAATCTTATCCCTCTTTAGACTGATCAAATTTGAATATGGACGATCGTATCGTTTACACCTTTATCATCAAGCAACAATATAGTCATCCTAACGCACGCTCAGACGCTCAGTCATAAAAAGACATCTCTAGTGCCACTAGAAGAACCACATGCCACACAACAACGGGTAGGCTACAACCGCTGCCCTACACCAGATCAAGCTATCATCACCACAAACTACACCAAAATCATACATTTCCTACGATTTTTTAACTTTCTACAGCTTTTATAATAAACCGCAGGAAATAAATAACTTCCGAGAGGCAACTGGTAGCTCTAGGAAATAAACATAACTTCCTACGATATTTTATAAAAGATGTAGAAAGTTAGCTTTCACATGCTGACTCGTGTGCGCGGTCAAGCAAGCCACTGACTTACTAGAGGCGGTCGTAGGAAGTTAGCATGGGCAGCTAACTTCCTAAGGCTTTCTCTAGTAAGTTAGCATGCACAACTAACTTCCTACGACCTCCTCTAGGAAGATAGCTTTCAGTTGCTCATCCGCGAGTGCAGTCAAACGAGCCGCTAACTTCCTACGGTCGCCTCTAGGAAGTTAGCTGTCCATGCTGACTTCCTACGACCTCCTCTAGGAAGTTAGCTTTCAGCTTTTGACCAGTCAAACGAAAAGCTAACTTCCTACGACCTGCTCTAGAAAGTAAGATTCTCCTGCTAACTTCCTACGGCCTTTTCTAGGAAGTTAGCTTTCAGTTGCTAATCCGCGGGTATGGTCAAACGAGCCGCTAGCTTCCTACGGCCGTCTCTAGGAAGTTAATTAACTTTCTAGAGTATAGGCGACACCTGAAAATTATAGTACTAAATCCAAACTAGATCCCTTGATTAGTGGTTAGAACAAGTTTTACAATTATTGGAGTATAAAACTAAGTCTTTTGCTTGCAACGAGTATTGTTTTCAAAGAGTGTGGAATTTAATCAACAACAATACTACTAGAAATGTTAGTGGAGAATAATGCAAGAGGGCTTAGATAAGAAGAGGATAAACACAAGTTCTTTCTTGCAATGAGTTGCTTCTCTAAATGAGAATTTAACTTGAAGCAACATAAAATAATATTAGCAAAGAGTAGCGCAAGAGAACTTAGAAAGAGAGAGAACAAACAAATCACAAGCAATAAATACACGAGACACAAGTGATTTGTTTTACCGAGGTTCAGCCCTCGAAGGCCTAGTCCCCGTTGAGGAGTCCACTAAGGATGGGTCTCTCTCAACCCTTTCCCTCTCTCTACCGATCCCCAAGATCGGCGAGCTCTTCTTCTTTTCAAGGATCACTTAAGACCCCGCAAGGATCACCACACACTTAGGTGTCTCTTGCTAGCTTTAAGTCTCCAAAACTTTGGAGGAAGTTCAATGGGAGTAAAAACTCCACGCACAAATGAACGCAAGATGTAGCACACACTTTCTCTCAATGAATCTCACAAGGCACTAGAGCTAAACTCACACGAGAGGCTTTCTTTTGCTTGCTCTCTCTTTTGTGGCACTTGTGTGGGTTGTAGTGGTCTAAATCTTGTGTATAGGATTGATCAATGAATATATGTGGTTGGGTGGGCTAGGATATGTCAACTATATGACTTGGAATGTTGCTTGGGCTCCCCCACCTTGAAGTGGCCGGTTGGGGTGGTATTTATAGCCACCAACCAAATTGTAGCCGTTGGAGAAGGCTGCTGGCGATGGGCGCATCAGACAGTGTCCAGTGCGCCGCCACGTCATCTCGTCGTTAGGGCTTGGAGCTGGTCGACCATTGGAGGTTTTGTCCTCATGTGGCACCGGACAGTCCGGTGTCACACCGGACAGTCCGGTGCCCCTCTGACCTGCTGCTCTGACTTCTACCGCGGTACTGTTCATTCGTCAGAGTCGACCGTTGTGCGCAGATAGTCGTTGCTCCGCTGGCACACCGGACAGTCCGGTGGCACACCGGACAGTCTGGTGAATTATAGCGGAGCGGCGCCTGGAAAACCCGAAGCTGCAAAGTTTGAGTTGATTCACCCTGGTGCACCGGACACTGTCCGGTGGCACACCGGACAGTCCGGTGCGCCAGACCAGGGCACATTTCGGTTTCCTTTTTGCTCCTTTCTTTTGAAGCCTAACTTGTTCTTTTTATTGGTTTGTGTTGAACCTTTGGCACCTGTAGAATGTATGATCTAGAGCAAACAGTTAGTCCAATTATTTGTGTCGGGCAATTCAACCACCAAAATCATTTAGGAAAAGGTTTGATCCTATTTCCCTTTCAATCTCCCCCTTTTTGGTGATTGATGCCAACACAAATAAAAGCAAATATATAAATGCATAATTGAACTAGTTTGCATAAGTTAAGTGCAAAGGTTGCTTGGAATTAAACCAATATAAACATTCATAAGATATGTATGGATTGTTTTCTTCTTATTAACATTTTGGACCACATTTGCACCACTAGTTTTGTTTTTGCAAATTCTTTTGGAAATTATTTTCAAAATCTTTTTGCAAATAGTCAAAGGTAAATGAATAAGATTTGGAGAAGCATTTTCAAGATTTGAATTTTTCTCCCCCTATTTCAAATGCTTTTCCTTTGACTAAACAAAACTCTCCCTCAATGAAATTCTCCTCTTAGTGTTCAAGAGGGTTTTAACAATTGAGATAGAATTTTCAAAGATACCAATTGAAGAACATTTTAAAATACTTAAACTTTGTTTCGGAAAATTTTTGAAATTGGCATGGTGTGCGGTCCTTTTGCTTTTGGGCTAATACTTTCTCCCCCTTTGGCATGAATCGCCAAAAACGAATACTTGTGAGTGAAATATAAGCCCTTTTTTACTTTCTCTCCCCCTTTGGCAAACAAAATAGGAGTGAAGATTATACCAAAATTTTGAGAGATGGCGGAATACCGGCAAGGAAGGATAATACCAAAGGTGTAGAGTGAAAGCGATGTCTTTGCCGAATACTCCATTTCCCTTTCAATCTAAGACTTAATACACGAGATACTCATGAAAACATATTAGTCTTAGCCTTGGCACAATAGAGATAGGAAATATGCAAATGTACCAAAGGAAAGAGACATGATTAAAAGGATATGTCAATTAAGCTTAAAACAGTTCTATGGATTGCTCCCCCTAAATATGTGCCTTGAGAGGAATACAGATTTTGGCCTTAAATGCCAAGTGCACATAATTGGGTTAATGAGAACATATCTATATCATAGAAACTGTGAAGTGCAATGTGTCATAATAAAAGAGTGGTGCTCATGACCGACTATGCACTTATGAAAGCATGTTGGAATCATTTTAAGCAATTACCCTTAAGGATTTCAAAGAGACTTAAGGGCCCTCCACCTTTGAAACAAAGGTAGCTTATCCTCGTTACAAGGTTAAGCTTTAAGCTCTTTGACAATAAACTCACTTCACCTAGTTGTAACAAAAATGCATAAATGCAGGAATGAAATTTTTGAGAGGTTAAACTAGGTATGAAGCAGGGATATGCATAAACATTTTTTCTCTTCCTTTTATACAAGATATGCAAGGAATGTATAGAACAGGAAGATATAGGTACATGTGTAAATGAGAGGAAGTAGTTTTACCCTTTTGTACCTTCACATAGAGACGCTCTCTTCATTGTGCTTTGTCCTTAGTCTTAGTTACTTAAGACCTATATTCAAGACAGTGCATGGAAATATTTTGCACAAGAGGGAGTTCTACAACTAGTGATCCCTTTCTAAGTCAATGTTATCATATATCAAGTGGATCACAAATTGCATAAATGTATCATGAATTCTCCTTTCAACTTAGTGCATATCATGAGAGATATTGAATATGAGGCACTAAGAAACATAAGTGTTAATTGAAGTTATTCAATGATCAAACAAACAACAGATGAGATCAAAAGAACAACATAGGCATTAGATCATTAAACAAGCTTAAAATGGGAGAATCCAGTAAATATGCTACTTTAATAGTGAAAGTTACAATCTTTGATAAAGATGACATTACTTTACCAAGTTGGATTGAAATGGAGTAGCATACTTCATGAAAAAATTATTCTCATACATGAGACTATATGAAAGGGAAATAGGCTTACACTATTTTCCTAAATAGATTTTGGTGGTTGAATTGCCCAACACAAATAATTGGACTAACTAGTTTGCTCTAGATTATAAGTTTTATAGGTGTCAAAGGTTCACAATAGACCAATAAAATGACCAAGAAAGGGTTCAAACAAAGAGAGCTTAAGAAATCCCAAAGGCACCCTAGTCTGGCGCACCGGACTGTCCGGTGTGCCACCGGACAGTGTCCGGTGCACCAGGGAACTCGACGCTGAACTCCTCACCTTCGGGAAAATCAGAGGGCGCTCCGCTATAATTCACCGGACCGTCCGGTGAGGCACCGGATAGTGTCCGGTGACACACCGAACTGTCCGGTGTGCCAGCGGAGCAACCGCTACTTCAAGCGCAACGGTCGACTGCAACGCATTTAATGCGCGCCTGCGCGCGCAGAGGTCAGAGCACGCGTGGTTGGCGCACCGGACAGTCTACAGGAGATGTCCGGTGCACCACCGGATAGCCCAGAGGCCCCACAAGTCAGAGCTCCAACGGTCAAACCCCAACGGCTGGCTGACGTGGCTGGCGCACCGAACAGTGTCCGGTAGCGCACCGGACTGTCCGGTGCGCCATGCGACAGCAGTCTTCCAATGACCACATTTTGGTGGTTGGGGCTATAAATACCCCCAACCACCCCACATTCAATGGATCCAAGTTTCCAATATTCTACACATTACAAGAGCTATAGCGTTCAATACAAGACACACCAAAGAGATCAAATCCTCTCCCAAGTCTCTAGTTCAATTCCAATCAACAGTGACTAGTGAGAGAGTGACTTGTGTTCATTTGAGCTCTTGCGCTTGGATTGCTTCTTTTCTTTCTCATTCTTTCTTGCGACAAACTCAATTGAAATCAAGGCAAGAGACACCAATTGTGTGGTGGTCCTTGTGGGGACTTAGTGTCCCGTGTGATTGATAAGCGAAGCTCACTCGGTCTAAGTGACCGTTTGAGAGAGGGAAAGGGTTGAAAGAGACCCGGTCTTTGTGACCACCTCAACGGGGAGTAGGTTTGCAAGAACCGAACCTCGGTAAAACAAATCCTTGTGTCTCATTCTTTATTCGCTTGCGATTTGTTTTTCACCCTCTCTCTCGGACTCGCTTATATTTCTAACGCTAACCTGGCTTGTAGTTGTGATTAACTTTGTAAATTTCAGTTTCGCCCTATTCACCCCCCCTCTAGGCGACTTTCAATTGGTATCAGAGCCCGGTGCTTCATTAGAGCCTAACCGCTCGAAGTGATGTCAGGAGATCACGCCAAGAAGGAGATGGTGACCGGCGACAAGCCCGCTACAAGCCACGGGAAGGCTCTATCGGGAGAGTCCCGCAACAAAGGGAAGGAGAAGGAATCCTCTTCCCACAAGTCGCATCGGAGTGGCGACAAGAAAAAGAAGATGAGGAAGGTGGTCTACTACGAGACCGATTCTTCATCGCCATCCACCTCCGGCTCCGACGTGCCGTCCATTACTTCTAAGCGCCATGAGCACAAGAAGTATAGTAAGATTCCCCTACGCTACCCTCGTATTTCAAAGCGTACTCCTTTACTCTCCGTTCCATTAGGCAAACCACCGATTTTTGACGGTGAAGATTATAATATGTGTAGTGACAAAATGAGGCATCATCTAACCTCACTCCACACAAGCATTTGGAATGTTGTTGAGTTTGGTGTACAGGTACCATCCGTAGGGGATGAAGACTATGATTCAGATGAAGTAGCCCAAATCCACCACTTCAACTCTCAAGCCACTACTATACTCCTCGCCTCTCTAAGTCGAGAGGAGTATAATAAGGTGCAAGGGTTGAAGAGCGCAAAGGAAATTTGGGACGTGCTCAAGACCGCGCACGAAGGAGACGAGGTGACAAAGATCACCAAGCGGGAGACGATCGAGGGGGAGCTCGGTTGCTTCATGCTTCACCAAGGGGAGGATCCGCAAGCCATGTACAACTGCTTAAAGACCTTGGTGAACCAAGTGCGCAACCTCGGGAGTACAAAATGGGATGACCATGAGATGGTCAAGGTTATTCTTAGATCCCTCGTTTTTCTTAACCCTACGCAAGTTCAATTAATTCGAGGTGATCTTAGATACAAGCTAATGTCTCCCGAGGAGGTTATAGGAAAATTTGTGAGCTTTGAGCTAATGATTAAAGGCTCAAAGAAAATCATCAAGCAAGGCACCTCCTCCACGCCCGAGGCACAACCCGTCGCATTCAAGGCAACGGAGGAGAAGAAGGAAGAGTCCACACCGAGTAGGCTCCCCATCAACGCCTCAAAACTCGACAATGAGGAGATGGCTTTAATCATCAAAAGCTTTCGACAAATCCTCAAGCAAAGGAGGGGGAAGGACTACAAGCCCCGCTCCAAAAAGGTTTGCTACAAGTGTGGTAAGCCCGGTCACTTTATAGCAAAATGTCCTATTTCTAGTGACAGTGACAGGGGCGACGACAAGAAGGGGAGAAGAAAGGAGAAGAAGAGATATCACAAGAAGAAGGACGGCAATGCCTATGTGTGCCGCGAGTGGGACTCCGACGAGAGCTCCACCGACTCCTCCTCCAACGAGGACGCCGCCAACATCGCCGTCAACAAGGGACTTCTCTTCCCCAACGTCGGCCACAAGTGCATCATGGCAAAGGACGGCAAAAGGAAGAAGGTTAAATCTAAATCCTCCACTAAATATGCATCCTCTAGTGATGAATACAATTCTAGTAATGAGGAGGATAATTTGTTTACCCTTTTTGCCAACCTTAACATGGAACAAAAAGAAAAGTTAAATGAATTGATTAGCGCTATACATGATAAGGATGAACTCTTGGATAGCCAAGAGGACTTCCTAATTAAGGAAAATAAGAAGCATGTTAAGGTTAAGAATGCTTATGCTCTAGAAATGGAAAAATGTGAAAAATTAACTAGTGAGCTAAGCACTTGTCATGATTTGATTACCAACCTTAGAAATGAAAATGCTAGATTAATTGCTAAGGTTGATTCAAATGTTTGTGATGATTCATATGCCAATCTTAGAAATGATCATGCTATTTCTATTGCTAAGATTGAAAAATTGAATGCCTCTCTTGCTAGCCTTAGGATTGAAAATGAAAAATTGATTGCTAAGGCTAAAGACTTAGATGTTTGCAATGCTTCCATTTCCAATCTTAGAAGTGAAAATGATATTTTACATGCTAAGATTGTTGAACTAAAAACTTGTAAACCCTCTACATCTACCATTGAGTATGTTTCTATTTGCACTAGATGTAGAGATGTTGATATTGATGCTATTCATGATCATATGGTCTTAATTAAACAACAAAATGATCATATAGCAAAGTTAGATGCTAAAATTGCCGAGCATGAACTTGAAAATGAAAATTTTAAATTTGCTCGTAGCATGCTTTATAGTGGGAGACGCCCTGGCATCAAGAATGACATTGGCTTTCAAAAGGGAGACAATGTCAAACTTATTGCCCCTCCTAAAAAATTATCCAACTTTGTTAAGGACAAGGCTCCCATGCCTCAGGATAACGAGGGTTACATTTTGTACCCTGTCGGTTATCCCGAGCATAAAATTAGGAGAATTCATTCTAGGAAGTCTCACTCTGTCCCTAACCATGCTTTTATGTATAAGGGTGAGACATCTAGCTCTAGGCAATCAACTCGTGCTAAATTGCCTAAGAAGAAAACTCCTAGTGCATCAAATAAACCTAGCATTTCATTTAAGACTTTTGATGCATCATATGTTTTGACTAACAAATCCGGCAAAGTAGTTGCCAAATATGTTGGGGACAAACACAAGGGAGCAAAGACTTGTGTTTGGGTACCCAAAGTTCTTGTATCTAATGTCAAAGGACCCAAAACTGTTCGGGTACCTAAAATCAAGAAATAAACTTGTTTTGTAGGTTTATGCATCCGGGGGCTCAAGTTGGATCATCGATAGCGGGTGCACAAACCACATGACAGGGGAGAAGAAGATGTTCTCCTCCTACGAGAAAAACTAAGATTCCCAATGAGCTATCACATTCGGGGATGGAAACCAAGGTTTGGTCAAAGGATTGGGTAAAATTGCTATATCTCCTGACCATTCTATTTCCAATGTTTTTCTTGTAGACTCTTTAGATTACAATTTGCTTTCCGTTTCTCAACTATGCAAAATGGGCTACAACTGTCTATTTACTGATGTAGGTGTCACTGTCTTTAGAAGAAGTGATGATTCAGTAGCTTTTAAGGGAGTGTTAGAGGGTCAGCTATACTTAGTTGATTTCAATAGAGCTGAACTCGACACTTGCTTGATTGCTAAGAATAACATGGGTTGGCTCTGGCATCACCGACTAGCCCATGTTGGAATGAAGAATCTTCACAAGCTTCTAAAGGGAGAGCACATTTTGGGACTAACAAATGTGCATTTTGAGAAAGACAGGATCTGTAGCGCATGCCAAGCAGGAAAGCAAGTTGGCGCTCATCATCCACATAAGAACATCATAACGACTGACAGGCCGCTTGAGCTCCTCCACATGGACCTATTCGGCCCGATCGCTTACATAAGCATCGGCGGGAGTAAGTACTGTCTTGTTATTGTGGATGACTATTCTCGCTTCACTTGGGTGTTCTTTTTGCAGGAAAATTCACAAACCCAAGAGACTTTAAAGGGATTCTTGAGACGGGCTCAAAATGAGTTTGGCTTGAGGATCAAGAAAATAAGAAGCGATAATGGGACGGAGTTCAAAAATTCACAAATTGAAGGCTTTCTTGAGGAGGAAGGCATCAAACATGAGTTCTCTTCTCCCTACACGCCACAACAAAATGGTGTAGTGGAGAGGAAGAATAGAACTCTACTAGACATGGCAAGAACCATGCTTGATGAGTACAAGACTTTAGATCAATTTTGGGCCGAGGCGGTCAACACCGCCGGCTACGCCATCAACCGGTTGTATCTACACTGAATCCTCAAGAAGACATCATATGAACTCCTAACCGGTAAAAAGCCCAATGTTTCATATTTTAGAGTCTTTGGTAGCAAATGCTTTATACTTGTTAAAAGAGGTAGAAAATCCAAATTTGCTCCTAAGGCTGTAGAAGGCTTTTTACTAGGATATGATTCAAACACAAGGGCATATAGAGTCTTTAACAAGTCCACTGGACTAGTTGAAGTTTCTTGTGACATTGTGTTTGATGAGACTAACGGCTCTCAAGTAGAGCAAGTTGATCTTGATGAATTAGATGATGAAGAGGCTCCGAGCGTCGCGCTAAGGAACATGTCCATAGGGGATGTGTGTCCTAAGGAATCCGAAGAGCCCATTCAAGCACAAGATCAACCATCCTCCTCCATGCAAGCATCTCCACCAACCCAAGATGAGGATGAGGCTCAAGATGATGAATAGGAAGATCAAGAAGATGAGCCACCTCAAGACGACGACAATGGTCAAGGGGGAGATGCAAATGATCAAGACAAGGAGGATGAGCAAGCTGCAAGGCCGCCACACCCAAGAGTCCACCAAGCAATCCAACAAGATCATCCCGTCAACACCATCCTCAGCGACATTCATAAGGGGGTAACCACTAGATCTTGTGTTGCACATTTTTGTGAGCATTACTCTTTTGTTTCCTCTATTGAGCCACATAGGGTAGAGGAAGCACTCCAAGATTCGGATTGGGTGATGGCGATGCAAGAGGAGCTCAACAACTTCACGAGGAATGAGGTATGGCATTTAGTTCCACGTCCTAACCAAAATGTTGTAGGAACCAAGTGGGTCTTCTGCAACAAACAAGATGAGCATGGTGTGGTGACAAGGAACAAAGCCCGACTTGTGGCCAAGGGATATTCACAAGTCGAAGGTTTGGATTTCGATGAAACCTATGCACCCGTAGCTAGGCTTGAATCAATTCGTATATTACTTTCCTATGCTACTTACCATGGCTTCAAGCTTTATCAAATGGACGTGAAAAGTGCCTTTCCTCAATGGACCAATCAAGGAAGAGGTCTATGTTGAGTAACCTCCCGGCTTTGAAGATAGTGAGTATCCTAATCATGTTTATAGACTCTCTAAGGCGCTTTATGGGCTCAAGCAAGCCCCAAGAGCATGGTATGAATGCCTAAGAGATTTTCTTATTGCTAATGGATTCAAAGTCGAAAAGGCCGATCCTACTTTATTTACTAAAACACTTGCAAATGATTTGTTTGTATGCCAAATTTATGTTGATGATATTATATTTGGGTCTACTAACGAATCTACATGTGAGGAATTTAGTAGGATCATGACACAAAAATTCGAGATGTCAATGATGGGGGAGTTAAAGTATTTCTTAGGATTTCAAGTGAAGCAACTCTAAGAGGGCACCTTCATTAGCCAAACGAAGTACATTCAAGACATTCTAACCAAGTTTGGGATGAAGGATGCCAAGCCCATCAAGACACCCATGGGAACAAATGGGCATCTCGACCTCGACACGGGAGGTAAATCCGTAGATCAAAAGGTATACCGGTCGATGATAGGTTCTTTACTCTATTTATGTGCTTCACGACCGGATATTATGCTTTCCGTTTGCATGTGTGCAAGATTCCAAGCCGATCCTAAGGAAGCTCACCTTAGGGCCGTAAAACGAATCTTAAGATATTTAGTTTATACTCCTAAGTTTGGCCTTTGGTACCCCAGGGGATCCACATTTGATTTAATTGGTTATTCCGATGCCGATTTGGCAGGGTGCAAAATCAATAGAAAGAGCACATCGGGGACTTGCCAGTTCTTGGGAAGGTCTCTGGTGTCTTGGGCTTCAAAGAAGCAAAATTCTATGGCTCTTTCAACTGCCGAAGCCGAGTATATTGCCGCAGGCCATTGTTGCGCGCAATTGCTTTGGATGAGGCAAACCCTTAGGGACTATGGTTACAAATTAACCAAAGTTCCTCTTCTATGTGATAATGAGAGTGCAATCCGCATGGCGGATAATCCCGTTGAGCATAGCCGCACTAAACACATAGCCATTCGGTATCATTTTCTAAGGGATCACCAACAAAAGGGGGATATCGGGATTGCATATATTAACACCAAAGAACAATTAGCCGATATCTTTACCAAGCCATTAGATGAACAAACATTTACCAGACTTAGGCATGAACTAAATATTCTTGATTCTAGGAATTTTTATTGATGTCTTGCATACATAGCTCATATATATACCTTTGATCATCTCTTTCATATGCTATGACTAATGTGTTCTTTCAAGTCCATTTCATGCTAAGTCATAGATTGAAAGGGAAAAGGAGTCTTCGGTGAAGATAAGGCTTCCACTCCGCTCCATCGAATCATTCATCCTTCGCCGTCGCTCCGTACAACTCTCCAACTTTGGTATAATCTTCACTCCTTTATTTTTCGTCCAAAGGGGGAGAGAGTAGTTTAAAAGGGCTTATATTTCACTCAAGCATCCGTTTTGGCGATTCATGCCAAAGGGGGAGAGAGTATTAGCCCAAAGCAAAAAGACCGCACCACCACCAATTTCAAAAATATAGTTTATTTGGTATGGAGTCTATTAATTGGTGAAGTTTTTCAATTGATATCTTATTTTGATATAATTTCAAATTGGTATACCCTCTTCAAAATTAATATCTAAAACCCTCTTGAACACTAAGAGGAGGTTTTCATTAAGGGGGAGTTTTGTCTAGTCAAAGGAAAAGCATTTGAAACAGGGGGAGAAACTTTCAAAACTTGAAAATGCTTCTCAAAATCTTATTCATTTACCTTTGACTATTTGCAAAAGAACTTTGAAAAGAATTTCCAAAACTGTTTGCAAAACAAAGCATGTGGTGCAAGCGTGGTCCAAAATGTTAATAAAAAGAAAAGACATCCATGCGCATCTAGTAATATTTAATGGTTTCATTCCAAGCAACCTTTGCACTTACATTTATGCAAACTAGTTCAATTCTGCACTTCTATATTTGCTTTGGTTTGTGTTGGCATCAATCACCAAAAAGGGGGAGATTGAAAGGGAAATAGGCTTACACAGTTTTCCTAAATAGATTTTGGTGGTTGAATTGCCCAACACAAATAATTGGACTAACTAGTTTGCTCTAGATTATAAGTTTTACAGGTGCCAAAGGTTCACAATAGACCAATAAAATGACCAAGAAAGGGTTCAAACAAAGAGAGCTTAAGAAATCCCAAAGGCACCCTGGTCTGGCGCACCGGACTGTCCGGTGTGCCACCGGACAGTGTCCGGTGCACCAGGGAACTCGACGCTGAACTCCTCACCTTCGGGAAAATCAGAGGGCGCTTCGCTATAATTCACCGGACCGTCCGGTGAGGCACCGGACTGTCCGGTGTGCCAGCTGAGCAACGGCTACTTCAAGCGCAATGGTCGACTGCAACACATTTAATGCGTGCCTGCGCGTGCAGAGGTCAGAGCACGCGCGGTTGGCGCACCGGACAGTCTACAGGAGATGTCCGGTGCACCACCGGACAGCCCAGAGGCCCCACAAGTCAGAGCTCCAACGGTCAAACCCCAACGGCTGGCTGACGTGGCTGGCGCACCGGACTGTCCGGTGCGCCATGCGACAGCAGACTTCCAACGACCACATTTTGGTGGTTGGGGCTATAAATACCCCAACCACCCCACATTCAATGGATCCAAGTTTCCAACATTTTACACATTACAAGAGCTATAGCATTCAATACAAGACACACTAAAGAGATCAAATCCTCTTCCAAGTCTCTAGTTCAATTCCAATCAATAGTGACTAGTGAGAGAGTGACTTGTGTTCATTTGAGCTCTTGCGCTTGGATTGCTTCTTTTCTTTCTCATTCTTTCTTGCGACAAACTCAATTGAAATCAAGGCAAGAGACACCAATTGTGTGGTGGTCCTTGTGGGGACTTAGTGTCCCGTGTGATTGAGAAGAGAAGCTCACTCGGTCTAAGTGACCGTTTGAGAGAGGGAAAGGGTTGAAAGAGACCCGGTCTTTGTGACCACCTCAACGGGGAGTAGGTTTGCAAGAACCGAACCTCGGTAAAACAAATCCTTGTGTCTCATTCTTTATTCGCTTGCGATTTGTTTTTCACCCTCTCTCTCGGACTCGCTTATATTTCTAACGCTAACCCGGCTTGTAGTTGTGATTAACTTTGTAAATTTCAGTTTCGCCCTATTCACCCCCCTCTAGGCGACTTTCACTATATGATATTACTAAGATAAAGTGTTAGTCTCAATATAATCAAGATATAGAAATAGGCTCCCCCTAAAGATATGCATCAAGAAATTGAATGAATTGGATAGATGCTTTCATTTTTAAAGACAAATAGGGAGAAGCATTATTCATCTTGATCAAGGCTTATAAGATTTGTAATAAATAACTTATGCCTAGTATTATCACAATGAAAAAGATTTAGAATGCTTACAACCACACCATTGATTGTTTTGAAGATCTCATTGTCCAAGTAGGTGTTGTTGCTCTTGATGTCTTCCTTTTTCATTTGAGTGTCCTCGTTTTGTAGTTGACTCTTTTTCCTTCCAAACTTATTAAAAATACTCAAGAGAGATGTTAATAGCACAAGGGAGTATATGATGAAGGATGATTTCTTTTAGATAAGGAATATAAATAACTCATCATTCACAAGTCACACAGATATGAAGTAAAATCCTTAATATTAGTGCACATCATTAGAAAAGAGGAATATGCACCTTTTAAACATTTTGATCAATTGTAGGAAATTTACTTCTTCATATTGATTTTGTTATCATAACTTAAAAGCATATCAATATGAGGATAGATATAGCAAAGGCATGAATTAGATTCTAATGGACAAGTGCATCTATGAGAACGATATTGAATGCTCATCTAGCTGATTTAAGTCCAATAAAGAATCTATTCTTCACATAGGTAGAGTATGATAAATTTGAATAAATAACCAATGATGGGAACTATATTTGATTAAGAAGATGAGTTCCCATACCTTTGATTTTACCTTTCTTCCTTTGGGTGAAGAGCAACCCTTGAGGCTTGTGGTTTTAACATGCACTTACTCTCTTGTAGATTTCCGTAAGCTTAAGAGATATGTTATTAGTTACACAAGCACTAGTTTCCCTTTTGTAATCATTTTGATATGAAAAGTGGATTACTAAAGCATGGAAACTTTATAATATGAACTAGATTATTCCATGATATATGCTCAGTTTTAACTCATAAAACAAGCATAGTTAATTCTTCAAGATTATGGGAATAAATCTAACTCATAACATGGAGAGCGATAAATATAAAAGAATCATATCCAATTTAAGCAATAGGCAAAACAATATAAATCATTGGATTGACTTTTCTTTTCATGTTAGATTACGCATCTCCATAGAGAAACTCATTCTCTACATGTGAGACTACTTAGGTTATTTAGACAAAAACATTAGTCTCACGATTTTTAGATATAAAGAGAGATTCCCTTTATAAGTGTCCTAAGGAATTGAATTCCTTATGTGACACCTTATTCTTTTAAGAACTTGAAATATCTCTCTATATCTAGAACATGGCTATAAAAGGATAATTAATGTAAAGCATGCCATGAGGTGCTTACAATAAATTAAAGCATGTAGATTGCCATAGAATAGAAATGATGAATATGCAATCTACCATATGAGAGGAATTTCTTCAAAGAATGGTGACATAAATTAAAAACATTTGAAGTGCTTTTCTTTTTCTATGTGACTACACAAGACACATAAGAAATGATAATTTAAGATACTTGCACTTAAAAGCATAATTGTTACCATCCTTTGGCTTTCCTCCATGTTGTAGGCCTTGACTTTTCGGCATAGGATAATTCTTTGTTTCCTACAACATCAATATCTTCCCCGAGATGATATGAGTTTTAGACATAACAATTCAAAATAATTTTGGGTCAATCTTGGATATATAGATCATTGAAGATTGATAGCTTGAGTTAATAAGAATTGAATTGACTCTCTCAAGCACCCCAAAGCTTCATATCATCTCCTTCTCCTGCAAACTTGTCAAGCATATTTTGGTACCCATCGCTTGATGGGTCCATCAAGGTTAGTCAACAAAGATCTAGGAACCCAAAAGTCCTTTGTGTTAGCGTTTGGTAAACTCATTACCTTTCTAGCACAAGTTGCAATTTTGGGTTGCCTAGTTACATGAGAAATAATTGACAAGCTGGAGGTGGGGTTGTTACCAATGGGACAATCCTTACATTGATATCCCTTCTTCCGGCATATGTAGCAAAGGCGATCTTCAAGTCTTGAAGATTTCTTCTTTCCTTGTTTCTTGCTTGCTACATGGTTAGTTAATATTTTCTTTTCTAACACTATGCCTTTTTGTTTCAAATAGGGACAAGACTTAATTAAGTGTCCCTTCTTTGAGCATTTAAAACAAAGTTTATCATCCTTGTTAGTAATCAAGTCATTTTTAATATAGGGACATGACCTAATCGAGTGCCCCTTTTCAAAGCATTCACTACACTTCTTACTTCTCTTAGTGTGAAGTGTGACTTAATTATTACCTTGGATGTTACCTTGCATGGAGGCATGGTTGAGGCTTTTGGCAGAGGCATTGATTTTATTCTTTTGTTCTTTCCTCTTGACAATCCTCAAGTCCTTGACATTTCCTTCAAGGGATTTAGTGCATGCCACAGTTGTTCCCGTCTCAAGCTTCTTCACCATGTGATCACGGTTATCTTGAGAAGGTTGAGCAATGCACTTCCCTTTTAGTTGTGTCAAGCTCATCTTTAGCCTCTCATTTTCTTATTTGAGCTTTTGATATGTGTCATCTTTTATTCTTGCAAATTCTAGCTCAAAGGAAGATTTGCTTGTCAACGGACAACAAGCATTAGCACATGGTAATATAGTTTCAATTTGAATACATGTGCATAAGTGAGGTTGTTGGGATTTTAAGTTTTCTATCACAACCTCATGAGCAATATTTAATATGATATGATCATCCATAAGATTCTCATGAGAATATAGAAGCATATCATATTTTTCTTGAAAAGCTAGATTTTCATCTTTTAGCTTTTCTACTTGGTCCTTAAGCAAGGCATTCCTATTTACTAATTGAGCGATACAATTTAAAGAGTTATCTTGCTCAATTGAAATAGTTTCATACCTTTGGACCAAATTAACATGAGAGCATTTTAGCTCCTCATGTTCTTTAGTCAACTCGTCAAAGCGTAGCATTTTCATGGAGAGAACATCTTCTAGCATTTGACGAGCTTCGCTTTGCTCTCTTGCTCTTTTTAGAAGTTTGAGCATGACGGCTGTCGGGGACCATAATTAGGGGTACCCTCAAGACGCCTAATTCTCAGCTGGTAACCCCCATCAGCATAAAGCTGCAGAGGCCTGATGGGTGCGATTAAGTCAGGGATCAGTCCATACGAGCGACTCGATCACGCCTCGCCCGAGCCTAGCCTTGGGCAAGGGCAGCCGACCCTGAGGTGTTTCCGTCTCGCCCGAGGCCCCCTTTTTTACGGCAGACGCATCTCCGGCTCGCCCGAGGCCTTGCCTTCGTTAAGAAGCAACCCTGACTAAATCGCCGCGCCAACCGACCAAGTCACAGGGGCATTTAACGCAAAGGTAGCCTGGCACCTTTATCCTGACGCGCGCCCCCTGGCAGAGCCGAAGTGACCGCCGTCACTTCGCCGCTCCACTGACCGGTCTGACAAAAGGACAGCGCCGCCTGCGCCGTCCCGACTGCGGTGCCACTTGACAGAGTGAGACTGACAGGCAGCCAGGCCTTGCCAAAGGCGCCATAGGAAGCTCCGCCCGACCCAGGGCTCGGACTCGGGCTAAGGCCCCGGAAGACGGCGAACTCCGCTCCGCCCGACCCAGGGCTCGGACTCGGGCTGAGGCCCCGGAAGTCGGCGAACTCCGCTCCGCCCGACCCAGGGCTCGGACTCGGGCTAAGGCCCCAGAAGACGGCGAACTCCGCTCCGCCCGACCTAGGGCTCGGACTCGGGCTAAGGCCCCGGAAGACGGCGAACTCCGCTCCGCCCGACCCAGGGCTCGGACTCGGGCTAAGGCCCCGGAAGACGGTGAACTCCGCTTCGCCCGACCCAGGGCTCGGACTCGGGCTAAGGCCCCGGAAGACGGCGAACTCCGCTCCGCCCGACCCCTGGGGTCGGGCTCCGCCCTGGCCTCTGCCGAACGACCTCCGCCTCGCCCAACCCAGGAGCTCGGGCTCGGCCTCGGCCATGGAAGACAGACTCGACCTCGGCCTCGGAGGAGCCTCCACGTCGCCCGACCTAGGGCACAAGTCCGCCACGTCAACAGGAAGCGCCATCATCACCCTACCCTGAGTCGACTTGGGCCGCAGAGAACAAGACCGACGTCCCGTCTGGCTAGCTCCGCCAGATAGGCAATGATGGCGCCCCGCTAGACCCATAACGGCGGCGGCTCTCAGCTCCCTTACGGAAGCAGGGGGACGTCAGCAAGAGCCCAACTGTTCCGACAGCTGTCCCTCCACCAGGCTCCGTTACTCCTCCGACAGCCACGACACCACACCAGCTGGGTGCCAAGTTCTCTCCGGCTGCCACATTGGCATGTACCTAGGGCGCTAGCTCTCCCCCGCTAGACACGTAGCACTCTGCTGCACCCCTATTGTACACCTGGGTCCTCTCCTTACGCCTATAAAAGGAAGGACCAGGGCCTTCTTAGAGAAGGTTGGCCCCGCGGGAACGAGGGCAGGGGCAGGCGCTCTCTTGGGGCCGCTCGCTTCCCTCACCCGCGTGGACGCTTGTAACCCCCTACTGCAAGCGCACCCGACCTGGGCGCGGGACGAACACGAAGGCCGCGGGATCTCCGCCTCCCTCACGACTCGGCTCCGGCCACCTCGCTCTCCCCCCTTCGCGCTCGCCCACGCGCTCGACCCATCTGGGCTGGGGCACGCGGCACACTCACTCGTCGGCTTAGGGACCCCCCGGTCTCGAAACGCCGACAGTTGGCGCGCCAGGTAGGGGCCTGCTGCATGTTGACGAGCAGTTTCCCGTCAAGCTCCAGATGGGCAGTCTCCAACGACCTCTCCAACCCGGGACGGTGCTCCGTTTCGGGAGTCTCGAGTTCATGTCTTTCGACGGCAGCTACGACATGATACTCCTTCCACCGCCGCGCGACGGCGACAATGGTGGCCGACAGCCCGCCCGCTGGCGGCGGAATCGACGACGTCTTCCCTGCGTGGGGGAAGAACAACATTCGAGCTCGCCCCATCCTCTCCCTCGCCATCGGAGGAGGAGGCGGGGCAACCAGGGCCGAGCGGGAGGCTGCGCTCCGTCGGCTGCCGAGCGAATCGACATCCCCAGCGCCCCAACGGAGGACGCGTCGGGCGTCACCCTCGCGTTTGAGGCGAAGGCGAGCGTCGTCCCCCCGCAACACGCCAACCCCGAGCAAGTGGACGACGCCAGCACGCTCACGGAGGGCCTGCAGGACGTCGCCCTCGTACCCAAGACGACGACGGCGCGATCAGTCCCCGATGTGACTTCGTCACTCCTCGTCGACCAAAAGGTACCGACTGATTCCCATCCTTCGTCATTTCGACTCGACCTCAACCCGCCTAGCGACCTCGCTCTGGCGGGCGCCCACGTTGAGGCGAGTGCAACCTCTCTTGGGTTTCGTGTGCGGTCGCCTTGGGACCGACTGACGGGTGTCTCGACCTACGGGCCCTCTGGGTCCGAGGAAGATGACGACCCCAGCATCTGCTGGGATTTCTCTGGATCTGGCAACCCCAGTGCCATGCGGGACTTCATGACCGCATGCAACTACTGCCTCTCCGACTGTTCCGACGGCAGCCGCAGCCTTGGCGACAAGGACTGCGGCCCGAGCCGCGAATGTTTCCACGTCGAGCTAGGGGATCCCTCCAGAGGCAACCGTCTCGGCATGCCGGAGGATGGTGATCTCCCTAGGCCAGTGCCTCGCGCCGACATCCCGTGGGAGCTAGCTGTGGTCCCCGTTCTGGCGGGGGGTCACGACCCACAGCTCGAGCAAGTCCGCGAGGCGCAGGCCGGGCTCGACGAGGGGGCATGAGCGCTCGAGTCGATCCGCCGGGATGTCAGGCAGGTATGGGCGGGCCAGCCCCCGGCCGGAGAAATACGTCACCTGCCCCAGGGTCTCCAGCACCGCATCGCCAACGATGCCAGGGACAGGCCGCCACCCGCATCCAGCGGGACCGGTCAGGACCTGGCAGCCGCGGCGATGCTCCTCCGCGCGATGCCAGAGTCATCAACCACCGAGGGTCGGCGAATCCAGGGAGAGCTCAAGCATCTCCTGGAAGGCGCTGCGGCCCGGCGGGCCGAGAGCTCTGCCTCCCGAAGGCAGGGGTACCCCTCGGAACCTCGTGCCGCGACTTCCCGACTCATGCGGGAAGCCTCGGTCTACACCGGGCGCACGCGCAACACCGCGCCTGCGGCCCCGGGCCACCTCGGCGACGAGCACCCTCATCGCGACCGTCGGGCCTGCCTCGACGAAAGGGTGCGCCGAGGCTATCACCCCAGGCGTGGGGGACGCTACGACAGCCGGGAGGATCGGAGTCCCTCGCCCGAACCACCCGGTCCGCAGGTCTTCAGCCGGGCCATTCGGCGGGCGCCGTTTCCGGCCCGATTCCGACCCCCGACTACTATCACAAAGTACTCGGGGGAAACAAGACCGGAATTGTGGCTCGCGGACTACCGCCTGGCCTGTCAACTGGGTGGAACGGACGACGACAACCTCATCATCCGCAACCTCCCCCTGTTCCTCTCCGACACTGCTCGCGCTTGGTTGGAGCACCTGCCTCCAGGGGCAGATTTCCAACTGGGAGGATTTGGTCCAAGCTTTCGCCGGCAACTTCCAGGGCACGTACGTGCGCCCCGGGAATTCCTGGGACCTCCGAAGCTGCCGGCAGCAGCCGGGTGAGTCTCTTCGGGACTACATCCGGCGGTTCTCGAAGCAGCGCACCGAGCTGCCCAACATCATTGACCCAGATGTCATCGGCGCGTTCCTTGCCGGCACCACTTGCCGTGACCTGGTGAGCAAGTTGGGTCGCAAGACCCCCACCAGGGCGAGCGAGCTGATGGACATCGCCACCAAGTTCGCCTCTGGCCAGGAGGCGGTCGAGGCCATCTTCCGTAAGGACAAGCAGCCCCAGGGCCGCCCGTCGGAGGATGCTCCCGAGGCGTCTACTCCGCTCGGCGCCAAGAAGAAAGGCAGGAGGAAGTCGCAAGCGAAACGCGACGCCGCCAACACGGACCTTGTCGCCGCCACCGAGTACAAGAACCCTCGGAAGCCCCCCGGAGGGGCTAACCTCTTCGACAAGATGCTCAAGGAGACGTGCCCTTACCATCAGGGGCCCATCAAGCACACCCTCGAGGAGTGCGTCATGCTTCGGCGCCACTTCCACAAGGCTGGGCCACCCGCAGAGGGTGGCAGGGCCCGCGACGACGACAAAAAGGAAGATCACCAAGCAGGAGAGTTCCCCGAGGTCCGCGACAGCTTCATGATCTGCGGAGGGCATGCGGCGAATGCCTCGGCTCGGCATCGCAAGCGAGAGCGTCGGGAGGTCTGCTCGGTGAAGGTGGCGGCGCCAGTCTACCTAGACTGGTCCGACAAGCCCATCACCTTCGACCAAGCTGACCACCCCGACCACGTGCCGAGCCCGGGGAAGTACCCGCTCGTCGTCGATCCCATTATCGGCGACGTCAGGCTCACCAAGGTCCTGATGGATGGGGGCAGCTGCCTCAATATCATCTACGCCGAGACCCTCAGGCTCCTGCGCGTCGATCTGTCCTCCGTCCGAGCAGGCGCTGCGCCCTTCCACGGGATCATTCCTGGGAAGCGCGTCCAGCCCCTCGGACGGCTCGACCTTCCTGTCTGCTTCGGAACGCCCTCCAACTTCCGAAGGGAGACTTTGACGTTCGAGGTGGTCGGGTTCCGAGGAGCCTACCACGCAGTATTGGGGAGGCCATGCTACGCGAAGTTCATGGCCATCCCCAACTACACCTACCTGAAGCTCAAGATGCCGGGCCCCAACGGGGTCATCACCATCGGCCCCACGTACAAACACGCGTTCGAATGCGATGTGGAGTGCGTGGAGTACGCCGAGGCCCTCACCGAGTCCGAGGCCCTCATCGCCGACCTGGAAAACCTCTCCCGAGAGGTGCCGGACGTGAAGCGGCACGCCGACAGCTTCGAGCCAGCGGAGACGGTTAAGGCCGTCCCTCTCGACCCCAGTGGCGACACCTCCAAGCAGATCCGGATCGGTTCCGGGCTCGACCCCAAATAGGAAGCAGTGCTCGTCGACTTTCTCCGCGCAAACGCCGACGTCTTTGCGTGGAGTCCCTCGGACATGCCCGGCATACCGAGGGATGTCGCCGAGCACTCGCTGGATATTCGGGCCGGAGCCCGACCGGTCAGGCAGCCTCTGCGCCGATTCGACGAGGAAAGGCGCAGGGTGATAGGCGAGGAGATCCACAAGCTAATGGCAGCAGGGTTCATCAAAGAGGTATTCCATCCCGAATGGCTTGCCAACCCTGTACTTGTGAGGAAGAAAGGGGGGAAATGGCGGATGTGTGTAGACTACACTGGTCTCAACAAAGCATGTCCGAAGGTTCCCTACCCTCTACCTCGCATCGATCAAATCGTGGATTCCACTGCTGGGTGCGAGACCCTGTCTTTTCTCGATGCCTACTTAGGGTATCATCAAATCAAGATGAAAGAGTCCGACCAGCTCGCGACTTCTTTCATCACGCCCTTCGGCATGTACCGCTATGTCACCATGCCGTTCGGTTTGAGGAACGCGGGTGCAACGTACCAGCGGTGTATGAACCATGTGTTCGGCGAACACATCGGTCGCACGGTCGAGGCCTACGTCAATGACATCGTAGTCAAGACAAGGAAAGCCTCCGACCTTCTCTCCGACCTTGAAGTGACATTCCGGTGTCTCAAGGCAAAGGACGTCAAGCTCAATCCCGAGAAGTGTGTCTTCGGGGTGCCCCGAGGCATGCTCCTGGGATTCATCGTCTCCGAGCGGGGCATCGAAGCCAACCCGGAGAAGATCGCAGCCATCACCAGCATGGGGCCCATCAAGGACTTAAAAGGCGTACAGAGGGTCATGGGATGTCTCGCGGCCTTGAGCCGTTTCATCTCGCGCCTCGGCGAAAGAGGCCTGCCTCTGTACCGTCTCTTAAGGAAGGCCGAGGAAGCTCTCGGGAACCTGAAGGCGCTCCTCACCCAGGCGCCCGTCTTGGTACCCCCAGCTGATGGAGAAGCCCTCTTGGTCTACGTCGCCGCTACCACTCAGGTGGTTAGCGCTGCGATCGTGATCGAAAGGCAAGAAGAGGGGCATGCATTGCCCATTCAGAGGCCAGTTTACTTCGTCAGCGAGGTGCTGTCCGAAACTAAGATCCGCTACCCACAAGTTCAGAAGCTGCTGTATGCAGTGATCCTGACGAGGCGAAAGTTGCGACATTACTTCGAGTCTCATCCGGTAACTGTGGTGTCATCCTTCCCCCTGGGGGAGATCATCCAGTGCCGAGAGGCCTCGGGACGGATCGCAAAGTGGGCGGTGGAAATCATGGGCGAGACAATCTCGTTCGCCCCTCGGAAGGCCATCAAGTCCTAGGTACTGGCGGACTTCGTAGCCGAATGGGTCGACACACAGTTGCCGACGGCTCCGATCCAACCGGAGCTCTGGACCATGTTTTTCGACGGGTCGCTGATGAAGACGGGAGCCGGCGCGGGCCTGCTCTTCGTCTCGCCCCTCGGGAAACACCTGCGCTACGTGCTGCGCCTCCATTTCCCGGTGTCCAACAACGTGGCTGAGTACGAAGCTCTGATCAACGGATTGCGAATCGCCATCGAGCTAGGGGTCCGACGCCTCGACGCTCGCGGCGACTCGCAGCTCGTCATCGACCAGGTCATGAAGAACTCCCACTGCCGCGACCCGAAGATGGAGGCCTACTGTGATGAGGTTCGACGCCTGGAAGACAAGTTCTACGGGCTCGAGCTTAACCACATCGCCCGGCGCTACAACGAGACTGCGGACGAGCTGGCAAAGATAGCCTCGGGGCGAACGACGGTTCCCCCGGACGTCTTCTCCTGGGATCTGCACCAACCCTCCGTCAAGATCAGCGACACGCCCGAGCCCGAGGCGCCCTCGGCTCCGTCCGAGGTAACCTCGGCCCAGCCCGAGCCGTCCTCGGTTCAGCCCGAGGAACCCTCGGCTCCCGAGGGCGAGGCGCTGCGCATCGAGGAGGAGCGGAGCGGGGTCACGCCTGATCAAGATTGGTAGGCCCCGTACCTGCAATATCTCCGCCAAGGAGAGCTACCCCTCGACCAGGCCGAGGCACGGAGGGTAGCGCGACGCGCCAAGTCGTTCGTCTTGCTGGGCGATGAGAAGGAGCTCTACCACCGCAGCCCCTCGGGCATCCTCCAGCGATGCATCTCCATCGCCGAAGGTCAGGAACTCCTGCAAGAGATACACTCGGGGGCTTGCGGCCATCATGCAGCGCCTCGAGCCCTCGTCGGGAACGCTTTCCGGCAAGGCTTCTACTGGCCGACGGTGGTGGCTGACGCCACTAGAATTGTCCGCACCTGCGAAGGGTGTCAATTCTATGCGAAGCAGACCCACCTGCCCGCTCAGGCTCTGCAGACGATACCCATCACCTGGCCCTTCGCTGTGTGGGGTCTGGACCTCGTCGGCCCTCTGCAGAAGGCGCCCGGGGGCTACACGCACCTGCTGGTCGCCGTCGACAAATTCTCCAAGTGGATCGAGGTCCGACCCCTGAACAGCATCAGGTCCGAGCAGGCGGTGGCGTTCTTCACCAACATCATCCATCGCTTCGGGGTCCCAAACTCCATCATCACCGACAACGGCACCCAGTTCACCGGCAGAAAGTTCTTGGATTTTTGCGAGGATCACCACATCCGGGTGGACTGGGCTGCCGTAGCTCATCCCATGTCGAATGGGCAAGTAGAGCGTGCCAACGGCATGATTCTACAAGGGCTCAAGCCTCGGATTTACAATGACCTCAACAAGTTCGGCAAGCGATGGATGAAGGAACTCCCCTCGGTGGTCTGGAGCCTGAGGACGACGCCGAGCCGAGCCACGGGTTTCACGCCGTTCTTCCTGGTCTACGGGGCCGAGGCCGTCCTGCCCACGGACCTGGAATACGGCTCCCCGAGGACGAGAGCCTACGACGATCAAAGCAACCAAGCCAGCCGAGAAGACTCGCTGGACCAGCTGGAAGAGGCTCGGGACGGGGCCTTACTACACTCGGCGCGGTATCAGCAGTCCCTGCGACGCTACCACGCCCGAGGGGTCCGACCCCGAGACCTCCAGGTGGGCGACCTGGTGCTTCGACTGCGGCAAGACGCCTGAGGGAGGCACAAGCTCACGCCCCCCTGGGAAGGGCCATTCGTCATCGCCAAAGTCCTGAAGCCCGGAACGTACAAGCTAGCCAACAGTCAAGGCGAGGTCTACGGCAACGCTTGGAACATCCAACAGCTACGTCGCTTCTACCCTTAAGATGTTTCCAAGTTGTTCATATACCTCGCACCCACGCAAAGTTTAGTCAACAAGGAAGGGTTGGCCTCGCCTCGGCAAAGCCCGACCCTCCCTCGGGGGCTAAAAGGGGGGAAACCCCCTCTGCGTCAAAATTTTCCTCGAAACGAAAAATCTCTTTTACCAGAATATCTTTCGTGCTTTTTGACTACTTCGAAAAGTGGGTCCTGGAAACGACGGAGTACACGTAAGCAGTCAAGGCTGACCGAGCCGAGGGACTCCTACGCCTCCGGGATACGGATACCTCACTCATCACCTTCTGCGAGAAGTAACTCGCGTTCGGATAAAGTGGCTCCGCGGATCGAACAAGTCTTCATGTTCGGAAGCCCTTCTGCCGAAGCGATCCTTCGAGCCTTCTCGACCGAGTCGGCGACAGGGCCTCACGGACGGGTGAAAGTACGCGTAAGCGGCAAGGTTGACCGAGCCGAGGGATTCCCACGCCTCCGGGATACGGATACCTCACTCATCACCTTCCGCGAGAAGCAACTCTCGCTCGCACTAACATCCCTGTTACCGACAAAAATTCCAGATACTCGAAACAAGAGGAAAAGAGACGCAGCTTTAAAACGCAGCGAGGGTGTGTGTTCTGGCCTCGGCGGCCGCACAAGGCACACGCTACAAGACAATCTGATCCTGCAGGCTCGGGTCTTGACGCTGGAAGGGGGCAGCAACACCCTCGGCATCGACGGCACCTTCGGCGAGGCCCGACCTAGCCTCGGACGGCGACGCGGTCCGAGGGTCTCCGCTCCGAAGGACGACGTCATCACCACGCCCGGGCTATCGCTGCCGGAGACTTCTCCGGGAATCCGGCCCGAGCAGGCGGCTCGGCCGGCCACCTCCGGGGCCTCGGCCAACCATCTTCCAAGGGCACCGGCCCAGTCCGAAGCCTCGGCTGATCAACTCCGGCATCGACCCTGCCAACGGACAACCCGGCTAGGCTCCGGCCAACCAGGTTTCATTTTCGAGCCAACTCTGCCTCTGTTCATACTGATATCGCTACCCCTAGCCTCGGCTCGTCGAAGAGCGGCCGAGGGGTCTCTTTAACTAAGCTAGAGGAGCCTCGGACAGCAGGGCCGACCGAGCCGAGGGACTCCTACGCCTCCGGGATACGGATACCTCACTTGTCACCTTGACACGGGGCGACTCATGCTTGGTGAAGCGGTTCAGATAGTCAACAGACGAGTCTTAGTGCTCAAGAATGAGGAAAAAACACGGCTCTGTGCCGAAGTTACATACATGTTCAGGCCCCGAAAGCCGAAATGAACAAAAAACCCTGGCATTCGAAGTGCCATTACAAACGGAACTCCGGTTCCATCTCCACGGGTATGGACAACCTCCCCGCCAGGGAAGCCCGTGGAGCGACAAGCTCTGGGCGAATCACCAGCAAAACGCGGGACGCCCCCGAGCATCCCGGCAGATCCTCGCAGCCGTCCTCGCCGCGAATGCGAGGAAGAAGACGGAATGTTGCATCCTATCTGGGCAGCAACAGTTCGCCTTCCCCGGCATGGCTGGAGGATGTCTCTGCCGTAGGGCTAAAGGGCGATTGCCACCACCAGAAGCTGGAAGAAGAGGTGGTCCGCCTACCCGCGTAGGAGGTGGAGCCCCGGCTCGCCTCGCCCCCCGCCCCAGCGAGGGTGACGAACACCCTCAACACTGAGGGCGGGACCGGGATCACAGCCCGGTTTGCCTCTCCCCATCCAGGAGCTGGAGGTCACCGTCTTGGGTGACCACCAGCGGAGGGGAGCAACCAGGCTATGTGATGAAAATCCTTGAAGCCGAACGAGGGCTGAAAGGTACCAACTCCCACGAAGTTGCGTTCCTCCAACGATGAGGCGAAAAGACGGCGGTTTCCCCCATCCGGGGGCTCGGAAGGTGGAAAGACACAGTGCATAAGGGAGAAAGAAGACGTGGTCGCCTTACGGAAGGGGTCGCCCTCCTTTTAAAGGCGACTCTCCCTGCTTGCGCCCCCGACCGTCACGGGCTGAGTCTTCTCCAACACGCCTCCAAAGCCCTCCCCTGCGGCGCGGGGGCTGGGTCCCGCATGTCATGCAGACCGGCTCCGAGCAGAAGAAGCCAAACCGCCGCGCACGGCGCACGCAACCACCCAGCGGTTACAAGTGACCCTCCACTTTTGCCCGGGCCAACGGACGAAAGGGGCAGGCAGCCATGCAGGCAGCATGCAACCGCGCCAAGTGGACGCGCCTCTCCGGCTCTTGACATGCCAGCACGGAGGCCCAAGCCCACGCGTCGCGCGACCGGTGCGCTGGATGCTGCATGCAAGCAACTGTACCACTTGCGCCACCACCGCACCTCCTCGATTGCAGAACCGATACCGCGACCCGAGGCGACCCAGCGCGCGACCCAGCAGCGCCAGCCTGACACAGCGGTCAGACGCGGTCAAAAGTTGGCCGGCAATAATGACGGTGGCAGGCACGCGGGAGCAGCGGTCACGCCGTCAGCCAAGCTCACGTCCCATCCGGAGGCAGCGAGAGAACCCCCTCTCACGGCGTGAAGACGGCGCGCCCGTAACCCGTTCCTCGAACGGCTCGCGCACGCGCAACGGCAACCCCGCCAACTACTCGCCCCGTTGCATTAACTCCGCGGCTGGACAGGCGGCGCTTCTAGCAGGAGCAGCTGGCGACGCTTCGCCTTCGCCAAAACAACCACGCCAAAAAAGGTACCCGCGTCGTTCAATTGCGTATCCTTTTTCCTTTTTTCTCTTTCTCTATCTCTTGCAACAGGGACCGGGAAAGGGGATACCCCTAAAGGGATCCTTCCCCGTGAAGGAACTAGGCTCCGAGCCTCCTTACTGATCAGGGGTTCGAAGGCTGGCCCCCCGAAGGGTTCAACAGCCGCCTCAGATCGTGTGGGCCCGACACCCACTACTGGTCAGAGGTTCGAAGGTCGGCCTCCCGAAAGGTTCCACGGCCGCCTCAGGCTACTCGGGCTCCGCGCCCATTACTGATCAGGGGTTCAAAGGCTGGCCCCCCGAAGGGTTCACAGTCGCCTCAGACACCGAGCGAGGGATGACCAGGGGTACGTTCGATACATAACCGAGGCTCGGGCTGCGCTCCCGAGGTACCCTAGGACATTTCTGAGACCAGCGGAAACGATCCTGTAACGGAATCCCATCGGAGGGAGGCATCGAGCCCTCGGACCCCGTCGCCAGGGGACCGGTGTCACACCCGGGTTTCGGGGCACCAAGACCCGGGCGCGAACATAAACACCAGGTATGCTGGGACCAAGTCTCACACATATGATGTATAGTGGCACAGGATCGAATGTCACATATTTATATATAACAGGAGTTCTATACAAAATAAATAATTACATTATAAGGAGACAACGGTCCAGCAACCCAAAGTTGACTGGGAGACGACGGCCTAGACCTCTCACGAACACATCACGGCATCCTCCATGCGCCTCATCCTGCGGTACCTGTTCTTGACCTGTGGGGGGTGTGAGACAGCAAGAGTGAGCTCACATACGTTCATCGCTCAACAAGTTGTGGGGAATAATGTGCATGAACTCGCCAAAGGTGGGAGCTCACGTGAAGTGTAAGGCTTACCAAAGAGGATGGTTAGAGCTGAGCATTGCTTTTAAAGTTAGTCAAAATTTTATTAGCAGTTACTAAGTATAAGTAAATACCAAACCCAATTAAGTAGTAGAACAAAAGTAACAACATCACCCGCGATGCAATGCATATGACAAATTGAATTTAGTTCCATAAATTAATCATGTGAGTGTCCGAGCCGCTCATGACCGTGAGCACGGCTAGTATACCAGTTTTACACTCTGCAGAGGTTGCGCATCTTTACCCACAAGTCGTGTTACCCATCTGCCAAGAGACGGCCAATCCCATACACCTCTACCGAGGAGGCGAGGCAGGGTAACACTACGAGGCCTTTACAAAGTTCCACTAGCTTCAGAAAACCCGCTACAGTTTATAGGAAGTTCCAATGCAGGAATCCCTTGCAGGACCGCCATCGCAGCAAAATCCTCCCGAGGGCCTCCCTAACAGGAATCCCTTGCAGGACTGCCAACGCAGCAAAATCCTCCCGAGGGCCTCCCTACACTGACCACTCCCCTACTGCCCTTGCCCCTTTCGGGTAAGGTAGTCTTCCACTAGCTTTCCTAATTAATCAGCCAAGGGGTCCCATTCCTCCCTTGTGGTAGCACTGTTTTCCCGGGTGGTTCTCCATGTTCCAATTAACATAATGATCTTAACATGAACAGGAAATAACAACTGACAATAAAAGTATAATCATGAATAGTAATGTGTATCTCTATACCCAAAACCACATAAAGCGATAGCAAGTACTACCCAAAGATTCAGTGGTGAACAAGGTATAAAGATAGTCAAACTAGGGTAACCTATTGGGTCCCATCAAAATTAACCTATGCAGATCATTATGATTAATTAGAACATGAGTAGGTAAAAAGAAGTGATCAAGGGCACAACTTGCCTGGGACTTGAGATTCCAGGTACCAACTTGCTCTTCAGGTGACTCGTGACCTCACTGCTAAACGTAGCAATACAGACAAACATGTATAGGCAAAATTAACATCACACCAAACATAAGAACAAACTGCGTATTAATAATCTACGCGTTGATATGAGATCGTGGACTCGAGAATCACTACAATCGGAGTCATGGTTAAAAAGGTATGGTTTTCAAAGGACCCATGCAATTTAAGCGGTTTAAAACTAGACCTTATGTTAATTTAATAGATCATGTGAGAAAATAATCTAAATGAATAATTAATTCAACTTTAAGTTAAACAATATAATTTGGGATCATATTTAGCCAAACTATAATTATAAACAGATTAACTTTGATTTAGAGAGGTTAATCTACTAAACATAAGTTAAATAAATATCTAACTATAAAAGCCTGAGATATGGTATAACCAATGCTATTACTACATAGCGAATATTTATACGAACCTAACGCAACTAGAACGGGTCAATTCGGAGTTAGAATGGGTAAGATATGACTTTTGCAAGTTTCTAGACATATAAATATTATTTTTATAACTAGAAACAATTTCTGGGATTTATTTTAATGGTGCTCGGACCGGGGAAACAAAATCCCGAGAGTTCAGGGGCTAAATCGTGAAAAACAGGGTCTGAGTGTAATTATCTTTATACATGTGAGGATGGCGGGTTAGTTTAGACAAAGGTCAAGGGCCTTTTTGCAACCTTCGCACGGCCGAAGGGGTATCCAGGAATCACGTCTTTCGGATCACAGACGAACGGCCCAGATTAGATCCATCATTAAGTGAACCGTTACGCGACATGGACCACACGATCTGAATCCAAGGGTCCGGAACCTGGATCTAATCCCACCCCTCCACGGCCAATCCAACGGCTCGCGCACACTCTTCCACCTCCGATGACCAGGGGAGGTGGAGCAGAGGCCCGCGGCGGCACTACACCCGCGCGCGGCGATTCCGACTAACCTGACCACCATTTCCAAATTCCTTCGTTCCTCGCCTAATCGACGATGTTACGAACTCACCCTCCCAACCAATTTCTACTGTCGTCGAGCACAGGGCTCTGCCCACGGCGCGCTACACTATTACAGTGGCGCCACCGCAACGCGCAGGTGGCCGGCCCTGCCAGCCAACGGCGAGCTCGTCGCCGCGACGGTAATCGACCTAAGCAGCACCCAGTTCACGCCTAGCAAAAACCTTTCACGCCACAAGTCGCTATTGAGGAAAACTCGACACTTACCACCAACCAGACGAAGGCGAGGTCGACGCGTAGATTCCCGAGCCCGCTCGCGAGGGAAGCACCAGACGCCAGACGTCGCGCCGCGCTCGGACTATTCGAGGCCTCCCGAACTGAAGGCGAGCAGGTGTCTTTGATCGGCGGTGCACTCACACTCTCTCTCCTCCGCGCTCCCAGCAACGACTGGTCCTACCGCGGTGTAGATCTCATGGTCTAGTGGATGCGCAATGCGGGGAGGGAAAAGAGCCGCAGGCGCCTGAGTATTTATCCCAGAGCCGCCGGTCGCGAAGGAACGGACTCCGACCGGAATTCACGCTGCGGCGAGGATTTCGCGCGTGGTTTCGGTTGAGAGGAGAACGCCGACAAGCGGGACCCACACAGCAGCGAGTCAAGCACTCCGACCCCGCGTGTCAGTGTAAGCGAAGGGCGGCAGCGCGGAAGTGGTTAAATGGGCCGCCAGGGGAAAACGCCCATGGGCCGAGCAGGCCGAATCCTGTGCCAGCGCCGACATCTTATTTCTTTTCCTTTTTCTTTTCTCTTATTTCCTTTTTTTCTTACTTCCAAGTTCAATTTATATTCCAATTTGAATTCAAACATAAATTCAAGCTTGTGCTACATTAATCCCCTTTACATTTGTGAAGTTAAAAATACCAGTTTTAAAAATATAATTATATTATTTATATTTTTATACCCTTCTTCTTTTCTTCTCATTTTCAAAACCCTATTTTCAAATTTAGGGTTTAATCAAGCTTCAAATAATTATTACCTTATTATTTTTATCCTCATGGTTTTATTTAATGCACAAACATATAAAACTTCAATAAATGCATTTTCTTTTATTTCAACATTATTGATTGAATTTAATCATTCCTGGTTTTTTTATGTATGCTCTTTTCATGATGCAACTAAGGCACACAAAATGAGGAAATCCACTTTATCCTTTGTATACAAATTTGAGTATTACAAATCCTACCCCCCTTAACAGAAATCTCGTCCTCGAGATTTGTAAGAAAAGGGTATATAACCAAGTTATCTCAAAACATATGCACAAACAAAAACCTTCATCATGCATGATGCATACTTTATTAGCAACACATGGGGTCGATTAGACCTTATTATTCCTTCTAAAATAATATCATACCATCTACTAACGAAAGTAACATCTAAATCTTACAAATAGTAGTAATTTATATATATGTTTATGTAGCTTGGTGGAGCTAGTGGTGGTGGTGGAGGTTGTTGTTGTTGTCTCTCCAACCGCGCTTGCCTTATTTCTTGGCGGACCTGTCGTATTTCCTCGCGTTCTTGTCTTATCTGATTTTGCATCTCGGTCACCAGGTTTGTTAATTGTTGTATTACCAGTCTTTGGGCAGCAACCACTTGATCGCTTTCAACAGGTGGAGGATTTGGAGGATTCATTTCTGCTTGCTGTTACGTGATAATCTTTCCTTTCCTGGTATTGACCATGAAAGTTAGAAGCATATGGTAATAGTTTTGCAAAGGAAATTATTCAATAAGCGGAATGAATAAGCTAGTAACTGGTTATAATCTGAAGATTCTTTAGTAGGGCTTTAATCTTTGTTTTATGTCCAGGTTGGGGTAACCAGTCGTATAAGGTGACTATCCAAGGGTAAGATAGAATCTGTCAAGATGAGGGATATATATGGGTGAGATAGACTACAAGATGTAGGTTAAAAGTTTGTTTGTTGTTAGAGGGGAATAGAAAGGTTATACCATTCATCATGGCTCTAGGTTAAGTTAGCTCATGGTTGAGTTGATCCAATGTGCTAAGTTAAATTAATACATGGCTAGTAGGGTCTAATCTCTTCTACCAGTATCACTAATATGTTTAAGTAGACCACATTAGATTAGATCACATTAGATTAGATGGGATCTAGATTAGATTGGTATGACTAGTTTAACTAGATAAGATCTATTTAATTTGCATTAGATCATGGTTGTTTAAACTAGGGTGGATAAGTATGCTTATTAGGATAAGATGGATCCATAAAGATAAGATATAATCTTTTGAGATCAGTTAGATCTGGTACGAAAGGTTAGAATCTTTTTCGAGATAAGATGGATCTATTAAGATAAGGGAGAATCTTTTAAGATAAGATGAATTGGTTAGAATGAGATCTTTTTAGGATAAGATAAATCTCTTAAGCTAGATATGTTCCAATGGGGACAATCTAGGTTGTCTAGCTAATATATTTTTATACCTATGTGTATATGCAAATGCAATTGTGGACATTATTCCACAACTCATCACACCCAATCAAAGATCCAAATCAGACATGTATCATAAGAACAAACTTTCAAGCATTCAAACATATAGATACTTATAAAAATAGTTTTGTTTTTGTTCCTAAGAGTAGGTCTCCTAGTCCTAAAAATCACTTTAGGTACGAGATTTCAAAGTGTGAAATCCACATTTGTCTTTAGAAAAGAAAAGGTAAGAATAATCAGAGTAAAGCGGAAATAGATGAGAAAAGATTAAGAAAAGTTTAGAAAGAATCAGAGTAGCAAAGGTAAGTAGACAATGGTTGTCCGGTTCTATCTAGGCTTCGTCCTACAGACAACATTCCTCTGATACCACTTCTGTCACACCCGGGTTTCGGGGCACCAAGACCCGGGCGCAAACATAAACACCAGGTATGCTGGGACCAAGTCTCACACATATGATGTATAGTGGCACAGGATCGAATGTCACATATTTATATATAACAGGAGTTCTATACAAAATAAATAATTACATTATAAGGAGACAACGGTCCAGCAACCCAAAGTTGACTGGGAGACGACGGCCTAGACCTCTCACGAACACATCACGGCATCCTCCATGCGCCTCATCCTGCGGTACCTGTTCTTGACCTGTGGGGGGTGTGAGACAGCAAGAGTGAGCTCACATACGTTCATCGCTCAACAAGTTGTGGGGAATAATGTGCATGAACTCGCCAAAGGTGGGAGCTCACGTGAAGTGTAAGGCTTACCAAAGAGGATGGTTAGAGCTGAGCATTGCTTTTAAAGTTAGTCAAAATTTTATTAGCAGTTACTAAGTATAAGTAAATACCAAACCCAATTAAGTAGTAGAACAAAAGTAACAACATCACCTGCGATGCAATGCATATGACAAATTGAATTTAGTTCCATAAATTAATCATGTGAGTGTCCGAGCCGCTCATGACCGTGAGCACGGCTAGTATACCAGTTTTACACTCTGCAGAGGTTGCGCATCTTTACCCACAAGTCGTGTTACCCATCTGCCAAGAGACGGCCAATCCCATACACCTCTACCGAGGAGGCGAGGCAGGGTAACACTACGAGGCCTTTACAAAGTTCCACTAGCTTCAGAAAACCCGCTACAGTTTATAGGAAGTTCCAATGCAGGAATCCCTTGCAGGACCGCCATCGCAGCAAAATCCTCCCGAGGGCCTCCCTAACAGGAATCCCTTGCAGGACTGCCAACGCAGCAAAATCCTCCCGAGGGCCTCCCTACACTGACCACTCCCCTACTGCCCTTGCCCCTTTCGGGTAAGGTAGTCTTCCACTAGCTTTCCTAATTAATCAGCCAAGGGGTCCCATTCCTCCCTTGTGGTAGCACTGTTTTCCCGGGTGGTTCTCCATGTTCCAATTAACATAATGATCTTAACATGAACAGGAAATAACAACTGTCAATAAAAGTATAATCATGAATAGTAATGTGTATCTCTATACCCAAAACCACATAAAGTGATAGCAAGTACTACCCAAAGATTCAGTGGTGAACAAGGTATAAAGATAGTCAAACTAGGGTAACCTATTGGGTCCCATCAAAATTAACCTATGCAGATCATAATGATTAATTAGAACATGAGTAGGTAAAAAGAAGTGATCAAGGGCACAACTTGCCTGGGACTTGAGATTCCAGGTACCAACTTGCTCTTCAGGTGACTCGTGACCTCACTGCTAAACGTAGCAATACAGACAAACATGTATAGGCAAAATTAACATCACACCAAACATAAGAACAAACTGCGTATTAATAATCTACGCGTTGATATGAGATCATGGACTCGAGAATCACTACAATCGGAGTCATGGTTAAAAAGGTATGGTTTTCAAAGGACCCATGCAATTTAAGCGGTTTAAAACTAGACCTTATGTTAATTTAATAGATCATGTGAGAAAATAATCTAAATGAATAATTAATTCAACTTTAAGTTAAACAATATAATTTGGGATCATATTTAGCCAAACTATAATTATAAACAGATTAACTTTGATTTAGAGAGGTTAATCTACTAAACATAAGTTAAATAAATATCTAACTATAAAAGCCTGAGATATGGTATAACCAATGCTATTACTACATAGCGAATATTTATACGAACCTATCGCAACTGGAACGGGTCAATTCGGAGTTAGAATGGGTAAGATATGACTTTTGCAAGTTTCTAGACATATAAATATTATTTTTATAACTAGAAACAATTTCTGGGATTTATTTTAATGGTGCTCGGACCGGGGAAACAAAATCCCGAGAGTTCAGGGGCTAAATCGTGAAAAACAGGGTCTGAGTGTAATTATCTTTATACATGTGAGGATGGCGGGTTAGTTTAGACAAAGGTCAAGGGCCTTTTTGCAACCTTCGCACGGCCGAAGGGGTATCCAGGAATCACGTCTATCGGATGACAGACGAACGGCCCAGATTAGATCCATCATTAAGTGAACCGTTACGCGACATGGACCACACGATCTGAATCCAAGGGTCCGGAACCTGGATCTAATCCCACCCCTCCACGGCCAATCCAACGGCTCGCGCACACTCTTCCACCTCCGATGACCAGGGGAGGTGGAGCAGAGGCCCGCGGCGGCACTACACCCGCGCGCGGCTATTCCGGCTAACCTGACCACCATTTCCAAATTCCTTCATTCCTCGCCTAATCGACGATGTTACGAACTCACCCTCCCAACCAATTTCTACTGTCGTCGAGCACAGGGCTCTGCCCACGGCGCGCTACACTATTACAGTGGCGCCACCGCAACGCGCAGGTGGCCGGCCCTGCCAGCCAACGGCGAGCTCGTCGCCGCGACGGTAATCGACCTAAGCAGCACCAGTTCACGCCTAGCAAAAACCTTTCACGCCACAAGTCGCTATTGAGGAAGACTCGACACTTACCACCAACCAGACGAAGGCGAGGTCGACGCGTAGATTCCCGAGCCCGCTCGCGAGGGAAGCACCAGACTCCAGACGTCGTGCCGCGCTCGGACTATTCGAGGCCTCCCGAACTGAAGGCGAGCAGGTGTCTTTGATCGGCGGTGCACTCACACTCTCTCTCCTCCGCGCTCCCAGCAACGACTGGTCCTACCGCGGTGTAGATCTCATGGTCTAGTGGATGCGCAATGCGGGGAGGGAAAAGAGCCGCAGGCGCCTGAGTATTTATCCCAGAGCCGCCGGTCGCGAAGGAACGGACTCCGACCGGAATTCACGCCGCGGCGAGGATTTCGCGCGTGGTTTCGGTTGAGAGGAGAACGCCGACAAGCGGGACCCACACAGCAGCGAGTCAAGCACTTCGGCCCCGCGTGTCAGTGTAAGCGAAGGGCGGCAGCGCGGAAGTGGTTAAATGGGCCGCCAGGGGAAAACGCCCATGGGCCGAGCAGGCCGAATCCTGTGCCAGCGCCGACATCTTATTTCTTTTCCTTTTTCTTTTCTCTTATTTCCTTTTTTTCTTACTTCCAAGTTCAATTTATATTCCAATTTGAATTCAAACATAAATTCAAGCTTGTGCTACATTAATCCCCTTTACATTTGTGAAGTTAAAAATACCAGTTTTAAAAATATAATTATATTATTTATATTTTTATACCCTTCTTCTTTTCTTCTCATTTTCAAAACCCTATTTTCAAATTTAGGGTTTAATCAAGCTTCAAATAATTATTACCTTATTATTTTTATCCTCATGGTTTTATTTAATGCACAAACATATAAAACTTCAATAAATGCATTTTCTTTTATTTCAACATTATTGATTGAATTTAATCATTCCTGGTTTTTTTTATGTATGCTCTTTTCATGATGCAACTAAGGCACACAAAATGAGGAAATCCACTTTATCCTTTGTATACAAATTTGAGTATTACAACCGGGTCCGGCAGATCACCCGCAGGTACTTTTGGGCGTGCCTCCGGGCCCCTAGCCGACCCCCAACGAACGGGGCACGGACGTCCACTCGGATTACCCGCTTGCAGCTCACCGGAGACACCATGTTCGGTGCCCATCGAGGGTAACATGGCGCTCTCCCCCCCTCCTCCTTGCGGAAAGGCGACGTAGGGGCGTATGTAAAAAAGCCGAGTCTGTCCCTGATCGCCCTCTCGCCCTGTGTGGAGGCTCGGGGGCTGCTCTCGCAAACCCGACTCCGGCCAAACCGTTGACAGCGTCAACATACCAGCCCGAGAACTTGGGCCCCGACAGTGCACCCGGGCTACGGCCAGTTCGCATGAGGGAACCACCAGACCAGCCGAAGCATTACGCAAGGCATTAAGACCTCGAAGGAGTGAAACCACTCCTCCGAGGCCTCGGGGGCTACACCCGGCGGGTGCGCTCGCGCGCACCCACCAGAACAAAATGCAACCGAGAAAGGCTGGTCCCCTTGCAAAAAAGTGCGACGAAAGCCTCCAAGCGAGTGCTAACACTCCCTTCGAGGCTCGGGGGCTACTGTCGGGGACCATAATTAGGGGTACCCTCAAGACGCCTAATTCTCAGCTGGTAACCCCCATCAGCATAAAGCTGCAGAGGCCTGATGGGTGCGATTAAGTCAGGGATCAGTCCATACGAGCGACTCGATCACGCCTCGCCCGAGCCTAGCCTCGGGCAAGGGCAGCCGACCCTGAGGTGTTTCTGTCTCGCCCGAGGCCCCCTTTTTTACGGCAGACGCATCTCCGGCTCGCCCGAGGCCTTGCCTTCGTTAAGAAGCAACCCTGACTAAATCGCCGCGCCAACCGACCAAGTCACAGGGGCATTTAACGCAAAGGTAGCCTGGCACCTTTATCCTGACGCGCGCCCCCTGGTAGAGCCGAAGTGACCGCCGTCACTTCGCCGCTCCACTGACCGGTCTGACAAAAGGACAGCGCCGCCTGCGCCGTCCCGACTGCGGTGCCACTTGACAGAGTGAGACTGACAGGCAGCCAGGCCTTGCCAAAGGCGCCATAGGAAGCTCCGCCCGACCCAGGGCTCGGACTCGGGCTAAGGCCCCGGAAGACGGCGAACTCCGCTCCGCCCAACCCAGGGCTCGGACTCGGGCTAAGGCCCCGGAAGACGGTGAACTCCGCTCCGCCCGACCCAGGGCTCGGACTCGGGCTAAGGCCCCAGAAGACGGCGAACTCCGCTCCGCCCGACCTAGGGCTCGGACTCGGGCTAAGGCCCCGGAAGACGGCGAACTCCGCTCCGCCCGACCCAGGGCTCGGACTCGGGCTAAGGCCCCGGAAGACGGTGAACTCCGCTCCGCCCGACCCAGGGCTCGGACTCGGGCTAAGGCCCCGGAAGACGGCGAACTCCGCTCCGCCCGACCCCTGGGGTCGGGCTCCGCCCTGGCCTCTGCCGAACGACCTCCGCCTCGCCCGACCCAGGAGCTCGGGCTCGGCCTCGGCCATGGAAGACAGACTCGACCTCGGCCTCGGAGGAGCCTCCACGTCGCCCGACGTAGGGCACAAGTCCGCCACGTCAACAGGAAGCGCCATCATCACCCTACCCCGAGCCGACTTGGGCCGCAGAGAACAAGACCGACGTCCCGTCTGGCTAGCTCCGCCAGATAGGCAATGATGGCGCCCCGCTAGACCCATGACGACGGCGGCTCTTAGCTCCCTTACGGAAGCAGGGGGACGTCAGCAAGAGCCCAACTGTTCCGACAGCTGTCCCTCCACCAGGCTCCGTTACTCCTCCGACAGCCACGACACCACACCAGCTGGGTGCCACGTTCTCTCCGGCTGCCACATTGGCATGTACCTAGGGCGCTAGCTCTCCCCCGCTAGACACGTAGCACTCTGCTGCACCCCCATTGTACACCTGGGTCCTCTCCTTACGCCTATAAAAGGAAGGACCAGGGCCTTCTTAGAGAAGGTTGGCCCCGCGGGAACGAGGGCAGGGGCAGGCGCTCTCTTGGGGCCGCTCGCTTCCCTCACCCGCGTGGACGCTTGTAACCCCCTACTGCAAGCACACCTGACCTGGGCGCGAGACGAACACGAAGGCCGCGGGATCTCCACCTCCCTCACGACTCGGCTCCGGCCACCTCGCTCTCCCCCCTTCGTGCTCGCCCACGCGCTCGACCCATCTGGGCTGGGGCACGCGGCACACTCACTCGTCGGCTTAGGGACCCCCCGGTCTCGAAACGCCGACAACGGCCTTATCTTCTAGGCTTAGATGAGCGTAGAGTTGCATGAAGCTTCTTTCATCCTCCTCATCCTCATTTGTGCTTCCACTATCATTTTCATTAGCCACACAACATATGTGGGAATCAAAATTGGAAGACAAACCTTTTGGAGAGGTGGATTCATCGTTTGGTCTCCAACGTTCATTTTCTTCTTCTTCCTTCAAAGGGTTAGTTTCACAAGGACCAAAGGAAGTAGAAGCACAAAATGAATCAACATGTTTGGACTCATCAAATTTACTTTTAATTCTAGTCCAAACATCATGCGCATCATGAATAGGTTCATCATATTTAATTATGAAGGCATGATAATCTTCTTTTCTAAGAGAATTACCTAAGATGTCAAAAGCAAGATAATTTAAGCGTAAACATCTTCGATCTTCCTCGGAAACATTTTTACCATTATAACTGGAGGGTATGATACTCTTGTCTATAATTTGTTCTAATCGTAAGTCTATGGTTCTAAAAGCATTTGTCACACTAGTAGACCATGAAGCATAATTAGAACAATCATCAAGTAAAATCTCAAGAGTTACCTCCTTGATTTTCTTCGGAGGTGTCTTCTTGTTCTTTTGGGATCTTCCTCGAGCCATCACTTCGAGTTGTTAGACTCAATATGAAGTGCCTAGCTCCGATACCAATTGAAAGTCGCCTAAAGGGGGGGTGGATAGGCGACACCTAAAAATTATAGTACTAAATCCAAACTAGATCCCTTGATTAGTGGTTAGAACAAGTTTCACAATTATCGGAGTATAAAACTAAGTCCTTTGCTTGCAATGAGTATTGTTTTCAAAGAGTGCGGAATTTAATCAACAACAATACTACTAGAAATGTTAGTGGAGAATAATGCAAGAGGGCATAGATAAGAAGAGGATAAACACAAGTTCTTTCTTGCAAGGAGTTGCTTCTCTAAATGAGAATTTAACTTGAAGCAACACAAAATAATATTAGCAAAGAGTAGCGCAAGAGAACTTAGAAAGAGAGAGAACAAACAAATCACAAGCAATAAACACACGAGACACGGGTGATTTGTTTTATCGAGGTTCGGTCCTCGAAGGCCTAGTCCCCGTTGAGGAGTCCACTAAGGACGGGTCTCTTTCAACCCTTTCCCTCTCTCTATCGATCCCCAAGATCGGTGAGCTCTTCTTTTCAAGGATCACTTAAGACCCCGCAAGGATCACCACACACTTAGGTGTCTCTTGCTAGCTTTACAAGCCTCCAAAACTTTGGAGGAAGTTCAATGAGAGTCAAAACTCCACGCACAAATGAACGCAAGATGTAGCACATACTTTCTCTCAATGAATCTCACAAGGCACTAGAGCTAAACTCACACGAGAGGCTTTCTTTTGCTTGCTCTCTCTTTTGTGGCACTTATGTGGGTTGTAGTGGTCTAAATCTTGTGTATAGGATTGATCAATGAATATATGTGGTTGGGAGGGCTAGGATATGTCAACTATATGACTTGGAATGTTGCTTGAGCTCCCCCACCTTGAAGTGGTCGGTTGGGGTAGTATTTATAGCCACCAACTAAATTGTAGCTGCTGGAGAAGGCTGCTGGCGATGGGCGCACCGGACAGTCTGGTGCGCCGCCATGTCATCTCGTCGTTAGGGCTTGGAGCTGATCGACCGTTGGAGGCTTTGTCCTCATGTGGCACCGGACAGTCCGGTGCCCCTCTGACTTGCTGCTCTGACTTCTGTCGCGGTACTGTTCATTCGTCAGAGTCGACCGTTGTGCGCAGATAGTCGTTGCTCCGCTGGTGCACCAGATAGTCCGGTGGCACACCGGACAGTCCGATGAATTATAGCGGAGCGGCGCTTGGGAAACCCAAAGCTGCGAAGTTTGAGTTGATTCACCTAGGTGTACCGGACACTGTCCGGTGGCACACCGGACAGTCCGGTGCGCCAGACCAGGGCACACTTCGGTTTCCTTTTTGCTCCTTTCTTTTGAAGACTAACTTGTTCTTTTTATTGGTTTGTGTTGAACCTTTGGCACCTGTAGAATGTATGATCTAGAGCAAACTAGTTAGTCCAATTATTTGTGTTGGGCAATTCAACCACCAAAATCATTTAGGAAAAGGTTTGACCCTATTTCCCTTTCACATATACAACTTCTAGGAAGTTAAATAACTTCCTATGGCTTCACTCTAGAAAGTTATATTTTTTATCTTAACCCGCGAATCTACCTTATTGTAACACCCCAGGTGTTTATCTCTCGTTCAACAGCAACTATGGATTTAAGCGCGGGATATCAGTAAATAAAATGGACACTAAATTCTAATCATCTTTGTTTATCGCGATTTTGATATCGTATCTGTCTCTGTCTATCTAAGCCGTCCAAAAATTATAGAGAAGTTTGGATTTTAGAAATCTTTCAAGATGTTGAACCTATGCTATTTAGGTGATTCTGTATCTATCTTTCGCTAGGTTGTTGAACGGTTTTAGACTATGTTACAGATTTGAAAATTTGTTGACACATTGATATGGGCAAGCAAACTGTATTATATACCTGGTTTGTCTTGTTTGAATTCTGCTTTACTAGGTAGTCAATACACTCATGTATGTTTAATTGTTATTCAGTCCTACCCGGTCTTTGTTGCCACAACAGCTAAGGTTGCCTCGGCACGTCGCCATGTCTGTCTGCCGGAGCCAGCCAAGTCGTCATTTTCTTCTGCATGTGTTTTTATTGTTTGATTTGGATCTGTTTTCTCTTTTGTGTCCTGTATTTTGATTGCCATCGTGTGTCATTGCTTGATTTTTTATCTGTTATTTCTTCTGTTGTTCCTCTTTCTTTCTGGGATGCAGAGGAAAGCAGCGGAAAGCTAGGTTGTAAGGGCAATGATGATGCAAAGTCATGCACCACTCTGAATGAGGGATTTTCTCTCTTTGGGCCGACAAGCAAACTTTCTATTCATTGTTTATCTGAGCCTTTACTTTACATGGGTGTTTTCTTCTGTCTCCTTATTTTTGTGCGGCTTAATGTGATACTTAGTTCGTTGCGTTTTGTGGAGTTAGTGATTCTTGAGAACTAGATGATGTGGGTTGACAGGTACAACTATGATGTGAACTGATTTCATTTGAGGTCAAATCTAATTGCCGCTGGTGGTTATAGGGGTTACCTTCATTCTGTTGTTGCTTTGGATTTGGATTTGGATTTGTTGCTTTGAATCAGTTTTGATGAATAGAATGGTTTCAGAGTGGTAAAGCCAATTTGCAAAAATGAGTTCGACAATTTTGTAGCAACTAGCACAGTTGTGGAATGTGATGTAAAATAAAAACAAATAACATTTGTAATGCTAGTCAAATTAACTTTCTAGAGGCCAATTGGACCGTAGGATGTTAGCCAGCTAACTTCCTAGGGGCTACAGTCGGTCGTAGGAAGTTAGTCGTAGGAAGTTAGTCAGTTGACGACCCTGACGACGTGAAGCTACTAACTTTCGAGAACCTACTAACTTTCCAGAGGCTCTTTTGGCTGTAGAAAGTTAGTTAACTTCCGACAAAAAATTTCCGAGAGCCAAACTCCGACGGGATGGCTTTACTTCCGGGAGTTTAGCTAACTTCCTAGAGTTTAGGGCTAACTTTCTAGGGTTTAGGCTCTAGGAAGTTCACTATTTTAGTGTAGTGACACCTCCTTAACATAGCTCCATGCATGCGTTAATGCTGCCCCGCATGCACTGATTTCGCATCCGTAGCCCGTAGGTCGTCTTCTTACCGCTGCTAAAGCTAAAAGCATGGAACTAGTAGATTTGGGCCGATAAATGCCCATTATGAATTGGTCGGTCACACCAAGCCACCGGATCCACCATCAGCGAGGAAAGCAGCTAACTTGCAGCCATAGGAAAGGATCTAAGACAAGAGGGGTGAGTAGCCTATGAAAACTTTTCTACAAAGTTACAGTATTAGAACAATTTTTTATTAGTACAATAACAAGTCCTACTAACAAGTAACAACTACTTTGTGCTAACTTTAATTCATCCAATGAAAACTCCCACATAATTTTAGTAACTTAGTTTCTAGTCTAAAACACACCATCAAACAAGCTACTAGTATCAAGAGCTAAACAACTGTTCGCTTCAAATTAAAGTCAGTTGTTTAAACTGTAACAGATATAGTCTATAGAGACAACAATGTAGAAGCTGTAGAAGCCAGTACGGATTAAATCCAAGCGAATAGGCTGAAAGCAACTAACACTAGATACTACTACAATTACTATTAACATGAATATAAATAAGCAAGAGTAGTGCACAAACCAATGAGGAAGTGATAGACACAAGACTGAGCAACTCCAAGAGTCTCTGTGAAACTTCTTTTCCAAAACTATGTACCGGGGGATCTACTAAAAAATTCTTTCCCCCAAAATACTAGTCCTCACAGCAGATTCCTAAGAATTAACTACTCAATATTTCAAATTTTAGACACGTTAGCACTTTTCCTACGACATTCAATCCCTACAAGGAACAATGACCTTTTTGATTTTGCAGTTAAAAAATCGTAATGGTTGGACAATAGAGTAGACTGTAGAGGCCAGTGGCTAAAAATAAAATAACATAGAAGGACAAAGGAGCAGTCGTTGAGCATGGGCGGGCCCACAGGGTATTCATGGGTATTCATTGAATATCCATGTTTTTGGTGATCTATAGTGTTAGAACAGTAATTTGTCAATAATGTATTACATAAAATAGTATTAGAACCCTAAATTCTTTAATCTTTTGAATTTTTGAATACCCAATCTTAAATGTCTGGGCCCGCTTCTGTCGTTGATAGTCCTTGATCGGAAGCATCAACAGTGATTTCCATGAAAGACAGGACCTTGTCGTATGACGCGTCCTTGAGCCCGGCCTCCCACAGCGAGGTATAGGTTCGTCAAGCAAACAGCAGTCCAAGAGAGGCCCAGGTTCACCTCCACCAGCAAGGAAAAAGGCGTAACTCGTAGCAGTGTAGAACACGATTGGGCAAAGAAAGGGAAGACGAAAATATGCATGGTGTCCAGGCAACTATTGGGGATGTTGAATATTTGCGGGGTGTTTAGGGGAATTGTTGGATCTCGTTTGTTTTCGTTTTTCTCCGTAATTTAGATATTGGGGGCTGGGGCTAATAAAAGGGAGCTCTTCGAATTGCTCTTATCACCATTTCCAAGGTTCAGTTACTTTGCAGCGACATACGTATTCGTTACGATGAGTCCCTAAGTTATGGTGTGTTTGGTTTATGGAGTCATTCTATACTTCATGAGGGTATGCATCATAAGTTCATTCCATTAATTTTGGTGGAATCAACTCACTTCTCATGTATATACTAATTATTAGCTTATGAGGAATGAAGTGGTGATAGATCAACCCATTCTATTTCACAAACCAAATAAAAAAGTGATGGGTGAAAAGAAGATGGATCACTTTGTTCCTCAAACTAAACACACTATTAATGATTCAAATGCTAAGCAGCATGAAAAACTAGACCACCACAATTCGGGTAGCAGTAGCATGGCCTCGAGCCCACCTTGGCTCAGTGCTAGATCCACCCTTGTTTGGTTCTGCTTAGGACGCACATACCGTCTAAGCAACATGGCAGAGAGAGGGGGGCACATGTGTGTCCTTTGCTTATGTGACTGATGGAGTGAAGCCACAATTTCCATTTTCACTAAATCAGCTCCGACTCCGAGACGTGAAACACATACGTGGTATAGACTATTTGGTAGAGCTAAGCCCTTCCTAGAGCCCTCGGGGCTCTTATTTTAGAGATCCAGTTGCCTTTAGGATTGTAGTAGTGAAAATCTAAAATCCTCTTGCCCACTGGAGTTAAGAAATTTACGGGTTGTTTGGTTTCACCTATTTTAAAGTTTAGTCAATATCATATCAGGTATTTAAATATTAATTAAGGATATTAAATAGTATAATTATAAAACTAATTACATCGATAATGACTCCGCATTGCATTTAGACGAATTTTATAAACCTAATTCAACCCGATTTAATACATTCGATGTGACAGTTTACTCATGTATCCAAACAAGACCTTTAACTGTATTGGGTTTTGATGTACGAATCAATTACTTAATTAATACGGCAACGGTCCTGCGCCATTGCGCCTGACTCTACGAGCTGAATTATCCGAGTTTTTCTTCATATATTCAGCCACGAGCCTACCACCCAATTAACAACTCGAGTTTAGGGTTCAGAGTTAGGGTTTAGTCGTTTTTTTGTTGAAAATGAGCACCTTAGCAATTCTCCCTTTCATCTATCGACAAAATACTGCTGCTTCTCTTAAATGCAAACTGCTCGGATTTTCTAACCAACGTTTTCAGATTAAATTGCAAACAAGGTTACTTGCAGCAATTCCGTTTTGCGCTGGTACCGGAATCCTTGCCAGCCAATTATGAAATAGGAAAACGTCTCATACAGAACAGAAGCTTGTTTATGAACAGCAAGCCACTGAACTGCATGTTAACAGTCCCAACAAGCCTACTGAAACGATGGATAATATAACCACGATCGTGACAGTGTCCAACGAAGTGAGGAGCTGGTTTGCTAGATGATCCACTGTTACACAAGCGAAGGGTAACGCTTGGCCTGTTGACGAACACGACTCGCATACTCCGGCAGATTCTGCAAGCGACAATTAATGGCACACATGAAAAAACAGTGGTAAGCGCCTGACTGAATTGTATGAATGAAAGTTTTTATACTGTATTTTAGCTTTCTGCTGCAACTTTAAAATTATATATACTGTAAAAAAAACCTGTGTAAAGAGCACGTAGCACACTCTCTGCGCTGGGGAGGCTGGATTTGGATTATCTAGAAGGTCCTGGATGCCGATTAGAGTCTGCCGCACTGTGATAGAAGGCTTCCATGCCTGAAAAGTGAAAGAAATATATACAAAAAAATTCAAGTGATGTTTACTGCATGGCATGCAACTGATATTATCCCGTAAACAAATCACACAGTTGAAGCTTACGCCGCCAAGGATCGACAAGCATACTGAACCACTGTCGTAGACATTGACATGGAAGAAACCTGCTGGAAACTTGCAGTGGGGAGGCCGACTTGGGTAGTCCTCATCAAAATGCAAGGTCAATGGGAAATGACCACCCTCCCAATCAGTCTGCATATACAGATGAAATTTTGTTCTATGAGATAGGACAAGGCCAACAAATCTATGGTGGATAAATTGTAAAAGAAGCTTGCAAGCATTTCGTATGTTACATGTCAACACTAATTAACAAGGTGTTTCATTCATCCTGCGATAACGTAAATGGAAATGGAATCGAACAGAAGATTGCGATTTGAGATTGGGATTGAAGATAAACCAAACAGAAGATTGCGATTTCCAATATTCTGTGACGCGCTCTGCGGTTCTTTTTCGCATGACAGTCAATAGAGTAGGTTATGGCTGGATTGAGTGCAAAGGGATTGATTAAAGAGGTTAAAACCCCTTATTATTCAAAATTAAATAGAAAGAGGTTTAAATCCCCTAAATCCTGTCAATCTCCTTGCTTCCAAACACACACTTACGTATCTGAGTAGAATCAATTATTCGCCGCCGGCTGCCCTCTAGGGTAGTTTCCACTTTATTTCCATGTGGGACATGTTCGAACAGTCTATGGGACAATGAGCAGAACGCTCGAGGAGGTACAGAATTTACTGAGGACGCAACGCAAGGCGCAGAGGTTGCCGGCATGCACAGCGCTGCGGGACAAATGCAGAGAATGTTACGAGCTGGGCGTGAGTTTTTGCTTACGCCTTGCTTGCCGGGGACGACGCAATTCCAGAGCATGAGATTGACAGAGCCATCCGGCAGCGTCGCCGGCTTGGCCATGAAGCCCTGAAAGAAAGAAAGAAAGAAAGAAGATAAACAAGCATCGCATCAATGCTCTAATCTTAAAACAGCAACGGAGCGTGGATCATCAACTAGCAATAAGAGGGTTATGGCGCGCACGTGGGGATGGTTCCTGCGCCACGACTTGCGCTCCTCGGCGAGGCGGGCGCGGGCGACGCCTCCGGAAGCCATACCAGCAGATGAGAGCAGCGCTAGAGTGTGGCCTGGTGGTGAGTAAATAGGAGCGGAGGAGAGCAACCGCCGGCCTGCGAGTGGTGGACTGCCAACCCGACTCCTCGGCTTCCCGAGGTTTTATCCCTCCGGCGGCCCTGGCGCCCTGCCCCTTCTTCTCCTCTTCCCGTTTATGTTGTTTTTTAAAGAAAACTTTCGTTTATATTATTAGTGATTGTAGTTTTATTAGGGAAAAGAAAACACTCTCAGTGTTACACTTTTGGTTCATATCCGATTGAACCGTGCGGTACGAAAGTTGCATACCATACCACCGCAATGAACAGGAATGGATCAAGGCATCAAGCAATTATTTGACATACAAAACTGAAAAAGGTTCATCCACCTTCTTTGTATAATCCAACAAATTTGAACTAACACTTAATCTAGAAAAAAAAACAGCTTTTTAGACTCTCGTAGCTTTTAGAAACGTAAGATTTTATTTTTAAAATAAACTATATTACCAACCTGGTGCTACCTTAGCCACACTTCGTGGTGCATCAGTTACGGGAAAGATAAATAGTATTTTTACGGTAGTTCAAGGGTTAATTAAACTTTATCCGATATGTATAGAATGTTTTCTCAAAACAATATCTAAATGTCTTTAAAATACGCACTTATAAGAACTAAAATCTGATTTAATCTTATAAAAATTATAGTAATTTTGTTTAACTTAGAAAACAAAAATTGATTGTTTTAAAAAAGGGAAATTTGGATCCATACCATTAAAAGATCACCACTTTGGATCCATACCATTACTATCTCACTTACATGTAGGTCCACATGAGTCAATGACATGTGGGGTCCATGGTATATATCTAAAGTTTGGATCTTTTAATGGTATAGATCCAATTGTTCCTTTAAAAAATTGTGGGATGTGTATTTCCATTATTTGTAATTATTTAAATTTTATATGTGTAAAAAACGTGCACGCTACACACTTGTATATCTACCACGTTCAACTAAAATAACATATAAATAATTACTAGACACATAACATAACAGAATGAAAGTGTGTCGATATAATTGAAGTAGTCATACATTCCCGTGCACCAGCAAGAAGAATATGTTTATATGTGCTCCTCGAATTTATTATTTATCAACATCGTAGCAACAGCAACAACAATGTCTCTATGATATCTGCAAATATAAACATCATGGCATCGATGTGCTAGCACCAAATGTGCAGTGAGAGAAACAGTGACATCTTAGACGTCCACAACTCTAGGGAGAGAGGTGACAATAACTTAGATAATTCTCTCTAGCAAGTTAGTTCCTTCGTATATATAGGTCCTTGCTAATATGCTTTTCACCCCAAAGGCTAATTAGTGTCTCATTGATTATGAATGTCTCTTAAACATACATTCAACAATCCTTTATTTACTCTAGATCCAATCATATATACAATATACAATTGGTCCAATCCTTTAGGGTGTGACTTGTTATGTATATGTATACACGACTATAGTCAAAAAATTATTTTCGAGCCATTAGTCAATACTATCACATAGCAGCACACATTGAATCTCGTGTACAAAAATACCATATCAGCTGGACCTTGATATACATGTCTTTTATCATTTTGCCACAAAATATCTATCGAATTCAAGGTGTGATTTATAGCAACCTTGTGGTATATCACTCCACTCGATTTTGTATTGGATTAGAACTTATGTCTAACTCTTTAATCACATCATAGTTAACTCTTTAATCATATTGGTATGACTATACACTTTGTTAATTTGATCATATCAAGGGACCTAGAAATATCTCTTTCGTTATGTAGATGGGATAAATTTTATCATGATCCGCTCACATCTCATCATATGTTCGATACAAATCTCAAGCGGGTTGGCCTAGACGAAGTCGGTGGAGTCAGGTAGCTATGGAGTATATGTAATGCCCAAATTGTAAATAATGAAAATAGAGATGGATCTCTTTATGTGTGTGGCCTCCACTGATTAGCACATGTGAACAAACACATTTAAAGTGAGTATAATTAGCCAATAGCCTATAAAATAAATCATGCATCATGCTGGAGCTTAATTGTATGTGCATTTAGTAATAATAATGATCACATCCACATTAATGTCCAAAAGGTGAGTTAAGACCTAATTTGAATATTTAGAAATGGGAAGAAACCCAAGAAAGGAGGAAAAGGAAAGAAAAGAATATAAAGTATAAACAAATATATAAAAATAACAATATAGATATATATTTAAACTGATACTTTTATTTGTGCATAAAATTTGCTTGAAATCTACAGATCCAATTTGAACTCAAATATCAAATTTGAAAATTTGGGAAGGAAAACAAAATAGAATAAAAAAAAGAAAAGCAAACCTGTGCCTGGGTCAATTCCTTTCCCTGTCGGCCCAATGGAGGATTGCACCCGCGCGTGCCTGGGTTCTTTCCCGTCGCTGCCCCGCGGCCCCACCGTACAGTCACAGTGCCCTGCTCATCTTCTTCGCCAGATTGGGCGGGCGCGCACTGGCTGCCGCGAAAATCGCACGGGACCGGGTCCCTCGCTCGCGCAACGGCTGGCGAAGCTCGTGGGCCCCGGTGTCAGCACCCCCTCCGTCCTCTCCATGAGACGCGGATCGCGCGGAATCAACGAGACCGAGCGTGGAATCGGGGCGTGCCCACCTGCTCGGACTCGGTCCGGAGTTTAAAGCTGTGCCTTCCCCGCTCCTCGTTACCCCGACTCCGCGCAATCGTAGCCGCCGTTGGGAGAGAGATTACGCGCGCCCTATGCGGATCTTCCTCATGCGCGTGTCGTCGGGATGGATGGCCAGACCTGGGCTGCTACTGCCGCCGGGGAATCCTAATCTATGCCGCCGTCGCCTCGAGTCCGTGCCTGGGGACCTCGCTCGCGCCGCCGTCCTCTGTGGTGCTGTGGGCTCAGTACTGCTTGCCGCACTCTCCTGCAACCTCGGTATCGGTGCCGCGCTCTCCCACCTCTTGATTTCCCCGGCCACATGCTCCTCGACCACCTCTGTGCCAGCCCGTCGTCGCTTGTGCGCTTCGTCGGTGCGGTCATCGCGGACGAGATCGTTGTGCCTGCATTAGAGCCTTGGAACGCGAACTGGGCGATCATCGGTGTCCCTGCGTGTGCGTTCAGTGACTTGTCGGGGGCGGTTCGTGCGCCCTGATTGCTTGTCGTCGTTCAAATCTCGCCGCCGGGCCGCTGTCCAACGTCGCCAACAGCGCTCTGTCCGCTATCAACTCCAGTAAGTAGCCCCTGCTGTTCTCCCTTCTCATGTCATTGTATTGCGCGCGCTAGTAGTCGGTTTGGGTACCGGAGTGCAGAGTTGGATGCTCGCCGGCGAACAACGCCGCCAAAGTGCTGGTGCGCGCCACCGCTTGCTGCTGGAAAGAGGAGAAAGGAGCATGGCCGTTAGATCGGCTTTGGGTGGGTAAGATTAGATCACGGGGCAGTGTGGCGTGGACCGTTGATCGGCGTATCCACGACTGAGATCAAGACCCGAACACCCCCTTTACGTAATTAAATTTCGTCCGTTCGATCTAATCAAACGTTGGGAGATAGCTGCGGGCGTGGGGGTCTCACAGGACGTGGATCTCTAATCGTGCGGTTGACGCAGATCATTGGTTTAGAACAGATCTGGGCCATCGGGATATGAATCAACGGTTGGATCGGTCCTACACCCCTTCGTCCAAGAACTTTTGCCAAAGAGACCCTGGGCATTTTAATAATTAACCCGCCGTCCGTAAGGATGTAGTTCTGTGTCTTGGGAAGTTTTGCCCCGAGGCCCCTGTCTTTTATAGAAAGTGAGACGCAGTCCAGGCATTAAATAAAATTAGGAAAATGAATTAGAAAATGAGTTTTGAGATGAAAATAATTCCTAGAATTTGTATAATTCATGGAAAATTCATATGAACTCCAAATTGATTCATTCCAATTCCTATAATTCTATAATATTATTGTTTATCACATAGTACCTCTGGTTTGATATGAAAACTGTATTAAAATTAATCTCTTGATTAGTCTCGTATTAAATACATACAACCTTAGGAAATCCGTATCTCCTTCGTGTTAACTCCGATTTGATCCGTTCAAGTTGTGTTAGTCTTGTAGCAACGCGTAGATCATTATTATGTGGTATGTTTTTATGTTTGGTGTGATGTTAATTTTGTCTATACCATGTTTGTTTGTATTGCTACGACTAGCAGTGCGGTCACAAGGATCTGAAGAATCATCCTGGTAACTGGAATCTCAAGTGCCAGACAAGTTGTGCCCTTGATTCACTTTTGTTTACCCAATAATGTTCTTTATTATCACTATTCAATGCATAGGTTTAATTTTGATGGGACCCAATAGGTCACCCTAGTCTGTTTATCCATTTTACCTTGTTTACCCCTGAATCATATGGGTAGTTATGCTATTGCTTTACATGGTTTTGGGTTAATATTTTATTATATCCATGTTCTAGTTATTCTATTTATGTTCATGTCAAGATCATTATATTATTGTTAATTGGAACATGGAGCTTAACTTGAGAAACATGTGCCACCACAAGGGAGGAATGGGACCCCTTGGCTAACTAATTAGGAAAGCTAGTGGAAGACTACCTTACCCGAAAGGGGCAAGGGCAGTAGGGGAGTTGCATGCAAGGAGGTTCTCGGGTTGATTTTGCTGCGATGGCGGTCAGACGGGGGATTCTTGCAAGTGCTCTTCCCATAAACTGTAGCGGGTTTTCGGAAGCTAGTGAAACTTTGTAAAGGCCTCGTAGTGGATCCCTAGCCATTCACCTTGGTAGTGTCTAAGGGCCTAGCTAACCTTGGTGACATGAGAAACACGACTTGTGGGTAAAGGGTACAACCTCTGCAGAGTGTAAAACTGGTATACTAGCCGAGCTCACGGTCATGAGCGGTTCAGGACTCCCCAATGATTAAATTATGGAACCTAACTCAATTTGTCATTTGCATTTGCATGGGTTTATTATTAATTTTGTTCTATTATTTTGTTATGGTTTGGTATTTACTTACACTTAGTAACTGCTAATAAAATTTTGACCAACTACTTAAAAGCAATGCTCAGCTTTAACCCCTGTCATTGATTAGCCTTACACATCACATGAGCTCCCACTTTTGCGAGTTCATGTCCACTGGTTCCCCACAACTTGTTGAGCTATGATCATGTGTGAGCTCACCTTTGCTGTCTCACACCCCCACAGGTCAAGAACAGGTACCACTGGAGGTGGCGCATGGTCGATGTGCGCTGTGTTCGTGAGAGGTCTAGGTCGTCGTCTCCCAGTTGACTTTCTGGCGCCAAGGATAGATTTTAGATCCTGTTACATTTATCTTTTATTTTGTAAGTCTTCCGCTATGTAATAAGTACTCTGATTATATTGCGATATTTATCTCTATACACTCTGTTATTATATATGTTGTCTTCTTGGCGCATGTATGAGATGCATCTGGCTTTGTTCCTTAAAGCCGTGTGTGACAGTATATCTATACTGTTTGTCCTTTTCTAAAAGTGAATAAATATGATATAAAATCTTTAATGTAAAATCATATTTTTATTTTTAGCATCAAGTTTGTAAAGATTTATAAAATGTAAACCTTAAATTTATCATATATGATAAATATACAATTCAGATTTTTTTTATTTTTGTTGCAGAGAGAAAAAAATGCATAAACAATTTATAAAAAATATTCTGATTTATAATAATGTGTTTGATAACATAAAAAAACATCATCATCAAATTCAATACATATTTCTATTTTAAAATATTAAATTTATTTTAACAGTTTAGTTATCCTTTTAGATAAAGTCGAGCCGTGATGTTGTGGTTATTATGGAACAAGACGCTTTTAGGTTATCTTGGGTTTGTACATGCTACGATGTTTTATATGTATAGATATACACGATCAGCTAGTCGTGCTCTGAGTCTTTAGTACTCTGAATCATCCGTTGCAAAATCTTCCTAAATCTCCCCTGTTTCTCTCCTCGTCTCGAGTTCTTGCTGTTCTAGCCGGAATTCCTTGGTCAGTTGCTTGGAGAACGTAACAATTTTCTTGTTCCACACAAGAAATAGACTGCGTGATCCATGAAAGAATTCTGTTAAAAACAGCGAGTTACAGTGTTTACAGTTTAACTACAAACAGCTTATTACGGTCCGTACAAGAACAACTAGTCCCTTCCGAAGTATTTCCGCAGAAAAAATTACATAACCAAAAAAATTACATAATCAATGTTAATCGAGGTTCCTAATAAAGGAAGCGAAAAATTTAAATTACAAACAATTGTTTTCCTTCCAAGGTTTCCAGTCTACACTGTGTCACACCGTGGCACAGTACTCGCTCTCGAGCTCGTCCGGCGTGGTGCGCGAACCGGCCGCTGACGGTGCGCGCACGTGCCCGACCATGGACACGCGCAGCGCCTCGTCCTCGTAGGCCCGCCGCTCCATCTCCGCCATCTCCGACTTGCGCCGCTGGATGCTTACCACGGCCACGGCGACCATCCCCAGAAGCACGGTGCCGCCCGCGCCCAGCGCCGCGCCGAACAGCGCCAGCTTCCACTTGCTGACCTCCCCGATATCCGCCTCTTCCCCGCCGCCGCCGCCGCCGCCGCCGCCGTCGCCAGCTCCCCCAACGACGAGCGCGAAGTGGCCCTGGTCCGACGCGTGGCAGGTGTTGGTCCCGTCCTCCACGTTCGTCACGGTGACGCTGCCGTTCAGCCCCACGGCCAGGCAGAGCGGCGCGGCCCCCGGCTGGAGCGCCGGGATGGCCACGGAGAAGTTGACGCGGATGGCGGCGCCCGTGAGGTCGATCTCCAGCGCCGCCGTGCCGTTGTGCCGCGCCAGGCCGTAGAACATGAGCCCGAGCACCGGCGACGCGAGGCGGTACCCGGCGCCCACCGCGTACTCGTCGTACACGGAGGAGAGGTTCCCCAGATTGACGCGCACCGCGATCAGGTGCGCGGCGCGGCCGCGCACGGCGAGGCCCGGCGGCACGGAGAACTCGCCGAACCGGCGCACGCCGTACCTCCGAAGGCTGCCGGCGCGGAACCGCGCCACGGTGGCCTCGACGCCCGACAGGCTCCCCGGTAGCGAGAGCGGGTACGCGACGCCCGTCCTCCGGTGCCGCCCGTGGTACCACTCCTCGGCAGCCTCCTGCACGACGTCGTCTATCAGGACGGTGTCCTGCAGCTGCAGCACCTGCTGCTGCGGAACGGCAAGCGCAACGGTCGCCTGGAGGAGCAGCAGGACGAGAAAACCTTCGGGGCGCAGAACACCTGTCGTCATGGCAGTTGGAAGCAGAAGCGGTGGCGTAATACAGGGACAGCATGGGGACATTTTAGTTGGACGAGCGAAAGCGAGCATGATGGCGACACCTAAAGCTTCTTTGCAATGGCGTAGCATCAGCGGAGGGACGCACTGTTACGGCTGTGACTTGTGCGTGAAGCATGGCACTGTGGCAGAAGCATGGTCTGGGTTAACAGGAGAATAATGTATGCGCCATTGTACGGGAGGGAGCGTGATGACAGGATGGTGTGATTTTTATTACCGGGCGAAAGTGTACGTAGGGGTGTGGTTTTGCAGGGATAGGACGGGATTAGGTTTCTCGTAGAGATGTTGATTAGCCCCGGTGGAGACAGGGGGCAGTAAAAGCTCGCCACTTGCGTGACATGGATTGGGGACGAAGGTTCTTCATCAGTCCAGCCATAATCATGTCCGTGGAACTCTGGCTGGCAGCAGGGGAATTGTCAAAGGGAAAGAGGGCTCTCTTTTCGGGAGAAGCAGCTCCTGCCCCTGCAACTGCAATCGGATCGGACGTTCCATGGAAATGGAAGCTATTCCTAGCTTGCTACTCTGCAACAGGGTGTGTGTGTCTGAACTCTGAAACATGAAAAGAGCACGATTTTCTTCGCCCAAATTTCAGAGCATTCGTCTCTTTCAGTAGGAGGGGAAGGCGCCGTTTGATTTGGGAGTAGGGTAGGGATCTGATCTCAAGAAGATTGGTTACTCGATGCACTGTTTGCCTGATGCATTTATGGAAGACGTACCAACGGTTCGCTGGAATTCAGAAGCGTGACAGTACAGTACCACATGCCCCAGGCTCCTATACAAAGTGCAAAGATACTGATGAAACTATTATTCACAAAATGTTGGTACCAAGAGCTTCCGAGCTTGGCTTCACCGTTGTCACTCAGTAACCACTTTGGATATATAGATTGATTAATTTGCTGATTCTCTGCCATGCTTTGCAGCTTGCAGTTTTGCAGCACCGTTGGTTTGAAACTGAAGATCTACAGCAGGACATACAGGTCTGCTGTCAGTTTTCAGTGACTTGGCGGAATGATTGGGTGTGTGAGCAGTGCTTACTGGACGGACGGAGGCAGCACCCTCTGCTGCGCGATTTGATCTGGATGGAATGATTGCGCGGCCATCGGCGTGCTCGAGGCACCATTAGGCTTGCCCACGAATTGTCTGCTCGATCCATTGGGCGTTATTATTACTGAGGGCCCAAACGAGCGTTGCTTCAGAACAGTACTACGATGATCTTCAGGCATTAATGCATGGGTAAAATGTTCTCCTCCTACAAGAAATATTATTTGGATCAGGCGCATCGATCCGTCCTTTGAAATAGATTACCTTTTTTTCTATCACTAGTCTATACTCTCTCGGTCCTAGAAAGATTTTAATTCTAACATAGCGTTATGTTTTAGTATCCTATAAGTTTGACCAATCATAAATAAAGAGAATCAATAATTATGATATCTCTACTTACTCCCTTAAGAGATTAGTGTAGACGTCCATAACTAATATGGTGTACAGTTCTGCCATCTCGCACCCGTACGCGATCTCTGCCGAGGATCCTGCCCTCCTCCCCACGCAGAATCCGCCACGAGGTCTCCGTCGCCCTAACCGTGCCCTTCCATCCATGGTTCTGCAGCCGCGCCGAAATCCTCCTCTGCCCCAAAATCTCGTCGGTCTGACTATGGTGAGCGCGCCTTCTCTGACCCTGGGCTTTTGACCGCTCGCCCGGCTGCAGTGATGCCGTGCTCCCCAGATCTACCGCGCGCGTGTGCTCGGATCAGGCCCGACGAACAACGGTGGACCTCGCGCGGTGTTCCATTCATGGATTGGGATCTCAAGATGCCGGTCTCCGGGACCTGCCTGACCTAGAGCACGACGCCATGCCGCCCGTCTCCGCGACTTCCCCCGCGGTGGCGGCGGGCATTGCCGCCGCAGCTGCCGCGCCTTCCCCCATGACGACGCCGAGCCGGGCGGAGTGCTCCGTCGACCTAAAGCTCGGCGGGCTAGGCGAGTTCGGGGCGGCAGACGGCACGACCACGAAGGAGCCGGCGGCTGCAACTGTAGCGTCGTTCGCCAGCCCGATGAAGCACCCGTGCTCAGGGCCCGGCGACGCCTGCGGGCAGTGGCGGACCCAGAAATTGAAGATAGCCTAGGCGAGATTATCTAATGCTAACAATTATAGCTGATTTTATATAAGAAGGCATGTGCATTTGATTTTGATGTGCACTTTTATCCGGTGAGGCAGCCCAGGCTGTGGCCTGTGGTGCCTGGCTAGGGCGTCCGCCACTGCCTGCGGGGCACAGTGCCCTTCGTGCGCGGTGGACGGCTGCAAGGCCGACCTGAGCAAGTGCCACGACTACCACCGCCGCCACAAGGTCTGTGAGGCGCACTCCAAGACGCCCGTCGTCGTCGCCGGCCACGAGATGCCCTTCTGCCAGCAGTGCAGCAGATATATTCAACAATTCCTTCCAGCCCCAAACAATCCCATCCCTCCTCTCAATTCGCTTCACTTGGGAACGTCGTTGTAATTATTGCATGAACCAGGTAGCGTCGAGAGAGGTCGTTTGCTTGAATTGATGCCAAGTCCTTCGCCTTCCAGAGCACGCTGAGCGGACGACCGGTCATTGGTCCCCGCAGTGGCGCCTTGCCAGTCCTCGGCCTCGACTACGAAAGTGGCGTAGGTCTGCTTGCACATGTTTTGCCGCCTAATGGAGCCTGAACTTCTGTGTCCTTGGAGACCTCACTCCATGTGGCCTGTCTACTCGAGGAAGCAGTCGTCGACGAGCTCATGGCAAAAGGGATGGACATTGCAGAACAGGTTAGCTTAGCTATTTATTGATCATGTCATCGATCAGTCGTCACTGTCGTAATCTGGCAACAACATCTGAGCTGAGCAGGGCTAGAGATGGTAATGGGTACCCGCTACCCGAATCCCGGTGGGTTTTTGCTCTATTAGGGTATAGGTTTGGGTCAATTTTTCTACCCATGGGTTTGTTAATGGGTTCAAATAGAAACCCAACGGGTACGTGGGCATGGGTTTGTTCTTCCACTACCCATACCCGCAAACCCATGAGTTTTTAAAACCCGCCTTAAAATCAACATTCCTTATAAATATGTCTCATAATATTATTAATTGAATGTGTTCTAATTGAAATAAACTTCATGTAACAAATTTTAAGCTAAAATTAGTTATCACTTGTTCCTTTTATCCTAACTTATTAATATATTGGTTGTCATTTACATGATGAATTATTTTTTATGTTGATGTTAGTGGGTATGGGAAACCCGTTGGGTACCCGAAACCCGCATGGGCATGGGTTTGGACAAAATTTTATACCCATCATGGGTAAGGGTTTTTTAGCGGGCGTATTTTTTCTTCGCGGGTATGGGTTTGGGCAAGTAATACCCAGCGGGTTTTACCCATTGCCATCTCTAAGCAGAGCCCACGTCTATTTTTTCAGGCCTTGCTCGCAGGTTGCTTTGCTGGTGGTCTTGCTGCACTGCTGCACTGTGACAATTTTCGTGCGTGCTACCCTCCGGAGGTCGCAGTAAAATGCCTTTCGGATGCCGGGTTCTTTCTTGATGTGTATGGCCCTAGGCATCTTTTGGCTGGATGCTACATGTTTCTTAATTAGAAAGACCTTTGGAAAGTAGTATTTACCTGAATTAAGTATCAGCTCTCTTTCTGCCACAGAAAAGATTTCTCAGGCGAAAGGTTCATGCGGTCCATCTTCAGTGGAGTTGTTCACCTTTAGGTTAGCTTGAATAATTTGTGAATTCCCTCAAGTTCTCTCTTTCTCTCTCCTTGTATGGGATGCGTTGCGATATTCAGCTTGGTAACAGTTAATATTGAATTAGCTTTCCTCGATTTTTTCTCCCTAGAATGTGCGAAAAGTTTTGCCCAAGGACTACCTTGCAAAGAAGGAACTGACAGAGGTAGTTAACCGCTCATTGTCTAAGGAATTCAGTTTACCTTGATGATATATACTACAAAGCTGCCTGCAGGTTTTGTTTTTTTAAAAAAGAAGAAAATAAAGTGCAAAGTTCAATTTCTAACCTTTTCTTTGTTGCATTGTTTGTTTCCACCAGAGCTTATCAAGAGCATCAGCACCTGAAGGTGATGTTTTAACCTGAAGGTCATATTTTAAAATGCTTTTGTATGTTTTGGAAACCACCATGCTGCCTGCTGATGTCTCGCCTCAGAAGATCCTGTCAAAATTCCAGTAAACATATAATCAGAATAAATCTGTCCTGCCACTGAAATTGACCAAGGTATTCAGGTAGCCGTGTGGCAGGAAGCAATACAACAGTAATCCATCCAGAGAGTGCTGCATGCATAGAGCCTTTAATTTCTCTTATATTATAGGTTAATTTCTATAGGATCAAAAACATACAAAAGAATTTTAAAATATGAATCTATAGATATAACTTCTGTACACTACACTAGACAAGCATATAATTCGACATAGTTGTTGGTCAAACCTTATGAAGGGATTATGTTCAGATAAAAATACACTTTATAAAGGTGGATGGAGGGATCATGTGAACCTGCACATGTAGTTCTGCACTTGATGGAATCATGAAAAGCAAAAGGAACTAAAAAGAGAACGAGAGAAAGGGACAGAAGATATAAAAAGGATAAGGCTATGTAAAACATATGTAATAAAAGAAACCAGGATACAATCTGAAAGTGATATGTACAGAAATGCAAAAGCTATCAAAAGAGCTATAACATAACTTTGTCTAGCCAAGAAAATAAAAGGTGAATGTAGCCTAAAGTCAAGGGTAACATAATTGTTAACTGTTTGCATAATAAGCAAAAAATCCAATGAGGCACTGACCAATTCTTGTCGAAGCTTGTTGTTCAGTTCAACAGTAGAATTCTTCTCCTCCATCAGTTTCGAAATCAAAGCAAATGGCTATAGAGGCATAAATAGACCATGTCAAGCCTGTAATGGAGTCCATGTAACCTACCAAGGACTCGATTGCTTTGCTTTTAAAAAATTGCTGACAAGCTAAAGAATTCAATAGAGGTAGAATGCTAATACATGAGAGCACAACACAACTAATTAATGTCTATTTACATCTAATTTTATACAGATATAAGAGGACAAATAATTGATGAACTAACGCTCGAAAACTGTAGTTAAGAACACTGTAGACACACAACAATAATCAAAAGTCTGCAAATGTGGACTACAAGAAGATTGAACGATTCCAGTTAAATCGGCTATAACCGATAAGATAATAAGTTAAATTAACAGTTTGAAGTGAAGCAATGCTATGGCTTATAATTGAATGCTATTTAAGAGACTATCCATAGGATATGTCATTTGGAAACAGCATATTCAATATTGATTGCTTCAAGTAGAAGATAGGCTATCTGTAATTTCTGAATCTTCAAAAGTTTTCATCCAATGGCAAACAGATACCAGAATGAGCTCAAGTGATACATTTAGAGCAATGATTAATTCCATCTACTTCTTTGAAATATTTAAGCAAATGCATTGCCGACATTACACCTAGGATCTTTAGTAGGTACAACTTGACAATCTCTACTACTCCTTAAGAGATTAGTGTAGGCGTCCACAACTAATGTGGTGCACGGTTCTGCTCATCTCTAAGAGCAGGCCATATGATCAAACACTTTTAGTAACTATATGTATGTATGCTCAATATCCAACGTACACACATTGTTGTGCCATCTGGTTTTCTAATCAACTTCTTCAAATTTTCAGTTTGTGTCGTGTATGATCTATGCATCTAACATAGGAACAAAACCGGATGATACATGCACAAAGAGAGGACAAATTCCAGTGCACACATAGAAAAGTTTAAATCTTCAGTTTTGAAAAGTGAAACTGGAGCGGTATTAGTTTTGAGTACACCAGTATTGTTTTCTGTTCTTTTTTCAGGTCCTCACATTGTATTGCTATTGTACATAGAATTCCAATCACTAGATTAAAGAACTGTCAGGGAGACCGAGGAAGGAAGAAGGAGCTAAGGAGAGAGGCCGCATCGGGAACAACATCGCCGTTCTCGTCCACCCCCTCGACGACGCTAAGGTACAAGAAGAGGATGAAGCACACACCTTCTTCCCCTTGTCCTACTACATCCCCGCTAGCCGGATCTCTCACTCCACCGTCGCTGCCAAACGACACTACGTGCTCTCCCCTTCCGCCGCATCTCATCACCTCAACACCCCGCCTACGTTGTGTGCGGGATCCAAGGGCACAAGCAAGAGGATCCGATACGCTGCATCTGCGAACGTCCTAGAGATTGGTTAATCGCTCTTTTTTTGTAGTGCAGATATGCTCATAGCTCCTCTATTTAACTGTATAGATCAGTGCGAAGGACAAGGCCAGCGTGATGTACGTGAAGGACAAGGAGGGGTAGGTGCTGATTCACTCCACGACAATCTCTGGCTCGGTGGGAGGACAAGGTAGGCTAGCGTGCTATTCTTCAAACAAATTGGGGTTACTAGGTGTGCATTTTTATTCCGTAGCAAAAAAGTGCACAAGGATTTTCGTAGAAATATTACGTGCCTGCTAACAGTAGAATGTAAAGGAAATCCTCACAAAAGGTTATTTTTATATTGCTCTTCCACACATAAGCAACTGCTCCTTTTGCTTCCTGTAGTACTAAATCACGACTGCTTGTTTAAAAATAAAATTTAGGTTCCATTTGCCATAGTGGATATGTTTTCACTCTCCGTTGAATGCTATTGGAATGATGTTTTCCTTATGTATTAATTCCTTAACTTGTAATGCACATGATGTTTTCCTTATGTATTAATTCCTTAACTTTTAAAGCACATGATGAAGGCTGGTTGTCGGGTAAGTTCTCTTAAACTTAGGTAAGCTTACATACTTTTGCTATGGATCTTTTGAATCAATTACAAGGTAATTCATTTAAAAATCGTAGTAACACACGTGTACCTAAATATCATATATAAAAGTCTGCATGGTACTGACGGTTGCAATGTAGTGGTGAAACAACTAGATTAAAATAACAAAATTTATGTATGGATAGGATCACAAATGTATTAAGAAACATTTTCTCATAACAGTATTGTGGTATTATGTGTTTTCGTTGCAACGCACGGGCACTCACCTAGTCAAACAAATATTATTAGATTAGCTATAAATAAAGAGAATCAATAACTATGATATCAAATAAATTTATAGCTATAAATATATTAACTATAAACAAATATTATTAGATTTGATCTGGATGGAATGATTAGCTACTGTGTGCATGTCTCCCCCCTCAACTCTGCGTTGTCTTACTACTCATCGATTGATGAACATAGAGGACACATTGGTAAAGGAGAAGAAGTTTACTCGCTCTCCCCCTCAACTCTTGGTAATGGTGGGAATTTGTTAGCCCATTGGTCCGACTCCACCTTTATGTCTGCCTCCTATAAGCTTAAACAACAGTGAGCATCAAGACAACCTAGCTTCCCCTCAACTCTTGTTTGCGGTGGAAGTCCTAGCCTATTGGTCCTACTCCACCTTTATGCATGCCTCCTATGAATAGTGAATTCTTCTCTAGGAGAGCATGTGGATTCTCGGGTCTCACGGGTCTAACTAGAACAAGGTTGCAAGCTCAAACACTAGTGAGCATCAAGGCCTCCTAGCTCCCCCTTAACTCACTCCCCATCATCTCTTACTTGTGGTGGGAGTTTTAGCCCATTGGTCCCACTCCACCTTTATGTGTGCCTCCTACAAGCAAACACTAGTGAGCATCAAGACCTTCTAGCTCTCCCTCATTCTTGTTTGTGGTGGGAGTTCTAACCCATTGGTCGTACTTCGCCTTTATGTCTGCCTCTTATGGATAGTGAATTCTTCTCTAGGATAGCATGTGTATTCTCATATCCCTAAGGTCTAATCGGAATAGTATGATTCTCCCAAACCTTACTCTGCCCCCTTTAATTCTAAAGTGCAAGAGAGGAAAGAGGTTATATGAAGCTAAAAAATTCAACCCACTAAGCTCAACTACCCCATGCTTATCCTATTCTTTGAGTAGTATATGTGGCCATACCTTCGATCATGGCAATGTCCTTCACCAGTCTATCACCATACCTACCACATGGGCACGTGTAATATATCACATTTATGGACTTCACACTACTTGAGAGATGTATATGACATGAAAGGGGCCCTCCTATGTAGGGAATAGCCTCATCATCCCTACCTAGTTAAGGATAAACTAGAGCACAAGATCCCCTTTGATAAGTGTTTAGTCTCTGACCTGTCATTGGTGGTAGCAACATAGAGTTTGTTGGTAGTCCATGTCACACCCGATTTTAAGGAACAAAGCCGAGTGCATCTCATACATGCGCCAAAGAACACAACATATATAATAACAGAGTGTATAGAGTTAAATGTCACAATAAAATCAGAGTACTTATTACATAGCGGAAGTCTTATAAAATAAAAGATGAATATAGCAGGAACTAAAATCTATCCTTGGCGCCAGAAAGCTGACTGGGAGACGCCACCTAGAAAGCCTCAGCGTTAGGCGACTCCTCTTCTACCACCTGCTCTTCTCCTGTGGGGGGTGTGAGACAGCAAGAGTGAGCTCACACATGTTCATCGCTCAACAAGTTGTGGGGAATAATGTGGCATAAACTCACCAAAGGTGGGAGTTCATGAAGTGTAAGGCTGATCAATGAAATAAAGGTTGAAGCTGAGCATTGCTTTTAGAAGTTGGTCAAAATTTTATTAGCAGTTACTAAGTGAAAGTAAATACCGAACCTTAGAAATAATAAATAAAAGTAATAGTAAAATAATCCCAGATGCAATGAAATGACAAATTAAGTTTAAGTTCCATAAATTAATCATGTGAGTGTCCGAGCCGCTCATGACCGTGACCACGACTAGTATACCAGTTTTACACTCTCCAGAGGTTGCGCATCTTTACCCACAAGTCGTGTTACCCATTTGCCACGGAGTTGATCAGACCCCATACACCTCTACCAAGGAAGCGAGGCAGGGTACCACTACGAGGCCTTTACAAAGTTCCACTAGCTTCAGACCACCCGCTACAGTTTATAGGAAGCTTCAGTGCAGGAATCCCTCGCCTGACCGCCATCATAGCAAAATCAACTCAAGGACCTCCCTACACTGACCACTCCCCTACTGCCTGTAACACCCCAGGTGTTTATATTCTGCTCGACAACGAGTACAGATTTAAGCACATGATATCAGTGAATAAGACGGACACTAAGGTCTAATTATTTTCGCGTTTCGCGATTTTAATATCGTATCTGTCTCGTATGTCGCGAGTGCGACATCGTTTTTATTTTCATCTATCCGGCTCGTCCTAAATATTCGTAATGTTCGGAACATCTTTGTTCCGAAAATCGGTGCGTCCGGTGATTATTTAAAATTCGTCGCTCGCGCGAATACGAATTCGGAAGTCCGACTCACTCGGATGATTTTTATCCCGAGCAAATTAGTTTGAACTTGACGACTAAAATGTTCGGGGTAAAATAATCTGTATCGTGCGAACTCGTGCGCGAGGTTAAGATCCAATTTATCCGTCCGCACGCTGTTTTGGCGACGAAATCGCGTATACCTTGCGGATCTGGTTTCGGCTAATTTCGATTGAATTACGCTGAACAAATTATCAGTGCCTAAATCAGGTTAATTCGGTCGGTTGCTTCTCGCCCAGGTCCGACCATTCGGATATAAATAACGAGTGTAGATTCATCCGACTGCAGAGTATTCACCAAAACAAATCCTAATTTCCGAACGAAGAAAATCGTGCGCGAAATTATTAATTAGATTGTTTCCAGCAAAATATTCAAAGGTGAATTAACGGTACGAATTTATTCGGCTCCCAAAAATTCGTCAAATCGAATCGTGTTCAATTACTGTTATCAATCCCGTTTGATTCCACCTATTTTACGTCGCTAAAATTGTGATTCAAAATATCTACGATTTTTTATAAAAAAAGAGAGAAAATGAAAAAAAACTAACCAGAAAAATCTCCTCACGTACTGATCCGTCCACCACCCTCTCCCTCTATTTGTCTCGAGCTCCCCTTCATCTCTATCCAGCCATTGGCACTCCATCTCCTCCCTCTGCACGCCCTGAAATTCCTCCCTGCCAGCGCTCGCCCATGGCCGAGCTCGGTCTCTGCATCTCCCTCGCGCCGCGCGCCCAAGTTCATGCGTGTCCCTCCCTCTCGGCTCCCTACTTCCATGGCTGGATTTTCCTGCTACCTTGGCTCCCTCCGTTCAAGCTCCCATCAGCCGCTCAACACTGCTCCACCGTCGCACATGACCATGCCAAACTGGCCGCCCCTGCTGTGCTTGCCGGCGCTTGCTCTGTCCGATGTTTCCTTGCCGCGCGCAGCAGCGCCCATCTCCCTACTACGCTCAATTCCTTGGCGCGCTCTCCCCTGTCGAGTGGCTCCCAGCGTTTCTCCCCTTCGCTCGGTTCCATGGCGCGCCCTCCAGCTTGGAGTCCCTGCTTTTCTCTCTCCCTCCAAACTCGCGCCAGCCTCTGCTTCCTACTTGCCATGGCGCTTGGCATCCAGTTTTCTGCGCGTCGACTCCTTGCTCCCAACCTATGCGCGCTACAAGTTTCTTTCTCCAATCGTCGCGCAGCTCCCTGGCGCTCTGTTTGCTCTGTTCTCTCCCTGGACGCGTACAGCGTTCCGTCGAACTCCTGCGCCGTGGCCCTTCCCCAGTTCCTCCCTGCCGTAGAAATTCTGTGCGCGCGCGTCTGACTCCGCTCGGCCATGGTGTCTCGTCGTCGCTGCCCCTGTTTCGCTGCTCGAACTCAATGCCCGGTGCTCCTCCATCAGACCGCGCGTGCCCTGTTTCCCTGCATCGCGTGCGAGCTCGACGCTCATCTCCCTGCTTCTTCAGTTCAAGCTCCACCCATGGCCGCCTTCCTTAGCTCGCTCTGGCCACGCAGCTCCTTTCATCGCGCCCGACTGTCATCCCCATGACTGCAACGCCATCCTTCCCTGCTTAGCTATGTCCAGCAACTCGATCTTTAGCCCCTCGCCATGGCCACAGTTTCCTCTCCCTGTCTGCCAAATCGCCGCGCCTCGCTAACACTCCTCGACATCGGTTGTCGATCTCCCTCGACGTTGTCTCCTCTAGCCACCATGTCGCTTGAGTGCGTCGCCTCCTTCCCATTTGTCGTACCTTGCGACGCTCGTCGTGGACCTCGTCGTCGACCCACGATGTGCTCATCGACTTCGATGATTTGATTTTCAATTCCGTGCTGATTATGTCGACCCTCGAGCTTTTTGTCGTGTTCGACCCTACAAGTCTCGAACTCATCGTCGATCCGTGCGTCATCAAGAAATCCCAAGAATCGGGTGAAGACAAAGCTAGCAACATGGTATTCACCAAGTGCGCAACAAAAGCTCAGACATCCTGCGCGACTCAAATTCGATTCGTCAAAATTATTCAGTCGAGGAAAAGATCTTTAGCAATCGATTACCGAAGGAAAGAAGGCCCCTGGATAAAGTCAACCGGAACCATCGTCGTGCTTGCGACTATCGCGTCGAATTAGTCAGGGTAAGTTGATTCGTATTCCAGTCGGCTAGGTATAATATTTATTAAATAGAATTGTTGGTCACAATAAATATTATTAATTTAGCATGCCTATATTGTGATGATCGATTTAGGTAAATTGGTAAATCAAGTAATTAAGATACATAGTTAAAGAGTTAATAAAAAGCTAGGAATAAAAATAGATTTGTTAAATCGGTAAACCAAGTAAATAGAATTGTTAATATGTCAATGGATGTAGTCGATGCCCTACTCTGATATCCATGGTGCTTACTGCTTGGTTTTAAGTGTTTCGTCCTTTTTAGCGTAGGTTATCTATATTATATTCGTTATACTCGTGCTCATACATGTGCATCATGCATCTCATGAGGTACGATAAATAATCGCGTGATGCAGAAGACGAGCCAAGTCGACCCTAAGCGAGGGCTAATCCGCAGGATGAAGCTGATGGACCAACCTGAAGATGGTTAAATCAAGCAAGTGATCGGTTGAGGGATACTCGTCAAACGGACATCGTCTAACAACACTAACCTAGTGTTATTCAGGCAAGCCCCGGTGCATTTGCTACCTCCTTGATTCTTTTAAACTCTTTCTCACTTGCGTGATGCATTAGGTGATAGGAGTTGTGTGCTAAAACAATTGATGCATTTCCTTCCTTGGAAAATTGAATACCTTTCCTTGATACCCTTTTATGAAAAAGATTTTTGATGCTTAGCCTTGCTTTAGCAAACAAAAATGTTTTGTTTAGAAACAAAGGTGATGCTTCAGTGGGTGGGAACGTTTTCAAAAAGAAAAACTTGTGATGGTGAATCCATCAGGGCCTTGATGGATTCAACATCTAGAAAAGATGTACCTCTGCCAAGTACCAAACTTTGGGTTGAAAATAATAAATCTAAGACTGGGCTGTTGACTTGCATGAGAAAGGAGTCTCGGTGTAGTGTCTCCGTCTGAGTCGATTAAGGACCGGGCCGATGTAGGCTTGCTGATCGAGGACCCTTTAACTGGTCACATGCCTCGTCATGGGTAAGCTTTGCCTCGGGCAGACTAATACCAGAATAAGATACCACGCAATGGGAGTGGAGAGATGGTGAGAGTAGCGTGTACCCTCCGTGGCAAGAGGCTGGACGGTGGTGTATCTTGCTCTCGGTTGGCGTGAACCTGATCTGGTCTTAAGAACCCCGGTGGCGAGTTGACATATGCAAGGGTTAAGTGCTACATATGTCGTGTGATTGGAGATCCTCAGCTAAGTATAATCGATTCGGATCGCCGTACCTTCGCGGTTATGAAGACTTGGTCACTGCCCTACACGTAGCAATCCAGTGAAGATGAAGGGTTGATAAGAAAACAACTAGTATATGCCAAGTGCTTGAACTAGGGTAGAAAGAACTCTAGATGTAGGTAACTTTACCTAACCTGACAATAAAATTGGATTTTAACTCCTAGTAAGCTTTTCTGCAAAACAAAGTCTTTGATTCTTGATAAACCATACCTTGACTCCCTCTAGCCAGCATATCCTTGAGAGTCTTTTCTTTAGTCGGGTAAGTCTTGCTGAGTAATTCTGTACTCAGGGTTTTATTCCCTGTTGTTTTTCAGGTCTAACCTTGTGCTACTGTGATGGTGTTAAGTGCCGGTGGGCTTGGCCTTCTTATAAGTCTAAGTAACTCTCCTATACTTCTTATTGAGGATGGTCACTTGAGCTAGCATATATTTCAACTTATACTTTTGTAATCACTCCGATAAAATATTGTAAAATTTTTGTCACTTGTAAAATTTGGTAATAAGATTTCCGCTGCAAAAATGTTGGTGTGCAGTTCTGGTTGTAAGTGGTTTATCCGATGTCCTTAGGGCAATCGGACAGATCCTGTTAAGTTATCTGGTGCACATGCATAGCCGTCTGAGGTCTTTGGGACAAGGACAGGTGCATGTGGGCCTAATAACTTGGAGGTTCTGCCATAGGCTGGTATTGGAGCAGGATTAAGTATATACTGTCACATACGTATTTTCAAAACAAAAGTTTTGGTTTCAAAAAACCTATTTTCAACTAAACACATTGTTTGGCTTTGAAAAACAGTTTTGAAAAACTATAATGCTAGCGACATCCTCTGTTAAGCCCTAAACTAAGGACTATCAGGTGGCTTAGTTCAAAACCACTAACCCACAACCGGGTGGGTATTGCATACATGTGTACTGTTATTTTTAAGGCCATTCAGTCTTGAATGGATCGACGCTCAAGGTAAGGTGAGATGTGAGAGCATGACCGAACAACCGTTGGTCTAGGGAAGAGCATAAAGAGCGCTTGATTATATACATGTTCCACATATGTATATATGAAGTATAGATGGCCAAATGGGTGGCCCGGCACGGCACGACACTAGCACGACCAGGCACGGCACGGTTAGGGCATGACCCGTTTAGCACGATTATTAACCGTGCCGTGCCGGCCCAGCACTAGTGCCTGAACCCAGGCCGAGGCACGACACTAAGGGTTCTTAGCCGTGCCGTGCCGGCACGGCAGGCACGACCAGCCCATAGTGCCAGGGCCGGCCCGACACTACAACAGAAAATCACAGAAACACATATCCATTCACTGATTCACAAACACACAGTTAAACATACTAAAATACCTAATATTGAGCTGTTTAGTGCAATGGCTGCCTCATTAAAAACCTATCTAGGTAAAAACTCACCCTTGTGAGAAAACCCTAGATAGGAAAAAAGAGTACAGCCCACAACTCTTTTAGTTTTCTTACATATCACAGAGTCATTGTTTACAGTGTACAGTTTAGTTACAGCCTTACAGGCACATAAGCTGAAGTATGCAAACTAGCTAAATAAGATCAGTCTTGGACATGTGGTTGTGGATCAGTAGGTGTCTGAGATTGAGATTGAGAGGACCCTGGAGTGTCAATTGGAACTTGTTCATCATCAAGATATAGATCAGAGAATGAGTCTTCAAGTTCTTTGTTCTCAACAGTATGTTGGGTCCTTGCATTCCCTTCCTCCCAGTCCTTGATGCAGGTCAGCATCTCGACCATCTCCGAGGTCAGTCGACGTCGACGCTCCTCGATAATCCTGCCAGTGAGACTGAAAGCACTTTCTGATGAAATGGTAGAGACAGGCACAGTTAGTACATCCTTAGCCAACATAGAAAGAGATGGGTAGGTCAGCTTGTGATCCTGCCACCACGTCAACAGATTAAAGTCATCATCATATTTCTGGACAGTATCACTATCCAAATATGCTGATAACTCAGAACCAGCCCCAAGAGATGCACAATTGCTTGCTGCTTGCAGCAAAGCACTAGCTGAAGTGTGTCTAGATAGAGAAGCAGATGGAGTGGGGTTGGAAGAAGAACCTGTTCCACCAATTGGGGTTGAAAACAAATCATCATCATCATCACCATATATCATACCCCAGTTAGTCCTTTCTTACCAGTCCTTGTTGTTTGTGAGGGTCTAACTGAGGGCACTGCACCAAACTTAGCTTCATACTTGTTAAATACCTCAGTTAATTGTGCTCTCACAAGAGTTAAATAACCAGAGTAATCATGGTGTGTGACACCAGCTAAAATAGATAGAACTCTATTGAAGCCCCTCAATTTAGCTCTAGGATCAAGAATGAATGCAAATGAATAGAGAAGTGGAATATCCCTCTAGTACTTAAGGAACTTAGTTTGCATAGGAAAAACAACAGTTCCAAGCAATCTATCATGTTCATATGAATTTAGATGTTTAGCAATCTGAATTATATGATGCATCATCAATGAAGATGTTAGATAGTAGACACCAGATAGAACACAGGTTGAGTCATAAAATAGTTCAAGGAATACCAGGATTTTTTTAGCAACATACCAGTGATCATCAGACAAAAGCAAAGGTTCACCTACAGCTCTAGGGTAGTGAGTTTGAATGAACACATCAAATGTGTTCCTGTAAGGCAGTAGATGCTTAAGCATAAGGTAAGTGGAGTTCCACCTTACCTCCATATCCAATCCAAACTTACGAGGATGTGTATTCATAGCAATGCAATATGATTTGTATAAAGCAACGCGTTGATTAGAAGAGTTCAGAAAAGATATAGCAGTTCTAAATGATTCTAGATAAGGTTGAATCCTTTTTAAACCAGACTTAACAATCAAATTCAGAATATGACATGCACACCTTTGATGCAAACAAACATCCCCAACATAACCACTAAGTAGAGGAGTAAGTCTCCCCATAGCAGAGGTATTAGCAGAAGCATTGTCCAGGGTTACAGAAAAGGTTTTATCATTAAGACCATATTCTTTTAACACCTCTAATATTCTCTCAGATATGTTTTCACCACTATGTGAGACATCAATTAGCCTTAGTCCTATTATCCTTTTTTCCAATTCCCATGCAGAATTAACATAATGCACAACAACACTCAAGTAATCCTCTTTAGCATTCCCAGACCATATATCAGATGTCACAGCAACAGAAGAAACAGAATTTTTAAATGTGTCAACAAGCTTAGCACGTGAATCATTGTAATACTTTTTAATATCTCTAGTGGTTGTTTGCCTAGAGACAACAGAAAATCTAGGATTATGAGCCTTTTTAATGTACTCTTCAAAAGCAGATGATTCAGCCAAGCAAATAGGTAGATCAAGCCTACATATCAAATGACACATCTCAGACCTAGCAACATCAGCATTGTACTCCCACAATCTAGCACTACCATCAGGATTAAACTGGAGTAGGGACTGGGCAAAGGCATTTCTGCCATGCTTCAGTTTGCATGCATTTCTATGGCAATTAAGATGGCCAGTGCCACCAGTTGATTTATCAGACAAAACACACTTGCAAACTTTGCACTTAGCCTCACACCTTAACCTCACACCACCAACAACCTTATATATCTTGTCAAAATCATTCCAAACATCAGATGTGGAAGCTCTATTTCTTACCCGAGAACTTGTAGGTGTGTCTGTCCCCCTAGCCTCTTCCACAGTAGGGTCAGGATCTATATTGATGGGCTCCGTTGAAGGAACTGCAGCCTCACTGTCGCCAGTTTGTGCAGGCACATGCACGGTGTCGTCGTTGGCCATCAAGCACAGATCACAAGCACAGAGGCACAGAACACCAGATCACAATCACGGAGGCACAAAGCTGGAGCACCAGATCGGCCACTCACGGCTACAATCACAGAACAAAGAACAGATCACACAAACAAGCATCAGATTACACATACTAACAAAGAACAAATCAAGGAACTAGAATAGATTAGGGTCAGATTAATAACTTACCAAAGCCGGAGCACCAGATCAGTCCCTCACAGCTACAACCTCCAATCACAGAGCAAAGAACTAGAATAGATTAGGGTTCATCGGTTTGACCAGAGATCCAGAGGTGACAAAAACAAATCAGAAGCACAAGCAAAAGATTAGCAACTTACCAAAGCCAGACGCCCAGACCAGAGCACCAGATCGGTCCCTCACGACTCCAATCACAGAACATGCAGGCAGTATAATAGATTAGGGTTCGAACACAGCTCACAGATCACAAGCACAGATCACAAGCATCATATTAATAACTTACCAAAGGTCCAAAGCCGGAGCACCAGATCGATCCCTCACGGATCCAACCTCCAAACATAGAACAAGGCGGTATAATAGATTAGGGTTCGTCGGTTTGAACAAGATCCAGAGGCGACAAACACAAAGTAGAAGCACAAGCAAACTGCAAATGATTAGCAACTTACCAAAGCCGGACCGGAGCACTAGATCGATACCTCACGGCTCCAACCTTCAATTCGGGTAGGGTTAAAGCACGGTTAGGGTTCGTCACAGAACAATCACAGAACAATCCACAGATCTAGACGCGAAAAACACAAATCAGAAGAACAAGCACGTGATTAGCAACTTACCAAAGCCAAAGCACCAGATCCAACCCCGACGGCACGATGATTAGGGTTTAAGCACGGTTAGGGTTATGCACCGATGCAGCATTACAGGGAGAGGGAGCCGTAGAGGGGAGATCGGAGGTGTCGGTGTTTTGGGTCCGACCGCACACCTGGGGTTGCCCCTCAAGGTGTTTTAGGAGTAGGAAGGTGTTGACAACTGTAGCAAAATGGTTCGTGCCGATCGCACGAGGGACGGTGGACGAGATTTGCAGGTTCGGGCCGCTTAGTGGTGCGTAACACCCTACGTCCTGATGAGTATGCTTGGTGGATATGAGTACAAGAGAGCTCTCTAGATCAAGAATACAGAGAGTTGGTGTGGGTAGCTAAGTAATGGGTCGATCGTTCTGAAGGGGTGCCCCCTAGGCCTTATATACTCGACTGTGGGGCAGTACACATGGATAAGATAACAACAAGTGGCTAAAAGATAGTGAACCTCTTGAGATTATCCTTTACGTAACCCTCGCCGACTTATCCTCACGTGGCTTCGGTGCATGGAGGCTCCAACGCGGGAAAGTCGGATCTCTGTTGCGGTTACTCGCTCGACGCTATGGGCCATCCGGGTTTGCACCAATCCGGCCTCATGTCGCTCTGCATTACTGGTTGTTTCTCCCCAAGCCCACGAAAGAATAACCTTACGATTTATTGGGCCCTTGGGCCTTTCGTGAGGTTCTTTACTCTTTTAGTGGACCCGGGGGATATCTATCCCCCACAAGCCCCCGATCTTTGGGTTAATTTAGAGGTAATCAACCCAAAGATCCCAGGTCCAGCTTGCAGGTGATTTGAAGAAAAACGGCTTCTTGTTGTTCTCTCCTGCTTCGATCACTTGTTGACCAAAACCTAGTTTCGTGCCTGTGCCTTAGAGATCGGCATTCCTATTTGAAGGATTCTGAACTTCATTGGGTGCACCGGAGGTGCACCCAATGGGTGTAGCCCCCGAGCTTCGAGTAGATTTTAGAAAATAATCTACTCGAAGGTCTTCAGTGGAGATTGTTTCCATTCGTGTTCCTTCACTTTGGTTGAAGATTGGCTCTTTGATCTTATCCCATGCTCTTAGAAATCAGCGTGATTTCGGCTTAGAATAATAATCCATGGGGTGCACCGGAGGTGCACCCAATGGGTGTAGCCCCCGACCTTCAAGTGAATTTCCTGAGAATAATTCGCTTGAAGGTCTTCTTTTTTATGTCTTTTTGCTGAAGATTACTCTTTCTATTTATAAAAGAGTTGGCATGATGTCATCCGTGCTATGTCATCAATATTATGCTTCAGAGGTCAGCATGTATTTTGTCTTTTGCAGCCGAGTTTGCAATCCTTCCATATCTTGCTAGGTAGCGTAGTTTATTTGCTCTGCAACTGATTGGACATTCGATGGACGTTCTCTGTCTAGTCTTCAAGTCATGTCTGTCGACCATATTTTGCACTCTGCTGGCTATACTTGGCTTCCCTCTAACTCTTGTTGATATCTTATTTTTGTCTTGAGGCATTCACTGCATGCTCTGTGCAGATGTGACCATTTTGAAAAATATACTGACAATTCCTGGGCGTCCCCCCCCAATGGGTGTGGGCAAGGGACGGCTTGGTACGCTGAGTGTTTTAGCCGGCTGCTTCTGAGTTGTAATGTGATGGGACGGCGAGTGTAATCATACCCTTTGCGCTGTTGACTGGAGTCCCAATGGGTGTAGCGCTGCGTGAAACGGCGTCAGCCGCCTGACGTGTCTTCGGACGGGTGGAAGTGCATATTGAATGCTTTGCGACTGTTCAGTGACCGCGGTTGGAGGTGAGCGGTTGCCTTTCTCTTCTATAAATAACGCTGTTACCCCTCTGGTTTCTTCACATCTCTTCGCTATTCCTTACTGCTTCCTTCTCTTCTTTCCCGTTTGCTTCCACCATGGGAAAAAACAACAAGCGCAAGCGCGAGCCGACTCCTCCGTCTGAGGACTTCGGCGACTCGGAATACTCGGAGGAGGAGTTCTCCTCCGAGTCCGAGGGGTCTCCGGCTCCCGTCTCTCCCCCGGCGTCGTCCGATGACTCGGACGACTCCCAGGGGATAGCCGCGGAGGTCTGGACGTACATCCGGGCCGTCGAGCGCTCCGGGCTCGAGGGCTCGGATGAGTCTGAGTACTCCTTGGATGAGGAGGACTCGGACGGCGGCGGCGAGGGCGAGGACGACGACGACGACGACGACGACGACGACGACGACGACGGCAGCGGCAGTGGCGGGGGCGGCAGCAACGGCAGCAGCAAGGGCAGCACCAAGGGCGGCGGCAGCAGGGGCGGCACCAAGAGCGGCGGCAGCGGCAGGGGCAGGGCCAGTGGCTAGATGCCACTGGTCTTTTAGATATTAGTATAGATTAGAAATAGTATAGTTAAATAATGTAGTAGTATTAGTAATGTAGAGTAGTATAGTGTAGCGTAGTAGTAGTAGTAGTAGCAGTAGGGGAGTATCAACTCAAAATGAGTTGATTTGTAAGTATTGCCACTTCCCTTAAATGAAGAATGAATTTGGTTTCCTCTTGATGACTCGTTTTGTTTGACTATAAGTCTGATTCTTTTGAGACCATAGACGAACAACTTGATCATTATACTGACGCTTCCAGAAGTAGCCGCCGAGCAATATTACAGTCTGTATCAATGTTTTTAGAAGTGGTGCTGAGCGATTGTAGGTCAACATCGGCATTTTAGAAGTAATGCCGAACGATTGAACTCGAGATCAACGTTTTAGAGGCAACGCCGAGTGACTGAGTAGTAACGTCGGCATTTTAAAGGCAACGCCGAGTTATTGAACTCGAGATTAGCGTTTTAGAGGCAATGCCGAGTGATTGAAGGTCAACGTTGGCATTTTAGAAGTAATGCCGAACGATTGAACTCAAGATCAGCGTTTTAGAGGCAACGCCGAGTGACTGAGTAGTGACGTCGGCATTTTAGAGGCAACGCCGAGTTATTGAACTCGAGATTAGCGTTTTAGAGGCAACGCCGAGTGATTGAAGGTCAACGTTGGCATTTTAGAAGTAATGCCGAACGATTGAACTCAAGATCAGCGTTTTAGAGGCAACGCCGAGTGACTGAGTAGTGACGTCGGCATTTTAGAGGCAACGCCGAGTTATTGAACTCGAGATTAGCGTTTTAGAGGCAACGCCGAGTGATTGAAGGTCAACGTTGGCATTTTAGAAGTAATGCCGAACGATTGAACTCAAGATCAGCGTTTTAGAGGCAACGCCGAGTGACTGAGTAGCGACGTCGGCATTTTAGAGGCAACGCCGAGTTATTGAACTCGAGATTAGCGTTTTAGAGGCAACGCCGAGTGATTGAAGGTCAACGTTGGCATTTTAGAAGTAATGCCGAACGATTGAACTCAAGATCAGCGTGTTAGAGGCAACGCCGAGTGACTGAGTAGTGACGTTGGCATTTTAGAGGCAACGCCGAGTTATTTTGAGGATTAACACCCGAGTGAAGAGATGGCCCACCAGTTTTTGGAAATAACTGCCGAATGACCACGTGGCATGCTGGGATTTCGGAAATAACTGCCGGGTGATGATTGGGCACTTTTTGAAACGGTATCTGGTCCGAGAATATCCCATAAGAGCTGCACTTTTAGCCGCCTTTGCTTTCCGCGCCCTAGTTCTTGCATCCCTGCTTCCAAATCCTCTCTGCGCTCGCCTCCAATCTGCTCACTGGTGAAATCGAGATGGCTCCCAAGAGGAAAATCGTGAGCTCTTCCGCTGTGGTGATTCCTCCAATTGATCCCAACAGCCAGTTGCCCTTTGCAGGTAACCACATGTCCATCATCTCTGAAGCCGAACTCCTCCACCTCGTGTCCGTCGGGGTTCTTCCTCCACGGGAACTCTGTTCTTGGCGGATATGCCACGGGACTACGGTCCCGACGGAGGATACCCACGAGTCCGTGGTTTACGCTCCTTTTCTTCTCCGCGGCCTTGGCCTTCCTATTTCTCCCTTTTTCCGCGGTCTTCTTGATTTCTACCACATCAACCTCACCCATCTGAACCCTAACTCAATTCTGCAAATTTCCATTTTCGTCCACTTATGTGAGGCCTTTCTTGGCGTGCTGCCGCATTTTGGCTTGTGGAAACACCTGTATCATTGTCGCCCTGGGATGGCCAAGGGACAACATCAGTTGGTTGGAGGTGCCAGTTTGGAGATGCGCCGGGGACGGAAAACTGAATATCTTGAGATTCCCCTTAAAGACAGCATTAAGGGATGGCGCCTGGAGTGGTTTATAGTTGATAACTATGGAAATTCTCTTCCCCCCCGGTCAGGAAGACAGCCAGACGTTCGCACCCCGAGCTGGACCGAGTCTCCTACAGACGAGGAGGTAGCTGAGGCCAGTGTGCTGCTAGCTGAAGTTGGGCTATTGAAAGAGAGGGGTTTAACTGCTGAAGCTATAGTTGCTGACTTCGTTTTCAAAAACATTCAGCCACTGAAAGATAGGGTCCACCCGGCTTATCTGTATCGAGGGCTAGCCGACCCAACCCGAGTTATCAACAAGAGAATCCCTTCTGCAGATTTGGTGAGCCGACTGGAGATGATTCTCAGAGGCAAAGTATCCAATGTTGGTGCTCCAGTGGCGTACTCGGCCTGGAATCTGCCTCCTGCCAAAGCCTTCACTCTCTTCGTGTCAAATCCACCTGCGACTGATGGCAATTTGGGCCTTAGAACGTGGCCCTCTGATGAAGAAGTCAGCGCTTTGGTTGCCTCACTCGGGAAAATTCCTGATGATGAACGACAAGTCTATTTCGAGGTGCCTTTGGATCCTAATGATGCAGAAATGAATGCTATGCTTGATATGTTGGCTGAGGATTCTTCTGACGCTACTCCTGCCGAGACATTGGCAATGGCGCCTCTCCCTGAGGTTGGTATAACCTTGAATGTTCAGAGACCTGTCCGTGTTCGCTCGAGGCGTCCTTGCCGAGTTAATCAAGCTGATCTTCCTGCTGACGAGCAGAAAAAGAAAAGGAGACGCCTTCGGCGAGTATCTAGCTTGGATCAGGATGCTGGTCCCTCGGTTCCTGCTGCTGAGGAGGTTCCTGCGCCTGAATTTATCAATGCTGATCCCAATGGGTGTGGTCCATCTGTAGTTGATCCCAATGGGGGTGTTGGCTGTGTTGCTGATGAAGACGACAGAGAGGAAGAGAATGAAGTCCCTCTGACTCGGAAGAACAGTCGGCAATTCCTCGCCAGTGGGGAAAGTAGTGGAGTTCCTTCTCCTGCTTTATCTGCCCTTGTTGGTCTGCAAAACATATCCCTGGCTGACTTTGATCAAACTCTTGAGGATATGGTTCCAGAGGACTTGTTATCAGGGCCAGTGGATGATGATATAACGGAAGCTTGTGGTGCCGTGCCGGATGCTGGGTTGAGGTCATCCCGCGCCTCGTCAACCTTAGAGCGCGGTTTCGAGGGTCGGGATGCTGACTTGGATTGTCCTGATTCCATGGAAGTAGCCGAGGGTCCGTCAACCTTAGAGGTGGTTACTGCGGAGAGTCTGGACCTTAAGACTGGTGCTGACACATGCCCAGCCCCCGAGGGTGTCGTCGGGGATGACTTAGCTCGGGCGAAGGGTGCGAGCCACTGCCCAGCCCCCGAGGGTGCTGCCGGGGGTGATCCGGCTCAAGTGGGCAGTGCCAACCATGACCCAGCCCCCAAGGGTGCCCAAACGGGGTCTCCTTCCGGCACTTCCATGGACGTTCACGCAGGGTCACCTCCACACTCTGGCTGCATGGTGGTGGCCCAAACTTTGGATCGGGGCGTCGCTTTGGAGGGCAGCGTCCCCGCTGATCGGGTATCTGGCTCTGTTGAAGGTGCTGAACTGATTCCCACTGTTCCGTTGCAAGCTGCTTCGGGTGATGACCTTGCGCCTGGTTATCATCTGATTTCTCCTGATTTGGGGATCCCTTCGTTCTTCTCCAACCTCCAGGTACTGTGCTGTTTCTTAGCTTGATTTTTACATTGCATGAACTTTTGCCATTATGCTCATCTGTTCTTCTCATCAGGTTTTGGTGGATGGGATGACCAGCCAGCTGAAATTGCATGGTGCTCCTGTCCCAGAAGTGGCTTCGTCTCTTTCGTGTTGGAATCCAGTGTCACTTCATCGTCGTGTATCCGAGTTGGAGGCGACTAACGCTGGTTAGTGCCCTTTTTTCTTTTCTTCGCGCTTGTTGTGGACTGTTTTACCTTCTGACCTCGTTTTGTTTGGTTATCTTTTGCTAGGAATGACTCGACAGATTGCACTTCTTGAGGAAAAACATTCTCAAGATCGGGCTGAACTGTCTCAGCGATGCACTGATCTTGAGGAAAAGTACTCTCAAGGTCAGATTGAGCTGAGTCAGGTCTCTACCGCCTTAGATGATGCCAATGCGTTGAGTTCTTCCCTGCATGCTCAGCTCGACTCTGAAAAGGTGATATACGAAACTGCGCTTTCGCCTTGCTGTACTCCTATTATTTGCCTGGTTTTCTGAAGGAACTGACTTGTGCCTACAGGAAGAAAAACGTATCCTTGCCGCTTCTCGTGACAATCTTGATAGGTTGTATCATGATTCTAGCAACTCGCTGACCATCCTGGAGAGGAGTCATCGCTTTTCCATGGAGGAGTTAAACAATCTTCGCTATAAGCTGCAGGAGTCCTTGGATGATGTGATTCGCCTTAGGGAGTTGATATCGGCTAAAGACGTTGTCATCAAGAATCTGCGTACTTCCAAGAAATCTGTTACCCAGGAGCTGGAGGCTGCCCAGTTGGCTGTCAAGGTTGCTGAAGAGACTTCCAGTACTCTGAGAGCCCAGCGCGATAGGGCCATGGATAAGGCCATTCGAGCGGGACGAATCCTGATGAGGAGACCTGGCGTAGTCGTTCCTGAAGATATAAGGGCTGACGTGAACGCTGCCCCTGATTCCTCGAGTCGTCCTTCTTCGTCAGTTGCTCCTGGAAAAGACATTGCAAAATAGAGAAAACATTTCGCGTGCTCCAAGCGCGCAGCTTGTATGATTGAATATTTGTTAGAGGACACCAGTTTATTTGAATGACATAGTTACTCTCTCATTGTGTCAGAATTTTTTAGTTAATGAGTTTGGTAGTAATGAAGCATGATGACTGAGAATTTTGTTTGTGGGATATGGAAATCGTCCCTTGAATTATATAGGCGCGAGCGTGTTGCATTGGTCTTAAGTTGCCGTCAACTTAAGTTGATTGCTCCGTTAGCAGGGCATAGTGGTCACCCCGAGTTAAGTAAGAATGCAAGTCGATCGTAAATAAATTGAGTATCCTTGAGACCTTTTCTTTATTGATGACATATTTCCACTTTACATAGTACATCACCGTTATCCCAGCAGTTTTGAGGTACGGCTAAGGATAAAACTTTCTCAGGTGTTCTATGTTCCAGGAGTTCCCAATTTCTGTGCCATCCATCTGAGTGAGGCGATATGATCCGGGCCGAGTGACTTCTGCTACTATGAAGGGTCCTTCCCATAAGGGTGATAACTTGTGTCGTCCTTCTCCCGTTAGAATTCGGCGAAGGACGAGCTCCCCTACTGAGAAGAATCGTTGCCGTACAGCCTTGTCGTGATAGCGCCTTAGAGTCTGCTGGTATCTTGCTGATTGGATTACTGCGTTTAACCGTTCTTCCTCGAGTACGTCTATGTCCTCCAGCCTGGTGGTCTCCGCTTCTGCTATACTTTCAAAGATCAGCCTTGGCGCCCCAAACTTGAGATCAGCGGGCAGCACTGCCTCCGACCCATAGACCATGAAGAAAGGAGTGTTTCCATGCAAAGCTCGGCTAGGTTGGGTTCTTAGGCTCCAAACAACATAGGGTAATTCCCTTATCCACTTTCCTGCGAACTTTTCATTCTTATCGAAAATCTTTTTCCTGAGTGCATCCAATATCATCCCGTTGGCTCGCTCAACTTGCCCGTTGGCTCTTGGATGGGCTACAGATGCATACTTGATCTGAATGCTCTTTTGCTCGCAGAAGTCAAAGAATTCTGAACTCGTGAAGTTGGATCCTAAATCAGTTATGATGCTGTTTGGTATCCCGAATCTGAATATTATGTCTTGTATGAATTCCACGGCCTTAGCAGAAGTTAAGGAAGTAATGGGCTTGAATTCTATCCATTTAGTGAACTTGTCAATTGCTACCAATACATGAGTGTATCCCCCTTGAGCTTTCTTGAAAGGCCCAATCATATCCAGTCCCCAGCATGCAAAAGGCCAAGTCACTGGTATGGTCTGCAGTTGCTGTGCTGGCAGGTGTTGTTGCTTTGACAAGTATTGGCAGGCTTCGCACCTCTGAACTAACTCGGCTGCGTCGTTCTTTGCTGTTGGCCAATAGAATCCTGACCTGAAAACCTTCCCAACCAGTGTTCTGGATGCTGCGTGTGTTCCACATTGTCCAGCGTGGACCTCCTCCAGGAGTTGCTTTCCAGTAGATGGGAGGATGCATTTCATGAAGACCCCTGATGCACCCCTTCTGTACAATGTCTCTCCAATAAGTGTATAGTGAGCCGACTGTCTTGCAATGCGCTCTGCTGAATTCTTGTCGTCTGGTTCTTCTTCATTCCTTATGTACTTAATGATTGGCTTTCTCCAGTCATCAGGATCTAACTCGGGTTGATCTATGATGCTGCACTCTTCTATTCGATCCATTGAGATACTCGGCTGCAGAATTTCTTGCACGAAAACCCCGGGTGGGACCTGAGTTCGACTGGACCCCAGCTTGGATAGTACATCGGCTGCCGTGTTCCGATCTCTTTCCACATGATGAAATTCTAGACCCTCGAATTTATCCTCCAGCTTTCGGACGGCAGTGCAGTATCTTCCCATCGAATCGTTTGAGCAATCCCACTCCTTATTTATCTGGCTGATGACTACCAGAGAATCCCCGTATACCATTAATCTTTTGATGCCCAATGATATGGCAATGTTCAATCCATGGATCAAAGCTTCATACTCGGCTGCATTGTTGGAGGCCGGGAATAGCAACTGGAGGGCGTACTTGAGGTGTTCGCCTCCAGGTGCAGTGAAGAGAATCCCCGCTCCTGCTCCCTGCAGCTTTAGTGAGCCATCAAAATACATTCGCCATACTTCCGCAGTCTCCGGGTTGTCTGGTACTTGTTGCTCAGTCCACTCTGATACAAAATCAACCAGTGCTTGAGTTTTGATGGCGGTGCGAGGCCGGAACTCGATGTTATGAGACCCCAACTCACAAGCCCACTTGGCTATTCGACCGATGGCTTCCTTGTTGTGAAGTATATCCCCTATCGGAAAACTTGTGACTACTATGACTTTGTGATCGTCAAAGTAGTGACGCAGCTTGCGGGCAGTTAGAAGTACTGCATACAATAGCTTCTGAACTTGAGGATACTTTTTCTTTGAGGGGCCAAGGACTTCACTGATGAAGTAGACAGGATGTTGCACTGGATAGGCGTGCCCTTCTTCTACTCGCTCGACTACTAACGCGGTGCTTACCACATGAGTCGTGCAAGAGATGTACAATAGCAAATCTTCAGCTGGTTGATTTGATGTAGCTCGCCGAGGTGGTTTCAGTACTGGTGGTGTTGTCAAGAATTTTTTCAGAGCATCCAGAGCTTCTTGTGCTTCTGAAGTCCACTGGAATTTATCCACCTTCTTGAGTAACTTATAAAATGGCAGACCTTTCTCTCCCAGCCGGGATATAAATCTGCTTAAAGCTGCCATGCATCCCGTAAGTCGCTGAACCTTCTTCTGCGATCGAGGTGCTTCCATCTTCATGATAGCTTCAATCTTATCCGGATTAGCCTCAATTCCCCGGTGGCTGACAATAAATCCAAGCAACTTTCCGGCTGGTACCCCAAAAACACATTTTTCGGGATTAAGCTTCCATCTATACCGCCTCAGGCTGTTGAAAACCAGTTGCAAATCTTCGATGAAGTCTTTTGAGTCCTGTGTTTTGATCACCACATCATCCACATAAGCCTCCACACGCTTGCCCCAGTGATCGGCTAAGCATGTTTGAATGGCTCTCTGGTAAGTCGCTCCAGCGTTTTTGAGGCCAAACGGCATGGAGGTATAACAGAAAGCGCCAAACGGGGTAATGAATGCCGTCTTTTCTTCGTCTTCCTTTGCCAGACTGATCTGATGGTACCCGGAATAGCAATCCAAGAAAGACAGTATAGAACATCCAGCGGTGGAGTCCACCACCTGATCTATCCTTGGGAGCCCAAAAGGATCCTTCGGACAGTGTTTGTTGAGATCTGTATAATCAACACACATGCGCCAGTCCACTTTATTCTTTTTGAGTACAAGAACAGGATTGGCTAACCACTCGGGATGTAATACTTCTCTAATGAATCCAGCCGCGACCAAGCGTGCTAACTCGGCGCGAATGGCTTCCCTCTTATCAGGCGTAAAACGACGTAACTTTTGTCGAATCGGCCTCGCCTGGGGAAAAACCTTCAGTTTGTGCTCGGCCAGTTCTCTTGGGACTCCCGGCATATCCGCAGGTTGCCATGCGAATACATCTCGGTTGTCTTGCAGAAACCGGACGAGCGCGCTTTCCTATTTGTCATCCAGACTGGAGCTGATGATGGCCGTCTTGCGCTCATCGGCGAACCCCAGGTTGATTCTCTTGGTTTCTTCAGTCGGCCGCATAGAGGTCGCGGTCTGAGCTTCATTCGCCGGTATTGCGAGGTCCTCCTCAGGCTTAGAGTTCGCCATTGCGGAGGGAGCTGTCGATGGCTTGGCGGTGAGGGCTGCTTGAATAGCCACTCGGAAACATTCTGCGGCGCCTTGGAAGTCGGCGCGCACAGTTATGATCCCTTGTGGCCCTGGCATCTTCAGTATCATGTATGTGTAATGCGGAATGGCCATGAACTTGGCCAATCCAGGCCTCCCGATGATGGCGTTGTACCCGCAGTCGAAGTTTGCCACTTCAAACCTCAGGAACTCGGTTCTGTAGTTCTCCGGAGTTCCAAAGGTTACTGGCATGTAGATGTGGCCCAGCGGGTATTCCCCTTCCGTCGGCACGATGCCGAAGAAAGGAGTGTCTGACTCGTGGAGCTCTTTGAGGTGAACTCCCAAGCCTTGGAGTGTCCGGGGGAAGGTGACGTTGATGCTGCTCCCCCCGTCCACTAATACCTTCTTCACCCGGCTCTCTCGGATCACCGGATCGACGAGAAGCGGGTATTTGCCCGGGTGGTCGAAGTTGAGCCATTGATCTGCCCGAGTGAAGGTGATCGGGTGCTCCGACCACCGGTACGGAGCGGGAGGGCCGGTGGTCGCCACCAGTATTTGGCGATCGTTGAGCTTTTGCTGTCTTCTGCTCTCCTGCGATCCGTGTCCGCCGAAGATGACGTTGACCTCCCTGTCAACGCGCGGAAAAGCTCCTCCTCCTCCTCCCTCCTCCTGCCGATGGGGTTGTCGTGGTTCATCTGGTCCTCCCCTCGGCGGAGGAGGAGGTAGAGGTTGAAAGGGTCGGCCGTGTCCGACGGAGTGCTTGAAGTCTCGGCAGTTACGAAGAGTGTGGCGCATGTCCTTGTGGTACGGGCACTGGGCGTCGAGGATGTCGTCCAGCGTACGTTCGCCTCCACGAGGTCCTCCTCGAGCGCGAGAGGCGGGTGGTCCGGTAGCGTGCACTTCTTCGCGTGGCCTCTTCTCCCACCGCTTGTCAGGTTGCAGGTTCGCGTCGCGTCGTGGTGCTGCCGGTGCGGGCTTTGCTCCTCCAATGAGATCCTGGGCTCGCTCGTCGGCGGTGATGTAGAGGTCGGCTTCCCGGAATAGTTCCTCGGAGGTAGTCGGCGCTTTCTGTAGTATGGCTCGGACGAAAGCTGAATCATTAGATCCTCGGTAGAAGTCCTCGATCACGGCCGCCTCCGTGACATCGGGGATACGGTTCCTCATGGTTTGAAACCTCTTGAGGTACGACCGGAGAGTTTCGTCCCCTCGGCGTTTGATAGATTTGAGGTCCCACGGCTGCGCCGGCTTGTCGGAGAGGGACTGGAAGTTGGCGGTGAAGCGTCGGCTGAAGTCTCCCCAGACGTCGATGCAGTGTCGTGGTAGATGTCGCAGCCATTGCAGCGCGTCTTGCCCAAGGACGATGGGTAAGTACGCGGTCATCACGTCTTCGGACGCCCCGGCGGCTCGAGCAGCAGTGGTGTAGACGGCTAGCCAACCCCACGGATCCTGCTTAGGTTCATATTTGTCAACATTGGATACCTTGAAGTTGGGAGGCCATTGGATGGCCCTAAGGCGCGGAGTAAGGGCGGACACTCCGCACGTGTCCTCTTGTCGTCGGGGTCGATGTCTGTCCCGGGGAGGGGAGTTGTGATCGTGATTCCTCGACCGTCCTCGGGCGGTTCCGCCAGTTGAAGCCGTTGCCGACTCAGTCCTGGTGGCTTGGCTCTGAGTCGGGATGCCATGATCCCTGTCGTATTCCTCTCTACGACGAATCTCGTTCTCATGCCGCCGTTCCCGCGAAGCATTGATGGAGCTTCGCGCGTCTCGGCGACTGTTGATGGCGTGTCGCAGATCGCTCGGCGGGTGGGCGAGCGGTAGAAGATGGTTGGCCGCCTGGGTGAGCAGTCGTCGGTAGCCTTCGGCGTCAGGAGTCCGAGGAAGTCCTTCAGCTATCCGAGCCAGCACCCCTCCGACTTCGCTCGGCGTGTTCATGGCTCGGGCGAAGTCGAGGTTCAGGTTGCGCCCAAAGAATGGATTCTCTCGACGTTGCCTCGCATCCTGCTCAGCATGTTCCTGAGCTCGCCGACGATCACGTCGCCGGGAGTTCCTTCGCTCTCTGAAGATGCGTTCTTCCGGGGTTTCTCCTATCTCCGAGACCTCGTCCCGCGAGACTGGTTGTTCTGGATTCTGCTCTCCGGCTGCGTGATGTCGTCGAACGTTCCTGCGCCGGTTCCTCCGTCGACGGGACTCTCGCTGAGGCGGTTCCTCCCCGGGTACAGTCGGCTCGTCGTCGGAGATGGCGGGCGACTCCGCTCTTCCGATGAAGAGGACGTCGGGGTAGAACGGTGCTGCCGTCGTAGTGATCTTCTTTCGGAGAGCCGGAGGTTGCACTTCTCCGGTATTTTCGGAGTTTGTTGGGGAAGATTCCTTTTCCGGCGGATCCGCGATACGGTGCAGAATTCCTTCTTCGTCTGCTACGAATGAGATTGTTCCGAAGCAGAACATAGATCCGGGGCGTAGGGTGATCTTGCTGTAGAAGGAGATGGCCATTGAGCTAGCTTGGATTGTCGACACACCCCCTACCTGGCGCGCCAGCTGTCGGTGTTTTGGGTCCGACCGCACACCTGGGGTTGCCCCTCAAGGTGTTTTAGGAGTAGGAAGGTGTTGACAACTGTAGCAAAATGGTTCGTGCCGATCGCACGAGGGACGATGGACGAGATTTGCAGGTTCGGGCCGCTTAGTGGTGCGTAACACCCTACGTCCTGATGAGTATGCTTGGTGGATATGAGTACAAGAGAGCTCTCTAGATCAAGAATACAGAGAGTTGGTGTGGGTAGCTAAGTAATGGGTCGATCGTTCTGAAGGGGTGCCCCCTAGGCCTTATATACTCGACCATGGGGCAGTACACATGGATAAGATAACAACAAGTGGCTAAAAGATAGTGAACCTCTTGAGATTATCCTTTACGTAACCCTCGCCGACTTATCCTCACGTGGCTTCGGTGCATGGAGGCTCCAACGCGGGAAAGTCGGATCTCTGTTGCGGTTACTCGCTCGACGCTATGGGCCGTCCGGGTTTGCACCAATCCGGCCTCATGTCGCTCTGCATTACTGGTTGTTTCTCCCCAAGCCCACGAAAGAATAACCTTACGATTTATTGGGCCCTTGGGCCTTTCGTGAGGTTCTTTACTCTTTTAGTGGACCCGGGGGATATCTATCCCCCACAGGAGGAGAGACCAGAAGAAGAACAGAAGTTCAAAATTAGAGCACCAAACTTAGGGTTTCGAACTAGATCCAGAGGCGACACGAGCAAGAGAGCACCACCTGACCAGAGGATAGTGTTACCAACAGAGGCGCCGGAGAGGGAGAGGACCAGATGAGGCGGCGGAGAGGCGGTGAGGCCATGAGGGAGAGGATGGAGGCGTCGCTTTCCAAATCGCTGGAGAGTCGCCAGGAGCGGAGGAGCCGAGGAGTCTTGGAGCGTTCGAGAGAGAGTGAGTGAGTTGTGAGAGTGAGAGAGAGAGAGTGACGCGGGGGACGGGGGGAGGGGGTATGTGTTATTACGCGTCGTGCCTAACCGTGCCTAAACCCTAATCATGCCGTGCCCGTGCCGGCCCACCGTGCCCCACACTCGGCCCAAGCATGACACTAGAGGTCGGGCCGTGCCGGCACGGGCCCGCCTCCAGTCGTGCCGTGCCGTGCTTGGGCACGGTGGGCCGTGCCGTGCCTCATGCCGGCCCGATTACGGCGGCACTACTGGCCATCTATAATATGAAGGCTGCGATGTGGAGTATTTACTTTTCTGGGAATTCAGTACCCCATGTGTGTGTATGGGTATACAGACATGGGAATACTGAGAAGTGTAATGTACATGTAACGACGCACCTACGCTCAGGTAAGAAGGTGAGTTACCATAATGAGTTGCCCTATGGTTAAAGTGTGGCAACGGCGCCTATGCGTGGCTCGACGCTTAATGTTGAGCTGGCCTCCATATAGCAATATATGGAGTATAAACTGTGATAAACTGTCATGTGTGACTTGCATCATTGGAAATTGGGCTATGATGGATTTTTCTGCAGGTACACTAACCTCGAAAACGTATGTGTAGCTGACGACTAGCAATATACCGTGAGAGTTGTAAATATGCCACCGATATAGAATGCTATTGCCACATTATGTTGGCAAGAATCAGTGAGGACGCATAGGACGAGCATGCATCTTGATTGTTGCATCATGTTTGTCAGCTATACACCCAAAATGCTACTCTCATCCTTATTCTAGTAACCATTGATTGTAGATAATGTGGTGTAATGCTATAGTATGGACTTTGATGAAATAGGTGTCCTCCATTCTTTAGGTGACCTCTTAGGGTGCTTTATGTGCTTGCTCTTGTGCTTGATGTGTCGATAGAAGGTTAGTGACTTGTTTGCCTAAATCTAAAATTAGGCCATGTTCTTAGTTGGTGAACCATGACCCAAATTTGAATTCTCCATTATCCCTCCATGACCAAACTCATACAAATTTAGGTTATGGCCATGCCTTGTTCATTTTATCGGACCATGATCTATTTGGCTCTCTACTTGTAACCATCCTTACAGGTGGAGTATCTCTTTGTACATTGTTACCCTTGCCCAATTCATTTGTGTCACATGAGAATCCTTATTGGTTATGTCTGATAATGGCGTTATGACTAAAACCAGTGGTGTCGTGACGAAACCGAGGGCCTTCTGTGTGCGCGCACATGGTTGCACTACTCGGCGCACGCTAGTATCACAGTTAGTAGTCATAATCCATTATGAGATTATATCAATATGTTATCTTCCGTAGACCTCCTCCTTGAAACAATTTTGGTGTTGTTTGTCAAAGTGACCAAACAACATCTATAATCTCTATGGGATCAAAAGAGCATACCACTTTCATGTGTGGTCTTATTTCTTTTGATCTTGGTAGAGACTACTCATACAAGTTCCCTTTACGTCCTTTGTGTAAAGGTGAAGCCTTGGAGCTTTTTAGTGTTGGAAAATAGCTGATTAGCTCTCAAATTGGAGATTGGATTTTCCCTGCTACTGAGATGCAGGAGTTTGTTCATTCGCTGTCCTATTTAATCCATGTATTCCCTACCTGTCGGTGTTTTGGGTCCGACCGCACACCTGGGGTTGCCCCTCAAGGTGTTTTAGGAGTAGGAAGGTGTTGACAACTGTAGCAAAATGGTTCGTGCCGATCGCACGAGGGACGGTGGACGAGATTTGCAGGTTCGGGCCGCTTAGTGGTGCGTAACACCCTACGTCCTGATGAGTATGCTTGGTGGATATGAGTACAAGAGAGCTCTCTAGATCAAGAATACAGAGAGTTGGTGTGGGTAGCTAAGTAATGGGTCGATCGTTCTGAAGGGGTGCCCCCTAGGCCTTATATACTCGACCGTGGGGCAGTACACATGGATAAGATAACAACAAGTGGCTAAAATATAGTGAACCTCTTGAGATTATCCTTTACGTAACCCTCGCCGACTTATCCTCACGTGGCTTCGGTGCATGGAGGCTCCAACGCGGGAAAGTCGGATCTCTGTTGCGGTTACTCGCTCGACGCTATGGGCCGTCCGGGTTTGCACCAATCCGGCCTCATGTCGCTCTGCATTACTGGTTGTTTCTCCCCAAGCCCACGAAAGAATAACCTTACGATTTATTGGGCCCTTGGGCCTTTCGTGAGGTTCTTTACTCTTTTAGTGGACCCGGGGGATATCTATCCCCCACAAGCCCCCGATCTTTGGGTTAATTTAGAGGTAATCAACCCAAAGATCCCAGGTCCAGCTTGCAGGTGATTTGAAGAAAAACAGCTTCTTGTTGTTCTCTCCTGCTTCGATCACTTGTTGACCAAAACCTAGTTTCGTGCCTGTGCCTTAGAGATCGGCATTCCTATTTGAAGGATTCTGAACTTCATTGGGTGCACCGGAGGTGCACCCAATGGGTGTAGCCCCCGAGCTTCGAGTAGATTTTAGAAAATAATCTACTCGAAGGTCTTCAGTGGAGATTGTTTCCATTCGTGTTCCTTCACTTTGGTTGAAGATTGGCTCTTTGATCTTATCCCATGCTCTTAGAAATCAGCGTGATTTCGGCTTAGAATAATAATCCATGGGGTGCACCGGAGGTGCACCCAATGGGTGTAGCCCCCGACCTTCAAGTGAATTTCCTGAGAATAATTCGCTTGAAGGTCTTCTTTTTTATGTCTTTTTGCTGAAGATTACTCTTTCTATTTATAAAAGAGTTGGCATGATGTCATCCGTGCTATGTCATCAATATTATGCTTCAGAGGTCAGCATGTATTTTGTCTTTTGCAGCCGAGTTTGCAATCCTTCCATATCTTGCTAGGTAGCGTAGTTTATTTGCTCTGCAACTGATTGGACATTCGATGTACGTTCTCTGTCTAGTCTTCAAGTCATGTCTGTCGACCATATTTTGCACTCTGCTGGCTATACTTGGCTTCCCTCTAACTCTTGTTGATATCTTATTTTTGTCTTGAGGCATTCACTGCATGCTCTGCGCAGATGTGACCATTTTGAAAAATATACTGACAATTCCTGGGCGTCCCCCCCCCAATGGGTGTGGGCAAGGGACGGCTTGGTACGCTGAGTGTTTTAGCCGGCTGCTTCTGAGTTGTAATGTGATGGGACGGCGAGTGTAATCATACCCTTTGCGCTGTTGACTGGAGTCCCAATGGGTGTAGCGCTGCGTGAAACGGCGTCAGCCGCCTGACGTGTCTTCGGACGGGTGGAAGTGCATATTGAATGCTTTGCGACTGTTCAGTGACCGCGGTTGGAGGTGAGCGGTTGCCTTTCTCTTCTATAAATAACGCTGTTACCCCTCTGGTTTCTTCACATCTCTTCGCTATTCCTTACTGCTTCCTTCTCTTCTTTCCCGCTTGCTTCCACCATGGGAAAAAAACAACAAGCGCAAGCGCGAGCCGACTCCTCCGTCTGAGGACTTCGGCGACTCGGAATACTCGGAGGAGGAGTTCTCCTCCGAGTCCGAGGGGTCTCCGGCTCCCGTCTCTCCCCCGGCGTCGTCCGATGACTCGGACGACTCCCAGGGGATAGCCGCGGAGGTCTGGACGTACATCCGGGCCGTCGAGCGCTCCGGGCTCGAGGGCTCGGATGAGTCTGAGTACTCCTCGGATGAGGAGGACTCGGACGGCGGCGGCGAGGGCGAGGACGACGACGACGACGACGACGACGACGACGACGACGGCAGCGGCAGTGGCGGGGGCGGCGGCAACGGCAGCAGCAAGGGCAGCACCAAGGGCGGCGGCAGCAGGGGCGGCACCAAGAGCGGCGGCAGCGGCAGGGGCAGGGGCAGGGCCAGTGGCTAGATGCCACTGGTCTTTTAGATATTAGTATAGATTAGAAATAGTGTAGTTAAATAATGTAGTAGTATTAGTAATGTAGAGTAGTATAGTGTAGCGTAGTAGTAGTAGTAGCAGTAGGGGAGTATCAACTCAAAATGAGTTGATTTGTAAGTATTGCCACTTCCCTTAAATGAAGAATGAATTTGGTTTCCTCTTGATGACTCGTTTTGTTTGACTATAAGTCTGATTCTTTTGAGACCATAGACGAACAGCTTGATCATTATACTGACGCTTCCAGAAGTAGCCGCCGAGCAATATTACAGTCTGTATCAATGTTTTTAGAAGTGGTGCTGAGCGATTGTAGGTCAACATCGGCATTTTAGAAGTAATGCCGAACGATTGAACTCGAGATCAACGTTTTAGAGGCAACGCCGAGTGACTGAGTAGTAACGTCGGCATTTTAAAGGCAACGCCGAGTTATTGAACTCGAGATTAGCGTTTTAGAGGCAACGCCGAGTGATTGAAGGTCAACGTTGGCATTTTAGAAGTAATGCCGAACGATTGAACTCAAGATCAGCGTTTTAGAGGCAACGCCGAGTGACTGAGTAGTGACGTCGGCATTTTAGAGGCAACGCCGAGTTATTGAACTCGAGATTAGCGTTTTAGAGGCAACGCCGAGTGATTGAAGGTCAACGTTGGCATTTTAGAAGTAATGCCGAACGATTGAACTCAAGATCAGCGTTTTAGAGGCAACGCCGAGTGACTGAGTAGTGACGTCGGCATTTTAGAGGCAACGCCGAGTTATTGAACTCGAGATTAGCGTTTTAGAGGCAACGCCGAGTGATTGAAGGTCAACGTTGGCATTTTAGAAGTAATGCCGAATGATTGAACTCAAGATCAGCGTTTTAGAGGCAACGCCGAGTGACTGAGTAGCGACGTCGACATTTTAGAGGCAACGCCGAGTTATTGAACTCGAGATTAGCGTTTTAGAGGCAACGCCGAGTGATTGAAGGTCAACGTTGGCATTTTAGAAGTAATGCCGAACGATTGAACTCAAGATCAGCGTTTTAGAGGCAACGCCGAGTGACTGAGTAGTGACGTTGGCATTTTAGAGGCAACGCCGAGTTATTTTGAGGATTAACACCCGAGTGAAGAGATGGCCCACCAGTTTTTGGAAATAACTGCCGAATGACCACGTGGCATGCTGGGATTTCGGAAATAACTGCCGGGTGATGATTGGGCACTTTTTGAAACGGTATCTGGTCCGAGAATATCCCATAAGAGCTGCACTTTTAGCCGCCTTTGCTTTCCGCGCCCTAGTTCTTGCATCCCTGCTTCCAAATCCTCTCTGCGCTCGCCTCCAATCTGCTCACTGGTGAAATCGAGATGGCTCCCAAGAGGAAAATCGCGAGCTCTTCCGCTGTGGTGATTCCTCCAATTGATCCCAACAGCCAGTTGCCCTTTGCAGGTAACCACATGTCCATCATCTCTGAAGCCGAACTCCTCCACCTCGTGTCCGTCGGGGTTCTTCCTCCACGGGAACTCTGTTCTTGGCGGATATGCCACGGGACTACGGTCCCGACGGAGGATACCCACGAGTCCGTGGTTTACGCTCCTTTTCTTCTCCGCGGCCTTGGCCTTCCTATTTCTCCCTTTTTCCGCGGTCTTCTTGATTTCTACCACATCAACCTCACCCATCTGAACCCTAACTCAATTCTGCAAATTTCCATTTTCGTCCACTTATGTGAGGCCTTTCTTGGCGTGCTGCCGCATTTTGGCTTGTGGAAACACCTGTATCATTGTCGCCCTGGGATGGCCGGGGGACAACATCAGTTGGTTGGAGGTGCCAGTTTGTAGATGCGCCGGGGACGGAAAACTGAATATCTTGAGATTCCCCTTAAAGACAGCATTAAGGGATGGCGCCTGGAGTGGTTTATAGTTGATAACTATGGAAATTCTCTTCCCCCCCGGTCAGGAAGACAGCCAGACGTTCGCACCCCGAGCTGGACCGAGTCTCCTACAGACGAGGAGGTGGCTGAGGCCAGTGTGCTGCTAGCTGAAGTTGGGCTATTGAAAGAGAGGGGTTTAACTGCTAAAGCTATAGTTGCTGACTTCGTTTTCAAAAACATTCAGCCACTGAAAGATAGGGTCCACCCGGCTTATCTGTATCGAGGGCTAGCCGACCCAACCCGAGTTATCAACAAGAGAATCCCTTCTGCAGATTTGGTGAGCCGACTGGAGATGATTCTCAGAGGCAAAGTATCCAATGTTGGTGCTCCAGTGGCGTACTCGGCCTGGAATCTGCCTCCTGCCAAAGCCTTTACTCTCTTCGTGTCAAATCCACCTGCGACTGATGGCAATTTGGGCCTTAGAACGCGGCCCTCTGATGAAGAAGTCAGCGCTTTGGTTGCCTCACTCGGGAAAATTCCTGATGATGAACGACAAGTCTATTTCGAGGTGCCTTTGGATCCTAATGATGCAGAAATGAATGCTATGCTTGATATGTTGGCTGAGGATTCTTCTGACGCTACTCCTGCCGAGACATTGGCAATGGCGCCTCTCCCTGAGGTTGGTATAACCTTGAATGTTCAGAGACCTGTCCGTGTTCGCTCGAGGCGTCCTTGCCGAGTTAATCAAGCTGATCTTCCTGCTGACGAGCAGAAAAAGAAAAGGAGACGCCTTCGGCGAGTATCTAGCTTGGATCAGGATGCTGGTCCCTCGGTTCCTGCTGCTGAGGAGGTTCCTGCGCCTGAATTTATCAATGCTAATCCCAATGGGTGTGGTCCATCTGTAGTTGATCCCAATGGGGGTGTTGGCTGTGTTGCTGATGAAGACGACAGAGAGGAAGAGAATGAAGTCCCTCTGACTCGGAAGAACAGTCGGCAATTCCTCGCCAGTGGGGAAAGTAGTGGAGTTCCTTCTCCTGCTTTATCTGCCCTTGTTGGTCTGCAAAACATATCCCTGGCTGACTTTGATCAAACTCTTGAGGATATGGTTCCAGAGGACTTGTTATCAGGGCCAGTGGATGATGATATAACGGAAGCTTGTGGTGCCGTGCCGGATGCTGGGTTGAGGTCATCCCGCGCCTCGTCAACCTTAGAGCGCGGTTTCGAGGGTCGGGATGCTGACTTGGATTGTCCTGATTCCATGGAAGTAGCCGAGGGTCCGTCAACCTTAGAGGTGGTTACTGCGGAGAGTCTGGACCTTAAGACTGGTGCTGACACATGCCCAGCCCCCGAGGGTGTCGTCGGGGATGACTTAGCTCGGGCGAAGGGTGCGAGCCACTGCCCAGCCCCCGAGGGTGCTGCCGGGGGTGATCCGGCTCAAGTGGGCAGTGCCAACCATGACCCAGCCCCCGAGGGTGCCCAAACGGGGTCTCCTTCCGGCACTTCCATGGACGTTCACGCAGGGTCACCTCCACACTCTGGCTGCATGGTGGTGGCCCAAACTTTGGATCGGGGCGTCGCTTTGGAGGGCAGCGTCCCCGCTGATCGGGTATCCGGCTCTGTTGAAGGTGCTGAACTGATTCCCACTGTTCCGTTGCAAGCTGCTTCGGGTGATGACCTTGCGCCTGGTTATCATCTGATTTCTCCTGATTTGGGGATCCCTTCGTTCTTCTCCAACCTCCAGGTACTGTGCTGTTTCTTAGCTTGATTTTTACATTGCATGAACTTTTGCCATTATGCTCATCTGTTCTTCTCATCAGGTTTTGGTGGATGGGATGACCAGCCAGCTGAAATTGCATGGTGCTCCTGTCCCAGAAGTGGCTTCGTCTCTTTCGTGTTGGAATCCAGTGTCACTTCATCGTCGTGTATCCGAGTTGGAGGCGACTAACGCTGGTTAGTGCCCTTTTTTCTTTTCTTCGCGCTTGTTGTGGACTGTTTTACCTTCTGACCTCGTTTTGTTTGGTTATCTTTTGCTAGGAATGACTCGACAGATTGCACTTCTTGAGGAAAAACATTCTCAAGATCGGGCTGAACTGTCTCAGCGATGCACTGATCTTGAGGAAAAGTACTCTCAAGGTCAGATTGAGCTGAGTCAGGTCTCTGCCGCCTTAGATGATGCCAATGCGTTGAGTTCTTCCCTGCATGCTCAGCTCGACTCTGAAAAGGTGATATACGAAACTGCGCTTTCGCCTTGCTATACTCCTATTATTTGCCTGGTTTTCTGAAGGAACTGACTTGTGCCTACAGGAAGAAAAACGTATCCTTGCCGCTTCTCGTGACAATCTTGATAGGTTGTATCGTGATTCTAGCAACTCGCTGACCATCCTGGAGAGGAGTCATCGCTTTTCCATGGAGGAGTTAAACAATCTTCGCTATAAGCTGCAGGAGTCCTTGGATGATGTGATTCGCCTTAGGGAGTTGATATCGGCTAAAGACGTTGTCATCAAGAATCTGCGTGCTTCCAAGAAATCTGTTACCCAGGAGCTGGAGGCTGCCCAGTTGGCTGTCAAGGTTGCTGAAGAGACTTCCAGTACTCTGAGAGCCCAGCGCGATAGGGCCATGGATAAGGCCATTCGAGCGGGACGAATCCTGATGAGGAGACCTGGCGTAGTCGTTCCTGAAGATATAAGGGCTGACGTGAACGCTGCCCCTGATTCCTCGAGTCGTCCTTCTTCGTCAGTTGCTCCTGGAAAAGACATTGCAAAATAGAGAAAACATTTCGCGTGCTCCAAGCGCGCAGCTTGTATGATTGAATATTTGTTAGAGGACACCAGTTTATTTGAATGACATAGTTACTCTCTCATTGTATCAGAATTTTTTAGTTAATGAGTTTGGTAGTAATGACGCATGATGATTGAGAATTTTGTTTGTGGGATATGGAAATCGTCCCTTGAATTATATAGGCGCGAGCGTGTTGCATTGGTCTTAAGTTGCCGTCAACTTAAGTTGATTGCTCCGTTAGCGGGGCATAGTGGTCACCCCGAGTTAAGTAAGCGTGAGCATGTTGCGCCGCCTTAAGTCGTTGCCGACTTAAGCCGATTGCTCCGTTAGCAGGGCATAGTGGTCACCCCGAGTTAAGTAAGCATGAGCATGTTGCACCGCCTTAAGTCGTTGCCGACTTAAGCCGATTGCTCCGCTAGCAGGGCATAGTGGTCACCCCGAATTAAGTAAGCATGAGTATGTTGCACCGCCTTAAGTCGTTGCCGACTTAAGCCGATTGCTCCGTTAGCAGGGCATAGTGGTCACCCCGAGTTAAGTAAGAATGCAAGTCGATCGTAAATAAATTGAGTATCCTTGAGACCTTTTCTTTATTGATGACATATTTCCACTTTACATAGTACATCACCGTTATCCCAGCAGTTTTGAGGTACGGCTAAGGATAAAACTTTCTCAGGTGTTCTATGTTCCAGGAGTTCCCAATTTCTGTGCCATCCATCTGAGTGAGGCGATATGATCCGGGCCGAGTGACTTCTGCTACTATGAAGGGTCCTTCCCATAAGGGTGATAACTTGTGTCGTCCTTCTCCCGTTAGAATTCGGCGAAGGACGAGCTCCCCTACTGAGAAGAATCGTTGCCGTACAGCCTTGTCGTGATAGCGCCTTAGAGTCTGCTGGTATCTTGCTGATTGGATTACTGCGTTTAACCGTTCTTCCTCGAGTACGTCTATGTCCTCCAGCCTGGTGGTCTCCGCTTCTGCTATACTTTCAAAGATCAGCCTTGGCGCCCCAAACTTGAGATCAGCGGGCAGCACTGCCTCCGACCCATAGACCATGAAGAAAGGAGTGTTTCCATGCAAAGCTCGGCTAGGTTGGGTTCTTAGGCTCCAAACAACATAGGGTAATTCCCTTATCCACTTTCCTGCGAACTTTTCATTCTTATCGAAAATCTTTTTCCTGAGTGCATCCAATATCATCCCGTTGGCTCGCTCAACTTGCCCGTTGGCTCTTGGATGGGCTACAGATGCATACTTGATCTGAATGCTCTTTTGCTCGCAGAAGTCAAAGAATTCTGAACTCGTGAAGTTGGATCCTAAATCAGTTATGATGCTGTTTGGTATCCCGAATCTGAATATTATGTCTTGTATGAATTCCACGGCCTTAGCAGAAGTTAAGGAAGCAATGGGCTTGAATTCTATCCATTTAGTGAACTTGTCAATTGCTACCAATACATGAGTGTATCCCCCTTGAGCTTTCTTGAAAGGCCCAATCATATCCAGTCCCCAGCATGCAAAAGGCCAAGTCACTGGTATGGTCTGCAGTTGCTGTGCTGGCAGGTGTTGTTGCTTTGACAAGTATTGGCAGGCTTCGCACCTCTGAACTAACTCGGCTGCGTCGTTCTTTGCTGTTGGCCAATAGAATCCTGACCTGAAAACCTTCCCAACCAGTGTTCTGGATGCTGCGTGTGTTCCACATTGTCCAGCGTGGACCTCCTCCAGGAGTTGCTTTCCAGTAGATGGGAGGATGCATTTCATGAAGACCCCTGATGCACCCCTTCTGTACAATGTCTCTCCAATAAGTGTATAGTGAGCCGACTGTCTTGCAATGCGCTCTGCTGAATTCTTGTCGTCTGGTTCTTCTTCATTCCTTATGTACTTAATGATTGGCTTTCTCCAGTCATCAGGATCTAACTCGGGTTGATCTATGATGCTGCACTCTTCTATTCGATCCATTGAGATACTCGGCTGCAGAATTTCTTGCACGAAAACCCCGGGTGGGACCTGAGTTCGACTGGACCCCAGCTTGGATAGTACATCGGCTGCCGTGTTCCGATCTCTTTCCACATGATGAAATTCTAGACCCTCGAATTTATCCTCCAGCTTTCGGACGGTAGTGCAGTATCTTCCCATCGAATCGTTTGAGCAATCCCACTCCTTATTTATCTGGCTGATGACTACCAGAGAATCCCCGTATACCATTAATCTTTTGATGCCCAATGATATGGCAATGTTCAATCCATGGATCAAAGCTTCATACTCGGCTGCATTGTTGGAGGCCGGGAATAGCAACTGGAGGGCGTACTTGAGGTGTTCGCCTCCAGGTGCAGTGAAGAGAATCCCCGCTCCTGCTCCCTGCAGCTTTAGTGAGCCATCAAAATACATTCGCCATACTTCCGCAGTCTCCGGGTTGTCTGGTACTTGTTGCTCAGTCCACTCTGATACAAAATCAACCAGTGCTTGAGTTTTGATGGCGGTGCGAGGCCGGAACTCGATGTTATGAGACCCCAACTCACAAGCCCACTTGGCTATTCGACCGATGGCTTCCTTGTTGTGAAGTATATCCCCTATCGGAAAACTTGTGACTACTATGACTTTGTGATCGTCAAAGTAGTGACGCAGCTTGCGGGCAGTTAGAAGTACTGCATACAATAGCTTCTGAACTTGAGGATACTTTTTCTTTGAGGGGCCAAGGACTTCACTGATGAAGTAGACAGGATGTTGCACTGGATAGGCGTGCCCTTCTTCTACTCGCTCGACTACTAACGCGGTGCTTACCACATGAGTCGTGCAAGAGATGTACAATAGCAAATCTTCAGCTGGTTGATTTGATGTAGCTCGCCGAGGTGGTTTCAGTACTGGTGGTGTTGTCAAGAATTTTTTCAGAGCATCCAGAGCTTCTTGTGCTTCTGAAGTCCACTGGAATTTATCCACCTTCTTGAGTAACTTATAAAATGGCAGACCTTTCTCTCCCAGCCGGGATATAAATCTGCTTAAAGCTGCCATGCATCCCGTAAGTCGCTGAACCTTCTTCTGCGATCGAGGTGCTTCCATCTTCATGATAGCTTCAATCTTATCCGGATTAGCCTCAATTCCCCGGTGGCTGACAATAAATCCAAGCAACTTTCCGGCTGGTACCCCAAAAACACATTTTTCGGGATTAAGCTTCCATCTATACCGCCTCAGGCTGTTGAAAACCAGTTGCAAATCTTCGATGAAGTCTTTTGAGTCCTGTGTTTTGATCACCACATCATCCACATAAGCCTCCACACGCTTGCCCCAGTGATCGGCTAAGCATGTTTGAATGGCTCTCTGGTAAGTCGCTCCAGCGTTTTTGAGGCCAAACGGCATGGAGGTATAACAGAAAGCGCCAAACGGGGTAATGAATGCCGTCTTTTCTTCGTCTTCCTTTGCCAGACTGATCTGATGGTACCCGGAATAGCAATCCAAGAAAGACAGTATAGAACATCCAGCGGTGGAGTCCACCACCTGATCTATCCTTGGGAGCCCAAAAGGATCCTTCGGACAGTGTTTGTTGAGATCTGTATAATCAACACACATGCGCCAGTCCACTTTATTCTTTTTGAGTACAAGAACAGGATTGGCTAACCACTCGGGATGTAATACTTCTCTAATGAATCCAGCCGCGACCAAGCGTGCTAACTCGGCGCGAATGGCTTCCCTCTTATCAGGCGTAAAACGACGTAACTTTTGTCGAATCGGCCTCGCCTGGGGAAAAACCTTCAGTTTGTGCTCGGCCAGTTCTCTTGGGACTCCCGGCATATCCGCAGGTTGCCATGCGAATACATCTCGGTTGTCTTGCAGAAACCGGACGAGCGCGCTTTCCTATTTGTCATCCAGACTGGAGCTGATGATGGCCGTCTTGCGCTCATCGGCGAACCCCAGGTTGATTCTCTTGGTTTCTTCAGTCGGCCGCATAGAGGTCGCGGTCTGAGCTTCATTCGCCGGTATTGCGAGGTCCTCCTCAGGCTTAGAGTTCGCCATTGCGGAGGGAGCTGTCGATGGCTTGGCGGTGAGGGCTGCTTGAATAGCCACTCGGAAACATTCTGCGGCGCCTTGGAAGTCGGCGCGCACAGTTATGATCCCTTGTGGCCCTGGCATCTTCAGTATCATGTATGTGTAATGCGGAATGGCCATGAACTTGGCCAATCCAGGCCTCCCGATGATGGCGTTGTACCCGCAGTCGAAGTTTGCCACTTCAAACCTCAGGAACTCGGTTCTGTAGTTCTCCGGAGTTCCAAAGGTTACTGGCATGTAGATGTGGCCCAGCGGGTATTCCCCTTCCATCGGCACGATGCCGAAGAAAGGAGTGTCTGACTCGTGGAGCTCTTTGAGGTGAACTCCCAAGCCTTGGAGTGTCCGGGGGAAGGTGACGTTGATGCTGCTCCCCCCGTCCACTAATACCTTCTTCACCCGGCTCTCTCGGATCACCGGATCGACGAGAAGCGGGTATTTGCCCGGGTGGTCGAAGTTGAGCCATTGATCTGCCCGAGTGAAGGTGATCGGGTGCTCCGACCACCGGTACGGAGCGGGAGGGCCGGTGGTCGCCACCAGTATTTGGCGATCGTTGAGCTTTTGCTGTCTTCTGCTCTCCTGCGATCCGTGTCCGCCGAAGATGACGTTGACCTCCCTGTCAACGCGCGGAAAAGCTCCTCCTCCTCCTCCCTCCTCCTGCCGATGGGGTTGTCGTGGTTCATCTGGTCCTCCCCTCGGCGGAGGAGGAGGTAGAGGTTGAAAGGGTCGGCCGTGTCCGACGGAGTGCTTGAAGTCTCGGCAGTTACGAAGAGTGTGGCGCATGTCCTTGTGGTACGGGCACTGGGCGTCGAGGATGTCGTCCAGCGTACGTTCGCCTCCACGAGGTCCTCCTCGAGCGCGAGAGGCGGGTGGTCCGGTAGCGTGCACTTCTTCGCGTGGCCTCTTCTCCCACCGCTTGTCAGGTTGCAGGTTCGCGTCGCGTCGTGGTGCTGCCGGTGCGGGCTTTGCTCCTCCAATGAGATCCTGGGCTCGCTCGTCGGCGGTGATGTAGAGGTCGGCTTCCCGGAATAGCTCCTCGGAGGTAGTCGGCGCTTTCTGTAGTATGGCTCGGACGAAAGCTGAATCATTAGATCCTCGGTAGAAGTCCTCGATCACGGCCGCCTCCGTGACATCGGGGATACGGTTCCTCATGGTTTGAAACCTCTTGAGGTACGACCGGAGAGTTTCGTCCCCTCGGCGTTTGATAGATTTGAGGTCCCACGGCTGCGCCGGCTTGTCGGAGAGGGACTGGAAGTTGGCGGTGAAGCGTCGGCTGAAGTCTCCCCAGACGTCGATGCAGTGTCGTGGTAGATGTCGCAGCCATTGCAGCGCGTCTTGCCCAAGGACGATGGGTAAGTACGCGGTCATCACGTCTTCGGACGCCCCGGCGGCTCGAGCAGCAGTGGTGTAGACGGCTAGCCAACCCCACGGATCCTGCTTAGGTTCATATTTGTCAACATTGGATACCTTGAAGTTGGGAGGCCATTGGATGGCCCTAAGGCGCGGAGTAAGGGCGGACACTCCGCACGTGTCCTCTTGTCGTCGGGGTCGATGTCTGTCCCGGGGAGGGGAGTTGTGATCGTGATTCCTCGACCGTCCTCGGGCGGTTCCGCCAGTTGAAGCCAGTTGCCGACTCAGTCCTGGTGGCTTGGCTCTGAGTCGGGATGCCATGATCCCTGTCGTATTCCTCTCTACGACGAATCTCGTTCTCATGCCGCCGTTCCCGCGAAGCATTGATGGAGCTTCGCGCGTCTCGGCGACTGTTGATGGCGTGTCGCAGATCGCTCGGCGGGTGGGCGAGCGGTAGAAGATGGTTGGCCGCCTGGGTGAGCAGTCGTCGGTAGCCTTCGGCGTCAGGAGTCCGAGGAAGTCCTTCAGCTATCCGAGCCAGCACCCCTCCGACTTCGCTCGGTGTGTTCATGGCTCGGGCGAAGTCGAGGTTCAGGTTGCGCCCGAAGAATGGATTCTCTCGACGTTGCCTCGCATCCTGCTCAGCATGTTCCTGAGCTCGCCGACGATCACGTCGCCGGGAGTTCCTTCGCTCTCTGAAGACGCGTTCTTCCGGGGTTTCTCCTATCTCCGAGACCTCGTCCCGCGAGACAGGTTGTTCTGGATTCTGCTCTCCGGCTGTGTGATGTCGTCGAACGTTCCTGCGCCGGTTCCTCCGTCGACGGGACTCTCGCTGAGGCGGTTCCTCCCTGGGTACAGTCGGCTCGTCGTCGGAGATGGCGGGCGACTCCGCTCTTCCGATGAAGAGGACGTCGGGGTAGAACGGTGCTGCCGTCGTAGTGATCTTCTTTCGGAGAGCCGGAGGTTGCACTTCTCCGGTATTTTCGGAGTTTGTTGGGGAAGATTCCTTTTCCGGCGGATCCGCGATACGGTGCAGAATTCCTTCTTCGTCTGCTACGAATGAGATTGTTCCGAAGCAGAACATAGATCCGGGGCGTAGGGTGATCTTGCTGTAGAAGGAGATGGCCATTGAGCTAGCTTGGATTGTCGACACACCCCCTACCTGGCGCGCCAGCTGTCGGTGTTTTGGGTCCGACCGCACACCTGGGGTTGCCCCTCAAGGTGTTTTAGGAGTAGGAAGGTGTTGACAACTGTAGCAAAATGGTTCGTGCCGATCGCACGAGGGACGGTGGACGAGATTTGCAGGTTCGGGCCGCTTAGTGGTGCGTAACACCCTACGTCCTGATGAGTATGCTTGGTGGATATGAGTACAAGAGAGCTCTCTAGATCAAGAATACAGTGAGTTGGTGTGGGTAGCTAAGTAATGGGTCGATCGTTCTGAAGGGGTGCCCCCTAGGCCTTATATACTCGACCGTGGGGTAGTACACATGGATAAGATAACAACAAGTGGCTAAAAGATAGTGAACCTCTTGAGATTATCCTTTACGTAACCCTCGCCGACTTATCCTCACGTGGCTTCGGTGCATGGAGGCTCCAACGCGGGAAAGTCGGATCTCTGTTGCGGTTACTCGCTCGACGCTATGGGCCGTCCGGGTTTGCACCAATTCAGCCTCATGTCGCTCTGCATTACTGGTTGTTTCTCCCCAAGCCCACGAAAGAATAACCTTACGATTTATTGGGCCCTTGGGCCTTTCGTGAGGTTCTTTACTCTTTTAGTGGACCCGGGGGATATCTATCCCCCACACTACCCAAGTGGATAATGTGTCTCGCATGAAGAAACAGATGACCAACATGACCAAATGGATTTCCACCAAAATGCATGACCTTTTTGCTTGCAAATGTAAACTCTCAACCCTTGGCTTACCGATGGTACTGAGAGGACATGCCCAATGTCAAAAGTAGTTCAACAAGTTGGTTTTACTAACTTGTAACTGCCCAATGAACAAAGGTTGAGTTTAGAGATCGTTTTATCGATTTGCCTAAACTCACTTTGGTTCAACTCACTCTAAAGAAAGTACTTACAAGAATTGAGATTAAGTCGACTGATAGTCACCTAGTCATCGCTCTAGTCGTGCCTCGATCGCTTCACGTGTGTTTTTCCAGCATGTGTGATCAGGTCAAGTCATGCTTAGTGCTCGATAAAGTGGATTGATCGTGAAGTCAACATTGGACTTGGATTTTCTGGCTAACACGAGTTAACTGTGACGTTGTTCGACATCCACACCCGTCTCGTGTACTATGAAATTCCAATGATCATTTGTTAGTAAACCTCCTTTTGTGTGTTTTACCCAAGATGGTGCATCTGATTCTGTTTGGGTTAAGTCGCGCATTTACCGCTCGCTCAACAGACTCAGATAGTACAGTGTCATCAGAAAAAGCAAACTGCACACTTGGAACCTTATGTGTTCTTCTTGCAGACATTGTCTCTACTAATGGACATTTCAAGATTAGCCTAAGGCGATACATGATATGTCCACTAGAGAAACAATACTCTGAGACACTCGCCTTCACTCAGAACTGCCTTATAATTATCGCTGATATGGACAAGAGTTACATGCTTTTCTACTCTTGAAAGTCTTTCGCTCCAAATCTCGGGATGAGATTCTTTTAAGGGGGGAGGGCTGTAACACCCCAGGTGTTTATATTCCGCTCGACAACGAGTACGAATTTAAGCACGTAATATCAGTGAATAAGACAGACACTAAGGTCTAATTATTTTCGCCTATCGTGATTTTAATATCGCATCTGTCTCGTATGTCGCGAGTGCGACATCGTTTTTATTTTGATCTATCCGGCTCGTCCTAAATTTTCGTAATGTTCAGAACATCTTTGTTCCGAAAATCGGTGTGTCCGGTGATTATTTAAAATTCGTCGCTCGCGCGAATACGAATTCGGAAGTCCGACTCACTCGGACGATTTTTATCCCGAGCAAATTAGTTTGAACTTGACGACTAAAATGTTCGGGGTAAAATAATCTGTATCGCGTGAACTCGTGCGCGAGGTTAAGATCCAATTTATCCGTCCGCACGCTGTTTTGGCGACGAAATCGCGTATACCTTGCGGATCTGGTTTCGGCTAATTTCGATTGAATTACGCCGAACAAATTATCAGTGCCTAAATCAGGTTAATTCGGTCCGTTGCTTCTCGCCCAGGTCTGACCGTTCGGATATAAATAACGGGTGTAGATTCATCCGACTGCAGAGTATTCACCAAAACAAATCCTAATTTCCGAACCAAGAAAATCATGCGCGAAATGATTAATTAGATTGTTTCCAGCAAAATATTCAAAGGTGAATTAATGGTACAAATTTATTCGGCTCCCAAAAATTCATCAAATCGAATCTTGTTCAATTATTATTATCAATCCCGTTTGATTCCACCTATTTTACGTCGCTAAAATTGTGATTCAAAATATCTACGATTTTCTATAAAAAAGAGAGAAAATAAAAAAAAACTAACCAGAAAAATCTCCTCGCGTACTGATCCGTCCGCCGCCCTCTCCCTCTATTTGTCTCGAGCTCCCCTTCGTCTCTATCCAGCCATTGGCACTCCATCTCCTCCCTCTGTGCCCTGAAATTCCTCCCTGCCAGCGCTCGCCCATGGCTGAGCTCGGTCTCTGCACCTCCCTCGCGCCACGCGCCCAAGTTCATGCGTGTCCCTCCCTCTCGGCTCCCTGCTTCCATGGCTGGATTTTTCTGCTCCCTTGGCCCCCTCCGTTCAAGCTCCCATCAGCCGCTCAACACTGCTCCACCGTCGCACATGACCATGCCAAACTGGCCGCCCCTGCTGTGCTCATTGGCGCTTGCTCTGTCCGATGTTTCCTTGCCGCGCGCAGCAGCGCCCATCTCCCTGCTGCGCTCAATTCCTTGGCGCGCTCTCCCCTGTCGAGTGGCTCCCAGCGTTTCTCCCCTTTGCTCGGTTCCATGGCGTGCCCTCCAGCTTGGAGTCCCTACTTTTCTCTCTCCCTCCGAACTCGCGCCAGCCTCTGCTTCCTGCTCGCCATGGCGCTCGGCGTCCAGTTTTCTGCGCGCCGACTCCTTGCTCCCAGCCTGTGCGCGCTACAAGTTTCTTTCTCCAATCGTCGCGCAGCTCCCTGGTGCTCTGTTTCCTTTGTTCTCTCCCTGGACGCGTACAACGTTCCGTCGAACTCCTGCGCCGTGGCCCTTCCCCAGTTCCTCCCTGCCGTAGAAATTCTGTGCGCGCGCGTCTGACTCTGCTCGGCCATGGTGTCTCGTCGTCGCTGCCCCTGTTTCGCTGCTCGAACTCAACGCCCGGTGCTCCTCCATCAGACCGAGCGCGCCCTGTTTCCCTACATCGCGCGCGAGCTCGACGCTCATCTCCCTGCTTCTTCAGTTCGAGCTCCACCCATGGCCGCCTTCCCCAGCTCGCTCTGGCCACGCAGCTCCTTTCGTCGTGCCCGACTGTCATCCCCATGACTGCAACACAGTCCTTCCCTGCTTAGCCATGTCCAGCAGCTCGATCTTTAGCCCCTCGCCATGGCCACAGTTTCCTCTCCCTGTCTGCCAAATCGCCGCGCCTCGCTAACACTCCTCGACATCGGTTGTCGATCTCCCTCGGCGTTGTCTCCTCCAGCTGCCATGTCACTTGAGTGCATCGCTTCCTTCCCATTTGTCATACCTTGCGACGCTCGTTGTGGACCTCGTCGTCGACCCACGACGTGCTCGTCGACTTCGATGATTTGATTTTCAATTCCGTGCTGATTATGTCGACCCTCGATCTCTTTGTCGTGTTTGACCCTGCAAGTCTCCAACTCATCGTCGATCCGTGCGTCATCAAGAAATCCCAAGAATCGGGTGAAGACAAAGCTATCAGCGTGGTATTCACCAAGTGCGCAACAAAAGCTCGGACATCCTGCGCGACTCAAATTCGATTCGTCAAAATTATTCAGTCGAGGAAAAGATCTTCAGCAATCGATTACCGAACAAAAGAAGGCCCCTGGATAACGTCAACCGGAACCGTCGTCATGCTTGCGACTATCGCGTCGAATTAGTCAGGGTAAGTTGATTCGTATTCCAGTCGGCTAGGTATAATATTTATTAAATAGAATTGTTGGTCACAATAAATATTATTAATTTAGCATGCCTATATTGTGATGATCGATTTAGGTAAATCGGTAAATCAAGTAATTAAGATACATAGTTAAAGAGTTAATAAAAAGCTAGGAATAAAAATAGATTTGTTAAATCGGTAAATCAAGTAAATATAATTGTTAATATGTCAATGGATGTAGTCGATGCCCTACTGTGATATCCATGGTGCTTACTGCTTGGTTTTAAGTGTTTCGTCCTTTTTAGCGTAGATTATCTATATTATATTCGTTATACTCGTGCTCATACATGTGCATCATGCATCTCATGAGGTACGATAAATAATCACGTGATGCGGAAGACGAGCCAAGTCGACCCCAAGCGCGGGCTAATCTGCAGGATGAAGCTGATGGACCAACCTGAAGATGGTTAAATCAAGCAAGTGCTCGGTCGAGGGATACTCGTCAAACGGACATCGTCTAACAACACTAACCTAGTGTTATTCAGGCAAGCCCCGGTGCATTTGCCACCTCCTTGATTCTTTTAAACTCTTTCTCACTTGCGTGATGCATTAGGTGATAGGAGTTGTGTGCTAAAACAATTGATGCATTTCCTTCCTTGGAAAATTGAATACCTTTCCTTGATACCCTTTTATGAAAAAGATTTTTGATGCTTAGCCTTGCTTTAGCAAACAAAAATGTTTTGTTTAAAAACAAAGGTGATGCTTTAGTGGGTGGGAACGTTTTCAAAAAGAAAAACTTGTGATGGTGAATCCATCATGGCCTTGATGGATTCAACATCTAGAAAAGATGTACCTCTGCCAGGTACCAAGCTTTGGGTTGAAAATAATAAAGCTGAGACCGGGCGGTTGACTTGCACGAGAAAGGAGTCTCAATGTAGTGTCTCCGTCTGAGTCGATTAAGGACCGTGCCGATGTAGGCTTGCTGATCGAGGACCCTTTAACTGGTCACATGGCTCGTCTTGGGTAAGCTTTGCCTCAGGCAGACTAATACCAGAATAAGATACCACGCAATGGGAGTGGAGAGATGGCGAGAGTAGCGTGTACCCTCCATGGCAAGAGGTTGGATGGTGGTGTATCTGTGCTCTCGGTTGGCGTGAACCTGATCTGGTCTTAAGAACCCCGGTGGCAAGTTGACATATGCAAGGGTTAAGTGCTACATATGTCGTGTGATTGGAGATCCTCAGCTGAGTATAATCGATTCAGATCGCCATACCTTCGTGGTTATGAAGACTTGGTCACTGCCCTACACGTAGCAATCCAGTGAAGATGAAGGGTTGATAAGAAAATGGCTAGTATAGGCCAAGTGCTTGAACTAGGGTAGAAAGAACTCTAGATGCAGGTAACTTTACCTAACCTTACAATAAAATTGGATTTTAAGGATCCACTCCTAGTAAGCTTTTCTGCAAAACAGAGTCTTTGATTCTTGATAAACCATACCTTGACTCCCTCTAGCCAGCATATCCTTGAGAGTCTTTTCTTTAGTCGGGTATGTCTTGCTGAGTAATTCCGTACTCAGGGTTTTATTCCCAGTTGTTTTCAGGTCTAACCTTGTGCTGCTGTGATGGTGTTAAGTGCCGGTGGGCTCGGCCTTCTTATAAGTCTAAGTAACTCTCCTATACTTCTTATTGAGGATGGTCACTTGAGCTAGCATATATTTCAAACTTATACTTTTATAATCACTCCGATAAAATATTATAAAATTTTTGTCACTTGTAAAATTTGGTAATAAGATTTCCGCTGCAAAAATGTTGGTGTGTGTGATTTGTATTACTTAATCCCGCGGTTCTGGTTGTAAGTGGTTTATCCGATGTCCTCGGGGCAATCGGACAGATCCTGTTAAGTTATCTGGTGCCCATGCATAGCCGTCTAAAAACTTTGGGACAAGGACAGGTGCATGTGGGCCCAATAACTTGGACGTTCTGCCACACTGCCCTTGCCCCTTTCGGGTAAGGTAGTCATCCACTAGCTTTCCTAGTTAATTAGCTAAGGGTGTCCCATTAAACCCTTGTGGTAGCACTATTTTCCCGGGTGCTTCTCCATGTTCCCATTAACATAATGATCTTATCATGAACAGTAAATAATAAACAGATAATTAAAAGTATAACAATGAGTGATGAATATCTCTATACCCAAAGCCATATAAAGCAATAACATGTACTACCCAAAAATTTAGAAGTAAAACCAGTGGTGAAACAAGGTATAAAGATAGTCAAATCTAGGGTAACCTATTGGGTCCCATCAAAATTAACCTATGCAGTTCATTATGATTAATAAGAACATGAATGGGTAAAAGAAGTGATCAAGGGCACAACTTGCCTTCAACAAGCTCCTGCTCAGCAGTCTCTACCAGCTGAACCTCGGAATCCACTGTAGCTTGCTCGTCTACTCGCATCGACACAATACATACATAGCATAGCAAAAATTAACATTACACCAAACATGTAAATAAAATATACAGTAATAATCTAGACATTAAAATGAGATCATAGGAACTGGAATCATGAAATTTGGAGTTATAGATTTTAAGATATGAATTTCTGAAGGTTTTATGTCTTTAATACAAGATTAAGTGATAGATAAATTTTAATGTGTCTTTCATGTCAAAACAGTGACAATAATGGCTAGACAATAATATTACAAAAATTTAGGAACTGGAATGGACCAATTTGGAGTTCATATGCATTTTCTATGAATTAAACCAGTTTCTAACATTTATTTATGCATTAAAATTAGTTTCTGATATTAATTTCTGATTTTCAATACCCAATGGATTGGGCATCAAATAGTGAAGAGTACAGGGGCTACAATGTAAATGTTTCTAAGACTCAGAGAGTCCCTGGCGTGGACGGCGGGTTGTTTTCTGTTTTAGTCAGGGTCTCTTTTATAAAACGTACCCACGAAGGGGTATGGATCAATACTGGCCGTCTGATCACTATCTGACGCTTAAGATTAGTTTCTATTACATCCTGAAGCGGTATTCTATACGTGTCGCTGGATCCGAATCTAACGGCGGGTATCCTATAAAAACGAGATCGGATCGGGTCCGTCGGATCTCATCCAACGACCCATGATAAAATTTGAAGAGGTATCCCCCCGTGTTCTATTCTAGCCACGCGATGATTATCGGATGGCAATCCCAGGATCTTCCACCTCCTGGTGTCATGAGACGGCGGAGCACACGCCCATGGTGTTGGTCATGCCGGTGCACGCCCCCCGGTGACCCCCACCCATAATCTCAGCCCCGAAGACTGCTAGACGCGACTTAAGTAGAATCGAGTAGTCTGAGGGAGTACCTAGAGTCAGCCGTGAAGCGCAGAGTGCTGGCCACGACGCCTTGCGGTCCACGGCGGCCCGCAGTCTATGGCGAGCAATTCTGGTGGCACTGGGAACCATTTCCCGAGCGCCAAGGCCCTAGCACACACCGCAACGTCAGGTGGTTCGCCTGGGCGGGTTTTCGAAGGCGTGGCGTGGTGAATTTCTCTGTTCACTCTCGGCGGCGCCGCTCCTCTCCTCTCTCGCTCCCTCTCATCTGGCGGCGGCGCTCGCTTCGGGGGTGGATAAGGTGGAAAACGGTGACGGGTCCCGACGGCGCGATACTTATAGTCGGGTGGTGGGGTGCTTGCCCGGTCGACGGGCCGCAACGGGAGGCGCGAGACGCGGGAGGACATTGAGCTCGCGGGGAAGATCTACAGGAGACGCGCGGTTCGGTTGGGGAGAACCTTACAGAACAGGCTGGCGCAGCAGTGGCTATAAGATCACTGCGAGCAACCACGGATGCCAGCCAGGTAGACCCACACGCCAGCGAGCAGGGAATCCGCGCACGCGGGAATCCACCCAGGCGCAGGGGTCCCATCTGTGAGTGGCACGCTGCGCGCGCAGTGAAGAAACCTGGGCCGCGCAGTAGGTTTTGTTACTGGGCCAAATTGGGTGGAGTTGGCCCATGAAGCCTTTTATTCTTTTCTGTTTTATGCTATAATTTCTTTCCTTCATTTCCAAGTTCATTTTGAATTTCGAATTTGAATTCAAACTTGTTCCACATCATATTGTGAAGTTTAGAAATACCTCTTTTAGAAATATAATTATATATTTATTATTTATATTATCATAGCCTTTCTTTTTTTCTCTTTTCTCTATTCTAAGATTTCTTTTAGATCTCAAATTCCACTTTGGTCTTTACTATATTTATTTTATATTATTTTTATTTTGTCACAAATAATGCACACAAAATAAAATCTCAGCATGATGCATAAATTAATGGTACATCTTTTATTATTTATTTGTTTCTAATGTGGTGTTCACATGTGTAAATGGATAGAGGCAATACATGTGAGGGAGATAATCTCATTTCTTATGCTTTTACAAATTTGGGTATTACAAATCCTACCCCCCTTAAAAATAATCTCGTCCTCGAGATTTAGGAAGGACTATGGAAAAGATGGGGAAAATCAATGCGAAGCTCTTCTTCTCTCTCCCAAGTAGCTTCATCTTCACCATGGTGACTCCATTGTACTTTGCACATATTTATCACCTTATTTCTTGTAACTTGAGTCAAAGTGTCCAGAATCTTGATAGGGTACTCAACATAAGTCAGGTCATCTTGCACACTGAGGTCTTCCATTGGTAGTTGCTCCTCAGGTACCCTGAGGCACTTCTTTAGCTGGGACACATGAAATACATCATGTACATCTGACAGGTGATCAGGTAGTTCTAGTTGATACGCAACTTCTCTCACTCGCTTTACGATCAAGAAAGGTCCAATGAAGCGAGGGGACAACTTTCCTTTAACTTTAAATCTCCTCATACCCCGGATCGGTGACACCTTCAGATACACGTGATCACCCTCCTTAAACTCCAGTAGTCTTCTCCTATTATCAGCATAGCTCTTTTGCCTTGACTGTGCAATTCTCAAGTTTTCTCTTATCATTCGCACTTGTTCTTCCGCCTCTTGAATAAGTTCAGGCCCAAAGAACTGTCTTTCTCCAGTCTGATCCCAATATAGAGGAGTCCTGCATTTTCTGCCATATAGAGCCTCAAATGGTGACATCTTCAAACTGGCCTGGTAACTATTATTATAAGAGAACCCTGCATATGGTAAGCTCTTATCCCAACTTCCACCATGTTTAAGAGCACAAGCTCTTAACATATCCTCCAGCACTTGATTAGTCCTCTCTGTCTGCCCATCAGTCTGAGGATGGTAGGCTGAACTAAAATTCAACTTTATATCCAAGCTCTCATGCAACTTCTTCCAAAACCGAGAAGTAAACTATGACCCTCGATCTGACACGATCTTCTTAGGCACTTCATGTAGACAAACTATCCGAGTCATATACAATTCTGCTAGCTTGGCTCCCATGTAATTTGTCCTCACTAGTATGAAATGAGCCACTTTTGTCAATCTGTCCACAATTACCCAAATAGACTCATATCCTGCTGGAGTGCGGGGTAGTCCAACAATGAAATCCATACCAATTTCTTCCCATTTCCACTCGGGTATCTTAAGCGGGTACAATAGTCCAGCTGGTCTTTGATGTTCAGCCTTGACTCTTTGACACACGTCACACTTAGCCACATGTGCAGCAACATCTCTTTTCAATCCATACCACCAATACTTCTGCTTCAAATCCTGATACATCTTAGTGCTACCAGGGTGGATAGAGTAATCAGAATCATGAGCTTCTTTCAATATAGTCTCACGAAGGTTATCAATCTCTGGAACACATATCCGATCCTTTAACCATGCAGTGCCTTGCTCATCCTCCGTGAATTCTAGACCTCTACCTTCCGTAATCAGATCCTTAATCTCTTGTATTTTAGCATCACCAATTTGTCCTTTGCGGATTTCTTGCTCCAAGGTAGGTTCCAATTTGATGGTAACTCCTTCAGTGTGTGTAACAATTCCCAAGTTGAGTCTCTCAAAATCTTTTGCTAATTCATCGGGTAGCTGGACAACAAAAGCGGAGTGAACATGCTCCTTATGACTCAAGGCATCTGCAACCAAATTTGCCCTGCCTGGGTGGTAGTGAATCTCCAAATCATAATCCTTAATGAGCTCTAACCAACGGCATTGCCTAAGGTTGAGATCCTTCTGAGTGAATATGTACTTCAAACTCTTATGATCCATGTACACTTGACACTTAGTTCCCATAATGTAGTGTCTCCAAATCTTCAGTGCATGCACAACGGCTGCCAGTTCTAAGTCATGAGTGGGGTAGTTCAATTCATGTTTTCGCAACTGACAAGACGCATAGGCGATCACATGTCCTTCTTGCATGAGCACACATCCCAATCCTTGGCCACATGCATCACAATAAATGTCAAATCCTTTCTGCAGATCTGGCATAACCAACACTGGTGGTGACATCAATCTCTTCTTTAATTGATCAAAACTTTCTTGGCATTTCTCATCCCACTTAAATTCTCTTCCCTTCTCTAAAAGCGAGGTCATAGGTTTGGAAATCTTAGAAAATCCTTCAATGAACCTCCGATAATATCCTGCAAGTTCCAAGAAACTCCAAATCTCAGTGACGGTAGTGGGCACGCTCCATTCCATTATCTCCTTCACTTTAGCAGGATCCACCGCTATTCCCCCATTAGAAATAATATGTCCAAGGAATGGCACCTTGTCAATCCAAAACTCGCACTTGCTAAACTTGGCGTAGAGTTGATTATCCCATAGCTTCTGTAGCACCAACCTCAGATGTTCTTCATGATCACTTTCGCTCTTAGAATAGATAAGAATATCATTGATGAACACCACGGCGAATCTGTCCAAATACTCCATAAACACCTTATTCATCAAATTCATAAAATAAGCCGGTGCATTGGTTAATCCAAATGACATAACAGTGAACTCATATAATCCATATTGGGTTGAGAAAGCCGTCTTAGGAATATCTAATGCTCTAATCTTCATTTGATGGTAACCCTATCGAAGATCAATCTTCGAGAATACCCTAGCACCTCTCATCTGATCAAATAAATCCTCAATGCGGGGTAACAGATACTTGTTCTTCACCGTAACATCATTAAGTGATCTATAGTCCACACACATCCGTTGCGAACCATCCTTCTTCTGCACAAACAGAACCGGTGCTCCCCAAGGTGAGGAACTCGGACGAATGTACCCTACCTCTTGTAACTCTGCTAACTGCTTCTTAAGTTCCTTTAATTCTTCTATAGACATCTTGTATGGTCTCTTAGATATAGGGGCAGTTCCAGGTAGAAGATCAATCACAAACTCAACTTCCCTATCTGGTGGCATCCCTAGTAACTCCTCTGGAAAGACATCCGGAAAATCTCTAACCACACGGATGTTGTCACCAACAAACTCCTCAGGTATAAAGTATATAGCCCGTTTGGAAGAGGTGGTTACAACAATTTGAACTTGAAACGTTTCTCCTTTAGGGCTAGTGAGTTCTATAGTACCCCTACCACATGCTATAATGGCCTTTGCCTTCCTTAACCATGACATACCAAGGATCAGATCTATACTGCTTGCCTCTAATATTATAGCAGTAGCTCCAAATTCTCTTCCCATAATTGTTAATGTCAATCTACGTGTCATTTGATTTGCCTCAATAGGTCCTTTAGGTGTGATTACTATCATTGGTTTTCTCATATTTAGCAGTGGTATTTCATTTGTGTTGGCATATCGAGCTGACATGAATGAATGTGTAGCACCAGAATCAAATAATATGGTTGCAGAAATTGCATTAACATAAAACATACCAAGTACGATGTTCGCACCATCAGGAGTATCATCAACGCTGACTTGATTAACTCTGGCAATAGAATATCCCTTGCCAGGAGTCTGTTGCTTGTTCTTAGCTGGTGTACCAGAATTCCCCATCGGACAAGCATTAGCATAGTGCCCAATCTGACTGCACTTGAAGCATGTAGGGCCGGTCTTCTGTCCTGCAGACCTCGTCGGGGTGCCAGTAGGAGTAGCCTGACGAGTAGGAGGTGTCTGTGGAGACCCCTGTGGAGCGTACTGAGCTGGGCGTGGTCCTCCTCCTGGACGAGTAGGTGTACCCTATGGTGGAACGTAGTGGGGACGAACACTACTGCTACCATGTCCCTGTGAGATAGCCTTCCTCTTCAAGTCTCCCAGTTGAACACGCTTGTGTTCAATAGCAAGAGCCTTATCCAGTAGCCTCTGAAATGATGGAAATATGTGTGCCACCAGTGCATACTGTAGGGGTCCATTAAGTCCTTCAATAATATGCTCCTGCTTTCTCTCATCCTCAGCAACCTCATCCGGAGCATATCTCGACTGCTGAATGAATTTGTCTCTATACTCGCTGACAGACATGTTGCCTTGTTTCAATGACAGAAACTCCTTCTTGATCTTCATCAAACCAGCTGGAATGTGGTAGTTTCTAAACTGCGCACTGAACTCTGCCCAAGTAATAGTATCAACAGCATCATGGGCAGCAGTATAAGAATCCCACCAGTCAGCAGCAGGACCTGTCAGACAACCAGAAGCATAAAGAACCTTCTCCCGGTCAGAGCATTGGGCAATGTTGAGCATCTTTTCAATTGCTTTCAGCCAATCATCTGCATCAAGTGGATCTGGTGAACTGGCGAAGGTCGGTGGCTTATGGCTCATAAATTCCCGGTGCTTATCACGAGGTGGAACTGGTGGTGGTGGTGGAGGCAATGGTACTTGTTGCTGTTGCTGCTGTTGCTGGAATTGCTGCTGTAGCCGCTGTTGTGCCCTTCTCTCCTGGCATATCTCTTCTCGCTCCTGGCGTAACTCTTGGCGTATCTCTTCTCTTTCCTGGTGCATCTCCTAGCGTTCTTGCTATATCTAAGCCCGCATATGTGCCATAGTGTCCGCCATTTGCTGCATCATCCTCATCTGAGCTGTAATCAGTGGGTCGACTCCGCCTAGTGGAGGATTAGGAGGATTCATCTCTGCTGGTTGTGGCTGGGGTTGTCTATATATCCTCCAAGTGTGTCGATTAGGAGGTAAATCAATTCCACCACCCCGCCTGGTATTGACCATCTGAGTTAGATACATATGGTAAGAGAATAGTAGACAAGGTATGCATTACGAATCATGTTACTTTAGGGGATTTATTAGCTAAGCAGTTTAACGTTTTATCTACCATAGCTAATTCATTACCTTATAGTGGTACATACTAAGATGTCCATATATAATATTTCAATCAATCAAAGAAGCAAATCAGACATTTATCATCAGAACAATCAAACAACATTTTTAAAATAGAGAAAATGGTTTTAATTTTGTCTTAGGCCTCCTATCTCCTAAGAAGGTCATAAATGTAGGATTCCAAAGTGTGAAATCCATCTTGTCTCAGAGTAGAAAAGATAAAAATGATCAGAGTAGAACAGTAGAAGGTGAGACAGGATCAAGATAAGTGTAGAAAGAATCAGAGTAAGGTAAGTTTAGAAGGATTCAAAAATAGGTAAGTAGGTAAGGGTTTTGTCCATTTCTATCTAGGTTTCGTCCTACAGTCAACATTTGCTCAGATACCACTTCTATCACACCCGGTTTTAAGGAACAAAGCCGGGTGCATCTCATACATGCGCCAAAGAAGACAACATATATAATAACAGAGTGTATAGAGATAAATGTCACAATAAAATCAGAGTACTTATTACATAGCGGAAGTCTTACAAAATAAAAGATGAATATAGCAGGAACTAAAATCTATCCTTGGCGCCAGAAAGCTGACTGGGAGACGCCACCTAGATCAAGTCTATAGCCTCAGTGTTAGGCGACTCCTCTTCTACCACCTGCTCTTCTCCTGTGGGGGGTGTGAGACAGCAAGAGTGAGCTCACACATGTTCATCGCTCAACAAGTTGTGGGGAATAATGAGACATGAACTCACCAAAGGTGGGAGTTCATGAAGTGTAAGGCTGATCAATGAAATAAAGGTTGAAGTTGAGCATTGCTTTTAGAAGTTGGTCAAAATTTTATTAGCAGTTACTAAAGTAAATACCAAACCTTAGAAATAAGAAATAAAAGTAATAGTAAAATAATCCCAGATGCAATGAAATAACAAATTAAGTTTAAGTTCCATAAATTAATCATGTGAGTGTCTGAGCCGCTCATGACCGTGAGCACGGCTAGTATACCAGTTTTACACTCTGGAGAGGTTGCACGTCTTTACCCACAAGTCGTGTTACCCATTTGCCACGTAGTTGATCAGACCCCATACACCTCTACCAAGGAAGCGAGGCAGGGTACCACTACGAGGCTTTTACAAAGTTCCACTAGCTTCAGACTACCCGCTACAGTTTATAGGAAGCTCCAGTGCAGGAATCCCTCGCCTGACTGCCATCATAGCAAAATCAACCCAAGGACCTCCCTACACTGACCACTCCCCTACTGCCCTTGCCCCTTTCGGGTAAGGTAGTCATCGACTAGCTTTCCTAGTTAATCAGCGAAGGGCGTCCCATTAAACCCTTGTGGTAGCACTGTTTTCCCGGGTGGTTCTCCATGTTCCCATTAACATAATGATCTTATCATGAACAGTAAATAATAAACAAATAATAAAAAGTATAACAATGAGTGATGAATATCTCTATACCCAAAGCCACATAAAGCAATAGCATGTACTACCCAAAAATTTAGTAGTAAAACCAGTGGTGAAACAAGGTATAAAGATAGTCAAATCTAGGGTAACCTATTGGGTCCCATCAAAATTAACCTATGTAGATTATTATGATTAAAAATAACATGAATGAGTAAAAGAAGTGATCAAGGGCACAACTTGCCTTCAACGAGATCCTACTCAGCAGTCTCTACCAGCTGAACCTCGGAATTCACTGTAGCTTGCTCGTCTACTCGCATAGACACAATACATACATAGTATAGCAAAAATTAACATTACACCAAACATGTAAATAAAATATACAGTAATAATCTAGACATTAAAATGAGATCATAGGAACTAGAATCATTAAATTTGGAGTTATAGATTTTAAGATATGAATTTCTGAAGGTTTTATGTCTTTAATACACGATTAAGTGATAGATAATTTTTAATGTGTCTTTCATGTCAAAACAATGACACTAATGGCTAGACAATAATATTACAAAAATTTAGGAACTAGAATGGACCAATTTGGAGTTAATATGCATTTTCTATGAATTAAACCAGTTTCTAACATTTATTTATGCATTAAAATTAGTTTCTGATATTAATTTCTGATTTTCAATACCAACTGGATTGGGCATCAAATAGTGAAGAGTACAAGGGCTATGGTGTAAATGTTTCTAAGACTCAGAGAGTCCCTAGCGTGGATGGCGGGTTGTTTTTGTTTTTAGTCAGGGTCTCTTTTATAAAACGTACCCGCGAAGGGGTATGGATCAATACTGGTCATCTAATAACTATCTGACGCTTAAGATTAGTTTCTATTACATCCTGAACCGGTATTCTATACGCGTCGATGGATCCGAATCTAACGGCGGGTATCCTATAAAAACGAGATCGGATCGGGTCCGTCGGATCTCATCCAACGACCCACGATAAAATTCGAAGAGGTATCCGCCTGTGTTCTATTCTGGTCGCGCAATGATTATCGGACGGAAATCCCAGGCTCTTCCACCTCGCGGTGTCATGAGACGGCGGAGCACGCGCCCATGGTGTTGGTCACGCTGGTGCACGGCCCCCCGGTGACCCCCGCCCACAATCTCAGCCCCGAAGACTGCTAGATGCGACTTAAGTAGAATCGAGTGGTCTGAGGGAGTACCTAGAGTCAGCCGTGAAGCGCAGAGTGCTGGCCACGACGCCTTGCGGTCCACGGCGGCCCACAGTCTAAGGCGAGCAATTCTGGTGGCACTGGGAACAATTTCTCGAGCGCCAAGGCCCCAGCACACACCGCAACGTCAGGTGGTTCGCCTGGGCGGGTTTTCGAAGGCGTGGCGTGGCGAATTTCTCTGTTCACTCTCGGCGGCGCCGCTCCTCTCCTCTCTCGCTCCCTCTCGTCTAGCGGCGGCGCTCGATTCGGGGGTGGATAGGGTGGAAAACGGTGATGGGTCCCTAAGGCGCGATACTTATGGTCGGGTGGTGGGGTGCTTGCCCGGTCGACGGGCCGCAATGGGAGGCGCGAGACGCGGGAGGACATTGAGCTCGCGGGGAAGATCTATAGGAGACGCGTGGTTCGGTTGGGGAGAACCTGACAGAGCGGGCCCGCGCAGCCGTGGCTATAAGATCACTGCGAGCAACCACAGACGCCGGTCAGGTAGACCCACACGCCAGCGAGCAGGGAATCCGCGCACGCGAGAATCCGCCTAGGCGCAGGGGTCCCATCTGTCAGTGGCACGCTGCGCGTGCAGTGAAGAAACCTGGGCCGCGCGGTAGGTTTTGTTACTGGGCCGAATTGGGTGGAGTTGGCCCATGAAGCCTTTTATTCTTTTCTGTTTTATGCTATAATTTCTTTCCTTCATTTCCAAGTTCATTTTGAATTTCGAATTTGAATTCAAACTTGTTCCACATCATATTGTGAAGGTTAGAAATACCTCTTTTAGAAATATAATTATATATTTATTATTTATATTATCATAGCCTTTATTTTTTTCTCTTTTCTCTATTCTAAGATTTCTTTTAGATCTCAAATTCCACTTTGGTCTTTACTATATTTCTTTTATATTATTTTTATTTTGTCACAAATAATGCACACAAAATAAAACCTCAGTATGATGCATAAATTAATGGTACGTCTTTTATTATTTATTTGTTTCTAATGTGGTGTTCACATGTGTAAATGGATAGAGGCAATACATGTGAGGGAGATAATCTCATTTCTTATGCTTTTACAAATTTGGGTATTATAGTCCACTATCGAGAGTAGAGCTTATTATCATTGTTCTTTGAGGAAGTCCAAAGCCTCAAGGCAGGTCTGTTCATGCAAGAAATCGTCATATGCTTTAACCCGAGGAGAGCCCTTAGTGATTTCTAGGGGAAGCACATCTTTATCACCATAAATCAAAACGGACAAAGTTTCCCATGTGGCATAGTTTGGAGTGGTCGGATTTTCCCATGGGACTGGTTGGAGGTGATCAGTTCACTTGGTGCCACACTTCTTAAGACTCATATATAAGGTCTTAAGGCCCTTTATACATTTTCTCCTTCAGCCTGACTACTGCATTGAGGATTATGTGATGCAGCAAACCAAATCCTGATGCCCATGTCTTTGCAATACTCACTAGATAGGCCGCTAGTGAATTAGGTTTCATTATTGGTAATCACCTTGTTCTAGGCCCTAAAGCGGGATATGATGTTCCAAAGAATTTGACAGTAGAGTGCTTATCAATCTTGGTGGTAGCCACTAGCTTCGACCACTTTATGAAATTGATAATGGCCACATACAGATTCTCATAGCCACTGATAACCCTAGGGAAGGGTACTTGGATGTCCATGCCCTAGACCACAAAGTGCTAGTACATAGGAATGAATTGTAGTGCTTCGATAAGTGTGTGGATTTTCTTTGCATGGAATTAACATGATCAACATCTCCTTACTAGCTTAGCTGCGTCCTTAAGGGTTGTTGGCTAGTAAAGTATCTATTGGCCATCTGCAAGATGATGAGTGTCACACCCGGTTTTGGAAGGCAAACCGAATGCGAACCATGTACGTGCCAGGATCAGAAACTCACGTACACAGCGATTACATAATTGGACATCATCACACAATGCTTGAAATAAATAGCGGAAAGGTACTTTATTACATCAAGATGTCCAAGACATCCACATAGTCTGATACATAACCATTGTTCAACTTAAATATCAAAGTGTGGAATTACGAAACGTAGATGCTAAGCCTACACAGGCAGCTGACTAGGGGTTTGCCACTAAGAAAGAACTAGAACTTGTCATATTCCTGGGACTCCTCGAAATCTTCCATGTTGCCAGCATCACCTCCTGAGCACTGGGTGCAGTGGGGACAACCTAGGGTGGGGTGGTTTGTAAAGCAAGGGTGAGTACACTTGAACGTACTTAGCAAATGTCCCGTTTGGCTAAAGTGGACTAGCTGTATGTGGGGTTGAGGTCAAGCAGTTGCTTTTAAGTTAGTCAAGTATTTAATATTATTACTAGAGCCAACTTTTACTAATAAACCCAGTTATTACCCAAAAGTACTTCCTCAAACGAGGAAATACCAGAGATCAGATTTTATAACCAACATTCTTAATCATCATCATAAAAGTATCCCAGTTCTTCTAATCAAAGAGGATCCCAAGGCTGCTCTTAACCGTGAGCTCGGCTGATATACCAATTTTTAACACTCTGCAGAGGTTGTACACTTTACCCACAAGTCGTGATTCCCATTCTGCCTGGAGATCATGACTCTCCATTGATCACTACCAAGGTGACCTAGTAGGGTCTCACTACGTAGCCTTTACAAAGACTCCCCTGATGCATAGCTACTCGTTAGGTTTCGCCAGTCGTACAAACGTAGTACACCTCCCCAAGGTGGGTGACTAACAAAAACCAAATCGAATGAACATTGGCACCCCAACCTTGGTAGAGCGAGCACTACGCCCCAACCCCCATTGACAGCCCTTCGGCAAAGCCAACTACACCCCAAGGTTCATCTAATTAATTAGCTAAGGGTGTCCCATTCCACCCTCATGGTTGTACTGTTATCCCGGGTGGTCACTCCATGAATAGGTCCTTACAGAGAGGTACTCAGGAAAAAGGCCTGAGCCCCCTAAGGTATCACAATATCATCCACATAATCAGGATAACAGTATTGTATCATAAATGTTCACATCATGTTTGTCGGTACCTTGAAACTACGGTACCCCCTGCAATTGTGCAAAGATGCAGAACCCACGCGGCTATCCCTTAGTCGCGTGGCAGAAGAGCTGTGTGGGACCAAGCTGCGCCTCGCCCCAGTCGTGAGCGGCTACTTTGGGTCCACAACAGCGCCCGACTCCGCCAGATGGGCGGGTCCGGAGCCGCCACATGTCCAGAGAAGGCGACATGCTCCAAAGCATCAATAGTGAGTTCGGACCACCACGGGAGAGCACCGGACCCCCTGAATATACAGTCCAAACCCCCAAGGTTGGTCCCAGACCCCTGGATATACAGTTCGGACCTCCAAGGTTGGTCCCGGACCTCCACTTGTGCAAGCCGGACCCCTAAAATGGGGTTCGAACCCCCCCATATGGGGTCCGGGCCACCCATAGGGGGTCCCGAGGTCATAGGACAGAACATACCCGGGCCCTAAACAGGGCCCAGGCGGGGGTCTGGTGTCGACATGGGTCCAGACCCAGTCTGGTGCGGACCTGTTCGCATGCGCTGCTGCTCCATTCCCAGGTGGAGACCCGATGCTGCCACGTGGCCTACCGCGCATGAAGTAAGCCAATGGGCGGTGTAACACCTCAGGTGTTACTATGGCTAGAGCACACCTGGCACTTAGGACTGTGATCACATGTGGTAGAGGCTTAGGGAATCACATAAGAACTTGGAGATCATGTGTTAATCAAAGTTTGTTAATGACCTAAGAAGCATTACTCAAATCTTTGTACCCTTACTACCTTGGAAGGGAGAGGGGGGAAGAACCCTAGACCTCTCTTAAACCCTATCTTCCAACACCATGGTTAAAAGGGGAAAGAGAGTGAGCAAATGTGCAAAACATGGGTAATTTTTAACCAAACCTTAAGTAACCTTATAACCAGCAATTAGGGGAAGGAAATATTGCAAAAAGACCCCTGGTGGAACCCCAAATCCAATCTCCAAGTGGAGAGAGAGCTAGAGCTCTCTATTTCTCTCTAAGTTAAAAACTACACCTACACTAAAGATCAGTCGTGTTCACCTCGAAGCTGGCACCAAATCCACCTGTGTTCTATACCAAAAATGTGGCATACCACCTAGGGCACCCACTGGAAAAAGCTGAGCCCGAGACTTGGACGTTTGACATGCCTTGGCATGGTTTTTGTCGCGAGGTGGGCAGTGTGACACACCCGATTTGGCGACCGGAGATCTCCCTCCCTAGGCCATATCTGCCATGGCGTCTCACAGGTAAGTGATAGCCCTAGGTGCCAGGAGTAGACCCACGCTGGATTTTGCTAAGAGTCGCACGTTTGCGACTTGGGTGAGCTGTGGAACAAGGGCAGAAGAAAACTTACACGTGTTCGACGCGCTCTGCCGCACCAGAGCACGCCCGCGCCCGACCCCGCGCCGCGCCGAGCCGCGCCCATGTCCCCTGTGTGCGCCCGTGCTTATAAAACCCACAGAGGCATCGAGCACACTCCTCAACGCACCCTCAAGCCTCACCGGAGCTTAGCTCGCTGCCGTTTGCCCGTGCGCGACGTGTTCACGGCCACCCGACCCACTACCGCCGTAGACCGGCCAGCCCAGCTTTTCCCAGCCCCGTCCGACCCTTGGAGGCGAATGTGCACGACTCAGTGAAGCTCCCCGAGCGAGGAATCGAAGCCTGCTTCGCCGGAGAGGCCAGTCCACGGTCGCCGGAGCTCACACCCTCGCCGGAGTACGTGGACCGGGTAATCCGCTCAACCATTTTCCAATTCCTGGTGCACACAGTCACTACATGACCCCGTGAAGCTCACCTTGCCTTTGGATTGAACCAGCTCGCCGTGGTTTGGCCGGTACACTCGCCGCCGACGAGAACACCCGCTTGCGTACGTGGACCGAGCGATTCCGGCCATCCCCGCCGTCGAGCCGCACCTCGCTGTGACCGCCAGAGCCTCCCCGAGCCAACCCTGCCCTTCACCGGACCTATCTCGCCGCCGGTAAGCCGCGCCACCCTTTTCTTTCCCGCGGATACTGTTTACATTGGGGGAAGGACCTCGGGGAAGAAGAGAGGAAAGTCAGGGGGCTTTTTGAACTGTCAGTGACTCGAATGAATAGTAACACAGGGTATAACTGAGAGAGTTAGTTTGGAAATACCCCAGGGTCCTCGGTGTAAACTGCTTTCCCAGAAAACCTTTATTAAATCTGATTTTAAATTTGCACTATTTGACTAGAGCTAGAAAAATTTGGAGAAGTTTATATCCACATACTGTCTTGTTTAAAAATGTTAAACCTCTCTGTCCATCCCATTAAGTTAGCTTTTGCCATTTATTTTATAATATGCTTAAAGTTAAGAAAAATAGAAAAGGTGATTAAAATGAGGAACCAGAGGGCACTCCTACTTTTGTTAGGGTACTTGTTTAAGGTAGTTCACTAGAAAAATCTATGATACCCTGGTTTAGTATAAAATAAATAGGATACTCTTTATTTTAAGAAAACAAGGAAAATTTAGAAAAACCCTAGAAAAATAACCCCAAGGAGAAAACACCTCAAACCTTGGGATAACTAATGTTTTGTTATTATGAACATAAGAAAAATACAAAATCTGTTGTTTGATATTTTTCAAATGACAAGTTAGTTATAAGCACCTTTTTGACATAAAACTTTAGAAAACCACAACTAAATAATTACCAATTAACTTTCTGTGAATTTTGGCACAGAGGTTTATTATTATTGTTAGATCTTAACAAAAATAACCCTTAGGAAGGAACTCATCTCTAATGAGGAGGTGTAGTGTAAAGTGGCCCATTTTACACCACCTTTGTTATTTTTACCTAAAGCTTAGCCTTTTTATTTTGAACCTCAATTTCCTAAAATAGGCTATAATGACCAATGACAATCCACTGTAATTTTTACAGAATTTTTGGAAAAGGTTAAACCACTGTCATAATTCAAACCTACACTAGAAACTATAAGTAGAAAATGAAGAAAAGGGAAAAATGAATAATGGAAGTTAGTGTCATCTTAAATTCCTTGTAAATTGTCCACTGAAAATATATAAAGACAATACAAATCCACTATGTTTATCCTCAATAAAACCCTAAGCCTAAAAAGTAATAAGCATAACCCACTGGAAGCCCCGCATGGCTAAGAAACCCTAAGTTACTTCTTGACTTAGTTTCTTCTTATCATAAGGTTATTAAATCCTGCATAATCATGATATACATGCTCATTGCATTCGATAGACTGTAACCTTGCTGACGGAGAGTACGTCCTCGTGCCGGAGCAAGGAGCTGCTCAGGAGGTAGCCCCGGATCCAGCACCCGAGTCTGCACCAGAGGATCTGCCTGCCACAGCCTTGGAAGGCAAGCCCCAGTTTTATGCATAACCGTTTATTTATGCTATTTTACTACACTTATTGTTTGTAGGCTTGTACTGTGCACTTAAGTGTAGGAGTTGACTGAAACCCTAGTTGCATGAACTCAGGATTCCTTTTGAGATGAATACTAGTATGCTAGGTCAGGTAGCTGCTTTAATTAATTAGGATCTCGGTAGAAGACGGGTGATTTTTCTAGCACTCGCGCGAGGTCAGGAATTGGTTGTACCCACTTCCAATCATATTGATAGTTGGTCGGTGGACACGGATCCATGGGGATGCGTGGTCTACGGGAGGAAAATGAAATAAGGATTAACGTGCGGATACCTGTGTCAAGCGTTTGAATGTACTAAGCACATGCCGAGAAATATGGTAAATCGGTAAGCCTAGTACCTGATTGAACCTGGCAGTGGACTTTACCCCTCACGCGACCTGAGACGTGGTCTCCCATTCCGGTTATGGTGGGTACAAGTGCGATCACTGCACGACGGCAGTCGGGGTCAGTGAGGCATTGTACGCCAAGGCGGTGAGCCCTGATCTGCTGACGGGGAATCGATGGGGATGGTTGATATGTGTGGGGACAGAGTGCCTCGCCACGTCGTGTGTTTAGGTTTACCTTGCAAGGATAAAAACTTGATTCGAATCGTCTGCTTCTCGCAGCTAATGAGACTGCTTGATCCATTGTACTGCATTGAGTAACAAGTGAAAATATGATGAGTTGATATAAGATGTTGATTGCTAACAATGTTTGCTACTATGTATGAGTAGATAGTACACATTTAGCCTTAAGAGAGTCACACTTAAATTGACAAAGTTAAAACTTGCCTTAGAAACTCAGCTAGTGCTTTTGGCAACCAAACCCCACAGCCATACAGCTGCATGTCTAGAGGTAGAGGAGTAGACTCCTCACACCGGGTAAGTCTAGCTGAGTATTAGTATACTCAGCCTTGCTTGTGGCATAATTTTTTACAGGTTCTTTGGAGGACATGGTTGCTGGAGTGACTTGGCCGTCCACCTTACCACCGGGTTGGACTGTCGAGTGGGTCCCCGCCTCGGCCGAGGAGGAGCATGAGGAGTGATGGGACAGGCTTCCCCATCTCTCTGTTATTTACCGTTAGTTAATTTCCGCTGCACTCCGAACAATGATGGTCACTTTTGCAAAACTCCGATGATGATGATGTAATAATTTAACATCCTTACCTGCATGGTTTTATGCTTTATTGTATTTGCTCTGTGACTCACCATCGAGTGAGATTGTGGTACTTGATCCTGTCAGTGGCCTCGTCGGACTAGATCCGAGGGATTGACGAGTTATTCCCATTTAAGTGTAGTCTAGCCTCTAAGGCAGGACTTAGGCACTTAAGTCGGAATAATTCGGGCAGTTCCGCCACAGCTGGTATCGGAGCTTGTACCACCACAGAGGAATCAATAAAATATGAATACCATCCCTTTTCAAAATAAAACGTGATAGAAACAACGTTGGATAGATCGTAGGACGAGCAGGATAGACCTAGGACGTGAAGCCTTAAGATGATAGAAGGGTAGCTAGGTGGCTAAATAATTAGGCCCCACAGGCCACTTTAAGGGTTGGGAGTCCTTCCCTATCGCCTTATGTTGGTGAGGTCGTTCAGGACGAGGATGCATGCATTGCTAAATTAAACAATTGAGTAAAGATTTAAAAACAAGGTGATAACCAACTAAGTCTCCAGTACCTTTTTAGTTAACTAAAGAAAGGTTGAGTTTGATTTTTCTTGTTCTTTTTATAATTCTTTTCTTTTACTTACGCTTAACCGTACACAGATGACTTCCCACAAATCCTCAGAGGACGGAAATGCACTAACCCACACTGACGGGCTTGCACGAGAGGGTTTCCCCCGTATTTTGTGGGAGGTACTTCAGGGAGCCGGGTACCTAACACCCCCTCAGTATGCGGTGCAGCAGTTCGAGAAGCACTGGGTGCCCCGCTGTAGGGTGAGGATGACCTTGGAGCCTCATCCCCTGCAGCCAGGCTGGCATTCCCTGGACTCCGAGTCTTTCGGATACCGGGCAGAGGACACGATCGAGGCGATCGCTCTGCATGGGTTGACTACTTTCTGCGGATTTCACCCCTTGGAGCTTTCCACCCACCCCATTGGCTTGTTTCCCACTGAGAGGGAAGACGACCCAATGTGGAAGGATCGGGTGGAGCATGCCAAGGATATCTGGGCTCTCTACCTAGGCCACACGGCTCACTTGTCGGTACGGTGCATGAATGCCCTGTACCGTCTGCAAGTGATGCGTGGGGAGGCAATATCTCATCTGATGGCCTTATTGGAGGCAACCAAGATCACCCTGGATAACAGGGAGGAGCTCGTGGTTGACTTGTCCCAGGAGCTGGTGGAAAAAGATTTACAAGTGGAACAGTTGTCCGATGAGATCCATGAGCTGGAGGAATTGGTGGGGACGAGGGAGAACACCATCGAGGTTCTCGAAGATCAACTCCTCAACACCCAGCAGCAGCTCGCAGAGGCTAATGAGCACCAGTGCCGGCCCTGGCGGGGGTCGAGCAGTGCCCCCGACCAGGGCCCCCAAATTAATGGGGCCTCACTTTAGTTACTAAATAACAGTATATATATACAGCCATATAGCATATATTGTATATATATATATATCTGTTAGCTCTACAAAACTTTTATAGATCTAATTATAAGTCAACAACAAGCAAGGAGAATTAGACGTAACCCATTAATCTTGATTTCTATATTCTAGTAGTAGTACTTTTTAGTCTCAGGCCCATCTGCCTAGTCTCTCAGTCGCAAAGAGACATGCGGTCGTGCCCTTTTCTCTCAGTAGCCAACACACGACATTGGGTACGTCAACGCTTTTGTCTTTCCCTACATAGCGAACACGAAACTAACATGACATAATCGATTGATCTCACAACGTATTACATCTATTTGATCATTGTTCGAGGTAACCTTCTTTTGAGTCATCTGGACACATATATACCCTATTTTTCTACGAGATGTTATGCTATATTTTAGTTACTTTGTATTTAATATGAACAACGTTTTCAAATATACATAAATATTTATTATCAATATATATATGCACTATAATTATGTGTAATAATTAATATTATCAAGGGCCTCCATTATAAGTCTTGCCCCGGGTCTCTAAAATGTCAGGACCGGCACTGATGAGCACCTAGATATGCATCATCAGGAGATCCATGATGGGGAGGCGGACGAGGACGTCGACATTGAGGGAGGGGAGGAGCCTGCTTCCAGCGTAGACACTGCTGGCTCAGGGAGACCACCTTCCCCCGAGTCGAGTGTCGCCTCATTCGCTCATTAGACACCAGAGTAGGAATAGAGATAGGTAATGTAGGACTCCTCGCAGCTAGCTTAGCTTTTGCACCCTTGGGGTACTAGGCTAGATAGAGTTGAGTCTTTTTGATACAAATGATGTAATCGTGTTAAACTCTCTTGGAAGCATGTTGGATGGATGCTGTTATCAGTTTTAAATTTGGAAGGAAAAAAGTTATGCCCTTATAAATCCTTTTGTTAAAGTTGGAGTCTATCATTTTGCTGTTGACTCTTTTCGCCGCGATTAAATCTTGAACTTGGAGATATGGTGATAAGTAATTATGTGGTTTTTCAGATGGCTGGGAGAGCGCGCCGTGGCCAGAATGAGCGCATTCCTCCACCGCCGCCACCGCCTCCCACTTTGCAGGAGCTAATGGCTCAGCAGAATGAGATCTTGAGGCAGCTAGCTCAGCGTCAGCCACCACCTCAGCACTATGGTGGTGGAGATCATCAGCGGCACCCCGCAGTGGCCACTTACCAGGAGTTCCTCAGTACTCAGCCGTCGTTGTTCACCAAGGCGGAGGATCCACTTGATGCTGATGTATGGCTGAGGGTAGTGGAATCCAAATTCCCACTACTCAATGGAATTTGTTCCGAGGTGACTAAGGTCAGGTTCGCCACTCAGCAGCTTCGCGGACCCGCACGGACCTGGTGGGACCACTATCTTGCTATGCAACCAGCTGACCATGAAGTGGATTGGAGAGAGTTCAAGGCAGCTTTCAGAGGGCACCATATCCCAGCTGGCATTATGGACCGTAAGCTTAACGAGTTTTTGGCACTCACTCAAGGCAACAGGACAGTGTTGCAGTATGCTCAGGCTTTCAATGATCTGTGCCAGTATGCTTGGTACCATGCAGATACAGATGAGAAGAAGAGGGACAGGTTCAGACGGGGGCTCAGCACTAAGCTCCGTGATCGTCTCAACACTGTCAGGGCCAACAGCTATAATGAGTTGGTCAACATGGCCATTTCCCAGGAGGACTGTATCACAGCTCGTCAGGCAGAAAAGAAAAGGAAGACCCATGTGGCAGGACCCTCAGCTCAGCCCCAGCGTTTCAGGATTGTGTCCGACACACAGAACAGGGGACCCCAACAGCAGCAAGGGAGATGGGTGATCCGACCACAGCAGCAGCCACAGGCACCCAACCGCACCCAGTTTCCAGCCCAGAGGAACAATCAGCAGCAGCAGCAGTATCGCCAGGCAAATGACAACAGGTGTTTCACCTGTGGCAACACTGGGCATTATGCCAAAAATTGCCCCAGGAATCAGTAGAGGCAGGGGCAGAATGTAAATCAAAACCAGGGCAAGAGGCAGAAGGTGCAAGTGAGGCAGGGCAAGCTGAATTTTACCACCATGGCTGATATACCAGAGGGAGCACCCGTCATGACTGGTATCTTTACAGTTTTGAATTATCCTGCTGTTGTTCTTTTTGATTCTGGTGCATCACATAGCTTTATTAGTGCCAAATTTAGTGCCAAATGTCAATTGCCTTTTCACCACACCAATGGGGGTATCACAATTTCAACACCAGGAGGCAGGATTGCCACTAATCAAATCAGCAGGCATGTGCCCATAAAGTTTGGTAGTCTAATAATTAAAACCACCCTCCTCATATTGGGTTTGGACAGCGTTGATATCATATTGGGAACTGACTGGTTAACAAGGCATCAGGCAGTTATTGACATTGCAGCTAGGGCCATTGAAGTGCACTCACCGACCTGTGGTGAAACCACATTATATTTGCCCGATGAGGGTTGCACCCGTTCTTGTGCCTTCGTTATGATAGAATCCCCAGTGGAAAAGATCCCAGTAGTTTGTGGCTACCCGGATGTGTTTCCGGATGAGTTGCCAGGGATGCCACCTGACCGAGACATCGAGTTCGCAATCGAGTTGCAACCCGGGACTGCTCCTATCTCTAAGAGACCCTATAGGATGCCTCCCGCGTAACTAGCAGAACTGAAGAAGCAACTGCAAGAATTGTTGGACAAGGGGTTCATTCGCCCAAGTACTTCACCTTGGGGATGTCCCGCTTTATTTGTGAAGAAAAAGGATGAGAGTTTGAGGATGTGTGTTGATTACCGCCCTCTCAATGCGGTGACTATCAAGAACAAATACCCGCTACCCCGCATTGATGTTCTGTTTGATCAGTTGGTAGGAGCCAGGGTATTCTCCAAGATAGACCTTCGCTCAGGATACCATCAAATTAAGATCCGTGCCAGTGATATCCCAAAGACTGCTTTCTCTACTAGATATGGGCTTTATGAGTTTTTGGTGATGTCTTTTGGGCTGACCAATGCCCCGGCTTATTTCATGTACTTGATGAACTCAGTATTCATGCTAGAGCTGGACAAGTTCGTGGTCATTTTCATTGATGATATTCTGGTCTATTCCAAGAATGAAGACGAGCATGCTGAGCATCTGCATATCGTGCTTCAGCGACTGCGCGATCATCGTCTTTATGCTAAATTGTCTAAATGTGAATTCTGGCTGAAGGAAATAAAATTCTTGGGTCACACAATTTCTCAGGATGGGATATCAGTTGATCCTGAGAAAGTACAAGAAGTGATGGACTGGAAACCCCCAACTACAGTGAGGCAGATTAGGAGTTTTCTAGGATTGGCAGGGTATTATCGACGATTTATTTCAGATTTCTCCAGATTTGCCAAGCCAATGACTGAGTTATTGAAGAAGGGAGCCAAGTTTACTTGGAGCCAAAAGTGCGAAGATGCTTTTCATACACTGAGGCAACATTTGACAACAGCCCCAGTGCTGGCTCAACCCGATAGCACTAAGCCCTTTGAAGTTTATTGTGATGCCTCTGGTACGGGATTGGGATGTGTCTTGATGCAAGAGAACAGAGTGATTGCTTATGCTTCCCGAGCACTCAGACCCCATGAGCAGAACTACCCTACACATGACCTGGAATTGGCAGCCGTGGTTCATGCTCTTAAGATATGGAGACACTACTTGATGGGAGCTCACTGTAACATTTACACTGATCACAAGAGTCTCAAGTATATTTTCACTCAGGCAGACCTTAACATGAGGCAGAGGAGATGGTTAGAGCTAATCAAGGACTATGATTTGGAGGTGCATTACCACCCTGGCAAGGCCAATGTTGTGGCAGATGCTTTGAGCAGAAAGGCCCAGTGCAATTGTATGAACATGGATGCAAGAGTCACCACCCTGTGTGATGAGTTGTGTAAGTTGAACCTGGAAGTTGTTCCTTCCGGTGAATTGAGTTATATCTCGGTGGAGCCCACATTGCAAGAGCAAATAGTCCAGGCACAGGTTGGGGATAAAGGTGTACAGGTTATCAAGGGCATGCTCAAGCAGAAGGCAGAAAGGTACAAGTGCTTCCGTCAGGACAGTAAGGGAGTTTTGTGGTTTGGAAATCGACTGGTTGTTCCCAAGGACCCTGAGCTCAGAAAGAAGATACTGGATGAAGCTCACCTTTCCAAATTCTCCATGCACCCTGGTAGCAACAAGATGTACCATGATCTCAAATCTTTGTACTGGTGGACCAGAATGAAGAGGGAAATTGCCAAGTACATATCCGAGTGCGATACCTGTCAGAGAATCAAAGCTAGTCATTTGAAGGCAGCAGGCCCTTTGCAACCTCTTCCCATACCATCTTGGAAATGGGAGGACATTTGCATGGACTTTATCGTAGGATTGCCCAATACCTCTAGGCACCATGATTCCATTTGGGTTATTGTGGATAGGCTGACCAAGACTGCACATTTCTTGCCAGTACATACCACCCACAAGACAGAGAAGTATGCGGAAATTTATGTTGATCAAATAGTGCGATTGCATGGTATTCCAAAGACCATTGTATCTGACAGAGGAGCACTGTTTGTGGCACGCTTTTGGGAGCAACTCCAAGAATCACTTGGGACCCATGTCATACGGAGCTCAGCATACCATCCCCAAACAGATGGCCAGACAGAAAGGGTAAACCAGATTTTGGAAGATATGTTGAGAGCATGTGCACTACACTACGGGAAGGATTGGGATAAATGTCTTTCTTTGGCAGAGTTTTCTTACAATAACAGCTATCAGTCCAGTCTGAAGATGGCACCTTTTGAAGCCTTGTATGGGAGAAGGTGTAGGACCCCGCTGAATTGGTCTCAAGCAGGAGAAAGGGAAATATTTGGGCCAGATTTGGTACTTGATGCAGAAGGAAAGGTCAGAGTCATCAAAAAGAACTTAGAAGCTGCTCAGGCCAGGCAAAAGAGCTATCATGATAAGAGGCGGAAACCTCTCCAGTTTGCAGTGGGAGACCATGTTTATCTTAAGGTGTCACCCACCAAGGGTGTCCAGAGATTCGGGATCAAGGGCAAGTTAGCTCCTCGTTACATTGGACCCTACGAGATCAAGGAGACTTGTGGACCTATAGCTTATCAATTGGAATTGCCGCCCCACATGTCAACAGTTCACAATGTGTTCCATGTATCTCAGCTGCGGAAATGTGTCTGCCTACCCACTGAAGTGCTACCTGAACCGGAGGTTGAGATAGAACCAGACTTGTCCTATCAAGAGTACCCCGTCAAGATATTGGATCAGAAGGAGAGATCAAAACGGGCAAGATCAATTAGAATGTATAAAGTTCAGTGGAGTCACCATTCAGCAGAAGAAGCTACGTGGGAGACTGAGGATTTTCTACGCTCTCGCTTCCCCGACTTTCTGCCTAAAGGAGTCGGTACATGATCACAAAACCCCACCCCCACCTGCCCTTTGAAAATAATTTTAAGAAAAACTTAGATAGCAAGGATAGTCTAAGTTGTGGATTTAACTTAAAAAGGACTTCCTTCTGAAGTTGCAAAGAGAATGACATTCGAAGAGCAGTTAATAAGAGAAACTTGAGTAAAGAAAGAGTAGCACCAGCACACCTTCAAGCACCCCTCTAGGGGACTCTGCCTAAAATCTCGGGACGAGATTCCCTTAAGGGGGGAGGGCTGTAACACCTCAGGTGTTACTATGGCTAGAGCACACCTGGCACTCAGGACTGTGATCACATGTGGTAGAGGCTTAGGGAATCACATAAGAACTTGGAGATCATGTGTTAATCAAAGTTTGTTAATGACCTAAGAAGCATTACTCAAATCTTTGTACCCTTACTACCTTGGAAGGGAGAGGGGGGAAGAACCCTAGACCTCTCTTAAACCCTATCTTCCAACACCATGGTTAAAAGGGGAAAGAGAGTGAGCAAATGTGCAAAACATGGGTAATTTTTAACCAAACCTTAAGTAACCTTATAACCAACAATTAGGGGAAGGAAATATTGCAAAAAGACCCCTGGTGGAACCCCAAATCCAATCTCCAAGTGGAGAGAGAGCTAGAGCTCTCTATTTCTCTCTAAGTTAAAAATTACACCTACACTAAAGATCAGTCGTGTTCACCTTGAAGCTGGCACCAAATCCACCTGTGTTCTATACCAAAAATGTGGCATACCACCTAGGGCACCCACTGGAAAAAGCTGAGCCCGAGACTTGGACGTTTGACATGCTTTGGCATGGTTTTTGTCGCGAGGTGGGCAGTGTGACACACCCGATTTGGCGACCGGAGATCTCCCTCCCTAGGCCATATCTGCCATGGCGTCTCACAGGTAAGTGATAGCCCTAGGTGCCAGGAGTATACCCACGCCGGATTTTTGCCAAGAGTCGCACGTTTGCGACTTGGGTGAGCTGTGGAACAAGGGCAGAAGAAAACTTACACGTGTTCGACGCGCTCTGCCGCGCCAGAGCACACCCGCGCCCGACCCCGCGCCACGCCGAGCCGCGCCCGTGTCCCTTGTGTGCGCCCGTGCCTATAAAACCCACAGAGGCATCGAGCACACTCCTCCGCGCACCCTCAAGCCTCACCGGAGCTTAGCTCGCCGCCGTTTGCCCGTGCGCGACGTGTTCACGGCCACCCGACCCACTGCCGCCGTAGACCGGCCAACCCAGCTTTTCCCAGCCCCGTCCGACCCTCGGAGGCGAATGTGCACGACTCAATGAAGCTCCCCGAGCGAGGAATCGAAGCCTGCTTCGCCGGAGAGGCCAGTCCACGGTCGCCGGAGCTCACACCCTCGCCGGAGTACGTGGACCGGGTAATCCACTCAACCATTTTCCAATTACTGGTGCACACAGTCACTACGTGACTCCGTGAAGCTCACCTTGCCTTTGGATTGAACCAGCTCGCCGTGGTTTGGTCGGTACACTCGCCGCCGACGAGAACACCCGCCTGCGTACGTGGACCGAGCGATTCCGGCCATCCCCGCCGTCGAGCCGCACCTCGCTGTGACTGCCAGAGCCTCCTCGAGCCAACCCTGCCCTTCGCCGGACCTATCTCGCCGCCGGTAAGCCGCGCCACCCTTTTCTTTCCCGCGGATACTGTTTACATTGGGGGAAGGACCTCGGGGAAGAAGAGAGGAAAGTCAGGGGGCTTTTTGAACTGTCAGTGACTCGAATGAATAGTAACACGGGGGTATAACTGAGAGAGTTAGTTTGGAAATACCCCAGGGTCCTCGGTGTAAACTGCTTTTCCAGAAAACCTTTATTAAATCTGATTTTAAATTTGAACAGAAACTTTAAAAATTCATAACTTCTGTTTAGTTCATCTAAATTTGGTCAAACCAATTTTGTCAGTCTCTAAATAATGTAAACTACTTAGGAAAAATATAAAACCCCTATGTATTACAGAAAACTTTAGGGTTCTGATTTAATTATTGTTTTGACCAAAAGCTAAATAATAGGGATAAAAATAGTTGCACTATTTGACTAGAGCTAGAAAAATTTGGAGAAGTTTATATCCACATACTGTCTTGTTTAAAAATGTTAAACCTCTCTGTCCATCCCATTAAGTTAGCTTTTGCCATTTATTTTATAATATGCTTAAAGTTAAGAAAAATAGAAAAGGTGATTAAAATGAGGAACCAGAGGGCACTCCTACTTTTGTTAGGGTACTTGTTTAAGGTAGTTCACTAGAAAAATCTATGATACCCTGGTTTAGTATAAAATAAATAGGATACCCTTTATTTTAAGAAAACAAGGAAAATTTAGAAAAACCCTAGAAAAATAACCCCAAGGAGAAAACACCTCAAACCTTGGGATAACTAATGTTTTGTTATTATGAACATAAGAAAAATACAAAATTTGTTGTTTGATATTTTTCAAATGACAAGTTAGTTATAAGCACCTTTTTGACATAAAACTTTAGAAAACCACAACTAAATAATTACCAATTAACTTTCTGTGAATTTTGGCACAGAGGTTTATTATTATTGTTAGATCTTAACAAAAATAACCCTTAGGAAGGAACTCATCTCTAATGAGGAGGTGTAGTGTAAAGTGGCCCATTTTACACCACCTTTGTTATTTTTACCTAAAGCTTAGCCTTTTTATTTTGAACCTCAATTTCCTAAAATAGGCTATAATGACCAATGGCAATCCACTGTAATTTTTACAGAATTTTTGGAAAAGGTTAAACCACTGTCATAATTCAAACCTACACTAGAAACTATAAGTAGAAAATGAAGAAAAGGGAAAAATGAATAATGGAAGTTAGTGTCATCTTAAATTCCTTGTAAATTGTCCACTGAAAATATATAAAGACAATACAAATCCACTATGTTTATCCTCAATAAAACCCTAAGCCTAAAAAGTAATAAGCATAACCCACTGGAAGCCCCGCATGGCTAAGAAACCCTAAGTTACTTCTTGACTTAGTTTCTTCTTATCATAAGGTTATTAAATCCTGCATAATCATGATATACATGTTCATTGCATTCGATAGGCTGTAACCTTGCTGACGGAGAGTACGTCCTCGTGCCGGAGCAAGGAGCTGCTCAGGAGGTAGCCCCGGATCCAGCACCCGAGTCTGCACCAGAGGATTTGCCTGCCACAGCCTTGGAAGGCAAGCCCCGGTTTTATGCATAACCGTTTATTTATGCTATTTTACTACACTTATTGTTTGTAGGTTTGTACTGTGCACTTAAGTGTAGGAGTTGACTGAAACCCTAGTTGCATGAACTCAGGATTCCTTTTGAGATGAATACTAGTATGCTAGGTCGGGTAGCTGCTTTAATTAATTAGGATCTCGGTAGAAGACGGGTGGTTTTTCTAGCACTCGCGCGAGGTCAGGAATTGGTTGTACCCACTTCCAATCATATTGATAGTTGGTCGGTGGACACGGATCCATGGGGATGCGTGGTCTACGGGAGGAAAATGAAATAAGGATTAACGTGCGGATACCTGTGTCAAGCGTTTGAATGTACGAAGCACATGCCGAGAAATATGGTAAATCGGTAAGCCTAGTACCTGATTGAACCTGGCAGTGGACTTTACCCCTCACGCGACCTGAGACGTGGTCTCCCATTCCGGTTATGGTGGGTACAAGTGCGGTCACTGCACGACGGCAGTCGGGGTCAGTGAGGCATTGTACGCCAAGGCGGTGAGCCCTGATCTGCTGACTGGGAATCGATGGGGACGGTTGATATGTGTGGGGACAGAGTGCCTCGCCACATCGTGTGTTTAGGTTTACCTTGCAAGGATAAAAACTTGATTCGAATCGTCTGCTTCTCGCAGCTAATGAGACTGCTTGATCCATTGTACTGCATTGAGTAACAAGTGAAAATATGATGAGTTGATATAAGATGTTGATTGCTAATAATGTTTGCTACTATGTATGAGTAGATAGTACACATTTAGCCTTAAGAGAGTCACACTTAAATTGACAAAGTTAAAACTTGCCTTAGAAACTCAGCTAGTGCTTTTGGCAACCAAACCCCACAGCCAAACAGCTGCATGTCTAGAGGTAGAGGAGTAGACTCCTCACACCGGGTAAGTCTAGCTGAGTATTAGTATACTCAGCCTAGCTTGTGGCATAATTTTTTTACAGGTTCTTTGGAGGACATGGTTGCTGGAGTGACTTGGCCGTCCACCTTACCACCGGGTTGGACTGTCGAGTGGGTCCCTGCCTCGGCCGAGGAGGAGCATGAGGAGTGATGGGACAGGCTTCCCCATCTCTCTGTTATTTACCGTTAGTTAATTTCCGCTGCACTCCGAACAATGATGGTCACTTTTGCAAAACTCCGATGATGATGATGTAATAATTTAACATCCTTACCTGCATGGTTTTATGCTTTATTGTATTTGCTCTATGACTCACCATCGAGTGAGATTGTGGTACTTGATCCTGTCAGTGGCCTCGTCGGACTAGATCCGAGGGATTGACGGGTTATTCCCATTTAAGTGTAGTCTAGCCTCTAAGGCAGGACTTAGGCACTTAAGTCGGAATAATTCGGGCAGTTCCGCCATAGGCGGAGCCTGACGTAAGGCCTCCAGGTTACGCGGCCCCTGCATATATTGTGGATAAGGCGCACTGCCTGACCATCCCGTTGACAGGCGATGTGCCGCCTCAGCATTTAATGAGACCTGTCCATTCCACAGGCGGTGTGCCTGTCCATTCCACTGGCAGGCGATGTGCCGCCTCCGCATTAAATGAGACCTGTCCATTCCGCTGATAGGCAGCGACCTATCCATCCCACAGGCGGCATGCCTGTCCATTCCACTAGCAGACTGCATGCCCATACTGCCGTGTGCACTATGCCCATCATTACTCGTACGTTACCAAGAAAGCTGCCGCCGCATGTCAACGTTGCGCGTGCTGCGGACAACATGAGCCTGGAGATTGCACAGACATCGACTGCATTAGTCGCTCTAGGTATTCCATCCATTATGTTCCTAGGCCCACCTGTCGGGGCTCAGCATCCTTGTATGTGCCTCCCTTGAGCTATAAAAGGGAAGACACCTGACGTTACAAGGCAAGTCACTCAGACTCACTTAGACCCTCGGGAAGTTCTCTAAGCTCTCGAGCATCAGCAATACTACACACAATGGAGTAGGGTTTTACGCTCCGGTGGCCTGAACCACTCTAAATCCTCATGTTTGCTCATGCTCTTCGACCACCTAGCAAACAGGCAAAACGCTTAGGCCCCCTCCTCATCTTAGGATTTAGGGCGGGTGCGTTTTGCCACCCGGCCGGAGAATTTCCTCTCCATCTTTTGGCGCGCCAGGTAGGGGCTTGGCATTAGGTTTTTGCTTGTTTTCCTGCTCGACACCATGGTCCATATCGTCGAGCACCACGACTTCATTCCCGAGGACTTCCCGATGGAGGAAGAAGCTACCTCCTCCACGCCATGGGCCTCTAGCCGCCCTGCACCCGATTTAGCTGCCGTGCGCTCTGCACGGCAGCACACTCAGACGCAGACATCCAGGGCGTCAAGGGCTGTGCCTAGGGCCTTGTTAGCAGCCAGGGAGTTGTTGCGCCACCCTCCTAGCTCCACGGCCTCACCGAGGGCCATGAAGCAGTGGCGTGACGACGTCGATCATCTGCTCGGCATGGCACACTCTGGCTCAGCCAGGCCCAGGCCTCGGTCATCCCGGCGTCAACATGAGGTGTCGGCGTCGGTCGCTCGCCTTTAGTGAGGGTTGCACCGACCGAGGACCTGCGGGCGGAGCTCAACCGCAGGCGTGCGGTAGAGGACGCTCTGGCCTCTCTAGAGAGACCTGATGATCTACGGGCAGAACTCAACCGCAGGCGTGCGGGTGAGGATGCCCGTGTCTCTCTGGAGAGGGCGCGTGAGCACCGACAGAACATCGAGGGTCGCAACCTCGACCAAGAATTCGCTGCGGTCGCGCCGCAGACTCCAAGAGGTGCCCGAATTCAGGCGGGTGTCCCATTGGCCGGTGTTGGCTGCGCCGCTCTGGCGGATCATCTCCACGCGGCAACATGGCCGTCCAAGTTCCGGCCACACCTGCCAGAGAAGTACGATGGTACGTCAAACCCGTCAGAATTTTTACAGGTATACGTCACCGCCATCACGGCAGCCGGTGGAGACACCGCTATGATGGCAACATACTTCCTTGTAGCCTTGTCTGGGCCAGCCCGGACCTAGCTCATGAACCTTGCCCCAGGATCGATTTACTCCTGGGAAGAGCTCTGTGCGCGGTTCACAGCGAACTTCGCCAGCGCTTATCAGTAGCATGGCATGGAGGCTCACCTCCATGGAGTGAGGCAGGAACCCGGGGAAACCCTCCAGGCTTTCATCTCCCGCTTCACCAAGGTACGGGGCACCATACCTCGTATCTCTAATGCTTCCATCATCACCGCTTTCCGCCCGGGGGTGCGTGATGAAAAAATGCTGGAGAAGTTGGCCACGCATGACGTGGAGACTGTCACCACGCTCTTTGCTCTGGCCGACAAGTGTGCCAGATCTGCCGAGGGCCGCGCATGGCACTCGACACCATAGACCAGGGTCGCCCAGATGGGTGGCTCTAGCGTTGTTGCCCAGGACGGCAAGAAGAAGAACCACAGCCACAAGAGGCTGCAGGCTGCCGCTCCGGTCGTCGCAGCAGCGACTGGGGGTCGGAGCGAGCGCAACAAGCGCCCACGGCCATAGGGGGGCAACAGCGGCTCATGCCTTGTGCACCCCAACAGTCGCCACAGCGCCGTGGAGTGCCGCGAGATTATCAAGCTTGCGAAGCGTGTCAGCGAACGGTGTGATCAGACCTCCAAGGATGGCTCCCCACCCCATCGGCGGCCTAGCAAGGAGAGGGCCGACGACGGTGACGTGGCCGCCGGAGAGTGGGACCTCGGGTACTAGTCCCCCGAGGGGGTCCTGAAGGACGTCTTCACCAGGGACTCTGACTCTGGTGGCGAGAGCGACCACCGCAAGAAGTTGTACGTCATGTACGACGGAAGCTAGGAGCTCACCTCCCGCAGGAACGTCAAGTCCCTGCGCCGAGAGGTCTTGTCGGTGACCCTAGGGGTCCCAAAGGCTACTCCACACCAGTGGTGGAGGAGCACAAACATCTCCTTTGGGGCATCTGACTGCCCCGACAACATGGCAGGGGCCGGTATACTACCGCTCATCACTGCCCCTATCATTGCCAACATGTGGCTGCACCATGTGCTGATCGACGGTGGGGCCAGCCTCAACGTCATCAGCCATGCAGCATTCAAGCAGCTGTAGATCCCGGGGTCCCGCCTGAGACCCTCACGTCCATTCTTCGGAGTGGGCCCACAGCCAGTGTATCCCCTTGGGAGCATCGCACTCCCGGTCACATTCGGGACCGAGGAAAACTTCCGCACAGAGAACGTACAGTTCGACGTTGCGGAGGTTAACCTTCCCTTCAACACCATCATTGGCAGGTCGGCCTTGTATCGGTTCATGGCCATTGCCCATTATGGGTATTTGGTCCTCAAGATGCCATCCCCGGCTGGGTTCCTCACCGTGTGAGGCGATCGCGCCGCCGCGGTGTCAGCGGCCGAGAAGCTGCATGCCCTGGCGGCGGAAGCTGCTCGCCCGGACGATGGAGGGAAGGACCCCTCGACCTCCGGTACCAAGGCACCTGCCAAGGTGCCAAAGGTGCAGCTGTCTGGAGTAGACGGCGGACCCATGAAGACCATCTAGGTTGGCACGGACTCCTCCATGACCACCCACATCGTGGGCAATCTGGGGGACAAATAGGAACTCACGCTCGTCGCCTTCCTCCGGGCAAATGTCGACATTTTCGCATGGGAACCGTCACAAATGCCTGGGATCCCTAGGGAGGTGATTGAGCATCATATGAAGATCCACCCCGACGCCAGGCCAGTGAGTCAGAAGCCTCGGAGACAGTCCGTTGAGCGGCAGGACTTCATTCGCCAAGAGGTCCAGAAGCTACTTGATGACGGCTTTATCAAAGAGGTCCACCACCCCATGTGGCTGGCCAACCCGGTCATTGTTCTAAAGGCAAACGGGAAGCTTCGGATGTGCATCGACTACACCAGCCTGAATAAGGCTTGTCCCAAGGACCCATATCCACTCCCATGCATAGACCAAATCGTGGACTCTACCTACGGGTGCGACCTCTTGTCCTTCTTAGATGCCTACTCGGGTTTCCATCAGATCTAGATGGCTAGGGAGGATAGGAAGCATACTACTTTTGTAACAGTGGATGGGCTCTACTGCTATGTTGTAATTCCCTACGGTCTCAAGAACGCCTTGCCAACATTTGAACCCAAACAAGTGCGTCTTTGGTGTCTCCGCTGGGAAGTAGCTGGGATTCCTAGTTTCACACCGGGGCATTGAAGCAAACCCGGAGAAAATCAGGGCGATTGAGGCGATGAGGCCTCCGACCCAAATCAAGGACATCTAGAAACTTACAGGGTCATTAGCTGCCCTTAGCCGCTTCATTTTTGAGGCTGGCTGAGAGGGCGCTGCCCTTCTTCAAGCTCCTGCGAAAATCCAGTCCATTCTCTTGGACCGAAGAGGCAGAACGTGCCTTCCAAGAGTTGAAGCAGCACCTTGTGTCCCTGCCAATATTGGTAGCTCCAGAGCCAGGGGAGCCGCTGTACATGTACATTGCAGCGGCTGCAGAGGCGGTGAGCATGGTGCTGGTCGTCGAAAGGATGGAGTAGCATTCCCAGGGGAGTCAGGAGGTTCCCCCAGAAGAAGGTGGTGGTCCGACCACCACGGAGCCTGGGGATTCGGGACCAGCTACAGGGGTCTGGACCTTTCAGAGGCTGGTCTACTACGTCATCTAGGTCCTCCATGAGGCAAAGACCAGGTACCTTGAGACGCACAAGCTCCTCTATGCCATACTTGTTGTGTCCAGGAAGCTATGCCACTATTTACAGGCACATAGGGTTGTGGTGGTGACCTCCTTTCCGTTAAGGGCCATCCTCCACAACTCTAATGCCACAGGCAACATTGCCAAGTGGGTCGCGGAGCTCACTGAGTTCAAGCTGGACTTCCAACCTTGCCACGCCATCAAGAGCTAGGTCCTGGCTGACTTCATCGTGGAGTGGACGCCTCCCCTGAGCGCCCCTGGGGGTCCGGATCCCAATTTGGACCCCACACCTGTGGAGCTCAGGGGTCCAGTCTTCAGCGTCCCTATCCCTAGGGATCCGCCAGCTCCTCGTGAAGGGGGACTCCCAGCTGATCATCAAGCAAGTCCACGGGGAATGTAGCTACAATGAGCCCAGGCTCACGGCTTACCTCCTCCACGTAAGGAAGCTGGAGAAAGACTTCACAGCCCTGAAACTGCAACATGTTCCTCGGGCTAACAACTCGGTGGCAGATGACCTCTCTGTGAGGGCATCAACTTGGGCACCCATGTTCGAGGGCATCTTCAAAAGACGGCTGCTGAGACCCACCGCCCAGCCTGCCGGACTGTGCGAAGGGGGCGAGACTAGCACCTCAAAGCTAGCGGTCCCAGTGGCATTACATCTACTGAACCCACCAAAAACTGTGTGTGCTATAGGGGGCCCGCCTATCCCTTAGCGCCACAACCAATTTATCAGAGTGGACACGATGCATGGATCTCCGAGATCCGGGACTACCTGAAGGACAACATCCTTCCTGAAGATCATGTGTCCGCAGAACGCATAGTGCGGTTGGCTAAACGACACAGTGGTGGAAGGGGATCTCTACCACCGTGGCGCCAACGACATTCTCATGCGGTGCATTACCCAAGAAGAGGGCCGTGAGTTACTCATGGAGATCCATGGAGGAGAGTGCGGAAGTCATTCCTCATCCCGCATGATGGTCGGTAAGGCCTTCCGACATGGTTTTTACTGGCCAACCGCCCTCTAGGATGCAGCTGAGATGGTAAAGTCCTGCAAGGCGTGTCAATTCCACGCAAAGTAGATACACACACCAGCTCAGGCTCTACAGATGATTCCGCCCTCCTGGCCATTCGTCGTATGGGGGTGGATATCCTGGGACCGTTTCCCAGGGCCGTCGGTGGGTACCGGTACCTCTTCGTCACCATCAACAAGTTCACCAAGTGGCCAGAGGCCACCCCTATGGTCAACATCACCTAGGGTGCTGCTGTTGCTTTCCTCAAGTCGATTGTCTGTAGATTTGGGGTCCCAAGCCGTATCATTACGGACAATGGGGCCCAGTTTACAAGTCGGCTTTTCCAAGAGTATTGCGAGGGCATCAGCACCCAGCTCTGCTTCGCGTCCGTGGCTCATCCTAGGAGCAACGGCCAGGTGGAGAGGGCAAACACAGAGATCCTCAGGGGACTCAAGACACGCACCTACGACTACTTGAAAAAGCACGGTGCAAATTGGGTCAGTGAGCTTTCGTCCGTGCTTTGGGGGAACCGGACCACACCCAGCCGAGCTACCAGGGAGACCCCGTTCTTCCTGGTCTACGGGGCTGAAGCCTACCTTCCCCCAGAAATTATTATGGGCTCCCCACGGGTCTAGGCTTTCGATGAGTCTATGCAGGAACAACTACAGCGTGAGGACGTGGACTTCATCGACGAGCGCAGGTGGCAAGCGGCAATCCGAAATGCACGGTACAACCAAACGCTCCGGTGCTACCACCAACTGTTCGTGCATAGTAGGGAGCTCTGGGTCGGGGACTAGGTTCTAAGGCGAGTACTGAACCGAGAAGGGCTCCACAAGCTCTCCCCCAGCTAGGAGGGACCCTTCAAGGTGACAGAAATATGCCGACCCGGGTGTGTCCGCCTTGCTACAACTGAAGGAGAGCCTCTTCCCAATCCTTGGAACATAGAGCATCTCCATAAGTTTTTCCTAGAAAAACAAGCCTAGGGACCCGGTCTTCTTCCTTTGTAACTAGGTAGCGCATATATGTACGCCAGCTCGGTGAGGTCCGCCCTCATAAACCCGGTCTGTTGGCCTACACTCATGAATATAAAGTTATAAATAAAAGATTCACCCCCATATTTATTTCTGTGATGGTCTTATTTTGCTTCAATTTGCGAGCACCATTTTTTATCTAACCCACCCATACGGTTCTCGCCCTTGCTAGTATAGTGACATCCGAATTGAGTAGCCAGGCTTGCAGTTTGGGACCCCTCGGTGGGGGGGGGGTCCGGCAGTCTGGGGGCCAATTCTGGAGAACGGGTACTTGTCTCCTAGGGTGGTCTAGAGCCGTGTAGCCACTTAGCTTGGTTCGGTACCCTAAGCCTGCACACTCCACCACTCTGTGACGGGTACCCTAGTATTTGGAACTATAGTCCTATGGGTCCAGCAACCTGGGGTCCGGTTCTAGAGAATGGACGCATGTCTCCTGGGGTGGTTCGGAGCTGTGTAGCCGCTTAGCCTGGTCCTGCACCCTAAGCCTACACGCTCCACCACTCTACGACGGGTGCCCTAGTATTTGGAGCTGTGGTCTAAGGGGTCCGGACACACGGATTGGCTTCCCAGTCTAAGTCCTGCAGGTCCTATGGCGTGAATCAAAGGATAAAAGATACCAGTTAGTGGGTCCTATGGGTGCTCTACTAAAGCTTCCTAGCCAAGGCTGTGTGCAGGTCCAGGTCCTAGTCGAGACTACCTCCTAGGGGCCAGGTCACCAATTCTTTCTTAAGTATACTGGCATCCAGCCTCGACACGTCGAGCCTGCATCCCAGGGGGCCAAGTACCAGGGAGAAGTTGGTAACGATGCACACAGCAAAGATAAATAGCATATAGATAAGTTCTGCCATTATTAGATCAATACTTCCCAAAAGTATCTTACAAAACCAGAAAATATTACAAGCCGCACCCCAGCGGAACCCTTGCCCTGTTTCTGCAGATCTAGCTACTAATCATCGACAGGATCCCGCTGGAAGCGCTCGACTACCACCTCCACGGTGTCTTGTACGACCTCCTAGGCGGCGTCTTCGGTGTCGGCCACCGGACCAGCGATCACCGGCTCCAAGGAGATGGTCGGGTCATGGCTCTGGAAGTACATCAAGATGTACTCTATCACCGCCCGGCAGAGCCGCCTTGGCCTCCAGGCGGGTGCCAAGGATTTGGTCTAGGCGTCGGAGGCGGTCGGCGGCAGAATCTAGCACCGGAAGCGCGTCGGAGGTGGACATCGGTGGCTCTGACACCGGGATGGGGCTCACCCCTAGCGGCACCAGTGCCGTGCTCGCCTCGCCAGCCCAGGCGGCGATGCGTTGGACCCCGGCGCGCTGCTCCGCCTGGAGATCTTCATGTGTCTTCTTCATCGCCTCCAGTCCTCCACCGCCTGGGGGCCCAGTGCTGCCTGCGCCGCATGGAACCGATGGACCCACTCCTCCAGCTCCTTCTCCTTCTGCTCCACCTCGAGCTCATGCTTGGCCAGCAACTTTTCACGCCTTTCAAACATCTCCTCCCTTGAAGGCGAGGTCCTTCTCCTGCCAGGCGAGATCCGTCGCCCGCTTATCCAGGGAGGCATCCTTCGCCTTGAGGTTCTCCTCGGCCAGGGCAATGTTGCTGGCCTTGTCACCCAGCTCCTGCTCCCATTTCTGGATCCTCTCCACGGCCGCGGTCTGCTAGGTCCGCTGCTCATCCAAGATCTTGTTCATGGCGCTCAGCTTGGTGCTCAGCTCCGTGACGACCTCCTCCCTCTAGTTCAAGTGCTCCTCCTTCTTAGCCAGCCTCTTCTCCTTCCGGCTCGCCTCTAGCTCCCTGGCGTACACCTTCTGGAGGTCCTTCTTGTAGTCTTTGCGGTCCCGCGCCAGTTCAGACCGCTCAAAGGCGAACTACAGGGACGCCACCTTGGTGCGCTCCTCCAGCTGGGTACGCCAGTCGTTGAGGCGCTGGTGCTCGGATTCCAGCGCCTCCCATTCCCGCCGGATCGCCTCCTCGGTCTCCTGGAGAGCCTGATGCGCACGAGACAGCACCCAGGGGAGGGGAACCGGCGTGTGACGGAACCTCCCAAGTCATTAGGCCCACCTACAGTTGTCCTTGTCCAACGGACCTCAGGCAACCCTGCAGGTGCCCCTGAATCACTTGACTAGTTCGGTATCTGCTTTCCTTACTTTCCCAAGAGCGTTTTACCCATCACGCAGACATTACAAATCATCGAAGATACGAAAATGCAGAAGCAGTTACATAAACTTACCTTTATTTTAAAAGTAAGACAAGGTTAAATATTTACAGACCAGAATATAACATACGAGTGCAGAATATTATTATTACAAACCACGGGAGGCAAAACCCCCTCCCGATAAGTATCAAACAAAAGTCTTTATGGAGGATCCTTTCCTCCCGCAACTTCACTCCTGGTGCTCTTCCTTTGGTACCACCTTAGAACAGAAGCAACAAAAGTTTGTCGCTTCTTCACCTAAAAACAATGGGGAATAAAACCCTGAGTACGGAATTACTCAGCAAGTCTTACCCAACTAAAGAAAAGACTCTCACGGGTATGCTGGCTTGAGGGAGTCAAGGTAAGGCTTATCAATAATCAACGACTTTGTTTGTAGAAATGCTTACTAAAAGTGGATCCTTAAAAATCCAGTTTTATTTGTCAGGTTAAGTAAGATTACCTGTATCTAGAGTTCTTTCTATCCTAGTTCAATCACTTGACCTGCACTAGCCAATTTCTTAACAACCCTTAATCTTTACCGGAGTTCTACGTATAAGTCAGTGACCAAGTCTTCATAATCGCGAAGGTACGGCGATCCAAATTGATTATACTCAGCTGAGGATCTCCGATCGCACGACATATGTAGTACTTAACTCTTGCATATGTCAACTCACCACCGGGGTTCTTAAGACCAGATCAGGTTCACGCCAACCGAGAGCACAGATACACCACCGTCTAGCCTCTTGCCACGGAGGGTACATGCTACTCTCGCCATCTCTCCACTCCTATTGCGTGGTATCTTATTCTGGCCTTAGTCTGCCCGAGGCAAAGCTTACCCATGATGAGGCATGTGACCAGTTAAAGGGTCCTCGGTCAGCAGGCCTACATCGAGACGGTCCTTAATCGACTCAGACGGAGACACTACACCGAGACTCTCTCTTCTCGTGCAAGTCACCCGCCCAATCTCAGCTTAATCATTTCCAACCCCAAAGTTTGGTACCCGACAGAGGTACATCTTTTCCGATGTTGAACCCATCATGGCCATGATGGATTCACCATCAAGTTTTATTTTCAAAAACATCCCTCCCACTTTGCCATATCATATTTTGTAAAAAACAAAACCTTTTATTTTGCTAGAGCATGTCTAGGCATAGTAAAAATTCTTTTGTAAAATAGGGATTCAAAGGAAGATAATCAAATTCAAGGAAGGTAATGCAGGAATTGTTTTAGCATTCAACTCCTATCACCTAATGCATCAAGCAAGTGAGAAAGCTTTTAAAAGAATCAAGGAGGTGGCAAATGCACCGGGGCTTGACTTGGTTTATAGGTGATTCAGGCTCAGTTCCACAGATGTCAAAATAAAAACAGCTGTCTGTGTGATGTTCCTAAGGTGGTGGTGGTGAAGTCTTTTCTCCTTCTACTTCAACTTCTTCTTCGTTTTCTAAATATAACCATACATAATAATGAATGCCCATGTAATGCTCATGAGAGTGCAAAGATAATAAGAGTTTATTATCTAAAGTTTTGAATACAATTTTCCTTCACGGTACTCTAGAGAATCAGGGTTTCTAGAGTCAATATAGGAATTCAAAGAGCAGGGGGTAGGGTTTTGGGTGCTAGTACCAAACAAGGTCCAAATCATACCAAACTCTACCCAAAGCTTCTAAATAATGTTTAGAGTTCATATAAAAAGTTTGGAGATTTTTGGAATTATTATTGATTTTCTAAAAATCCAAAAACAATGTTTTAGGCTATTTTAAATGCTCCAAAATTCCCTATTGGATCTAAAAATCATGAAACTATTTTTATTAAATTCTATGGAAAATTAGGAATCTAGAAAAATTGGTTTGACATTTTTACCATTTTCTACCATTTTCTAAAATTGTTTAAGTCCTGGCAGAAAAAGAAAAAGGAAAAAGCTGTGAATAGTACTGGGTCGAAAGCAGCCCAAGCGACCCAGCCTGCCCAGGAATAGGGACGCGCACACACGTGCGACGACAACTTTGTGAATAAGCCCCTGCAGTTTTGAATAACCCGAATGAGTCCAAAACACTATTTAAAACCGTCACTGACACTTTGCAGAAATATCCTCGCCGTTCTATTTCTTCTCCGCAAACATCCCTGGCCACGGCGCGCTCACCGTTCACCACCAACACGGCCCGTACCGGCCATGGTCGGCGATGACTGCTACGGTTAGCTATCGGGGAGGCATAACCGACCAAGGATGATCTAGGAACACCCGTTAATTTGACATGAACTTCACTGGGAACTGTCTACCCACGATCATGGCGGAAACTGGGATCACGAGCACGCGTTCCTGCCAAATCATGGCCGAATTGAGTTAACGGTTGCCACGACAAGCTTCACAAGCATGCAGAGCTAATAAAACAATGCTTTAATTGGACAGAGTCTTACCAGAGCGGGCTGGCCACGGACGAGCTATTCTCGGCGGCGCGGCTGACCGATTTGGGGGGAAAACGGCGTCGTGGCGTGCTCGGGTGAAATTGAGGGTGGAGCTTGGGGCTATATGGCCGCAAGGAACTCTAGTTTTACCGTGCACACTCAATTTGAGAGGAGGGGGCAGAGGCAGCGCGAATTTGGCTTCGATTCAACTCACTGTGTGTGTGCTGTTCATACCTCGCCGAGGACCACAGGGCTATTTATAGCCGCGGCGGTCCGGCGATCACTTCATGGCCACAGATAACCTTATTAGCGCAAGCTTACACGTAAGGAAGAGATACAGTGAGGTAGAATCGGGGCATGGATGACACCACGGCAAAACTGGCTGAGTCACGGTGGCCGCCAGTGACTATCTCCGGCCACGGTCGACCGGGTTTGCGAAATCATGCCACGTTCGAGGCTATCCACCCCAGATCAATCCCAGCACTGGATCACGCAAGTTCATCCATTTCAACAGTGCCCCTGTTCTTATCGCTTCATCAGATATTTGCAGCGCTCGATCTTCGGTTTTTGTCTGAACCGACCACCTTCTTCCATCTTTAACTCTGGATTTTTGTTAAGAACGGAGCAATCTCCCTTAATAAAGTTTGTTCTTGATTCAACAGCCTTCAAACCTTCTACAGGATATTTGGGTCAAAACCGAGTGGATTCAAAGATATGGCGCATCAAATTTAGCCTCATCTCACTGTGACCATTTCTGATCTAGGGTTCAGTTTCAATTATCTAACCCAGTTCTGATAGAGCAACTTTGGGCTTGCTTTTCTCCAATTTTTGCATAACAACCAAAGGGGATGTCTGCATCAAAGTTGCTCTCCTATAATAGGTCTACAATATTGATGTGGTGACCTAGGGTAAATTCTCAATAATTTGGAAGATATAGAGCTCCAAAGTTGAGTCAATGTAACTGAATTTCAGACTTAGATTTATAGGGTTTAAGTGGTGCTTTTTTGCAAATAGGCCCAAAACTTAGGGTTTAACTTGCAAATTCACATATTTGTGAACCATATGACTTAAAACACCTTAATTTAATAGTTTTTGCACTTTAGTCCAAAAGTGCATCAATTTTGCACTTAGCCCCCTAGGGTTTAGGTTTAGGGTTTTCTAGAGTCCTTTTAAGGATTTTTGGTAGTTCAGGGGTGTGAATGTAATTTAGATCCCTTCTTAGTAACATTTTATAACTATTTCACTTAAGCTTTAGGGTTTTCTCTATTTGGGTTTTGTTTTACCCTTCTGAACCTCATTTAGGGTTAAGTACCCTACTCCAGGGTTTTATTTGCAAAAATGCCATACCAATACAACTTGTTTAAAACTTCAACCTAGTGAATGCATTCTAGGTGTGTCAAACACATGAAATGCTAATGCTGATGATGTTATGCTCAAGTTTTAGTAACAGTAACACCAGGGGTGTTACACGGCGCTGCTTCTGGCTCGGCACCGGATGGGAGCCGCCGCCCAAGAACCACCTTCGGCTCCTCCAGTGTGGGCTGCAGGACAGAGCTAGACACCCCCCCGCGTCAGCACCCATGGCGGGGGCGGGCGCAGCGGGGACCTCCTCGACCGCTGCAGACGGTGTACTCTACGGTGTCACCGTCGTTGAGGCTATGGTAGCCGTCGATGCAGTTGCAGCGGCCGGGGGCGGATCACCGGCAACACTCCTAGTAGACGCCTGCTGCTGAGAGCTAGACCCGCCGGCGGGCATGGAGTTCGGCGGGGGTGGCGTGCCCTTGGGAGCAGAGGGGGAGGAAGCCCTGGCAAACAAGGATGGGTTAAGACCCATCGGCAAGTTAACTACACTCACAAAAACAAGGATGGGGCTACACTTACTTGGGGCCCTGGACCTTCCAGTGACCCTGGAAGCGGGACGCTCGCTTCTGTTGTTGCTGCTGCCACTGCTGTGGTTGCTGTTGCTGGTGCCCTTGGGGGAGGTCACCCCCAGGTGGTGGTGGTGGCGGCGGGACCGACGGTGGTGGTGGCGGCGGCGGTGGCGGATCCGATGGTGGTGGCGGCGGAGGACTGATGCTCCTCTGCATGCCCTGGGCCTGGGAGCCGTATCCTCGGCCCCGCTAGAGGTCCTTTGACGCTTCTGGGGCGGCTCCGAATCAAGAGGAGGATCCGTAACATGTGACCCGTCGGCATGGCGCAGCCGACGTCGCCTCTCTTCCTCCAGCCCCTCGGTGCCACCTAGGGCGGAAGAGCTACTTGCAGTCCCTTTCCCCTTGTCCAAGGGGCTGGGAGCCACAAGGGGAACTCTGGAACTCGCACCGGCGGGCTAGGAACCTCCGGCCGGTACACTGGGGATCTAGATCCTGGGGTGGGGGTCCCGGCCGCCGGTCTGGCGAACCGCCACGCCGCTCTCATTGAGGGTCGGTAGCTAGGCCAAGATCGCCGTCCTTAGCCCTGGGTCGTCACAGAGCGGAGGGATGCCCTGGGGAGGGATAAGGGACTCAGGAATGAAGGACTCACCAGTGATCCCCTTCACCAGAAGTTCTAGTTCCTCCCAAGACAGGTCGGTGCCTGGCCCATGCTGGATCCGGCCGATGTCTTTCGAGCCGGTGAACCAGCAACATAGACGCGCCCTCCTCTGCAGCGGCGTGATCCGGCGCTTCAGGAAGTCGCCGACCACGTGCATCGACGTCAGGCCATCGGTTGCCAGGGTCTTGATCCTGTCCAGCATGACCTCGAACTCCGGCGCCAGCGATGGCTTGGCCCTCCATTGCTTCCGGTCGAGCCTTGGCCCGTCGCTCGGCAGCGTGAGGTGGTCATTGGCTTCAATGCTGACGATCACCCAGTCGGCGCGCCAGTTTTCCCACCTCGCGCCACCGAGGGAGGAGATGTAGGCGTTGGCCGAATTCGGCCTCGTCTAGAAATAGTAGGCGCCGAGATGGTCCTTGGCCTTTCCGGACTTCACCAGCACAAAGAAATGGCGGAATAGGGAGGTACAGGGTGCCACCCCCACGAACATCTCGCACAGGTGGGCGAAGATGGCCACCTGGAGGATGGAGTGGGGCATGAGGTGCTGAAGCTAAAGGCTGAGCTCCTCTAGTAGCAGCAGGAAGAAAGGCGAGATCGACAGCGCCAACCCGCAGGAGAGGTAGGAGACGAAGAGCACGAACTCCCCAGCGGCGAGATCGCCGAGGGGAGTGGCACCGGCGCGCTCCATCCGAGTAGGTTGCACACTAGGTTGAGTGCCCCCTCGTTCTAGAAACACTCAGGATGAACCAGCGAGGCCATGGAGGCTATGGTGGTGGAAGGCTGTAAATCCCAAAATTGGTAAAAAACAATAAAGATGAAATAAATAAATAAATAAATAAATATATTTAAGATAGTGTTTTAAGGGATTTTTGAAACCTTTGGATATTATAGGGATTCAACTTGAAACCAGAAAACAAATGAATAAGAATTTTATTAGCTTAGTAAATATTTCTTGGAAATAAGTAAATGGCAATATTATTTTTAGTTTATAAAAGTGAGATTCGGGTCTCAAAACTAAAAGTCAACTTCGAAAATCTTTTAATAACGTAAACATTTCTAATTTCGGATAAGTGAATTATTCTTTTCTCTCTCTCATGAATTAGGAACCAATATTATTCAAAAATAATATTAATAAATAATAAATTACCATCGCTTCATACTAGGACTATTTTGTTGGTTAGAACTCAGAATAGAATTTGTTTGAAGATTGAAATTGAAACTTGAAATAAAATGAAATAGGAAAAAGGAAATGGAAAACAGAAAACAAAATAAAAAAAAGGAAACCACCATCTGGGCTGATTTCCACCGGCCGGCCCACTAACCACGCCACCGCGCCAGCCCAACTCCGTGCACTGGCCGACGGGACCCACCGATCAGCAGCAAACCCGATTACACTCTCGTACCCGCGCGCGCATCTTCTTGTTCGCCGACATGTGGGGCCCCTGGGTCTGTGGAGCGCTTCCACGGCCGGTGCGGATACGCTGTCTCATCCCTGACTCCAGGTACCGTGGGACAGATAGGTGGGGCCCGTTTGTCGGAATCTCCTTCATCCCTGAGACTTCGTAACAAACCCGTGCGTACGCCGGGATCTCCTCCTCAACGAACTCCCGGTAATCGTGCAAGATAGCTACACTCTGGTGCATAAATACGCGTCGCTACCCTACCGTCCCCATCCTAACTCAGCACCGAAGAACAGAGCGCCCAAATGAACAAAGAAACGGCGGTGAGAGAGAGAGGATTGTCGCCAGCGTGGCCTTGCAAATTCACCACCGTCGTGGTCTTGGATTTGGACCCGTGAGCTTCACCGTGGTTCGGTGTGGGTGTCCGTGACTCCAGCGCAAGGGATGGACCACCGGGACTCACTTAATTGCTCAATGGAGCAATGGCGCCGCTCCGCACCGTGGTCTGGGCACTGGGCTGCATACGTCTCGGTGAGAATCCATCCATGTACTTTGCCTTACCTCTCTGCTTGGTTAGAACCCGTTCATTTGAAGCTCTCGCACTAGGTGCCGCTTGGGGCGTTGGTCGGCCATGGCGCCACCGTGCGGTCCTCGCGCCGTCGCAGTTGGGTCACAGGGGAGGATGATGAGTAGAGATGATCTGAGAGCCGTGAGATATGGACGGGCGGCACAGATTAGCGTAGCCATGCCCCTTTGCCTGTGTGTGATCGGGACCGTTGATCTCGGGATCCAAGGGCTCTGGTCAAATGCTGGTTTATAAAAAGATAGATCTAATCCTGACCGTTGGAATTGATCTGACAGTCCAAATTAGAGCGTACCCCTTCGCGGTGTAACATTTGCTAAAGAGCCCCTTGGCTTATTCAAAAACAACCCGCAGTCCGTCACAGTATAACTCCGTGTCTCGGGGATTTTTATAGTTATGCCCCTGTACTCTTTGACATTTAGCGCGCAGTCCAGAAAACAGAGAAACTAGATAATTAATACTAGAAATTGATTTTTAGTATAAAAATAAACCTTGAAACTTGTTTAATTCATATTAAATTCATTTTAACTCCAAATTCATCCATTCTAGTTGCATTAAATTTGTATTAATATTGTTTATCACCTAGTAACTTTATTTGGTTATGAAACCTAAACTAAAATTATGTACTTAGTTTCTTTTGTACCCCATTCCTAAATCTTTGGAAAATCATAACTTAATAACCGTAGCTCCGAATTTAGTGGTTCTTATTTCTACGATCTCGTTATGACGCGTAGAATATTATTATTCAGTCTGTTCTTATGTTTGGTATGATGCCTATACTATGTTTGTTCGTATTGCTACGACTAGCAGTGAGGACACGTGTCATCTGAAAAGCAAGTTGGTACCTTCTCAAGTGCCAGGCAAGTTGTGCCCTTGATCACTTCTTTTTACCCACTCATGTTCTAATTAATCATAATGATCTGCATAGGTTAATTTTGATGGGGCCCAATAGGTTACCCTAGTTTGTCTATCTTTATACCTTGTTTACCACTGAACTTTTTGGGTAGTACTTGCTAGTGCTTTACGTGGTTTTGGGTATGAAGGTACATTATTTATGATCACACTTTTATTATATGTTTATTATTACTGTTCATGATAAGATCATTATGTTAATTGGAACATGGAGCGACCACCCGGGAAAACAGTGCTACCACAAGGGAGGAATGGGACCCCTTGGCTGATTAATTAGGAAAGCTAGTGGAAGACTACCTTACCCGAAAGGGGCAAGGGCAGTAGGGGAGTGGTCAGTGTAGGGAGGCCCTCGGGAGGATTTTGCTGCGATGGCAGTCCTGCAAGGGATTCCTGTTAGGGAGGCCCTCGGGAGGATTTTGCTGCGATGGCGGTCCTGCAAGGGATTCCTGCATTGGAACTTCCTATAAACTGTAGCGGGTTTTCTGAAGCTAGTGGAACTTTGTAAAGGCCTCGTAGTGTTACCCTGCCTCGCCTCCTCGATAGAGGTGTAAGGGATTGGCCGTCTCTTGGCAGATGGGTAACACGACTTGTGGGTAAAGATGCGCAACCTCTGCAGAGTGTAAAACTAGTATACTAGCCGTGCTCACGGTCATGAGCAGCTCGGACCCTCACATGATTAAATTATGGAACTAAATTCAATTTGTCATATGCATTGCATTGCAGGTGAGGTTGTTACTTTTGTTCTACTAATTAATTGGGTTGGTATTTACTTATACTTAGTAACTGCTAATAAAATTTTGACCAACTTTAAAAGCAATGCTCAGCTCTAACCATCCTCTTTGGTAAGCCTTACACTTCACATGAGCTCCCACCTTTGGCGAGTTCATGCACATTATTCCCCACAACTTGTTGAGCGATGAACGTATGTGAGCTCACTCTTGCTGTCTCACACCACCCCACAGGTCAAGAACAGGTACCGCAGGATGATGCGCTCAGAGGATGCTGTGAAGTGTTCGTGAGAGATCTAGGCCGTCGTCTCCCAGTCAACTTTGGGTTGCTGGACCGTTGTCTCCTTATAATGTAATTATTTATTTTGTGTAGAACTCCTGTTATACAGTAAAGTTGTGACATCCGATCCTGTGCCATGAATCATCATATGTGTGAGACTTGGTCCCAGCACACCTGGTGATTATGTTCGCGCCTGGGTCTTGGTGCCCCAAAACCCGGGTGTGACAAAGGCAGAAGAGCACGAATGCAAAGGGGCGTAGAGGGCTCAAAGGCGAAAGGGCACAACAGTTGGAGAGAATGCGAAAGCGTAACTGCTGCACGCAGGGTGAATCCCTTTTCAAGGAAGACTCTCCCACTCGCGCCCCAAGAAATCCCGACCGATGCGCACCTAGCGCCCATGCGACCCAGTCTCTGACATGGGGGCCCAGGCCCACAGGTCATGCAGCTGGCGTGCCGGTCTCTGAGTGCGGAAGAAGCGAACCGCTGCGTGGGGAGCGAACTGCCGCACACGATCGTGCACCGCCTCGGGGCCGCTACGGAGGAATATTTTTAACCAAGGCGGCAGCAACGAGGCGCCCCGCACGTGGCCCGATGGAACCACCAGACGTGGGGCCGTGGGTCAGTCAGCCGCGGGGACAGATTAGGCAGTTGACGTGCCCGAGGGCAGACTGACAGCATGTGTGTCACCAGATGAGCCGAGTTAATGCGGCACACGCTGAGGTGGTGCCCCAGTCACCGGTCATGCCATGTTGACGCGAAGTACAAGTTTTGGCCCCACCTGCAGGCTCGCATCCTCCCCTGAGGTGGCTCGGGGGCCACTATCAGTACCCTGAATCTAGGGTACCCCCTGCTACTGTACAAAGACGCAGAACCCACGCGGCTATCCCTTAGTCGCGTGGCAGAAGAGCTGTGTGGGACTAAGCTGCGCCTCGCCCCAGTCGCGAGCGGCTACTCTGGGTCCACAGCAGCGCCCGACTCCACCAGATGGGCGAGTCCGAAGCCACCATGTGTCCAGAGAAGGCGGCAAGCTCCAAAGCATCAATAGTGAGTCCAGACCCCCATGGGAGAGCGTTGGACCCCCTGGATATATAGTCTGAACCCCCAAGGTTGGTCTCGGACCCCCGAATATACAGTCCGGACCTCCAAGGTTGGTCCCAGACCTCCACTTGTGCAAGCCAGACCCCTGGAATGGGGTTTGGATCCCCTTGTATGGGGTCCGGGCAGCCCACAGGGGGGTCTCGAGGTCTCAGGACAGAACATACCCAGGCCCTGAACAGGGCCCAGGCGAGGGTCCGATGTCGACACGTGTCCAGACCCAGTCTGGTGCGGACCTGTCCGCATGCGCTGCTGCTCCCCGCCCAGGTGGAGACCCGATGCTGCCACGTGGCCTGCCGCGCGTGATGTAAGCCAACAAGCGGAGCCTGATGTAAGGCCTCCGGGTTACGCGGCCCCTGCATTTATTGCGGATAAGGCACGCCGCCTGACCATCCCGCTGACAGGCGATGTGCCGCCTCAGCATTTAATGAGACCTGTCAATTTTGCAGGCAGCGCGGCTATCCATTCCACTGGCAGGCGATGTGTCGCCTCCGCATTAAATGAGACCTTTCCATTCCGCTGATAGGCAGCGACCTGTCCATCCCACAGGCGGCATGCTTGTCCGTTCCACTGGCAGACTACACACCCATACTGCTGCGTGCACTACGCCCATCATTACTCGTACGTTACCAAGGAAGCTACCACTGCATGTCAACGCTGCACGTGCTGCAGACAACATGAGCCTAGAGATTGCACAGATGTCGACTGCATTAGTCGCTCTAGGTATTCCATCCATTATGTTCCTAGGCCCACCTATCGAGGCTTAGCATCCTTGTATGTGCCTCCCTTGAGCTATAAAAGGGAAGGCACCCGACGTTACAAGGCAAGTCACTCAGACTCACTTAGACCCTTAGGAAGTTCTCCAAGCTCTCGAGCATCAGCAATACTACACACAGTGGAGTAGGGTTTTACGCTCCGGCGGCCTGAACCACTCTAAATCCTTGTGTTCGCTCGTGCTCTTCGACCACCTAGCAGACAGGCAAAACGCTTAGGCCCCCTCCTCATCTTAGGATTTAGGGCGGTGCGTTCCGCCACCCGGCCAGAGAATTTCCTCTCTGACAATGTTCATTGATTAAGTTAAAGCAATAGCAACATGCTAACCATGATAACCTAAAAGGTAAACAAGGTTAAGGTAAATAGAAAAGCTAGTCAATACTTAGGTTTCATAAAGTAATGCGAGACAGTGAATTATAAGGTAAGTAGGACATATTACGTCAAAGGACACTTGCCTTCACTAGGTTGTTGCTCAGGGAGGCCTCCAACAACACACTCAGGAACCTCGGACTGCTTGTTGTCTAAATAAAGCGAGCATGCATTCAATACATTTGGAAAGCACAAATGAACATCGCACCAAACATATACAAACATTGGAACACATCTTAAAAAGACACATTACTACATAAGGGATAATGAATTCAAAGTATAACATGAACTATAACATAAATTAACTTCATTTGGAAATGAATTATTATTTCTCTAAGTGTTACTTACAAGCACATAAACATGGTTCAAATTATTTTATTGTGACCTAAAATTTAGAACAAAGATGAATTTATGTAATGCACATCATAAATCTTACAAGATTAAACATGTTTAAATCTCTAAATTTCCCTTTTTATTTATTCTATTAAGTAAATGAAACTACATATACATTAGTTCATACTTGATCATAAAAATTAGAATGTGCAGGCAGTAAATGAAACCATTTTATTTAGACAGAGAATAATTCTATGAACATTTTGCAATTCGAATCACTAAATTTGGAGTTCATATGCAAAAGTTATGAAATAAACAAGTTTGGGAATTCAAAATATGAAATTAGGGCTAATTCTATGAATATTTAAAAGTCCAGGGCTAAATCTGTAAGATTACAGGGTCCTACGCGCGAAAACCAGGGACGATGGTTGATTTTCAATAAACCGAGGGTCTTTTTAAGAAAACTACCGCGCGAAGGGGTATCAGGCGAATCTAACCGTCAGATCTAAAACCAACGGCTGAGATTAGATCTGCGACCGAGGGCGCGCATGCGCGGGCGGGCGAGCGCTGACAAGCGGCCTAGGGGCGTCAGCGATAGAGGGGGGCAGCGCGCTGACCGAGCGGGCCCAGCGCCAGGGGGCTTGGGCGCTGACAAGCGGGCGAGGGAGTCAGAGCGCGCGTGCGCGAAGCGTTATCCGTGGACCGAGCCATTTGATCTGAATCGGACGGAGGGGATCGGACCAGGGGGAAACAGACGACTGCTGTGGTCTGAGCCGTTCGATCTGAATCGGACAGAGGGGATCGGACCAGGGGGAAACAGATGGCTGCCGTGGTCCGAGCTGTTCGATCTGAATTAGACGGAGGGGATCAGACTAGGGGGAAACAGACAGCTGCCGTGGTTCGAGCCGTTCGATCTGAATCGGACGGTGGGGATTAGACCAGGGGAAACAGACGGCTACCGTGGTCTGAGCCGTTCGATCTGAATCGGACGGAGGGGATCGGACCAGGGGAAATAGACGGCTGCGGGCGGCTCCGCTCCTCTCCGAGGCGATGAGGTCGCCGGAGTTGAGGCTGGCACGAGCTAGGGTGGCTCCGGGGTCGCCGGAGTTGGGCAGAGAGGGAGAGAGCGCCACGGCGAACTCGATGGCGGGGAAGAGGCCATGAATCCACGGGCAGAGAGGGGAGAACGGCGGTGAGAAGGTCTCGGGTGGGCCGGAGTAACTCCGGTGAGCCATTCCGGCCACGGGGAGGGGACTTAAGGCGCGCTAAGGCCTTGGCTAGCTTCAGCAGAGGCAGGGGTGACACAGGGACCTACTTCGGTGAACTAGACTGGGCTGAATCGGCCAGCCACCAAGTGAGCACGGCAGACTGCCGCGGCCGAGCACCAACAAAGGTGAAATTGGCCGAACACAGGGCGCAATAGGGGAAATTGTGCACGGGGACAGGTGTCTCACCTCGGGGCGGAGCTCGGGGAGGCTTGGAGCGGTCTCCGGTGAACTGGATGGCTGGGCACGCGGGCGTAGGACTCCGACGACTGCTGGCGGCGAGGACAGAGCGCGAGAGAGGGCGAGGGTGTGCGAACTGAGGCGAGGGGTGTGTGCGAGGCACTGGCAGGGCTCTAATAAGGGAGCTAGGCGCGTGGGCGGGCATCATGGCCGAGAAATCTGGCGACGTGCGCGAGTGCACACGCGTCGGTCCACGGCGAGCGCGGACGCGGCGGAGCTGACAGGGCTGGCCCACGGCGCAGAGAGAGAGGAAAGGGGCGCGCGGGGCAACGGCTTGACGGCTGGCAATCCGGGCCTGCGAGACAGAGAGAGAAAGGGAGCGCGCAAGCAAAGGAAACTGGCGCCGACAGATCGGCCCCACTGGGCAGCGAGCGAGAGAGGGAGGACATGCGCGGAAGACTGGCACCGATAGGCAGGGTCCGCCTGTCAGGGGCAACAGGCGCGCGTGAGGCTAGGCCTAGTGGGCTGGTTTGGTCCGAAATGGCTTTTCTTTTTCCTTGGATTTTCTAATTCCATTTCTTTTTCTTTTCCATAGGGTTTTCAAATCCAAATTCAAATTAGGTTTCAAATTCAAATAAACTCAAACATGTGCAACACTTCAAAGAATATTTTAAACTCGGCATGATGCAACATGTCATGACCCACAATATTTTGGCAAAAATAAATAATTAACCTCCACTAATTGTAACACCCTGAATTTGAGGGTATAAAATTTCTTTTCTAATATCCACCAAATTTAGGTTGTTTCTCTGTCATTTTTCTGCTTTCCTTATCTTTTTTCCAAAAGTGGAGAATTATTTTATTTTATATGTAGGTGTAAGCTTAGTAAAATAAAATAATAGAGGATTCTTGAATGTTGCATCACATGCTGGAGCACATATTTCGATTGATGAACTCATTTGTTGTACATTTATTTAACTTGTGTGTCATGCTCGAGTTTGAGTCTAAACAGAAAGAAAAGAAAATGAGTAAGGCAAATGGAAAACAAATAGAAAAGGGAAAACAAAACCAGCACAACAGCCCCTCCTCCTCTCAGCCCAACTCGGCCTGGCGGCCCATCCCGCGGCCGAGGCCCACCCTGCTTCCCCCCTTGCGCGGCCTGCGTGCACGCCCAGCACCCTAGCGCGCAGCCCACCCCATTTCCCCCTTTTCCTCCCTACGGCCCAGCAGCTCCCCCGGCCCACCCTGCAGCGCGCGGCCTAGCGCACCGCGGCCACCAGCGCCCCCCCCCCCCCCGCCATGGCCCAGCTCGCGCGTGAGCAGCCGCGTGGCCCATTCGCGCGCCGCAGCCCACTCCCCCGCACGCATGCAGCCAACCGCCCAACCGCGCGCATGCATGGTGCTCCCAGACGCCGCCAGGAGCCTTGTTCCTCTTCCCCAAACCGCATGAAGCGATTTTCTCGCCCACGACGCCCTCGAGTCGTGCCCCAGTGCTGGCCCCCACTCTCTCTTTCTCCCTAGTCGGGCAGGCTCGACGACAAGCCGGTGCCCCTCCGCGGCGGCCCGGCGCGGCAGAACGGCGCGGCACGCAGCGCGGCCAGCGCGGCGCGCAGCCGGCGCGACTTTCCTGCGCTGCGGCCAGCCAGCCGTGGCAGTGCGGGCGCACAACCCCGGCTCAGCGGCACGTGCGCGGCGGCCCGGCGCAGCCAGCCTGCGCGGCGGCTCGGCGCGGCCTGCCTGCGCGACGGCAAGGCGTGGCCAGCTATCGCGGCCCTGGCTGAGCTCCCCTCTGTGCGCGGCCTGCGTAGCTGTTGCGCGCGGCTTCCCCGTGTAGCTTGCAGGTGTGGCAGAACCTCCAAGTTATTGGGCCCACATGCACCTGTTCTAGTCCCAAAGACCTGAGACGGCTATGCATGTGCACCAGATAACTTAATAGGATCCGTCCGATTGCCCCCGGGACATCGGATAAACCACTTACAACCAGAACCGCGGGATTAAGTAACACAAATCACACACACCAATTTTTTTGCAGCGGAAATCTTATTACCAAATTTTACAAGTTACAAAAATTTTATATTATTTTATCGGAGTGATTACAAAAGTATAAGTTTGAAATATATGCTTGCTCAAATGACCATCCTCAATAAGAAGATAAAGACGGGGTATACTTATATAAGAAGGCCGAGCCCACCGGCACTTAACACCATCGTCAGCAGCACAAGACTATAACCTGAAAAACAATAGAGAATAAAACCCTGAGTATGGAATTACTCAGCAAGACTTACCAGACTAAAGAAAAGACTCTCAAGGGTATGCTAGATTTAGGAATCAAGGAGAAGCTATAGCAAGAATCAACTTAGATACTTTTGCAGAAATAGCTTACTAAAGTGAGTCCTTACTTTCAATATTTTAAATCTAGATTAAATATTAATAGACTCTGTTTGCATCTAGTCTAATTTTACCATCTCATCAATACAACATCATTTTTATTCATGAGGTTCACATCCTGACTTAGGTTGTAGGTCAGTGACCAAGTCTTCATAAATGCGAAGGTACGGCGATCCGAATCGATTATACTCAGCTGAGGATCTCCGATCACACGACATATGTAGCACTTAACCCTTGCATATGTCAACCCGCCACCGGGGTTCTTAAGACCAGATCAGGTTCACGCCAACCGAGAGCATAGATACACCACCGTCCAGCCTCTTGCCACGGAGGGTACACGCTACTCTCGCCATCTCTCCACTCCCATTGCGTGGTATCTTATTCTGGTATTAGTCTGCCCGAGGCAAAGCTTACCCATAACGAGGCATGTGACCAGTTAAAGGGTCCTCGATCATCAAGCCTACATACGCATCCAATCCTTAATCAACCTGGGTAGAACATCACCTGTTCCTAGCCCAAGTCCCGATTTAAGTACTTCCATCCTTAGGATTGTTTGTGTTCCTTAGGATGAAAAGAGCATCAAAGGGAACTTTGCAGTAATATTCCACCATTGCTCTCAATGAAAATATTCTTGCAGACAGAAGCCATCCTTCCTTAGGATAACCCCTGAGCTAGGCATTAACGCAAAGGACAACCTCTATCCACAAGATCTAAGCAGGGATAAGCATTTTTGTAAATCATATTTTGATACTTCATCAGAAGTATCTATAAAGGTATGGATATCAAGGAAGGCAATGCATCAAAGGGTTCCAAGCAACTCCTATAAACCTAATGCACATTTCACTAGACTTAAAGTGTGCAAAAATTATTTAAAAACACAAGGAAGGGGTTGAGTGCACCGGGGCTTGTCTGAAATAAACACTAGGTTAGTGTTTGTTAGACGTCCACTTGGCGATTATCCTTGTCCTAGCACTTGATCAGGCAGGTTCGTCCATCAGCATTACCATGCGAAGTAGTCCATGCTTGGGGTCGACTTGGCTTGTTTTCCGCATTGCGCGATTAATTAACGTACCTGAATGAAATGCATTATGCACATGAATGCATATAGACAGTAATATTTTAAACCTAAAAAGTAGTACGAGAAAGCGAATTAAATGCCTATCGACGTGGCGTTGTATAATTTTATATGAAAATACTAGTTACCGATGTACGATTAAGCGCAATAATTACGCTTCTCGAATCTATCGCAAACATCACGAAACAACAAATTATACACATTTAATACAATTAGCCTAACACAACTTATCAGCTAATTAATTAAATTCTAAACTTATCCCTCGTTTTATAAATTATACTACATCGCTCACAAAGAACTATTTTAATTTTATTTTACTCCTCACATGTTTTTCATGTCAACAATTACTCAAACATTTCTTTATCATAAATATATACACATCTATAAAAGTGATTTAAAATATTTCCTCATCACACAGGCCTATTAATATTATACTCGGTACACTAATTCCGCTAATTGGCCGGAATAGCGAAATAACTCGCTATAACTGAATTTGGCTCGATAATCGCAAGAACTGCGAAGTCGACGAGAGTTTCGTGATTCATGCAATTGATCGAGCACCTAATGAGCATCACACTAGCACATTAATTTATTCAACGATCGAATTATTCTGAATAATTCATCAGTTTACCGTTTCAACAGCTGACTCGAATCCGCGAGATCGGTAGCGATTTTCTGATCCAGGCAATTTGTCGAACGCTTGGAGAATATCGCACTGCTAGCTTCATCTTCACCCGATTCTTGGGATTTCTTGACAATGCACGGAATGACGATGTGTTGGAGACTTGCAGGGTCGAACACGACAAAGAGCTTCGGATCCCAACGCCAGTAGCAGGCAATTGAAAGATAAACCGTCAGGGGCAACAAGCATGTCACGGACGTGATGAGTATTGACGACAAGAAGCAAGGGAGTTGCTATTGTGATGGTGAAAGATGAAGGGCACTATGGAGCAGGGAGACACGCCTGGGAGTCGAGTATTGAGAGGTCCTGGCCGACGGTCAGACCGAGGCGATGGCGCGATAGCACGACGACGTCGATGAAACATCGACAGTGAGATGGAGCAGAGCAGGCGTGGCCATAGCATCTAGGCGGGGTGAGCATATGGCGGGGCAGGCTGAGGACGACAGGTGAGGTGAGGTCGACGGCTGAAGACAATGACGGAGCAGCATGGACAGGGACAGGGGCGCGGCTAGAGCACGACACTGGGAGCGCGGCTTGGACATAGGAGCACGCACAGGGGTAGAGGGACGCGTAGGAACTTGGGCGCGCGGCGTGTCTTCCATCGCCGAACAGGGAGCCGGCGTGAGCGCGGCCGAGCAGAGGCAAGCTCGCGCGGCAAGGTCCTGGGGCAAGGAGCCGGCGCGGCACCATGGAGCTCGCCGGTGAAGAGCCGAGCGCGAGAGGAGGTCGACCAGAGATGAAGAGGATGCTCGGCCATGGAGGAAAGTAGAAATCTGAGCAGGGGAAGCAGGAAGGGCGCGACTTGAGAGCAGCTCGGAGGAGCGCGTGATGCTAGACCAATCCGAGCTGGAGCTTGGCTGGGACGCGACCACGGAGGGAACAGAACGCCGGCCATGGATCTGGGAGGTGAGGTCGATGGTGGAGCTGACGGTCGGCAAGCTGGGGGCTAGGAACGTAGGCCATGGGAAGGCGAGTCGCTAGGGAGCAGGCACGATGGAAAAAATGCAGCAAGCTACGCGCGTGCTGCAGGGATAAGAACGAGCACCGCCCAGCAAGAAAAATCTGTGCGCGGATAAAGATTAGGGAGAGAGAAACGTGAAGGAGAAGATTAGGCTGTGCGCAGCGGTTACCGCTACCTCTCCCCCTCCTCTTGCATGCGGCGCGTAGGGGGCACCCTACGGCCGCAGCGGTGCCCCCTACAGCGCCCCCTACGCGTCGGTCCCCTTCTCTCTCCCCCCAGATCTAGCGTGTCACTGTTCATCACCCTAAACACTGTGCTGCGGGTCCACGAGTAATTGTTAGTAGATAAAAAATTAATAGTTGGTATAGAAAATGATATTTTATAGTGGTAGTGGGGTATAGGGGGAGTATTTAGGGAGAACCGCTGCGGGAGATGAAAAAATAGGGGGGAAAATAGGGGGAAAAAGTGATATAGGGTGAAAAATTTAGGGGTAACGGTTGCGGATAGCCTTAGCTCCAAGAGTGGCGGATGGATTTTTTTTTCAGGAGATAAGTGTGCACGTTAAAAAATCTGGAGGGAGAGAGTGATAGCGACGGAATGGTGGCTGCCTACGTACAAGATATGCAAGAGAAGGTAAGCGGTGGGAGATATTTCCCATTTATTTTTTTAAAATTTTTCTTTTAAAGAGATTCCCAGATATTTCAAAATCAGATAACTCATCTGTTTTCGTCCCGAATATTTGATTTAGCGAACACTGTGGAATATGATTTTTTTTACCGGTTACCTATATTCGAAGACTTAGATTTGGATGAGAAACGACATACCGAATTAAACTGATTTCAACTTCGATATTGTAGTTAGCTTTGGTTTACTAGAAGTCAGACAAAAATTTATCTGGTAAGGAATAGATTAAATTACCAAGGTTCGAGTTTTGGTCTGATGTTAACGGATCAAGCTAAACGATATCGGAGTCAACTAGGAAACAACTCAGTTTATGATTCTACGCCTAGTTTTTCTTGGATTCCGGGTGTAGTCTGATTTAATTTTGTATTAAGACTTTTGTCGCCGAGTTCAAATTAATTTTGCCAAGGATAAAATCACCCGAGTGAGTTCGGACTTCCGAATTCGTATTCGCGCGAGCGATGAATAATCACCGAACACACAGATTTTCGAAACAGCTATGTTCTGAACATCACGAAAATTTAGGAAGAGCCCGGACAGATAAAAATAAAAACGACGTCGCACTCGCGACAGCCGAAACAGATGCGATATTAAAATCGTGATAGACGAAAGATGTTTAAAATTTAACGTCCGTTTTATCCACCGATATTACGTGCTTAAATCCATACTCGTTATCGAGCGGAATATAAACACCTAAGGTGTTACAGCAGGCGTAGCCGTAGCGCGTGGCCCCACGTGCCCGGCGCGGCCCGCCTTGCGTGCAGCCGGCGTGGCTCGTCGGCGCGGTATGCATTCGGCGCGACCAGCTGTGCCCATGGCGTAGTCAGCTGTACCCCCGGCGTGGTTGCGTGCGCCCGCCACGGTGCAGCCCACGCGCTCGTCGTCACCGCCATTCGCCAGAGCAGCGTCTCACCGCGAGTTTCGTCGACGCGCTATTGTTGTCGCTGCACAGCAGGGTCTACGTCGTTTTCGTTGTCGCTAATGTGAGCTTCGTCTACCCCGGTTTACTCTCTGTCTACCTCATGCGTAAGTCGTCAAACCCAGTCCCAGACCGCGTCATCGTAGCCCCGCGCTTGTCGTCGTGCTCGTGCCGTGGACGTACCCAAATCCGCGTGTGCACAGCGTGTCGTCGGGGTTTAGATGACGTACCCACATCCGCGTTTGTCGCGCACGCGATCCGTGCACATTAGTTAGTTGTTTTGCTATAATCGTTCGTGCTTAGTAATTAATTGAATAATTGATAATAGCTTACCCAAATAATTTATGCTAACTAAAATCAACTTAGAAAATATAGTATTGCTTCATCATATCACCTATTTTAATTAGTTATTTACTTATTTATTCAATGCTTATCAGGTTGTCGCACTAGTTAAAACTAAATTATAGTTATAGTTATCAACCCGAGCTTTTACAAATAGATGTCAACCCAAATTTAATGTAATATTGTTTTTAATATCTATTTGGTATTTAGTATAACACGACATGTAGTTAGTGATTCTCGCGTACCGCACGCGCGGTTTTGCATGTGGTTACGTACTGATCCGCGTGTTGTTCGCGCTCGTCGTTTACGTTGTTTTGTGAAGTCGCGCACGTTATTAAATCCGTTACGACCCTTTTCGCGTTACGTTAATTTCATATCAATATCGTCAACATATTAATAATGTTATTTCATCACGTCACAAGTCTATATTATTTGATTAACTATTAATTCTGTTTTATAGTTCTTAACTCGCGCTTTTATAAATAAAGGTTAACTTGATTAATACCAACTTAAATGATTCTTCCTTTAATTCGTGTCTAGTATAATCACGTTATCTGTTAGCGAGTATCGCGCGTTGTCGCGCACATTATTTCGTGTATCAGTCGTGCGTCGTGTGCGCGTCATCGTGTTGTTCGCGCCATAGCCGTGTCGCGCTGTCGTGCGTGTTGCTTCGCATGTGTCGTGCGTGCTGTTCCACACGTGGTGGCGTGCTGAGTCGCGCGTCATTCGCATTGGTCATGTGCATTGTTCCGTGTGTCGTCAGCGTGCTATGTCGTGTGTGTCCGCGCGTCATTCTACACATTGTCGTGCTGTTGCACGCGTCGTAAATTCGTCTCACTTAGACTCTCTCGTTTTAATTAAATTACTTATTTAACAGACAATTGTTAGTATAGTGGATTAATCGAACTAAATAGCAGTTATAATTTATATTTGGTCATGTCGAATTAAATGTCCTGATTATTACTTGCGTAGCGTAAACGTTACGACTTCTCGACCGTAGCTTCGGCTATCATGTTTCTTTTTCTTCTCGTGACCGTAGTAATGCGTTCCTTTTCGTCTTGCATGTTTTATTACATTTTATCTTGTATGGTGTAATGTTCTTATGCATATATATATGTTTGGTTGTTTGTTCCTGTTTGTATTCGCTACGTGTTGCGAATAGACCGTTATTCGTTTCCGAGCTTCGAGGAATCGACGATCAAGCTTCGGCGACCAAGAGGTCAAACTCTACGAGTTCTACGAGGCTGAAGATCCTGAGCATTTGTTTGGTGAAGGCAAGTGTTCTCTGACCTATTATGTCCTATTTACTTTATAATTCATCAACCCGCATACCATGATCAACCTAAGGATTGACTAGCTTTGTATTTACCTTGTCCTTGATTACCTTTTGGGTTACTATGGTTAGCTTCATGCTAGCGCTTTACTTTAATCAATGAACATGATGAGATACAATGATGATACTATGGTTTTATTCTAGATATGATGATATACTTGTGGCATTTAAGGGGACTCGAGCTGTTTCTCGAGTGCCTCTCCGTAAGGACTGGTTTGTTGGATGACCGCCCGAGACAACAGAGCAACCATGAGGGTGGAATGGGACACCCTTAGCTGAATAATTAGAGGAACTGGGGTGTAGTTCGCTTCGTCGTCGTGCCGTTAATGGGGCTCGGTGTATGCGGCTCGCTCTGCCAAGGTTGGTTCGCCCCTTGAGAAGGAGTGCAGTGCATTTAGGAAACCTAACGGGCGGCTATAGCATCAAGGAATCTTTGTAAAGGCTTCATAGTGAATCCCTGACCATTCACCTTAGGAGTAAATAAGGGTCTTGCAAGCCTGGGCTAGAGAGGGAGTCACGGCTTGTGGGTAAAGTGCGCAACCTCTGTAGGGTGTTATGAAACTGATATATCAGCCGTGCTCGTGGTTATGAGCGGCCAAGGGAGCTCCATTGATTAGAGTCACTTTGATCAGAGATGTTCTGTTTACAGGTGACAATGAGGATGATGGTTTTGATTATACTTATGGTAATGTTTTATGGTATTCTTTCCGTTTGGAAAGAGCACTTTTGGGTTAACAACTTGGGTTAATGTTAAAACCTAGCTCTCTACTAGTAATAAATACATGACAAACTAAAAGCAACTGCTTTGACCTTAACCCCACATAAAGCTAGTCCACTTCAGCCAAATGGGACATTTGCTGAGTACGTTGATGTGTACTCACCCTTGCTTTCACAAAACACCAGGTTGCCTTTGGTGCAATCTATGCTCAGGTAAAGAAGAAGGTGTTGAGGCAGATCTCTAGGAGTTCCAGGACTTTGACGAGTCCGAGGATTAGGCTAGCGACCTCTCCCAGTCAGCTGCCTGTGGTGGGTTTGTTTACATTGGCTACGTTTCGATTCTGTGTACTTTGATTTATATTCTGTAAATGGCTCTAGTCTGTAATATTATTACTTAATCTTTATTGTTATTCGAAGCATTGTGCTATGATGAGTCATTTATGTAATCGTTGTGTACGTGAATTTCTGATTCTGGCACGTACATGGTTCGCATTCGGTTTACCTTCAAAACCGGGTGTGACACTAGTTTATGCTATTTCTAATCAAAAAAGAAAAGGGAGAAAGAATCTAGAGAGAGAAAGCCTAGAGTGAGAAAAGGAAGAGTAACACATGATTTTGGGTGATAATTAGAAAGAAATTTTATACCCCCAAAATCAGGGTGTTACAATGAGTGGCTACTACACTTTTCCTCATGGATATCAATGAGTATATCGTTGCCTTACACCCTAGAAAATGCACGTCAGGAGGACCCCACAAGCATTATGTTGATAGAGCTCCCCTTCTATCAACACATACTTCTTGGCCTGGTTGGAGATACGCTCCGCATTAGCGACGTCATCGAGGAGGTAATTGTCCTTCAAGTAGCCCTATATCTTAGAGATCCGTGCATCAAGATCTACCTAAAGATACACTAAGGAAACTAATTTGGTGAAAGCCTAAGTAGCCGTTTAGGGAAGACAAAAGTTTACACCCCAAAAGTGGAGTCTATTGTGTGATCTATGCAAGGGAGATTATATGCATCTTTGGGACATGCTTATTGAGGTTGTTGATAGTCGCCTAGAGGGTGGGTGAATAGGAAAAACTTGAAAATTATAAACTTTGAACACACAGTATGCCCGGGGTTAGCGTTAGAATTAAATCGGAGTGTGGAAGATAGTTCTCCTTGGTTAGAGTTGCTCAATCAATGTGGATAACTTTAAGAGCAAACTTAAATCAATATGAGCAAGGGAACTTTTAGAGAGAGGAAAGAGAGGAACAAATCAATTGAAGATCAACAAATGATTTGTTTACCGAGGTTCGGTTCCAAAGAACCTAGTCCCCGTTGTGGAGACCACAAAGGCCGAGTCTATTCCAAGCCTTTCCCTCTCTCAATCGGTCACATAGACCAGTCGAGGCTTCTCCTATAACTTGGGTCACTAGGACCCTGCAAGGATCACCACACACTTAGGTGTCTCTTGCTAGCTTTACAAAGCACTTGAGAATTAGAATGAGAAGGAGAAAGCAATCCAAGCTGAAAGTCACCTAGAGGGGGGTGAATAGGCGAAACCTGAAATTTATAAACTTAAACTTGCACTAAGGTCGGGGTTAGTGTTAGAATTAAATTGGAGTTCAAAAGATAGTTCTCCTTGCTTAGAGTTGCTCAATCAATGCAGATAACGTTTGGGAGCAAACTCAACTCAATACGAGCAATGGAACTTTAGAGAGAGGAATGGGGAAAACAAATCAAATGGAAATCAACACAAGTGGACACGATGATTTGTTTTATCGAGGTTCGGTTCTAAAGAACCTGGTCCCCATTGAGGAGGCCACAAAGGCCGGGTCTATTCCAACCCTTTCCCTCTCTCAAACAGTCACTTAGAAGCAAGCGAGATGAAGGCCCGTCAAGTTATCCTTCCAACGCCTTCACCCTCAAAGAAGAAAGGAATTCATCGCTGCGGCAACCCCTTTCTACCCCGACGTCCTCTTTATCAGGGGGAGATTGGAGTCATCTCCCGTCTCTAACGACGAGCCCACCGTGCCGGGGGAAGAACCACCCCAGCGATGGAGGAACAGACGTTGAAATGTTCGGCGACATCACGAAGCAGGGGAACGGGACTAGGGGTGAAAACGGGCGGATACGGACGGATAGTAGCTCATCCTGTATCCTACCCTAATGTATTTAAAACGGATTCGGGATCGAATACGGATAGTTAGAAACGGGACGGATACGGATATAGGGACCGGATATTTATCCGGGCGGATAAGTGACAGATACGGATATTATTTGATCGGATATCGGATACTTGTCGGATAATGCATTAATTGGTTATCATAAAATATTCTTGTTCGACCACGAAATTGCAAGTAAATTAATACTAATAAACATTTAATAGAAGATAATCTCAAGTTCCCACATAAAAATGGTAAAGTGAAGTATTGATTATATTGAAACTTGGATACTTAGAGTGATTTCACGTGTAACTCACGCAATAAGTGGAAATAAAATAGAAAAAACGTTGAGATCTTGTGGATTTTATGGTCCCATTATTTTTTATGACTATATGTGGCCATATGTTGTACCTTCGTATAATTTCATAGATTTATGAGGCTATTTGTACATTATTAATTTCTTTCTACATAAAATCATCAAAATATAATTAAAATTCATAAATAAACTAGTTTTGACCCAAAATTGCAAAAAGCTTACCAAAACAAATAAACATTCTATTCAAATAAAACCTCAAGTCGCCACATGAAAATGATAAGTGAAATATTAATTATGTTGAAACGTCGATACATAAAATGATTTCACGTGTAACTCACGCAATAAGTGGGAGTGAAATGGAAGAAACACCAACATCTTGTGAATTTTATAATCCAAATGTTTTTGAGAACTATATGTGGATATATGTTGTGTCCCCGTAAAAATTCATGAATTTTTTAGGCTATTTGGTGTATTATTAATTTCTTGTTGTAGAAAATCATCAAAATACAATTAAATTCATAAAAATATTGTAGTGTCGACCGAAAATTGTGAATAAGTTACCAATATTAATAAATAGTTTATAAAAAGATAATTCTAAGTTCCCACATGGAGATAATCTTAAGTCCCCACATGAAAATGTTAAATTCTACTATTTTGATATAAATGTAGACATTATTTCAATGATTTTGGCCTAAATATATGTTTAAACAAAAATGTGTTGTACTACAAAGTTATAGATCTCTTCGAGCTCTACAATTTTCATATAAACTTTATCTTCATCCGATTTCATATGTAAAAGTTATGATTTTATAACTATATTATTATGCAGAAAAAGAAAAAACGGGTACCCGAATTCCGGGTACCCGTATCCGACCCGAATATCCGGGTATTTATCGGGTAGTACTTGTTCCGTATCCGACCCGAATCCGAAGATGTACTATCCGGGTATTACCCGTATCCGTCCCGAATATAAAAATACCCGTATCCGTATCCGAAAAATGGTCCCGAATCAGTATCTGTATCCGGTACCCGTTTCGGGTACCCTACCCGTTTTCACCCATTACGGGACCCAGCGCAGCCCGTATCCCGTGATGAAGCCTCGGAGGTAGGAGAAACTCCCTATGAACGAGTCATCAGAGAAAGGAGGAATTCACGCCGACGTGACCGCCGGCAGGCTCAAGACCGAGAACGAGCACAAGCCGAGTAGGATGTGAGGGTGCGCCCAGAGAACCCTCTCTTCGCTTGAAACCTGAACCCTGACTTCGCTCGTGCAATGAATACGCTAAGTGAAGTCAGAGGAGTATTGGCTCAGATAGCTGACGGCCTTCCCCGGACTCTGGATGTTGAAGGCTATTGGCGGCTGCTTACTCGGGCAGCTGACCATCTTCTACCCCTCGCTCATCCCCCGAGCGATTTGTGGCACGCCATCAACAGTCGGCGAGATGCGCGGAGCTCCATTAATGCTTCACGCAAACGACGACATGAAAATGAGATAAGGCACTGAGAGGAGTACGATCGGGACCATGGCGTTCCGGCACGAAGTCACGCCACTAGAGTTGAGTCGTCGACAGCTTCAACTGGTGGCACAACCCAGGGATGATCGAGACTATACATCAGTGACTCTCCTCCCCAAACCGGCATCATGAACGTCGACAAGAAGACACATGTGGAGTATCCGCACATAATCCGCACCTCAGGGCCATCCAGTTTACCCCAAACTTCAAAGTCTCCAACGTCGACAAGTACGAGCCGAAGCAGGACCCGGGAGGCTGGTTGGCTGTCTATACGACCGCCACCTAGGCCGCTGGGGCAACCGAGGACGTGATGACCGCATACTTGCCAATCGTTCTCGGGCAAGATGCGTTGCAGTGGCTACAACACCTACCATGACACTGTATCGACAATTGGAATGACTTCAGTCGGTCCTTCATTGCTAACTTTCAGTCCCTCTCCGACAAGTCGGCGCAGCCATGGGACCTCAAATCCATCAGGCACCGGGGTGACGAAATACTTCGGTCGTACCTCAAGAGGTTTCAGACCATGAGGAACCGGATCCCTGAAGTCGCTGAGGCGATAGTGATTGAGGACTTCTACCGGGGATCTAATGACTCGGCTTTCGTCCAAGCCATACTACAGAAAGCGCCGACCACCTCCGAGCAGCTGTTTGGAGAAGAAGACCTCTACATAACTGCTAACGAGCGGGCCCAGGACCTCATCGGAGGAACGAAGCCTACACCACTAGCACCACGACATGACGCGAACCAGCAGCCCGACAAGTGCTGGGAGAAGAGGCCTCATGAAGAGGTCCACGCCACCGGACCACCTGTCTCTCGTGCCCGAGGGGCACCCCACGGAGGCGAACTAACACTAGACGACATCCTCGACACCCAGTGCCCGTACCATAAGGATATGCGCCACACGATTCGGAACTGTAGAGACTTCAAGCACTTCATCGGGAACGGCCAACCATTCTAGCCTTTACCACCTCCCCCACAACGAGGAGGGCCTGGCGAGCCTAGGCAGCCTCAGCAACAGGAAGGGGGAGGGGGTGGAGCATTCCCACGCGTCGATGGAGAGGTCAACGTCATCTTCGGAGGACACGGGTCGTAAGAGAACAGAAGGCAGCAAAAGCTCAACGACCGACTGGTACTGGTGGGAACTACCACTACTCCGGCTCCCTACCGATGGTCGGAGTTCCCAATCACCTTCAGCAGAGCAGATCAATGGCTCAACTTCGACCATCCGGGCAAGTACCCTCTCCTCATCGATCCAGTGATTCGAGAGAGCAGGGTAAATAAGGTACTAGTGGACGGGGGAAACAACATCAACATTACCTTCCCCTGGACGCTCCTGGGCTTGGGGGTCGCACTCAAAGACCTCACCGAGTCAGACACCCCTTTCTTCGGCATTGTGCCGATCGAAGGAGAGTACCCGCTCGGGCACCTCTACATGCCGGTTACCTTTGGAACTCCGAAAAACTACAGAACCGAGTTCCTAAGGTTTGAGGTGGCGAGTTTCGACTGCGGATACAACGCCATCATCGGCAGGCCAGGATTGGCGAAATTCATGGCCATTCCACACTATTCATACATGATATTGAAGATGTCGGGGCCTCAGGGAACCATCACCGTGCGCGCTGACTTCCAAGGCACCGTGGAATGCTTTCGGTGGGGTTATTCAGGCGGCCCTCACCACAAAACCACCGACAACTTCCTCCGTACAGGCGAACACAAGGGCTGAAGAAGACCTCATGATACCCGTGAATGAAGCTCAAGCCGTGACCTCTATGCGGCCGACTGAGGAGATAAAGAGGATCAACCTGGGGTTCACTGATGAACGCAAAACCACCATCATCAGCTCCAGCCTCAATGACAAATAGGAAAGCGCGCTCATCTGGTTCCTGCAAGATAACCGAGACGTGTTCGCATGGCAACCTACAGACATGCCAGGAGTCCTGAGAGAACTGGTCGAGCACAAACTGAAGGTCTATCCTCAAGCAAGGCTGATTCGACAGATTCTATGTCATTTCACGCCTGACAAGAGAGAAGCTATTCACGCCGAGTTAGCTCGCCTATTGGCGGCAGGGTTTATTAAAGAAGTGCTGCATCCTGAGTGGCTAGCAAATGCTATTCTTGTACTAAAAAGAATAAAGTGGAATGGCGCATGTGCGTCGACTACACCAATCTCAACAAACACTGTCCGAAGGATACCTTCGGGCTCCCTAGAATAGATCAGGTGGTTGATTCGACCGCTGGATGTTCTATGTTGTCCTTCACAGACTGCTATTCTGAATACCATCAGATCAGTTTGGCAAAAGAGGATGAAGAAAAGACTGCATTCATCACCCTGTTTGGAGCTTTCTGCTATACCTCAATGCCATTTGGCCTCAAGAACGCGGGAGCGACCTACCAGAGAGCTATTCAAACTTGCTTAGCCTATCATTGGGGCAAGCGAGTGGAAGCTTATGTTGATGATGTGGTGATAAAAACAGAAAACTCAGAAAACTTCATCGAAGACTTAGAGCTGTCTTCAACAGCTTGAGGCGATACCGGTGGAAGCTCAATCTAGAGAAGTGCATTTTCGGAGTACCGGCAGGGAAATTACTCGGATTCATTGTCAGCTACCGAGGAATTGAGGCCAACCCAGAAAAGATTGAGGCTATCATGAGAATGGAAGCGCCACGATCACAAAAAAAGGTGCAGAGGCTTACTGGATGCATGGCAGCCCTGAGCAGATTTATATCGAGGCTAGGCGAGAGAGGCATACCATTCTACAAATTACTCAAGAAGGTGTACAAATTCCAGTGGACCACAAAGGCACAAGAGGCTCTAGAGGCACTGAAGAAATTCTTGACTATGCCACCAGTACTCAAGCCACCACGCCAAGCCACGACGAATCAATCGGTAGAAGATCTGTTGCTATACATCTCCTACATGACTCACGTGGTAAGCACCACGTAAGTAGTCGAGCGGGTGGAAGAAGGACACACATACTCACTGTAGCATCTGGTCTACTTCATCAACGAAGTTCTCGAGCCCTCAAAAATAAAGTATCCCCAAGTCTAGAAAATGTTGTACACGGTGCTTCTAACCGCTCGCAAACTCCATCGCTACTTTGATGACCACAAAGTCATGGTAGTCACAGGATTTCCAATTGGGGATATTCTCTACAACAAAGAAGTTATTGGAAGAGTAGCCAAAAGAGCATGCGAGCTAGGAGCTCACGACATAGAGTTCCGGCCTCGCACAAGTCCTAGACAACCCGGAGGCTACCGAAGTATGGAAAATATACTTTGACGGATCACTGAAGCTGTAGGGAGCAGGAGCAGGAATCCTCTTCATTGCTCCTAGAGGAGAACAACTTAAGTATGCACTCCAGCTATTATTTCCATCATCAAATAACGCGGCCGAGTATGAAGCATTGATCCATGGGTTGAACATCGCCGTGTCACTGAGCATTAAGAAGTTGATGGTATACGGAGATTCACTAGTGGTCATAAGTCAGATAAACAAAGATTGGGATTGCTTGGCAGATTCTATGGGCAAATACTGCGCAGCCGTCCAAAAGCTCGAGGACAGATTCGAAGGGTTGGAGTTCCATCACGTGGAATGAGATCGCAACACGGCAGCAGACGCGTTGTCAAAGCTAGGATCTAGTCGGGCCCAGGTCCCACCCAGGATCTTCGTCCAAGAAGTATCATGCCCGAGTATTCTCTCAGATAAGGCAGAAGAATGCAACACCCTGAGCCAACCAGAGCCGGACCCTAATGATTGGAGGGACCCTATCATCAGATACATAAAGAATGAAGAGGAACCGGATGACAAGGCGGCAGCAGAACGCATTGCAAGACAATCAGTCCACTACACCCTCATAGGGGGAACACTATATAGAAGAGGTGCGACAGGAGTCCTCATGAAATGCATTCACTCGGCTATCGAGAAGCAACTGCTGGAGGTAATCCACGCTGGGCAATGCGGAATACATGCTGCATCCAGAACTCTGGCTGGGAAAGTTTTCAGATCTAGTTTCTATTGGCCAACAGCGAAGAATGATGCTGCCGAGTTAGTCCAGAGATGTGAAGCTTGCCAATTCTTGTCAAAGCAACAACATTTACCAGCACAGTAGCTGCAGACCATCCCTATAATGTGGCCATTTGCATGTTGGGGGTTAGACATGATTGGACCTTTCAAGAAAGCTCAGGGAGGCTATACTCACGTGCTGGTTTCCATTGACATGTTCACCAGATGGATAGAGTACAAGCCCATTGCCTCTTTAACCTCAGCCAAAGCGGTGGAGTTCATACAAGACATAATATTCAGGTTTGGGATACCAAATATCATCATAACTGACTTGGGATCCAACTTCACTAGCTCTGAGTTCTTCAATTTCTGCGAACAATGATGTATCCAGATCAAGTACGCATCAGTAGCACATCCAAGAGCCAATGGCCAGGTGGAAAGGGCCAATGGAATGATATTGGAGGCACTCAGGAAGAAAGTGTTCGACAAAAATGAAAAGCTTGCGGGAAAGTGGATTAGAGAGCTACCATATGTGGTATAGAGCTTGAGAACTCAACATAGCCGAGCTCTACATGGAAATACTCTGTTCTTCATGGTCTATGGTTCGGAGGCAGTGCTACCCGCCGACCTCAGGTTTAGGGCACCGAGGCTGGTTTTCGAAAGCATAACTAAAGCAGAAGCTACCAGGCTAGAGGATATCAATGTGCTGGAGGAAGAGCAATTGAACACAATAATTCTGTCGGCTAGATACTAGCAGACCTTGAGGCGCTATCATGATAAAGCCGTGCGACATCGATCCTTTGCAGTGGGAGACTTGGTCCTTCGCCGAGTTCTAACGGGGGAAGGACGGCATAAGTTGTCACCACTATGGGAAGGGCCATTCATTGTATCAGAGTTCACCCGGCCAGGATCATACCGGCTTACTCAAATGGATGGCACAAAAGTGGGGAATTCATGGAACATAGAGCATCTTAGAAGGTTTTATCCCTAGCAGGGCCCCAAAATTTCTAAGGCAACATTGTACTCTGTAATTGGAGAACTTCACAATCAATAAAGCTTTCATTTTTAAAGACATACATACTCTTGACTCTCAGCTGACCTCGATTCGATTGGTCTTGAAATCAGCACGCTAACTCTACTTAGGGTGACCACTATACCCTACTAACGGAGCAATCGGTTTAAGTCGGTGATGACTTAAGTCGGTGCAACATGCTCACGCTAACTCTAATTAGGGTGACCACTATACCCTACTAATGGAGCAATCGGCTTAAGATGGCGATGACTTAAGTCAGTGCAACATGCTCATGCTAATGCTACTTAGGGTGACCACTATACCCTACTAATGGAACAATCGGTTTAAGTCGGTGATGACTTAAGTCGGCGCAACATGCTCACGCTAACTCTACTTAGGGTGACCACTATACCCTACTAATGGAGCAATCGGCTTAAGTCGGTGATGACTTAAGTTGGTGCAATGTGCCCACGCTAACTCGACTTAGGGTGACCACTATACCCTACTAACGGACCGATCGGCTTAAGTCAGCAGTGACTTAAGTTGATACGGTACGTTCATGTCCACTTATCTGAGGGTGACCACTATGCCCTACTAGTCAGATGATCGATTTAAGTCAGAAAATGCTTTAATGCCGACATGACACTCTTACTTTCACAACTGCATAGGGTGACCTCTATACACTAATAGCAAAACAATTAACACTCCAGGAACAAAAAGAACATCTTACCCATTGGCATTAGGGGCACTGTCTGGCGCCCTGCTCACAGAATATTCGAGTTCTAACATAACCCTCACATACATATAGACTTCATATTACATCAAGTGTTTTGCAGGACATCACTGCATTGAAACATCTTCACTAGCAACGCCCTTCACAGGAGCGACGGAAGAGGAAGGACGACTCGAAGCATCGGGCGCAGCCTTGACATCAACGACGATATCATTGGGCACCACGACGCCAGGCCGCCTCATTAAGATTCGCCCAGCGCAAACGGCTTTGTCCATAGCCTTGTCACGCTGAGCCTTCAAAATGGCGCAGTTGTCCTCTGAAACTTTGGTAGCCAGTCGAGCGGCCTCTAGCTCCTGGGCGACCAGCTTCTTAGAGGCACGCAAATCTTTGATGATGGAGTCTTTGTTTGACACCAACTGTCTAAGCCGTAGAACCTCAACTTGGGACACTTGTAGCTCGTGACGGTGATGATCCAGGTCTGACATAGTGAAGCGGTGACTCCTCTCCAAGATGGTTAAGGAGTCACTGGCACCACGGTATAACCTGTCCAGATTGTCACGAGAGGCCGCGAGTGCTCGTTTCTCCTCCTACGAGCAAGAAGCAACTTTCAACATCCAGTAAACAGTAAGCACGGCGAAGTCAACCAAGGAAGCTTACCTCATGTGTTGTCCTTTCAGAGTCAAGTTGAGAATTGAGGGAAGAATTCAAAGATCACGCGTCGTCCAATGAAGCAGAAGTTTGGGCTAGGTCAGCTTGGCTCTGAGAGTACTTCTCCTTGAGGTCGGAGCACTGTTGGGTCAACTCGGCCCGACTTCGTGAATATTTTTCCTCAAAATCAGAGCACCGCTGGACCATATCCGACAATGCGGCTGAAAAGGGACGCGTAATTGAGAACAAGAATGATCAATAAGAAAAACCAAGAAAGCTATAAGGTCACTAACCAGCATTCGATGCCTTCAAGTCAGCAATCTGTTTCTGAAGCTGCAAGGGGTTCCACTGCATTAGAGATGAAGATTCTTCTGGAATAGTGGCATCGCACGACCTCAGCTGGGCAGACATTCCATCAACCAAAGCCTGCGATCACAGACAGATGAGCAGAAGGAAGACAATTCACTAATATGGGCAATATAAGGCAAGAGGATGACTCACCTGAAGATTGGAGAGGAACGATGGTAGACCCAAGGCAGAAGAAGCTACGTCATGGCTTGACGGGGGAAGATCAACAGAAACAATTTGAAGGGCATTATCAGGAGTGATCTCAGCCCTGCCAGCAGACAACAAGTTTCTCGCATCTAGATCGCTGACCTATAAGGCGACTTGTTCGTTCAAAATTGGGGAAACATGCACCGTTGTCGCCTCATCAGACCAAGGTGGGGACGACCTGACGTGGACGTCCATGGAGGTATGGGAAGGAGAGCCCACCTAAACACCCTCGAGGGCTAGGTTGCAGCTCGTGCTACCCACTAGAGCCGGATCACTACCGGCAACACCCTCGGGGGCTGGGTAACTGCCAGCACCACCCTTGGGGGTTGGGTCTTCCGCAGTGGCCACCTCTAAGACTGAGAGCTCCTTTGTAACCTCCATGGGAGTCAGGTGACTTGGACCAGCATCTCGGCATCAAAGACTGCCTTCCAAATTCGACGATACGTGAGACGCCGCTTGGGATACCCCCAACCCATCGTCTGGAACCTCTGAACAAGCAGCCATCACATCATCGACGGTCGGCTCTAACAGCATGTCCTCGGGGACGATGTCCTCAAGTGCTTTATCAAAATCCAATATTGACAGTCCCTAAAGACCGACAAGAGCTGACAGAGCTGGAAGGAATACCACTTCCCCCTCGCTACCTCTATAGTGCCTGCTGTTCTTTCGGATCAGCGGGACTTTTTCCTCTTCTTCTTCCTCGTCTTCATCAAATATGAAAGCAGCAGCTGGTTCATGATCACAACCCTTGGCGTCAACTTTAGGAAGGGCCTCTGCCGGTATCTCGTCTGGAACTGGAGCAGAAGGACTCGCGCCTTGGTCCAAGCTTGACAGTCGCCGAAGCCGCCTTTTCTTCCTTTTTTTCTTCAACGGGTGCAGTCAGTCGGCTCACTCGGCGCGAACGCTTTGGTCGGGCACCTTCGGGTTTCTAGGCCTTCACCACTTCACCAAGTTCTTGCCCATCTGTGATAGACATTGGCTCGGCGAGGGCCGAGTCAGACGATTCCCCAGCCAGCAAACTAAGTACAGCGTCCATCTCTGCGTCGTCAGTGCTAGTTGGCATTTCAAAATGAGTATGTCTCTCATTCTCTGTGAGACTCTAGAGCAGGGCAATCAGAGCCTCAATGTCCTCAGAGGAGGGTCGCACTCTAAGACCCAGGCCACCATCATGAGCAGGAGGGTTGGACACAAACTCGGAAAAGGACCTATGTGGTGGCAGGTTCCAGGCAGAGTAGGTAATAGGAGCACCAGCGTTCGAAACTTTGCCCCTCAGGATCATATCCAGTCGGCTCATCAGATCTGTAGTGGGGATCCTCTTGTTTGTTACTCGGGTAGAATCGTTGATGCCACTGTATAGATAAGCAGGGTATGCCCTGTCCTTCAAAGGCTGGATATTCTTGAAGACGAAATCAGCAACCACAGCCTCAGCAGTCAGACCTCTATCCTTCAGCAGGCAAATCTCAGCAAGCAGAACTCTGGCCTCCGCAACCTTTGAAGGAGTCGGAGATTCAACCCAGCTCGGAGTACGGACATCCAGTTGCCTCCCCGACCGAGGGGGAGGGACTCGCAGTGGTTTTCCACAATAAACCACTCGAGGCGCCACCCTTTGATGCTATCCTTGAGGGGGATGTCGAGGTACTCTGTCTTCCTCCTGCGACGCATCTCCAGACTTGCTCCACCAACGAGCTGGTGCTGCCCCCCACCCATCTCAGGCCGACAATGATACAAATACTTACAGAGGTCAAAATGAGGGAGAATCCTGAGGTAGGCCTCACACAGATGCACAAAGATGGAAATTTGCAATATAGAATTAGGGTTCAAATGGGTCAAATTCAGATCGTAGAAATCAAGGAGGCCACAGAAGAGGAAAGAAACAGGAAGAGCAAGGCCGCGGATAAGAAAAGGAACATAGATGATGGACTCATGGGTGTCCTCTGTCGGAACAGTGACCCCACGGCAAATCTGCCAAGAGCAGAGCTCTTTTGGAAGTAGAACCCCAACATCAACAAGATAGAGAAGATCGGATTCTAAAACGATAGACATGTGGTTACCCGCGAATGACAACTGACTGTTGAGGTCGATGGGAGGAATGATTACCGCGGCGAAGCTCTGTTTCTTCCATTTCGGCGCCATCGCAGTCTCGCCGCCGGGACGAACGAGAGCGGAATCTCAGGGAAGCGGAGGAGTGGTCCGAAGTGAAAATGAGAAGTTGGGGCTCAGAAATCAAGAGCGCACATTGACACAAGTATAAATGGGGTTTTCTCGGGTCAGGCGCTATTTCTAAAAGTGCTAAGTCATCACTCGGGAAAACAAAACTCCAGACATGACTCGGCAGTTACCTCTAAAACGCCGGCAATAGCAATCACTACTCGACGGTTACCTCTAAAACACCGACAATAGCAAGCACTACTCGGTGGTTACTTATAAAACGCTGAAAGTGCCAAGTCATCACTCGGGAAAGCAAAACTTTAGACATGACTCGGCGTTACCTCTAAAACACCGGCAGTGTCAAGTGTCACTCGGCGGTTACCTCTAAAACGTTGGCAGAATTAAACACGACTCGGCGGTTACCTCTAAAACGCCAGTGTCATTAGCTGTCGCTCGGCGGTTATTTCTAAAAACGCTGGCGGCACTAGACGCAAGGATGAACTGTCAAACACTCATAAAGAAGGGGCAATGTTCATTTGGAGTAGCCAAAGTTCTTCATTATATAAAGGAGGGAAGTTTTTACAAACTCAAAGACTAACTCATTATGAGTCGGCCTTTTTTCCCTTTTTTAACTACATTACATTACCCTACATTACACAACTACACTACTTATACTACGTTATACTACTAACTACTACTACATTATTCTACTACTACTACTACTGCTACTAACTATTTATACTAATATTTAAGCCAGTGGCGCTTTGCCACTGACCTTGCTGCCGCTGCCGCCGCCCTTGTCGTCACCATCGTTGTCGCCGTTGCTGCCCTTGCCGCCACCGTCGTTGCCACCGTCGCCACCGCCACCGTCGCCATTGTCGCCGCCACTGTCGTCACCTTCATCGTTGCCGCTTCCTTCCTTGGACGAGTCGGAAGAGTTCTCCTCGTCCAAGGAGACTTTCGACTCATCCAAGCCCTCGAGCCCGGCGTGCTCGACGGATCGGATGTATGTCCACACCTCAGCGGCTATCCCCTAGGAGTCGTTCGAGTCATCGGACGACGCTAGGGGGAGCATACTTCGGTGACCCCCTGGACTCAGAGTCACCAAAGTCCTCCGAGGGAGGACTTGGCTCGCGCTTCCGCTTGTCGTCGGAGCGATGCGGCGAACCTCGACCTTTCTTGTCCTTGCCCATGGTCAGTTGGAAGAGAAGAGGAAAGTTGGAAGAGAAGCAACAGATGATCGAAGATGTGTGAAGAGAACAACGGTGCAAGCAGGCTATTTATAGGGGCCGGAGGCGACTGTTCATTTCCTACCACGCCCACTGAACAGTCACAAGTATTCACTAAGCAATTCAAACCGCCTGAAGGCAAGTCAGGCAGCAGACGCCGCTTCGCGTAACACGACACCATTAGGACTAAGGTCAACCGCTCGGGCGATATGATTACGCCCCACAGTCACATCAAGTTACTACTCTAGGACAGTATGATAAACGCTCTGCGTACCAAGACGTCCCTTAGTCACACCCATTGGGGGGACGACCAGGAATTTTCCATAGATTTTCTAAACAAGTCACATTCATAGAGTATACACAATGAATGTATTGAGACAGAAGAAAGAGATCGATAGAGATCAAAGGAAATCCAAATATAGCTACTGAACCGCAAGTCTAGTCAGCAAAAGCATTGAAGCACAGAGCAAAGTAAAGACTAGCCAAGAGCCATCTACCAGACGTCCAATTTGCCACCGATCAGATAAATTTCAAACCCAACAAGGCATGGACAAACTACATTGTTTGAATTCACAAAACCATGAAGAAGGCAAGGTGCTAATTTCTAAAGCATGAGACAAAGATAAAATGCTGATCTCTAAAGCATGAGACGAAGATAAAATGAATCTCTAAAGCATGAGATGAAGACAAAATACTGATTTCTACAGCATAAGATCTTTGAGTGGATTATTTTCAGCAATCCACTCAAAGCTCGAGGGCTACACCAATTGGGTGCACCTTCGGTGCGCCCAATGAGTTCTTAACTCCAAAAGACAGAACACTGATCTCTAAGGCATAAGCTGGTGACAGAACGCCGATTTCTGAGACATGAGATAAAGGCCTTTGAATGCACCAAAGAGAGGACAACAGAAGATTGTTTTTACTGAAGTTATTCAGAGTTCAGAAGCAACGTTTGACAGGTGTACCTTCGAAGCGCCCATCACCAAAATGGAAATCAAAATCGCAAGTTGGACCTAGAATCTTTGGGCTGATTATTTCACAATCAACTCAAAGATTGGGAGCTTGTGGGGGACAGATATCCTCTGGGTCCACTAGAAGGCAAGAAGGCCTCGCGAAAGGCTCTGGGCCTACTGTCTTGCAAGGCCATCACTTCGTGGGCCAAGGGAGAACCATGAGCAGAATGGGCCGACATGGGGAATGAGTAAACCCGGGCCCAGGTGGCTCGTTGGATATAGGCATTATCCACAGCGCTGATCCGATTCTCCCGTGCAGCACCCTCGGACGTCGGAACCAAATGAGGATAAGTCGGTAGGATTATAGGGAGATAAGTTCAGTCAGTTCACTATTACTTAGATATATTTCGTCATCATACACGCATGTAATGCCCCTCGGTCGAGTATATAAGGCCTAGGGGGTACCCCATCATTTCAGGGTTCATTCATCATCCATCCACTTAGCTCATTAGTTTTCTCCACACTAGAGACTTCCTCTATAACCCACTATATAGAAGATCCACACCAGGAAGTAGGGTATTACGCATCTCAAAGCGGCCCAAACCTGTAGAAAATTGCCCATCGTCTCTCGTGCATCTCGCACGAACCATTGAGTTACAATCAGCAACACCATCCTACCCAAAAGCACCGCGAGGGGTAACTTCGGGTGTGCAGTCGGGCTCAAAACACTGACATAGATTGCCAGACGATGCTTAATCACCTCGCTAGGCACCCTAGGCATATCAAAATTTTCTAAATGAATGCATTGACATGAGCCCATATGAAGGAGATGAACCTAAGTTTTTATTTGGCCCATAGATTTCCATCGATGTGGCAAGTCTAGGAGGCCTTCCCATCAAACTTCATAAGTTTGGTCGGGACAATTAAGTCCTATTAGGCGTGACCTTCCACCAAAGTTGTTGGGGGCAAGCTTGGGTAGGTATGGGGGCTACCGAGCCCCTGGTGGTAACGGTAGGCCCTATGGTTGCTACCTTGAGGCCCTCGAAGTATGGGTCCCCTAATAGGACTATCATAGAGTTGCATTCCATGATCTTAAACATACACATGAAGTTATAAATTCATTTGAGCCACATACTTTCAAGTCTTTCTTGTGTTCTTTGTTTTCCCAGCAAGCATTAACCATGTTGGTGAGGTCAACCGAATTAGTGACATGATTGATAACCAAAGAAGTTGTGGTGTTAAGGTTGCAAGGTTTGGGCCTTTTGATCTGAAGCTAGATCTATATATCATGTTCCAAAATGAGAGTTATCTTAAACTCGATGGAATATCTAAAACCACGTCTCCATACTCCCTTCGCTCTAGATTGTTGACTACAAGATTTTGGTTGTACATGCCTTGAGCATTAGACAATGTTTTTGTTAGATCCATGCCTTATTATTACCCCTTAGTAAGATATATTGTCGCAATCATCTTTATTTAAAAGTCATACATAACAAAATCATTATATTTACTAGTATATAACTTGTGCTAACGCTACGATCTCGGGGAGAGGAGGGGTCGACGACAGTGGTGACATGAGGGAGGAGGCGAGGGAGGGAGAGGGGAAGAGATGAGGCTTTGATGGATGATCCAAATAATATTATCCATAGGATTTGAGTGTGTAAAGAAGAGGGTGTTATCTAGCGATCTGAACTGTTGGGTTTAATGACGTGTTAGGTCTGAGTCACGGTTTACAAAACCATTTTAGGTGGGAAATCCGGTACCGTGGGTAACGGTTTACCGTTGGTAAACCGGTGAAAACTGATAAAAACCGACCAGTTTGGACAATTCAATCAATTTGAATTTGTACCGGTTTACTACGAAAAACCGCTCTAAACCGGCGGTTTTTCGCGAAACCAATCGGGTTTCACAGTTTTTTATAGAAAAAATGAAAATTTTTGACAGGATTTATTTGTAATTTGCTCAATTCACATTGCATAGTAAATATCAATTGATCTACACGACATATGTTCACCAAAATAACATACAACATACATATGCCTAAACTGGACTTTAGCTACGGATTTCATCTTCACATATAGCATATAATATCTTCACATATAACAGTAAACAAGACTAATATGCCCAAATTGACCACTAAATGTCAAACTGGAACTCAATCTTAGCATTAAATCCGATTTCCCGGTAAAAAATAACGATTTACCGGTCCAAAAAACGGTTTACCGGTGGTTTTCTAATTTTATGATTTTTTTTGTTTTATTTAGTAAAGATTATGAGTGTGGAGGCAACTTGGTTTGGTGGATTTTATAAAGTTTAAACTGGTGGATTATATAATGGTATAGATAATATCAAATAAGTATTTTAATATTCTTCATAAATTATATTGTCATAATATATTTATTTGAAGTTATATTTTTTAATAATTTTATTTATAGCCTGGACAAAAAAAGATTTTTTGACATCAACAAAATTAAAATATCTTGCTGTTTAAAATAATTTGGAAGGAAGTGAATAGTGTACTTATAAATATGGCCAACCAATCACAGACGTTCAACGGGTCAGAAGTGGATCACCGTTCACCGTTCAAAGGCTGAAGCTGCTGAACGCTCCACAGTCCACATCCACACTCCACTCGAGACCCCAGAACCGGCACCAAATTTTGCAGGCCGGCGCGGGCTAGGGGTAAAAACGGGCTTACACGGATAGATATTAGCTCGTCCTGTATCCTATCTTAATGTATTTAAAACGAATTCGGAATCAGATACGGATAGTTAGAAACGGGACGAATACGGATACAGGGACCGGATATTTATCCGGACGGATAAGTGACGGATACGGATATTATTTGATCGGATATCGGATACTTGTCAGATAATGTATTAATTGGTTATCAAAAAATATTCTTGTTCGACAATGAAATTTCAAGTAAATTAATACTAATAAACATTTAATAGAAGATAATCTCAAGTTTTCACGTAAAAATGGTAAAGTGAAGTATTGATTATCTTGAAACTTAGATACTTAGAGTGATTTCACGTGTAACTCACGCAATATGTGGAAATAAAATAGAAGAAACGTTGATATCCTGTAGATTTTATGGTCCCATTATTTTTTATGACTATATGTGGCCATATATTGTACCTTCGTATAATTTTATAGATTTCTGAGGCTATTTATACATTATTAATTTCTTTCTACATAAAATCATCAAAATATAATTAAAATTCATAAATACACTAGTTTTGATCAAAAATTGCAAAAAGCTTACCAAAACAAATAAACATTCTATTCAAATAAAACCTCAAATCGCCACATTTTAAATGATAAGTGAAATATTAATTATGTTGAAACTTCGATACATAAAATGATTTCACGTGTAACTCACGCAATATGTGGAAATAAAATAGAAGAAACGTTGATATCCTGTAGATTTTATGGTCCCATTATTTTTTATGACTATATGTGGCCATATATTATACCTTCATATAATTTTATAGATTTCTGAGGCTATTTATACATTATTAATTTCTTTCTACATAAAATCATCAAAATATAATTAAAATTCATAAATACACTAGTTTTGATCAAAAATTGCAAAAAGCTTACCAAAACAAATAAACATTCTATTCAAATAAAACCTCAAATCGCCACATTTTAAATGATAAGTGAAATATTAATTATGTTGAAATTTCGATACATAAAATGATTTCACATGTAACTCACGCAATAAGTGGGAGTGGAATGGAAGAAACACCAACATCTTGTGGATTTTATAGTCAAAATGTTTTTGAGAACTATATGTGTATATATGTTGTGTCCCCGTAAAAGTTCATGAATTTTTTAGGCTATTTGGTGTATTATTAATTTCTTGTTGTAGAAAATCATCAAAATACAATTAAATTCATAAAAATATTGTAGCGTCGACCGGAAATTGCAAATAAGTTACCAATATTAATAAATAGTTTATAAAAAGATAATCCTAAGTTCCCACATGGATATAATCTTAAGTCACCACATGAAAATGATAAAGTCTATTATTTTGATATAAATTTAGACATTATTTCAATGATTTTGGTCTAAAGATATGTTTAAACAAAAATGTGTTGTACTACAAAGTTATAGATCTCTTCGAGCTCTACAATTTTCATATAAACTTTATCTTCATCCAATTTCATATGTAAAAGGTATGATTTTATAACTATATTATTATGCAGAAAAAAAACGGGTACCCGTATCCGACCCGAATATCCGGGTATTTACCGGGTAGTACTCGCTCCGTATCCGACCTGAATCCGAAGCTGTACTATCCGGGTATTACCCGTATCCGTCCCGAATATAAAAAATACCCGTATCCGTATCCAAAAAATGATCCCGAATCAGTACCCGTATCCGGTACCCGTTTCGGGTACCCTGCCAGTTTTCACCCCTAGCGCGGGCATCATTTTGCGCGGTTGCAATGCGACTAGAAGGCCAGAAGCCAAAACCGAGCGTGTAATTTGATTAGTTGAATTTTCTTTTTCTATTTGTCACAGTTTAATAAAAAATAACTAGCGGACCAAAAATATTCGGTAAGAGGTAGTACAATGCAATAGCGTTGTCCGTCCAACGCAGGCAAACAATATTTCGCGTCAAGTAACGCTTTATGCCAACTTCCAGTAATTTGGCTTGCGCCCATCCATTGACATCATGGTGCACATGGTGGTTAATTAGACAGTCGTCCTAGTTCGCGGTTGGTCTCATGGTCTGCCGGCCCCCATCCAGCACCAGTGCCCAGTGGCATCTGTGCGCGTACCGGCCGCGCACCGCTGGCCTGAAGCCAAGCACGGCTGTGCACGGGCACGTATCGTACGTGGCAAGGGATGAAGGGAACCAGGGACGCGCGACTAGCCGAGCCGTGCGATGCGGAGTAGGGCGGCGCGCCGGGGCGGCAGCAGGTGGGAGCGGCAAAGCGGGCACGTCACCTCGCCCAGGTCGATCCAGCGGTCGATGCAGCGCGTGTGGAACGCGTGGGTGCAGTTGCCCAGCCGCCGCACCTCGTCCTTGGCCTCAAGCCACTCGAGGCACACCCGGCACGTCGGCTCCGCCCCCACCCCCGACGGCGGTGACGACGACGAATCCACCAGCTCCAGGAACTCGACGAGCGGGAGGCGCCGCTTCACCGCCTCTGGCCTGGGGCGGCCGCCGTTGATGGGTGGTGGCGCGTGGTCCTCGGGGTCGTAGGAGAACTCGTAGAGGCCGAGGAAGGAGAGGAGCAGCACGAACACGAGCACGGCGGCGTGGAGGAGCTTGAGCAGCGCGGCCACGGGGCGCGGAACCGCGTAGCAGTAGCAAACCAGCGGGAAAGTCATGGCGACCGGCAGGACGAACGAAAAAGCACGTACGGTGCAGCTGCAGCAGCAAGCTAGCTAATAGCGCGAAGCTGGGTCGGCAGGAGCCAGGAGGCCGCCGCCGCCGTGCGCTGCGGCCGGCGCGGCGTGCATGCGTCTGTTTAATATGGCTCGGATCGGATTCCGGAGGGCACGCACAAAGGCGCGGGACATATAGGGACGAGGCAACCGAAAGAGAGAGAGAGAGAGAGAAAAAAAAAAGGGTGTGGCGGCACGTCCACTCGTGGTTTGCACGGTGCGCGAAAGGGCTGCTGGACCACGGTAGCTGGTGCAGCATGGCTGTCGTTCTAGATACGTGTACGTAGTGGCCGGATGGCATGATGCATTGGGCTATTGCTAGTTTGCCGTGTCGCGCGCGCGCGGTTTGCGTAGGGGCCGGTATCATGCAACAAAGCGCGAGCGCAATGGCGAAAGTCGTCGTCATGACACGTATGTATATTTTAGAAGAAACGTTGCATACTTGCATCGCACGGCAGGGACGCCTACCATTTTCGCTTTTCCCGACGGGACTCTCGTACCTAAACCGATCATGCAAATGCTATCAAAGCCAACACGGGTTTGGCGTGTTCTGGTTTTGGGCCTGGTGCCGTGTTCGGAAAATGTTTTATTCAGTCGGCTCTCATATTACGTTCCTAACTCAATTTCTATTTTAAACCTCAATGTTTTACATAACTATATCTAAAATATGTTATGTTGGAGACAGCCTCGGGAGAAGTTGGTAAGGTACCGCTGCTGTCCCTGTAGCCAACTAGCCATGACACAGCGGACTTGCTTAAAATTTTAGGAGAGGATCCTAGCAGGTTGGTATGTGTTACAATATTTTGTGACCAATCGACGAACACATCCTCAAGGGACACATCTCTTGGAATGACCCCTGTTTTATGTATATAAACATGTCTTCCCTGCAATAAAGAAAACACAATTGTTATTTGTACTATTATCTCGAATCTCGTTTTCACTGAGTTACAATACGTTATCAGCACTTTTGCTCGCAAAAACAGAGAGAAGTAGACGCTCCATCGAGAGAAGGAATTGGAGTGTATCACCGGTTCTGCCGTCCGGACGCAAGAACTAGCGAGTGCAAGAATGTGTGTGCCTGTGTGGCGAATCGTGGGGCCGTCATCAATCCTGATCGCCTTCATCCCTGTGACCTTCAACGGCCACATCTGCAAAATCAAGGTCGCCGCCATCTCCAGCGTCAACAGCATCATCGAGGGCCCATCTTCGGCCTCCTGTAAGATCGTCCATTGCAAGTCTCTCTCATATGCATGCATGCATGTCGATGGCATGCACAAACAAGGCAAGGACCGATGCTTTTTCTTGCCAACATGCTTCTCAACAAAATCGAGAAAAAGGACGCTTCCAGGGTGCAAACCTCCGTCGGGATCAAACCGGATTATGGAAGTGCAACCATGATGACAAGCCACATAGGATTTGTTGCATCGTTGTCTTGTGCAGTGCATGACCCCGGTAATATCCGACCAGTGGAGGTGGCATGATCCATCAGTTCATGCGGCAAGAAGTAGCGGTGCCTACCCCACGCAGCACCATCGGCGGAGCAAGGAATTACTGCGGATGGGCGGCCATGGCACTTGCCTTCTTGCGTTTCACAACGACAGCAACAGCAGTTGTCGGCCATGGCTATGTTGCATGCCCGCCAGGTACTTGTCATGACTGAAGATGCTGCCTAAAGTGGATCTGCGGGAGATGGAGTGGCGCGAAGGGGATGGTGGAACGAGGTCAGCCAGACAATTTCTATTTCGTTGTTAATCGAGTCTGTAATGGAGTTGTGGGCTGTTTAGGCTGTATTAGTGCCGTCTTGGGCCGTAAATAATAGGCCAGGGTAGTTGAGGGTGTGCCTATAAGTATTGTACTCGGTGCCTTGAGCCGGACATGCAAATTCAGAAAAGGAATCAAATCAGTTGAAACTACCCAACTACTTATCTCTGTTCTTCTCTGCTTGTTCTTATGTCTCACGTCGTGGGGATCTCCACCGCTGGCCAAGGGTCGTGACAAGTGGTACCAGAGCCATCGATCTTCGGAGGAGAGCACCACAGCACCATCCACCAAGCCGTCGGTGCAAACGCGGCTGATTCTGGAAGCCATGGCGAGAGCTGAGCAGAAAGGAGAAGAGCGTTGGGAGCGCATGATGACGGCGGTGGAGCGCCTGACTGGCAAGATGGAAGCGATGGAGGTCGGTCAGAGGAAGGCTGAGGAGGATTGGGCGCTCATGGCTCGTCAACTGCAGGAGACCGAGAAAACTATCTCGCGTCTTCGCCTCGAGTTGCTGGCGAAGGATTTGGAAGGTAACAAATCCAACTCTGAGCGAGAAAACCGTGTCCATCGCTGGGATGAGAGGGGCGGAGGACTTGGCAGGGAAGGAGGTAGAGAACGTAGGGAGCAATGGGGTGAAGGAAGGGAGTTCAGGCCCAGTTCTCTACCGAAGTGGTCGTTTCCAAAGTTCCAAGGGAATGATCCAGGAATCTGGTTTGATATGTGTATGGAATATTTCACAGTTTATCAGGTGCCCGAATGGATCTGGGCGAGCACTGCCTCGATGCACATGGAGGGAAATGCGTCGAAGTGGCTGCAGGTGTATAAACTGAAACATGGTTTGGGAGACTGGGAGCAGTTCACCCATGCGGTGAGGGAGAAGTTTGGGGTGGAAGAGTACCCTCATGCCATGAGAGCGTTGGTCAATGTGAAACAGCAGCACGGGGTAGAAGAATATTCCCAGGCTTTCAATGATATCAGATATGCAACTACCTTGCATAATTCGGAGTTGGATGAGACTTTGTTTGTGACCCACTATGTGAGGGGTCTGAAACCTGAGATTCAGTCCCAAGTGATGGCACGGGCGCCCAAGACAGTGGATAAGGCCATGAGATTAGCTCAATTATATCAGAAAATTGCCGAGAAGAATAGGATGAGAAGTCAGAAGGGTGTTATGGGAATTAAGACTCAGGCAATGGGGAGTAGAAGTGGGATCCTGAATCCTGAATTGAGTAAGGAAAGACAGTTAAGAGATTATAGAAGGGCCAATGGGCTATGTTACATATGTGGAGACAAATTTGAACCTGGGCATCAAGCCAAATGTCCCAAGAGAGTAGTGACTCAAATACATCAGTTGACAGTGGAGGATATGAGCACAGTTCTAACTGGCGAAGTGTTGCTGAAGCTGGAACAAGAGGAGGAGCATATAGTGGAAGGATTACATCAACTGTCCTGGAATGCCATAAAGGGGACAGAGTGTGATGGTTGTATGAGGGTGCAATCTCTGATCCAAGATCAGGTGTTGGTTATGCTGATTGACTCCGGTAGCTCCACTACTTTTATTAGTCAGAGGATGGTGACTAAACTGGGGTTGAGCACAGAAGACTGTCCTCCTGTGAAGGTGAAGGTAGCTAATGGAGAGATCATGGTGTGTGAAAAAAATGTCAGAGAGGTGAAGTGGAAGGCTGGGGGCATGTTTATAGAACTGCCATGAGGGTGTTGGCATTGGAGGCTTATGATGTGATATTAGGGTATGACTGGTTGAAACAACATAGCCCAATGCATTGTGACTGGATCAACAAGGTGCTAACCTTCTGTGATCAGGGGGTGGAGGTTAGACTTCAAGGGGAAGCAGACCTAAAGAGGGAGGTGCAACAGGTGTCTGTATTGCAGTTAGAAAAGTGGGTGAAGGGAGATGAAGTATGGGTGTTTGTGATGTTGGAGGAGGTTAAAGGAGAGGAAGATGTGGCTGGAAATGAGACACTAACAGGAATTCTGGAAGAGTTTGCGGATGTGTTTGCGGTGCCCACCCAGTTGCCTCCCACTAGACCATATGACCATCATATCCCACTTTTGCCAGGTTTTATACCAGTGAATTCCAGACCCTACCGGTATTCGCCACATCACAAAACTGAGATTGAAAAGCAAGTGTCTAAATTATAGGCTGCGGGTTTGATAGTTCCTAGTGTGAGTCCTTTTGCCTCTCCTGTGTTATTGGTGCAAAAGAAGGATGGAAGTTGGAGGTTTTGTGTGGATTACAAAAAATTGAATGACATGACAATTAAGAATAGATTTCCAATGCCTCTGGTGGAGGAGATATTGGATGAATTAGCTGGAACTAAATTTTTCACAAGTCTTGACATGACCTCATGGTATCACCAGATCCGAATGGGGGCTGAGGATGAGTTCAAAACTGCCTTTAAGACACACCATGGTCATTATGAATTCAGGGTGATGCCATTTGGGCTCACCAATGCTCCAGCTAGCTTTCAGTGTGCCATGAATTCGATATTGCAGAGTTTCCTCAGAAAATTTGTGATGGTTTTTCTAGATGACATACTCATTTACAGTTCCAGCTTGGATGCTCATTTGCAACATATCAGACTGGTTTTGGATAAGTTGAGAGAACATCAGTTTTATTTGAAAATGAAGAAATGTTCATTTATGAAATCTGAACTGAAGTATCTGGGGCATGTGATTTCAAGAGAAGGGGTATCTACTGACCCTAGTAAAACTGAAGTAATGTTGAACTGGCCCCAGCCCAGGAATGTCACTGAGCTTAGGGGATTTATTGGCCTCACAGGTTACTATAGAAGATTTGTTAAGAACTATGGGTTGTTGGCTAAACCTCTCACAAGGCTGTTGCAAAAATAGCAAGGGTTTGCATGGTCAGAAGAAGCTCAGATAGCTTTTGAAAACTTGAAACAAGCTATGGCCTCTACTCCAGTTCTGGCTTTACCAAGGTTTGACTTACCATTTACAGTAGAAACTGATGCATCAGATATAGGATTGGGGGCTGTTCTGATGCAACAAGGCAGGCCCATAGCCTTCATCAGCAAGGCATTGGGTGAGAAGAACAAACATCTTTCAATTTATGAGAAGGAGTTTTTGGCTCTAATCCTAGCAGTGGACAGGTGGAGACAATATTTGTAGAGGGGTGCCTTTGTGATTAAAAAAGATCACAAATCTCTGACTTATCTTGGAGATCAGCAGTTACAGTCTGATCTGCAGAAGAAAGCCATGACCAAGCTTATGGGCTTGCAATTTCAGGTGGTGTATAAAAAGGGAACATAGAATGTAGTGGCGGATGCATTATCAAGGGTGGAGCATATGATGGGGTTGTCTGTTCTCTCTAAAATTCAGCCTATATGGATTCAAGAAGTAATGAACTCGTATGCCATAGATGATGATGCACAGCAATTGATCACTCAACTGTTAATTCAGAGCCCAGATGAACAAGGGTTTTCTTTGCAGCAAGGTATTATAAGAAAAGCAAACCGAATCTGGATTAGGTGCAATTCAGCTCTACGAACTAAACTAATTGCAACACTGCATGATAGTGCAGTTGGAGGGCACTCTGGAATTCAAGCAACATATCAGAGAGTAAAGAAGGTGTTCTGGTGGAAGGGTATAAAGAATGATGTGACACAGTATGTGTAGGAATGTGCAGTCTGTCAAAAGGCTAAGGCTGAGAGGGTGCACCCCGCAGGGCTGCTACAGCCTTTACCAGTTCCACAAGGTATTTGGGAAGAGGTGACTATGGATTTCATAGAAGGGTTACCAAAGTCTGAGGGGTTTGATACCATTCTGGTAGTGGTGGATAGATTCTCGAAATACAGTCATTTTCTTCCTCTAAAGCACCTCTTTACTGCTAAAGGCATTGCCCAAGTATTTCTCGAGAATGTGGTGAAGTTGCATGGGGTCCCAAGATCTATAGTGTCTAACAGAGACAAGGTTTTCACCAGTGCCTTTTGGAAAAATCTATTCCAACTTATGGGAGTGAAGTTGTTGATGTCCACTGCATATCACCCTCAAACTGATGGTCAGAGTGAGCGTGTGAATCAGTGTTTGGAAATGTATCTCAGGTGTATTGTGCATGACCAACCTAACAAGTGGAAGAGCTGGCTCGCTTTAGCTGAGTATTGGTATAATACTACATACCATTCGGTGCTAGGATGTACGCCCTTCAAGGTGTTGTATGTCTATGAAGCACCATTGCTTGTTACACCAAAACCGTTGGGAATTGAAGATAGGGAGATAGCTGACTGGTTTGCTGAAAGGAATACATTTTCAGTCATGTTAAAGGAGCAGTTAGCATGAGCTCAGCTTCGCATGAAGCAGTATGCTGACAAGGGCAGAACTCCCATGGAATTTCAAGTGGGTGATCTGGTTTTGCTGAAGTTACAACCTTATGCACAAAAGACTGTGGTGAATCGATCCTGTCCTAAATTGGCATTTAAGTACTTTGGTCCTTTCAAGGTGATATCAAGGATTGGGGAGGTGGCATACAAGCTAGAATTACCTGGGGATGCACAAGTACATCCGTTTTTTCATGTGTCACAACTGAAGCCATTTCTGCCCTGTTATTCTCCAGTTTTCTCAGAGCTACCTACTGCGGTGGATTTGTCTCAAGGGGGTATAGAGCCAGAGAATATCCTTGATCGAAGGATGGTGAGAAAGGGCAATCGAGCTATTGTTCAAGTGCTGGTGAAATGGAGTGGGGTACCTAAGGAAGCTGCAACATGGGAGGATTATTCAGTGGCCAAGGCAAGGTTTCTAGAGGCAAGCGCTTGGGGACAAGCGTTATCTGAGGCCCGGGGTCCGGGGAGATGTCATGACTGAAGATGCTGCCTAAAGTGGATCTGCGGGAGATGGAGTGGCGCGAAGGGGATGGTGGAACGAGTCAGCCAGGCAATTTCTATTTCGTTGTTAATTGAGTCTGTAATGTAGTACACGCGCGGAGGCCATGCCTGGCTGGGGGCCGCGCGCTCGCGCCGCTGGATGAGTCGCTCGCCCGCGCGTCGGAGTTGTGCCCTCGTCGGGGACGTGTGCCCGCGCTGGAGCGATGCCCTCGCCAGGGCTGCGCGCTCGTGTCGGGGCCGAGGGCTGTCGTGCCGAGGCCGTGCAACGAGCCCGCCGAAGCGCTTGTGCGCCCTCGCGTCGGAGGAGCCGCGCGCCCGCTATGTCGGGGTCGCGCCCTCGCGCTGGAGGTGGCCGCACCCGCGCGGCCCCGCCTGTGCTTGGTTAATTAGACACCGGAGAGGGCCGCGGAGTGGGCGCCATGGTTGGCCGCCGCCACGCTGTTGTGTGTCGCGCACCACCGGGGGCCGACGAGGCCATCCGTCGCCGTCTGCTGAGGGAAAGAGAGGAGCAGTTAGGGTAAAAACCCTAACTGCCACCCTTATTAGGCCGCGCAGGCCGCTGGGCCACGCCTGGCCGGCTAGGCCGCTTAGGCCGCGCCTGGCTGCTGGGCGAGCCGGTTGGGCCGCGCTAGCCGCTGGGCTGGCCGGCTAGGTCGCGCCTGGCCGGCTGGGCCGCATGGGTTGTTCGGCCATATGTTTGAGTGGACTAAATTTACTCATTTTTATTTTATTTTCTGTATATTTAAATACATTACTATGTGATTATTTGTATCACAGTTTTCAATCAGTATTTAGTATCTAAATTTAAATATTTAGACTTCTGATGATATATGTAACTGTACATATTTGTCCATTTTTATTATGGAAATTATAGACTTGGTACTGAATTATATTTATTTTTACATTTGTAATTCATATATATATCTAAGTGCTTTGTTTTGCATTCTTTTATGTTTGCATTGGAAACATAGCACTGAATTAAGTCAAAACTCACTAGTCTACATGCAAAAGAAGGTTGCATTTTTTGGGAAAAGCATAGGGTGATGGAGTCCTAAGCACTGGCTGCGCTAAATTCTTTATAGAGTTTAGTATCCCAGAGACCATGCTTTAGCCCGCATTTGAAATGCATGAGGTCTACATCTTTCGAGATGATTACCTATACGTGCTAACCTAAAAAGATCACGGACCACACAGGTGTGGCGGGCTATGGAGCCAGGCTCGACACTGTGGTCATGCTGGCAACTGAAAGGGAAATAGGCTTACACCTTTTCCTAAATTGATTTTGGTGGTTGAATTGCCCAACACAAATAATTGGACTAACTAGTTTGCTCTAGTCTATAAGTTTTACAGGTGTCAAAGATTCACAATAAACCAATAAAAAGACTAAGAAATGGTTCAAACAAAGAGAGCAAAAAACAACTGTCGGCGTTTCGGGACCGGGGGGTCCCCGAGCCGACGAGTGAGTGTGCCGCGTGCCCCAGCCCAGATGGGTCGAGCGCGTGGGCGAGCGCGAAGGGGGGAGAGAGCGAGAGCGAGGTGGCCGGAGCCAGGTCGTGAGGGAGTCGGAGATCCCGCGGCCTTCGTGTTCGTCCCGCGCCCAGGTCGGGTGCGCTTGCAGTAGGGGGTTACAAGCGTCCGCGCGGGTGAGGGGAGCGAGCGGCCCCGAGAGAGCGCCTGCCCCTGCCCCTCGTTCCCGCGAGGCCAACCTCCTCTAAGAAGGCCCTGGTCCTTCCTTTTATAGGCGTAAGGAGAGGATCCAGGTGTACAAATGGGGGTGTAGCAAGGTGCTACGTGTCTAGCGGGGGAGAGCTAGTGCCCTAAGTACATGCCAAGGTGGCAGCCGGAGAGATCTTGGCACCCGGCTAGTGTGGCGTCGTGGCTGTCGGAGAAGCAATGGAGCTTGGTGGAGGGACAGCTGTCGGAGTGGTTGGGCCCCTGCTGACGTCCCCCTGCTTCCGTAAGAGAGCTGAGAGCCGCCGCCGTCATGGGTCCAGCGGGGTGCCATCATTGCCTATCTGGCAGAGCTAGCCAGATGGGACGTCGGTCCTGTTCCCTGCGGCCCGAGTCGGCTCGGGGTAGGGTGATGATGGCGCTTCCTGTTGACGTGGCGGACTCGTGCCCTAGGTCGGGCGACGTGGAGGCTCCTCCGAAGCCGAGGTCGAGTCTGTCCTGCATGGCCGAGGCCGAGCCCGAGCTCCTGGGTCGGGCGAGGCGGAGGTCGTTCGGCAGAGGCCAGGGCGGAGTCCGAGCCCTGGGTCGGGCGAGGCGGAGTTCGTCGTCTTCCGGGGCCTTAGCCCGAGTCCGAGCCCTGGGTCGGGCGGAGCGGAGTTCGCCGTCTTCTGGGGCCTTAGCCCGAGTCCGAGCCCTGGGTCGGGCGGAGCTTCCTATGGCGCCTTTGGCCAAGCCTGGCCACCCGTCAGTCTCACTCTTTGCATTAAATGCCCCAGTGACTTGGTCGGTCGGCGCGGTGATTTAGTCAGGGTTGCTTCTCAACGAAGGCAAGGCCTCGGGCGAGCCGGAGATGCGTCTGCCGTAAAAAGGGGGCCTCGGGCGAGACGGAAACACCTCAGGGTCGGCTGCCCTTGCCCGAGGCTAGGCTCGGGCGTGGCATGATCGAGTCGCTCGTATGGACTGATCCCTGACTTAATCAAACCCATCAGGCCTCTGCAGCTTTATGCTGATGGGGGTTACCAGCTGAGAATTAGGCGTCTTGAGGGTACCCCTAATTATGGTCCCCGACAGTAGCCCCCGAGCCTCGAAGGGAGTGTTAACACTCGCTTGGAGGCTTTCGTCGCACTTTTTTGCAAGGGGACCAGCCTTTCTCGGTTGCTCTTTGTTCCGGTGGGTGCGCGCGAGCGCACCCGCCGGGTGTAGCCCCCGAGGCCTCGGAGGAGTGGTTTCACTCCTTCGAGGTCTTAATGCCTTGCGTAATGCTTCGGCCGGTCTGGTGGTTCCCTCATGCGAACAGGCCGTAGCCCGGGTGCACTGTCGGGGCCCAAGTTCTCGGGCTGGTATGTTGACGCTGTCAACGGTTCGGCCGGAGCCGGGTTTGCGAGAGCAGCCCCCGAGCCTCCGCACGGAGCGAGAGGACGATCAGGGACAGACTCGGCTTTTTTACATACGCCCCTACGTCGCCTTTCCGCAAGGAGGAGGGGGGAGAGCGCCATGTTACCCTCGATGGGCACCGAACATGGTGTCTCCGGTGAGCTGCAATCGGGTAATCCGAGTGGACGTCCGTGCCCCGTTCGTTGGGGGTCGGCTAGGGGCCCGGAGGCACGCCCAAAAGTACCTGCGGGTGATCTGCCGGACCCGGTCCCCTGGCGACGGGGTCCGAGGGCTCGTTGCCTCCCTCCGATGGGATTCCGTTACAGAGTCGTTCCCGCTGGTCTCGGAAATGTCCTAGGGTACCTCGGGAGCGCAGCCCGAGCCTTGGTTATGTATCGAACGTACCCCTGGTCATCCCTCGCTTGGTGTCTGAGGCGACTGTGAACCCTTCGGAGGGCCAGCCTTCGAACCCCTGATCAGTAATGGGCGCGGAGCCCGAGTAGCCTGAGGCGGTCGTGGGACCTTTCGGGAGGCCGACCTTCGAACCCCTGACCAATAGTGGGTGTCGGGCCCACGCGATCTGAGGCGGCTGTTGAACCCTTCGGGGGGCCAGCCTTCGAACCCCTGATCAGTAAGGAGGCTCGGAGCCTAGTTCCTTCACGGGGAAGGATCCTTTTGGGGGTATCCCCTTTCCCGGTCCCTGTTGCAAGAGATAGAGAAAGAAGGAAAAGGAAAAAAGGATACGAAATTGAACGACGTGGCGTACCTTTTTTGGTGTGGCCGTTTTGGCGAAGGCGAAACGTCGCCAGCTGCTTCTGCTAGAAGCGCTGCCCGTCGAGCCGCGGAGTTAATGCGCCGGGGCGAGCGGTCGGCGAGGCTGCCGTTGCGTACGCGAGCCGTTCGAAGAACGGGTCACGGGCGTGTCGTCTTCACACCGTGAGAGAGGGGGTTCTCTTGCTGCCTCCGGATGGGACGTGAGCTTGGCTGATGGCGTGACCGCTGCTCTTGCGCGCCTGCCACCGTCATTATTGTCGGCCCACTTTTGACTGCGTTTGACCGCTGCGCCCGGCTGGCGCTGCTGGACCGCGCGCTGGGCCGCCTCGGGTCGCGGTATTGGTTCCGCAACCGAGGAGGTGCGGTGGTGGCGCAAGTGGCATAGTGGCTTACATGCAGCATCCGGCGCGCCGGTTGCGCGACGCGTGGGCTTGAGCCTCCGTGCTGGCCTGTCAGGAGTCGGAGAGGCGCGTCCACTTGGCGCGAGTCGGAGAGGCGCGTCCACTTGGCGCGGTTGCATGCTGCCCGCATGGCTGCCCGCCCCTTTCGCCCGTTGGTCTGGGCAAAGGTGGAGGGTCACTTGTAACCGCTGGGTGGTTGCGCGCGCCGCGCGCGGCGGTTTGGCTTCTTCTGCTCGGAGCCGGTCTGTATGACAGGCGGGTCCCATCCCCCGCGCCGCAGGGGAGGACTTTGGAGGCATGTTGGAGAAGACTCAGCCCGTGACGGTTGGGGGGCGCAAGCAGGGAGAGTTGCCTTTAAAAGGAGGGCGACCCCTTTCGTAAGGCGACCATGTCTTCTTCCTCCCTTATGCATCGTGTCTTTCCACCTTTCAAGCCCCCGGATGGGGGAAACCGCCGTCTCCGTGCCTCATCGTCGGAGGACACTACTCCGTGGGAGTAGGTACCTTTCAGCCATCGTTCGGCTTCAAGGATTTTCATCAGGCAGCCCGGTGGCTCCCCTCCGCTGGGGGTCACCCGAGACGGTGACCACCAGCTCCTGGGTGGGGAGGAGCAAACCGGGCTGTGATCTTGGTCCCACCCTCAGCTTCAAGGATGTTCATCATCCTCGCTGGGGTGGGTACCGGGCTGAGCCGGCGCCCTACCTCCGGCACGGGTCCGTGGGTCATCCTCTCCCGCAGTATTCGAGGGAGAAGGCGCTCACTGGCCCTGCGGGCGGCCCGGACTTCGACAACGCGGGGCGGGTCGACGGCAGGCGTCGTCACCTCCAGCGTGTCGGGTTCGTCGGCTCGGCTCGCGGCGGCCCCTTCTGTAGGGGGCGGCTGCCGCGCCGTGTACACGGGAGGACCACCCTGGGTGCCGCGCGCTGTTAGGGCGGCGTTCGTGTTCTGGGGTGGTCCTGCCTTTGCACCGGGGCGGCGCCTTTACGCGGAGGCCGGTGCCCCACTCATCTGGGAGGACTTGAGTGGGGATCTGCCGGAGGGCTGAGGCGCCTGTCGCCGGTGCCGAGGTGGAGGCGGCTCGAGAAGTCCCCGTCACCGACGGGGTCACCGCCACCATCCGCGCTTCGGGCCTCCGGCTCTTTGTACTTGTCCTCGCCCTCGAGCATCGGTGTGGGCGAGGGCAAGGCTGCAGCGGCGCCTACCCCGAGGCCTGCGCTGCTGCAGTTCGGTCGTCCGGAGTGGGGGCCGTCGTCGTCGTGGCCAGAGCGGGCTGCGGCGAGCCGCCCGTCAGTCTTCTGCAGCCCCACAGGCCCGCCCCTATCGAGTGGGGTTGTTCGTACCTGCGGGGGGGGGGGGGGAACCGGAGTTCCGTGTGTAATGGCACTTCGAGTGCCGGGTTTTTTGTTCATTTTGGCTTTCGGGGCCTAAACATGTATGTAATCACGGCTCGGAGCCGTGTTTTTTCCTCATTTCCGAGCACTAAGACTCGTCTGCTGATTGTCTGAACCGCTTCACCAAGCATGAGTCGCCCCGTGTCAAGGTGACGAGTGAGGTATCCGTATCCCGGAGGCGTAGGAGTCCCTCGGCTCGGTCGGCCCTTTTGTCCGAGGCTCCTCTAGCTTAGTTAAAGAGACCCCTCGGCCGCTCTTCGACGAGCCGAGGCCGGGGGTAGCGATATCAGTATGAGCAGAGGCGAAGTTGGTTCGGAAATGAAACCTGGTTGGCTGGAGCCTAGCCGAGTTGTCCGTTGGCAGGATCGACGCCGGAGTTGGTCAGCCGAGGCTTCGGACCGGGCTCGTGCCTTCGGAAGGTGGTTGGCCGAGGCCCCGGAGGTGGCTGGCCGAGCCGCCTGCTCGGGCCGGATTCCCGGAGAAGTCCCTGACAACGATCGCCCGGCCGTGGTGATGACGCCGTCCTTCGGAGCGGAGGCCCTCGGACCGTGTCGCCGTCCGAGGCTAGGTCGGGCCTTGCCGAAGGTGCCGTTGATGCCGAGGGTGTCGCTGCCCCCTTTCCCGAGTCAGGACCTGATCCTGCAGGATCAGCTTGTCTTGTAGTGTGTGCTTTGTGCGGCCGTCGAGGCCAGAACACACACCCTTGCTGTGTTGTAAAGTTGCGTCTCTTTTCCTCTTGTTTCGAGCATCTGGACTTTTTGTCGGTAACAGGGATGTTAGTGCGAGCGAAAGTTGCTTCTCGCGGAAGGTGAGGAGTGAGGTATCCGTATCCCGGAGGCGTAGGAGTCCCTCGGCTCGGTCGGCCTTGCCGCTTACGCGCACTTTTACTCGTCCATGAGGCCCTATCACCGACTCGGTCGAGGAAACTCGAAGAATCGCTTCGACAGAAGGGCTTCCGAACGTAGAGACTTGTTCGATCCGCGGAGTCACCTTATCCGAACGCGAGTTACTTATCGCAGAAGGTGACGAGTGAGGTATCCGTATCCCGGAGGCGTAGGAGTCCCTCGGCTCGGTCAGCCTTGGCTGCTTACGTGTACCCCGTCGTTTCCAGGACCCACTTTTCGAAGTAGTCAAAAAGCACGGAAGATATTCTGGTAAAAGAGATTTTCTGTTTGAGGAAAATTTTGACGCAGAGGGGGTTTCCCCCCTTTTAGCCCCCGAGGGAGGGTCGGGCTTTGCCGAGGCGAGGCCGACCCTTCCTTGTTGACTAAACTTTGCGTGGGTGTGAGGTATATGAACAACTTGGAAACATCTTAAGGGTAGAAGCGACGTAGCTGTTGGATGTTCCAAGCGTTGCCGTAGACCTCGCCTTGACTGTTGGCCAGCTTGTACGTTCCGGGCTTCAGAACTTTGGCGATGATGAACGGCCCCTCCCAGGGGGGCGTGAGCTTGTGCCTCCCTCGGGCGTCCTGCCGCAGCCGAAGCACCAGGTCGCCCACCTGGAGGTCTCGGGGTCGGACCCCTCGGGCGTGGTAGCGTCGCAGGGACTGCTGATACCGCGCCGAGTGTAGTAAGGCCCTGTCCCGAGCCTCGTCCAGCTGGTCCAGCGAGTCTTCTCGGCTAGCTTGGTTGCTTTCATCGTTGTAGGCCCTCGTCCTCGGGGAGCCATATTCCAGGTCAGTGGGCAAAACGGCCTCGGCCCCGTAGACCAGGAAGAACGGCGTGAAACCCGTGGCTCGGCTCGGCGTCGTCCTCAGGCTCCAGACCACCGAGGGGAGTTCCTTCATCCATCGCTTGCCGAACTTGTTGAGATCATTGTAAATCCGAGGCTTGAGCCCTTGTAGAATCATGCCATTGGCACGTTCTACTTGCCCATTTGTAACACCCGGTTTTAAAGAACAAAGCCGGGTGCATCTCATACATGCGCCAAGAAGACAACACATATAATAACAGAGTGTATAGAGATAAATGTCATAATCATCAGAGTATTTATTACATAGCGGAAGACTTATTACAAAATAAAGGTATAACCATAAAATAAACTAAGGATCGTCGGCGCCAATGTCGACTGAGAAACGCCACCTAGATCAGATCGAACTCCTCAGTGCTAGGCAGCTCCTCCTGAACCACCTGCTCTTCTCCTGTGGGGGGGGGGGGGTGTGAGACAGCAAGAGTGAGCTCACATACGATCATAGCTCAACAAGTCGTGGGGAATAATGTGACATGAACTCACCAAAGGTGGGAGTTCATGAAGTGTAAGGCTGATCAATGAAATAAAGGCTGAAGCTGAGCATTGCTTTTATAAGTTGGTCAAAATTTTATTAGCAGTTACTAAGTGTAAGTAAATACCAAACCATTATAGTAATAAGTAAAAGTAATAACAAAATAATCCCAAATGCAATGAAATGACAGGTTAGGTTTAAGTTCCATATATTAATCATGTGAGTGTCCGAGCCGCTCATGACCGTGAGCACGGCTAGTATACCAGTTTTACACTCTGCAGAGGTTGCGCATCTTTACCCACAAGTCGTGTTACCCATTTGCCACAGAGTTGATCAGACTCCATACACCTCTACCTAGGAAGCGAGGCAGGGTACCACTACGAGGCCTTTACAAAGTTCCACTAGCTTCAGACTACCCGCTATAGTTTATGGGAAGATCCAGTACAGGGTTCCTGGCTGACCGCCATCGCAGCAAAATCAACCAGGGACCTCCCCGCACTGACCTCTCCCCTACTGCCCTTGCCCCTTTCGGGTAAGGTAGCCCTCCCCTAGCTTTCCTAGTTAATCAGCCAAGGGCGTCCCATTCCACCCTTGTGGTAGCACTGTTTTCCCGGGTGGTTCTCCATGTTCCCATTAACATAATGATCTTAACATGAACAAGAAATAAATAAACAGATAACAATAAATAGTATAACAAAGAGTGATGAATATCTCTATACCCAAATCCACATAAAGCAATAGCATATACTACCCAAAACTTTAGTAGTAAAACCAGTGGTGAAGCAAGGTATAAAGATAGTCAAATCTAGGGTATCCTATTGGGTCCCAGCAAAATTATCCTATGCAGATCATTATGAGTAATAAGAACATGAATGGGTAAAAGAAGTGATCAAGGGCACAACTTGCCTTCTACGAGCTCCTGCTCAGCTACTTCAACCTGTTGAAGCTCTGGTTCCACAGTGGGTTGCTCGTCTACTCGCATCAATACAATACATACATGGCATAGCATAAATTAACACCACATCAAACATGCAAATAAAATATACAGTAATAAACTAGACACTAAAATAAGATCACAGGAACTGGAATCATTAAATTTGGAGTTATATATTTTAAGTTATGGATTTTCTAAGGTTTTATGCATTTAATACAAGATTAAGTGAAAGAATAATTTTAATGTGTTTGTCATGCCAGAACAGAGGCACTAATAGGTAGACAATAATTTTATGAAAATTTAGGAACTGGAATGGACCAATTTGGAGTTCATATGCATTTACTATGAATTAAACAAGTTTTAACATTTATTTATGCACTAAAAATTAATTTCAGATATTAATTTCTGATTTCTAATACTCTCTGGATCGGGCCTCAATTACAGGAAACTGCAGGGGCTAAACAATAAGAATTCCCGAGACACAGAGGGTAACTCGAGTGGACTGCGGGTTGATATCCTTTAAACCCAGGGTTTCTTTTACAAAACGTACCCGCGAAGGGGTACGCTTGGATCTCGGCCGTCGGATCAAAATCTGACCATCAGGATTTTTATGAGCCCTAAACCACTCGGGTGCGCATGATTTGAATCCAACGGACGAGCATAGCCCTATCTAAACCGAGCCACGGATTCGATCTAAGCCGCCCGATACCGATCCTATGGATCCCATCAGTCGAGATTTGGCACCCGCGTGATCTATTCTGTGCCGTCCGATTCTCATCTAGCGGCCAACCCTTCTCTTCTTCCTCCGACCGCGCGACGCAGCGAACCAGGGTGGCACGACGTCGGACCTCACCGGAGAGGGCGAAATCGCGCCCAAGCGCACAAGGCAAAACGTACGGGGGTGCTACACGTAGTAATGGATGCGACGAGTATGGTAGATGAGGTTTTACCAGCGATTACGCAGAGGCGAGATCCAATTTCGATGTCCAGCGGCTCCGATGATCCCCGGCAAGGAATTCCGGTTATACAGCGGCCGTTCACCTGGTCCGAGGGCACCCAGAGCTCCCTAGCGGTTCGACCAACACCACCGACCCACCTGTGCGCCCCCGACGATGGCGTGGATGAGTACTGCTGTCGGCGGCGGATAACTGGAGCTTGGTTTGGTGGCAGCTAACAGGAGGGGGTTCCAGTGGTTGCGACGGAGCACACGAGGCTAGAGAAGAGACTGCCGTTATTTATCCAAGGAATTACCGGTCGCCGGATCCGATTATTGCGCGCCAGCTGCGGGGTTCGTTCGGCCAAATCGGCTTCCGTTGAAGCAAGCGCGGCGACAAGAAGATCTACAGGGCGCCCTGACGTGTTGGGCCCGCAAGCCAGTGGGAAAGGAAATGAGCACGCCGCAGGGAGTGACTGACACACCGGGCCTGCCAGCAAGCGACCGATGCACGCAGGTGTGAGACCGACAGTGGGGACCCACGTGCAAGCGCCAGCCCACGCAGCAGGTGCGCGCGGTGAAAGAATAGGGGTGGGTCGCGCGGGTGAATTCGGTTGTGGGCCGAAAACAGGGAAATCCAGCCCAACAGTGGGATTCTGCTTTTCTTTTTTTCTTTTCATTTCCCATTTTCTTTCCTTTCTTTCAAAAATCAATTTGAATTCGAATTTCAATTTAAACTTGTGCCTAATTTATTCTTAGTTCATGTTGTGGGATTTAGAATACCTACTTTGGAAATATAATTATTTATATATTTATTTTCTATATTTTGTATAATCTTTTCCTTCTCTTTGTTCAAACCCTAATTTTCAAATTTAGGGTTTTAATTCTACTTCTAGCAACTCTTATGTTATTATCTTTTAACATTATTATTTTATTTAATGCACAAACATATAAACTCCGACATATGCACTTTCTTTTATTTTAGATTCATTGTTTTATTTGGTCACACTCAATTACATAGGTGCTCTTTTTATGATGCATATGAGACACACAAAAATGAGAATAACTCTCTATTATTCCTGGTATACAATTTGGAGTGTTACACCATTCGACATGGGATGAGCTACGGCGGCCCAGTCTACCCGGATGTTGTGATCCTCGCAAAAATCCAAGAATTTTTTGCCGGTGAACTGGGTGCCGTTGTCGGTGATGGAGTTCGGGACCCCGAAGCGATGGATGATGTTGGTGAAGAACGCCACCGCCTGCTCGGATCTGATGCTGTTCAGGGGTCGGACCTCGATCCACTTGGAGAATTTGTCGACGGCGACCAACAGGTGCGTGTAGCCCCCGGGCGCCTTCTACAGAGGGCCGACGAGGTCCAGACCCCACACAGCGAAGGGCCAGGTGATGGGTATCGTTTGCAGAGCCTGAGCGGGCAGGTGGGTCTGCTTCGCATAGAATTGGCACCCTTCGCAGGCGCGGACAATTCTAGTGGCGCCAGCCACCGCCGTCGGCCAATAGAAGCCTTGGCGGAAAGCGTTCCCGACGAGGGTTCGAGGTGCTGCATGATGGCCGCAAGCCCCCGAGTGTATTTCCTGCAGGAGTTCCTGACCCTCGGCGATGGAGATGCATCGCTGGAGGATGCCCGAGGGGCTACGGTGGTAGAGCTCCTTCTCATCGCCCAGCAAGACGAACGACTTGGCGCGTCGCGCTACCCGCCGAGCCTCGGCTCGGTCGAGGGGCAGTTCTCCTTGGCGGAGATATTGCAGGTACGGGGTCTGCCAATCTTGCTCTGGCATGACCTCGCTCTGCTCCTCCTCGATGCGCAGTGCTTCGCCCTCGGGGGCCGAGGGTTCCTCGGGCTGAACCGAGGATGGCTCGGGCTGGGCCGAGGCTGCCTCGGACGGGGCCGAGGGCACCTCGGGCTCGGGCGTGTCGCCGATCTTGACGGAGGGTTGGTGCAGATCCCGGGAGAAGACGTCCGGGGGAACCGTCGTTCGCCCCGAGGCTATCTTCGCCAGCTCGTCCGCAGTCTCGTTGTAGCGCCGGGCGATGTGGTTAAGCTCGAGCCCGTAGAACTTGTCTTCCAAGCGTCGAACCTCATCACAGTAGGCCTCCATCTTCGGGTCGCGGCAGTGGGAGTTCTTCATGACTTGGTCGATGACGAGCTGCGAGTCGCCGCGTGCATCGAGGCGTCGGACCCCTAGCTCGATGGCGATTCGCAATCCGTTGATCAGAGCTTCGTACTCAGCCACATTGTTGGACGCCGGGAAATGGAGGCGGAGCACGTAGCGCAGGTGTTTCCCGAGGGGCGAGACGAAGAGCAGGCCCGCGCCGGCTCCCGTCTTCATCAGCGACCCGTCGAAAAACATGGTCCAGAGCTCCGGTTGGATCGGAGCCGTCAGCAACTGGGTGTCGACCCATTCAGCTACGAAGTCCGCCAGTACCTGGGACTTGATGGCCTTCCGAGGGGCGAACGAGATTGTCTCGCCCATGATTTCCACCGCCCACTTTGCGATCCGTCCCGAGGCTTCTCGGCACTGGATGATCTCCCCCAGGGGGAAGGATGACACCACAGTCACCGGATGAGACTCGAAGTAATGTCGCAGCTTTCGCCTCGTCAGGATCACTGCATACAGCAGCTTCTGGACTTGTGGGTAGCGGATCTTGGTCTTGGACAGCACCTCGCTGACGAAGTAAACTGGCCTCTGAATGGGCAAGGCATGCCCCTCTTCCCGCCTTTCGACCACGATCGCGGCGCTGACCACCTGAGTGGTAGCGGCGACGTAGACCAAGAGGGCTTCTCCATCAGCTGGGGGTACCAAGACGGGCGCCTAGGTGAGGAGCGCCTTCAGGTTCCCGAGAGCTTCCTCGGCCTCGGGAGTCCAGGTGAAGCACTCGGCCTTCCTTAAGAGACGGTACAGGGGCAGGCCTCTTTCGCCGAGGCGCGAGATGAAACGGCTCAAGGCCGCGAGACATCCCATGACCCTCTGTACGCCTTTTAAGTCCTTGATGGGCCCCATGCTTGTGATGGCTGCGATCTTCTCCTGGTTGGCTTCGATGCCCCGCTCGGAGACGATGAATCCCAGGAGCATGCCTCGGGGCACCCCGAAGACACACTTCTCGGGATTGAGCTTGACGCCCTTCGCCTTGAGACACCGAAATGTCAGTTCAAGGTCGGAGAGAAGGTCGGAGGCTTTCCTCGTCTTGACTACGATGTCATCGACGTAGGCCTCGACCGTGCGACCGATGTGTTCGCCGAACACATGGTTCATGCATCGCTGGTACGTCGCACCCGCGTTCCTCAAACCGAACGGCATGGTGACATAACAGTACATGCCGAAGGGCGTGATGAAAGAAGTCGCGAGCTGGTCGGACTCTTTCATCTTGATTTGATGATACCCTGAGTAGGCATCGAGGAAAGACAGGGTTTCGCACCCTGCAGTGGAGTCCACGATTTGATCGATGCGAGGTAGAGGGTAGGGGACCTTCGGACATGCTTTGTTGAGACCAGTGTAGTCTACACACATCCGCCATTTCCCCCCTTTCTTCCTCACAAGTACAGGGTTGGCAAGCCATTCGGGATGGAATACCTCTTTGATGAACCCTGCTGCCATCAGCTTGTGGATCTCCTCGCCTATCACCCTGCGCCTTTCCTCGTCGAATCGGCGCAGAGGCTGTTTGACCGGTCGGGCCCCGGCCCGAATATCCAGCGAGTGCTCGGCGACATCCCTCGGTATGCCGGGCATGTCCGAGGGACTCCACGCAAAGACGTCGGCGTTTGCGCGGAGAAAGTCGACGAGCACTACTTCCTATTTGGGGTCGAGCCCGGAACCGATCCGGATCTGCTTGGAGGTGTCTCCACTGGGGTCGAGAGGGACGGCCTTAACCGTCTCCGCCGGCTCGAAGTTGCCGGCATGTCGCTTCACGTCCGGCACCTCCCGGGAGAGGTTTTCCAGGTTGGTGATGAGGGCCTCGGACTCGGCGAGGGCCTCGGCGTACTCCACGCACCCCACATCGCATTCGAACGCGTGTTTGTACGTGGGGCCGACGGTGATGACCCCGTTGGGGCCCGGCATCTTGAGCTTCAGGTAGGTGTAGTTGGGGATGGCCATGAACTTCGCGTAGCATGGCCTTCCCAACACTGCGTGGTAGGTTCCTCGGAACCCGACCACCTCGAACGTCAAAGTCTCCCTTCGGAAGTTGGAGGGTGTTCCGAAGCAGACAGGAAGGTCGAGCTGTCCGAGGGGCTGGACGCGCTTCCCAGGGATGATCCCGTGGAAGGGCGCAGCGCCTGCTCGGACGGATGACAGATCGACGCGCAGGAGCCTGAGGGTCTCGGCGTAGATGATATTGAGGCAGCTGCCCCCATCCATCAGGACCTTGGTGAGCCTGACGTCGCCGATGACGGGATTGACGACGAGCGGGTACTTCCCCGGGCTCGGCACGTGGTCCGGGTGGTCGTCCTGGTCGAAGGTGATGGGCTTGTCGGACCAGTCTAGGTAGACTGGCGCCGCCACCTTCACCGAGCAGACCTCCCGACGCTCTTGCTTTCGATGCCGAGCCGAGGCAATCGCCGCATGCCCTCCGTAGATCATGAAGCAGTCGCGGACCTCGGGGAACTCTCCTGCTTGGTGATCTTCCTTTTTGTCGTCGTCGCGGGCCTTGCCACCCTCTGCGGGCGGCCCGGCCCGGTGGAAGTGGCGCCGAAGCATGACGCACTCCTCGAGGGTGTGCTTGACGGGCCCCTGATGGTAGGGGCACGTCTCCTTGAGTGCCTTGTCGAAGAGGTTGGCGCCTCCGGGGGGCTTCCGAGGGTTCTTGTATTCGGCAGCGGCGACAAGGTCGGTGCTGGCGGCGTCGCGTTTCGCTTGCGACTTCCTCCTGCCTTTCTTCTTGGCGCCGAGCGGAGTAGACGCCTCGGGAGCATCTTCTGACGGGCGGCCCTGGGGCTGCTTGTCCTTTCGGAAGATGGCCTCGACCGCCTCCTGACCAGAGGCGAACTTGGTGGCGATGTCCATCAGCTCGCTCGCCCTGGTGGGGGTCTTGCGACCCAACTTGCTCACCAGGTCACGGCAGGTGGTGCCGGCGAGGAATGCGCCGATGACATCGGAGTCGGTGATGTTAGGCAGCTCGGTGCGCTGCTTCGAGAATCGCCGGATGTAGTCCCGAAGGGACTCTCCCGGCTGTTGCCGGCAGCTTCGGAGGTCCCAGGAATTCCCGGGGCGCACGTACGTGCCCTGGAAGTTGCCGGCGAAGGCTTGGACCAGATCTTCCCAGTTGGAAATCTGCCCCGGAGGCAGGTGCTCCAACCAAGCGTGAGCAGTGTCGGAGAGGAACAGGGGGAGGTTGCGGATGATGAGGTTGTCGTCGTCTGTCCCACCTAGTTGACAGGCCAGGCGGTAGTCCGCGAGCCACAATTCCGGTCTCGTTTCCCCCGAGTACTTTGTAATGGTAGTCGGGGGTCGGAATCGGGGCGGAAACGGCGCCCGCCGAATGGCCCGGCTGAAGACCTGCGGACCGGGTGGTTCGGGCGAGGGACTCCGATCCTCCCCGCTGTCGTAGCGTCCCCCACGCCTGGGGTGATAACCTCGGCGCACCCTTTCGTCGAGGCGGGCCCGACGGTCGCGATGAGGGTGCTCGTCGCCGAGGTGGCCCGGGGCCGCTGGCGCGGTGTTGCGCGTACGCACGGTATAGACCGAGGCTTCCCGCATGAGTCGGGAAGTCGCGGCGCGAGGTTCCGAGGGGTACCCCTGCCTTCGGGAGGCAGAGCTCTCGGCCCGCCGGGCCGCGGCGCCTTCCAGGAGATGCTTGAGCTCTCCCTAGATTCGCCGACCCTCGGTGGTTGATGACTCCGGCATTGCGCGGAGGAGCATCGCTGCGGCGGCCAGGTCCTGACCGGTCCCGCCGGATGCGGGTGGCGGTCTGTCCCTGGCATCGTTAGCGATGCGGTGCTGGAGACCTTGGGGCAGGTGACGTATTTCTCCGGCCGGGGGCTGGCCCGCCCATACCTGCCCGACGTCCCGGCGGATTGCCTCGAGCGCTCCTGCTCCCTCATCGAGCCCGGCCCGCGCCCCGCGGACTTGCTCGAGCTGTGGGTCGTGACCCCCCGCCGGAACGGGGACCACAGCTAGCTCCCGCGGGATGTCGGCGCGAGGCGCTGGCCTAGGGGGATCACCATCCTCCGGCATGCCGAGACAGCTGCCTCCGGAGGGATCCCCTAGCTCGACGTGGAAACATTCGCGGCTCGGGCCGCAGTCCTTGTCGTCAAGGCTGCGGCTGCCGTCTGAACAGTCGGAGAGGCAGTAGTTGCATGCGGTCATGAAATCCCGCATGGCACTGGGGTTGCCAGATCCAGAGAAATCCCAGCAGATGCTGGGATCGTCATCTTCCTCGGACCCAGAGGGCCCGTAGGTCGAGACGTCCATCAATCGGTCCCAAGGCGACCGCACACGAAACCCCAGAGAGGTTGCACTCGCCTCAATGTGAGCGCCCGCCAAAGCGAGGTCGCTAGGCGGGTTGAGGCCGAGTCGAAATGACAAAGGATGGGAATCAGCCCGTACCTTTTGGTCGACGAGGATCGACGAAGTCACATCGGGGGCTGATCGTGCTGTCGTCCTGGGTGCGAGGGCGACGTCCTGCAGGCCCTCCGTGAGCGCGCTGGCGTCGTCCACTTGCTCGGGGTCGGCGTGTCGCGGGGGGACGGCGCTCGCCTTCGCCTCAGGCGCGTGGGTGATGCCCGACGCGTCCTCCGTTGGGGCGCTGGGGATGTCGATTTGCTCGACAGCCGACTGAGCGCAACCTCCCGCTTGGCCCCGGTTGCCCCGCCTCCTGCTTCGATGGCGAGGGAGAGGATGGGGCGAGCTCGAAAGTTGTCCTTCCCCCACGCGGGAAAGACGTCGTTGATTCCGCCGCCGGCGGGCGGGCTGTCCGCCACCATTGTCGCTGTCGCGCGGCGGTGGAAGGAGTATCATGTCGTAGCTGCCGTCGAAAGACATGAACTCGAGGCTCCCGAAATGGAGCACCGTCCCGGGTTGAAGAGGTCGTTGGAGACTGCCCATCTGGAGCTTGACGGGAAACTACTCGTCAACACGCAGCGTGCCCCTACCTGGCGCGCCAACTGTCGGCGTTTCGGGACCGTGGGGTCCCCGAGCCGACGAGTGAGTGTGCCGCGTGCCCCAGCCCAGATGGGTCGAGCGCGTGGGCGAGCGCGAAGGGGGGAGAGAGCGAGAGCGAGGTGGCCGGAGCCGGGTCGTGAGGGAGTCGGAGATCCCGCGGCCTTCGTGTTCGTCCCGCGCCCAGGTCGGGTGCGCTTGCAGTAGGGGGTTACAAGCGTCCGCGCGGGTGAGGGGAGCGAGCGGCCCCGAGAGAGCGCCTGCCCCTGCCCCTCGTTCCCGCGAGGCCAACCTCCTCTAAGAAGGCCCTGGTCCTTCCTTTTATAGGCGTAAGGAGAGGATCCAGGTGTACAAATGGGGGTGTAGCAAGGTGCTACGTGTCTAGCGGGGGAGAGCTAGTGCCCTAAGTACATGCCAAGGTGGCAGCCGGAGAGATCTTGGCACCCGGCTAGTGTGGCGTCGTGGCTGTCGGAGAAGCAATGGAGCTTGGTGGAGGGACAGCTGTCGGAGTGGTTGGGCCCCTGCTGACGTCCCCCTGCTTCCGTAAGAGAGCTGAGAGCCGCCGTCATCATGGGTCCAGCGGGGTGCCATCATTGCCTATCTGGTGGAGCTAGCCAGATGGGACGTCGGTCCTGTTCCCTGCGGCCCGAGTCGGCTCGGGGTAGGGTGATGATGGCGCTTCCTGTTGACGTGGCGGACTCGTGCCCTAGGTCGGGCGACGTGGAGGCTCCTCCGAAGCCGAGGTCGAGTCTGTCCTGCATGGCCGAGGCCGAGCCCGAGCTCCTGGGTCGGGCGAGGCGGAGGTCGTTCGGCAGAGGCCAGGGCGGAGTCCGAGCCCTGGGTCGGGCGAGGCGGAGTTCGTCGTCTTCCGGGGCCTTAGCCCGAGTCCGAGCCCTGGGTCGGGCGGAGCGGAGTTCGCCGTCTTCTGGGGCCTTAGCCCGAGTCCGAGCCCTGGGTCGGGCGGAGCTTCCTATGGCGCCTTTGGCCAAGCCTGGCCGCCCGTCAGTCTCACTCTTTGCGTTAAGTGCCCCAGTGACTTGGTCGGTCGGCGCGGTGATTTAGTCAGGGTTGCTTCTCAACGAAGGCAAGGCCTCGGGCGAGCCGGAGATGCGTCTGCCGTAAAAAGGGGGCCTCGGGCGAGACGGAAACACCTCAGGGTCGGCTGCCCTTGCCCGAGGCTAGGCTCGGGCGTGGCGTGATCGAGTCGCTCGTATGGACTGATCCCTGACTTAATCAAACCCATCAGGCCTCTGCAGCTTTATGCTGATGGGGGTTACCAGCTGAGAATTAGGCGTCTTGAGGGTACCCCTAATTATGGTCCCCGACAACAACCCAAAGGCACCCTGGTCTGGCACACCGGACTGTCCGGTGTGCCACCGGATAGTGTCCGGTGCACCAGGGAACTCGACGCTGAACTCGCTACCTTCGAGAAAATGGAAACCGCTCCGCTATAATTCACCGAACCGTCCGGTGTATGCACCGGACAGTGTCCGGTGTGCCAACGAAGCAACGGCTACTTCACGCGCAACGGTCGACTGCAACGCATTAAATGCGCGCCTGCGCGCGCAGAAGTTAGAGCATGCGCAGTTGGTGCACCGGACAGTCTACAGGACTTGTCCGATGCACCACCGGACAGCCAGGCGGGCCCACATGTCAGAGCTCCAACGGTCAGAATCCAACGGCCGGGTGACGTGGCTGGCGCACCGGACAGTGTCCGATGGCACACCGGACTGTCCGGTGCGCCATGCGACAGCAGCCTCCACCAAACGGCTAGTTTGGTGGTTGGGGCTATAAATACCCCAACCACCCCACATTCAATGGCATCCAAGTTTCTGCACTTCTACACCTTACAAGAGCTATAGCATTCAATACAAGACACATCAAAGAGATCAAATCCTCTCCCAACTCCACACAAAGCTTTAATGATTAGAGAGAGATTTGTTGTGTTCATTTGAGCTCTTGCGCTTGGATTGATTCTTTTCTTTCTCATTCTTTGTGATCAAACTCAATTGTAACCAAGACAAGAGACACCAATTCTGTGGTGGTCCTTGCGGGGACTTTGTGTCCCGTTTGATTGAGAAGAGAAGCTCACTCGGTCTAAGTGACCGTTTGAGAGAGGGAAAGGGTTGAAAGAGACCCGGTCTTTGTGACCACCTCAACGGGGAGTAGGTTTGAAAGAACCGAACCTCGGTAAAACAAATCATCGTGTCTCACTCCTTATTTGCTCACGATTTGTTTTTCGCCCTCTCTCTCGGACTCGCATTTAATTCTAACGCTAATCTAGCTTGTAGTTGTGCTTAAGTTTGTAAATTTCAGATTCGCCCTATTCACCCCCCTCTAGGCGACTTTCAATTGGTATCAGAGCCTGGTGCTTCATTAGAGCCTAACCGCTCGAAGTGATGTCGGGAGATCACGCCAAGAAGGAGGTGAAGATCGGCGGGGAGAAGCCCACAAGCCCCGCCAAGGGCAAAAGCCATGAGAAAGCTCCATCCGTGGAGTTCGGCAACAAAAAGAAGAAGGGATCCCCTTCACGCACCAAGACGCACAAGAGTGGCGAGAAGAAGAAGAAAATGAAGAAAGTGGTCTACTACGAGACCGACTCTTCATCGCCCTCAACATCGGGATCCGACGCCGCGTCCGTCACTTCTAAGCGCCAAGAGCGCAAGAAGTATAGTAAGATCCCCCTACACTACCCTCGCATTCCTAGACATACTCCATTACTTTCTGTTCCATTAGGCAAGCCGCCAACCTTTGACGGTGAAGATTATGCTAGGTGGAGTGATATGATGAGATATCACCTAACCTCACTCCACAAAAGTATATGGGATGTTGTTGAGTTTGGAGTACAGGTACCATCCGTAGGGGATGAGGATTACAATGAGGACGAGGTGGCCCAAATCGAGCACTTCAACTCCCAAGCCACCACTATACTCCTCTAATCACTAAGTCGTGAGGAGTATAACAAGGTGCAAGGATTAAAGAGCGCCAAAGAGGTTTGGGACGTGCTCAAGACGGCGCACAAAGGAGACGAGGTGACCAAGATCACCAAGAGGGAAACGATCGAGGGGGAGCTCGGTCGATTCCGGCTTCACCAAGGGGAAGATCCACAAGCCATGTACAACCGCTTGAAGACCTTGGTGAATCAAGTGCGCAACCTCGGGAGCACCAAATGGGATGACCATGCGATGGTCAAGGTTATTCTAAGATCACTCGTATTTCTTAACCCTACGCAAGTTCAATTAATTCGTGGTGATCCTAGATATACACTAATGTCTCCCGAGGAAGTAATAGGCAAATTTGTGAGCTTTGAGCTAATGATCAAAGGCTCTAAAAAGATCATCGAGCAAGGCGACTCCTCCACGCCTGAGGTACAACCCGTTGCATTCAAGGCAACGGAGGAGAAGAAAGAAGATTTACTCCAGTAGAATCCCCATCGACGCCTCCAAGCTCGACAACGAGGAAATGGCGCTCATCATCAAGAGCTTCCGCCAAATCCTCAAGCAACAGAAGAGGAAGGATTACAAATCCCGTTCCAAGAAGGTTTGCTACAAGTGTGGTAAGCCCGGTCACTTTATAGCTAAATGTCCATTATCAAATGATAGTGACAGGGACAATGACAAGAAGGGAAGAAGGAGAGAAAAGAAGAAGTACTACAAGAAGAAGGGCGGCGATGCCCATGTTTGCCGTGAGTGGGACTCCGACGAGAGCTCCACCGAGTCCTCCTCCGACGAGGACGCCGCAAACATCGCCGTCACCAAGGGTCTCCTCTTCCCCAACGTCGGCCACAAGTGCCTCATGGCAAAGGACGGCAAAAGGAAGAAGGTTAAATCTAAATCCTCCACTAAATATGAAACCTCTAGTGATGAGCATAATTCTAGTGATGATGAGGATGATTTGTTTACCCTTTTTGCCAATCTTAACATGCCTCAAAAGGAAAAATTAAATGAGTTAATTAGTGCCATTCATGAAAAGGATGAACTCTTGGATAGCCAAGAGGACTTTTTAATTAAGGAAAACAAGAAGCATGTTAAGGTTAAAAATGCTTACGCTCTAGAAGTAGAAAAATGTGAAAAACTATCTAGCGAGCTAAGCACTTGCCATGAATTGATTTCCAACCTTAGAAATGAAAATGCTAGATTAGTTGCTAAGGTTGATTCAAATGTTTGTGATGATTCAATAGACAATCTTAGAAATGATCATGCTAATTCTCTTGCTAAGATTGAAAAATTGAATGCCTTACTTGCTAGCCTTAGAATTGAAAATGAAAAATTAATTGCTAAGGCTAAAGACTTAGATGTTTGCAATACTTCCATTTCCAATCTTAGAAGTGAAAATAACATTTTACATGCTAAGATTGTTGAACTAAAATCTTGCAAACCCTCTACATCTACCGTTGAGCATGTTTCCATTTGCACTAGATGTAGAGATATTGATGTTAATGCTATACATGATCACCTTGCTTTAATTAAACAAAAAAATGATCATATAGCAAAATTAGATGCTAAAATTGCCGAGCATGACTTAGAAAACGAAAAATTTAAATTTGCTAGAAGCATGCTCTATAGTGGGAGACGCCCTGGCATTAAGGATGGCGTTGGCTTCCAAAAGCGGGACAATGTCAAACTTAATGCCCCTCCTAAAAGATTGTCTAACTTTGTTAAGGGCAAGGCTCCCATGCCTCAGGATAACGAGGGTTACATTTTGTACCCTGCCGGTTATCCCGAGAGCAAAATTAGGAGAATTCATTCTAGGAAGTCTCACTCTAGCCCTAATCATGCTTTTATGTATAAGGGTGAGACATCTAGTTCTAGGCAATCAACCCGTGCAAAATTGCCTAAGAAGAAAACTCCTAGTGCATCAAATGAACCTAGCATTTCATTTAAGACTTTTGATGCATCTTATGTTTTAACTAACAAATCCAGCAAAATAGTTGCCAAGTATGTTGGGGCCAAACACAAGGGATCAAAGACTTGTGTTTGGGTGCCCAAAGTTCTTGTATCTAATGTCAAAGGACCCAAAACCGTTTGGGTACCTAAAATCAAGAACTAAATCTGTTTTGTAGGTTTATGCATCCAGGGGCTCAAGTTGGATCATAGATAGCGGGTGCACAAACCACTTGACAGGGGAGAAGAAGATGTTCTCCTCCTATGAGAAAAACCAAGATCCCCAACGAGCTATCACATTCGGGGATGGAAATCAAGGTTTGGTCAAAGGATTGGGTAAAATTGCTATATCACCTGACCATTCCATTTCCAATGTTTTTCTTGTAGATTCTTTGGATTATAACTTGCTTTCAGTTTCGCAATTATGTAAAATGGGCTACAACTGTCTATTTACTGATATAGGTGTCACTGTCTTTAGAAGAAGTGATGATTCAGTAGCATTTAAGGTAGTGTTAGAGGGTCAGCTATACTTAGTTGATTTCAATAGAGCTGAACTCGACACTTGCTTAATTGCTAAGACTAACATGGGTTGGCTCTGGCACCACCGACTAGCCCATGTTGGGATGAAGAATCTTCATAAGCTTCTAAAGGGAGAGCACATTTTGGGACTAACAAATGTGTATTTTGAGAAAGACAGGATTTGTAGCGCATGCCAAGCAGGGAAGCAAGTTGGTGTTCATCATCCACATAAGAATATCATGACGACTGACAGGCCACTGGAGTTACTCCACATGGATTTATTCGGCCCGATAGCTTACATAAGCATCGGCGGGAGTATGTACTGTCTAGTTATTGTGGATGATTATTATCGCTTCACTTGGGTGTTCTTTTTACAGGATAAATCTTATACCCAAGAGACTTTGAAAGGATTCTTGAGACGGGATCAAAATGAGTTCGGCTTGAGGATCAAAAAAATTAGAAGCGACAACGGGACGGAGTTCAAGAACTCACAAATCGAAGGCTTCCTTGAGGAGGAGGGCATCAAGCATGAGTTCTCTTCTCCCTACACGCCACAACAAAATGGTGTAGTGGAGAGGAAGAATAGAACTCTATTGGACATGGCAAGAACCATGCTTGATGAGTACAAAACTTCGGATCGGTTTTGGGCCGAGGCGGTCAACACCGCTTGCTACGCCATCAACCGGTTGTATCTACACCGAATCCTCAAGAAGACATCATATGAACTCCTCACCGGTAAAAAGCCCAATGTTTCATATTTTAGAGTCTTTGGTAGCAAATGCTTTATTCTTGTTAAAAGAGGTAGAAAATCTAAATTTGCTCCTAAGGCTGTAGAAGGCTTTTTACTAGGTTATGATTCAAACACAAGGGCATATAGAGTCTTTAACAAGTCCTCTGGGCTAGTTGAAGTCTCTAGTGACATTGTGTTTGATGAGACTAACGGCTCCCAAGTGGAGCAAGTTGATCTTGATGAGCTAGATGATGAAGAGGCTCTGTGCGTCGCGCTAAGGAACATGTCCATTAGGGATGTGTGTCCTAAGGAATCCGAAGAGCCCACTCAAGCACAAGATCAACCATCCTCCTCCATGCAAGCATCTCCACCAACTCAAAATGAAGATGAGGCTCAAGATGATGAAGAAGAAGGTCAAGAAGATGAGCCACCTCAAGATGAAGGCAATGATCAAGGGGGAGATGCAAATAATCAAGATAAGGAGGATGAAGATCCAAGGCCGCCATACCCAAGAGTCCACCAAGCAATCCAACGAGATTACCCCGTCAACACCATCCTCGGCGACATTCATAAGGGGGTAACCACTAGATCTCGTGTTGCACATTTTTGTGAGCATTACTCTTTTGTTTCCTCTATTGAGCCACACAAGGTAGAGGAAGCACTTCAAGATTCGGATTGGGTGGTGGCGATGCAAGAGGAGCTCAACAACTTCATTAGGAATGAGGTATGGCATTTAGTTCCACGTCCTAATCAAAATGTTGTAGGAACCAAATGGGTCTTCCGCAACAAGCAAGATGAGCATGGTGTGGTGACAAGGAACAAAGCTCGACTTGTGGCCAAGGGATACTCCCAAGTCGAAGGTTTGGATTTCGGTGAAACCTATGCACCTGTAGCTAGGCTTGAGTCAATTCGTATATTATTAGCCTATGCTACTTACCATGGCTTTAAGCTTTACCAAATGGACGTGAAAAGTGCCTTCCTCAACGGACCAATCAAGGAAGAGGTCTATGTTAAGCAACCTCCCGGCTTTGGAGATAGTGAGTATCCTAACCATGTGTATAGGCTCTCTAAGGCGCTTTATGGGCTCAAGCAAGCCCCAAGAGCATGGTATGAATGCCTAAGAGATTTCCTTATTGCTAATGGCTTCAAAGTCAGAAAAGCCGATCCTACTTTATTTACTAAAACACTTGCAAATGATTTGTTTGTATGCCAAATTTATGTTGATGATATTATATTTGGGTCTACTAACGAATCTACATGTGAGGAATTTAGTAGGATCATGACACAAAAATTCGAGATGTCAATGATGGGGGAGTTGAAGTATTTCTTAGGATTTCAAGTCAAGCAACTCCAAGAGGGCATCTTCATTAGCCAAACGAAGTACACTCAAGACATTCTAACCAAGTTTGGAATGAAGGATGCCAAGCCCATCAAGACACCCATGGGAACCAATGGGCATCTCGACCTCGACACGGGAGGTAAATCCGTAGATCAAAAGGTATACCGGCCGATGATAGGTTCTTTACTCTATCTATGTGCTTCACGACCAGATATTATGCTTTCCGTATGCATGTGTGCAAGATTCTAAGCCGATCCTAAGGAAGCTCACCTTAGGGCCGTGAAACGAATCTTGAGATATTTAGTTTATACTCCTAAGTTTGGCCTTTGGTACCCCAGGGGATCCACATTTGATTTAATTGGTTATTCGGATGTCGATTGGGTAGGGTGTAAAATTAATAGAAAGAGCACATCGGGGACTTGCCAGTTCTTGGGAAGATCCTTGGTGTCATGGGCTTCAAAGAAGCAAAATTCTGTGGCTCTTTCTACCGCTGAAGCCGAGTATATTGCCGCAGGCCATTGTTGCGCGCAACTACTTTGGATGAGGCAAACCCTCAGGGACTATGGTTACAAATTAACCAAAGTTCCTCTTATATGTGATAATGAGAGTGCAATCCGCATGGCGGATAATCCCGTTGAGCATAGCCGCACTAAACACATAGCCATTCGGTATCATTTTCTAAGGGATCACCAACAAAAGGGGGATATCGAGATTGCATATGTTAGCACCAAAGAACAATTAGCTGATATCTTTACCAAACCATTAAGTGAATAAACATTTACCAAACTTAGGCATGAGCTAAATATTCTTGATTCCAGAAACTTTTATTGATGTTTTGCACATATAGCTCATATATATACCTTTGATCATATCTCTTTCATGTGCTATGACTAATGTGGTGTTTCAAGTATATTTCATGCTAAGTCATAGATTGAAAGGGAATTGGAGTCTTCGGCGAAGACAAAGGCTTCCACTCCACTCCATCGAATTATTCATCCTTCGCCGTCGCTCCGCAACACTCTCCACTTTGGTATAATCTTCACTTCTATTTTTTAGCCAAAGGGGGAGAAAGTAGTTAAAAGGGCTCTAATGACTCCGTTTTTGGCGATTCATGCCAAAGGGGGAGAAAGTATTAGCCCAAAGCAAAAGGACCGCACCACCACCAAATTCAAAATTTGCTTCAATTTGTATTTAAAGAAGTTTTTGAAATGAGAGTTTCAAATTGATATCTTATTTATGATATTATTTCAAATTGGTAGACCCTCTTCAAAATTAATATCTAAAACCCTCTTGAACGCTAAGAGGAGGATTTCATCAAGGGGGAGTTTTGTTTAGTCAAAGGACTAGCATTTGATACAGGGGGAGAAAATTTCAATTCTCAAAAATGCTTCTCAAAATCTTACTCATTTACCTTTGACTATTTGCAAAATGTCTTTGAAAATATTTTACAAAAGAATTTGCAAAAACAAAACATGTGGTGCAAGCGTGGTCCAAAATCTTAATATGAAAAGAAAGCCATCCATGCATATCTAGTAAGAATTACTTATTGGTTTCAATTCTAAGTAACCTTTGCACTTACAATTATGCAAACTAGTTCAATTATGCACTTCTATACTTGCTTTGGTTTGTGTTGGCATCAATCACCAAAAAGGGGGAGATTGAAAGGGAAATAGGCTTACACCTTTTCCTAAATTGATTTTGGTGGTTGAATTGCCCAACACAAATAATTGGACTAACTAGTTTGCTCTAGTCTATAAGTTTTACAGGTGCCAAAGGTTCACAATAAACCAATAAAAAGACCAAGAAAGGGTTCAAACAAAGAGAGCAAAAGACAACCCAAAGGCACCCTGGTCTGGCGCACCGGACTGTCCGGTGTGCCACCGGACAGTGTCCGGTGCACCAGGGAACTCGACGCTGAACTCGCTACCTTCGGGAAAATGGAGGCCGCTCCGCTATAATTCACCGGACCGTCCGGTGGCACACCGGACTGTCCGGTGTGCCAGCGAAGCAACGACTACTTCGCGCGCAACGGTCGACTGCAACGCATTAAATGCGCGCCTGCGCGCGCAGAGGTCAGAGCACGCGCAGTTGGCGCACCGGACAGTCTACAGGACTTGTCCGGTGCACCACCGGACAGCCAGGCGGGCCCACATGTCAGAGCTTCAACGGTCAGAACCCAACGGCCGGGTGACGTGGCTGGCGCACCGGACAGTGTCCGGTGGCGCACCGGACTGTCCGGTGCGCCATGCGACAGCAGCCTCCACCAAACGGCTAGTTTGGTGGTTGGGGCTATAAATACCCCAACCACCCCACATTCAATGGCATCCAAGTTTCTGCACTTCTACACCTTACAAGAGCTATAGCATTCAATACAAGACACACCAAAGAGATCAAATCCTCTCCCAACTCCACACAAAGCTTTAGTGATTAGAGAGAGATTTGTTGTGTTCATTTGAGATCTTGCGCTTGGATTGCTTCTTTTCTTTCTCATTCTTTGTGATCAAACTCAATTGTAACCAAGGCAAGAGACACCAATTGTGTGGTGGTCCTTGCGGGGACTTTGTGTCCCGTTTGATTGAGAAGGGAAGCTCACTCGGTCTAAGTGACCGTTTGAGAGAGGGAAAGGGTTGAAAGAGACCCAGTCTTTGTGACCACCTCAACGGGGAGTAGGTTTAAAAGAACCGAACCTCGGTAAAACAAATCATCGTGTCTCACTCCTTATTTGCTCATGATTTGTTTTTCGCCCTCTCTCTCGGACTTGCATTTAATTCTAACGCTAATCCGGCTTGTAGTTGTGCTTAAGTTTGTAAATTTCAGATTCGCCCTATTCACCCCCCTCTAGGCGACTTTCAGCAACTCAAAGAATTCTTTTAATTAAGTTCTACTTAATTAAATGGTGAATTCTTGCAAAATATGATACATATATTCAACTTGGGATTATTCAACACATGATGGAGATCAAGGCTTTGGCTGCAATAAGTTCTTGGAATTTATTTGCCCTGAGACCAAGCTTTTAGACAGCAAAATGTTATTTGCCCATCAGTAAGAGGTCTACATCATATGGGGATGATGATTACCTATGTGTTATCCCAAGTAGATATGTAGGAGACTTGATGTTGGTTATTCACCTTTATGATGATTACCATTTTGTTTTTGAAAATTTGGTCAAGCACTGGGTAGTGGAGTACTAAGCATTGGATGCGGTATGTTCCTTGAATATATCAGCCTAGAGACCATGCTTTTAGGCAGCAAAAGTTTTGCTGACTACTGGGAGATCTACTCCATTGTTTCATTACATGGAGATTATCTACGTTGTGTCAACCAAATTTCAGAAACCTTTTGGTACACTGTATGTGATACCTAGAATTCTCCAACATATAAAGATATGTTATATTTTGCGGTAATGTTGCAACAGCAAACGAAAATGGTTATGCCATTTGGAGAATATTTATTTAATAGAGTTTGATGAACTCGCCTAATGGGCTTAATTATCCTTAATGTTCATTAGATATGTTCATTTCATCTTTGCATAATATGGGGATTCACTTCTTTATTTTGGAGGAAGTGAGATGCTCCCTTTCTCTTGTGGTTCTTAGAAAAGAACTTGTCGGTACCTAGAAACAGGGGTACCCCTGGTTACAAGGTATAATCGCTGCGCCGGCGGAAGAGCCTCTAGTCGCGCGGCAAGCTATCGGTACCCTAAATCAGGGGTACCCTCTTCTACAGCGTGAAGACGCCACACCCATGCGACATCTCCAGGCCACACGGAGAATGGCGCCTGACCTCATCGCGTGGGCAGGCCTAAGGACGCCACGCGGCAAGAAAGGACAACACATCCCAGTACATATCATGGGGGTCCGGACCCCCACAGAGGGACACCGGACCCCTATACGTATAAGGCCGAAGCCTGCGATTGAGGTCTGAACCTCAGTAAGGTCCCGGAACGGGGAGGACCTTGGCGCGAGTAGGGGTCCGGTGCTGACAAGTCTAGGACATGTCCTTCACTTCCCGCTCGAGCAGAGATCCGCTGCTTGTGGCCCATGACACAAGCCATCGGGTCGAGCCTGACGTAAAGCCATGCAGCCCCTGCATTTATTGAGGAGAGGACGCGCCGCCTGCCACTGCGCTGACGGGCGACGTGCCCTCTCAGCATTTAATACGTCCCGTCCCATCCACTGGCAGGCGGCGTCACGGTCATCCAGCAGGCGGCGCGCCTGCTGGGTCTGCTGGGGAACAGTGCGCCCGTGCCGAGCCGCGCACTGTGTTATCCCTTCTACAAGAAGCTTCCCCTGCACGCCGAAGATACACAGATCTTGGACGATAGGACACAAGGGGATTGCTCCGACAACAAATAGTTACAGTCCCAATGTTATATTCTCTATGTCCCTAGGCCCACCTGTCGGGGCTCAGTACCTTTGTGCATGCCCCTCTTCAACTATAAAAGGGGAGGCATGCGGCGTTACAAGCCATCAAATCCTCAGACCCCGATACACAAAGACGAGCTCAGCTCTCAAGCAATACATCACACATTGGAGTAGGGTGTTGCGCTCCGGCGGCCCGAACCACTCTAAACCCTCGTGTGCTCTTGCGTGCTCTTGTGTGTTCATCCACCATCCTCGTAACAAGCAAGACGCTTAGGCCCCTCCTCATTTTAGGAATTAGGGCGGGTGCAATCCGCCACCCGGCCGGAGAGATTTACCCTCTGACATTTGGCACGCCAGGTAGGGGCTAGGCTTGAAGTTTTTGCTTGTTACTCGATCGACACCACGGTCCATATCACCGAGCACCAAGGCGAGACCCCCGAAGGTTTCCTCTTGGAGGAGGGGACCGCATCCGCTACGTCGTAGAATTCTGACTGCCCAGCGCCCGACGCTGCAGCTGTGCGCCCCGCACGGCAGCACACATCGGCGCAGGAGTCCCGGACCCCATCTGGGGTTGCCGCCGCTGGAGCGCTCTCCGCAGCCAGGGAGTTGCTGCGTCACTCACCAAGCTCCATAGCCTCGCTGGGGGCTATGGAACAATGGAGCGATGACGTGGATCGCCTCCTTGGTATAGCACACATTGGCTCGGTCAGGCCCGGGCCTTAATCATCCCGACGCCAGTACAAGGCGTCGGCCTCGGTGCGCTCGCCCTCGGTGAAGGCTGCACCGACTAAAGATCTACGAGCAGAGCTCAATCGCAGACGAGCGGCAGAAGATACGCAAGTCCCCCCCGGAGAAACTAGAAGATCTACGAGACGAGCTCAACCACAGGCGGGCGGGCAAGAATGCCCGCCCCTCCTTAGGAAGGGCGCCTAAGTGCCGACGGAGCCTCGGGGGCCACAGCCTCGAGCAGGATTTCGCTGCGGTCACGCCGCAGGGCCCGGGGGATGCCCGATTCCAGACGAGCATCCCGTTGGCTGGGGTAGGCTGCGCCGCCCTAATGGACCACCTCCATGCGGCGGCGTGGCCAACCAAGTTTCGTCCACACCTGCCCGAAAAGTACGACGGTATGACAAACCCGTCGGAATTCCTGCAGGTCTACGTCACCGCCGTAATGGCGACCTACTTCCATGTGGCTCTGACTGGGCCCGCCCGAACTTGGCTCATGAACCAAGCCCTAGGGTCCATATACTCTTGGGAAGAGCTCTGCGCGCGGTTCATGGCGAACTTCGCTAGCGCCTACCAGCAGTATGGTGTAGAAGCACACCTCCATGCGGTAAGGCAGGAACCCAGGGAAACCCTCCAGGTGTTCATTTCCTGCTTCACCAAGGTACGTGGGACAATCCCTCGTATTTCAGATGCTTCCATCATCACAGCCTTCCACCAGGGGGTGCATGACAAAATGATGCTGGAGAAGCTAGCCACACGCGATGTGGACAACGTCACCACACTCTTCGCTCTGGCTGACAAATGTGCCAGGGCCGCTGAGGGCCGAGCTTGGCACTCGGCGCCACAAACTGGGGTCACCCAGACGGGTGGTTCGGATGCTGGCGCCCAGAGCGATGGCAAAAAGAAAAAATGGAACAAGGACCGCGGCCACGAGAAGCAGCGGGTCACTGCTCCAGTCATCACTACCGCAGCTGGAGGTCAAGGTAAGCGCAACAAGCGCTCACGGCCCCAAGAAGGCAGCGGCAGCATATGCCCAGTGCACCCCAACAGCTGCCACCGTGCCGCAGACTGCCGGGAGATTATCAAACTCGCAAGGCGCGTCAGTGAACGGCGCGAGCAGTCCTCCAAAGATGGCTCGCCGCCTTGTCGCTGGCTTTACAAGGAAGAGGCCGACGAAGGGGCTACGGCTGTGGGGGGACAGGACCTTGGCTACCAGCCACCCGAAAGAAACCTTAAGGACATATTCGCCGAAGAAACCGACTCCGGCAACGACGACGACCGCCGCAAGAAGTTGTATGTCTTGTACGGCGGAAGCTGGGAGCTCGTCTCCCGCAGGAGTGTCAAGTCCCTGCGACGGGAGGTCCTGTCAACAGTCCCGGGAGTCCCCAAGGCTGCTCCGCACCAACGAGGGAGGAGCACCACCATCTCTTTCGGGGCACTCGACTACCCCGATAACATGGCGGGGGCTGGCGTACTACCGCTCATCACCGCCCCCATTGTCGCCAATATGCGACTGCATCACGTGCTGATCGATGGGGGAGCTGGCCTCAACGTCATCAGCCATGCAGCCTTCAGGCAGCTGCAAATCCCGGGGTCCCGGCTGGGGCCCTCCCGTCCATTTTCCGAAGTGGGCCCGCAGCCTATGTATCCCCTTGAGAGCATTGCACTCCCAGTTACATTTGGGACGGAGGAAAACTTCCGCACGGAGAACGTCCAGTTCGATGTCGCGGAGGTCAATCTCCCCTTTAACGCCATCATCGGGAGATCGGCCTTGTACCGGTTCATGGCCATTGCCCATTATAGGTACTTGGTCCTCAAAATGCCATCCCCCATGGGAGTCCTCATTGTGCGGGGAGACCGCACCGTCGCGCTGGCGGCCGTAGAGAAGCTACACGCCCTGACGGCCGAGACCACTCGGCCGGGCGGAGAAGGGAGAAGCCCCTCAGCCTCCAGTGCCAAAGCACCGAAGGTGTAGCCAACCGAAGCAGGCGGCGGGCCCGCAAAGAACATCCAGGTCTGCGCAGACCCATCCCGGGTCACCCGCATCGCGGGAAATCTGGGAGGGAAATAGGAACTCGCACTCATCACCTTCCTCCGAGCAAATGCCGACGTGTTCGCTTGGGAACCGTCGCAGATGTCTGGGATCCCCAGGGAGGTGATTGAGCACCATCTGAAGATCTATTCGGACGCCAAGCCGGTAAGCCAGAAGCCTCGGAGATAGTCCGTGGAGCGGCAGGACTTCATCCGTGAGGAGGTTCAGAAGCTGTTGCACGCCGGCTTCATCGAAGAGGTCCATCACCCCGTGTGGCTGGCCAACCCGGTCATCGTGCCAAAAGCAAACGGGAAAGTCCGGATGTGCATCAACTACACCAGCCTGAATAAGGCTTGTCCTAAGGACCCATATCCACTCCCACGTATAGATCAGATCGTGGATTCTACCTCAGGATGCGACTTTTTGTCTTTCCTGGATGCCTACTCCGGTTTTCATCAAATCCGGATGTCTAGGGAGGATAGGAAACACACCGCTTTTGTAACAGTAGATGGGTTGTACTGCTATGTTGTAATGCCTTATGGTCTGAAAAACGCCCTACCAACATTTGTTCGGGCGATGAGTAAGACCTTCGGAGATTTGATCCGGGACAAGGTGGAGGTTTACGTCGATGACATCGTAGTCAAGACTAGAAGGGGGTCGACCATAGTGGAGGACCTGACCCTGGTTTTCGACAAGCTACGGGCAACCCGCACCAAACTGAACCCGGAGAAATGCATCTTCGGCGTCTCCGCGGGAAAGCTGCTGGGTTTCCTGGTTTCATATCGGGGCATTGAAGCTAACCCAGAAAAGATCAAGGCTATCGAGATAATGAGGCCTCCCGCCCGTGTCAAGGACGTCCAGAAGCTTGCGGGATCTCTGGCTACCCTTAGTCGTTTCATTTCAAGGCTGGCTGGGAAGGCTCTGCCTTTCTTCAAGCTTCTGCGGAAAACCGGCCCTTTTACCTGGACCGAAGAGGCGGAGCAAGCCTTCCAAGAATTGAAGCAACACCTAACCTCCCTGCCAATCCTGGTCGCTCCAGAACTAGGGGAGCCGCTCTACCTGTACGTTGCGGCAGCTGCGGAGGCAGTGAGTATGGTGTTAGTCGCCGAAAGGGCGACACCAGAAGGGCGGGGACCTGAAAACCTAGAATCAGCGTCGGGTGCCCGGACTATCCAGAAGCCGGTTTATTACGTCAGCGAGGTCCTCCATGAAGCAAAAACCAGGTACCTCGAGACACACAAGCTCCTCTATGTTGTCCTAGTTGCGTACAGAAAGTTGCGTCACTATTTCCAGGCGCACAGAGTTGTGGTGGTAACCTCCTTTCCATTAAGGGCCATCCTCCACAACTCAAACGCCACCGACAACATCACCAAATGGGCAGCAGAGCTCGCTGAGTTCCAGCTGGATTTCCAGCCCCACCACGCTATCAAGAGTCAGGTCCTGGCCGACTACATCGTGGAGTGGACTCCACCCCCATGCGTCCCGGGGGGCCCGGACCCCAATCCAGGCCCTACACCTGCGGAGTGAAGGAGTCCGGTCTTTACCAAGCCCCACTGGACGCTCTTCTTCAATGGGTCTGCCCACCAACAGAGTGCTGGCGCAAGAGTGGTCCTCGTCGGCCCAGACGGGGACCAGCTGAAGTATGCGGTACGCCTCGAGTTCAAAGCCACCAACAACATGGCGGAGTATGAGGCGCTGATCTTCGGCCTGTCTGTGGCCCTATCCCTGGGGGTCCGCCAGCTCCTTGTGAAGGGGGATTCTCAGCTAATCATCAAGCAGGTCCGCGGGGAGTGTAGCTACAATGAGCCCAGACTCGCAGCTTACCTCCTCCATGTAAAAAAGCTGGAAAAGGACTTCGTGGCCCTGATGCTGCAACACGTTCCCCGGGCCGACAACTCAGCCGCAGATGACCTCTCCCAGAGGGCATCGACTCGGACACCCGTGCCCGAGGGCGCCTTCGAAAGGCAGTTGCTGAGACCCATCGCCCAGCCTGTCGAACTGGGTGAGGGGGGCGAGACCGGCACCTCGAAGCCGGGGTCCCGGTGGCGTCCCAGGACCCACCAAAGGCTGTGTATGCACTAGGGGGTTTTACCGACCCCCCAGCACCACAACCAACAACTCAGAGTGGTCCCGATGCATGGATCTCCGAGATCCGGGACTACCTGAAGGAGAATTTCCTTCCTGAAGACCATGTCTCCGCAGAGCGCATAGTGCGGTTGGCTAGACGTTACACGACGGTAGAAGGGGATCTCTACCATCGTGGCGCCAATGGTATCTTGATGCGGTGCATCACCCGGGAAGAGGGTCGTGAGTTACTCACGGAGATCCATGGAGGGGAGTGCGGAAGTCATTCTTCATCCCGCACGCTGGTCGGTAAGGCCTTCCAGCATGGCTTTTACTGGCTAACCGCCCTCCAGGATGCAGCTGAGCTAGTAAAGTCCTACGAAGCGTGCCAGTACCATGCAAAGCAGATACACACACCGACTCAAGCCCTACAAATGATTCTGCTCTCCTGGCCATTCGCCGTATGGGGGGTGGATATCCTGGGACCGTTTCCCAGGGCTGTCGGCGGCTACCGGTACCTATTTATCGCCATCGACAAGTTCACCAAGTGGCCAGAGCCACCCCTGTGGTCATCATCACCCAGGACGCTGCTGTCGCCTTCCTCAAATCGATCGTCTGTAAATTTGGGGTCCCAAGTCGTGTCATTACAGATAATGGGACCCAGTTTACAAGTCGGGTCTTTCAGGAATATTGCGAAGACATCGGCACCCAGCTCTGCTTTGCGTCTGTGGCTCACCCTAGGAGTAACGGACAGGTGGAGAGGGCAAATGCAGAGATTCTCAGGGGACTCAAGACGCGCACCTATGACTGCTTAAAGAAGCATGGCGCAAATTCGGTCAGTGAGCTCCCATCTGTGTTGTGGGGGAACCGGACCATGCCTAGCCGAGCCACCGGGGAAACCCCATTCTTCCTGGTGTACGGGGCTGAAGCCTGCCTTCCCCCGGAAATCATTATGGGCTCCCCACAGGTCCAATCTTTTGAAGAGTCTGCGCAGGAACAGCGGCGGCGTGAAGATGTGGACTTCATCGATGAGCACAGGTGGCAAGCAGCAATCCGAAATGCACGATACAACCAGGCACTCAGACGCTACCACCAACGGTTCGTGCATAGTAGGAAACTTGAGGTCGGGGACCTGGTCCTAAGGCGAATCCTGAATCGAGAAGGGCTCCATAAGCTCTCTCCCAGTTGGGAAGGACCCTTCAAAGTGACAGAAATATGTCGCCCTAGATGTGTCCGCCTCGCCACAGCTAGCGGAGTACCTCTTCCCAATCCTTGGAACATAGAGCATCTCCGTAAGTTTTTTCCATAAAAACAGAATTAAGGGTTTGGCCTCTTTCCCTGTAACCAAGAAGCGCATTTATATGTCGATTTTATTAAAAGGAAGGGGTCCGACCCACAGAGCTGTTTTTATGTCAATTTTATTCCTGAAGTTTGCAACCATTATTACTATCTCACCGCCCATGCAGTTTCCTTCCCTGGCTGGTATAGCGATATCCAAATTGAGTAACCAGACCCGGCAACCAGACGACAGGGTGGTTTGGGGCCGTGAAAGTCACTTGGTATGGTCAAGTGCCGTAAAGCCTGCACGCCCAACCTCCCTGCAGCCGGCCTTGTTGCGTAAATCAAAGGATAAGGGATACCAGCTGGCGAACCCATGGGTGCGCTGCTAAACATTCCTAGCCAAGACTATGTGCAGGTCGGGTCCCGGTTGGGAGTAACCCTTGGGGGTCACGACACCAATTCCTCCTTAATAATCCTGGCATCCAGCCCCGACGCATCGAGGCCATATCCCAGGGGGGCCAAGTTCTAGGGAAGAGGATGGTGACAATGCACACAACAAAGAGCAGATAAGTTGTAATATCACCCGATAAGTAGTACCTAAAGAGTATCTTACGAAATCAAAGATATATTACAACCCGCTCTCCAGCGGAACCATTGTTTTTCCCCACACAGGTCTGGCTACTCATCGTCGGTTGGATCCCGCTGGAAGCGCCCGACCACCGCGTCCACAACGTCCTGCATGCCCTCCTGGGTAGCATCTTCAGTATCCGCCACCGGACCCGCGATGACTGGCCCCAAGGAGGCAGTCGGGTCGTGGCTCCGGAAGCATGTCAAGACATATTCTATCGCCGACCAGCAAAGTCTGCTACCCTCAGCCTCCAGGCGGGCGCCAAGAATCTGATCCAGACGTCAAAGACGCTCAGCAGCGGAATCCAGTACCGGGAGCGTGTCGGAGATGGACACCGGCCGCACCAGCGCCGAGATGTGGCTCACCCCCAACGGCACTAACACCGTGCTTGCCTCGCCAGCCTAGGCGGCGATGCGCTGGGCCCCGGCGCGTTGCTCAGCCCGGAGGTCGTCGAGAGTCTTCCTCATCACCTCCACCGCCTGGGGGCCTGAGCCCGTCTGCATCGCTTGGGTAGCTTGCGCTGCCCGGAACTGACGGACCTGCTCCTCCAGTACCCGCACTTTTCCCTCCAAACGCTCCCTCCTCTCCTCTGCTTCGAGCTCAAGCCCATCCAGCAGCTTGTTCCGCCTTGCCCACATCTCCTCCCTAAAGGCGAGGTCCTCCTCCTGTCAGGTAAGATCAGTTGCCCGTTTTGCCAGGGAAGCTTCCCTCGCCTTGAGGCTTTCCTCGGCGCGAGCAATGTTGCGGGCCTTATCGGTGAGCTCCTGCTGCAGCTTCTGCAGCTTCGCCTCAGCCGCAGCCTGCTTGTCCCGTTGCTTCCCTAGCACCGTATTTAAGCCTTCAGCTTATCATGAAGCGTTGTCACGGCCTCCTCCCTTTGGGCTAAACGTACCGCCTGCCTAGCCAAACTTTTCTCCCTCCGGGTCACCTCTTCCTCTCGGTCGGACACCTTCCGGATGTCCTCCTTGAAGTCCTCGCGCTCCTGCTCAAAGTCGGCCCGCTCTGATGCAAATTGGCAGGACACCGCCTTGGTGCGCTCCTCCAGTTGGGTGCACCAGTCACCAAGGCGCTGGTGCTCGGTCTCGAGCGCCTCCCACTCACGCCGGATAGCCACCTCGGTTTCCCGGAGAGCCTGGGGAGCGCGGGATAGTACCTGAGGAAGGGGAGTCAATGTTGCTCCAGGCTCGATGCCAGATCGAAGCGGTCGCCTCAGGATAACCTCCAGAACCTCCGGACTCGGCGGCGGGACAGAACTGGACATGCCTCCCACACCTGCCACTGACGGTGCGTTTGGCGGTGTCACCACCTCTGAGTCGGCAACAGCCATTGGAGACGTTGCCACCTCCGGACCCCCAGCTGGGACTTGGGGACCTGAAGGCGTTCCCTCGGCGGTAACAGGCAGATCCTGGGGGTCCGACGGCGCCACCTCGGCACCAGCGTCACTTTGCACGGTGGAGGCAAACGCAGCGGGAACCTCCTCAGCCAATGCCAGTGCCGGGCTTGGCACTGACGTTGATGAAGCAGCGATAGCCGCTGACGGATCGCCGGCGACGTCCCCAGTAGATGTAGGCAGCTGGGAGCTAGGCCCACTGGCGGACATGGCGGCCGAAGGGGGACGAGCGTCCACAGAAGCTGAAGAAGGGGCCCTGACAGGCAAAGGACGGGTCAAGATCTGTCGACATAAAAGCTACGCTCGAAATTTGACATTTGGAAGAGCCTAAGCTTACTTGGGACCATGAGCCTTCCAGTGGCCTTGGAAGCGGGGCGCATGTTGCCGTCCCTGCTGCTGCTGCCGCTGTCCTAGCAGTGACGGCGGCCGGTCTGACATAGGCGGCGGCGGTGGTGGTCTCGAACCCGAAGGTGGTGGCGGCGGAGGGCTCACGCCCCTCTGCCCGTCCTGGATGCGAGGATCAGCCTCCTTAGCCCCATCAGCCGTCTTCTGACGCTTCTGAGGGGAGCCCGAATCAAGGGGAGGATCCGAAACAAGGGACCCATCGGTGTGACGCAGTCGGTGTCGCCCTACTCCCTCCAACCTCCCGGCGACGTCCAGAGTGGAGGAGCTGCATGCAGGTCCCTTGCCCTTGTCGGAGGAACTAGGGCCCGCAGGAGGGACTCTGGGGGTCACATCAGCAGGCTGGGGGCCTCCGACCGGTGTACCAGGAATGTGGATCCCCCGGTGGGGGTCTCGGTCGCTGGTCTGGCGGACCGCCACCCCACTCTCATCAAAGGTTGGCAGCCGAGCCAGCATCGCTGACCGCAACCCTAGATTGTCGCAGAGCGGTGAAATGCCCTGGGGAGGCATCAAAGATTCGGGGACGAAAGCCTGACCAGTAATCCCCCTCACGAAAATTTCCAACTCTTCCTAGGTCAGGTCAGTCCCAGGCCCACGCAGGATCCTGCCAATGTCGTTGGGACCAGTAAACCAGCAACACAGACGTGGCCTCCCCTGCAGTGGCATGACCCGGCGCTTCAGGAAATCGCCGAGTACGTGCATTGAGGTCAGGCCACCAACCGCCAGTTCCTTAATCCTATCCAAAACAGGCTCGAACTCTGGCACGAGTTGTGGTTTTTCTCTCCACTGCTTCTGGCTGAGTCTGGGCCCGTCGCTCGGAAAGATAAGGCGGTCGCTGACCTCAGTAGTGGCAATCACCCAGTCGTGCCACCAGTTCTCCCACCTCGTGCCGCCAAGGGAGGCGATGTAGGTCACTGTTGGATCTGACCTTGTCTGGAAGTAGTAAGCCCCAAGGTGGTCTTTGCTCTTCCCAGACCTCACCAGTACAAAGAACTGGCAAAAAAGGGAAGTACAAGCTACCACCCCCACGAACATCTCACAGAAATGGACGAAGATGGCTACCTGGAGGAGGGAGTGGGGCGTGAGGTGCTGGAGTTGGAGTCCGAACTCCTCCAGCAGCATCAGGAAGAACGGCAAAATTGGCAGCGCTAACCCGCAGAAACTCCCCGGCAGCGAGATCGCTGATGGGAGCAGTGCCGGCCCGGATCCTCCCAGCGAGCATAGGCGAACCCCATCCGAGCATGCGGCGCACCGAGTCGAGCGCCTCCTCGGTCTGGTAACGATCGGGGTGAACCAGCATGGCCACTACAAAAAAATGGTTTTGTATGACAAAAGTAAAGTGTCATGTTTAGTACAAAATTGGTCATAAAAAGCATCTTATGACAAAAATGTTGCGTCATAAGGGTCGTCATATAACGACCGTCACATTATGTACCTTGTGACGACTGCTCATAGTACCGTCACATAATGTCATCACCTTTTGTGACGGCTGCGTTCGTCCGTCACATATTGTTGCTATATATGACGTTGATATCTGTCACATTTTTTCCAGTCAACACGTCACCTAATGTTGGGATCGTCACTTATGGCGGTGTTATCTATCACAGTTTTGTGTATTTTTTTACGATGCAGGACCGTCATATATTAGTCTGTGGATAATGTGACAGCTTGGTTTTGTTTAGTTTAATATGGCACCCACATACAGTGACCATACAGTGACGACACACTGAGCTCTCATGATAGCTCACAAAATCATAATACACAGAAAAGCCATCATACACAACATTCTCATCACAAGTCATACACAATTCCAGCACACTAGTTCTTCCACAACAGAGGTTCAAACATACAAAGGTTCCACCACAAAGGTTTGAAGCATTCAAACAGATTGCACGTAGTTCTAACAAAGTTCTAACCATAGATATGTTCTAGCAAGGTAGAAAAACCTTAAGCAAAGGCATCATCTTCAGACTTGGTATGCATCCCTACCTCAATCTTTCTGAAGTTTCAGGACAGCTCGTAGCAGTGCATTGGTCTCTTCAAACTTGGTATGCATCCCCTTCACTTCCTCTTGGGTCTGGCGCAGCAAACTTTGGTTTTCTTCAAGTGCGGCCTGTTGAGCTTGTAGTTGTGCTTGCAACTCTTCCTGCTTCCTAGCAGCTTCCTCTCTTTCAGCTTGGAGTTTTTCCTCAAACTGACCTTGCATGCGTGCTTGTGCAGCTAGCGATGTGAATCGACCAGTCTTGGACGTTGTAGGGACACCAATGTTTGGAAGGAAGGTGGATGAGCGGCTGATCTGGCTGAGACTATCAGCAACAATCTTGGAGGGTGACTTTTGTGCTTGTCCTTCTAGCTCTCTTTCCTTCTCTGCAACCATTTGCTCCTACATAAAATGAATGTACTTAGTAACAAGGCCATACAAAAGTGTTGAACCAGGCAGTTACTTGAGTGTAGTACATGTAACTTACATATATCTCATTTGCAAGCGGAGTACGACCATTTCGGGGACTATTCATACATTCCCCAAAGAAATCAACAGCATCCGGCTCCATGTTGTTGTACTTAGTCCTCTGCGGCATATAAAAAACTTGGGATATAAGATTTGCCATGAAATATTGGTACATGCCAACAGCAATACAACATAGTCAAATAATGACTGACAATTTAAGAAAAAGAACACATGAACATGCATCAATGTTGCATAGACAGGTCAAGACTAATAACATGGCCTAAAGAAACCCTAGTACTGATGATGATCATGTTTGATGACATAGCAATTGTCCTGCTGTTTTCTATTTTAGATGGTCACCATAAAAGAATTGGAGCATAAGCACCTATTGATTATATCTCACTTAGCACAGCACAAATATTATGAACATGGGAGCTCATCTCAGAAATCAGATGGCCAATCTCAGAATTAGCTACTCAATCAACACCAAAGAGATATTGCACTTATTCATTTCATGACATATCACAGCTTTCCTATTGGCATAAACCTCACATCTGATGAAATGAATAGTCAATAACACTCCAAAATGTAAGTCCTTAAGACCAAAGAGATATTGCACTTATTCATTTCATGACTTATTAGCTCATCTCAGAAGTAATTGGAGCACATGGTAACTTTACATTTCATTTGCACATGGTAATTATTATGCTACATATTTCCCATCTTTGAAGCTAGTTTTAGAAAAGACATAGTATACATACCAGGCTGTAACGATGGGCTATATAGGACCTAGCTCCAGTCCTTTGGTGAAGCTGCACGTTGCCTCGGTTTGCTTTGTTCTTAGCAGATTTTTCCTACAGCACAAATGCAATACAGATTTTTCATTCACATGCACAGTTTGCATTACATATTAGTTTGCATTGCATAGTAACAAAAGCAGAAAATGTAGTTATTGACCTGATTCTTTGGGTCACACCAATACTCTACCAGCCCAGTCCAATCCTCTTTCTTCATTTTAGGTGGAGGTTGCATGGCCAACAATTGTTCTTTTGTCAGTGACTCGTCGAAGTACTTCCTTTTCAGGTTATACCTCGTCTGCCTCACTCCCCTCTTTAAGATATTTGTGCATGCATCTTTGCTTGGTCCCTCATTCTTAACATCGACATCCAACCTTGACTAAAGCCACACAAACGATTTATTAGAAACAGTTATATCACATGGGAGTAGATTAATGCTAAAAATTATTATGAGGAGTTAAATAGTTGTCTCACAGCGACTTTGTCAAGCACTTTTCCTACTTTTGCCTGCCCCACGGCATTGTCATAAAGCTTCCAAGATTTGTAGATAGGTAGGTTGTCTCTAAGGGCAACACCAGTTTCCGATGCCAGCTTCGCTGCTTGAAGTGGGACCTCCGGTCTTTTCTTCCCTTCAGCCATGTGGATAGCCAACCGGTTTCCCCTATTAAGCATCTTCTCTAAGCCATGACCCATGGTTTTCTTGCGGACATTCTTTTTGGGCGCTACATTGGCAAATAATAATAAAATTGTGTTATTATAGCAGTAACAAATGTAGATATTAAATGAACAAACCAATGATTGGAACATTTATTGTTTACCTGGAAGGGCTGGAACTAAGTCACCAACTAGTTCTCCTTCATTCAGATTACCCTCTGAAGTAGCAGCATCAAATTGCTCAGCTGACTCAATGATGGCATTGCTTTGCCTAGAGCTGTGCCCACCTGGTGAGTTGTTCGTAGGAACTATTTTGTTAACACTAGTTGTGGGAGTAGGTTGCTGAGATACGATAGCAGTGGCTACATGAGTACTATGGTGAGGGTTTGCACTAGGAGAAGACATGTCTGCACTAGCCCTAGTGAATCTAGGAGGACTATGGTGAGGGTTTGCACCAGGAGAAGACATGGCTGCACTAGCCCTAGTGAATCTAGGAGGACTATGCATGGTGTGTCCACCAGGTGTAGACATGGTTCCACTAGTCCTTGTGTATCTAGTAGGTCTAGGCATTGTGTTTGGAACTGGTGAAGACATTGCTTGAGTGGACCTGGTCATTTTTGGAGGAAAAGACACTGGGTTTGTAGTTTCAGTGGTCTCAGTAGTGGTTGTACTGGCCTGGACCTGTTGTTGGGTACTACTGGAAATGGCATTTCTTTTAGGGGTGGCTTTCGAAGTGGTCTTAGGAGGCAAGGGATGTCTTGGCTTAGGTGGCGGGCAGCCTCCAGGCGAAGGCATGGCTGCACTTTGCCTTGTCAATCTGACTAGTGTGCGTGGTGGCTGGTGGTTGGCAGCCGGCATTGTTCCTGCCTTTTGCTTCTTTTGGTGAGGGCGAGTTCCTGGAACCATCTGTGTCGCCTATCAAGAGGAAAAATGTAGGTGAGTAATTATGAAAGAAGTATATGTTTTATTAGGTACAATGGAGTATATGTATGAAATAGGCAGGCCATGACCATGTGAATTTGGTTAGCAATGCATCTCACCTCAGTATTGACCTCATTATTGAGGTCATCATCAGTGTCAGATTGGTTTTCAATGTCAGAGCATGGATCGTAATCATTGTCAGAATCTATAGCCTTCCCTCTTCCCTCTTTCTTTTTTGGTGAAATAACATCTCTAACAGTCTGTGCTAAGACATCAATGCCCAAAGAATGAAAAACTTGCTGAACATGCTTTACAGTCTCATCCCTTGCCACCTCATACTTGGTTTTTTCCATTTCTTCTATTACTTATTACAGATAAACGTAGAAAGAGCAGAAACTGAATCCAGTTTCTGTACATGGGTTGAAGAAACAACTAACACATCAGTATTTTGGTTAATGGTAGAAAGAAGACAAAACTACAAACACGCTAGAAAGAACACATATATAAATGCTAGAACGAGATGCACTACCAGTAAACCACATGGTACAATACCAGATTCCTGATGCCAGTACAAGAGGTCGGGGGCTGCGGGCCTGCGTCTATCGGCGAGGCAGCCTTGGTGGTGGCCGGTGAGGCAGCCTTCGTCGTGGCCTGCACGGATCTGTGGAGCTAAGCAGGACTCCCTATGCGGAGGCGTATCCGTGGAGGTCCGGGATGCCGGCTCGTTGATGTCCGGCCCATGGATCTTCGACTCCAGTGGTTGGATTGTTCTCCAGCGGTGGGGTGTGTCAGCGTGGTGGGTGCGAGTGGCGGAGCTAGGTTGAGGGGAGTGAGGAGGAGGACATGGCTGGTGTACAGGATGGACGGATCCGTTCACCAGCGGCGGTGCGGCGGCGTGGTGGGCGCGAGTGGTGGAGCTAGGTTGAGGGGAGGGAGGAGGAGGCCAAGGCCGGTGTACGGGATGGACAGATCCGTTCACCAGCGGTGGTGCGGCGGCGTGGTGGGCGCGAGTGGCGGCGCTAGGTTGAGGGGAGGGAGAGGACTGGACTTGTGTGTGGTGGTGAGCAGCCGAGAGGATAAGGTAGGAGGGGAATTTTGGTCATCTTGGGCGGGAGTTGGGAAAGTGAATGCGGTCAACAGAAAGGGGTACGGTCCTTTTTTGGAAAAAACATAAAGTGACACCGCCAAATCATCACATAAAGGCACATCTAAGCGTCATAAAAGTAAAACCGTCTACCGGCTCCTGGCGCCTGACAATATATGACGAATCTTCGTACCCTTATGTGACAATAAAAACACTATCATCATAAAATCTTCATGGCCTCATGAAATTATGATGACTCAAAAAATTCCATCATATTATGTGACATTATATGATGATAACTGACCTTGTCATTAGGTATTTTGTCATAAAAGGACAAATTTCTTGTAGTGCGGCCATGGTGACCACGGCGGCGGAAAACTGAGAAGCACGAGCGCGGGGAGGCGAGGAAGACTCGGAGACGAAGGGGCGGAGCAGTTGGGGAAAATGCGAAAGCAAAACCACTACGCGCTGAAAACCCCTCCTTCAAGAGATGGCTCCCCGCGCACACTAGAAGAACCCGCCTGGCACATACCTGGCACCCAAACCACTCAGTCGCTGACAGATGGGACCCGGACCCGCGAGTCGCGTAACTGAGGCACTGGTCTCCATGCACAGGAGGAGCAAACCACCGCGCACGCTCCCACGTCGCCTCGGGACCGCTGCCGGAAGATATTCTTAACATAGGCTGGGCCAACGGGGTGCCCCACGTGCGCAAGGCCCATCCAAACCGCCATGCGTGGGGGCCACGCGCCAGTCCATCGCGAAAGATGGGCACGACGGTTGGTATGACTAGTGGTAAACTGACAGCATGTGCGCGCTGAGTTAGTGCGGTGCGCGCCAAAAAGATGCCCCAGTCCCCGGTCATGCAGAGTTTGCATAGGATACAGGTTATGGCCCCACCTGCAGGCTCGCGCCCTTCCCTGAGGTAGGCCCGGGGGCCACTGTCGGTACCTAGAAATAGGGGTACCCCTGGTTACAAGGTATAAACGCCACGCCGACGGAAGAGCCTCTAGTCGCGCGGCAAGCTGTCGGTACCCTAAATCAGGGGTACCCTCTTCTACGGCGTGAAGACGCCACACCCATGCGACGTCTCCAGGCCACACGGAGAATGGCGCCTAACCTCATCGCGTGGGTAGGCCTAAGGACGCCACGCGGCAAGAAAGGACAACACATCCCAGTACATATCATGGGGGTCCGGACCCCCACAGAGGGACACCGGACCCCTATACGTATAAGGTCGGAGCCTCCGAGTGAGGTCCGAACCTTAGTAAGGTCCCAGAACAGGGAGGACCTTGGCGCGAGTAGGGGTCCGGTGCTGACACGTGTCCAAGCCATGTCCTTCACTTCCCGCTCGAGCAGAGACCCGCTGCTTGTGGCCCATGACACAAGCCATCGGGTCGAGCCTGACGTAAAGCCATGCATCCCCTGCATTTATTGAGGAGAGGACACGTCGCCTGCCACTGCGCTAACGAGCGACGTGCCCTCTCAGCATTTAATACATCCTGTCCCATCCGCTGGCAGGCGACGTCACGGTCATCCAGCAGGCGGCGCGCCTGCTGGGTCTGCTGGGGAACAGTGCGCCCGTGCCGAGCCGCACACTGTGTTATCCCTTCTACAAGAAGCTTCCCCTGCACGCCGAAGATACACAGATCTTGGACGACAGGACACAAGGGGATTGCTCTGACAGCAAATAGTTACAGTACCAATGTTATATTCTCTATGTCCCTGGGCCCACCTGTCGGGGCTCAGTACCTTTGTGCATGCCCCTCTTCAACTATAAAAGGGGAGGCATGCGGTGTTACAAGCCATCGAATCCTCAGACCCCGATACACAAAGACGAGCTCAGCTCTCAAGCAATACATCACACAGTGGAGTAGGGTGTTGCGCTCCGGCGGCCCGAACCACTCTAAACCCTCGTGTGCTCTCGCATGCTCTCGTGTGTTCATCCACCATCCTCGTAACAAGCAAGACGCTTAGGCCCCTCCTCATTTTAGGAATTAGGGCAGGTGCAATCCGCCACCCGGTCGGAGAGATTTACCCTCCGATAGAACTAATGTGTTTTTGTGGCTTGATGTGCAAGCCCAAAATGAATAGCAAAGAAAATCATAAGACTTGTGGACTTATGAGTATGTGTCTACATTATGTTGTAGGCTAACACTTTGTATTCATATATTTTGCTTGAAAGCAAATATATAAGCACATTAAAAAGGGAAGGGAAATGAGTATGACAAACTCTTTTGTCATTACACTATACGTGTGTATAGTGTTGTATGCCTAAGCATCTAATCTTGTATATGAAATCCCAGTAGATGCATACTACTCATGAAAGCTAAGATATGAAGTGTACTTCAATCTTCCATCTGACATGATAATAGTGGTTAGTTGTGTAAATCATGATTTGGACTAATCATGTAACAACACCTCTTTTTCTAAGAGAAGACCACTTTGTTAGATGATTTGCTTTTGAGTACTATTTAAATGATGCATGAGATTTGGTATAATCTCATAATTGATGTTGTGATAGGTTCAACTCATGCGATGTGAGTTGAACACACTCATGTGATTTGAGTGTAAAAAAACTCATATGAATTCAAGTTAAACAAACTCATCGATTGGAGTTGATCACTCATGTGATTTGAGTTGAATAAACTCATCGGTTAGAGTTGAACGAACTCATCAAATGAGTTGAAGACTCATTGATTTGAGTTGTGCAAACTTGTACGGGGATTCTTCCAATTGAGGAAGAAACATGCAATGTGGAGAATTGAACCACAAACTCTATATATGGGGAAACAAAATATTCTCATATTCCTTTGGAAAGAGGAAATAATATTTTGACAATCGCTTCGTGCGATATCATGATATGTTATTATCATATCCCCTTTGGTATTGGAAGTATCAAGGATGTGTTGATATATCCTAATTTATATCTTACCATATTATAGAGATATCCATATAATTCCTATCATGGGCAAACACAAGGTGATAGTGATGGATATTGCATGTGTTTCTCGGAAACATTTGTTATGGATTGTATTCCACATACATACTACCATACAATGTGTTGCATTTGTTATAACTTTTTAGGTGATGATACTTACCATGTTGGGTAAGGCTGAATTGGTCATTCTATTATTGGGATGAAATGAAAAGTTATGGACAATTCTATTGGTCATGTTTTCCCATAATATGGATACTTGATGAGTATCACTGGGTTTGAGATTTTAAGTCCCTCTTATCTTAAAATCTGATCTGAATTGGTTGAGTTCTTTGAATTGCTTCAAAAGAACGAGTGTGGTCCATTACAGAGATGGTATGGACATTGAAGGCTTTATATGGTTCTTTGGTGCATCTATATGATGACCTCAAGTGTGTCAGGACAACACGTGACCATTAAGTAATAATGTCTCAAGCCTGAGCACATTAGCCTCCACACTACTGAATTTACCAAATGTGCTTACAATGATGATTGTTTGTCTTGGTATTCAGAATGATATCCAAAAGAATATGATGAATCTATGATAGATTCGAAAATTTCAGATCATTAATGACCATCAGTAATGAATTGTCATTTCCAACTAGTTATGGCTGGAGTCAGGAAGTTTTGCACGCTCCTGACTTGTGATTAACTGCATGTATTGCATGAACTAGTCCCCCTATGGTTTTTAGTACGTGGGAATCCATGAAAGATTTCCCATGCGTACATTGGGTATGTTCCCAGTCTCACCATCGCAGCGTACATATATGGGCACACAGAAAGCTGGGGATCTATGTGAGAATTCATTCTTCGTCGATCATTAAGTTTTAGAATCTCTTCATGAGAATCTATTTACGGCCCGTACGCTTGCTTGAATCATGAGCTTTTCTAGGCATTAGGGGGAGATTTCGAGTACCAAAAAGAATGCTAGGAAATTATAATGAATGCAGTAAGCATTCAGGCTCAGGATCACGTACTAAAACTATACCTTTGGGTTCGAATGATTTGCAAGAAGTTGCAAAATAGACTGCCATGTGCATTTACTATGAGGTGTCTCTCAAATTAATCCTATGAGGAAGTGCTAGAAAGATTGGTTACATGGAAAACCACTTAACTCTCTATTACAATGATGTTGTAAATAATAGGGGAGAAGTATGGACACAAATTGGGATTAAGATGCTTGCAAGCAGCTGAAGGCTAGACCTTCTGAGATAGTAAATGCATATCATCTATTCATTGGTAACCAACCTAGTGTTGGTGGACATCTAAAGGATATTGATTATCCTGTGAATGGAAGACATTCACAACCTAGCTCAGTGCGCACTGATGAGGCTAGGTTATCGGAAGCCCTTGATTCTCGTTTTGGGATTTCACGAGGAATCATAAGGGTACATAAAAATGACTTTATGTCAACTAGAGAATTGTGTTATTTAAAAGCTACAAGTATCGACACATACATCTTAGCAATTGTATATGCGCTCCAAGTGATCCAAAAGACTATGGCCATAGCAGAACACGAGTATGCTCAAACTGGATCTTGTTGAGTGATACAATGTTGCAGAGATAGCCTTGCTCACCAGAAAGAAGTGTTAACTTATTTTCACTTCAAGGTATCTTAATGTGGATACAAGTTTGTTTTCATGGACTTGGAAACAATGAGGTGGTGAGAAAGCATGGCTAGTAGCAACTGGGTTTATACGCAAACCCAAGCATTATTTTAATGCTATAAATTATCCTCTACTGTGAGTAGTAAAATTCCGATACAATAATATGGGCAGTAAATCATCTATCTGTGCAGTTGGTAGATGTAGTGACAACATATGCTTATGTGGTCACTGGATTATGGTATTTGTGGAGTCTTGAAGGATTCCAAATACATAATAACCAATCACAAATTTGCAATGCTTGGAAAGTCTTTGTGACTTAGAGCATTCAGGTCAAACATGGTACATTCGACCTAGTGAATCCTTCCTTCCAAAGGGATACACGAAGAGTGGAATGTTTAGTGTAAATATGTGCAGCATATTTATAAACATACATTACTTATCGATGGAGTTCAAGATAGAGGATATGAATTGTAAGAGGTTTTCAATTCAAAGTAAACTATCTTGAGTATCTTAGATACAAAGTTGTCTATATCCAACATATATTGAAGAAATTCAATATGAGAGAATCATTGTTATTTGATTCTTTCCGATCATGAGATGTGCTATTGTATCTTGCAAGAGCATCCGGCCGGATATTGCTTTGCAAAGTTTTGCTAGCTAACAGCACATGAGATCGAGTCATGATCTCCAGGTGTACTCATGCTCTCCTTATGTTTGGATATACTGATCTTGGATATCTATAGAAGATCCCCAAGTACAAGATCAATGACATACTTCTGGTAAGTTGGACCTACTGTTTGATAAATGTCTATCAACAGATATTAGTGGTCACTTACACTAATCATTCTGTAGCACACTTCATGGGATTATACAGAATGATATACTACATACTAATGGTATGTGGTGGTCATGATTTTATATCACTGACCTTATTATCTATGAAGATAATATTACTTTGTGTTGTTTAGATGAAAAAACAAGTTACGGACTAAGTCTCTACCTTACTCCACATTTTAGATGTGTTTGAGAGCAGGTATGGGATGACTTAGTGATTTGCAAAGATTAGGGGGAGTTTCCCTTTTTGATCGGAAGAACTTGTTTCTACATCATGTTGTACCCTTTTCTTTGCATGAGTTTTTCCCCTGTTTGGGTTTCTCATTCAAAGTTTTTAACGAGGCAACATCAACACAAGGCCTATGTCGTATCATCTATTTTTCCCGTAGAGGTTTTCGACGATGATACATTATGACATAGCTATTGTTGTATTTGAACTAGGTGATGAGTTTATCTCCTTAGAGTTCAAATGAATCAACAATAGCGTATGACTACTCTCCTTATTTTTTCCACTGGGGTTTTAAGGATACTCAGCTAATATGTTGATTTCTCAGATTTTCTGACTAGATTATCTTGGAGAAATATTAGCCTGAGTTATATGTCTCATCATTTATTTTTCCCACGGGGTTTTTTGAGATGATGGTTGTAGACATATTCTTGTTCTTTGGGCTAGATGTCCATGGGAGAACAATGTTATACCATGGTTCAATTGAACCACCGACAATTATCTATAAGGATAATTGAGCTTGTGTTGTTCAGATGGAAACATGTTATATCAGGAGCAACATTAATAAGCATATTGCTCCTAAATTGTATTATCCATCTTGCAAACAAAGTATTGTGATAATCTTGCTGATCTATTCACAAAATCTCTACCATACTCAACGTTTTCAGAAATGTGTTGAGGTGATTGGTATGAGAAGACTTAAGTGCTTGCAAGGATAAGGGGGAGTAATTCTCCATTATGTTTGACCTGTTTTGTACCATCATATTACACTCTTTTTTTATATGAGTTTTGCCTTGTTAAGGTTTTCTCATCTAAAGTTTTTAACGAGGTAATATCAACTAAGCTATATGCTTCATCATTGATTTTTCCCACGGGGTTTTTATACATGATGATTACAAGCATATTTTCTTTTGGAGTTCAATATGAGTTTTACTCATAATCCAAAAGACATTGTGTACTCCTTATTTTTCTCACAGGGTTTTTGAGGAGATAATATCTTGGAAGACAGCTGACAGATGATCAATAGACTTGGATTGATCAAGAGAGAGTGTTACAATATTTTGTGACCAATCCAAGGGGCTCGATGAACACATCCCCAAGGGACACACCCCTTAGGGATGACCCCTATCATATGTATATAAACATGTCTTCCCTGCAATAAAGAAAACACAACTGTTATTTGCACTATTCTCTCGAATCTCGTTTTCACTGTGTTACAATATTATGGTACCGTGGCTGCCAGTGCCATGTAGCCATGGCACGTGGCATTTGATAAATTTTAGATTTATTTTCTCAACAAAATTGACTGCATATATTTTATATTAAATTTACAGTTCTAATTTGTTGTAGTTTTTTAGACACACTATATAACTTTCGGTTATGATAAAAAAAAGTTAGATAAAACCATAATCTAGATAAAGTATGATTTGTATTGTATCGTGGGTCCGTAACCATAGTAGTAATTAGGTTATCAATGTACATATCAATAGTTCATAGTTGTACAAAAGAAGCACGGGTGTTAGTGAGCGGGCTTAGGCTAGTTCGGTCACCCAGACATGACAAACGACATGACCATGGTCTATTAAATAATACTCTCTCCGTTCATAAACATATGGTAGTATTGATTTTTAAAAAAAAACTTTTATCACTCATCTTATTCAAAAAATAATAATGAATTATTATTTATTTTTATGATTTGTTTTATCAATTAATATAGTTTTTGATATTTTTGAATAAGATAAGTGGTCAAAGTTTTAAAAAAAAAATCAACAGTGTCATATATTTGTGAACAGACGTAGTATCGGTTTGCAGCTCTTTAATAGCAAACAATCATCCTATCTATCCACCACCATAGCATCTCAGTAACTCCTAAAAATATTTCTCATAATACATAGGAATTGAGATCTCCCTATACCTGAAAAAATGATACTACTCCAACAACTAATAATATTTTATATGAACTGCAGAGCCACCCCATGTTTGTGCAGCGGCAACATTTCAAAATCATTCAAGACAGCATAAGGCTAATCATAATGGAGGTTTCATGAGGTGTTTCATGTATTAATTAGCCTGTCACATCAGCTATTTGAATGACATGATACATCATTTAAGAAGGAAGAGTTTCATAGAGTTGTGAAACCTCCACTGAGAATGTTTTGTTTCATCTTCATATAATTAAGTAAATTCTATTGGTTATTTATATGCAACATTTAAGAAGTATGTTGACATATGAAACAGTGAGATAAAATTCTCTATTAAGAGGGGGTGTTTCGTTCATCAATAAAGTTGATGTGACATTTTTAGAAATAAGGAAATGAAATCCTCGTGTTAATAGCCTAAACATAAAAATAGGCGAGGCAGCGTCGTCGCTTTCCGATCGCTTCCGCTACTTTTGGCTGTGATGCGGCTGTAGCTTGTGGTTGTGGCTGGCTGGCTGCATGATCCAAACCCGGAGAATACTCTTTTGCTGCTGCAGCCAGCTGAAAAAACGAGCAGTTCTGCCGGAGCCGCTGCGCCAGGTCGGGGCTAGGGATGAAGGGCAGCAGCCTCCGCCTCTTCTTCTTCAGCACCACCAGTGCGCCGCTACCGCTTCTTCGGCTCTGCCGCCGACGCTAGCGCCAATGTCGGGCTCTGCTGGATCTTGAAGAAATACTATCCGCCGAAGGCTGGGGCGGCAGCTACCATGACGGGCGCGAGAGGAGAGGTGAGCGGCGGAGGCGAGAATAGAGGGAAATGGCGCGGAACGGGAACAACAGAGTGGATTGGGAGCTCGGCGAGCGGCAGAAATTTGCGTAGCGCAAGGCATGGTATTCACCCGCGAGAAAACAAGGACGCCAGATAGATGATTGTTGATCATATTTTTTTCTTTTTTTTTCTTCTAAAATTAGAATAGGTACAAAAGTTTTAAAAAGCTGTTGAGACTGTACCAGCAGCGCGCAAATTCATATTTTACACGGCCCATCAAAACAACCTATGTTCTCAACCCTAAATGGAGGTCCTAGGCTCCCGACCACATCTAGAGATGGCAATGTGAATCCAATTACTGATTCACCGTAAGGAATTTCTCTATTAGAAAACAGAAATGGAAAAGTTTCTTTCCCCACGGAAACGTAAACAGCAAAAGAATCTCCCCCGACGGGTAAACGGGGACAGGGATGGGAAAGCATTCCTTGTCCCGGTACTCACAGGGACCCGTTAAAATTACATGTGATGATGTTTTTATATAATAGTTGTTGGGGGCCTTCGGCTCCCGAAGGTCCTAAAAAACACAGTTTAACAATGTTTTCCAAGTGTAAAATGTGAACAGGCACCTTCGGAACAGGCACCTTCGGAGTCAGGTCGCGAATATATAAGGGCATGTTTAAGACGAAGCTGGAATGAAAAGCGGTCATGACGAAGGATAAGACGATCATGAAGCCATATGCAGAAAAGCTTCGGCATAACGGCAGAAAAGAGGAACCGACTTAAAGATGAAAAGCCAAATTGGACCTCGAAGAATTACTATAGAGTTATTGATAAATGTAAAGGGCTTCAATGTAATTTTACACGGGCTGCGTCTCGTGCCTATAAATAAGTGAACAGTACTCCCGTACTGTTCACGCTGACTGAACACACGTCTTTTTGCATCACGACTTGTACCTTTGCCTTACATCAGTCTGAAGGTACATTTGTAATTCGTTTTCATGAATTTAATAATGGAAATGTATTGATGATAATGCTGGTATCATTATTTTCGCACTTTATATATATATATATATATATATGTTTATTCTGTTTACTCATTTACCAACTTAACGAAGGTCTTTTCCTTCGTAACCTTCGTTATATTATGTTTATATCCTTCGTCCGAAGTTCATTAAACCCTCGCGGAAATAATGCTTCAGCGGACGAAGGGTATTTAATACTTAACATCTTCGTGTTGTCTTGTTCTTGATTTATAGCATTTGAGAACAAGCCCCCAACATTGGCGCCCACCTCCGGTGAACTCACTTCCACTTTTTGAGTTTTGAAAATCTTCGGCAAGCATCACCTTCGTCATGCCGCCGAAAAAAGCTTCAGCAACAGAGGCTGCTGCTCTGCAGCCGCTAGACCACAATCAAGATGTCGTTTCTCTTAGGGAGGCCCGAAGCCAGAAGAGAAAGGCCACCAGTCCAGCGCCTCCGGAGGACGAAATGGATCAAGAAATCCAAAATTTGGAAATGCTCAATCAACAGGTCCAACGCAAGAAGGAGAAGATGGCTCGTCTAGCTGATCTTCAAAGGCAGATAGACGAAGCCTCTGAAGAGCTTCGACATCTCGCTCAAGATGACCAGAACCAAAGGCCCCCGCGCAGAGAGCTTCATCAAGAGGGTTTCTACAACGAGGATGACTGGTATGAAGATTTCCATCACGGAAATTTTGCTTTTGATGATGCTTCTCCCTTGTCAACAGAACTGCAGGCTGTTCCTTGGCCACAGTCTTACAAGCCACCTCAGCTCCCCATGTACGACGGTCATTCAGACCCGAAACAATTCTTGATGAGCTACGAAGCAACTATATCTTCGTACGGTGGCAACACGGCGGTCATGGCAAAGTCCTTTGTCATGGCTGTCAGAAGCGTCGCACAAACTTGCTACTCTTCCCTTAGGCCAGGGACAATCACCTCATGGCAAAAGTTGAAGGACATGCTGATAACCAACTTCCAAGGCTTTCAGACGAAGCCAGTCACTGCTCAAGCTTTATTCTAGTGCACCCAGGATCATGAAGAATATCTTCAAGCATATGTCCAAAGGTTCCTACGTCTGAGGGCGCAGGCACCAACAGTGCCCAATGAAATTGTCATTGAGGCCATGATCAAGGGGCTTCGGCCAGGACCTGCAGCTCAGTACTTTGCCAGGAAGCCTCCCCAAACTCTGGAGAAGTTGCTCCAGAAGATGGACGAGTACATTCGAGCTGACAATGATTTTCGCCAAAGAAGGGAGGAATCCCTCAGGTTCTCTGAAATGACTAGGGGCTTCGGAGGAAGATTTTATCCAAGGCACGTCAGGTCAATTCACAATTCTACTCAAAATGACGACAAAGCGAGTCAACAGCAAAGGCCACAGTGCTCCTCCCAAGCTTCGGGGCAGCAGCAAAGCTCCTTCCGGCCGCCAGTGCCAAGGGGCAGAGGTGCCAGGGGCTTCGGGGGAAGATTTGGGGATCAACCAAGGAAAATATATTGCCTATTCTGTGGTGAAGGTAAGGGCCACACCACCAGGATGTGTCACATTACCATCCGGAAGCAAAAGGAGCTAGCAGAAGCTGCTGCACAACAGAATCAGCCGAAGCAGGTCCTGCATACTGCTTCGTACCATTCGCCTTACATTCCAGAATATGTAGGCAATCACCCTGCAGCTTCTGTTGCTTCGGCAAGTCAACCCCAAGCATCCTGGCAACAGCCTCCACCGCCGCCACCGACGCAGCCAGGGCTCCAGCTAGAAGGGAGTCACCACAATCAGAGGGATTTCAGAGAGGACTCCGAAGCTCGCACAGTCAATAGCACTGTGCCAGAGTCGAAGCACATTTACTGATAAATATCCTACCTCAACAGCAGTTTTTTTCGCATTTTTACATTCGGTATTACTTTTTGTTAATAAGGAACAATTATGGGAAGATCAAGTGCCCTTTATCATTTTTTAATTCCTTGTAACACTTTAATAAAAATGTGTCTTTTTCATAGGCTTGAATCGTTGAAGCATACGAATTTATGGTGGCATGAAGGACCTTTGTATTATCAAAATTTTGTTTTAATAGACACAGAGCAAGTTGTTCGAAACAGTAAAAAGTCGTTCCTAAGCGAGCGCAGTGTAAGTTTTCTGAGCCTACAGCGAAAAGTCAGCGCTGATTCCGCCGACAGTAAAAGGCGAAGAAGCTCCTAAGGGAGGCTTACAGCGAAAAATAAACGCTGATTCCGCTGAAAGTAAAAGGCGAAGAAGCTCCTAAGGGAGGCTTACAGCGAAAAATAAACGCTGATTCCGCTGAAAGTAAAAGGCGAAGAAGCTCCTAAGGGAGGCTTACAGCGAAAAGTCAACTCTGATATAAAAAGTGTGTATGCTCTATTACAGGGATATGTATCTGTGGCACAAACGTCATCTTGCATAACATAACATCATCACATCATTCTGCATAACATAAGCATCATACAGCATATTGCATATGGAACAAGAAGGGGATACAGTATTAATCTTCGGAGAATAATTCGGAAAAGAGAAAATCGTGCTAAAGCACAAGACAAGCCGAGAAGAAGTGTAGCTTCATTAGAGAGGCAACAAAAACTTTTCTATAGCTTCGGAGAATATTTCACGAAGCTTGGATAATCTTCACCACGAACGAATGCAACTTCTGGTGATATAAAATTTTCTTCACAAAGCATGAAAAGAAGGGAAGGTGTTTTTTCGCCGAAGGCTCAAAAAATGGTATGTACGCAAGATTTCATGCATCGTAAAGAATTAAAACTGTACATGGATTATATATTACATTCAAAGTTACAATATATTACATACGTTACGTTCCAAATGTTTTTACAGTAGCATTTAATCCTCTTTTAGAACTATTTCTGCAGCTTCGTTCAGTAGCTGGTCAACAACCTTGTCCATAATGGCTTCGGCCATTTTTCTAATTTCATCGTCCCCCTTCGGGTGGGGGCCCGGAGATGCCTCAGCAGGTTCTGAGCGAAGAGAAGATACGGCTATATTACTATTACAAACCGTGAGCAAAGTCTGGAATCAAAAATTACAACATAATAAAAATCACTAATTAATACTTATTTGCCCTTCGGGCTCGGTACTTTTTTCGGCAGCCGCCGCTACTTTTCTGGCATCATGGATGCCTTTTTCGCTTTTTTGAATAATTTCTTGTGCCATTTCTCGGCCGCCGTTGTCCCAGATGTCAGTGAAAAATTTTCCGTCGATCATGCTTGCTTCGGCTGAGGGGTCTTTAATGTCTTCGGAGGACAAAGTAGCTTCGGATTGCGCTAAAGATTTTACATGCTCACAACCTTTCTTCTCCAAAACAGTAGCAATTCCTCTAGCACCCGAAAAAGCACATATGTCTCTGCGGCTATTCAGGATTTTTTCGAAGGCCTCAGCTTCGTTACTAATCCATTCCATCGGACCTTCGGGATTGCCCCTTGAGAAATTCTCCTCGCTAGAGAATGCGCCAACGTTGGCAAAGCTGGATTTTATCTTCTTAACGCACTCTATGGATTTAACATAGCATTTTCTTTGAGAAGCACGAAGCTCTTTAACATTAACTTCCAAATGATCTGCCCATTGTTCACTTAACTCTCGTTTTGTTTCTTCAAGAATACGTTCTTCTTTGGCTCGGACTAGTTGTTTACGAAGATCTTCAATCTCATGCCTCTGTGCTTCGGCTTGAGTTTTAGAGTTAGCTTCGTCCTCCTTCATTTTTTCCAGTAATGTAAGCAGAATTCTGTCTTTCTCCAAGGCTTCGTTTCGTAGCCTAATAACCTCTGTTCGAAGGTTGTTGAGAGCAATGGTGCAGCTCTCGTCTTCAGCATTCTTTTGTGCCCTTAAGGTATTGCTGAGAATTAAGCCCTATTCAAAAAGAATGAATGGATTAACACAACAGTAAAGGATTCATTCAAAATCCACAAAATTCAAAGTTTACAATCTTCGTACCTTTAGACTGTTATATGCAAGACTATCCGCAAGATCCTCCTTCATCATGGCGCAAAGGCCAGCTTCAAGCTTCGGGAATCCCATGCTTCTAGCCATTTCCCGGCACACGGATAATTCTTTATTGTCTGGGAGGCAATATAAGAAGTCATCTTCGTTTGTCCCGTTGAATACTACGGCCCCCTTCGGATATTTCAGTTCTCGGGCATAGTGATTGGCTTCAAAAATTTCTTCTTCAGACAGTTTCTTCCCCGAAGCATGTCGCACAATATAATCATGTATTTTGGAGGATGCTTCGGGGGTGGCAGTACCAATTTCCCCAACCAGAATCGGTTCTGTTATTGTTGCTTTTTCAGTTCCTAAACTTACCTTTGACATTTTTTCGACCTCCAAAGGCTGTATCTTGGTGGATTCCGAAGGCCCAGCTTCAGTTTCAGATTGCTGCTTCGAAGTTTCAGCAGCAAAGGCTTCAATAGGCGCCTCAATAATTTTCTTTGGAGTTGTGCTTGAAGATTTAATCGTCTCCAGGACATCCAGCACATTAACCATTCTTTTTCTTTTCGGGGTTGCTGCTGGCCCCTTCTGGCTTTTAGCTGTCTCAACTTTTGTTGAAGGACTTATAACATCTGGTGTTTCTCTTTCTTCAGATTTCTCCTTTCTTATTACTGGTGCCTCGGCCATTTCTTCGGATTTTAGCGCTGCAGTTGGTTCTTTGGCTTCGGTGGCCGAAGAGGCCTCGCCAATAAACTCGGGCACTGTGGCCGGCTCAATACAACGAGGAGGGTGTGTGGACACTTTTACTTTCTTCCTCTTCGGTGCTGGCTCCCCGGGAGCGGCTGAAGTAGTGTCCTTTGCAGGAGCAGTATTTTTTCTCTTCTGACCTCGCATTGGATAACAGTAGTCGGGATAGATAAACCCAATAGCATCAAATACTCGGTTGAGCCTCTTCTTCTTTCGGCCTCCGAAAGCCGCTGATAATGCAGTGTTTTCAGCCTTTGAATAGGTCCCAAGCAATTCATCACTTACATTCTCAATACTTTTCAGCCAATCATCATCCGGTTCAACAAATTTATCTCCGTACTTGAATGTATATTTCAGTCTAATTAGTCCACCCTCGTCAGCTTCTTTAATGGTCTCCTTCGGCATTTCCCAGTCATCTACAAGTGGCCACACTCTGAAGGCAATGTGCTCTTGCATTAAATCCCTGGTCCCAATAAAGGAACAGACTACGCCGAAGGCCCTCTGACATTCTTCAGCTGCTTCGTCCATTTCTACCTTTGGTTTCCGAAGTCCGAAGCACTGCCAGATAGGGCGCATGATGATATCCTTGATATCTTCCCGAACCGTCAAATCGTTTCTCACATAGAACCATTCCTTCATCCATTCCCCGGGCCATCTCTTCCGAAAGGTTGGCACGGGACAGCTCGACCCAGAACGGGCACCGAAGCTATAACAACCAAAATTATTATGATATTGTTCCTTGCCCCATGGTTTCGTCTCATATACTAGCTCGTGTATATTGCAAAAGCTTTTAGCACTTGGCTCCAAACCCTGGCTCCTCATGGCCCAGACGAAGATTCCCAATCTTATCACTGCTTCAGGGGTAAGTTGATGAAGGTAAATTTGATATATTTTCAGAACTTCTACTACAAACTTGCTTAGGGGGAATCGTAGCCCAGCCTTTAAAAAGCTTCGGAAGATCACAACCTCATTATCTTCGGGGGTCAGCGTAGTTTTTTCTCCGTCATCCGCCCTCACGAGGGATATATCTCGGAAGTATCTCCCCCTCATGTTTTCAAGGTGACTCTACTTTATAGTTGATTTTCCGAAGTTTGAGTGACTAGGCCGCCACGGGCGATCTTCGGAATCCTCTCCGCCACTATCCACATCATAGCTATCACTGTCGCCAGTATCTTCAGATAAACCCTCCAAAGTTTCCTTGACAATCTTTTCAGTATTGGTCTTCGACATTGACTCAAGAAAACTCAGGTGCATCTCCTCCGAAAGGCTTAGCTTCGAAGCACCAGCAGCTGTCTTATCTTCAGACATTTTCGCGAATGCTGGCAAACTAGACTTGAAGCCGAAGCTTAAAAATTTAAGACCGAGCAAATGCTGTCGCGCGCAGGCTAAGGGCAGGGTGTGCAGGTTGAAAGCTGGTGAGTAAAAAGCAGGTGGCAAAAGGGCGTGTCAAATAAACTCGCGGAGAGCTTGTATTTATACACCCAGTATGTCGAAAACTGGAGGGCCCCGCTTGTCAATGACTATTGCTATTCTAGCAAAACGAAGGTGTTTTTTCGGACCTTCGGCTTAAAGCCTTCGTCCATGTCGTAATATAAATTTATCTTTACAATAAATTGATATTGCGAGGGGCTACTGTTGGGGGCCTTCGGCTCCCGAAGGTCCTCAAAAACACAGTTTGACAATGTTTTCCAAGTGTAAAATGTGAACAGGCACCTTCGGAACAGGCACCTTCGGAGTCAGGTCGCGAATATATAAGGGCATGTTTAAGACGAAGCTGGAATGAAAAGCGGTCATGACGAAGGATAAGACGATCATGAAGCCATATGCAGAAAAGCTTCGGCATAACGGCAGAAAAGAGGAACCGACTTAAAGATGAAAAGCCAAATTGGACCTCGAAGAATTACTATAGAGTTATTGATAAATGTAAAGGGCTTCAATGTAATTTTACACGGGCTGCGTCCCGTGCCTATAAATAAGTGAACAGTACTCCCGTACTGTTCACGCTGACTGAACACACATCTTTTTGCATCACGACTTGTACCTTTGCCTTACATCAGTCTGAAGGTACATTTGTAATTCGTTTTCATGAATTTAATAATGGAAATGTATTGATGATAATGCTGGTATTATTATTTTCGCACTTTATATATATATATGTTTATTCTGTTTACTCATTTACCAACTTAACGAAGGTCTTTTCCTTCGTAACCTTCGTTATATTATGTTTATATCCTTCGTCCGAAGTTCATTAAACCCTCGAGGAAATAATGCTTCAGCGGACGAAGGGTATTTAATACTTAACATCTTCGTGTTGTCTTGTTCTTGATTTATAGCATTTGAGAACAAGCCCCCAACAATAGTTAATGATAAAAATAAATAATTACCTCGCCAAGAGATTACTCGTTGTACAAATATGTTCATTTTAATATACACATAATGATTTTTACATCTAACAATGTTTATAAGTGACTAGGGGTAAAAACGGTCGGAAACGATTGGTAAACACTAAAACCATTTTGTTTTCATATTTGTCCTTGGAAACAAGATCGAAAACGACATCGGTAATTCGGAAACATCGGAAACGAAAGTTCGGTACGAAAATTACACCGGTTACTATCGGAATCTAAAATTCGATCGGTAAAAACCGTAACATGTACCCTCAATTGACTTAAAAAATTCACGCAAGTTATACATTCATATAAAATTAGTAATAATATATAAGGTAGGAGGTCACAATAAATATATAAAGTAAGAAGTCATATAATAATAAAATCATTATTATGTATTTAAATAAAGTATAATTAAGATGTGTATAATTATATGACACTTACATTCTATTTGTACTCCTACTACTTGGCATAGTCAATATAATTAGTGTACTCTCGGTACTTCTTAAGTTCTCGTGCAAAGTATGAATATATGTATCAAGAGTAATAACATATAAGAAAACATAAATAAGGTATATAAAAGTTTCAAACGATTCTAAACTATATACCATTATATAGATCTTTATTTTAGGAAAATAATAAATTTAGTTTCATATTTTTCTAAGCTAAGATGAATTTATTGTGAATTTATAAAGACTGGTTCAGATTTAATATTTTTCTGAAAATACTGAATTTATTATCGACAGTAAAAATACTAAATAAAACCGTAATTTTCGAAAATGGTTGGAAGAGACCCAAACAGTTCCCGTTTCCGGTTCCAAGTTTTTCTACCGATTCTGTTTCCGTATTTTCGGTAACCGTTTCTGTTTCCGTTTAAACCTAAATTTTGCTAAACTTCGAAAATGATTCCCAGTATTCAAAAGCTGTCATTTATGTTTTCACCCCTATAATTTAAAATGTTTTATATTAATAACAAATAAAGTATGATCTAATTATAATTTAAGCGGGGACAGATCCTCGATGGTATCCCCATGGTAATAGGGATGAAGAAAAAATATTCTCGCAATTGTTTGTAAGGATCCTAACGTGAAAAAATTTTCATTGCAGTAACGGGATGAGGAGTTAAAATCCGACGGACACCCTTTATTTTCCCTCGCATCGAGCGAGGCGAGCACGATCGCAGGGCGTCTCCTCCCTCTCCCCGAGTCCCCGTGCGATCTCTCCTTGCAGCGCTGATGGCTGAGCGTATACATGTCCAACGGGCCATGCCGGGCCGGCCCGGCCCGGGCACGGGGGCACCAGTCCAAGCCCGGCACGGATCAGTATCGTGCCGGGCCGGGCCGACCCGTGGGCTGGCTAACGCGGTCTAGACCCGGCACAGTTATTCTTACACGGGTCGTGCCGGGCCGAAGGCACGACGGACCTGTCGTGCCGGGTCGGGCCCGATCCCATAAACAAAAAAAACACTCCAAAAGTCAGAATTTAAAGGTAATATTCAAATTTATTTTAGATGTAATTAATTATATTTATAATTTTAGATATATATTTAGACAAAGAATTTCAGATACACATATAAACACATATCACAAGTCAGAATACTCTCATATAATAACATATCATAAGTATTATAGCTAAAAATAGATTGGTCGTTACAAAATCAGTCCCTCAAACGGGCCGTTATCGTGCCTACCAATTAACCATGCCGGACCCGTGCCTGCACCGCGGGCCTGACGGTCAGCCCAAGCCCGGCACGGCTATTGGACTGGGCCGGCTCGGGCACGCCTCTAGTCGGGCCGGACCATGCTCGTGCCGGGCCACGAGCCCACGACCGTGCCGGGTTACGGGCCCACTGCCGGGCCGGCCCGTTTGGACATATATAGCTGAGCGTGAGCCGAGCGCGAACGCATATAAGAGCATCAATCTTTTTGTAAGCCGAAAACAGCAAGAATCTTAGTTCAAAAGGAAACGATCGATCGGCGCGAATACATGCATACACATTATTGCATCTTTCCTCTATAGACGATGGCGTATGTTTATCTATCTATCTATCTGTCGAGACGTGCTGGCGCAGCAATTACTATACGGGAGACTTGGAGAGAGACAGAGACCTCAGTCACCCCGGCCAGCGCCGGACGAACTCTGCTCGTCGTCCCACGCCGTGGGCAACATGGGCGCGCGGCACAGCGGGCAGGTGGCCGCATCGTCGCCACTGCGTACGCAAGCATCGATGCACGCGGCGTGGAATGCGTGCGAGCAGCCGCACAACTCCACGACCGTCTGGAAATCTCCCTGTTCCAGACCCGCCAAGCAAATCGCGCAGACAGCCGCGCCCTCGGCGTCGCCTTCTGCGTCCAGCTGGACGTCCGCCGGCTGCGCAGGCGCAACCCGCCGCCGCCTGTACCGCGGAGCCGTGAGCGACCGCGTCACGGTCTCCCACAGCCTCGCCTCCAGGAGGCGTTCCAAGTCAACATCGTTGGCATGCTCGCCGACGCCGCCTAAAGCCTGTCCTGGCAGATGCACCTCGCCCTGGCACGGCGCGACGCCGAGGCGGTCCAGGATCACCCCGGCGATGAAGCGGAGGAGGCCGAGGAGGTCGAGCAGAAGCAGGAGGTTTCGCCGTAGAGGGAGCTCGTAGCTGTGGTCGAAGCTGGGGTTGCTCATCGGCGATACATACGCGGTAGGCGGTGGTAGCACATCATTGATGCCTGATCGAGCGCAGCAGCGTGCTGCTGCCTGCGTGGATTTCTTGCTTGCAACAGGCGCTTCTTTATAAGCTGCAACAGGCACATCAATAGCGGAGGTTGCGCGTTGCAGTCGCCAGTCGGTTGGGCTATAAGAGAGGAAGCAGCAATCGAGCGTTGTGGGCTTGTGGGCCAAACAGTTGGCTTGTTGGTATTTTTCGAGCCCCAGCGTAATAGCGATTTGCGTGTGGTCGTTGCAGCATCTGGACCACAAATGTCGTGGTAGCGGTACGTGAAGCGTGAACATCAGCGCATTATGGAACTTGATGACTACTCCGTACGTGTTAGTCACAAGTTGGAGGAGTTGGAAGTTGTAAAGAGTCCATTTTTACCCTTTGTTTGCCTCATCAGCTCATCTAATTCTAAATTTTAGATATATGCTAGAAGCCTGCCCGTACCTTACCGTGGGAATTACAAATAACTTGAAATAAAGTTAGACTCCGTATAATTACTTATACGAAGAAATAAACTATTATAAATTAATGTTAGTGGGATGGGTGACACGATGACGTGAACAACTAAATACATATTAGTGGATCATGTGCATGCTGATGTGTATTACTACCTCCGTTATCGAATATTTGTGGCTAGCTAGTTTATTTTTGAACTATACCACGACAAATAAAAAATGAAGGGAGTACATAATTGCAAATGCTAGTCGACTACAACACATTCAATAGTAGACAGTTGGGTGGACAACTTGCATATCGACCTAAGCTCATAAAATCATTCAAATTATCAATGTGCCCTTTTCAAAAAGACTTTAATAACAGTTTTGTCTTCTTTTAGTTAAAATAACATAGATACTTGATAAAGCTATTAGCCACAGAAATATCTTGAAGATTTTAAAAATTCCAAACAAATCTTGAAGATACATTTGCACATTCTAATCCAAAAAAACACTTAGAGCTTATAAAAATATATTTTGAAGCTTCCAAAATTTAGATTCACTCTAAGAAAAAAGTAAAATTATCTTAGATTTTAGAAAGTTCCCAAAACATTCTAACTGACATATAAACATGTTTTAAAAACTTTCTATAACAAAAGGCATAAGACGCAATTAGCATGGGTGCACTCAATATTTATGTCGCATTAATGCTGGTTGCATATTATATTTTTCGTGCAAAACTCTAAAACATGTTTATATGTTGTTAGAAGGTTTTAGAAAATTTTAGAATCTGATGTGTATTTTTCTCATTTTCTAGAGAAAAATCTAATTTCTGAAAGCTTTTATATGGTTTTCATGAGCTATAAATACTTTTTTTTCTGTATTATTAATATTCCATTGCATATCTATGAGTTTTTTCTTCAAAATTTTAGAAAGTTAGAGACATTTTATGTGGTTGTGAAAAAATTGACAAGTGTTACTGTCACACCCGGTTCCAGGGGTAGAACCGAGCGCATACCATATGTGTGCCAGGATCCATTTCCACACATATGTTGACGTCACAAGTGTAATATATCAAAAGACAATGCAATAAAGGCGTAAAAAGAGTATAAAACTTTATTACATCATCTGAGACATAGTGTCTTAAACATGTATCACATCAAAGTAGAGCGGAAATAAACAACTGGACAATCTTCCACAGGAAGTTGACCGGCGCATCGTTAGACTTAGAATTCTTCGTCGATAAATTCTCCATCAAAGTCTCCAGCATCACCCTCTGATCAAAATATTAGCAAGGGTGAGCTCACTTATGGTCGGGGCTCAGCAAGTGGGGGAAAAATTAATGCAGGTTTAACAAGGTGAGGCTAAGGTTGAGCAGTAAGCATTTTAGTTGGTCAACATTTTATTATCAACACCTGCCTTACTAACAAGAGTGAATCCCAAATATCCCAATTAAACAAAGGAATATGAATATAACAAAAACACTTAAGTGAAACCACTTAAGCAAATTATTGGCAGATCATCAGATCTCAATTTATGTCCATCTTTAAGTTCAATTATCATGTGAGGAGTCCAGGTCGCTCATAACCGGGAGCACGGCTGATATATCAGTTTTACACTCTGCAGAGGTGGTACAACTTTACCCACAAGCCATGTATCCCATCTAGCCCGGGTTGATCGGACCCTTAGACACTGCCGAGGTGAATGGCTAGGGATCCATTATGAGGTTTTCACAAAATACACTTAATACGAAGCAACCCGCTAAGGTTTCTAAGACGATGGTGGTGGCCCCCTGGGTGAAGTACCTTAGCCAAGCATACGACCCCATGTTAACGTGGGCTGCCAGCACCTACCGCTCCCCCTCTTGCCCATCTTTCAGGTAAGGTTGCTAGGCACTAAGCATATAGAGCTAATTACCAAAGCCAGAGCCATGATAGCACTCGTGGTTGCACTGTTATCCTGGGTGGTCACTCCATGTTCCAATTAAATTTGCAATAAAATTATCTTAACCATCGGGTTAATGCCATAATTGCCAATTAAATCTTTGGAACATTAAAATCAATTAATGAGTGACATTAAGAAATTATTAGGTTGAGCGGTAGCGTAAATCTCGCACAGCTTAATTATTTCCCCAGGTTAAACAAGGAATACAGGTAGTAAATCTAGGAAATACTTAATTAGGTGAAACCCATCAAATTATGCAGTATATCAAAAGTAAACATTATTAAATGCAATGACTGGGTACAAAAAGAGTATGCAGAGGGAGAATCCACTTGCCTTGCTCAAACGTTTCCCGCGAATCGTTCTCACACGAATTCGGATCCTCTACCACACAATCAGCTTCTAATAACGTCGCACGTCGCCATACAAAAAGAAAGCATACACCAATAAATAAACATACACCATTCAACAAACAATGAAACATACACTTTATAAATCATAGTTATAAAAGGAAGACATCTAAAAATAACACTTGATTTGTAATTATAATATAAGTCTATCCATGTCGATGATCATCTCATTTGTTATGAGTTAAAATACTAATCATTCAGTTTCGAGAATTCATTAGAGGAATCTATATGACAAATTGACTATGGAAGTATATACTATATAGATTCATTTAAAAATACATAAATATGGCTCTAATTCAATCTTTATAGAATCTAGAAAATTAACCAATTAATTATTGTATTTCTATCGAAAAAGATGTAGGTAATCTTTTATTATTTCTTTCTAAAAGAAAATTATCGTAGACGTTACAACCTTATTTAAAAAGTCACATAACCTTGATATTTAAGAGAACTAAATTAACCTACCAATTTAATTCTACTATTTAGTTTATAGTGGACATAGTCGCTATATTATTTTATTAATCGAGGCTCTAGCATGACTAGCAATTTGCATATAATCGCACATACGAACACATACGGTGTGACTAAAATCTATAATTCATCCTGAGCAAAGACAACCGTAGAATTATTCATCTAGTATTATTGTTATATTGGTTTACCTATCCCTTAATCTTTTACTCTAACAAACTATATTTAAATTAATGTCAACAATCATAATTAAATTAAAATACACAAAGGTGAAAGACAGCATACACTAATTAAAATAAACCATCGCATACATATGAAATTAATCGTTCGGTATACACTTGATTTTTACACTAAAAGAAAATATACAACTAAAATTACGTAACGATATAGAAATTGGATCGTGATAGCACATAAAATCACAAGGGCTTATTTTCACTTCCTTTTGAGCTGGAAAAATTTGTCTAAATAATTTTTACACAGTATTAGGGGCTAGATTCAATCGCGTTCACCTTGCTGTTACTTGCAGAGGTGGATGGGACCACGGCTGGCGGCGTCGAGGCGAACCGGGGCGTTGCCGAGCATAGGAAAGTGGAAGAGCGGGCGTCCAAGGTCACGAGGAAGTCTTCACCGGCGGCGGATAGGCTCTGAAACGGCACGGCGACGAAGGATGATGACGGCGGTGGCTCGGCTCCGTGAGCAGCACATAGGACAGCGTGAGAGAAGAAAAGAGAGGCTAGTAACAAGCACGTAGATCCGCGGTGTTCGATTTATAGGCTAGGAGCGAGGCTGAGAGACTAACGGACGCAGGTGGAGTTTTATTGGTCATTAATGGCGGCGGCTTTACTACAGACGTTTGCGAGTCGTAAGTGGAGGAGAAACTGACGGCTAGCGGGAGAAGAGGAGCAGTGATGGGGCAGCATTAGTGGAGGAGAGGAGGGGAGGACCAGGCATGGTGGGGCTGCTCCACCCTGGGTGCGCGTGAAGATGAAGATCCGGCCGGCCGGCGGCGGATGCGCTTCGTGCAGACAGAGAGAAGCCGTGGGGAGAAGAAGACTTGGGAGGGTCCACTTGCAAGTGAAAGAGAAGGGAGAGAGAAATAAAAGAAAGAAAATAAAGAGGAGTGGGCGTGGAGATTGAATGGACGTTCGATCGTCCTTTTTTTTTATTTCTTTTGTTTGTTTTTTTCTTTTGTTTATTAGATAAATAATTATATTTAAATATTTGAAAAAATTATAAATTATCCTATAAATAAATTTTTAGGCAGATTTCTATTATTAAATAAATTGAGCTTCTTATAAAATAAAATAAATAAAATCGTTACAATTCATTAGCGAACAAAAATCATGCCTACAAAAATGAATGTATCAATCATTTTGGTAGATATTTAATCATTCATAAAAATTTGTTAAACTCAGTTATATCATTACTTAATTATTTGAAAACATTTTTCTTCCTAATGAAAGTGAATGAAATCAGATTGTTTTTAATTGATGGATTTGAGGTGTCACAAACCTACCCCTCTTAAAAAGAATCTCGTCCTCGAGATTAAGAAACTTCCGAGAATAACTGAGGGAATTCTGCTCTAAGTTCATCTTCTCTTTCCCAAGTGGCCTCATCTTCCGAATGATGACTCCACTGAACTTTGCACATGTTAATGACTTTACTCCGTGTAATTCTGCGAGATGTTTCCAAAATTCTGACTGGATACTCCGAATAAGTCAAATCCTCATTAACATTCAGTTCTTCCATGGGTAACTGTTCCTCGGGTACTCTCAAGCACTTCTTGAGTTGTGATACGTGAAATACGTCATGCACATCGGATAATCTATCGGGTAGCTCTAACTGGTAGGCTACTTCGCCTTTTCTTTCCAAAATCTTGAATGGGCCAATATAGCGAGGTGATAATTTTCCTTTAACCTTAAACCTTTTCATTCCTCTCATCGGTGAAACTTTAAGGTAGACAAAGTCTCCTACTTCAAACATCAATTCTCTTCTTCTATTATCAGCATAGCTCTTCTGTCTTGACTGTGCTGTCTTCAAATTTTCTCTGATAATTTGTACCTGCTTTTCCGCCTCTTGGAGAATTTCTGGACCAAATACTTGACTTTCTCCAGTCTGATTCCAATAAAGTGGTGTTCTACACTTTCGTCCATATAGTGCTTCAAACGGTGCCATTTTGAGACTCGCTTGATAACTGTTGTTATATGAAAATTCTGCATAAGGCAAACTTTTATCCCAGCTTCTACCATGCTTTAGAGCGCAAGCTCTTAGCATATCTTCCAAGACTTGGTTTGTTCTTTCCGTTTGCCCATCCGTTTGAGGATGATAAGCTGAACTAAAGTTTAGCTTGGTATCCATGGACTCATGAAGTCTTTTCCAAAAGCGCGAGGTAAACTGGGTTCCTCGATCTGATACGATCTTCTTCGGTACTCCATGCAGACAAACAATCCTTGACATGTATAATTCTGCTAACTGGGCTCCTGAGTAAGTTGTCTTCACAGGTATAAAATGTGCCACTTTGGTTAACCTGTCTACTATGACCCATATTGAATCATAGCCATCTCGAGTACGGGGTAGTCCAACTATGAAATCCATACTGATTTCTTCCCATTTCCATTCCGGTACCTTGAGAGGTTGTAGCAATCCTGCTGGTCTTTGGTGTCCAGCTTTAACTCGCTGACACACGTCACATAATGCAACATGAGTAGCAACATCCCTTTTCAAACCGTACCACCAATACTTTTCCTTAAGATCCTGGTACATCTTTGTACTTCCAGGGTGAATAGAGTAAGCTGAATCATGAGCTTCTCTCAAAATAAGTTGGCGTAAGTGTTCAATTTCCGGTACACAGATTCTCTTCTTAAACCATATTGTGCCTTGTTCATCTTCCGTGAAATCTGGAGCTTTACCCAAACCAATCAAAGTTTTAATTTCCTTAATTTTCTCATCGGACTCTTGTCCTTTACGAATCTCTTCTTCCAAAGTAGATTCGACTTCCATCACCGTTGCTTCTACATTATTGAGCAATCCAAGGTTGAGTCGTTCCATTTCCCAGCACAATTCTTGTGACATCAAATGAGTAGTGATGTTGTTCACTTGACCCTTACGGCTCAAAGCATCAGCTACTACATTTGCCTTTCCGGGGTGATATTGTATCTCCAAATCATAATCTTTAATCAACTCTAGCCATCTTCTCTGTCTGAGGTTGAGTTCCTTCTGCGTGAATATATATTTCAGGCTTTTATGATCCGTGAAGATTTTGCACTTGTTTCCAATCATATAGTGCCTCCAAATCTTCAAAGCATGCACCACGACAGCTAATTCCAAATCATGTGTAGGATAATTCTTCTCATGCTTCCTCAACTGTCTTGAAGCATAAGCAATTACCTTTCCTTCTTGCATTAGCACACATCCAAGTCCAAGGTGTGATGCATCGCAATACACATCAAATCCCTTGTGGATGTCTGGCATTACCAGTATTGGTGCAGTGGTTAACCTCTTCTTGAGTTCCTCAAAACAATTCTGACAAGCTTCATCCCATTTGAACTCTTTGCCTTTCTCCAGTAGAGAGGTAAGAGGCTTCACTAACTTGGAAAAACCTTCAATAAATCTTCTATAGTATCCTGCTAATCCAAGAAAACTTCTGATCTTGGACGCATCTGTGGGTTGCTTCCAATTTAGTATTTCACTTATCTTTCCTGGGTCCACTTTAATTCCACCATCGGTAACAATATGTCCTAAGAAAGCAACTTCTTTCAACCAAAAATCACACTTCGAGAGTTTTGCGTACAGTTGGTTGTCACGAAGCTTTTGTAGGACTAGCCTTAGATGATCTTCGTGTGTTTCTTCATTCGGAGAATATATCAGTATGTCGTCAATGAATACGACCACAAACTGATCCAGATATTCCATGAATACTTTATTCATCAAGTTCATAAAGTATGCTGGTGCATTAGTCAGTCCAAATGACATGACCAAAAACTCATATAATCCATATCTCGTCGTGAAGGCTGTCTTCGGTACATCTTCTGCTCGGATCTTTAACTGATGATATCCCGATCTCAGATCTATCTTCGAGAATATCTTAGCTCCCTTCATTTGATCGAATAAATCTTCAATCCGAGGTAGTGGGTATTTATTATTGATGGTTACTTCATTCAAACTTCTATAATCAACGCACATTCTTCTCGAACCATCCTTCTTGTTCACAAACAGCACTGGGGCTCCCCAAGGGGATGAACTTGGGCGAATAAAACCTTTTTCTAATAATTCTTCTATTTGTTTCTTCAGTTCTACTAAATCTTTGCCATCCATTCTATAAGGTCTTTTCGAGATAGGTGCGGTTCCGGGTACTAATTCAATAGAAAACTCTATATCACGGTCAGGTGGCATACCTGGTAATTCTTCCGGAAATACGTCTGGGTATTCGCACACTACTTTGATATTTTCCAAGGGCTTTTCTTCCAAGTGATTGATCACTGTCTTCCCTTTTTCATCTGTTGACTTGTCTATGTTGACTTGGATTCTTTCACCTTGAGGACTTGTCAACGTAATTGTTCCGTTGGCACACCGTATCACTCCATCACAACTTTTCAACCAGTTGCATCCAAGAATCACATCAATACCGTTGGATCCTAGGACCACTGGGTCGACTGTAAAATCTATTCCTTGAATCTTGATATTAACATGAGGGCATGAGTGTGTGGCCTTCATGTCACCTCCCGGTGAACTAATGTGTAATATCCTCTTCAGAGGGTACTTAGGTATGTTATGTTTTTCCACAAATGACTCAGTTATAAATGAATGTGATGCTCCAGAGTCAAATAAAACTGATGCAGGTATGGAGTTAACAAGGAACATACCATACACAATGTCGGCATCCTCAGGCACTGATTCCGCAGTGACGTGATTGACCCTTCCTCGGCTCTGGTTCTGCGGAGTCTTGTTCTGAGCAGATCCACGAGCGGGGGTGCTCTGGTCATTTCTCTGAGTGTTGCTCCTTTGAGGTGTTTGCTGGTTGCGCCTTGGGCAATTGTTGGCATAGTGGCCTAGTTCACCGCACTTGAAACAGCCGTTGGGTTGGACAGGTGCGTTGTTCCTGGCCTGAGTGTTGTTGGTGCCACCCTGACGGTTCTGTGAATTTCCACCAGACCTCTGGTTGGTCTGGGGGTTGCTTCTTTGCTGGTTCTGGTTTTGGTTACTTCTCTGGCTTTGCTGTCCAGAGCGTTGCACTTGATAATTATTTCCACCCTGATTTCCAGAGCGGAACTGCGAACCTTGAGCATTATTCGGACGAGTGTTCCTGCTTGACTGACCTTGGAACTTCCTTTTATGGTCAGATAATTCCTTCCTTTTGCTCTCAAGGCCAATTGCCTTGTTCAGGAGTGTCTGGAAGTTGGGGAATGTGTGACTCTGAAGTTGATAGTTCAGAGGTCCAATCAACCCTTCCAAGAAACGCTCTTGGCGCTTCTCATCAGTGTCCACTTCCTCAGGGGCATAACGTGAAAGCTGAGTGAAGCGATCACGATACTCACTGACAGACATATTCCCTTGAGTAAGGGAAAGGAACTCCTTCTTCTTCAGCTTCATGATTCCCGAAGGAATGTGGTGAGCGCGGAAGTTCTCTTGGAACTCCTGCCAGGTTATTGTGTCAGCATTGGGATGTGCCGCTGTGAAGGCATCCCACCAATCGGACGCAGCTCCCTCGAGTCTTCCCGAGGCGTACAAGACCTTCTCCCGGTCGTTGCACTGAGTGATGTCCAACTTCTTTCCGATAACCTTAAGCCAGTCATCGGCATCCAAAGGATCAACCGCATGAGAGAAAGTTGGTGGGTGATGACTCATGAAGTCCCGGTGCTTATCTCTAGCCGGGGGTGCATATTGCTGCTGCTGGGGTTGCTGGTTCTGTTGGTTCTGTTGCAATTGTTGAACCGCAGCAGTGAGTCCTTGCAGAATCTGCATTTGGGCGGCGATGAACTGTTCCATGTCGGGATTTGGTGGTGGCGGTGGTGGTGGTGCTTGTTGTCCACGCTGGTTCCGGTTGTTAGGTCCTTGACGTTGGTTCACCATCTGATTTGTTAGGAAGTGAAGTCCTTAGAAAAGTGAGGAGTAGAAAAGATTCAAGAGGGAAAATAGCTTAAGTTTTACAAATTTTATATGTTCTTATGGCCATCATTCCATAAGACCATAGCACTCAAACAAAGATCCAAATCAAACATTTCAATCAATCACCATCACATGGTTGATATTTATTAATATGATAACATAAAGAGAGTATCATCGTATAACGCGAAGTATAACTTATTACATCATGACTCAAAACTCCTAAAGCAGCCTAGTGACTGATCCGGCCTCTCCGTAGCGCAGCCTCTTGCGGGGAGGAGACAACGCCACGGTGGGAACCTGAGCTTCTGGCGGATTCAGTCCCTGCAGTTGGGCTTCCAGGGCTGCAATCCTGGCGTGGGCGTTCTCCAGCTCCAAGTGCACACTGTAGAGGTCCAGAGTGGCACTGTCCAGGTCGGTGTTGAGACCGGCCACTACACCAGCTAGGGTGTTGAGGCGATCCTCACTAGGTCCACCTGGGACAATGTTGGTCTGGCTCTCTCCATGCAGGCGCTGAGGGAGATGCCTGAACCTTGTGTTCTGCAGCTGCTGCCGGTAGGTGTGGCTAAGCGACCACAGGGTCCGACGGGCAGCGTCGCTGACAGAGGCAGCGTAAGTAGACAGCGGTATCAGGGACTCGTGAGCAGACAGAGTCCTGAATCCCCTGTCACCTGCATCCATCACCCTGACATGGATGCGAGTGATGTAATAGCAAGCCCGGGGAGGCTCGCTCACTCGCCTCGTCTCGTACAGGGGGCGGACGTAGGCTCCTAGCTCGTGCAGCACTGCCTGCAGCAGGTTGGGGAAGTGCCCTGTTTCGAACATTGATGTATAATGTTCGACAACTGGACCAATCCCCATGAAGTGGTCCTCCTGGGCGTAGTCAGCTTCCTCGTGGACGTGTTCGTCCTCTCCATCGTCGTCGTCGTCGTCATCCTCGTCGTCGCCGTCTCCGGAGTCATCGGGGTCGTCGCCTCCAGGTGCAGGTGCTTGGAAGGCTGGTGCCGGCGATGCTGACGTCGATGACGCAGCTGCGAAGGCCAGGGACTCGGCCAACGGGGTGGGGGTCGGCAGCTGCTCCTCCGAGCTGTCCTCCAGGTTGATGACGTTCTCCACTCGGACGGGAGGGAGGTTCGCTGGAGCATCCTCGACTACCACTGGGTAGGCCGGGATCTGCCGGGGCTGAGGGGCGTAGCTGGTGTTGACGCGAGTGGTTTGAAGAGTGCGAACCATCTACAAGAGAAGAGTCAACTTAGTTGAATTTCAAAGAGGTAAGACTGATAAAGGAATTTATAGGAATGAAATTAGCAAGTTTTGAACAACTAGGCTTTCCATTTCTAACTAATCTAACGACCTAGGGTCAGCATAGGCTTTGATACCACTTCTGTCACACCCGGTTCCAGGGGTAGAACCGAGCGCATACCATATGTGTGCCAGGATCCATTTCCACACATATGTTGACGTCACAAGTGTAATATATCAAAAGACAATGCAATAAAGGCGTAAAAAGAGTATAAAACTTTATTACATCATCTGAGACATAGTGTCTTAAACATGTATCACATCAAAGTAGAGCGGAAATAAACAACTGGGCAATCTTCCACAGGAAGTTGACCGGCGCATCGTTAGACTTAGAATTCTTCGTCGATAAATTCTCCATCAAAGTCTCCAGCATCACCCTCTGATCAAAATATTAGCAAGGGTGAGCTCACTTATGGTCGGGGCTCAGCAAGTGGGGGAAAAATTAATGCAGGTTTAACAAGGTGAGGCTAAGGTTGAGCAGTAAGCATTTTAGTTGGTCAACATTTTATTATCAACACCTGCCTTACTAACAAGAGTGAATCCCAAATATCCCAATTAAACAAAGGAATATGAATATAACAAAAACACTTAAGTGAAACCACTTAAGCAAATTATTGGCAGATCATCAGATCTCAATTTATGTCCATCTTTAAGTTCAATTATCATGTGAGGAGTCCAGGTCGCTCATAACCGGGAGCACGGCTGATATATCAGTTTTACACTCTGCAGAGGTGGTACAACTTTACCCACAAGCCATGTATCCCATCTAGCCCGGGTTGATCGGACCCTTAGACACTGCCGAGGTGAATGGCTAGGGATCCATTATGAGGTTTTCACAAAATACACTTAATACGAAGCAACCCGCTAAGGTTTCTAAGACGATGGTGGTGGCCCCCTGGGTGAAGTACCTTAGCCAAGCATACGACCCCATGTTAACGTGGGCTGCCAGCACCTACCGCTCCCCCTCTTGCCCATCTTTCAGGTAAGGTTGCTAGGCACTAAGCATATAGAGCTAATTACCAAAGCCAGAGCCATGATAGCACTCGTGGTTGCACTGTTATCCTGGGTGGTCACTCCATGTTCCAATTAAATTTGCAATAAAATTATCTTAACCATCGGGTTAATGCCATAATTGCCAATTAAATCTTTGGAACATTAAAATCAATTAATGAGTGACATTAAGAAATTATTAGGTTGAGCGGTAGCGTAAATCTCGCACAGCTTAATTATTTCCCCAGGTTAAACAAGGAATACAGGTAGTAAATCTAGGAAATACTTAATTAGGTGAAACCCATCAAATTATGCAGTATATCAAAAGTAAACATTATTAAATGCAATGACTGGGTACAAAAAGAGTATGCAGAGGGAGAATCCACTTGCCTTGCTCAAACGTTTCCCGCGAATCGTTCTCACACGAATTCGGATCCTCTACCACACAATCAGCTTCTAATAACGTCGCACGTCGCCATACAAAAAGAAAGCATACACCAATAAATAAACATACACCATTCAACAAACAATGAAACATATACTTTATAAATCATAGTTATAAAAGGAAGACATCTAAAAATAACACTTGATTTGTAACTATAATATAAGTCTATCCATGTCGATGATCATCTCATTTGTTATGAGTTAAAATACTAATCATTCAGTTTCGAGAATTCATTAGAGGAATCTATATGACAAATTGACTATGGAAGTATATACTATATAGATTCATTTAAAAATACATAAATATGGCTCTAATTCAATCTTTATAGAATCTAGAAAATTAACCAATTAATTATTGTATTTCTATCGAAAAAGATGTAGGTAATCTTTTATTATTTCTTTCTAAAAGAAAATTATCGTAGACGTTACAACCTTATTTAAAAAGTCACATAACCTTGATATTTAAGAGAACTAAATTAACCTACCAATTTAATTCTACTATTTAGTTTATAGTGGACATAGTCGCTATATTATTTTATTAATCGAGGCTCTAGCATGACTAGCAATTTGCATATAATCGCACATACGAACACATACGGTGTGACTAAAATCTATAATTCATCCTGAGCAAAGACAACCGTAGAATTATTCATCTAGTATTATTGTTATATTGGTTTACCTATCCCTTAATATTTTACTCTAACAAACTATATTTAAATTAATGTCAACAATCATAATTAAATTAAAATACACAAAGGTGAAAGACAGCATACACTAATTAAAATAAACCATCGCATACATATGAAATTAATCGTTCGGTATACACTTGATTTTTACACTAAAAGAAAATATACAACTAAAATTACGTAACGATATAGAAATTGGATCGTGATAGCACATAAAATCACAAGGGCTTATTTTCACTTCCTTTTGAGCTGGAAAAATTTGTCTAAATAATTTTTACACAGTATTAGGGGCTAGATTCAATCGCGTTCACCTTGCTGTTACTTGCAGAGGTGGATGGGACCACGGCTGGCGGCGTCGAGGCGAACCGGGGCGTTGCCGAGCACAGGAAAGTGGAAGAGCGGGCGTCCAAGGTCACGAGGAAGTCTTCACCGGCGGCGGATAGGCTCTGAAATGGCACGGCGGCGAAGGATGATGACGGCGGTGGCTCGGCTCCGTGAGCAGCACATAGGACAGCGTGAGAGAAGAAAAGAGAGGCTAGTAACAAGCACGTAGATCCGCGGTGTTCGATTTATAGGCTAGGAGCGAGGCTGAGAGACTAACGGACGCAGGTGGAGTTTTATTGGTCATTAATGGCGGCGGCTTTACTACAGACGTTTGCGAGTCGTAAGTGGAGGAGAAACTGACGGCTAGCGGGAGAAGAGGAGCAGTGATGGGGCAGCATTAGTGGAGGAGAGGAGGGGAGGACCAGGCATGGTGGGGCTGCTCCACCCTGGGTGCGCGTGAAGATGAAGATCCGGCCGGCCGGCGGCGGATGCGCTTCGTGCAGACAGAGAGAAGCCGTGGGGAGAAGAAGACTTGGGAGGGTCCACTTGCAAGTGAAAGAGAAGGGAGAGAGAAATAAAAGAAAGAAAATAAAGAGGAGTGGGCGTGGAGATTGAATGGACGTTCGATCGTCCTTTTTTTTATTTCTTTTGTTTGTTTTTTTCTTTTGTTTATTAGATAAATAATTATATTTAAATATTTGAAAAAATTATAAATTATCCTATAAATAAATTTTTAGGCAGATTTCTATTATTAAATAAATTGAGCTTCTTATAAAATAAAATAAATAAAATCGTTACAATTCATTAGCGAACAAAAATCATGCCTACAAAAATGAATGTATCAATCATTTTGGTAGATATTTAATCATTCATAAAAATTTGTTAAACTCAGTTATATCATTACTTAATTATTTGAAAACATTTTTCTTCCTAATGAAAGTGAATGAAATCAGATTGTTTTTAATTGATGGATTTGAGGTGTCACAGTTACCTACCTTCTAAAATACAATATATATTTTAGGTTATTTAGATACATATTTTTTTTGAAAAATGCACTTAGCTATACACTATATATACATAGTAAAATCAATGTATCAAAAAAAACCAAAATATCTTATAGTTTAAAATAGAGAGACATTTAATAACTTTTTTAACAAAAAAAGACCACTTCAAAACAAGAGGAGATAATTTGAATGTATTAAAGAACTCAAGAGGTAAAATATACCTGATTCCCAAGTTTGAAAAGACAAATCAAACTACCATATGATAGACTAAGGCCCTGTTTGGCACAACTGCTGCTTGTTGAAAAAGCAGCTTCTGCTTGTTGGCTGCTTTTAGTGTATTCTGAGAAGCAGCTGAACTGATAAACTGCTCCAGAAGCTGCCTGTTTGGCAGAACTTTTGCTTAAATTTATGAAGAAGCTGAAAATAAGCTGTGCCAAACAGGGTCTAATAGTTGACGAGCTAAAATAGAACCTTCCAAACGGGCTTATTGTCTCTATATATATCTTCAAATGGGCTTCCGGCCACTATGTCTGGGCTTGGCTCGCCTCCAGAAAAAAAGATAGAACCTTCCAATATATTTTGGCCGGCCATGGTACACTACTACTCGGTACATAGAAATTGTCTGACTTGGTCATGTGTAATATGTACCATGCGCGTCTTTGCAATGGCTTCACGCCGTTAGGCGGTTTGCAGGTGGATGCATGCACGTGTTCGCAACGTGATTTCTTTCGATCTCTCAACTTTCCCTGGCGCAATTCATTCACAAAAAGTCATGTCTCTGCGTCAAAATAGGTAACATAGCTTGCGTATATGTGGTACTTCTAATTTGTTCCTCGACTCCGTTTTACTTTTACCTCGGGCACTCTTGCTATTTCCTCTATTTTCTTTACTACTCCTTAAGCCCTTAAGGTAGGCGTCCACACAGTGATTTGGTGCACGGTTCTGCCAAACCCTCTTCCCCTCTGCTCGCGATGCCCCCGCTCCCGCACATCGTGTCGCCCCGTCGTCCCGTAGCGGAAATCTCGCCGATGAGATCCACCCCGTCGTCCCCCCAACCCACCCAGCCCCCCACCCACCCCGCCCGAGATCGCCGCATGATCTCGCGACCAGCCGCCCCTGCGCAGGACGCGGCCCCCGGCCTCAGCCCCGGTGGCGGCGCGCTGCCCCACCGCCCCCCACCGCGAGCAGGCGCGGCGCGGCCCCCACCCGACGGCGCGGACGAGGCACGCGGTCCTCCCGGCGAGGCGGACGTGGCCTCTGGCTACCATGGCGGCACCTGCACCGAGCGGTTGTCTCCGTTAAACCCTACCACTGCTCTCGTCACCATCTCTCCGACTCACCCCTCTGTCCTCTCCAGGATGCGGCCCCCGTCCTCAGCCCCGGTGGCGGCGCGCTGCCCCACCGGCCCCCCAGTGCGAGCGAGCGCGGCGCGGCCCCCACCCGACGGCGTGGGCCCTATCGCTCGGTGCAAGTGCTATTTAGGTTTTGGATCCGTAGCGGCGGTGGCCATGGACAAGAGCATGCTCGGCGACCTGGATGCCCTGCAACTTTTCCTCCTTCATCCGCCAGTTTGTATAGAGTTTGCTACACTTGTGATTTCATTAACGAAGGATCTTCTCGCGCCCGAGCAGGACACCATGGATGGAAGCAGTTGGTGGTACGGGAACGTCCGCACGCCGAACCCAGTCATGTCACAGGCGGCGTCCATATCCGGTAAGCGCCATAAATGATACTCCCCTGCTCCTGCAATCTAATACAAACTGGAATTTAACGGTGTCGTCAAATGTTGTGACCTCTGTACAAAGGGTAAAGTAATTATGATCAACTGTTGATCAGATATTATGTGACACCACAACCATCAACTATTTATGACAATTTGCACATGAATCCTATTGCTAAACATGCCTATCTGAATATATGTTAACAGCTAGCCGAACCGATTTAGAGTACTACTATCACATCCAAACTATGCAGGATTTTTTTAAAAAAAACATCCAAAATAGACTCATGTCAAGTATTGCTCACCTGCCGTATTGCACTGGTCACAGCTAGCCCCGGGCTAACCATCTCAGCGAATCATGCTCTTGAAAGCGAGTCAGACTCCGACAGTGAATCGTTGTATGAGGTAGAGGGAGTTCCATACGAGCGAAGTAACAGATCCATTGAGACGAAGCGAATAAGAAGGTACGAATAGATCAAACACGTGTCAAAATTATCCAAGTTTCCAACAAATGTCTGAACAGAGAGGTCAATTTTTGTTGTGGGATGCATTGCTCTTGTAAATTTCAGGATGGTGTCCAATAGGGAGTCTGTGCGGCGGTCTAGGAGGAGGAAACAGGCACAGTTGTCTGACCTTGAGTCACAGGTACCATAACCACCTCACTCACCTGGCCAGGAATGACTTCCAACCATTGATGTATACTGCAAGTTTGTAGGATGCGCACTGACATGTTGCCTCGTTATCAGGTTGAACGACTCAAAGGTGAAATCGCAACACCGTAGCTGGTGGCTTGTAAAGTGCTGAATATGTTGTCGATGATCCTTGGGTGTAATAAGATCATCTTTAAGCTTCTCCATAAAGCAGCACCTCTGAAAAAAACTGAACTAATAAATTAAGTTGTGTCGTATGATCCGATATAGTGCCTTTATTTATCTTATATTACTATTTTTGAGGTTTTCTAATTTGGCTTTCTAATCATGCAATTTCCCTCCTAATTGTTTATGCGTGCTTAATTTCTCGAATTTGGATCTGGTTGCTCTTCGTTTGGACTAATTTGGACTTATGAAGGGAGGTAACCTATGTACCAACAATTGTTAGCATTACTCAGATACCAGAGTCCTATAATTTTTGTTGATTCGGCTACCTATGTACCAGTGTTGGATTCAAGTGGAATTTGGTGTGAATTGTTTTAATGTTTCTCTTCAGCACATTTTATTTACTGCCTTCATGGTTCACTTGTGGTAAACCTCTACTGCTTAATCTCATACAACCAATCCGTCATTTTTGGTTTTACTGGATTGCTTTGGTAGGCCGATCGCAAGTGCACCAGAATCATGGTTTGATGTTGTTGAGCGGACCTCAAAGGACAATAACAATACACTACAGTAAGTATTTATTCTATTAGCTACCACAAGGGAAATAAATCCAGTTACTGTATGACATCATAATGCAATCTTTCAGGAAGCTGAAGTATGAGGAAATAGTTGCCAACATATGACCAGATTTTGGAACTAATGGAAAGGAGTTAATAAAGGTACCATATACTATCTGATTGGCTACTTCCTAAATCCTAACAATAATTCTTCTGTCCTAAAAATAGTTCTTCCTATGTCCACTGACGCGCCAGATATTCAACAATCCCGTGACGATCGAGACAGGCCAGACGTTCGAGCGACATGCCATAGTTCAGTGGCTAGACAGAGGCTTCAGGGCATGCCCGGTCACAGGCCAAGATCTATCGAGCTCGACGGTGCCGAACACGACCCGTGTGCTCAAACGCTTCGTCGATAGCTGGAGATCTGAACACTTCAAGCATCTGACATCCGGAGGCACTGGGCTCGATGTGAAGCTAACCGTATCAGCAATAGACAAGGCTCTTGGTTCAGCTCGGGACGTGTCTGAAAAACTTGACAGGGCAAGACACCTGATGGCGATCGGGGGGATAGACTTCCTTCTGTGCAAGTTTTAGGATGGAGGGGGTGACGAGCAGCCGCGGGTGGCTGAGCACTTGATGTCTTGCATCAGGGCTGAAGGCAGCTGCAGGGATCACGTGGCTATAAAGATGGATGGCTCGAGTATTCTGCGGCTTCTTCAGAGTAAAGTGCTTTCGGCAAGGAGAACTGCAGTGGGTTGGCTCATGGAACTAGTCTGCTTAAGAAGGTGCAGTTTCATTCAGAGTTTTTTTCTTAAAAAATTATGACAAAGAATATGTATATGTGCTGCCATCTTAACTCCCGATCACCACCAACACTCTAATTTTGAACAGGAGAGAAACGGTTAAATTGCTCCTGCATGGATCGAGAGCAGAGTCGATCGTGGAGGCAATGGATGTGCTGCCGGAGTACCTCCGGAGCTTGCCCGCAGAAGAACAAGCTGCAATCGTCGTTCTACTGATGTGTTTGGATGCATTGGTATACAGCTTTAAACCCTGAATCTCTTCTTGTTGTACGCTTACATTTCCACTTCCACGAAATCGTATTTCGTTTGCTAGCCGCCTCAGACATCGCCTGGAATTTAATAGTCTGCAGAGAACTATAACTGAAACGCATTGCAGGTGGAGCCAAACAGAAACAACACGTACAGAGAAGAGGCGATCAAGACCATCACACGTTCTCTGAGATGCTGCCTGTCAGAGGACACTGCCGTGCCCAGCACTCGGAGAGCTCTGCTGCTGCTGGGAGGGCAGTTCACCTTCTCAGACGACCTTCACGCAGAGGACTGGATGCTGGAACATGCCGGCTTCGTCGACCACTCACGGGCCACCATTGCCACTTCTGATGCTGTTGTACACGTACAGTGCTGCACACCCGGTCACCTTTTACACACAGGAAGGCACAACACAGCATCGACGAGTAGTTTCTGAAGTTCGCTTTGCGGTGCCCAGGACAAGGAAGCGGCCGAAAATGATGCGTGGCTGAGACACGTGGCCGCGGCGCTACTCGGCAGCCATAGCGGGATCAGGAGACCGTTCCTGGAGGTGTTGTCCAGGTGCCTAGGCTCCCCCGACGCCGGCCTGGTGGGGGCGTGCCTGACGACGGCCTGGTGAAGGTTATCAGTGAGAAAGTAGATATCTAGGTAAACCACCTCTTCAGCTATGATTTTGCACTCTGGTTTTATGCAAATGTTGCCTATCATATTATTGAATTGCAATTATTTTTTTGTACTGATTAAATACTAATAGTGCCATGAGTTAACGTTAGTGTTTGTGATTTTTTAGAGGCTCTTGGGTGTCTCTGGAAGATCTTGTTTTCAGCTCATGAATATAGGTTTCAAATTTTTTAGTTATTTTTTATTAGGATGGTCGAATATAAAAGTAACTGGTTTTATTGTATGTACCTGATTAATCTAAAAGCATTGAAATAATTCTGCTGGTTATGATTATGGAAGGTCTTGTTTACTCTACGCTTTCCAAACTATATTTGAACACTGCTAAGTCAATCATACTTGAATTGTGCTTCACTTTATATTTGTGATTGTCATGTATCCTCAAGATGCCTCTGTATCGTGGTGGCTGGTTTCTGTTCTGGATCCGACCACATCATTGTGATGGCTGATTACTATGTTTTTGAGTATTGGATCGTTCCTATCGTTGAACTTCTGTGATGATGAGCAACGCAAATAAAGTCACTTATATGTGATCACGAGCAGCTCAAATAAAGTCGTATGTGGGGGCATAAATAATCGAGAACTGAAGAATTGGTTCATAAGAACAGCCCCAGATAACAAAACCTGAAACCCTAACTGGATACAAAGCAGCCTGGCCTGGGCGGTTTTGTTTCATATCAGGTAACAAAGCATTTTGGTTCCTACACTCGGGTAACTTGGTAGGGAACCAACTTTGCTTGGCTGTATACTTTTGGTCCTGGCATAGTTCGCCAGTTGCAAAATGCTCTGTGTGTCCGTTCGGTTAGTCTGGATTGGATTGGAGGGCAGGAACCATTCCAGCTACCATCTCTACTACACCATATGACTCTACCGAGGGCGTCTACCCGACTTCACCATGCCTCTGCCTTCACATCCAGTAATGAACATGAATGAAGCTAAAGCCATGAGATGTCAATCATATATTTGTACTCACATCCAGTAATGAACATGAATGAAGCTAAAGCCATGAGATGTCAATCATATATTTGTATGTTTTGGGCAGTAGGATTTTCATAGTTGCTAGCTTGAAGATAATGGTACCTGATTTACCTCACATTAATCCAAACTCACTATCCCCAAATCTTGTTGCAAATGTTGCAGTTGGACACATCAGAACTTGATTTATGTGATTCGGGTTGCAATGGTGTGCTGATGACGACGTCCTTCAGTCATCTCCAAGGCTGGTAGCCTTGAAAGAGAGAAGGATTACCCTTACACTAGGAGTGATGGTAAATGCAAGTTTGACAAGTCCAAGATTGTTGCTTCAGTTCAAAACTTCAGTGTTGTGTCTGTAGATGAGGGTCAAAATGTTGCTAACCTCATCAAAGATGGGCCACTGGCAAGTAAGTAAAAGATAAAGAATATGTTGAAATACATAGAATAATCAATAGCAAACAATGAAACCACTGATGCACGTTCTCTGTTTCATGCAGTTGGCATCAATGTTGCCTACATGCCTTACATAGAATAATCAATACATGGAAGGCATGCCATGTCCATACATTTGTGGAAGACACCTTGACCATGGTGTTCTCCTTGTTGGCTATGGTGCAGCTGGTTTTGCCCCCATCCGCCTCAAGGACAAGCCTTACTGGATCATCAAGAACTCGTGGGGCAAGAACTAGAGGGAGAACGGATACTACAAGATATGCAGGGTTCCAACATTCGCAACAAGTGCGGTAACACCATTCATGTATTAAAAATCAAAAAGTGTGATAAATATGACGCAAACTTCCATCAACATCGGTTCAGTATTGGTTGTTGGAAAAGATTTTAGTGAGGTTGATGATAATATATATTGTTCATTTTCATGTAATCATTGTGTATTAATATTTCATTGAATGATTTATGTTCTATCGTAATGCGACCACTCTACTATCATATATAGAACTAATGGTTGCAATGTAGTGTGAAATAGCTAGATTAAAATAACAGTATAACACAAATTTGTAATAATTTATTGTAGTATTATATGTTTCCGTTGCAACGCACGAGCACTCACCTAGTATCCTAATACGATGTCTACACGTGGGGAGTGTTTTCGTTTATCCTAACATTCCTCTGCCAAACGAGCCGCTTCGAGATGTCATAAGCCATGCACCGAAGTACCGAACCTAGTGCAAGGGAAGAGGAAGACGTTACAGGATCATTTAGCATAATAGGATCCACGCCTTCCTCGATCGATCCTGTGCCAATTTTCTTCACCTGAAGCCACTTTTACCAGCTGCAAGAGCACGGAAAGTCTAACGTAACGTTAACAGCACACCACAAGGCAGGCATCGTGATGGTCTCGTGTCGACAGTCCGGCACCGCCCCTTCATTTTTGTTTGGTATTGTAGTCCACGTTTTCAGTCTCCACAAGTTCCATCACTTATTATGTCAATGGAAACTCGATCGCAAACACTTTACATGTGTTTGAATGATTGCACGAACATAATCAGACTTTGCACATGTATTGATCAGGCTTTAGTCTGTTTTTGGTTGCTTGTACGGGACAGACAAGGCATACGGGTACTGGTGCAATCCAAACCAAATTGAGCAACTTATGCTTGCATCTACGGAGACGACACAACCCAACCCCATCAGATGAGCCACGTTGCAGCGAGGCAGCGCTGGATATACAGAGAACCAATCACGCGGTTTACTGAAACATGCAACACTGATACGCATGATCGTCCTATGAGCCAAAAGGTGATAGGGGCCCAAGATTTCAATGACATTAAAAAATGCAAAGAGAAACTAGCTTTGTTTTAATAATGGAAAAAGAGTTTGACTTCGACCTCTTATAAGAAGTATCGGTCCACACGAATGTATAGGCCATGTTATGACAATCGTAACCAGTTGCCCAACAAAAAGTGCGACACCACACAAGAAAAGGTTCCACATTATTGTCAATTCCAGAAATTGACATTCATGGTCCCTGTGAAAACAAACCATCCATGACATGTGCAAATTAATTGCCACAGCAAGTATGGGTCAACATTTCCTTTTGTTTCTACCTCATTGCAATGGCGCGTCTCCTTAAGGGCTTGTTAGGCTGCGTCTAAATCGAAAAGGGTTGGAGAGAATTAAATCACTCACTGTTGACACCCTTTTGGAGGCACCAATTACTCAAAAGAACCAGCGGCGGTGCTCTCTGGCCAGGCGCGGACGGTCCGCGGCACAGGGCCGGACGGTCCATGACCTGGCGTGAGGCAGAGGTGCTCTCTGGTCAGGCGCGGACGGTCCGCGGCACAGGGCCGGACGGTCTGCGACCTGGTAGAGGAGCCCGGGTTCCCTGCCTGACGGCCGGACGGTCCGCGCCCTGGGGCCGGACGGTCCGCGCGTGCGCAGGGGCGGCAGAGGATCGCCGGCGGCGCCTGGATCTCGCTCTCGGGAGGGACCCCGTCGGGAGGAGAGATCCTAGGAGTTGTCTAGGCTCGGGCAGGCCGACCTAGACTCCTCTAATCGACGTAGAGTCGAGGAGAGGCGGAGAATTTGGGGATCGAGAGGCTAAACTAGGGCTAAACTAGAACTAGACTAGAACTACTCCTAATGCATAAGGTAAAAAACGAGTAATAGACTGGATTTGATCGATTGTTGGGGGTTCAATCGGCCGTAGCCCTTCATCTATATAAAGGGGGAGGTCTGGATCCGTTTCCAACTGTTTCCCGAGTTAATCCCGCGGTTTAGGTAACAAATCCCACGAGAAACTAGGAACCCTAACTGACTCTGCGCGCGCGGACAGTCCGGACCGCGGACCGTCCGGCCTCAGGGCCGGACCGTCGCCAGGCTCATTTTAGCCTTCAACATATGCCCCCCTGCCTTTTGGTGCAGTTTGACGAACCAAAAGCATATGAACTAAACCTGATGTAAGTCATCGGCTTTTCAAAATAGAGATCATTCAATAAAGTACCAATGTATAAAGGTCGTTTTGGATTGTATCTTTCTCGGCCATGACCATTTGATCAATGGATCAAAATGAATAGAATGGAGGTGCCCCCCAGCTTGGATAGACAAAGGGACTATACATGTACCATGGATTCATCGTCATGCTATTCCATATTTGGGTAGGACAATATACCGACGATGAATAAACGGGTAGAAAGTACCCTGGTCTCATAGGATGAACAGACGATGCTTGTCGCGTCGCCTTTTGGGCCGTTTTGTTCGGCCGTTTCGTTTTAGTAGGTGACCGGGGTTTCTTTGTTGACCGATCACATGGAACAGTCTTTTTGCTAGCATTTTTGGAGAGCAATTGATCAAAAGTAGGGTCGGCTTTGATCAGCCGACTATATGTGCTTTGACCTTGCGTCTTTTTCCTTGCTTCGTGTAGAGGTTGACGCCTTTGGTCATAGGTGGACTGTCCGGCTGAGTTAGCCGGACCGTTTGTCTGAGCACCGGATTGTCCGCACGTAAGTGCCGGACCATCTACGATGCTCAGGCTAGGCTGATGTGTTTGGTTCATTAACTGTGCCTGCCCCTTGGCGTCTTCGGACTTTTTAGCCATCTCGTCCGAAGCCTTTCGAGCAATCTCCTTTTGTGATATATCTGTCATGCGAGGATCGCCAATGACGATGCCCTTGCCTTTGCCTTTATCGGCCATTTCAGGCCGAACCAAGACCTTTTTGCATGTGAGTTCTATTGTATTAACAGGAAAGGGTTGTGTGTCTACTTGCATCTCCTGAAAAGCCAATCGACCCTCATTTATGGCCGATTGTATCTGTCGACGAAAAACATTACAATCATTGGTGGCATGAGAAAAGGAATTATGCCACTTACAATAAGCATGCCTCTTTAATTCATCAGGACGAGGAATAGTATGAGTTAATTTAATGTTGCCGTTTTTCAGTAACTCGTCAAATATTTTATCGCATTTGGCAACATTAAACGTAAACTTAACTTCTTCTTGTCGATTCTTTCAAATCGACTGTAAAGCAGAACACGGTGAAGGTTTAGCCTGCCCTGGCCAAACCAGTTCGGCGGTGTATACATCCGTGGATTCATCGTCCGAGTTATCGTATCCCACTAGATGCGTCTTATGGCTAGCCGATTTTGATGTTTCCTTACTTCGGCTTTCACAGGTCATAGCCCGTTGGTGCAAGTGCACTAGCGAAAAGAATTGGGTGCCATCTAATTTTTCTTTTAAGTAGGGTCACAACCCATTGAAAGCCAACCCTGTTAGTTGTTTTTCTGCGACATGGATTTGAAAGCATCAGTTTCTAGTATCCCGGAACCTCCGGATATAGTCATTAACTGATTCTTCAGGCCCCTGTCGGACTGAGGCTAAGTCAGCCAATTCTAATTCATGTTCTCCTGAGAAGAAGTGTTCATGAAATTTCTGCTCTAATTCTTCCCAAGAGTTAATAGAGTTTGGTGGCAAGGCTGCGTACCATGCGAATGCAGTATCAGTAAGGGACAACGAGAATAAATGAACGCGGTAGGCTTCCCCATCAGCCAATTCTCCCAAGTGTGCTATGAATTGGCTTATATGTTCGTGTGTGCTTTTCCCACTTTCACCAGAAAACTTAGAGAAGTCTGGTATTCTAGTTCACTGTGGGTATGGCACGGTGTCGAATCGGTGGCTATAAGGCTTCTAATACGATTGCCCTGTACCTGACACACTAACACCGAGTTTGTCCCTGAACATCCCGGCTACCTCGTCTCTGACCCTCTCCGCCATGTCTGGCGACCATCCATTGAGTTTGTGGGTGGAGATTTCAGGTTGCCTGACATTACTCTGTCGGCTTTCCTCCCAGGGATGTTTGAGGTGTGTGTTAAATGTCCTATTAATGTCACCAGCTCCTGCCCTATACCCCTCAGGCTCTCTTGTGGCCGAATAGTAATCAGCCCTATGTCCATGAGGTGGTATGGCATGATTATAATGTGTTGCTGGTGGGGCACCATAATGTTGCTGCGATGAATGTGGGAACTGTGCGTATTGCGCAGCTCTCGGCTCTGCGTATGCATATCCGGACGGTCCGGCGTAAGAGGCCGAATGGTCCGCGACCTGGCCAAATGGTCCGAAGGTATATCCGGATTGTCCATCTGTATATGGTGCTACGTGGGTAGTCTCGTACCCAGACCGTCTGTCGTAAAGAACTGGACGGTTCGCGATCGGGCCGAATGGTCCAGGGCTGTACCCGGACGGATCGGCCATATATGGCGCGACTTGGGCAGTCTGCGCATGGACTCGTGTAGAGTCGGATGGTCCAACGTAATACGTCGGCCGGTTCATGCCATATCCGGACGGTCCGGCGTAAGATGGCGGACGGTCCACAACATATCCGGACGGTCCGGCGTGATGCACCGGACGGTCCGTGATGGGGCCGAAGTGTTCAGGGTTGTACCCTGATGGTCCGGCCATGTACGGTGCGACCTGAGTGTTTTGTGTGCGGGCCTGCATCTGGTCGGACGGTCCGGCGAAATACGCCGGACGGTCCGCGGTATAACCGGACTGTCTGAGATGATGCTTGGACGGTCCGGTCGCGTCCAGTACCTGCCGCGTGCCTAGTGGTTGCGGCTGTGATGGTGACACGAAAGCGTGCATCGGCATACCATATGATGGCTGGGTCAAGGGTGACCCATTTATAGCCGATGTGTTTGACGTGGGTGGCACTGTATTAGACTCTCGCGATGGAAAGTTAGGAGCAGCTAATTTCTCGTATGCACGTAAATGCATTTTAATAGATTCATCTACATATTGCTTTAACTGATCTCCTCGTTGATCCATGAAAGTCGTAAGAGATAGGTCTGGAGTACTTACAGCGGGACCCTGAAGTGGAGATCTACCGTGAAGTGTGACAAGTACTTGTCCGCCACCTCCTTGCGCCGTTCGGAGAGTTTATGCAGCAGTTCCGCCTCTTCCTTGTCGCGTTGTTCGTTCCATTGCCGCATCACCTCCTTCTCATCGCGCATTACGAGGTCTTCAAAGGGCCTTTGGTCATCACCCGGGAGCGCCTCCATGGCCGGCTTGATGATGTTGGTAGTGGAGATCTTGGTGTGATCCTTAGAACCGGCCATTTATGGGCCGATTTTTAGCAGATCTAGACACCTAATCCCCAGCGGAGTCGCCAAAAAGTATGTTGACACCCTTTTGGAGGCGCCAATTACTCAAAAGAACCAGCGGCGGTGCTCTCTGGCCAGGCGCGGACGGTCCGTGGCACAGGGCCGGACGGTCCGCGACCTGACGTGAGGCGGAGGTGCTCTCTGGTCAGGCGCGGACGGTCTGCGGCACAGGGCCGGCCGGTCCGCGACCTGGTATAGGAGCCTGGGTTCTTTGCCTGACGGCCGGACGGTCCGCGCCCTGGGGCCGGACGGTCCGCGCGTGCGTAGGGGCGGCAGAGGATCACCGGCGGCGCCTGGATCTCGCTCTCGGGAGGGACCCCGTCGGGGAGGAGAGATCCTAGGAGTTGTCTAGGCTCGGGTAGGCCGACCTAGACTCCTCTAATCGACGTAGAGTCGAGGAGAGGCGAAGAATTTGGGGATCGAGAGGCCAAACTAGGGCTAAACTAGAACTAGACTAGAACTACTCCTAATGCATAAGGTAAAAAACGAGTAATAGACTGGATTTGATCGATTGTTGGGGGTTCAATCGGCCGTAGCCCTTCATCTATACAAAGGGGGAGGTCTGGATCCGTTTCCAACTGTTTCCCGAGTTAATCCCGTGGTTTTAGGTAACAAATCCCGCGAGAAACTAGGAACCCTAACTGACTCTGCGCGCGCGGACCGTCCGCGCCACCACCGCGGACAGTCCGGACCGCGGATTTTAGCCTTCAACACTCCCTAATCAAAATTGAACAGAAGGAAATTTAATCCCTCTTAATCAATTTCGATCCCGACGCGACCAAACAAGGCCTAAATGAGACATCGTCTCTAACGATCATCTCAGTGCCCAACAAAGTGTGTCCTGTAAACACGCTGACTCTAGGCAAACATCTTCAAGTTCACATATAGGAGAGGTTCAACCTTTTCTCCCATTCCTTGAACGGTGCTTTCTACTATTTTTTCATAAAAACTCTATTTAGGACATGACATACAATCATTATAGCCTCACCCTACCATTCCTTAGAATGTCCTAATGATTCTAACATGACGTTAACCATCCCAGTAGAGTCGATTCTTTCTTTCCGCGATCTAATTGAATTGTGGCAACGTGTTCTCATGAATTATTCCTTGTTCTTCACAGAATGAGTTTAATTCGTTTAATCAATATTCTCTACCATGATCGGACCTAAAGATGTTTAATTTGTCTCTCAAGTTGATTTTCAAATTCAACTTCCGTCTCTTTTTTTCAACAACGTGACAAACATTGTTTGTACTTCCATTACTTTTCTAAACATTTGGCTTTTTGATATATATCTGAAAATAGAACATATTTAGGTACTATCGGGGACCGTAATTAGGGGTACCCCCAATACTCCTTAAACTGGCCGAAAAACATCTTCAGAACAAACCATCAACGGCTGATGAAGCAAGCGCGGTTCAAAGGACGCAACCTCGTCCGAGCCCAGCCTCGGGCAAGGGCAGTAGTCCCGGATGAATTCACGCCTCGCCCGAGGGTCCCCTCTGTCAACAGGCGCACCCCCGTCTCACCCAAGGCTAAGCTCGGGTGAACTTTGTCGCGCAGCGACCTTGACCGAATCGCCTTACCAACCAACTGTATCGCATGCGCATTTAATGCGGGGATCGCCTGACACCTTATCCTGACACGCGTGCCTCAGTCGGCAAGGTCAAAGTGACCGCAGTCACTTCACCCCATTACTGACCGTTCTGACAGGAAAACAACATCGTTCACCCCGCTCCGGCAACTGTGCCCGCCACCAGGGAAAGGCTAACAACAGTCACGGCCTTCCCCGAGTTCGGCCTCGGGCACAACAAGGTCTCCGCCTCGACCGACCCCGACCTCAGCCTCAGCTTCGGCCTCGGGGGAAGGTCTCCGCCTCGACCGACCCCGACCTCAGCCTCAGCCTCGGCCTCGGGAGAAGGACTCCACCTCGCCCGACCTCAGCCTCGGCCTCGGAGGAGTCGCCGCCTCGCCTGACCTCAACCTCGGCCTCGGAGGGGTCGCCGCCTCGCCCAACCTCGGCCTCGAAATCAACTACGCTATAGGGGATACATCATGACCCTACCTCTAGCTAGCCGCCTCAGGCTACAAGGGAACAAGACCGGAGTCCCATCTAAGTTACTATGGCCACAGGTAATGACAGTTCCCCGCGTGCACCCATGACGTCGATTGCTCTCAACCCCCTACGGAAGCAAGGAAACGTCAGCAGGATCCATGCCGCACCGCCAGCTATGCTTCTACAAGGCTCAAGGCACTTCACCGACGGCCACGATTGGTACATGTACAGGGCTGAAGGCACCCCACTGACGACCACGTTGGTACATGTACAGGGCTCAAGGCACTTCTCCGCCAGCCACGTTAGCTCATAGCTACACCCCCATTGTACAGCTGGGCATCTCCTTGTATCTATAAAAGGGGATGTCTAGGGCCTTCCGGAAAAGAGAAAAAAGGGAGAGGGGCAGGAGAAACGCACGTACGAACACACGGATGTACGACGCAGACGAGCGGAGGCAGGCAGAGTAGGAGAGACGCGGTAGAGGCAGACTCAGACAGCTCGCCTCAAGGCCGAACCCTCTCTTTCTCTCTCTCTCTCTCGCTCCCGCTCTCTCGCAACGCTTATAACCCCTACTACGAGCACCCCGGTGCAAGATAACATAAGCCTCGTTTCCCTCTTGTGTTCCATCTTGCATCAACCCATCTGGGCAGGGACACGCAGCGACAAATTTACTGGTCGGTTGACGGTCCTCGCGGGTCCGAAACGCCGACAGTTGGTGTGCCAGGTAGGGGGCTGTACGTGTTAACAAATACTTTCCCGTTGAGTTCCAGATGGGTAGCTTTCAGCAGCCTCTTCAGCCCGGGACGGTGCTCCGCTTTGGGAGTCTCGAGTTCATGTCCCTCGACGGCAGCTACGACATGGTACTCCTCCCCTCGCAGCGCGACAGCAACAACGGTCGTCCGCTCGCCCGACAGCGGCGAACTCGACGGCGACTTCCCACCGTGGCAGAAGAGGAACATTCGGGTTTGCCCCGCCGCCCTCCTCGCCGGAGAAGGAGGAGACGGGGCAACCGTGGCCAGGCAGGAGGCGGCACCTCATCGATTGTCGGACCAGAGCGAGTCGACGGCGTTGGCACCCCTGCGGGGGACATGTCGGGTGTTGTCCTCGCACTTGAGGCAATGGCGGGTGTCGCTTCCCCGCAACGTGCCAACCCCAAGCGGACTGATGACGCCAGCACCCTCACAAAGGATTTGTTGGGCATTAGCCTTGTACCTGAGATAACGATGCAGTCCGTCCCCGATGCGACTTCGCCACCATCCATCAACCAAGAGGTACCACCCGTTTTTCATCCTGTTCCCTTTAGATTCAGCTTCGATCCACCAAGCGACCCCGCTTCGGTGAGCGCTTTCGCTAGGGCATATCCTGACCTTCCGGGGTACCATATGTGGTCAACTTGGGACCGACTGACGGCCGTCTCAACCTCCGGACCCGCGGGTTCTGAATAAGAGGACGACCCCGACGTCAGTTGGGATTTCTCCAGACTCCATGATCTCGGTGCCGTGCGTGACTTCATGTCCGCATGTGACCACTGTCTCTCCGGCTGCTCTGATGATGGCCACAGCCTTGACGACGAGGGTTGCGACCCAACTCGCGAGTGCTACCACATCAATCAGGAGGATCATGGCGGAGAAAACCACCTTGGTATGCTAGGAAGTGACGGCGCCCTTGCACCTGCGTCTCGCGCTGAGATCCCGCGGGAGCTAGCTGTGGTCCAAGTCCCTACGGGGGCTCAGGACACACAGCTTGAGCAACTCCGCGAGATGCAGGCCAAGCTCGTCGAAGAAGCAGGGCGGCTTGTGCAGATCCGACAAAACATCGAGCAGGAGTGGGTAGGCCGGGCACTCACCGGAGGAGCACGTCATCAGGCCCATGACGTCTAGCGCCGCATTGTTGACGATGCCAGGGTGATGCCGCCCCCGGCCTTCGACGGGGCCGGCCGGAACCTAGCTGCAGTAGCGATGCTACTTCGAACAATGCCGGAGCCATCCACCACCGAGGGGCGACATATCCAAGGCGAGCTCAAGGGCCTCCTGGAAGACGCCGTTGTCCGACAAGCCGAGAGCTTTGCCTCCCGGAGACGAGGAGACCCCTCGGAGCATCGCGCAACGCCATCCCGGCACATGCGGGAGGCCTCGGTCCACACTGAGCGCACACGGGACAGAACAGGACGCCAGCAGCCCCGGATCGCCTCGGCGCCAAGCAACACCGCCGCGACCGTCGAACCCGACTCGAGGAGAAGGTGCGCCGAGGCTACCACCCCAGGCGTAGGGGATGCTACGACAGTAAGGAGGATCGGAGTCCCTCGCCCGAGCCACCAGGTCCATGAGTCTTCAGCCGGTCCATACGACGAGCGCTGTTCCCGGCCCGGTTCCGAGCCCCGACTACCATCACCAAGTACTCAGGGGAGACAAGGCCGGAGTTGTGGCTTGCGGACTACTGGCTAGCATGCCAGTTGGGAGGGACGGACGACGACAACCTCATCATCTGCAACCTCCCCCTTTTCCTCTCTGACGCTGCCCGGGCCTGGCTGGAGCATCTGCCTCCTGCGCAGATCTCTGACTGGAACGACCTGGTCAAGGCTTTCGCTGGAAATTTCCAGGGTACGTACGTATGCCCTGGGAACTCATGGGATCTCTGAAGCTGCCGCCAGTAGCCAGGGGAATCCCTGCGAGAGTACATCCGACGGTTTTCAAAGCAGCGCACCGAGTTGCCCACCATCATCGACTCGGATGTCATCGGAGCTTTCCTCGCCGGCACCACTTGCCGGGACCTGGTGAGCAAACTAGGACGCAAGACTCCCACCAAGGCGAGCGACTTGATGGACATCGCCACCAAGTTCGCCTCTGGTCAGGAGGCGGTCGAAGCCATCTTCCGGAAGGACAATCAGCCTCAGGGAGGGCAGAAGGAAGACACCCCCGAGGCGTCCGCCCAGCGTGGCACGAAGAAGAAGGCCAAGAAGAAGGCGCAGGCAAAGCGCAACGTCGTCGACGTGGATCTCGTCGCTACTGCCGAGCACAGAAACCCTCGGAAGCCTCCCGGAGGAGCCAACGCGTTCGACAAGATGCTCAAGGAATCGTGCCCCTATCACAGGGGTCCTGTCAAGCACACCCTTGAAGAGTGCGACATGCTCCGGCGCTACTTCAATAAGGTTGTACCCTCGGCAGAAGGTGGCAAAGACCAAGGCAACAACAAGAAGGGAGGCGACAAGGAAGAGGAGTTCCCGGAGGTCCACAACCGCTTGTCTTCTTCATGATCTACGGTGGACAGGTGGCGAACGCCTTGGCTTGGCACCACAAGCAAGAGCGCCGGGAGGTCTGCTCGGTGAAGGTAGCGGCGCTGGTCTACCTAGACTGGTCCGACAAGCCCATCACCTTCGACCAAGGCGAACACCCCGACTACGTGCCGAGTCCAGGAAGGTACCCGCTCGTCTTCGACCCGATCATCAGCAACGTTAGGCTCTCCAAGGTCCTCATGGACGGAGGCAGCAGCCTCAACATCATCTACGCCGAGACCCTTGAGCTCTTGGGGTTGATCGGTCCGAAATCTGAGCTGGTGCAGCACCCTTCCACGGGATCGCACCCGAAAAGCGTATCCTGCCCCTCGGACAGATTGACTTACCCGTCTCCTTCGGAACCCCCTCCAACTTCTGAAAGGAAACCCTCACCTTCGAGGTAGTTGGGTTCCGAGGGACCTATCACGTGGTGCTGGGAAGACCGTGCTACGCCAAGTTCATGGCCATCCCCAACTACACTTACCTCAAGCTCAAGATGCCTGGCCCCAAGGGAGTCATCATCGTCGGACCCACATACCGCCATGCTTACGAGTGCGACATGGAATGCATGGAGTACGCTGAGGCCCTCACCGAGGCCGAAGCCCTCATCACCGACCAGGATTGCCTCTCCAAGGAAGCGCCCGTCGCGAAGCGGCGCGCCGGCAACTTCGAGCCGGCCGAGGCAGTTAAGTCCGTCTCCATCGACCCTAGCAACGACGCCGGCAAGAAAGTCAGGATCAGCTCCAAGCTCGACCCCAAATAGGAAGCAGTGCTCGTCGACTTTCTCCGCGCAAACGCCGAAGTTTTTGCGTGGAGTCCCTCGGACATGCCCGGCATACCGAGGGATGTCGCCGAGCACTCGCTGGACATTCGAGCGGTGCCCGACCCGTGAAACAGTCCCTGCGCCGCTTTGATGAAGAAAAGCGCAGGGCCATAGGCGAGGAGGTCCACAAGCTGATGGCTGCAGGGTTCATCAAAGAGGTATTCCATCCTGAATGGTTAGCTAACCCTGTGCTTGTAAAGAAAAAGGGTGGGAAATGGAGGATGTGCGTAGACTACACTGGTTTAAACAAAGCATGTCCAAAGGTTCCCTACCCTCTGCCTCGCATCGATCAAATTGTGGACTCTACTGCTGGGTGCGAAACCCTGTCTTTCCTCGACGCCTATTCGGGCTATCACCAAATCAAGATGAAAGAATCCGACCAGCTCGTGACTTCTTTCATCACACCCTTTGGCATGTATTGTTATACTACAATGCCATTTGGTTTGAGGAATGCAGGTGTCACCTACCAAAGGTGCATGAACCATGTGTTCGAAGAACACATCGGCAGAACGGTCGAGGCTTATGTCGATGACATCGTTGTCAAGACAAGGAAAGCCTCCGACCTCCTCTCCGACCTCGAAGTAACTTTCGGGTGCCTGCGTGCGAAGGGCGTAAAACTCAATCCCGAGAAGTGTGTCTTCGGAGTCCCTCGAGGCATGTTCCTAGGGTTCATTATCTCCGAACAAGGCATCGAGGCCAACCCGGAGAAGATTGCGGCCATCACCAACATGGGGCCTGTTGGGGCTATGCTTCGTCGCGCCGAAGGTCCTGTAGGAAGAAGCAGCTTCGGCTGAAGCTGTCCCCAGGAGATGACTGAAGGTTCCTCTTCATGAAGCTTCGGTATTATAAACCGACTTAAAGATAGAATGACCTTTTAGCCCATAAAGGTCCGAGTCAATGTTGTAAACTTTTATGAGGGGCATAATTGTAATTCTTCACAAGCTGTGTCCTGTGTCTATAAATAGATGAACAGTACCCCTGTACTGTGGACGCTGATTTGTACTTGCTCGTGTGTCACGCTTGTGTTTTTTCTTCCAAGCCGAAGTTGAGAACAAGTCCCCAACATTGGCGCCCACCTCCGGTGAACTCACTTCCACTTTCTTGAGCTGATGGCTTCGTTCAACGATCAAGCTGGAGCTGCTTCGGCTCCGAAGCTGCTTCTTCCGATAACAGGCGGTTCATGTTCAGAGCCAGCCAACAAGAAGCAGAAGAAGGAAGCACAGAGAAGGGTACAGCATGTTGGGGTGCAAGGACCCTTCATCAAATCGAGATGGTCTCACATTCCTATTACCTTCTCCCAAGAGGACCTTCAACTCAAGGATTACCCACACAACGATGCCATGGTTATCTCTTGTGTTATCAAAGGATTTCTGGTCCACAATGTCTTGGTTGATACAGGCAGTGCAGCTGATATCATATTTGCTAAGGCCTTCAGGCAAATGCAAGAGCCAGAAGATAAGATTCATGATGCTACGCACCCTCTCTGTGGCTTCGGAGGAAGACAGATTGTAGCGCTGGGCAAGACCACCATGTCAGTGACCTTCGGGTTCATCAACAACACTAGAACTGAGCAAGTTGTGTTTGACATTGTTGACATGGAATACCCTTACAATGCAATTATTGGTCGTGGTACCCTCAATGCTTTCGAAGCAATTCTTCATCCTGCCTATCTTTGCATGAAGATACCTTCGGATCAAGGACCCATCGCCATTCATGGAAGTCAGGAAGCTGCCAGAAGGGCCGAAGGAAGCTGGACTGACTCAAAAGCAATCCATAACATAGATGGAGCTGAAGCTTGTGCACAGTACAAATTCAGAAGGGAGAAAGCAGCTTCAGCAGATCAGCCGAAGCCCATGCTCTTATGTGAGGACATAGCAGAGCAGAAGGTGCTGTTGGGCTCTCAATTATCCGAAGAGCAGGAGAAAACCTTGATAAGGTTTTTGTTCAACAACAAAGATGTTTTTGCATGGTCAGCTAATGACCTCTGTGGAGTAAATAGGGATGTTATTGAACACTCGCTCAATGTTGACCCATCCTTCAGACCCAGAAAGCAGAGACTTCGGAAGATGTCTGATGACAAGGCCGAAGGTGCTCGGAATGAAGTCAAAAGACTCCTCAGTGCTGGAGTTATTAGAGAGGTGAAATACCCAGAATGGTTGGCTAACACTGTTATGGTGAAGAAGGCCAATGGTAAATGGAGAATGTGTATTGATTTTACTGACCTCAATAAGGCTTGTCCGAAGGACGAGTTTCCATTGCCAAGGATAGATTCCTTAGTCGATGCAGCAGCTTCATCAGAGCTTATGAGTTTGCTGGATTGCTATTCAGGCTATCATCAAATCTGGATGAAGAAGGAGGATGAGCCGAAGACTAGCTTCATAACTCTAAGTGGCACATATTGCTATCTTCGGATGCCTGAGGGGCTCAAAAACGCTGGAGGAAGCTTCAGCAGAATGACTGCGAAGGTTCTCCAGTCTCAGATAGGCAGAAACGTGCTAACTTATGTTGATGACATCATTGTAAAAAGCACGAAACAAGAAAATCATATTGCTGATCTGCAGGAGACCTTCGCTAGTTTCAGAAAAGCTGGCTTAAAGTTGAATCCAGAAAAATGTGTCTTCGGAGTAAAGAAGGGGAAATTTCTTGGATGCTTGGTTTCAACAAAGGGAATTGAAGCTAATCCAAGTAAAATTGAAGCTATACTTCGAATGGAGCCACCAACTACAAGAAAGGGGGCACAAAGATTGACAGGGAGGCTGGCATCTCTCAATAGATTCATATCCAGATCAGCAGAAAGAAATTTACCATTCTTCGAAGTGCTGAAATCAGCCGAAGTCTTTCAGTGGGGACCAAGCCAACAAAAAGCCTTTGAAGAGCTGAAGCAATATTTGATAGATTTAACAACATTAACTCCACCAGCGCCAGGGGCTCCTTTGTTGTTATACGTGGCAGCTTCGCACTCAGCAGTAAGTGCAGCACTTGTCCAGGAGAAGCTCGATGGCCAAGTCAAGAAGCAGGTTCCAGTGTATTTTGTATCTGAAGTGCTTAGTGTATCAAAGAAAAACTATACAGAACTGGAGAAGGTATTTGTAATACCCAAAATGTATACAGGGATACTATATTGGGTTTCCTTGCTTTATGTGCCCTATTTACATCATAAGAGGAACACACATATAATCAATAGTGATTAATTAAAAACAAATGATACAGAATAAAAGAAAGTACATTGTGTTGGAGTTTTATGTGTTTGTGCATTACATAAAATAATAAGGATAATAATTAATAGAAGATGGATTAAACCCTAAATGGAAATTAGACTTTGGAAATAAGAAAAAGAAAAAGGATACAGATAAATAAATAAAATATATAAATAAATATTTTCAGACTTGGTATTATTATTGCACAAATATAATTCGTAATTATGAGCCAAAAGTTTGAACTCAAACTTGAAATTCAAATTGGATTTGAAAATGGAGAAAAGAAAATGGAAAATAAAAAGAAAAAGGAACACTATGCCTAAATGGGCCGCCAATTTGAATTCGGCCCACCCTGGAATTAACACTGCGCGGCCCATTACTCTTCACGAGCGCGCGCCGACAGGTGTGGCCCACCGCTCAGCCTCACACCACACCGCGCGACTCGCCGTTGCTTGTGTCGCTGGAACGTGGGACCCGCTGATCAGTCACTCACCGCGCGCTCGTGCTTCGCCTGGTGCCGACAACGCGGGCCCGCTTGACTGCCTCAGCTCGCTCGCGCTCTGCACGGTGGGCCCTGCATGTCAGCACCGTCTTCTTCTGTTCCGCAACGAACGCGCGGCGAACTCGCGCGCGCGGACTCCGTCCTCCGCACCTACCGCCGTGAACCGCAGAACTCGGCCCCGCCCCGCTCGGACTCTCCCCCTTTGACACATATATAGGTAGCTGTGACCCTCTCCTCGCCGTGCGGTCCGCTGAGAACGAAGGAAGAGAGAGAACCGGAGAGGAGCACCGCCGCCGAGGATAGCCGACGTCGGGGAGGTCTCCGCTCTTGGAATCGAGTCGGGGAGTATCGTCTTCGCTCGGGGAAGCTGTGCGCGCCTCCAATTCGGGTTGGGCGCCACCGTGGCGCAAGGAATTGCTCGCCGTGGTGAAGCCTCCGCCGTGAATCCGCCCTCCACCGTGGCCGTGTGCCTCCGCGCCATAATCGCCGGTATGGGGTCTTCCTTTGTGTCCACCTTCGCCTTCTCTACGTGTAGCGCCGTTTAATTTGAATTTGGGGCGGTGTTGCGCCGGATTGGGCCAGCTCCGGCGAGCTTCGTCGCGAATCCAGGGCGGCGCCGCCGTCGTCAGCTTCGATTTGGGGAGGCAGCGTCTGCGCCGTTGGATCCTGATGAACGGCGTAGATTAGAACATTGCGTACCCCTTCGCTCGATCGCACAGAGACCGTAGATGCGAGATCCAGCGGTGCAGAGTAGATCTGAGGTTCATTAAATCCGTGCCGTCGATCGTGGATCCCACGGCACCGGGCGCATACCGGTTCGGGTTATACTAAGTCTAATCCGAGCCGTCCGTGTGTGATCCAACGGCCAGAACGACCCGATACCCTTTCGCTGTGGCGATTTTGTTAAAGAAACCCTGACAAACACTGGAATCAACCCGCCGTCCAGGGATCCTGTTCCCTGTGTCTGGGAATTCTTGCGCCGAGCCCCCTGACCTTTCTTATAATTGAGGCCCAGTCCACTGCTGTTTTAAAATGAGTAAATGAATTAGAAATTTGATTTTTAATACAAAAATAATTGCTAGAACTTAGATAATTCATATTTAATTCATTTTAGCTCCAAATTGAGTCATTCCAATTCCTAAAATTTTGTAATAATATTCTCTATCATTTAAAATCACTGTTTTGACATGAACTCTGTCAGAAAATTTATTTATCATTTAATCATATTTTAATCACATTAAACCTTAGGAAAATCATAACTTGAATTCTACAACTCCAAAATTAATAATTCTTTTTCCTGTGATCTTATTTTAATATGTAGATTATTAATATGTATTTTGCATATATGTTTGGTGTAATGTTAATTCTGCCTATACCATGTATGTTTGTATTGCTACGACTAGCAGTGAGGTCACGAGGATCTGAGAATCATCCTGGTACCTGGAATCTCAAGGCCCAGGCAAGTTGTGCCCTTGATCACTTCTTTTTACCCACTCATGTTCTAATTAATCATAATGATCTGCATAGGTTAATTTTGATGGGACCCAATAGGTTACCCTAGTTTGACTATCTTTATACCTTGTTCACCACTGAATCTTTGGGTAGTACTTGCTAGTGCTATATGTGGCTTTGGGTATAGAGATACACATTACTATTCATGATTATACTTTCGTTACCAGTTGTTATTTATGGATTCATGTTGAGATCATTATGTTAATTGGAACATGGAGAACCACCCGGGAAAACAGTGCTACCACAATGGTGGTATGGGACGCCCTTGGCTGATTAATTAGGAAAGCTAGTGGAAGACTACCTTACCCGAAAGGGGCAAGGGCAGTAGGGGAGAGGTCAGTGTAGGGAGGCCCTCGGGAGGATTTTGCTGCGATGGCGGTCCTGCAAGGGATTCCTGCACTGGATCTTCCTATAAACTGTAGCGGGTTTTCGGAAGCTAGTGGAACTTTGTAAAGGCCTCGTAGTGGATCCCTAGCCATTCACCTTGGAAGTGTCTAAGGGCTTTGCAAACCCTGGCGACATGGGATACACGACTTGTGGGTAAAGATGCGCAACCTCTGCAGAGTGTAAAACTGGTATACTAGCCGTGCTCACGGTCATGAGCAGCTCGGACACTCACATGATTAATTTATGGAACTAAATTCAATTTGTCATATGCATTGCATTGCAGGTGGTGTTGTTACTTTTTGATCTATTACTTAATTGGGTTTGGTATTTACTTATACTTAGTAACTGCTAATAAAATTTTGACCAACTTTAAAAGCAATGCTCAGCTCTAACCATCTTCTTTGGTAAGCCTTACACTTTATGAGCTCCCACCTTTGGCGAGTTCATGCACATTATTCCCCACAACTTGTTGAGCGATGAACGTATGTGAGCTCACTCTTGCTGTCTCACACCCACCCCACAGGTCAAGAACAGGTACCGCAGGATGATGCGCTTGGAGGATGCTGTGAAGTGTTCGTGAGTGGTCTAGGTCGTCGTTCCCCAGTCAACTTTGGGTTGCTGGACCGTTGTCTCCTTATAATGTAATTATTTATTTTGTATAGAACTCCTGTTATATATAAAGATGTGACATTCGATCCTGTGCCATGATTCATCATATGTGTGAGACTTGGTCCCAGCACACTTGGTGATTATGTTCGCGCCCGGGTTTTGGACCCCTAAAATCCGGGTGTGACAGAAGTGGTATCAGAGGAATGTTGACTGTAGGACGAAACCTAGATAGAACTGGACAACCATTCTTTACTTACCTTACTCTGATTCTTTTCTAAACTTTTCTTAATCTTTTCTCATCTATTTCCGCTTCACTCTGATTATTCTCACCTCTTCCTTCTAAAAGACAAATATGGATTTCACACTTTGAAATCCTATGCCTAAAGTGACCTTTAGGAATAGGAGACCTACTCTTAGGAACAAAAATAAAACTATTTTTTTAGGTATCTATGAACTTGAATGTTTGTTCTTATGATACTTGCCTGATTTGGATCTTTGATTGAGTGTGATGAGTTGTGGAGTAATGTCCACAATTGCATCTGCATATACACATAGGTATAAAAAAAATATAATTATAAAATAACTAAACAACCTAGATTGTCCCCATTGGAACATATCTAGCATAAGAGATTTATCTTATTCTAAAAAAGATCTCATTCTAACCAATTCATCTTATCTTAAAAGATTCTCCCTTATCTTAATAGATCCATCTCATCTTAAAAGATACTCATCTTATCTTGAAAAGATTTTATCCTTATCCCAATAGATCTAACTGGCCTTAAAGGATTCTATCTTATCTTCATGGATCTGTCTTATCCTAATAAGCATACCTATCCACCCTAGTTTAACAACCATGATCTAAATGCAAATCAATTAGATCATATCTAGTCAAACTAATCCTACCAATCTAATCTAGATCCCCTCCAACCCAATAGGATCCAATCTAAAGTGAGTCATTTAATAGATTAGTTAGTACTAGTGAAATGGATTAGACCTCACTCCTATAAAAATGATTTAATCTAAATTAATGCCCTAGATTAACTTGACCATATACATATGCAACCACCTTACCCATCCGATAGTTGCATAATCCCTCTGTGTTAACCTAATAGAGCTTCAGACCTACCTACACTGTATACCCCATCCTATCTCAAAAGATTCTAACATATCCTAACAAGATATATCTTACCCTGATAAACCTATCTAACTTAAACTAGTCTAATCTAGATCATAGCTAATTTAATATGGTCTAATCTAGTGTGAGTTACTTAATGCTGGTACACAAGATATGTCCATACTCCTAAAATCACTTAAGCCTAATTTGGAGACTTATAACAACTTGGCCATACACAACAACTCGACCTATATAACAAGTTACATAACTTACCCAATCAATAGAGTCTTAATGGATTGCAAAATCTGTCAACCACCACCTGACATCAAACCAAATTTTGACTTACATCATGTAGCCTATTTCATCCATAACTATCTTAGCCATATTCCCCCAAACCCTGATGATATACACCAACCCCGAATCAATGAGACAAGACCAGAGAAGATGATCAACTTCATCAAGAAAGGATGAGCACCAACTCAAGTCTTCAAGGATCAAGTGAGGTCACCAAGATGGGTCAAGATCCACAATCTTGGATGGAGTCTTTTCTTATCCTACTCTTTCTTACCCAAACCTATATATGCCCTAAAGACATCTTCTATCCTACATAATAAAGTGGACATACATATATTACCCATGCTCTCCTATCACTTATTAATGATAAAAAGAGAGACTCTTGATTTTGAACTAATTAGAAACTAAAAACTAAATTTCAAATCACTCTTCCTATATCCTTTTTCCTTACAAATCTCGAGGACGAGATTATTTTTAAGGGGGGTAGGATTTGTAATACCCAAAATGTATACAGGGATACTATATTGGGTTTCCTTGCTTTATGTGCCCTATTTACATCATAAGAAGAACACACATATAATCAATAGTGATTAATTAAAAACAAATGATACAGAATAAAAGAAAGTACATTGTGTTGGAGTTTTATGTGTTTGTGCATTACATAAAATAATAAGGATAATAATTAATAGAAGATGGATTAAACCCTAAATGGAAATTAGACTTTGGAAATAAGAAAAAGAAAAAGGATACAGATAAATAAATAAAATATATAAATAAATATTTTCAGACTTGGTATTATTATTGCACAAATATAATTCGTAATTATGAGCCAAAAGTTTGAACTCAAACTTGAAATTCAAATTGGATTTGAAAATGGAGAAAAGAAAATGGAAAATAAAAAGAAAAAGGAACACTATGCCTAAATGGGCCGCCAATTTGAATTCGGCCCACCCTGGAATTAACACTGCGCGGCCCATTACTCTTCACGAGCGCGCGCCGACAGGTGTGGCCCACCGCTCAGCCTCACACCACACCGCGCGACTCGCCGTTGCTTGTGTCGCTGGAACGTGGGACCCGCTGATCAGTCACTCACCGCGCGCTCGTGCTTCGCCTGGTGCCGACAACGCGGGCCCGCTTGACTGCCTCAGCTCGCTCGCGCTCTGCACGGTGGGCCCTGCATGTCAGCACCGTCTTCTTCTGTTCCGCAACGAACGCGCGGCGAACTCGCGCGCGCGGACTCCGTCCTCCGCACCTACCGCCGTGAACCGCAGAACTCGGCCCCGCCCCGCTCGGACTCTCCCCCTTTGACACATATATAGGTAGCTGTGACCCTCTCCTCGCCGTGCGGTCCGCTGAGAACGAAGGAAGAGAGAGAACCGGAGAGGAGCACCGCCGCCGAGGATAGCCGACGTCGGGGAGGTCTCCGCTCTTGGAATCGAGTCGGGGAGTATCGTCTTCGCTCGGGGAAGCTGTGCGCGCCTCCAATTCGGGTTGGGCGCCACCGTGGCGCAAGGAATTGCTCGCCGTGGTGAAGCCTCCGCCGTGAATCCGCCCTCCACCGTGGCCGTGTGCCTCCGCGCCATAATCGCCGGTATGGGGTCTTCCTTTGTGTCCACCTTCGCCTTCTCTACGTGTAGCGCCGTTTAATTTGAATTTGGGGCGGTGTTGCGCCGGATTGGGCCAGCTCCGGCGAGCTTCGTCGCGAATCCAGGGCGGCGCCGCCGTCGTCAGCTTCGATTTGGGGAGGCAGCGTCTGCGCCGTTGGATCCTGATGAACGGCGTAGATTAGAACATTGCGTACCCCTTCGCTCGATCGCACAGAGACCGTAGATGCGAGATCCAGCGGTGCAGAGTAGATCTGAGGTTCATTAAATCCGTGCCGTCGATCGTGGATCCCACGGCACCGGGCGCATACCGGTTCGGGTTATACTAAGTCTAATCCGAGCCGTCCGTGTGTGATCCAACGGCCAGAACGACCCGATACCCTTTCGCTGTGGCGATTTTGTTAAAGAAACCCTGACAAACACTGGAATCAACCCGCCGTCCAGGGATCCTGTTCCCTGTGTCTGGGAATTCTTGCGCCGAGCCCCCTGACCTTTCTTATAATTGAGGCCCAGTCCACTGCTGTTTTAAAATGAGTAAATGAATTAGAAATTTGATTTTTAATACAAAAATAATTGCTAGAACTTAGATAATTCATATTTAATTCATTTTAGCTCCAAATTGAGTCATTCCAATTCCTAAAATTTTGTAATAATATTCTCTATCATTTAAAATCACTGTTTTGACATGAACTCTGTCAGAAAATTTATTTATCATTTAATCATATTTTAATCACATTAAACCTTAGGAAAATCATAACTTGAATTCTACAACTCCAAAATTAATAATTCTTTTTCCTGTGATCTTATTTTAATATGTAGATTATTAATATGTATTTTGCATATATGTTTGGTGTAATGTTAATTCTGCCTATACCATGTATGTTTGTATTGCTACGACTAGCAGTGAGGTCACGAGGATCTGAGAATCATCCTGGTACCTGGAATCTCAAGGCCCAGGCAAGTTGTGCCCTTGATCACTTCTTTTTACCCACTCATGTTCTAATTAATCATAATGATCTGCATAGGTTAATTTTGATGGGACCCAATAGGTTACCCTAGTTTGACTATCTTTATACCTTGTTCACCACTGAATCTTTGGGTAGTACTTGCTAGTGCTATATGTGGCTTTGGGTATAGAGATACACATTACTATTCATGATTATACTTTCGTTACCAGTTGTTATTTATGGATTCATGTTGAGATCATTATGTTAATTGGAACATGGAGAACCACCCGGGAAAACAGTGCTACCACAATGGTGGTATGGGACGCCCTTGGCTGATTAATTAGGAAAGCTAGTGGAAGACTACCTTACCCGAAAGGGGCAAGGGCAGTAGGGGAGAGGTCAGTGTAGGGAGGCCCTCGGGAGGATTTTGCTGCGATGGCGGTCCTGCAAGGGATTCCTGCACTGGATCTTCCTATAAACTGTAGCGGGTTTTCGGAAGCTAGTGGAACTTTGTAAAGGCCTCGTAGTGGATCCCTAGCCATTCACCTTGGAAGTGTCTAAGGGCTTTGCAAACCCTGGCGACATGGGATACACGACTTGTGGGTAAAGATGCGCAACCTCTGCAGAGTGTAAAACTGGTATACTAGCCGTGCTCACGGTCATGAGCAGCTCGGACACTCACATGATTAATTTATGGAACTAAATTCAATTTGTCATATGCATTGCATTGCAGGTGGTGTTGTTACTTTTTGATCTATTACTTAATTGGGTTTGGTATTTACTTATACTTAGTAACTGCTAATAAAATTTTGACCAACTTTAAAAGCAATGCTCAGCTCTAACCATCTTCTTTGGTAAGCCTTACACTTTATGAGCTCCCACCTTTGGCGAGTTCATGCACATTATTCCCCACAACTTGTTGAGCGATGAACGTATGTGAGCTCACTCTTGCTGTCTCACACCCACCCCACAGGTCAAGAACAGGTACCGCAGGATGATGCGCTTGGAGGATGCTGTGAAGTGTTCGTGAGTGGTCTAGGTCGTCGTTCCCCAGTCAACTTTGGGTTGCTGGACCGTTGTCTCCTTATAATGTAATTATTTATTTTGTATAGAACTCCTGTTATATATAAAGATGTGACATTCGATCCTGTGCCATGATTCATCATATGTGTGAGACTTGGTCCCAGCACACTTGGTGATTATGTTCGCGCCCGGGTTTTGGACCCCTAAAATCCGGGTGTGACAGTATTATATGCCGTTTTGATGGCATCCAGGAAGCTTCGGCATTATTTTCAAGCATACAATATTGTTGTTCCTTCTTCGCAGCCGTTGAAGGATATTATGAGAAATAGAGAAGCTACTGGACGGATTGGAAAATGGGCTGCAGAGCTCAATGAATTTTGCATTGATTATGTGCATAGATCCTCGATCCAGTCTCAAGCGTTGGCAGATTTCATTGCCGATTGGACGCCAGGGGCTCAGGATGAAGAAACAAATAAAGATGCCGAAGTGTGGACAGTGTTTTGTGATGGCTCTTGGGGAACCTTCGGAGCAGGAGCAGCCGCTGTGTTGGTCTCACCATCCAAAGTTAAAACTTGTTATGCGGCAAGACTTGATTTTAGCTGTACAAACAATATTACTGAGTACGAAGCTCTGCTTTTGGGCCTTCGGAAATTAAAAGCAATGGGAATCAGAAGGGCCATCCTTAAAACTGATTCTCAGGTTGTTTCGGGTCATATCGACAAGAGTTGCAAGGCTAAAGATCCGAAGCTTGAAAAATATCTAGACACGGTCCGAAGAATCGAAGCTTCCTTCGAAGGATTTTCTGTCAAAAATATCCCTCGAGGACAAAATGAGCATGTTGATTTGCTAGCTAAGTCAGCAGCACAAGGGCTGCCTTTACCTTCGGATGTGTTTTTCGAAACAATAAAGGCACCTTCAGTGGAACTCCTCGAAAGAGCAGTCCTCAATATATCTCCTGTTTATAGCGAAGACTGGAGAACAGAGATCATCTCTTATCTTCAGGGTAAATTCCTTTCAGATGACGAAGCTTATAACAGGAGGATAGAAGCAAGAGCTCGTCCATATGTCATGATAGAAGGGGAGTTGTACAAGCATGGAGTTTGCGCTCCACTACTCAAGTGTTTATCTAGAACCGAAGGTATAGAGTTGATGAAAGAAATACATGCAGGCCTGTGTGGATCTCACATTGGATCTAGGCCGTTACTTGGAAAAGTTTTCCGCCAAGGGTTTTATTGGCCGAAGGCAGCTTCGGATGCAGCGGAATTAGTTCAAAAGTGCGAAGGTTGTCAGAAATGTGCAAGAGATCAAAAACAACCTTCGTCTTTAACACAGCTCATACAACCCATCTGGCCATTGCAAAGGTGGGGCCTTGACTTGTTAGGTCCATTACCACCGGCTCAAGGGAATTTAAGATATGTTATAGTGGTTGTGGAGTATTTTTCTAAATGGATTGAGGCAAAGCCACTAGCCACAATAACTTCGGCCACTATCCAAAAGTTTTTCTGGCAGAATATTGTTTGTCGTTTCGGGGTACCGAAGGCCACCACTGTAGATAATGGAACACAATTCGACTCCAAAGCTTTCAGAAATTTCTGTGATCAAATTGGTACGAAGATCCATTTTGCATCAGTCAGGCATCCGGAGTCAAATGGGCTCGTTGAAAGAGCCAACGGCATTATAATGACAGGAATAATGAAGTTAATCTTCAATCAACCCAGGGGAAAGTGGCCAGATCAGTTAACCAAAGTGGTGTGGAGCCACAATACAACAACATCAAGGTCTACAGGCTTTACTCCATTCAAGTTATTATTCGGTGACGAAGCAATAACTCCGGAAGAAGCTAAAACTGGATCAATAAGAGTAGTAGCTTCGACAGAATCAGGTCCCGAAGATGCTTGTTTTGTGGAAAAAGATGCTTTAGAAGGGATCAGGCTTCAAGCTGTGGAGAATATCAATAAATACCAAGCCGAAACAGTCAAATGGCGAGATAGAAAAGTTCGGCTAAAGAATATTGAGCCGGGACACTTGGTGCTTCGGAGAGTGGCCAACTCAGACACAGTGGGCAAGTTACAGTTGAAATGGGAGGGGCCTTTCTTAGTAGCATCTTCGTCAAGACCTGGTTCATACAGATTGAAGGACATGGACGGCAACGATATTCCAAGATCTTGGAATGCGGATGAGCTTCGGCGATATTATGTGTAACTTGATGTAACTTTTTATGTCTTTTCTTTTCTTTTTCATGGCATCCTTTTCCTTTCTAAAGGGGGAGAAAGGTTTTTAATGGGGCCATCATATGTAATTTCCTTTTTTAGTTCTATAAGAGCAAAATCCCCCAAGGAATGTAAATGTAAAAGCTGAGAACGCACCATTGAGTGCCGAAAACTGAAAAAGCGAAGAAGCTCCAAAGTCGTTCCTAAGGGAATGCAGAGCTTACAGCGAAAAGTCAACGCTGATTCCGCCGAAAGTAAAAGGCGAAGAAGCTCCAAAGTCGTTCCTAAGGGAATGCAGAGCTTACAGCGAAAAGTCAACGCTGATTCCGCCGAAAGTAAAAGGCGAAGAAGCTCCAAAGTCGTTCCTAAGGGAATGCAGAGCTGATGTGTGATTGTTTCTAAGGAAATAATGGCTAAGGGTATGGCTTCGGATATGTGTTTGGACATTCATTTGCACATCACATTACATCATAGCATTCGCATTCATAAACATTCATTCAGGCATATATAGGATAATCATCATCATGGCATAAGTGGTTGTTTCGGCATAAGAGAAAAGCTTCGTGTACAAAAAAGAAAGGTTTCGGCAAAAAGAAGAAGCGGTCTTTTATGCTTCGTTGTGTACAAAAAAGAAAGGTTTCGGCAAAAAGAAGAAGCGGTCTTTTATGCTTCGTTGTGTACAAAAAAGAAAGGTTTCGGCAAAAAGAAGAAGCGGTCTTTTATGCTTCGTTGTGTACGAAAAGAAGGGAAGGTGTTTTTTCGCCTTCGGCTCAAAATACTAATTTCGTCCACATCAAAGCGCCTCAATGGAAGGGCAAGGATATATTACAAGGTATGAACAAAGTTCATTAAGAACAGTTTAGCTGTATTTACAAAAGTTATTACAAAAGTCTCTTGAGTTTTTTTCTACAGTCTACTCCTACTGATCTTCACCGGGCTTCAGCTTCGGCGGCACATTCTTTAAGCATCAGTTTCAGCTTCGTCATCCTACATGAATCAAGGTATTGTGAGTAAAAATCAAGTTTGAAGGAGAAGGTAAGCACAAGGTATGATTTCTTACTGGTTCAAGATGACTTCGAGCTTCGTCTCCAGCCTTTTCTCGTCCGCCTTTTGTCCATATCATTTTTATAAATCTGTTTGAAATGCTTCGGGCGAGGTCAGGAATATCGTCTAGAATTGATGGAGATAGAGTGAAATTGGGCCTGTTGATGATTTTTCCATGATCACAGCCAGCCTTCAGAAATGCTGCAGCAGTGCCCCGAGAAGCTACCCAGGCACAGAAGTCACCATGCCCGGCTATAACTTCGTCAAGCTCATCAATTTCAGCTTCAATATGTTCGAAGGTTCTTGGCAAATTTTCAGCTGAAGGGGTGAACTTTCCACTGCTGGCTCCAACTGAATAAAAGATCTTTTTTAATTGTTGAATACAGTTGTTACTAAATTTCAAACATTTGTCTTGAAGGCTTGTCAATGATTTTTTTCAAATCTGAGTTTTTTTGGACTTCGGCCTCAAATTTTGAATTAAGCTCTTGCTTCTCTTGTTCAAATTGTTTTGATTGGCAGAGAAGCTTCGTATTCAATTCTGCTACTTTAGCTTCAGTTTCTGCCAATAAGCCTTCAGTTGTTTGGAGTTCGAAGTCTTTCTTTTCAATACTAGCTGATTGCTCTTTTATTTTGCTCTCTAAATTTTCAATTATAACTTCGTGTTTCTTATCCTCTAAATCTTGCTGCATTTTCAAAGCTTTGCTCAGTAGCATGCTCTGCACATAAACAACCTTCGTTAGAAACATTTTCATTATTAAAAACAATAAAAGTCAGAGAAAAGTTGTTTACCTTGAAATTGGAATAAAATAAGCTACCAACGATATGTTGTCGTCGGTAGCGGCTGATATCCATTTCCAGCTTCGGAAAACCGATACTCTTTGATAGAGTACCGATGACCTTAGCTCCAGTTTGATCCCGAATGCAGTCTAATTTTTCATCATCAGTGCCTCCGAAGAGGAGTGCTCCTGGTTTATATCCGCAGGATTTGGCATACTCTTTAAGCTCTTCTATTTCGGTTTTTGATAATTCTTCTCCAACTAAATTTTGGAACATGAAGGCTTCGCCCTCTGAAGCTTCGTCAACAGTTTCCTTTCCTTTCCCAGACACTGCGGCCATGGCCTCTTCGGCGGCGGCAGCAGCTTCTTCTGTAGCCATGTCTAACAGTATTTTGTCGATATGTTCAATTGTGCTTTCCAAGTGCAAACCTTCAGGTGAGGTAGCTTCGGCAGCTGCGACCTCCGAAGGTGGGATTTCAATATTTGTTATTTCTTCAGCCGCTGGTATCTTTTGAGTTGAAGCTCTCGGTGGTGTCTTGTCAATGACTTCTGTCACTGCGATGATTCTTTGTCTCTTTGTTTTAGTTGTTTTCTTCGTTTTTTCGGGCTCCTTTTCCTTCTGAAAAAACTTTGTCAGTTGAGGCCCCAATGGACTTAGCTTCGCAGGCAGGGATTCAGTCATTACCTTTAAAATCTCTTCCACGTCAGTGGCAGAGCGTGATGCGGGAGTCTCCTCTTCGTCAGATACTTTTCGCTTCGGAGATGATATTTTCTTCTTCGGAATATTCTTCTTTTTTGGTGGTTCTTCCTCATCTTCATTTAAAGCTTCAGCTCCCTTTTTCCTTTTCCGACCTTCGGCACCTTTATTCAGATTTTCGTAGTCAGGGTATTCAAAACCCAGGGCGTCCAGCACTCGATTCAGCCTTCGTTTCGGACGGGTGCCGAAGGCCGCGGTCATCAATTGATCTTCTTTTTTGGAGTAATTCCCAAGAATTTCATTGCACATTATTTCAACTGTGTCCAGCCATTCTTGGCAAGGCTTTTTAAAGTATTTCTTAAACTTGTAATAATAAGGTAACCGCACAAGTTCCCCTTCTTTCTTCTCCCCCTCTAGCTTCGGCATTTCCCACTCTTTCAAAGTAGGAAAAACCCTGAAGGCCAAGAACTCTTGAACCAGGTCCCTAGTACTGATATGCTCTGAAATAATTTTAAACTCAGCCAGTGCAGCCCAAGTGGAACCTTCTAATGACATATGGCATCGTGGTCTTGTTTCTCCGAAGATCAATTCAAGAGGGCTTTGTACCAGCTTCTCTTTGTCTTCGTCAACTCTCACATAGAACCATTCTGATTTCCAGCCTGCCAGCCATTTGCTTCGGTAGCTGATTACAGGAAACTTTGTGGTTTTCCGATAGGCAAAATTGTAGCAACCAAAGTTATCATGTAATCCATCTTTTCTAGCCTTCGTCTGGTAATGCAGCTCATGAACTCGACAAAAGCTGTCGGCAAACGGCTCCACCGCCTGGCTTCGGAGGGCCCAGATATAAACACTAAGCCTGACGATAGCATTAGGAGTCAACTGATGAAAATAGATACCAAACTTCTTCAATACATCTGCAATAATCCTATGAAGGGGGAATGTCAACCCAGCCTTTAGAAAGCTCTTGAAAATGACTATTTCATCCTTCTCTAGCTTCGGGGTAGTTTCTTCCCCCCCGAAGCGAAGTAGCTTCTTCTGACTTTCACTGAAATAACCTGACTTTACCATCTTGGAGAGATCAGCCTTCGAAACGGTCGACTTTCCGAAGTCCAAGTGGCTGGGCTTACTGGGCATGGCAATGCGATAATCATCTTCGGGATCAGTTTCTTCAATGTTCTCTTCTTCTGCTTCGGCAGTTGCTTGTTCTGCTTCAACAGTGGGGGTTCCTTCCGAAGTTACCAGTCTGGATCGTTGCATTGCTTCGGAGATGGGAACAGTCTCCGAACCTTTAGCTTCGCCTTCTTCACGCTCAACCCTGGCGGTAGATCGCACTCTGGCCATTTAATTCTGAGTTTGTGGAAATTAAATACTCTTTTCTTCCGAAGTTTTTCCTTCTGACGAAGCAGGCTTCAAGTTGGAGCTTCGTTCGATTCCGAGAGTCAAGCTTCGGCTATGGTTAAAAATTTTGGCAGCAAAACAGTGCAAATAGCAATGAATGCTATGGTAACTTCACACCTACCCGTCTGTTTATATAGTGCTGCAGGTAAGAAGGCGAAACGCCACGGTTTTCACACCAGGCGGACGGTCGCTTGCACTCACTGCGCGGTGGACCGCAGAGACCAAACAATAACTCCGCAAGGTGGGGCTGACATGCGCTCGGAAACTGAATCGTTTCTCGATAACGAGCTCAGGGAAGGTGTTTTTTGGACCTTCGGCTTCCCAAAGTTTAAGAGACTTTTTTCACGGATCAAGCTCGTTACGAAAAACGATCTAGCGCCGCGAAAGGGGCTACTGTTGCGGCTATGCTTCGTCGCGCCGAAGGTCCTGTAGGAAGAAGCAGCTTCGGCTGAAGCTGTCCCCAGGAGATGACTGAAGGTTCCTCTTCATGAAGCTTCGGTATTATAAACCGACTTAAAGATAGAATGACCTTTTAGCCCATAAAGGTCCGAGTCAATGTTGTAAACTTTTATGAGGGGCATAATTGTAATTCTTCACAGGCTGTGTCCTGTGTCTATAAATAGATGAACAGTACCCCTGTACTGTGGACGCTGATTTGTACTTGCTCGTGTGTCACGCTTGTGTTTTTTCTTCCAAGCCGAAGTTGAGAACAAGTCCCCAACAGGGCCCATCAAAGACTTGAAAGGAGTACAAAGGGTCATGGGATGCCTTGCGGCTCTGAGCCGCTTCATCTCGCGCCTCGGCGAGAAAGGATTGCCCTTGTACCGCCTCTTAAGGAAGGCCGAGCGCTTCACTTGGACCCCCAAGGCCGAAGAAGCCCTCGGAAACTTAAAGGCACTCCTTACTAATGCACCCATCTTGGTGCCCCTGCTGTGGGAGAAGCCCTCTTGATTTACGTAGCCGCAACCACTCAGGTGGTCAGCGCCACGATCGTAGTCGAGAGATGAGAAGAGGGGCATGCACTGCTCATTCAGAGGCCGGTCTACTTCATCAACGAGGTGCTATCCGAGACCAAGATCCGCTACCCGCAAATCCAGAAGCTACTATACGCAGTAATTCTGACACGGCGAAAGTTGCGACACTACTTCGAGTCTCATCCGGTGACTGTGGTGTCATCCTTCCCCATGGGAGAGATCATCCAGTGCCGAGAGGCCTTGGGTAGGATAGCAAAATGGGCAGTGGAACTCATGGGAGAAACACTTTCATTCGCTCCTCGGAAGGCCATAAAATCTCAAGTCTTGGCTGGCTTCTTGGCTGAATGGGTCAACACCCAATTGCCGACAGCTCCAATACAACCTGAACTTTGGACCATGTACTTTGATGGGTCGCTTATGAAGACAGGAGCAGGTGCTGGCCTGCTCTTCGTCTCACCCCTCGGGAAACATGTGCGCTACGTACTGCGCCTCCATTTTCCGGCATCGAACAACGTGGCCGAGTACGAAGCCTTGGTTAATGGACTGCGCATCGCCGTCGAGCTAGGGGTTTGGCGCCTCGACGCTCGTGGCAACTCGCAGCTTGTTATTGACCAAGTCATGAAGAACTCCCACTATCGCGATCGGAAAATGAAGGCCTATTGCGACGAAGTTTGGCGCTTCGAAGATAAGTTCCACGGGCTGGAACTCAACCATGTTGCTCGACGGTACAACTAGACCGCAGATGAGCTGGCAAAAATAGCCTTGGGGCGAACAACGGTTCCCCCAGACGTCTTCTCCAAGGACATATATCAACCATCCGTCAAACTCGACGACGCGCCCGAACCCGAGGAGACCTCGGCCCAGCCCGAGGTACCCTTGGCCGCCGAGGGTGAGGCCCTGCGCGTTGAGGGAGAACAGAACGGGGTTGCGCCAAACCAAAATTGGCAGACCCCGTACCTGGAATATCTTCTCCGAGGAGAGCTGCCCCTCGACAAGGCCGAAGCTCGACGACTGGCTCAGCGCGCCAAGTCGTTCGTTTTACTGGGTGATGAAAAGGAGTTGTACCACCACAGCCCCTCAGGCATTCTCCAACGATGCATATCCACTGCCCAAGGACAAGAGCTGTTACAAGAAATACACTCGGGGGATTGCGGTCACCATGCAGCACCTCGAGCCCTTGTGGGAAACGCTTTCCGACAAGGGTTCTACTGGCCAACCGCGGTGGCCGACGCCACTAGGATTGTACGCTCCTGCCGAGGGTGTCAATTCTATGCGAGACAGACGCACCTGCCCGCTCAGGCCCTCTAGACGATACCTATCACTTGGCTGTTTGCCGTATGGGGTCTGGACCTCGTCGGTCCCTTGTAGAAGGCACCCGGAGGCTTCACGCACCTGCTGGTCTCCATCGACAAATTCTCCAAGTGGATCAAGGTTCGACCCTTAACCAGCATCGGGTCCGAGCAGGCGGTGGAGTTCTTCACAAATATCATCCATCGCTTTGGGGTCCCAAACTCAATCATCACCGATAATGGCACGCAGTTCACTGGGAAAAAGTTCCTAGACTTCTGCGAGGACCACCACATCCGCGTGGACTGGGCCGCTGTAGCTCACCCAATGACAAATGGGCAGGTGGAGCGCGCCAACGGTATGATTTTGCAGGGATTAAAACCGAGGACCTACAACGACCTCAACAAGTTTGGCAAGCGGTGGATAAAAGAACTACCCTCGGTGGTTTGGAGTCTGAGGACGACGCCGAGCCAGGCCACGGGTTTCTCGCCGTTTTTCCTAGTCTATGGGGCCAAGGCCATCTTACCCACGGACTTGGAATACGGTTCCCCGAGGACAAAGGCTTACGACGACCAAAGCAACCAGACCAGCCAAGAGGATTCATTGGACCAGCTGGAAGAGGCTCGGGACGTGGCCTTACTACACTCAGCGCAGTATGAACAGTCCCTGCGACGCTACCACGCCCGAAGGGTTCGGCCCCAAGACTTCCAAGTGGGAGACTTGGTACTTCGACTGCGACAAGACGCCCGAGGGTGCCACAAGCTTACCCCTCCCTGGGAAGGGCCGTTCATCATCACCAAAGTTTTAAAGCTCGGGACATACAAGCTGGCCAACGATCAAGGCGAGGTCTACAGCAACGCTTGGAACATCGAACAGCTACGTCGCTTTTACCCTTAAAATGTTTCAAGTCGTTCATGTATCTCGCTTTCTTTACATGCATAAATAAAGTCTAGCTATCAAGGAAGGATCAGCCTTGCCTCGGCAAAGCCCGACCCTCCCTCGGGCTAGAAGGGGGGAACCTCCTCTATGTCAAAATTTTCCTCGGAAAAGTTTTCTACCAGAACGACTTTCGCGCTTTTCGACTGCGTCGATAACAGAATCCTAAAGACGAGCAAGAGAGACTTTGAGCGGCAAGGTCGACCGAGCCGAGGGACTCCTACGCCTTCGGGATACGGATACCTCACTCATCACCTTCCGCGAAAAGTAACTCGCGCTTGGATAAGCGATTCTGCTATCGACGAACAAGTCCTAACGCACGAAACGAGAGGAAAGAAAACGACTTTCGTACTTTTCGACTACATCGATAACGGAATCCTAAAAATGACGAGAGGACACGTAAGCGGCAAGGTCGATCGAGCCGAGGGACTGCTACGTCTCCAGGATACGGATACCTCACTCATCACCTTCCGCGAAAAGTAACTCACGCTCGGATAAGTGATTCCGCTACCAAACAAGTCCTAAGGCTCGAAACAAGAGGAAAGGAAACACAGCTTTAAACTTCAACAACGAAAATGTCTAGGCATCAGCGGCCGCAAAAGGCATATGCATACTTAGAACAAACTGTTCCTGCAGGCTCAGACATCGGCAGGGGGAGGAGCAGCACGCTCGGCGTCATTTCCACCCTCGGCAAAATCTGGCCCGGCCTCGGAGGGCGGCACGGGTGGAAGGACCTCCACCTCAAAGGAGGAAGCCAGCACCGCGCTTGGGCCCTCGACAGCCGCGTCAAGCCTCTGGACCTCGGCTAAGGCAGCCTCCTCTTTATCAGGTAAGCAGTACCCCTCGTTGACCCGCTCCAGATCCACGTCATAGTGGGAAGCGAGCACGGCGAAGGCCCGCCTAACGTCGTGGTGCAGTGCCCCGCGGAGTCTGCTGCGCACATGGCCGCCCAAGGCCCGCAGGTGACTTTGGGGGGGCTACCCGAGGGGACGTCGTCGAGGCCAAAGGCCCGGCAGAAAGCCGAGATAGCCTCGGACATGGCCACGCGGTCGGCCTCCTTCTGCTCAGCCGCCTCGGAAAGCGCCTTACAGTTCTTGACGGACTCGTTAAGAGCCATCTCGAACCCTGTAGACAGCCGGACAACATTCTTCAGACACAAGGAGAAGAATGGAGACAGAAACAAAGTCACAAAGCGGGCGAAACAACCTTCGGCCCGGACACACTGCTGCGAGGCCTTAGCTTGGGTGAACCAAGCAGACCCGACGGCCACGGCCAGACCCTCCGCAAGGGTCCCAGCCCGGGCGGTCGCCTCGGGGTCTAGAAAGGAGGAACCCCCTCTGCGCCGAAAACTTTCCTCGGAAAAGTTTTCCACCAAAATGACTTTCGTGCCTTTCGATTGCGTCGATAACGGAATCCTAATGACGAGCGAGAGAGACCTTGAACGGCAAGGCCGACCGAGCCGAGGGACTCCTACGCCTCCGAGATACGGATACCTCACTCATCACCTTCCACGAAGGGTAGCTCACACTCGAATAAGTGATTCTGCTACCGACGAATAGGTCTTAAGGCTCGAAACAAGAGGAAAGAAGCACGACTTTATACTCAAATGTTCATGCCTCAGCAGCCACAAAGAACAAACATACGTACTTGGGATAACTATGCTACGTAGATGTCGGCAGCACCCTCGGTGGATTTCCCGACCTACAGCAGATATCTCTGTACTTGGGGCAATTACATTTTGCTCTTACATTCCCTTACAAACGGGACTCTAGCTCCGTTCCCACAGGAATGAACTACCTCCACACCGGAGGGGCTGCAAGATAACGAGCTCCAAGTGGCTCGCCGGTGACTACTGCACCAGCAGCGCGACAACGACCTCCGCCTCGGGCGGCTAGACAGCAGCAGCGATGGCCTCAGGGAAAACACTACTGCTAAAAGGCCCTCGTTCACGTCCCCTCACGGGGGACGAGAACCAGCCATTAAAGCCAAGAGCCGGAGGCCCAGAGCGCAGGTGGCACTAACGGTCTCGTTGGCGGAGGCAACCGCTGCGGTGGGAAGCCTCACCAGCGGCGGCCACCACTTCAGCACCAGCGACAGTAGCCACCTACGTATGGCACGACCGTCGCCCGGGTGGAGGACGGACAGCTACACCCTGACCAGGCAGCAACAGTTCGCCTTCCCCCGCATGGCTGGAGGACGTCTCCTCCGTAGGGCTGGAGGATGCCCTTCTCCCCTGAATGCTAGAGGAAGAAGCGGGTCACCGGCCCACGCGGGAAGTAGGACCCAACTCGGCACGCCCTCCTCCCCAGCACGAATGATGAACATCCTTGAAGCTGAGGGCGGGGCAGAGGCCGCAGCCCGGCTTGCTTATCCCCACCACAAGGCTGGTGATCATCCCTACGGATGACCATTGGTGAGGGACTACAGCCGGGCTGCATGATGAAAATCCTTGAAGCCGAGCGATGACTGGAGAGCGCCAACCCCCACGGAGTCGCGCTCCAACAGCAGCAAGAAGAAGGCGACACAGGTGCACCCCATCTGGGGGCTCGGAAGGTGGAAGGGCACGATGAATGCGAGGAGTGTGAAGGCATGGCTACTGCCCGGGGGATCGGCCCCTTTTTAAAGGCAGACCTCCTCACTCGCACCCCCAAGCGTCACGGGCAAAATCTCCACCGACGCGCTCCAGGGTTCTCACCCTCCGACGCGGGGGCTGGGTCCCACACGTCATGCGAGCTGACCCGAAACGGAAGAAGCCAAATCGCCGCACACGAAGCATGTAACCGCCCCGTGGTTATAAGCATTCCCCCATCCTCGCCGAAACCAGCGGTCGGAAGGGCGGACCGCCATGCAGGAAGCGTGCAACCGCACCACGGTTGTGCACCCTTTCTGCTTTGTCGCATCCGGTGGTCCAGCGTGGAGGCCCGGGCCCACATGTCATGTAACTGGCGCAACGGTTACTACGTGCAAGGAAACCGCACCGCCACTCGCGCCAATGCCGCGTCTTCTCGACTGCAGAACCAGTGCAGCGACTCGAGGCAGCCCTTCACGTGACCCAACAGTGCCAATTGAGTGCAACGATCACGGGTCAGTCAGCCGCGAGGATAGGCGCGACGGTTGATATGACCAGAGGCGGACCGGCAGTAATTGCAGCAACAGACGGGCGGAAGCAGCGGTCCAATCACCTACAGGGCAAGCGACACCTCCGGCAGGCGAAGCGGGCGCCGTTTCACCTCTGTCACGATGACCGCGTCAAAAAAGGTGCGCCATATTATTTAAATTTATATCCTTTTTCTTTTTCCTCTCTCTCTCTTGCCACAGGGACCGGGAAAGGGCATATTGCGAAAAGGATCCTTCTCGGCGAAGGAAATGGGCCTCGAGCCCTCCTACTGATCAGGGGTTCGAAGGTTGCGCCCTCCGGGGTTCGGCAACCGCCCCAGAGCACTCGGGCTCCGAGCCCTTTATTGATCAAGGGTTCGAAGGCTAGCCCCTCAGAAGGATTCGACAGCCGCCCCAGAGCACGCAGAGTCAGGGATGACACTGGGTACGTCCGTTACATGGCCGAAGCTCGAGCTACGTTCCCGAGGTACCCTAGGACATTTTCGAGACAAGCGGGAACAATTTGTAACGGAATCCCACCGGAGGGAGGCATCGAGCCCTCGGACCCTATCGAATGGGTCCGGGTCCGGCAAATCACCTGCAGGTACTTTTGGAGCGCGCCTCTGGGCCACTAGCCGACCCTTATCGAACGGGGCTCGGGCGTCCACTCGGATCACCCGCTAGCAACTCACTGGAAACACCATGTTCGGTGCCCTCCGAGGGTAACATGGCGCTTTCCCCCCTTCCTCCTCGTGGAGAGGCGACGAAGGGGCGTACAATAAAAGTCGAGACGGTCCTTGATCATCCTCTCGCTCCGTGCAGAGGCTCGGGGGCTGCTCTCGTGCCAGGCTACGGCCAAACTGTTGACCACGTCAACAAACCAGCTCAAAAACTCGGAGCCTGACCATGCACCCGGGCTGCGGCCAGGCCGCATGAGGGAACAACAAGGCTGACCGAGGCATCACAAAAAGGATTAAGACCTCCGAGGACTCGGGGGCTACACCCGGCGGGTGCGCTCGCGCGCACCCACCGGAACAAAGCATAACCGAGAAGGGCCGATCCCCTTGCAAAAAATCCGGCAGAACCTTCAAGCGAGTACCTACACTCCCTTCGAGGCTCGGGGGCTACTGTCGGGGACCGTAATTAGGGGTACCCCCAATGCTCCTTAAACTGGTTGAAAAACATCTTCCAAACAAACCATCAACGGCTGATGAAGCAAGCGCGGTTCAAAGGACGCAACCTCATCCGAGCCCAGCCTCGGGCAAGGGCAGTAGTCCCGGACGAATTCACGCCTCGCCCGAGGGTCCCCTCTGTCAACAGGCGCACCCCCGTCTCACCCAAGGCTAAGCTCGGGCGAACTTTGTCGCGCAGCGACCTCGACCGAATCGCCTTACCAACCGACTGTATCGCATGTGCATTTAATGTAGGGATCGCCTGACACCTTATCCTGACACGCGTGCCTTAGTCGGCAAGGTCAAAGTGATCGCAGTCACTTCGCCCTTTACTGACCGTTCTGATAGGAAAACAGCACCGTTCACCCTGCTCCGGCAACTGTGCCAGCCACCAGGGAAAGGCTAACAACAGTCACGGCCTTCCCCGAGTTCGGCCTCGGGCGCAACAAGGTCTCCGCCTCGACCGACCCCGACCTCGGCCTCAATTTCAGCCTCGGGGGAAGGTCTCCGCCTCGACCGACCCCGACCTCGGCCTCAATTTCAGCCTCGGGGGAAGGTCTCCGCCTCGACCGACCCCGACCTCGGCCTCAGCCTCGGCCTCGGGAGAAGGACTCCGCCTTGCCCGACCTCAGCCTCGGCCTCGGAGGAGTCGCCGTCTCGCCCGACCTCAACCTCGACCTTGGAGGGGTCGCCGCCTCGCCCGACCTCGGCCTCGGAATCAACTGCGCTACAGGGGATACATCATGACCCTACCTCTAGCTAGCTGCCTCAAGCTACGAGGGAACAAGACTGGAGTCCCATCTAAGTTACTCCGACCACAGGTAATGATGGTTCCCCGCGTGCGTCCATGACGTCGGTTGCTCTCAACCCCCTACGGAAGCAAGGAAACATCAGCAGGATCCATACCGCACCGCCAGCTATGCTTCTACAAGGCTCAAGGCACTTCACCGACGGCCACGATTGGTACATGTACAGGGCTCAAGGCACCCCACCGACGGCCACGTTGGTACATATACAGGGCTCAAGGCACTTCTCCGCCAGCCACGTTAGCTCATAGCTACACCCCCATTGTACAGCTGGGCATCTCTTTGTATCTATAAAAGGGATGTCCAGGGCCTTCCGGAAAAGAGAAAAAAGGGAGAGGGACGGGAGAAACGCACGTACGAACACACGGACGTACGACGTAGACGAGCGGAGACAGGCAGAGTAGGAGAGACGCGGTAGAGGCAGACTCAGACAACTCGCCTCAAGGCCGAACCCTCTCTTTCTCTCTCTCTTGCTCCCGCTCTCCCACAACGCTTGTAACACTACTACGAGCACTCCGGTGCAAGATAACATAAGCCTCGTTTCCCTCTTATGTTTCATCTTGTATCAACCCATCTGAGCAGGGACACGCAGCGACAAATTTACTGGTCGGTTAATGATCCTCGCGGGTCCGAAACACCGACAGGTACATAACAAAAAGTTATATACTTTTTATTCTAAAATAGTCAAATTAACTTACAATTTGTAATGGGTGGATCAACATCTATCAAAAGCAATGTTTTGTGGAAGCTTACATCTGTACTTTGTAATTAGCACAAGGAAATACTAATAAGTTGGACAAAATCATCCTTACATCGGAATTTGTCAACCTAAACCTTGTCTGCATCTTCAGGGTGGACCCCACGTAACGTTAGTTGGGACCCGAAGGGAATCCAAGACTCCAGTCCAGAGGAGGATTTCAAAGATCCAGTTATTGGCAGATGCTCAAGCATACAAAAAGGTCTTCATTTTTTTCCCCTGTCGTGGCTGGCGTAGTTCACTCACTCCAACGATCCTCCGGGCCTAAACCGGTCGAGGCAGCTGGCCGACTGGAGGCCCATGTTCCAGAACGCGTCGTAGTACTCCTGGTAAGTGAACGGGCGGTAGGCCAGAGGGTGGCCGTCGTCCACCAGCGCGTCGGCCGGCGCGATCACCGCGTCCGGAGACGGGCAGTAGAACGTCGGCACCGAGATCCGCTCGCTCTCGCTGTTGACGATCACGCGGTGGAGCACGCTCTTGTACCGGTCGTTGCTCAGTGCCTGCATCCATGCATCCATCCGATACAATAGGCGACGACTTTGTTCAGCGATCGAGCCCAGATTACGACGACAGCAAGAATCTCAGTTGCGACAGCTGGAATTAAGTGCGCGTTACCTGCATCTGGTCTCCGATGTTGATGACCAGCGCGTTGGGCACGGGGTTCACGGCCACCCAGCGGCCGCCGCGCTGCACCTGGAGGCCGGAGACGCCGTCCTGCAGCAGCAGCGTGATGGCATTGGGGTCCTTGTGGCCCGGCAGCCCGTAGGTGAGCTCCGGCTGCGGGCACGGCGGGTAGTAGTTCACCGCCATGTGCTGCGCGTGCCTCCCCATGGCCGCCACCATGTGGCTCCGCTCCAGGCCCAGGCTCTCCGAAATGGCCTCCAGCAGCCTCAGCGCCAGCGCCCTGGCCTCCGTCGCGTAGGTGCCCACCACTTGCCTGCCAAAGCAAAGCAGCCACCACGCGTACGACTTGTCAATTTTCGATGCTGCTTGCCGCTGCATGCATGCGTCGGGCACTCGAGCTGAGCTGTATGTATTTCTCGGCGAAGGAATAACAGCACGGTCGACTTTCTGTGTGACAGTCGTTCGATCGTTTTTCTTTTTTCATGCTTTTTTCAGGAATGGTCAACGTCGAACATGTAAGTCGTTTCAAGTTTCGGTTTGACAAGTCCTTCCTTTTGAAAAGGAAAAAAATGAAAAGAAAAAAAAGGCTGAGTTTGACAAATTAACCGTTCGAGTTGATTTGGTACGATCGGAGGACCGAAGACGAGAAAAATTAGAGAGCCGTAAAGTCAGCTTCACCGCAGAGAGAGAGAGAGAGAGAGAGAGAGAGAGAGAGAGAGAGAGAGAGAGAGAGAGGAAACCAAATTCAGAGACGGGTTGAGGGAGGATGGAACGGTCACCTGAAGGACGGCGGGTTTGACGGCCACTGGTCGACGAAGCTCTGGAGGGGGTAGCAATGCAGGCGCAGGAAGTCACGCCAGTTGCTGACCTTCTCCGTGCGCACGTTGAAGCTGGTGGACAGCCGGATCGCCTTCTTGGGGTCGTCGGAGTAGCACTTGAGCCGCTCCGACTCCGGCAGGTGGAAGAACTCCCGCGCCACGCGCAGCATGCCCTCCACGACCGCCGCCGGGATGCCGTGGTTCGTCACCTGTCCACGTGCGCTAACCAGTGTCAAGTCTGCTAGCTGGTTGGTTGTTTGTTCCATAAGGTGGTCGTCGTACGACCCGTTACGGCGCTCCGTTACGTACCATGAAGAAGCCGTCGGATTCGCAGGCCTTGCCGATGGCCTCCACCACCTTACGGCGCTCCGGCTCCGGGCCGTTGAGCTTCTTGAGGTCGATGAGCGGGATCCCGGCGCCGGACTCGTTGTCGACATTGGCGAGGTCCGGGCGGTCTCCGATAGGCCTGATGTGGCTCGATGGGACCTTCCCTATCTGTGCAACGAGATCAGTAAGGAGAGGCTTGGGAATGGCTGGGGCCATTATGATCCTTGGTGCTGTACTGCTGTGGACGCTCGATCGATCTTGGGGCTGTGTTCTTGCTGGTAGCAAGTTTTACCAGCTAGTTGGTTGTAGTTTAGCTCGTGCAAAGGCGCGCGGGCTTTGCACGAGCGGATTGGTGCTGGCTGATAGGCATGCTTCGTTTTGCCGCTCCTTTTATAGGCACCCAGGAAGGCGTCTTTGCAATATTATAGGAGTACTAGATTGACTGAACGGCCGAACCAAAACCACATTGGTTTGTCGGAGTGTCGTAATGGAGCCGTGACCATTCGCTGTTGTATTGTATGTACTACAGGAGCCAGGTCCGACTTGTGGTTTTCGCGAACGAAAACGACAGAGACAACACGCGATCACCTTCTTCATCCCCAGCTCGTAAAAATGCCGCGTGGTTAATAATCTGGCAGCCTGGAGAACCCAAGCTTTCCAGCAGTCGGCTGCCGACCAGGTTATGTTGATTGCCGCTGGCGGCGCCGCCAGTGTTCTCCGTCTTCTAGAGCACTCGCTGTGCCTAGTGCCTACCCATGGCAATTGGCAACTACACATGTCCAAACGGGACTGCCGGGCTCGTGACATGATCGTGGTCCCATACGAGTACGGTCTGGCCTAACTAGAAACGTATCGGGCCGATCCAACCCGATAGCCATGTCGGATTTAGACTGGCCGTCTGTCCCGCAGTGCAGGCATGGGTCTGGCTTAGTTAAAGGGCAGACACGGTAACAACCCGTTTGACGAGCTGGTTTTGTAACAATCAGTCTATTTTTAGTTACAATATTGATAATTCTGTTATTATATGAGAGTATTCTGAATTAGGATATGTGTTTATATATGTGTCTGGATTTTCTTTATCTATTTATGTATATATCTGAAATTATAAATATAATTAATTAAATCTATAACAAGTTTAAATATTACTTTTAAATTCTGAATTTTAGAGTGTTTTTTTTGTTTACGGGTCAAAGTCTGACATTGATGGACCTATCGTGTCTCCGGTCCGACACTGACCGTGTAAAAGTAACCATGTCAGACCTGAACCGTGCCAGGCTTAGATGTGCTGGACGCAGTCCGGCCGGGTCCGTTGGACATGGATAATGGCAACTGAGAGCCTCCATCCCGGGCGTGACGAGGGCCGTGAACGTCATCGCGCAGTTAGCCAGCCCTTCGTCGGTGTCGGATCAGTCCGACACGCATGCAGTATTGCAGTGTCGTGACCCGGGCCCCCTCCGAAGGTCCGCCACGCATCGCTTCGCATTACGAAGAGGGTGGAAATCTAGCCACGCGCCCACGCCAGACGTATACACATGCAAGCTCCACGGCTTATCAGCGTCGCCGTCCCGGTGGCACGACGCCGACACGGCCGCATGTGCCGCGGCGGACGCGCCACCACCCACCAGACCAGTCCCCCCCTCGATTGCGGCCAGTACCGGACGATAGCCAACAACCATTTTATTTTTCCGGTTCTGTTCTGTGAATCGGCGCGCGTGCGAATCACATGGTTGTTGAGCGCCGAGAAAAATATCGGCGCCGCCCACGCATCGGCATCGTACCCTACACTACGGCCGCAAAGCGGAGCGGGTAGGGGCGCGCGGCCCGTCGTTGCACCGTTCAGGACCTCACGTCGTCCATCGCCTCTCGGGGTAGCCTGTCGATTCGGTCGGCTATGGCTTGTCTCGCGATCACGATTCGATCTTTCGCGGCCCCCGCTCGGGGTCGGGGTCGGGGTCAGGGGGGCTATAGCCAAGCCTCGTCTTGATTGGAGCTTGACGCGGCGAGGACCCCGTCAAATCTGTCCTGGAGGTTGCTCTCGGCGGGCGGATCCAGGAGCTGAGTGCTGCTGCGCAATTTGGCATCTCGCGCTGGTGACGGCAGGCTGAGATTGCTTAGCTGCTGATGACGTCGGAGATGCTGACCTGATGGCGTCAGTCCCAGTGACGTCTGCTCGGTGACCTCATTGGTGACAATTTATTTTTCTTCTTCCACGTGGAGACTAGTACGCTACGTACGCACGCACGCGTGTGTGCAGGTACGCTACCAAATTCCAGGGCGTCCATTGCGGCGGTTTGACAAATCATTACGTACGACGGTAGTGGCGTGGTGCCGTGCCGGCGTTGCAAAAGTGAAAAAGGCTTCGAATGCTTCGGTCCATCGATTTGTTTATCGGCGGCGTGGCGGCGTTCCGCGTTCCACGCCGCGAAAAAGTAAAAATATTATTCCGTAGGATTATTCGTTGGTTTACTATCCGGCCCTGTAGTGACTTCTGTACTCGCCGTATTCTCTCAGCTATCGCGTAGGATTTCCAGCTATGCGCTACTATCGATCGTGCTATCCATCGTCAACAACTATTATCCACCTGAACGCCTCTAGTACACAGTACTTATTAATGTCAATCTATAGTCTACATATATCTCAGCGTCATATCAATTTTTTATACACTTTTAGTAAAAATGAAACATGATATTTTATTTCAATATAAATTTATCCGAGTACATAATTAAGTATATACAATTTACATAATCCATAAAAACGAATAAAAAATAAAAAAAATTATAAAAAATAAAAATCACATAATTCATTAAAAACAACCGACACACTACTGCTCCTCTTCGTCATCTTCCTCTTTCAACTCTTATGCATCTTATTTTTCATCTAGATTTAATTGCTTTATCAATTTTAAGGCCATCTTATGGACTCTTTTCCTCTTTCAACTTTTAGTGAAGTAGCTCACTAGGGTGGTCACAGGCGCCTGTAGCAATGACCCATGGAGGCCATGTGACCCGACTATACATGTCCATACTGGGCCAGCCCGGGCACGTGGCCCGGCACGCGTTGGCACGGCCCATACCCGACCCGACACGACGGTGGCCGTGCCCGTGCCAGCCCGGCACGCCTCCCGTGTCGTGCTTGGGCCTCGATGCCGGCCCACGGTGAAGGCACGAGCACGGGCCCGGTTAACGGGCAGGCCCGACTAGAGCACGGGTCGGCATTTACAGGGGAGGAAGGGGAGGGGCGCGAGGGGATATTTTCCCATTCCCAGTTTCCACGCGCCCCCTCGCATACGCCGCCGCCTGGTGCCTCCACTGGTCGTCTGCTCCACCGTCGCCGCCTTCTCCTCGCCTCCCGTCCCGACGTTGACGGTTGCCGGCGAGTCTTCATCGCTGTCCCGCTCGTCCGCTCCCCTCGTCTCTCGATCTGCTCGTCCGTAACTGTTCTTTCCTCTCCCTGTCGTTTCCGTAACCGCTCGTCCGCTCCCCTCGTCTCTCGATCTGCTCAAGTGTTGTGCCATCCTCGGTCCGGTAGTCCGGTGTCCCGTAGTCGGTGGATCTGGTGCTCCGGCAGCGCAGGTAAATGTCTGAAACCCTAACCTTTTAGATTGTTTGCTCCATCTCCCCATCTCCGTTACTCATTGTGCTTCGATTTGATCTTTGGATAAAGATCTCAGGTCGGCGCTTGCCGTGAGGTAGCCGGAGACGCCGACTGCGTGGGTGGTCCGACGCCGATGGCAATGTCCATGGATGATGATTCCATGGACGACGAGTTCGTTAAAGCCACAGAGGCCGAGGAAGGTCGACTTGAAGATCAGAACGAGCAAGATGATGCCCGGTGTTTCCTCCTTGGTAGCAGCTCAGCTGCTGCCATCGAGGTTCATGGCACCGGTGTCGGGATGGGAATGGAGACTGGACCGAGCACGACGGATACGCGCACCGGATCCACCAGCCCGACGGCGACAGCCGATGCTAGCACATCCGCCGCTGCCCCTGGTAAGCGCTCCAGGAGGCGGGGACCGACCTCTGAGATTATGTATACTATTTTGGTATCTTCAAAGCTGAATTAAATTGTATTTATGTGTATTTCAATGTACAATCTCTGTGTATTTCTGTGTATAAATGGGAAGTTTCTGTGATGATACAATTTCTGTGGTTTTTTGAGATGGCACGGGCCCGGCACGCGCTGATGGGCTTACCGTGCTCCAAGCCCGTCCCGGCCCATGTAACAGCTGGCGTGCCGGGTCTGGACTCCTCCTCCAGCCCACGGGCCAGCCCGGCCCGGCACGAGAGTGTATCCGTGCTGTGCCTGGGCACGACATAGTCGGGTCGGGCCAATGCGTGCTCGGGCCGGGCTGGCCCAGCACGCACAGTTGGACATGTATAGACCCGACCTTCTAGTCTGTCGACCTCGTCGCCGATAGGGGAAAAGCAGGGGTGGAAGGTTACAAGGCAAGCCGTCACTACAGTCGCAGGGGTGGCAAGGGGGGTTTCCATTGGTAGTGGCCAAGATAATGGCCATGACTACACACAGCTAGGGAATGTGAGTGTGCGGGGAGGTAAAAGAAGTAGAGGGGAGGGTTGGCGAGCACCGACTCATGGTGCTGCCATGAACGTTTGCGACAAGTGTTATCACCATAAGCGCACGTACAACCCTATTTAATATCCATCTTTTGAGGAGTATTTAAAGGGCTAAATGAAAAAAATACAAGAGACGACTTCTTCACAAATAGTTTGTTTCTATACAAATTTTTATATATATTCACTACCAGAATCGCGTTCTTTACCGAGTGTCTAAGACACTCGTCAAAGGCTATTTTACACTCGGCAAAGCCTTTGCCGAGTGTAACACTCGGTAAAGCCTTTGCCGAGTGTAACACTCGGCAAAGAACACTCGGCAAATATTTTATCGGCAAAAGGGTTCTTTGCCGAGTACTTTTTTGGACAATCGGCAAAGACTTTGCCGAGTGTCGAAAAGCACTCGGCAAATTAAGAATCGAAAAATTAAAAAAAACATCAAAACATTTTTTAATTATAGGAACAACTCTCCAATCCTATCATATTATCTTACCCATTACCCTATCATTTTCACTATTATTTTTAATCAAATTTATATGTTTTATAAACGGTGAGATTCGACCCCGCAACCTCTCTCTCGCGCATATCTTTCTATACCACTACACTACTACACCAATTATGTTTATATTATGTTTTCATTCCCCATGTACTATAACAAAACAAGAGTAATTTGATTATTTAAGGCACTAAATGAGTTTAATTGAAAATGTGACCAACTATAAAGTTGCATAACTTTTTGAGATCTACAAGTTTTATTTTAATAGTTTCTACATCCGAGACCGTTTACAAAATTTGAATTTTAAATTTGAAAACTTCACATGAATTTTTCAATGATAAGATGATTTCAAATCAAAATGTTATCAATTACAAAGTTTCATTACATTTTAAGACCTACAACTTTTATTTTGGTGGTTTTTCCATCCGAGATAGTTTGAAAAATTTAAATTTCAAAATTCAAACATAATTTTGCATAACAAGATGATTTCAAACCAAAACATTGTCAACTACAAAGTTTCATAACTCTTCAATACCTACAACTTTCATGTTGGTGGTTTTTTCATTCGATGTCGTTTTCAAAATTCAAATTTTAAATTTTTTAAATTCAGACGTAGTTTTCGTTGACAATATGACTTCAAATGAAAAAGTTGTCAACTACAAACTTCTATAACTTCTCAAGATCTATAAAGTTTATTTTGGTTGTTTGGTCATTTGTTTATCTCACATGATGGTTCTAACAATATGCACAAATTCTTGTGAACAAATTTATTTTTATTTTGTCATATGAAGAAATGTTCAATATATAAATTGTACATCATGATGAGTTATACAAATTTGTAGCTGAAAACTTTTTCATTTGAATTAATTTACTGCTTTAAAATGTGATTTTTAAATTGTCTTTGCCTAGTGTTGGAAAAAAACACTCGGTAAAGGGCTTTTTGCCGAGTGTTGTATTTGTGACTGAAAGTCGCCTAGAGGGGGGTGAATAGGGCGAATCTGAAATTTACAAAGTTTAAGCACAACTACAAGCCGGGGTTAGCGTTAGAATTAAAATCGAATCCGAGAGAGAGGGCGAAAACAAATCACAAGCAAATAAATAGTGTGACACGGTGATTTGTTTTACCGAGGTTCGGTTCTTGCAAACCACTCCCCGTTGAGGTGGTCACAAAGACTGGGTCTCTTTCAACCCTTTCCCTCTCTCAAACGGTCACTTAGACCGAGTGAGCTTCTCTTCTCAATCAAACGGGACACTAAGTCCCCGCAAGGACCACCACACAATTGGTGTCTCTTGCCTCGGTTACAATTGAGTTGATCACAAGAAAGAATGAGAAAGAAAAAGCAATCCAAGCGCAAGAGCTCAAATGAACACAAGTCACTCTCTCACTAGTCACTATTTGATTGGAATGATCTTTGGACTTGGGAGAGGATTTGATCTCTTTGGTGTGTCTTGTATTGAATGTTATAGCTCTTGTAAGGTGTAGGAAGTCTAAAAACTTGGATGAAATGAATGTGGGGTGGTTGGGGGTATTTATAGCCCCAACCCACCAAAAGTGGCCGTTGGGAGGCTGTCTGTCGCATGGTGCACCGGACAGTCCGGTGCACCACTGGACACTGTCCGGTGCGCCAGCCACGTCACCCGACCGTTAGGGTTCGACCGTTGGAGCTTCTGTCTTCTGGGTCACCGGACAGTCCGGTGGAGCACCGGACAGTCACTGTACACTGTCCGGTGCGTCTTCTGGCGCTGCTCTGACTATGGCACGCACTGTAGCGCATTGAATGCGTTTTGCAGACGACTGTTGGCGCGAAGTAGGCGTTGCTCCGCTGGCACACCGGACAGTCCGGTGGTGCACCGGACAGCCCGGTGAATTATAGCGGAGCGGCTCCCAGAATTCCCGAAGGTGGCGAGTTCATACTGGAATCCCCTGGTGCACCGGACACTGTCCGGTGGTACACCGGACAGTCCGGTGCGCCAGACCAGGGTACACTTCGGTGGACTTTTTTCTCTCTTTGTTTGAACCATTTCTTGGTCTTTTATTAGTCTATTGTGGACCTTTGGCACCTGTAAAACTTATAATCTAGAGCAAACTAGTTAGTCCAATTATTTGTGTTGGGCAATTCAACCACCAAAAACAATTAGGAAAAGGTGTAAACCTATTTCCCTTTCAATCTCCCCCCTTTTGGTGATTGATGCCAACACAAACCAAAGCCAATATAGAAGTGCAAAATTGAACTAGTTTGCATAATGTAAGTGCAAAGGTTGCTTGGAATGAAACCAATAATTATTTCTACTAGATATGCATAGATGGCTTTCTTCTAATTTAAAATTTTGGACCACGCTTGCACCACTTGTTTTGTTTTTGCAAACTCTTTTGTAAATTCTTTTCAAAGTCCTTTTGCAAATAGTCAAAGGTAAATGAATAAGATTTTGAGAAGCATTTTCAAGATTTGAAATTTTCTCCCTCTGTTTCAAATGCTTTTCCTTTGACTAAACAAAACCCCCCCTTAATGAAATCCTCCTCTTAGTGTTCAAGAGGGTTTCAGATATTAATTTTAAAGAGGGTATACCAATTTGAAATTATATCAAAAATAAGATACCAATTGAAAAATTCTTTTCTTAACTCAAATTTAAAAGACTACATTTTTTGAAATTGGTGGTGGTGCCTTTTGCTTTGGGCTAATACTCTCTCCCCCTTTGGCATGAATCGCCAAAAACGAATACTTGTGAGTGAAATATAAGCCCTGTTAACTACTTTCTCCCCCTATGGTAAATAATATATGAGTGAAGATTATACCAAAGTTGGAGAGTTGTGCGGAGCGACGACGAAGGATGAATGATTCGATGGAGTGGAGTGGAAGCCTTGTCTTCGCCGAAGACACCATTTCCTCTTTCAATCTATGACTTAGCAAAAGATGCACTTGAAAAACACATTAGTCATAGCACATGAAAGAGACATGATCAAAGGTATATATATGAGCTATGTGTGAATATTTAGCTCATGCCTAAGTTTGGTTAATGTTTGTTCATCTAATGGCTTGGTAAAGATATCGGCTAATTGTTCTTTGGTGTTAACATATGCAATCTCGATATCCCCCTTTTGTTGGTGATCCCTTAGAAAATGATACCGAATGGCTATGTGTCTAGTGCGGCTATGCTCAACGGGATTATCCGCCATGCGGATTGCACTCTCATTATCACATAGAAGAGAAACTTTGGTTAATTTGTAACCATAGTCCCTAAGGGTTTGCCTCATCCAAAGCAATTACGCGCAACAATGGACTGCGGCAATATACTCGGCTTCGACGGTAGAAAGAGCGACAGAATTTTGCTTCTTTGAAGCCCAAGACACCAGAGATCTTCCCAAGAACTGGCAAGTCCCTGATGTGCTCTTTCTATTAATTTTACACCCTGCCCAATAAACATCGGAATAACCAATTAAATCAAATGTGGATCCCCTGGGGTACCAAAGGCCAAACTTAGGAGTATAAACTAAATATCTCAAGATTCGTTTTACGGCCCTAAGGTGAACTTCCTTAGGATCGGCTTAGAATCTTGCACACATGCATACGGAAAGCATAATATCCGGTCGTGAAGCATATAAATAGAGTAAGGAACCTATCATCGACCGGTATACCTTTTGATCGACGGATTTACCTCCCGTGTCGAGGTCGAGATGCCCACTAGTTCCCATGGGTGTCTTGATGGGCTTGGCATCCTTCATCCCAAACTTGGTTAGAATGTCTTGAATGTACTTCGTTTGGCTAATGAAGGTGCCCTCTTGGAGTTGCTTCACTTGAAATCCTAAGAAATACTTCAACTCCCCCATCATAGACATCTCGAATTTTTGAGTCATGATCCTACTAAACTCTTCACATGTAGATTCGTTAGTAGACCCAAATACGATATCATCAACATAAATTTGGCATACAAACAAATCATTTGCAAGTGTTTTAGTAAAGAGAGTAGGATCGGTTTTTCTGACTTTGAAGCCATTAGCAATAAGAAAATCTCTTAGGCATTCATACCATGCTCTTGGGGCTTGCTTGAGCCCATAAAGTGCCTTAGAGAGTCTATAAACATGGTTAGGATACTCACTATCTTCAAAGTCGGGAGGTTGCTCAACATAGACCTCTTCCTTGATTGGTCCATTGAGGAAGACACTTTTCACGTCCATTTGATAAAGCTTAAAGCCATGGTAAGTAGCATAGGCAAGTAAAATGCGAATTGATTCAAGCCTAGCTACGGGTGCATAGGTTTCACCGAAATCCAAACCTTCGACTTGTGAATATCCCTTGGCCACAAGTTGGGCTTTGTTCCTTGTCACCACACCATGCTCATCTTGCTTGTTGTGGAAGGCCCACTTGGTTCCTACAACATTTTGGTTAGGACGTGGAACTAAATGACATACCTCATTCCTCGTGAAGTTGTTGAGCTCCTCTTGCATCGCCATCACCCAATCCGAATCTTGAAGTGCTTCCTCTACCCTGTGTGGCTCAATAGAGGAAACAAAAGAGTAATGTTCACAAAAATGAGCAACACGAGATCGAGTAGTTACCCCCTTATGAATGTCGCCGAGGATGGTGTTCACGGGGTGATCTCGTTGGATTGCTTGGTGGACTCTTAGATGTGGCGGCCTTGGAACTTGCTCATCTTCATTGTCTTGATCTTGGGCATCTCTCCCTTGATCATTGCCCTCCTCTTGAGGTGGCTCATCTTCTTGATCTTCTTCTTCATTATCTTGAGCCTCATCCTCATCTTCAGTTGGTGGAGATGCTTGCATGGAGGAAGATGGTTGATCTTGTTCTTGAATGGGCTCTTCGGATTCCTTAGGACACACATCCCCAATGGACATGTTCCTTAGCGCGACGCACGAAGCCTCTTCATCATCTAATTCATCAAGATAAACTTGCTCTACTTGAGAGCCATTAGTCTCATCAAACACAATGTCACAAGAAACTTCAACTAGTCCAGTGAACTTGTTAAAGACTCTACATGCCCTTGTGTTTGAATCATATCCTAGTAAAAAGCCTTCTACAACCTTAGGAGCAAATTTGGATTTTCTACCTCTTTTAACAAGAATAAAACATTTGCTACCAAAGACTCTAAAATATGAAATATTTGGCTTTTTACCGATGAGGAGTTCATATGATATCTTCTTGAGGATTCGATGTATATACAATCGGTTGATGGCGTAGCAAGCGGTGTTGACCGCCTCGGCCCAAAACCGATTCGAAGTCTTGTACTCATCAAGCATGGTCCTTGCCATGTCCAATAGAGTTCTATTCTTCCTCTCCACTACACCATTTTGTTGTGGCATAGGGGGAGAAGAGAACTCATGCTTGATCCCTTCCTCCTCAAGAAAACTTTCTATTTGAGAGTTCTTGAACTCCGTCCCATTATCGCTTCTAATTTTCTTGATCCTCAAGCCGAACTCATTTTGAGCCTGTCTCAAGAATCCCTTTAAGGTCTCTTGGGTTTGAGATTTTTCCTGTAAAAAGAATACCCAAGTGAAGCGAGAATAGTCATCCACAATAACTAGACAGTACTTACTCCCGCTGATGCTTATGTAAGCTATCGGGCCGAATAAATCCATGTGGAGTAACTCCAGTGGCTAGTCGTCATGATGTTCTTGTGTGGATGATGAACACCAACTTGCTTCCCTGCTTGGCATGCGCTACAAATCCTGTCTTTCTCAAAATGCACATTTGTTAGTCCCAAAATGTGTTCTCCCTTTAGAAGCTTGTGAAGATTCTTCATCCCAACATGGGCTAGTCGGCGATGCTAGAGCCAACTCATGTTAGTCTTAGCGATTAAGCAAGTATCGAGTTCAGCTCTATTGAAATCAACTAAGTATAGCTGACCCTCTAATACTCCCTTAAAAGCTACTTAATCATCACTTCTTCTAAAGACAATGACACCTGTATCCGTAAAAAGACAGTTGTAGCCCATTTTACATAATTGAGAAACAGAAAGTAAGTTGTAATCTAAAGAATCTACAAGAAAAACATTAGAAATAGAATGGTCAGGTGATATAGCAATTTTACCCAATCCTTTGACCAAACCTTGATTTCCATCCCCGAATGTGATAGCTCGTTGGGGATCTTGGTTTTTCTTATAGGAGGAGAATATCCTTTTCTCCCTAGTCATATGGTTTGTGCATCCGCTGTCAATGGTCCAACTTGAGCCCCCGGATGCATAAACCTACAAAACAAATTTAGTTCTTGATTTTAGGTACCCAAACGGTTTTGGGTCCTTTGACATTAGATACAAGAACTTTGGGTACCCAAACACAAGTTTTTGATCCCTTGTGTTTGCCCCCAACATACTTGGCAACTACCTTGCCTGATTTGTTGGTTAGCACATAAGAAGCATCAAAAGTTCTAAATGAAACATTATGATCATTTGATGCTTTAGGAGTTTTCTTCTTAGGCAATTTAGCATGGGTTGATTGCCTAGAACTAGATGCCTCACTCTTATACATAAAAGCATGATTAGGGCCAGAGTGAGACTTCCTAGAGTGAATTCTCCTAATTTTGTGTTCGGGATAACCGGCAGGGTATAAAATGTAACCCTCGTTATCCTGAACCATGGGAGCCTTGCCCTTAACAAAATTGGACAATCTTTTAGGTGGGGCATTAAGCTTGACATTGTCTCCCTGTTGGAAGCCAATGTCATCCTTAATGCCAGGGCGTCTCCCACTATAGAGCATGCTTCTAGCAAATTTAAAATTTTCATTTTCTAAGTCATGCTCATTGATTTTGGCATTAAGTTGAGCTATGTGATCATTTTGTTGTTTAATTAAAGCTAGGTGATCATGAATAGCATCAACATTAATATCTCTACATCTAGTGCAAATAGTAACATGCTCAACGGAAGATGTATAGGGTTTGCAAGTATTAAATTCAACAATCTTAGCATGCAAAATATCATTCTCATCTCTAAGATTGGAAATAGTAGCATTGCAAACATCTAGTTTCTTAGCCTTAGCAATCAATTTTTCATTCTCATTCCTAAGGCTAGCAAGAGAGGTATTCAATTGATCAATCTTATCAATTAAATTGACATTATCATTTCTAAGACTAACAATTGAATCATCACAATCATCAAGCTTCCCAACCTTAGCAATTAAATTGACATTCTCATTTCTAAGGTTGGAAATAATATCATGGCAAGTGCTTAGCTCACTAATTAATTTTTCACATTTTTCAACTTCTAGAGCATAAGCATTTTTTACCTTAACATGCTTCTTGTTTTCTTTAATTAGGAAGTCCTCTTGGCTATCCAAGAGTTCATCCTTATCATGAATAACACTAATTAATTCATTTAATTTTTCTTTTTGTTGCATGTTTAAGTTGGCAAAAAGAGTAAACAAGTCATCCTCATTATCACTAGAATTAGCCTCATCGCTAGATGTTGCATATTTAGTTGAGGATTTTGATTTTACCTTCTTCCTTTTGCCGTCCTTTGCCATGAGGCACTTGTGGCCGACGTTGGGGAAGAGGAGTCCTTTGTTGACGGCGATGTTGGCGGCGTCCTCGTCGGAGGAGGAGTCGGTGGAGCTCTCGTCGGAGTCCCACTCCCGGCAAACATGGGCATCGCCGCCCTTCTTCTTGTAGTATCTCTTCTTTTCTCTCCTCTTTCCCTTCTTGTCGTCGCCCCTGTCACTATCACTAGATAATGGACATTTAGCAATGAAATGACCGGGCTTACCACACTTGTAGCACACCTTCTTGGAACGGGGCTTGTAATCTTTCCCCTTCCTTTGTTTGAGGATTTGACGAAAGCTCTTGATGATGAGCGCCATCTCCTCATTATCGAGCTTGGGGGCGTCGATGGGGATTCTACTTGGAGTAGAATCTTCTTTCTTCTCCTCCGTTGCTTTGAATGCAACGGGTTGTGCTTCGGGTACAGAGGAGGATGCGCCTTGCTCGATGATCTTTTTGGAGCCTTTGATCATTAGCTCAAAGCTCACAAATTTACCTATCACTTCCTCGGGAGACATTATTTTGTATCTAGGATCACCACGAATTAATTATACTTGAGTAGGATTAAGAAAAACTAGTGATCTTAGAATAACCTTGACCATCTCATGGTCATCCCATTTAGTGCTCCCGAGGTTGCGCACTTGGTTCACCAAGGTCTTGAGCCGGTTGTACATCGCTTGTGGCTCTTCCCCTTGGTGAAGCATGAATCGACCGAGCTCCCCCTCGATCGTCTCCCTTTTGGTGATCTTGGTCACCTCATCTCCTTCGTGCGCCGTTTTGAGTACGTCACAAATCTCTTTGGCGCTCTTCAATCCTTGCACCTTGTTATACTCCTCTCGACTTAGAGAGACGAGGAGTATTGTGGTGGCTTGTGAATTGAAGTGCCGGATTTGGGCAACTTCGTCCGAATCATAGTCCTCATCCCCTACGGATGGTACCTGTACACCAAACTCAACAACGTTCCAAATGCTAGTGTGGAGTGAGGTTAGGTGATGCCTCATTTTGTCACTCCACATGTTATAATCTTCACCGTAAAAAACCGGTGGTTTGCCTAATGGAACGGAAAGTAATGGAGTACGTTTAGAAATGCGAGGGTAGTGTAGGGGAATCTTACTAAACTTCTTGCGCTCATGGCGCTTAGAAGTTACGGACGACGCGTCGGAGCCGGAGGTGGATGGCGATGAAGAGTCGGTCTCGTAGTAGACCACCTTCATCATCTTCTTTTTCTTTTCGCCACTCCGATGCGACTTGTGTGAAGAGGATTCCTTCTTCTTCCCCTTGTTGCGGGACTCTCCCGATGGAGCCTTCCCGTGGCTTGTAACGGGCTTGTCGCCGGTCACCATCTCCTTCTTGGCGTGATCTCCCGACATCACTTCGAGCAGTTAGGCTCTAATGAAGCACCGGGCTCCAATACCAATTGAAAGTCGCCTAGAGGGGGGTGAATAGGGTGAATCTAAAATTTACAAAGTTTAAGCACAACTACAAGCCAGGGTTAGCGTTAGAATTAAAATCGAGTCCGAGAGAGAGGGCGAAAACAAATCACAAGTAAATAAAGAGTGTGACACGGTGATTTGTTTTACCGAGGTTCGGTTCTTGCAAACCACTCCCCGTTGAGGTGGTCACAAAGACTGGGTCTCTTTCAACCCTTTCCCTCTCTCAAACGGTCACTTAGACCGAGTGAGCTTCTCTTCTCAATCAAACGGGACACTAAGTCCCCGCAAGGACCACCACACAATTGGTGTCTCTTGCATCGGTTACAATTGAGTTGATCACAAGAAAGAATGAGAAAGAAAAAGCAATCCAAGCGCAAGAGCTCAAATGAACACAAGTCACTCTCTCACTAGTCACTATTTGATTGGAATGATCTTTGGACTTGGGAGAGGATTTGATCTCTTTGGTGTGTCTTGTATTGAATGCTATAGCTCTTGTAAGGTGTAGGAAGTCTAAAAACTTGGATGAAATGAATGTGGGGTGGTTGGGGGTATTTATAGCCCCAACCCACCAAAAGTGGCCGTTGGGAGGCTGTCTGTCGCATGGTGCACCGGACAGTCCGGTGCACCACCGGACACTGTCCGGTGCGCCAGCCACGTCACCCGACCGTTAGGGTTCGACCGTTGGAGCTTCTGTCTTCTGGGTCACCGGACAGTCCGGTGGAGCACTGGACAGTCACTGTACACTGTCCGGTGCGTCTTCTGGCGCTGCTCTGACTCTAGCACGCACTGTAGCGCATTGAATGCGTTTTGCAGACGACCGTTGGCGCGAAGTAGGCGTTGCTCCGCTGGCACACCGGACAGTCCGGTGGTGCACCGGATAGTCCGGTGAATTATAGCGGAGCGGCTCCCAGAATTCCCGAAGGTGGCGAGTTCAGACTGGAATCCCCTGGTGCACCGGACACTGTCCGGTGGTACACCGGACAGTCCGGTGCGCCAGACCAGGGTACACTTCGGTGGACTTTTTGCTCTCTTTGTTTGAACCCTTTCTTGGTCTTTTATTAGTCTATTGTGGACCTTTGGCACCTGTAAAACTTATAATTTAGAGCAAACTAGTTAGTTCAATTATTTGTGTTGGGCAATTCAACCACCAAAAACAATTAGAAAAAGGTGTAAGCCTATTTCCCTTTCAGTGACACTCGGCAAAGAGTCCTTTGTCGAGTGTCAAAAAAAGACACTCGGCAAAGAAACTGTCAAAAATAAAACACTCGGCAAAGAGCTTCTTCGCCGAGTGTTTTCTTTTACCGAGGGTTTGGCAAAGAGCTTCTTTGCCGAGTGCCCGGAAAAAAACACTCGGCAACGAATATGACACTCGGCAAAGAGCCAAATTCCGGTAGTGATTGTTTCTTAACTTTATTTATGATGTGACTCATTGTATCATATAATTTTTAAACTGTCCCTTGTGCTTAAAAAAACTATCAAGATGCTATAGATTGAACTTGCCCTAATGTAAGGGCTCGTTTGTTCTACGAATATTCTATATCTCCACGAATCAACAGCTGAAAACAAACTAGAAGTTAAAATATATTTTTATGCTCTTTATTTATTAAAAACAGAACTGTATGGAGAGACCAAAATGTACGGCGGGACCATCCACCTCGCACTATGAACGCACGAAATTCTATGTCGCACTGTCTTTTTCTTTCCCTTTGATGACGTTACACCCACCAAAAGATACTGTAATATTGTGAATGCCTTTCTCGAGGATTTCGTGTTGTCTAAAGAAATATTTATGTAAAACCAATAAACATATAGAAATGCCAACTTGATTGGCATGTGCCGCGCGGGCCAAATATTTTTTTATCTTTTCATTTTCCTTTTGGTGAAATGAACGTTAATGTTTTGTGCATGTACGGTGCTGAACTTGACAGCTCTGCTTGCTGATCTGATCCCAACGCTCCAGAAAACATGATATTGCTTTCGTTGATATTTGAAAGCAAAAGGTATATGCATGCCATATGTGAAGCAAAAAGTATATATCTTTGGGCTCTCAGTATTGAGATGTTGCTTTTTTTTTAAAAAAAAACCTGCCTTCTATTTTTAAATATTTTATATTTTGTTTGCCTTAACGTTTCCATCAAAAGTACCTCTTTTTTTCCAAGGGAAAAACTATATATATTGCCTTAAATAAATATCACATATAGTCTATTAGTGCCTTTTTAAATGCAAATTGCCATTCTCATATACAACTTTGACTGATTTAGAGACATGTGAAATAATTTAACAGTAACTTTCTACTTTCTTGCCATGAGCGTATATATAGTTAATTGTTCCCCTCTCTCTGAAACTTTAGAAACTTGACATTATACAATTAATTCTTAAATTGTTTCATATGCATTATAAATTTAAATTTTGTACACCTAAGGCTTCGTATATATCTCTAATTAATAAAACATGCGCGCACTAATTTAAATTGTTGGTGTCAATGCGCGCACTAATGGCCCGTGCGTGTAGGCCAGCGCGAGGTGGGCCTAGACCATCACCATTGTGTGCTCCAGTGACGCAGGCGCAGCCATTGACACTAACGAGTGGATCGGAGTCCATACCGGTAGAGCCTCCCTTTTTTTTTACTCGAGCCCAAGGTCGCTAGAGGAAGAGGGATATATAAAAGCCCAACCAAGAGAAACGGCAGGTTGACTTAACGTTCTGTTTGAAACGAAGGAATTTTTCCACGTCTCTCTATATTTTTTTTTTCTGCAAATCAAACTAATTTCTACGATCCATACATATCCTAAATATTTCTAAAAAAGATCAGCAAGTATAATACTAACAAATACAAAATATCAGTGAAGATGTTGAATTGAAGAACAAAACAAAACAAAAGAAAACTGGAGACACCGTACCGCAATTAAGTATCCCGTTCAATCTGCATATCCACTATTTTTTGCTCGCACGTACATCTTGCTTATTAAGAAATCAAACTTTTTAGTTTAACCGAATATACAGAATAGTCTATCGTTAGAGTGGCCGTGGCGAGATATAATTTCATGATAAAAATATTTATAAATATTACCTTTTTAATGCTTAGTCGATATTTTTTTAAAAAAAACCATCTCGTTGTCGTTGCTATCGGCAAGCTCCAACTGTAATGCGCCCATCTCTGGCCATCTCAGCTCCCATGTCAAAATTATCTGCTGGTCGGCTGATCCTGACCTGACAGCAACGATTGTCGCCGCTTTTCCCTTCTAGGTGTCCTTCAGCCTTCAGGGGCAATAGGAGTAGGAGCCTGACGCTGCACCTACACTACACACTTGCATCCGCGCATTGTGCAGTTGCACTTAACTCGCCGTTGATCTGTCGACGTTGTTGTTGCTTGACACTGATAGGCGCATCTAGTTGTACGCACGCGTCGCTGGGCACAATTGCATCCCCATCCATGGTCCATGCCGGCCCATGGGCCAGCGGGAGCAGTAACAACATCTCTACACGCATGGGAACTAGATAGGCCGGGCGAGATGTGGTGTGAAGGAGCAGGCAGCCAGCCAGCCATCCAGCAGCAGCCGCAGTCAAAAGGCAGGGCGTCATCGTGGTTGCATTGCCAATGAATATTTCCAGGCGCACGGCGGCGTGCTACAGGGAAGCGGAGGCGGACCGCTGGGCAACGCCGCCGACACTGAGCCGCGGCGCCTGGGCTCTGCGCATTCGAATTTCCACGCGCGGGGCATGCAAAAGCCTGCGGCGTGGCGCCCTTGCGTGGCTGTGGATGGCTATGGCCAGACAGCCAGAGGCGCGCACAGCTCAAAAGCGAGCGGAAGCAATAGAGAAAAAAAAGGAGGTGAAGACCGAAGACGCAGCAGCAGCCAGCCAGCCATGTAGGCAAAGGAGGAGCGATTGGGACGATCAGAGGAGACGGCTGTTGCTGTTGCTCAGGAAAGCAGCGGCGCATGCTTATGCATGCATGCACATGCATAGTGTGCTGGTGCCTGTCTGCCTGCCCGCCCCTGCGCCGGACATCATGTCGATCACCGTTTGTAAACGGAGTGCTGGCTCCGCGCACCGCACTTCTATAAGTTCACTATAACTATATACTAGTCGGTTGCTTGTGCGTTACGACAGCTCACAATAATATCCACATAAATTATTCATCAAATTTTTAATGTTTTTTATTAATTATCTCTGCTCTTCACATAATATTTTTTATAAACGCACGGATACCATAGTCAGCAAATCAGAGACCCCATCTCTCGTCTCCTCCACTTCCAAGAATTCGTAGAGCAGGAGAGGAAGGGAAGAGACGGACATACCTGTTCGTTGTCGGAGAAGCACACAACGAAGACCTAGGCATCTGGAGGCGACATAGATAGTATATCGCTAGATATATATATAAGGAGAAAGCACGTAAGCGGGGAAAGAAGCCCAGCCGGAGCAGCTCCAAACTGAGAGGCACCCGCACCAGCGCGTCAGTCCGAGAAGGGCGAGAGAATGCGAGTGTTTTCCCAACCCTGGATCCGCCAAAGCGACACAACACCGCCACCAACTCTATAGCATATGCTGACTGCTGCCACGCTACGGGCCTTGGTTGTCCATTATCTCAGACCTGAGCTCCTCATCGCCAAGATAACCTAAGCGTGACAGGCGTCACCATCTCCTCCTCGACGACACGCACAGAAAAAGGTCAGGAGCATGACCGACTCGCCCCGTCCCCGCGTCGACGAGCGTCGGTCGGCTTGCGGCTGCGATCGTGGGCAGGGAAAACAGGTTGGGGAGAAAGAACAGAACGAAGGCCGGGAAGACGAACGGGACGTCCGACGACGGCGAAAATGATGGTGCGCGCATAATGTGAAACGTTCTCGTGGACATACAATAGCCACTGCGTGAGTCGGTGTCGGGGCTGGTGTTGGACGAATACGGAGAGGAGGCGCCTGCTCCTATGCCCTCTGTCGAGAATGTGGTGCTACGGAGGTAGAGGCATGAGGGGAGAGAAAAAAGAAGCAGGATGGTGAACGAGGTGGTGTCAACAGAGACGAGGAGCATCATTATCGTGCGGAGGTATAGATGACCAAATGAGCCGTGTCTGGCGAGCCGGCCCGAGACACGACCCATTTTATAGTGTCTGGGCCAACCCGACACGAGCGTCGTGCGGTGCTTGGGCCGTAGCCTTGGCCTGTAGTGCTGGCTCGGCACAATTATTTTTTTATTTTACAAAAAATCATATATACATATGTATAATTTATATTCAATATTATAAACACATGAGCATGATGTTCTACTGGTTAGACAGCTTCGCCCAGTGTCTTCCACCCTTCTATTAGGGTGTGGGTTCAAACCTCACCTCGTGCGGCACGGTCAACAGACCAGTGTGCTGTGCTGTGCCTGGCCTAGCGGGCCCGTGTCGGGTCATCGTTTGGGCCTCTATATGTAGAGGTGTGGTTTGGGACGTGGAGGTTGCCTGCGTAGAGAGGATCGGCATATTAAGTTTAAATAGATGTGAGGAGTTATTTGTAAAAAATAACACGGAACGATCGTTAAAGCTGATGCTTTATCTTAGTATAGATATAGAGTACTAGAGAAGTTAATTTTAGTTTTTTTTTTACTTTTATCTTTTTTTTCTCTCACTCTTCTCAACGTACATAAAAACGGTTTATTTTGTTCTTTTTTGTCATCTTTCTCGTCGTGCATGCCTGCTCGCCTACCCCTGGGCCCTGGCTAACACACGCCGCCCCTAGCTAGCTGGCCTCGCCCACCGCCCCCCGGCAGGCCGCCGCACCCACTCCCGGATGACCCACTCAGCCACACTGACGCCGCCTGTTAGAGACGAGGCTCAGGGTGGCCGTGACCGCGCGCCGGCGACGTGCCTGGCGTGGCCACCAGCTCCGCCGTAAGGAAGAACGAATGAGTGGAACAACCGAACAAGTAAGGAAGAAAGAAAGAATGGGAAGAAGATCGAGTTGACGCATGGAATCCAGTTAGGCCTAGTTTGGATACTCTAGGAATTAGAGGGATTGAAGTGGATTGAGATGTATTGTGAGAGTTTTTGATCTATTGAGGATTTAAACACTCTCTAATCCCTCCAAAACACTCCAATCCAAGAGTATCCAAACTAGGCCTCAGGAGATTCAGATTTACTTTTTCACATCGCGCGGTGAATCTTTGCCAAACGTCCAGGCGCCTACGTGTGCGCAAGTGCTTCGTGGTTGCGCTGGGCGTCTGATGTTGGAAAAGGGTTCCTCATGCGCCCCCTACAAACCTCGCCGTCGGCTGCACTGCTATCTGCAGATTAGTGACTGACAATGTAGGTCAACAATGGGATGACATCGTAATCAATTTTGGGCCACTGTTCTACTCCTATATATGCAGGAGTGGTAGGACACACAGACAGACAGACAGGCTGTGCTTGTGCACTAGATACATTTCTTCCGTCTTGCGTGCTCCAATAATTTCCCTGACGAGAGGAAGAGGATCGTCGGAGAGGACCACTACTGCAGCCGACTGCTACGGACGACCGGGCCCCCACGTGTCAGGTCCAGGCTAGCCTTTCGATGACGGGCCCACTCCTCCAGCTACGCCCCCAAGCCCAAGGGAGGCGGGCGGACGTGCCGCCTGGTATAGTGGTATGGATCGATGGCATCTTCTATAGCTTAGCTTCGAGCGCTTGTGTCTGCCCGTCTTTCTCATGACCCGTCGCTTTCACAGCTGTATTCGCCAACAGTTTTCGTTTTATTGCTTCGTCGTCTTCTTCAGAACCAGTTAATTGTAGCTAGGAGGAGGAACACGCTGCCTTGCCTCCGTCGATCGGCGTGGGCAGGGGCAGCCCCTATTACATGCTCTTCTAGGTCTTAATAAACAAATAAACACACACTCAAAGCTAATGAAGAAGTTTGATTTCGTTAGAGACTTTTATTAGCTCCTCCACCAGACGACAATGAGAAGAAGCCGGACGCCAAAGCTCTTGCTGGACCACAAGCGCATCCGTTTCCAAGATCAAGTACCCGGTCATATCCTACATTGACAGCTACCCACCTGGGCTAGCTCCTTGCAAACATGCAGTGGTGTTTCTAGCTAGATTATTGACCCGAACCTGGACAAACCTCACAGACAGATAGGGTAGGGTCGCGGACATGATGATCGTGAACCGCCGTCGAAGCTAATCTACACGAGTGGCTTGTTTTGCCATCCACACCGAGGCCATAAGGACATCATCTCTTTATTTAGCTGACGCGTTAGCCAACCTGGCATTCCATCATGGTTCTATTCTTCAGTACGTGGTAGAGACCCAGTACCAAACCTTACACTGACACAAGAAATGACACTTATCTGGATAAAATATTATATGTCTGCAGTAATGCTTGTTAATAGATACTAACTGTTTCTATGCGCTTGTTAGTAGATATAACTGTTACGACGATGCCGTTCTTGTATACGTATTTTTCTTTTATCATATTATATTTCTGTGTTCTTCGGTTAATAGGTATGTTTTGATCTTATATATATAACTGTACTATATATTCGATGAAGCGGTGGTAAAGGACAACCGAAAGCTAAGGTGGTGTTTGGCTCAGTGGGTGATCCAGTAACGGCAATGGAATTGGCTGCCGGCGTAATCTGTTAGGGCGGAACAATTATTTGACTTTGTTTGTTTATCAGCCGCAGCGTGGTCCGTAAACTGATAGGGAGGACGGTATCGCTGCTGCACTAGACCGTATCCGATCCCTTCGCTACTGATTACGTTATGGTCCAACCAAACATACTGTAATGAGATTGGATGGCATTGGGAAGCGATCACGGAAGAAAATCAACCAACCAAACAGCTCCAAGACGAGATTGACTATATATGGTCGGCACTCGGCAGCAGAAAATAGTAAGCTCTGGCGTGGCCGTAAGAAGGCCTGGAGAGTTAGTTTTAGCAGCGTTTTTTTTCTCTTCTTCTTCTCACTTTTAACAAATTTGTTCTGAACTTCCTGCTCCGGCCATAGCTTTTCGCCAGTGATCCATCTCGCTGCACCGGCCAGCACTCCGGACACGGCCTGGAACGACGTCGCGTCGACGATGCCGGCGCCATCATATCGAGCGCCGTGCGCGGTGCCGGTGCTTCGATCCCTCCTCCGCATCGATGGATCTCGCTGTCCAGTCTGATCGGGCCAGGCGTGTGCATGCATGCGGCGAGCGTGTTTGCCAGTGCTGGCTTTGGTGCGCCCTCTGACACTGCGGTAGCCGGCAGCGCCATGCCACTTTGTCTGTTCCACTGCCATCCTCGATCGGCGACCGACCGCTTGCTTGCTCCCCTGCGGAGACCTACTGGTGTGGCCTCCAGGCTCCAAGGACCCAAATAGTCGACGACGATAAGTGGCCATGTGGGGAGCCAAAACTTAACCGCTGTTTCAATTTCAACCTAAAAGTGTCATGGATCTCACGAGAAGCTTGCACTAGCTAACCAAACGAGATCAAATACACTCACTCGAGCCAAATAGTTTCTGCAGAACAACGCTGTTGAACAGTCTGGTGAAATTTGACGAACAGTAGTCCAACACGCCCTAATTTCTTTGGTGTCTGAAAAGCACCACCCGCCCCGACGATCTGGTGGTCTGGACAGTCCGATGACCCTCGCAGATAGTTTGACGACTCCAAAAATAGCCTGACAACAAAGAAAAAAAACAACTTGCATTGATCGAACAAAACCAGAATGACACCAAACTTGACGGAGCATTCTCTCTCTAGGTTGTGGAAGAGCTGCAGCACGCCGAAGATTATCATCCAAAACTTTCCATAGTGTGGTCGACAGCTCCAAACGAAGCCATCAGGGGAGTCACCTGCAAACAACCATCCGGGGGGTCATCTACAAAAGGCCAAACTAGCCCCAATATGAGCAGCCACAAACTGCTAAGTGCTCTATCTTGTGTGGTAAGGAGTCCAGCTCATTTGCAAACCAGAGAAATAGAGTTGGTGTTTGAAAGGAGAGAGTAGATTGAGAGGCACCAAATCCATAAATTAGAAAGAGAGAGAGAGTGTGTGATTTGAGGATATGGTGTTTTCCCTCACTTGTTGGCTCCCACCTCTTATATTCTTCATCTTTAAAGTGGAGTTCTTGCTTGCCATCGCCCGTGGGTTTCTCTCCGCAATTTCCCACGTAAATCTCCATGTCTTCACTTGATTGGGTATTTTATTTGTCATATGTGTTGATTGCTCATCATCTTGCTTGCTCCATCCCTTAAGTTTCGTGGTGTATGATCATATTGACATGAGGGCATATATGTGTTCTTTGATATATTGGTGGTCTGTTGATGGGGCTGTTGTTGTGGTGAGCTAATTGTTGCGCATAAAGTGTTGTTGTATTGCTAGACAACACATGGTTGCTTGATTTGAAGCTTAGGTGCTTCTTTTAGTTCATGCACACAAGGTGTTCTGTGAAATGCTTTTGACAACTTAGCTCATTGTTTTGCCAGCTTCCGCTGTGCCTCGGTCCTAACAAGTGGTATCAGAGCCGTGTTGTATCAAAGGCACTTGGTTATTATCTCAAAATGTTACATTTGGAAGTAAGCACGTTTGATGGAAGTGGTGAATTTCGGTTGTGGCAATTTAAAATACAATATGTGTTAGTTGACAATGGTGTGGATGGTGCATTGGAGGATGTTGATCCTGATTTGGCTTCCACATCTAGAGAACAAATGAAGGATATTGACAAGAGGACATTGGCAATGCTCTGTTTGGCTCTTGCAAATAATGTGTTGAGGAAAGTTTGTGAGGAGAAGATTGCTTTAGCTCTTTGGAAAAACTAGAAACTCTATTTGGACAAGTCACTCTCAACTCGTTTCTACCTCATGATGCGCTTGTTTAGGATGCGTATGCAATAAGGCACTCCTATAAAGCAATATATTGATGAGTTCAATAAAGCGGTTCTTGATTATCAAAATACGGGCAACTCTATGGATAATGATCATTTGGCCATTTTGTTCTTATGTTCACTCCCAGATTCATATGGTGCCATAAATACCAAATCCTTTATGGTACGGATTCTATCTCCATGGATCATATTACTTCTATCCTTATGTCAGGATTTGCTTAAGAAGACATGTTTGGAGAATCATGTGGAAGGTGAAGGTCTTGTTGTGAACCATGGGAGGTCCAAAGACCATGCTGGTCATGATGTTGGTGGTTCTTCTAACAATGGTAGAAGAAATCAAAGGGTTGTTCTAAGTCACATTCAAGAAAGAATGAAATCCGTTGCCACTATTGCAAGGAATTGGGTGATATTAAGTGTGATTGTCCTAAATTGAAGAAAAAGAAGGACAAACAAAATGATTGTAGCAAGGTTGATAATTCTTCTTCAGCTACTATGGCAGTTGCAGATAATGATACTGGAGAGTATGATGATTTGCTTATTGTCAACGGAAATGGTTCTTCAGTTGGGCAGTGTGCTTAGTGTCTGAGCTGATTGTGATGTGAGCTTCAACACTGGTTGGGTTCTTGATTCTGCTTGTTCTTTTCTTTTAAGGCACTTGATCAGAAAGGCTATAAATTTTTGGCTCACAAATATCAGATCAAGGTGTTTAGGGGCTCCGTGTGTGTGATGAAGGCCCTTACGACTCCTGATACAAATAATATGTATTTCTTGCAGGGTAGTTTGCTTACTTGGACAGTTGCAGTGGCCCGAGTTCCGTGGTGGATAATGACACCATGACTACATTGTGGCACATGAGATTGGGGCACATGTCAGAGCAAAGTATGTCTAAGTTCAGTCGTCGTGGCCTATTGGGCAGTCGAAAGACATGCAATTTGCAGTTCTGTGAGCACTGTGTTTTTGGGAAGCAAACTCATTTGAGATTCAACAGGTCTATGCACACGACTAGAGGCATCCTTGATTGTGTGCATACTGATTTGTGGGGCATTGCACTGGTTACTTCAGTTGGAGGTGGAAAATATTTGTAACCTTTGTTGATGATTTCAGTAGAAAGGTTTGGATCTACATCCTAAAGTCCAAAGATAAGACATTTTCTTGTTTTCGTTAGTGAAAGGCTATGGTGGAAACACATACATAAAGGAAGGTCAAATATTTGAGATCAGACAATGGCACTGAGTTCCGCTTAGAAGAATTTGAGAAGTTTTGTCGGGGCACCCGTATTACTAGACACTACACCACAATTGGTACTCCACAACAATGTTTTCAAGTCGTCCGATTAATTGTGATTAGTCGTGATTAATCATCCAAGTCAGTTTGGACCAATCACGATTAATCGCCTAAGTCATCCAAAAAATCATGATTAATCGTGATTAATCGCCCAAGTTGGTCAGCTAGAATGACCAATAAGTCGGCTGACTTGAAAAATTGCTCCATAGCAAAATGGTGTAGCAGAATGTATGAACATGACACTATTAGAGAGGACCCGTTTTATGCTTTCCCATGTTGGGTTATCACAGAGTCTTTGGGTAGAGGCAGTTACCACACTATGCTATTTAGTCAACCGCTCGCCATCGATAATTATTGAGTGTAAGACCCTAGAGGAGGTGTGGTATGCAAACCACCTCAATATGATCACTTGAGGGTGTTTGGGTGCCTGGCGTATGCTCACATTCGCCAGAACAAGTTGCAACCTCGAGCTTTGAAGTGTGTCTTCCTTTATGGTGATGTAGTTAAGGGGTATCGTTTGTGGTGTAAAAAATATAAACCTCCAAAGATGATTGTTAGAAGAGATGTGACCTTTGATGAGATGGCGATCGTTACTCCAAGGTGTCACAGTTGGGAGAGGCTCCCACTTTAGGTGGAGCTTCTTTAGGTGGTGATTCTGAGGTAGAGCGGGTATCACAGAGGGTAACATTTAAGGTGGAGACTTCAGTGACCAAGTCTGCTATGACTAACATTCAACAGCAGCACCGACCATTGTTGTTAGAGACTGCAAGTGGTGTTCATCATGACACAGATGAGGCAGATGACGAGTCAGATACAGTTGATGGTCAGTTAGACGATACATTTTTTGGTGGGGTTTCAAAGGGTTCAAACTCTCTTATTGTACATCGTATTCAAAGACAGAGATAGCCACCAAATCGATATAGAGAATGGGTCACACCAGTTGTGAGAGGCAGAGGTACAACAGCTTTCGCTCTAACAGTTGCATAGGATATTGAGCATGATGAGGCTAGTACTTATAAAGAGGCAGTTAGTAGTCCTGAGGTAGCTTGTTAGGTTTAGGCTATGACATAGAGATGGAGTCATTGCATAAGAACCACACTTGGGACTTGATAGACCAAAGGGTGTAAAAATGTTGGTTGTAAATGGGTGTTCAGACTCAGATTCTTTTCCAGGAGTTGATGCTCCAAGGTATAAAGCCAGATTAGTTGCAAAAAGCTTTACTCGGAAGGAGGGAATTGATTACCATGAGGTATTCCCCTAGTTGTGAAACATACTTCTATACGAGCTTTATTGGCTTTGGTTGTATTTTATTTGGAACTAGAGCAAATGGATGTGAAGACAATGTTTCTTCATGGTGAGCTTGAGGAGAAAAATCTTTATGTCACAACCAGAAGGTTTTGTGGTTGAAAGCAAAGAAAACCATGTTTGTTTGCTAAAGAAGTCATTGTATGGCTTGAAATAGTCTCCAAGGCAATGGTTCCATCGTATTGATTCTTATGTCTCTAGCCATGGATTTAAGAGGAGTCCATATGATGCTTGTGTGTTTTAGCAGACTTCTATAGGTGGCACAATGATGTATATGTTGCTTTATGTCGATGTCATCCTTATTGTAGGAAAGAGTCATTATGCTATTGATGAAACAAAGGTCATGCTCAAGAGTGAGTTTGAGATGAAGGATTTGGGTGCAGCTAGAAGATTGTTGGGTATGGATATTTGTCATGATAGATCTCAAGATAGACTTGGCTTTCTCAGAGTCAGCATATTGAAAAGGTTATGCACAAATTTCATGTCACGAGCAAAACTCATTTGTACTCCATTACTTGCACATTCCAAGCTATCTACTTCATTTGGGCCATTGGATGTAGAGAAGAAGATGTACATGTCCAAAGTTCCTTATGCTTGTGTTGTTGCCAGCTTGATGTATGCTATGGTTTGCACACGTCCTAATATTGCATATGCCGTTAGTATTGTGAGCTGTTTTATGTCAAAGCTAGGTAAAGAGCACTGAAAGGCTATGCATTGGATTCTCCGTTATCTTAGAGGCACATGCACATATGGTTTGATGTTTGATCAAAGGGTAGTCAATTTGGGGCAGGTTGTTGGTTATTCTGATTCTGCTTTGTGGGTCATGCATTAGTTGAAAGGCAACATTGTAGCATACAATTGCTTTATCTACCACAAAAGCTGAGTTTATGTCTTTGACTGAGGCAACGGAGGAAGCTATTTGGTTGCATGGTTTTCTTGGTGATTTGGGCATTCAACAAGTTGATCGTGTTGTATTTTCTTATAATCAAAGTGGGATCTATCTTGCAAAAGATACTAAGTTTCATGAGAAAACCAAGCATATTGCTGTGCGGAATTTCTTCATTCGGCTTCATGTGAAAAACAAAGCTTTATATGTTATGAAAATTGGCACAAAAGACAACCCCGCTGATATGTTAACTAAAGTGGTCCCAAGAGCCAAGTTTGAGCATTGCTTGAGCTTGGTGGGTATTCATGCTTGCCTGAGTTAGCTCTCGTGTGGAGCTTTGGAGGCGGTGAGATCGTTACATGTTGATTTGTTGACTTGAAGACAAAGAGTTTGAAGACTGAACTTTTGTTCGCTCTATGGTTCAATTGTAGCGGAGAGTCCGGTGAATTATAGCGGAGAGTGCCCCTGGAATTCCCGAGAGTGGCTGGTGGACACTGTCCGGTGCGCCATTTTTTAGCACATTCTCAAGTCTTGCTCCAAATTAATTTGAGTCCCCAACTTGAACTCTTTCTTGGTTTGTGTTGAACCTTATGCACCAGATATAAATGATATCTAGACAAACTAGTTAGTCCATGTGGTTTGTGTTGGACGTCAACCACCAAAATCGATTATAGGAAATGATTAAGTCTATTTCCCTTTCAATCTCCCCTTTTTGGTGATTGATGCCAACAATAACCAAAACAAATATGAAGTGTAGAAATGTAACTAGTTTGCAATTTAGATAGATGTGCATAGGTTACTTAGAATTAAACCAATGAAAGACTTTATGCATATGTCTAAGAATGAATGGATTGCTTTTCTCTTATTTAACATTTTGGACCACATTTGCACTACTTGTTTGTTTTTGCAAATCTTTTGGGAAAGTCCTTTTCAAAATCTTTTGCAAGTAGTCAAAGGTATAAGAATATGATTGTAAGAGGTATTTTTAAGATTTGAAATTCCTCCCCCTGTTTCAAACGCTTTTCCTTTGACTAAATGAAAGCTCCCCCTGAAGAAATTCTCCCCTTAGCTTTCAAGAGGGTTTTTGAAACGATTTTCCCTTTTTGAAATAGATGCCAAATGAACTTATACCAATTGAAATCTCTATCCTTATTTGAAATTTGAAAGTCAAATGAGATATCAATTGAAAATTCATTTAGAGGCTAACTAAAAATACCAATTGAAAAACACTTTATTTTGAAAAACTTGATACCAATTTGACAATTTTCATAAAAATTCAAAAAAATGGTGGTGTGGTCCTTTTGCTTTGGGCTTAATACTTTCTCCCCCTTTGGCATTAATCGCCAAAAACGAAGAACTTTGAGAGCCCTTGTTATATGTTCTCCCCCTTTGAGGCCTAATACTTTCTCCCAAATAGTAAAATAAATATGAGTGAAGGATTATACCAATTGAAAGTTTGTGGAGTAACGCCAAAGGGTAAGTGATACCGTCTGGAAGCCTTGTCTTTGCCGAATACTCCATTTCCCTTTCAATCTAAGACTAATCATAGGGATATACTTGAAAAACACATTAGTCTTAGCCTTGAAACAACAAGAATGAGAAATATGCATTTGTACCAAATGAAAAAGACATGATCAAAGGTATATGAAAGGGAAATAGGGTTTAACCTTTTCCTAAATATAATTTTGGTGGTTGAATGCCCAACACAAATATTTGGACTAACTAGTTTGCTCTAGATTATATGTTCTACAAGTGCTAAAGGTTCAACACAAACCAATAAAAAGTTCAAATTAGGGTTCAAAAGAAAGGAGCAAAAAGAAACCGAAGAGCTCCCTGGTCTGGCGCACCGGACTGTCCGGTGCCACCGGACAGTGTCCGGTGCACTAGGGGAGATCGACTTCAAACTCTTCATCTTCGGGTTTTTGGAACCACGCTCCGCTATAATTCACCGGACTGTCCGGTGTGCCAGCGGTGCAACGGTTGGGCAGTGCAACGGTCGGCTCCAACGGTCGCCTGCAGAAGCTACAGGGCGCGGATAGTTCGTGCAGAGACAGAGCAGCGCCAGAAGGCGCACCGGACAGTGAACAGTGCCTGTACGGTGCCCTATGAAGACAGAGCTCCAACGGTCGAAACCGTCAGAACCCTAACGGGTGGGTGACGTGGCTGGCGCACCGGACAGTGTCCGGTGGCGCATCGGACTGTCCGGTGCGCCCATCGACAGCAGCCTTCTCCAATGGTTGAATTGGTGGTTGGGGCTATAAATACCCTCCAACCACCTCCACTCCAACCATCCAAGCATTCACTACTCCTCATTCAATACTTGTGTTCTTTTGTTGCTCTTGTTGCTTGGTTGGCTTTCTTCTTTCTCTCATTCTTACTCTCAAAGCCTTATAAGCAAAGCAAGAGACACCAATTGTGTGGTGGTCCTTGCGAGGTCTAAGTGACCCAGGAAATCAAGGAAGAAAGCTCACTCGGTCTAGGTGACCGTTTGAGAGAGGGAAAGGGTTGAAAGAGACCCGGTCTTTGTGACTGAAAGGGAAATAGGCTTACACCTTTTCCTAATTGATTTTGGTGGTTGAATTGCCCAACACAAATAATTGGACTAACTAGTTTGCTCTAGTCTATAAGTTCTACAGGTGCCAAAGGTTCACAACAAGCCAATAAAATGACCAAGAAAGGGTTCAAATATAGAGAGCCAAAGACAACCGAAGTGTGCCCTGGTCTGGCGCACCGGACTGTCCGGTGCACCAGGGAACTCGACGCTGAACTCGCTACCTTCGGGAAAATGGAGGCCGCTCCGCTATAATTCACCGAACAGTGTCTGGTGGCGCACCGGACTATCCAGTGTGCCAGCGGAGCAACGACTACTTCGCGCACAACGGTCGACTGCAATGCATTGAATGCGTGCCTGCGCACGCAGAGGTCAGAGCATGCGCAGTAGGCGCACCGGACAGTCTACAGGACTTGTCCGGTGCACCACCGGACAGCCCAGAGGCCCCACAAGTCAGAGCCTCAACGGTCAAACCCCAATGGCTGGCTGACGTGGCTGGCGCACCGGACAGTGTCCGGTGGCGCACCGGACTGTCCGGTGCGCCATGCGACAGCAGACTTCCAACGGCCACATTTTGGTGGTTGGGGCTATAAATACCCCAACCACCCCACATTCAATTGCATCCAAGTTTTCAGCACTCACACCTCATACAAGAGCTATAGCATTCAATTCTAGACACAACCAAAGAGATCAAATCCTCTCCCAAGTCCAGAATCACTCCAAATCAATAGTGACTAGAGAGAGCGACATTTGTGTTCATTTGAGCTCTTGCGCTTGGATTGCTTCTTTTCTTTCTCATTCTCTCTTGTGAACATCTCAATTGTAACCAAGGCAAGAGACACCAATTGTGTGGTGATCCTTGCGGGGACTTAGTGTCTCGTGTGATTGAGAAGAGAAGCTCACTCGGTCTAAGTGACCGTTTGAGAGAGGGAAAGGGTTGAAAGAGACCCGGTCTTTGTGACCACCTCAACGGGGAGTAGGTTTGCAAGAATTGAACCTCGGTAAAACAAATCCTTGTGTCTCACTCTTTATTTGCTTGCGATTTGTTTTTCACCCTCTCTCTCGGACTCGCTTATATTTCTAACGCTAACCCGGCTTGTAGTTGTGATTAACTTTGTAAATTTCAGTTTCACCCTATTCACCCCCCTCTAGGCGACTTTCAATTGGTATCAGAGCCCGATGCTTCATTAGAGCCTAACCGCTCGAAGTGATGTCGGGAGATCACGCCAAGAAGGAGATGGTGACCGGCGACAAGCCCGCTACAAGCCACGGGAAGGCTCCATCGGGAGAGTCCCGCAACAAAGGGAAGGAGAAGGAATCCTCTTCCCACAAGTCGCATCGGAGTGGCGACAAGAAAAAGAAGATGAGGAAGATGGTCTACTACGAGACCGATTCTTCATCGCCATCCACCTCCGGCTCCGATGCGCCATCCATAACTTCTAAGCGCCATGAGCGCAAGAAGTATAGTAAGATTCCCCTACGCTACCCTCGTATTTCAAAGCGTACTCCTTTACTCTCCGTTCCATTAGGCAAACCACCGGTTTTGACGGTGAAGATTATAATATGTGGAGTGACAAAATGAGGCATCATCTAACCTCACTCCACACAAGCATTTGGAATGTTGTTGAGTTTGGTGTACAGGTACCATCCGTAGGGGATGAAGACTATGATTCGGATGAAGTGGCCCAAATTCATCACTTCAACTCCCAAGCCACTACTATACTCCTCGCCTCTCTAAGTCGAGAGGAGTATAATAAGGTGCAAGGGTTGAAGAGTGCAAAGGAAATTTGGGACGTGCTCAAGACCGCGCACGAAGGAGACGAGGTGACAAAGATCACCAAGCGGGAGACGATCGAGGGGGAGCTCGGTCGGTTCATGCTTCACCAAGGGGAGGATCCACAAGCAATGTACAATCGGTTGAAGACCTTGGTGAACCAAGTGCGCAACCTCGGGAGTACAAAATGGGATGATCATGAGATGATCAAGGTTATTCTTAGATCCCTCGTTTTTCTTAACCCTACGCAAGTTCAGTTAATTCGAGGTGATCCTAGATACAAGCTAATGTCTCCGAGGAGGTTATAGGGAAGTTTGTGAGCTTTGAGCTAATGATTAAAGGCTCAAAGAAAATCATCGAGCAAGGCACCTCCTCCACGCCCGAGGCACAACCCGTCGCATTCAAGGCAACGGAGGAGAAGAAGGAAGAGTTTACACCAAGTAGGCTCCCCATCGATGCCTCAAAGCTCGGCAATGAGGAGATGGCTTTAATCATCAAAAGCTTTCGACAAATCCTCAAGCAAAGGAGGGGGAAGGACTACAAACCCCGCTCCAAGAAAGTTTGCTACAAGTGTGGTAAGCCCGGTCACTTTATAGCAAAATGTCCTATTTCTAGTGATAGTGACAGGGGCGACGACAAGAAGGGGAGAAGAAAGGAAAAGAAGAGGTACCACAAGAAGAAGGGCGACGATGCCCATGTGTGCCACGAGTGGGACTCCAACGAGAGCTCCACCGACGAGGACGCCGCCAACACCGCCGTCAACAAGGGACTTCTCTTCCCCAACGTCGGCCATAAGTGCCTCATGGCAAAGGACGGCAAAAAGAAAAAGGTTAAATCTAAATCCTCCACCAAATATGCCACCTCTAGTGATGAGGCAAATTCTAACGATGATGAGGATGGTTTATTTACTCTTTTTGCCAACCTTAACATGCAACAAAAGGAGAAGTTAAATAAATTAATTAGCACTATTCATGATAAGGATGATCTCTTGGATAGCCAAGAAGACTTCCTAATTAAGGAAAATAAGAAGCATGTTAAGGTTAAGAATGCTTATGCTCTAGAGATGGAAAAATGTGAAAAATTAACTAGTGAGCTAAGCACGTGCCATGATGTTATTACCAACCTTAGAAATGAAAATGCTAGATTAATTGCTAAGGTTGATTCAAATGTTTGTGATGATTCATATGCCAATCTTAGAAATGATCATGCTATATCTATTGCTAAGATTGAAAACTTAAATGCCTCTCTCGTTAGCCTTAGAATTGAAAATGAAAAATTGAGTGCTAAGGCTAAAGACTTAGACGTTTGCAAAGCTTCTATTTCCGATCTTAGAAGTGAAAATGATATTTTACATGCTAAGATTGTTGAACTAAAAACTTGCAAACCCTCTACATCCACTATTGAGCATGTTTCTATTTGCACTAGATGTAGAGATGTTGACATTGATGCTATTCATGATCACATGATTTTAATTAAACAACAAAATGATCATATAGCAAAATTAGATGCTAAAATTGCCGAGCATGAACTAGAAAATGAAAAATTTAAATTTGCTCGTAGCATGCTTTATAGTGGGAGACGCCCTGGCATCAAGGATGGCATTGGCTTCCAAAAGGGAGACAATGTCAAACTTAATGCCCCTCCTAAAAAATTATCTAACTTTGTTAAGGGCAAGGCTCCCATGCCTCAGGATAACAAGGGTTACATTTTGTACCCTGCCGCCTGCCGGTTATCCCGAGCATAAGATTAGGAGAATTCATTCTAGGAAGTCTCACTCTGGCCCTAATCATGCTTTTATGTATAAGGGTGAGACATCTAGTTCTAGGCAATCAACTCGTGCTAAATTGCCTAAAAAGAAAACTCCTAATGCATCAAATGAACCTAGCATTTCATTTAAAACTTTTGATGTATCATATGTTTTGACTAACAAATCCGGCAAAGTAGTTGCCAAATATGTTGGGGACAAACACAAGGGAGCAAAGACTTGTGTTTGGGTACCCAAAGTTCTTGTATCTAATGTCAAAGGACCCAAAACTGTTTGGGTACCTAAAATCAAGAACTAAATTTGTTTTGTAGGTTTATGCATCCGGGGGCTCAAGTTGGATCATCGATAGCGGGTGCACAAACCACATGACAGGGGAGAAAAGGATGTTCTCCTCCTACGAGAAAAACCAAGATCCCCAACGAGCTATCACATTCGGGGATGTGAACCAAGGTTTGGTCAAAGGTTTGGGTAAAATTGCTATATCACCTGACCATTCCATCTCAAATGTTTTTCTTGTAGATTCTTTAGATTACAATTTGCTTTCCGTATCTCAATTATGCAAAATGGGCTACAACTGTCTATTTACTGATGTAGGTGTCACTGTCTTTAGAAGAAGTGATGATTCAGTAGCATTTAAGGGAGTGTTAGAGGGTCAGCTATACTTAGTTGATTTCAATAGAGCTGAACTCGACACTTGCTTAATTGCTAAGACTAACATGGCTGGCTCTGGCATCGCCGACTTGCACATGTTGGGATGATGAATCTTCACAAGCTTCTAAAGGGAGAACACATTTTAGGACTAACCAATGTTCATTTTGAGAAAGACAGGATTTGTAGCGCATGCCAAGCCGGAAAGCAAGTTGGTGTTCATCATCCACATAAGAACATCTTGACGACTGACAGGCCACTCGAGCTCCTCCACATGGACCTATTCGGCCCGATCGCTTACATAAGCATCGGCGGGAGTAAGTACTGTCTTGTTATTGTGGATGACTATTCTCGCTTCACTTGGGTATTCTTTTTACAGGAAAAATCTCAAACCCAAGAGACTTTAAAGGGATTCTTAAGACGGGCTCAAAATGAGTTCGGCTTGAGGATCATGAAAATAAGAAGCGATAATGGGACGGAGTTCAAGAATTCACAAATCGAAGGCTTTCTTGAGGAGGAGGGCATCAAGCTTGAGTTCTCTTCTCCCTACACGCCACAACAAAATGGTGTAGTGGAGAGGAAGAATAGAACTCTATTGGACATGGCAAGAACCATGCTTGATGAGTACAAGACTTCGGATCGGTTTTGGGCCGAGGCGGTCAACACCGCTTGCTACGCCATCAACCGGTTGTATCTACACCGAATCCTCAAGAAGACATCTTACGAACTCCTAACCGATAAAAAGCCCAATGTTTCATATTTTAGAGTCTTTGGTAGCAAATGTTTTATACTTGTTAAAAGAGGTAGAAAGTCCAAATTTGCTCCTAAGGCTGTAGAAGGCTTTTTACTAGGATATGATTCAAACACAAGGGCATATAGAGTCTTTAACAAGTCCACTGGACTAGTTGAAGTTTCTTGTGACATTGTGTTTGATGAGACTAACGGCTCCCAAGTGGAGCAAGTTGATCTTGATGAATTAGATGATGAAGAGGCTCCGTGCGTCGTGCTAAGGAACATGTCCATTGGGGATGTGCGTCCTAAGGAATCCAAAGAGCCCATTCAAGCACAAGATCAACCAACCTCCTCCATGCAAGCATCTCCACCAACCCAAGATGAGGATGAGGCTCAAGATGATGAAGAAGAAGATCAAGAAGATGAGCCACCTCAAGGCGACGACAATGATCAAGGGGGAGATGCAATTCATCAAGACAAAGAGGATGAGCAAGTTGCAAGGCCGCCACACCCAAGAGTCCACCAAGCAATTCAACGAGATCACCCCGTGAACACCATCCTCGGCGACATTCATAAGGGGGTAACCACTAGATCTCGTGTTGCACATTTTTGTGAGCATTACTCTTTTGTTTCCTCTATTGAGCCACACAAGGTAGAGGAAGCACTTCAAGATTCGGATTGGGTGATGGCGATGCAAGAGGAGCTCAACAACTTCACGAGGAATGAGGTATGACATTTAGTTCCACGTCCTAACCAAAATGTTGTAGGAACCAAGTGGGTCTTCCGCAACAAACAAGACGAGCATGGTGTGGTGACAAGGAACAAAGCTCGAGTTGTGGCCAAGGGATATTCACAAGTCGAACGTTTGGATTTCGGTGAAACCTATGCACCCGTAGCTAGGCTTGAATCAATTCACATTTTACTTGCCTATGCTACTTACCATGGCTTTAAGCTTTATCAAATGGACGTGAAAAGTGCCTTCCTCAATGGACCAATCAAAGAAGAGGTCTATGTTGAGCAACCTCCCGGCTTTGAAGACAGTGAGTATCCTAATCATGTTTATAGACTCTCTAAGGCGCTTTATGGGCTCAAGCAAGCCCCAAGAGCATGGTATGAATGCCTAAGAGATTTTCTTATTGTTAATGGATTCAAAGTCGGAAAAGCCGATCCTACTTTATTTACTAAAACACTTGCAAATGATTTGTTTGTATGCCAAATTTATGTTGATGATATTATATTTGGGTCTACTAACGAATCTACATGTGAGGAATTTAGTAGGATCATGACACAAAAATTCGAGATGTCAATGATGGGGGAGTTGAAGTATTTTCTAGGATTCCAAGTCAAGCAACTCCAAGAGGGCACTTTCATTAGCCAAACCAAGTACACTCAAGATATACTCAACAAGTTTGGGATGAAAGACGCCAAACCCATCAAGACACCCATGGGAACAAATGGGCATCTCGACCTCGACACAGGAGGTAAATCCGTAGATCAAAAGGTATATCGATCGATGATAGGTTCTTTACTCTATTTATGTGCTTCATGACCGGACATTATGCTTTCCATGTGCATGTGTGCAAGGTTCCAAGCCGATCCTAAGGAAGCTCACCTTAGGGCTGTAAAACGAATCTTGAGATATTTAGTTTATACTCCTAAGTTTGGGCTTTGGTACCCCAAGGGATCAACCTTTGATTTGAAAGGAGATTCCGATGCCGATTGGACAGGGTGTAAAATTGATAGGAAGAGCACATCGGGGACTTGTCAGCTTCTGGGAAGATCCCTAGTGTCTTGGGCTTCAAAGAAACAAATTTCAGTAGCCCTATCAACTTTGGATGAGGCAAACCCTCATGGACTATGGCTACAAATTGAGCAAAGTCCCTCTCCTATGTGACAATGAGAGTGCTATCCGCATGGTGGAGAATCCCGTTGAACACAGCCGCACTAAGCACATAGACATTCGACATCACTTTTTAAGGGATCACCAACAAAGGGGGGATATCGAGATAGCCTATATTAATACCAAAGATCAATTAGCCGATATCTTCACCAAGCCATTAAATGAGAAGACCTTTTGCAAACTTAGGAATGAGCTAAATATTCTTGATTCTCGGAATTTTGATTGAAACATTGCACACATAGCTCATTTATGTACCTTTGATCGTATCTCTTTCATTTGCTATGACTAATGTGTTTCCAAGTATATTTTATGCTAAGTCGTAGATTGAAAGGGAAATGGAGTACTCGACGAAGACAACGCTTCCACTCCACTCTACCGTATTATTTACCCTTCGTCGCTACTCCACCAAGCTTCACATTGGTATAATCTTTCCACTCATATTTACTTGTACCAATGGGGGAGAAAGTAAAGGGCTCACAACGTCTCCGTTTTTGGCGATTAATGCCAAAGGGGGAGAAATATTAAGCCCAAAGCAAAAGGACCGCACCGCCACCTATTTTTTAAAATTGTGTTTCGAAAATTTTTATTGGTATATTTCAAATTGTTATGTGCCATTTTCAAATAGTATCTATCAAAACCCTCTTGAAAACTAAGAGGAGAATTCCAATTAAGGGGGAGTTTTGTTTAGTCAAAGGAAAAGCATTTGAAACAGGGGGAGAAATCTCAAATCATGAAAATGCTTCTTACAATATTATTCATATACCTTTGACTATTTGCAAAAAGATTTTGAAAAGAATTCCAAAAGAATTTGCAAAAACAAAACAAGTGGTGCAAGCGTGGTCCAAAATGTTAAATAAAAGAAAGCAACCATGCATATCCATTGAAATTATTGAATTGGTTTAACTCCAAGGAACTTATGCACTTACATTATGCAAACTAGTTCAATTATGCACTTATACATTTGCTTTGGTTTGTGTTGGCATCAATCACCAAAAAGGGGGAGATTGAAATGGAAATAGGGTTTAACCTTTTCCTAAATATAATTTTAGTGGTTGAATGCCCAACACAAATATTTGGACTAACTAGTTTGCTCTAGATTATATGTTCTACAGGTGCTAAAGGTTCAACACAAACCAATAAAAAGTTCAAATTAGGGTTCAAAAGAAAGGAGCAAAAAGAAACCGAAGAGCTCCCTGGTCTGACACACCGGACTGTCCGGTGCACCAGGGGAGATCGACTTCAAACTCTTCACCTTCGGGTTTTTGGAACCACGCTCCGCTATAATTCACCGGACTGTCTGGTGTACCAGCGGTGCAACGGCTAGGCAGCGCAACGGTCGGCTCCAACAGTCGCCTACAGAAGCTACAGTGCGCGGACAGTTCACGCAGAGATAGAGCAGCGCCAGAAGGCGCACCGGACATTGAATAGTGCCTATCCGGTGCGGCACCGGACTGTCCGGTGCCCCATGAAGATAGAGCTCCAATGGTCGAAACCTCAGAACCCTAACGGGTGGGTGACGTGGCTGGCGCACCGGACAGTGTCCGGTGGCGCATCGGACTGTCCGGTGCGCCCATCGACAGCAGCCTTCCCCAACGGTTGAATTGGTGGTTGGGGCTATAAATACCCCCCAACCACCTCCACTCCAACCATCCAAGCATTCACTAATCCTCATTCAATACAAGAGCAATACACAACACTCCAAGACACAAATCAAAGCCTTCGATCAAATCAAAGTCCACAATTCAACTCTAGTTTTTAGGACTTGTGAGAAGATCGACTTGTGTTCTTTTGTTGCTCTTGTTGCTTGGTTGGCTTTCTTCATTCTCTCATTCTTACTCTCAAAGCCTTGTAAGCAAAGCAAGAGACACCAATTGTGTGGTGGTCCTTGCGGGGTCTAAGTGACCCGAGAAATCAAGGAAGAAAGCTCACTCGGTCTAGGTGACCGTTTGAGAGAGGGAAAGGGTTGAAAGAGACCCGGTCTTTGTGACCACCTCAACGGGGACTAGGTTCTCAAGAACCGAACCTCGGTAAAACAAATCACCGTGTCATCCGCTTCATTTACCTTTGATTTGTTTTTCGCCCTCTCTCACGGACTCGGTTTTATTTCTAACGCTAACCCCGGCTTGTAGTTGTGCTTTAAGTTTATAATTTTCAGATTTCGCCTATTCACCCCCTCTAGGCAACTTTCATATATAAATTAGCTATGTGTGCAATGTTTTAATCAAAGTTCCGAGAATCAAGTATATTTAGGTCATTCCTTAGTTTGCTAAAGGTCTTTTCATCTAGTGGCATGGCAAAGATATTGACTAATTGATTATGGGTATTAACATAAGCAATTTCGATATCCCCCTTTTGTTGGTGATCTCTTAGAAAGTGATATCGAATGTCTATGTGCTTAGTGCGGCTGTGTTCAACGGGATTATCCACCATGCGGATTGCACTCTCATTATCACATAGGAGAGGGACTTTGTTCAACTTGTAGCCATAGTCCCTAAGGGTTTGCCTCATCCAAAGTAATTGCACAGAACAATGACCTGCGGTAATGTACTGGGCTTCGGCGGTGGAAAGAGCTACTGAGTTTTGTTTCTTTGAAGCCCAAGACACCAGGGATCTCCCTAGAAACTGACAAGTCCCTGATGTACTCTTCCTATCAATTTTACACCCTTCATAATCGGCATCGAAATATCCAATTAAATCAAATGTAGATTCCTTGGGTACTAAAGCCCAAACTTAGGAGTGTAGACTAAATATCTCATGATTCTCTTCATGGCTCTAAGGTGAACTTCCTTAGGATTTGCCTGGAACCTTGCACACATGCATACAGAAAGCATAATATCCGGTAGAGATGCACATAAGTAGAGTAAAGAACCTATCATCGACCGGTATACCTTTTGATCTACGGATTTACATCCCGTGTCGAGGTCGAGATGCCCACTGGTTCCCATGGGTGTCTTGATGGGTTTGCCATCCTTCATTCCAAACTTCTTGAGTATATCCTAAATATAATTGGTTTGGCTAATGAAGGTGCCTTCTTGGGGTTGTTTGATTTGAAATCCAAGGAAATACTTCAACTCCTCCATCATAGACATCTCGAATTTCTGTATCATAATCCTACTAAACTCTTCACAATATGACTTGTTAGTAGACCCAAGTATAATATCATCAACATAAATTTGGCATATAAACAAGTCTTTTGCAATAGTTTTAGTGAAGAGGGTAGGATTAGCTTTTCCAACTTTGAAGCCATTAGTGATAAGAAATTCTCATAGGCATTCGTACATGCTCTTGGGGCTTGCTTGAGCCCATAAAGCACCTTTGAGAGCTTATAAACGTGGTTAGGATACTTACTATCTTCAAAGTTGGGAGGTTGCTCAACATAGACCTCTTTCTTGATAGGGCCATTGAGGAAGATACTTTTCACGTCCATTTGATAAAGCTTAAAGCCATGGTAAGTAGCATAGGCAAGTAATATTCGAATTGACTCAAGCCTAGCTACAGGTGCATAGGTTTCATCAAAAACCAAACCTTCGACTTGTGAATAACCTTTGGCCATAAGTCTGGCTTTGTTCCTTGTCACCACACCATGCTCGTCTTGCTTGTTACAGAATACCCACTTGGTACCTACAACATTTTGATTAGGACGTGGAACTAGATGCCATACCTCATTCCTCATGAAGTTGTTGAGCTCCTCTTGCATTGCCACCACCCAATCCGGATCTCTTAGTGCATTCTCTACCCTGTATGGCTCAATAAAGGAAACAAAAGAGTAATGTTCACAGAAATGAGCAACTCGAGATCTAGTGGTTACCCCCTTGTGAATGTCACCAAGTATGGAGTTGACGGGGTGATATCTTTGAATTGCTTGGTGGACTCTTGGGTGTGGCGGTCTTTGATCCCGAATCTCTTAATCATCTTTCGTGTCATCATCATTTTCATCTCCCCCTTGATCAATGTCCTCCTCTTGAGGTGGCTTATCGTCTTGATCTTCATCCTCTTCTTCTTGAGCTCGATCCTCACCTTGAGTTGGTGGAGATGCTTGTATGGAAGATGATGGTTGATCTTATGCTTATGGAGGATCTTCAGATTCTTTTGGACACACATCCCCAATGGACATGTTCCTTAGCGCGACGCACGGAGCCTCTTCATCATCTAGTTCATCAAGATCAACTTGCTCCACTTGGGAGCCATTAGTCTCATCAAACACAATGTCACAAGAAACTTCAACTAATCTAGTGGATTTGTTAAAGACTCTATATGCCCTTGTGTTTGAGTCATAACCAAGTAAAAGGCCTTCTACTGCCTTGGAGCAAATTTAGAACTTCTATCTCTCTTAATAAGAATAAAGCATTTGCTCCCAAAGACTCTAAATAAGAAACATTGGGCTTTTTACCAGTAAGGAGTTCATACGATGTTTTTTTGAGCATTCGGTGAAGATATAACCGGTTGATGGAGTAGCAGGCGGTGTTAATCGCCTCCGCCCAAAATCGGTCTGTTGTCTTGTATTCATCAAGCATGGTTCTTGCCATATCTAGTAAAGTTCTATTCTTCCTCTCCACTACACCATTTTGTTGAGGTGTGTAGGGAGAAGAGAACTCATGCTTGATGCCCTCTTCCTCAAGAAATCCTTCAATTTGTGAATTCTTGAACTCCGTCCCATTATCGCTTCTAATCTTTTTGATCCTCAATCCTAACTCATTTTGAGCCCGTCTTAAGAATCTCTTTAAGGTCTCTTGGGTTTGAGATTTTTCCTGCAAAAAGAATACCCAAGTGAAGCGAGAAGAATCATCCACAATAACTAGACAGTACTTACTCCCGCCGATGCTTATGTAAGCGATCGGGCCGAATAGGTCCATGTGGAGTAGCTCAAGTGGCATGTGAGTCGTCATGATGTTCTTGTGTGGATGATGGACTCCAACTTGCTTCCCTGCTTGGCATGCGCTACAAATCCTGTCTTTCTCAAAATGAACATTTGTTAGTCCTAAAATGTGTTCTCCCTTTAGAAGCTTGTGGAGATTCTTCATTCCAACATGAGCAAGTCGGCGATGCTAGAGCCAACCCATGTTAGTCTTAGCAATTAAGCAAGTGTCTAGTTCAGCTTTGCTATCATCAAAATCAACTAAATATAGCTGACCATCTAACACTCCCTTAAATGCTATTGAATCATCACTTCTTCTAAAGACAGTAACACCTATGTCAGTAAAAAGACAGTTGTAGCCTATTTTACACAATTGAGAAACAGAAAGCAAATTGTAGTCTAAAGAATCTACAAGAAAAACATTAGGAATGGAATGGTCAAGAGATATAGAAATTTTACCCAATCCTTTGACCAAACCTTGATTTCCATCCCCGAATGTAATAGCTCGTTGGGGATCTTCATTTTTCTCGTATGAGGAGAGCATCCTTTTCTCCCCTGTCATGTGGTTTGTGCACCCGCTATCGATTATCTAACTTGAACCACCGGATGCATAAACCTACAAAACAAATTTAGGCCTTGTTCTTAGGTACCCAAACGGTCTTGGGTCCTTTGATATTAGAAACAAGCACCTTGGGTACCAAACACAAGTCTTTGGACTCTTGTGTTTGCCCCCAACATATTTGGCAATTACTTTGCCTGATTTGTTAGTTAAAACATAAGAAGCATCAAAAGTCTTAAATGAAATATTATGCTCATTTGATGCATTAGGAATTTTCTTTTTAGGCATCTTGATGTGAGTGGTATGCCTAGAACTAGAAGCCTCATTTTTATACATAAATGCATGATGAGAAACATTGTGAGGTTTTCTATCATAAATTTTCCTAATTTTGTGCTCAGGATAGTTTGCAGGATATCAAAAAATATAGCCCTCTCTATCCTGAACCATGAGAGCCTTACCCTTAACAAAATTAGACAGTTTCTTAGGGGCATTAAGCTTGACATTGCTTTGGCTCCCTTGTTGAAAGCCAATACCAGGGCGTCTCCCATTATAGAGCATGCTTCTAGCAAATTTAAATTTTTCATTTTCAAGTTCATGCTCGGTAATTTTAGCAGTTAAATTAGCTATGTGATCATTTTGTTGTTTAATCATAGCAAGGTGATCATCAATAGCTTCAACATTTACATCTCTACATCTAGTGCAAATGGTAACATGCTCAACAGTGGATGTAGAGGGTTTGCAAATATTCAATTTCTCTATCTTAACATTTAGCCTAGCATTCTCATCTCTAAGACAGATAATGTAACACCCTGAATTTGGGGGTATAAAATTTCTTTTCCAATATCCACCAAATTCAGGTGTTACCCTCTCAGTTCTTCGCTTTCCTTCTCTTTTCCTAAAAATGGAGAATTTTTTTTTATTATATAAGTTTTAAGCTTAGTAAAATAAAATCCTAGAGAAGCTTCGATTGTTGCATTCATGCCATTGCATAGTGTTTATGAGTGCTAAGATTTCTCGAAACATGTTGAATTATCTCAAGAATATTTTCGTGAACTTCTAAAATCTTTGGAAAGATTTTCGAGTATTAAATATGAGTTTCAGTCTTTCTGTTATTATTATTTTTATTTCAAAAACTTAATGTTGCGGAAACCAAAATATTCTAAAAATCTGATAATATATATATATATATATATATATATATATATTTCTCTCGTTGAGCTCGTTCCAGAACTCGTTTCCTTTTCGCGAGACCGACCATCACCTCTACTCGTGAACGACATACCACTCACGTCCGTTAACCCAGTCTACCCTTTGTCTACTCCTCAGCATCTACCCCTCCGTCTAACCTTGTCTACCCCCGACATCTAACTTCATCTACCCCAATCAACCCCAGCTTGCCTTGTTTCGTCGTGCAAATGTCTCATGCGCCGTGCACACATCCACCTGTTTCTCTCACTATCATCCTGGGCGCACGTCCGCATGTCAGTTTCTTCTCTTCTCAAATTGTTGCCCGTTTGCACGCGCGTCTGACTTAGACGTGATCCGTAGTGAATTTGGTAACCTCCATCCGTGCTCTTTTTTATATATATCTACCCCTACTGTCACATAACCCTTGGTATGGATTTGCACCTCCTCCCAGATCCAAATCACACAGCAGACGCCCCTCTACACGGTTACCATTCCCTCTCCTCTTCCTCGTTGGACACCATTCCTCCCTGCGCAGAACTCACCACGAGCGTCTTCCTCCGACGAGCCTTCTCCCCAAGTAAGAAATTCTCTACTCCCTCCCTCTCTCCCCTAGCCTTTTTCTTGTCGCTATTTGTGGAGCGAGCGCTTCGCCCTGCGCGTATCCCCTCTCTCCTCCCATGGCCGACGCGGCCATCGTAGCTGCACGTGCCGAGCCTCCCCTACCGCCCAGCCCCTAGCCCTGCCCACCGCGGTCGTGGTCTTCACCAGGCACGGCAGCGCGGGTAGCACGGCAGCCCGGCCAGCAGCGTGGGGCAAGCCTGCCAGGCCTCCAAGACGGCGACCCCCTGCTCGCGCTCCCGCCCCCGCGCAGCGCAGCAGCGCGACTATGGTGCCTAGCTCGCCCCTACAGGGAAACCGAGCCCAGCCCCTCCCCAGGCGTGGAGACCGTCATGGCCGAGGATCCCATGGCCAATCCTCTTCTACCCTTCCTCCATTTTTTCCGATTCGATCTCAAGGTGGAAGAAACACATGGCCGGTTCTCCATTCCTGTGTGCGTGAGATGTGGGTGGAGGTTGAGGCCACACCTGATCCCACCTCCCCTTGATCCTTTGTGGCTATGACCCATGTGGTCCATCGTGTGGTCAGCTTTTAACCAATAGAATCGCGCCACGTAGTTTAAATTCGAGCGACGCTATTTATTCAATATAATTTGCATTGTAAACCCGTCACGACTCGTTCCAGTTGCATTAACTTTGTAACAACATCAATTTCGTGTTAGTAACGTTATTTTGGTATGTCGTATGTCTTAAATAATTAATTAGTTATTCATTCGATAGTGGTTAAAGAACGAATTTCCAATTAAAACTAATTTATATTTCTAACTTACGCTTTACAAAATACGCGTTAATTTGATTAATGCCAACTCAAATATTTTAAATTAATACTCGCTTAGTGTATGCGCGACATCTATTTAAGTATTTCTCGTATGTCGTGCATGCTATTCCACGCGCGTTGCGTGCTGCATCACGCGTCGTTTGCGTGCTGTCGCGCGTGCTGTTTTGCATATCACCACATGTTGTCTTCGTGTGTCGCGCATGCGGATCGTGCGCATCGCCGCGTGTTGTCCGCGCGCTAAGTCGCATTTGTCGCGCGTCGTCTGGGCGCTAAGTCGCATTTGTCGCGCGTCGTCACATATAATTCGTGTGTGTCGCGCACACTGTTTTTGTATGTCGCGCGCAAAGACATGTGTCGTTTGCGTGTATCGCACGCTGTCCGCGCACATTGGTTAATTGTTTTATTATAATCGTTCATGCTCATTAATTAATTCTTGATTAGTCGTTGACTAATTGATAATTCAATTTATCTAAAATACCTTGCGCAAATAATTTATATGAACTAAAATCAACTTAAAATATAGTTTTGTGCGTTTAATCACAATTTAGTAGTATTCGTTGGTCGCGTCATTTGTTAGCCGCAGATGGCCAGTTATTTGATATATAATGCGTCGTAAACCCATTTCTACTCGTCCTGGTCGCATGCTGATTCGTGCGTCATTCGTGCTGGCCACGCGCGCTGTTCGTTTGCCGTCAGCGTGCTATGTCGCACGTGTCCGCACGTCGTTTGCACGCTGTCGTGTTGTTTCACGCGTCGTAAATTCGCCTCGCTTAGAATCTCCCGCTTTAATTAAAGTACGGGTTTAACTGATAGCTGCTAGTGTAACAGGTTAAGCGAAACTAAATATTAGATATTATTTATATTTGAGAAATGTCGGATTAAATATTCTAATTAATACTGGTTTAGAGTAAACGCGATAACTCCTCGACCGTAGCTTCGACTATCGCGGTTCTTTTCCTTGCATAACCGTAAAAGCATTCTCTATTTTATATTGCTCGTTTTTATAATATTTTATCTTGTATGGTGTGATGTTCTTATACAAGTATATGTTTGCTTCTGCCGGTTTGTATTCGTTGCGCGTCCCGAATAGACTGTGATCTATTTTCGAGCTTCGAGGAATCGACAGTCAAGCTTCGGCGACCAAGAGATCGAACTCTTCGAGTTCTACGAGGCTGAAGATCGTGAGCATCTGTTTGGTGAAGGCAAGTGTCCTCTGACCTATTATATCCCATTTACTTTATAATTCATCAACCCGCATACTATGATCAACCTAAGGATTGACTAGCTTTGTATTTACCTTGTCCTTGATTACCTTTCGGGTTACTATGATTAGATTCATGCTATTACTTTATTTTAATCAATGAACGTGATAAGATACAATGATGATACTATGGTTTTATTCTGGATATGTTGATATACTTGTGGCATTTTAAGGGACTCAAGCGGTTTCTCGAGTGCCTCTCCATAAGGACCTGTTCGTTGGATGACCGCCCGGGAAAACAGTGCAATCATGAGGGTGGTATTGAACGCCCTTAGCTAATTAATTAGAGGAACTGGGGTGTAGTTTGCTTTACCGTCGTGCCGTCAATGGGGCTCGGTGTATGTGGCTCGCTCTGCCGAGGGTGGTTTGCCCCTTGGGGAGGAGTGTGGTATATTTAGGAAACCTAACGGGCGGCTACAGCCTTAGGGAATCTTTGTAAAGGCTTCATAGTGAATCCCTGGCCATTCACCTTGGGAGTGAACAAGGGTCTTGCAAGCCCGGGCTAGAGAGGGAATCACGGCTTGTGGGTAAAGTGCGCAACCTCTGCAGAGTGTTATGAAACTGATATATCAGCCGTGTCCGCGGTTATGAGCGGCCAAGGGAGCTCCATTGATTAGAGACACATTGACCAGAGATGATTTGTTTACAGATGATGAGGAGGATAATGCTGGTTTCTATTGTGATTATGATTATGGTTTCTGGTATTCTTTCCATTTGGAAAGAGTACTTTTGGGTTAACAACTTGGGTTAATGTTAAAACCTGGCTCTCTACTAGTAATAATTACCTAATCAACTAAAAGCAACTGCTTGACCTTAACCCCATATAAAGCTAGTCCACTATAGCCAAACGGGACATTTGCTGAGTACGTTGATGTGTACTCACCCTTGCTTTCACAAAACACTAGGTTGCCTTGGGTGCAATCTATGCTCAGGTAAAGAGGAAGGTGTCGAGGCAGATCACCAAGAGTTCCAGGACGTCGACGAGTTCGAGGATTAGGCTAGCGACCTCCCCCAGCCAGCTGCCTGTGGTGGGTTAATTTACGTTGGCTACGTTTCGATTCTGTGTACTTTGATTTATATTATGTAAATGGCTCTAGTCTGTAATATTATTACTTAATCTTTATTGTTATTCAAAGCATTGTTCTATGATGAGTCATTTATGTAATCGTTGTGTACATGAATATCTATTCCTGGCACGTACATGGTTCGCATTCGGTTTACCTTGAAAACTGGGTGTGACAGATAATTGAATCATTGCAAACATTCAATTCTTCAATCTTAGACACTAAATTTTCATTCTCAATTTTAAGACAAGAAATTAAATCATTATATATGCTAAGCTCCTTAGTTAAGTTTTCATATTTTTCTACTTCTAGAGCATAAGCATTCTTCAATTTAACAAATTTTTTATTTTCCTTAACGAGCAAGTCCTCTTAGCATTCCAAGAGATCATCTTTCTCGTTAATGGTCTCAATTAATTCATTTAATTTTTTTGGTCCATGGTAAGGTTGGCAAAGAGAGAAATTAAATCATCTTCATTATCACTAGAGTTACTCTCATCATCAGATGTAGTGTATTTTGGAGTAGCTCTAGAGTGTACCTTCTTCTTGTCGTCCTTTGTTGAGATATTTGTGGCCGACGTTGGGTAAGAGGAGGCCTTTGTTGATGGCGATGTTGGCGGCGTCCTCGTCGGAGGAGGAGTCGGTGGAGCTCTCATCGGAGTCCCACTCCCGCACCATGTGCGCCTCGCCACCGTTCTTGTAATATTTCTTCTTCTCCTTCTTCTTCCCCTTCATGTCTTTGTCTCTATCACTTTCACTAGAATATGGACATTTAGCTATCAAATGACTAGACTTACCACATCGGTAGCACACCCTCTTGGAGCGGGGTTTGTAGTCCTTCCCCCTCCTTTGCTTGAGGATTTGACGAAAGCTCTTAATAATAAGAGCCATCTCCTCATTGTCGAGCTTGAAGACATCGATTGGAAGCCTACTTGGTGTAGACTCCTCCTCCTTCTCTTCCGTTGCTTTGAATGTAATAGGTTACACCTCGAGGTGGCGCCTTGCTCCAAGTTGACGATGTGTTTGGAGTCTTTGTGAGAGCACCTAGAGGGGGGGGGGTGAATAGGTGATCCTGTAAAATCAAATACTAAATAGCCACAAAACTTAGTTATGAAAGAGTTAGTGCAACTAAGTAGCTTTGAAGCAAGTTCTTGTGAACAAAACAATCACAGAGAAAGCAACACAAGAGACGCGATTTTTATCCCATGGTTCGGCCAAGTAACACTTGCCTACTTCCATGTTGTGGCATCCCAATGGACGAGGGTTGCACTCAACCCCTTTCAAGTGATCCAATGATCAACTTGAATACCACGGCTTTCTTCCTTATAGTTTTCTTCCCGTTTGCGAGGAATCTCCACAAGCTGGAGTCTCTCGCCCTTACAATATTGATCACAAAGAGGCACAGAGTAAGGTTGGGAAGAGCAACACACACAAGACTCAAAATCACAGCACAACCACGCACACAAGTCACAACTTGAGCTCGAAACACAACCCACGGAGTTCACAACTCAAATGGAGCTCAAATTACTAACACAGAGAATCAAATGCGTGGAATTGGAGTCTTGGAGTCTTAGGATGCTTAGTGAATGCTTAGGTGACTCCTCCATACGCCTAGGGGTCCATTTTATAGCCCTAAGGTAGCTAGGAGCCGTTGAAGACCAACTTGGAAGGCCATCCTTGCCTTCTGTCGAGTGGCGCACCGGACAGTCCGATGCGCCACCGGACAGCTACTGTAGCCTGTCCGGTGCGCGATTGCCTTCCAAATCCGGCACAGTCGACCGTTGCAGCTCCAGGCCCGTTGGCACACCGGACACTGTCCGATGCACACTGGACAGTCCGGTGCCCCCTGCCGACCGTTGGAGCTGCCACGCGTCACGCGAAGATTGCGTGGCCTACCGTTGTCGCTGGCGACCGTTAGCTCACCGGACAGTCCGGTGAATTATAGCCACGTCGTCCCATTGCTTTTCCCGAGGGCGATGAGTTCGCTACGGACGACTCACCGGACAGTCCGGTGCATCACCGGATGGTCCGGTGAATTTTAGCCGTACGCCGCCGTCGAATCCCGAGAGCGGCCTTTTCACCAAAGACCAGCCTAGCGCACCAGACAGTCCGGTGTGCCAGGCCGAGCTGCAGTTGGCTGTACACAGCCAAGTCTTTTGTAATCCTTTTCTCACTGTTTCTAGCACTTAGACAGAAAACATTAGTACTCAAAAGCAATGTACTAAGTCTAGAAACATACCTTTTTCTTTGATTTGCATTTCCCTCTTCATTTAGCACATAAACACTTAGTTAATCGTGTTGGGCACTTAATCACCAAAACATTATAGAAATGGCCCAAGGGCACATTTCCCTTTCAATATCCCCCTTTTTGGTGATTTATGCCAACACATCAAAAAGCAACATAAGAAGTGCAATATCAATACAATAGAAGACCAAATTGTTTTGCTAATGATTTGGCATATTTGGATCACTTTTGCCACCACTTGGTTTGTTTTTGCAAATCAAATCCATTTTCTAAGTCAAACACACTTGTTTGGGCACATAGAGAGTTATTTCAAGAAAGAAGTTGATCAAATGCCAAAAACTCCCCTGTTTTCCCATAATCATAATTCCCCCACAGGAGACCAAATTTTGCACTAAGAGTATTTTGGACAAATCAAAACTCCTAACTCTATTATTTTCAAAAATCACAAGTGGTTGGCTGATCCAGTTGCTTTAGCCTTAATTTCTCCCCCTTTGGCATTAAGCACCAAAATGGGATCATTCTTGGCCCTTTAACCCCATTGCCTCACCAAAGATGTCAATTAAGAGCAAAAAGGCAAATAGGAGCATAAGAATGAACTTGGAATTAAATACACCAATACCGGAGTGCAGTGGAAGTCTTTGCAACGTCCAAGTCCATTTTCCCTTTCAATGCACCTTTGAGACTACATCAAGAGTACTCAAACACATAGGTTAGTCTCAAAGGGTCAAGTTGTAGCACATCTCCCCCTTAATATGTGCATCATTCACATATGGACTTATGAGGTCCGGGGATCACTTGTACAACTTGAGCACCATAAATAACAATAATTGATTGAAATGCATGATCAAAGGCATAGAACACATGTATGCTATAGATCAATCCAAGTTACGCGAATCTAAGACATTTAGCTCACTACGCAACCTGCAAAACCTTTTCTCATCTAAAGGCTTAGTTAAGATATCGGCTAGCTGGTTTTCGGTGTTAATATGGTACACCTCGATATCTCCCTTTTGCTGATGGTCTCTCAGAAAGTGATGTCAGATGTCTATGTGCTTAGTGCGGCTGTGTTCAACAGGATTATCCGCCATGCGGATTGCACTCTCATTGTCACATAGGAGTGGGACTTTGCTCAGATTGTAGCCAAAGTCCCGGAGGGTTTGCCTCATCCAAAGTAGTTGCACACAACACTGTCCTGCGGCAACATACTTGGCCTCAGCGGTGGATAGGGCAACGGATGTCTGTTTCTTTGAACTCCAGGACACCAGGGACCTTCCTAGAAATTGGCACGTCCCCGATGTGCTCTTCCTATCAACCTTGCACCCGGCATAATCGGAGTCTGAGTATCCAATCAAGTCAAAGGTAGACCCCTTTGGATACCAGATCCCGAAGCAAGGCGTAGAAACTAAATATCTAAGAATTCGCTTAACGGCCACAAGGTGACATTTCTTGGGGTCGGATTGATATCTAGCACACATGCATACACTAAGCATAATGTTCGGTCTACTAGCACATAAATAAAGCAATGAACCTATCATGGACCGGTATGCCTTTTGATCAATGGACTTACCTCCTTTGTTGAGGTCAACATGCCCGTCGGTTCCCATAGGTGTCTTCGCGGGCATGGCGTCCTTCATCCCAAACCGCTTGAGAAGATCTTGTGTGTACTTCATTTGGGAGATGAAGGTGCCGTCCTTGAGTTGCTTCACTTGGAATCCAAGGAAGTAGGTCAACTCGCCCATCATCGACATCTCGAACTTTTATGTCATCACCCCGCTAAACTCCTCACAAGACTTTTGATTAGTAGAACCAAATATTATGTCATCGACATAAATTTTGCACACAAAAAGATCTCCATCAGAAGTCTTTGTAAAAAGAGTGGGATCGGCTTTGCCAACCTTGAAAGCATTAGAAATTAAGAAATCTCTAAGGCATTCATACCATGCTCTTGGGGCTTGCTTAAGTCCATAGAGCGTCTTAGAGAGCTTGAACATATGGTCGGGGTACCTGTCATCCTCAAAGCCAGGGGTTGTTCCACGTATACCTCCTCCTTGATTGGCCCATTGAGGAAAGCGCTCTTTACATCCATTTGAAACAACCTGAAAGAGTGGTGAGCGGCATAGGCTAACAATATTTGAATAGACTCAGCCTAGCCACAGGAGCAAAAGTCTCCTCGAAATCCAAACCTGCGACTTGGGCATAACCTTTTGCCACAAGTTGAGCCTTGTTTCGTGTCACCACCCCATGCTCGTCTTGCTTGTTGTGGAACACCCACTTGGTTCCCGCAACATTTTGCTTTGGACGTGGCACCAGGCTCCAAACTTCATTTCTCTTGAAGTTGTTGAGCTCTTCCTGCATGGCCAACACCCAGTCTGGATCCTGCAAGGCCTCTTCTACCCTGAAGGGCTCAATAGAAGAGACAAACGAGTAATGCTCACAAAAATTAGCTAATCTCGAGCGAGTAGTTACTCCCTTGCTTATGTCACCCAGAATTTGGTCGATGGGGTGATGTCGTTGGATCGTTGCTCGGACTTGAGTTGGAGGGACCCGTGGTGCTTCTTCCTCCATCACTTGATCTTCTTGTGCTCCCCCTTGATCATGCCCTTCTTCTTGAGGACCTGTTCATCATCTTGAGTTGGGGGTTGCACCATTGTCGAGGATGATGGTTGATCTTGTTCCTGTAATTCCTGTGGTCGCACATCACCTATTGCCATCGTGTGTATTACGGCCGTCGAAATTTCTTCTTCATCTACATCATTAAGATCAACTTGCTCTCTCGTAGAGCCATTAGTCTCATCAAATACAACATCGCTAGAGACTTCAACCAATCCCGAAGATTTGTTGAAGACCCTATACGCCTTTGTATTTGAGTCATACCCTAGTAAAAACCCTTCTACTGCCTTGGGAGCAAACTTAGAATGTCTACCTTTCTTCACCAGAATGTAGCATTTGCTCCCAAATACTCGAAAGTAAGAAACGTTGGGTTTGTTACCGATAAGGAGTTCATAGGAGGTCTTCTTGAGAAGGCGATACAAATAGAGCCGGTTTATGGCGTGGCAAGCTGTGTTCACAGCTTTCGACCAAAACCGCTCGGGCGTCTTGAACTCTCCAAGCATCGTTCTTGCCATGTCGATAAGCGTCCTGTTCTTCCTCTCTACCACACCGTTTTGTTGTGGTGTGTAGGGAGCGGAGAACTCGTGCTTGATGCCTTCCTCCTCAAGATACTCCTCCACTTGCAAATTCTTGAACTCGGACCCATTGTCGCTTCTTATCTTTTTCACCTTGAGCTCAAATTCATTTTGAGCCCTCCTTAAAAAGTGCTTTAGGGTCCCTTGGGTTTCTGATTTGTCCTGCAAAAAGAATACCCAAGTGAAGCGGGAAAAATCAACAACAATAACAAGACCATACTTACTTTCCCCGATGCTAAGGTTGGCAACGGGTCCAAAAAGATCCATGTGAAGAAGCTCCAGTGGTTTTGATGTTGTCATTACATTCTTGCTGTGATGAGTGCTTCCCACCTATTTTCCTGCCTGACATGCTGCACAATGTCTGTCTTTCTCAAAATAGACATCAGTTAGTCCTAACACATGATCTCCCTTTAGAAGCTTATGAAGGTTCTTCATCCCAACATGTGCTAGACGGCGATGCCAGAGCCAGCCCATACTAGTCTTAGCTATTAAGCATGCATCTAGATCGCCATTCTCTTTCGAAAAATCAACTAAATAGAGCTTGCCGTCTAATACACCCTTAAATGCTAATGAACCATCACTCCTTCTAAAGACAGATACATCAACATTTGTAAACAAACAATTGTAGCCCATGTGGCACAATTGACTTACAGACAGGAGGTTGTATCCTAATGACTCTACTAAAAATACATTTGAAATAGAGTGCTCGCTTGTGATGGCTATCTTTCCCAAACCTTTGACCTTGCCTTGATTCCCATCTCCAAATATGATTATATCCTGGGAATCCTTGTTCTTGACGTAGGAGGTGAACATCTTCTTCTCCCCCGTCATGTGGTTTGTGCATCCGCTGTCGATGATCTAGCTTGAGCCCTCGGATGCATAAACCTGCAAGGCAATTTAATCTTGGGTTTTAGGTACCCAACTCTTGTTGGGTCCTACCAAGTTAGTTATAACAGTTTTTGGAACCCATATGCAAGTTTTGTCACCCTTGCATTTGGATTCCAATTTCCTAGCCACTACTTTTGCATTCTTACATGAAAGGATAAAAGAAGTGTTGCAAGCATGGAAAACAGTAGTAGATTCATTGCACATTTTCCTAGGCACATGATGCACAACATGATTTCTCCTAGGCCTACTTCTACCATGAACAAGAGTAGAACTAGAGGCAAACATAGCATGTGAATTAAAAGCATCATGATCGTAACTCCTATTATTATAAGCATTTCTAGAAAATTTTCTATCATAAATGAAGGCATGATACTTTTGGGAATTACTAGCCATAGGGGCCTTCCCTTTCTCCTTGTTGAGAACGGGAGCCTTTTGGCTTGTTAAGTTCTTGGTTTCCTTTCGAAAACCAAGCCCATCCTTAATTGAGGGGTGTCTACCAATGGTGTAGGCATCCCTAGCAAATTTTAATTTGTCACAATCAATTTTGCAAGTCTTAAGTTGAGCATTAAGACTTGCCACCTCATTGTTCAATTTAGCAATGGACACAAGATGTTCATCACAAGCATCAACATCAAAATCCTTGCATCTATTACAAATAACAACATGCTCTACACAAGAACTAGCTTTATTTACTTCCTCTAGCTTAGCATTTAATTCATCATTTAAACTTTTTAAACTAGAGACAGATTCATGACAAGCAGACAACTCAGAAGATAGCATTTCATTTCTCTTAATTTCTAGAGCAAGAGATTTTTGAACACTAATAAATTTGTCATGCTCTTCATACAAAATATCTTATTGCTTCTCTAGTAATCTATCCTTTTGATTAAGGGCATTAATTAATTCATTAATTTTGTCTACTTTATGTCTATCTAAGCCTTTAAACAATTCAGTATAGTCTACTTCATCATCAGATGACTCTTCATCACTAGAAGAAGTATACTTGGGAGTGTCCCGAATACATACCTTCTTCTCCTTGGCCATAAGACATGTATGGCGTTCGTTGGGGAAGAGTGAGGATTTGTTGAAGGCCGAAGCAGCGAGTCCTTCGTCGTTGGAGTCGGAAGAGGAGCAGTCCGAGTCCCATTCCTTTCCAAGGTGCGCCTCACCCTTTACCTTCCTGTAGTTCTTCTTTTTCTCCTTTCCATTCTTTTCTTGTCCCTGGTCACTATCATTATCGGGACAATTTGCAATAAAGTGACCAGTCTTACCGCATTTGAAGCAGGAGCGCTTTCCCTTTGTTTTGTTCTTGTTGGGGTACTCCTTGCGTCCTTTGAGTGCGGTCTTGAAACGCTTGATGATAAGCGCCATCTCATCTTCATTGAGCTCGACAGCCTCCACTTGAGCTACCTTGCTTGGTAGCGCCTCCTTGCTGCTCGTTGCTTTGAGAGCAACGGGCTACGGCTCATAGATAGGTAGTGGACCGTTCAAGGCGTCATCCATGTATCGTGCCTCCTTTACCATCATGCGCCCGCTCATGAATTTTCCGAGTATCTCCTCGGGCGTCATCTTTGTGTACCTAGGGTTTTCACGGATAAGATTCACAAGATGGGGTTCAATAACTGTAAATGACCTGAGCATGAGTCGGATGACATCATGGTCCATCCATCTTGTGCTTCCATAGCTTTGAATCTTGTTGACCAGGGTCTTGAGCCTGTTGTAGGTTTGTGTTGGCTCTTCTCCCCTGATCATGGTGAATCTCCCTAGCTCGCCTTCCACCAGTTCCATTTTGGTGATCATTGTAGCATCATTTCCCTCATGTGAGATCTTGAGGGTGTCCCAAATTTGCTTGGCGTTGTCCAAGCTACTCACTTTATTGTATTCATCCCTGTAAAGCGAAGCTAACAAGACGGTAGTAGCTTGGGCATTCTTATGAATTTGTTCATTAATGAATACAGGATTATCCATACTATCAAAATGCATCCTATTTTTCACAATTTCCCATATGCTAGGATGGAGAGAAAACAAATGACTACGCATTTTATGACTCCAAAATGAGTAATCCTCTCCATCAAAGTGTGGGGGTTTTCCAAGAGGAATAGAAAGCAAATGGGCATTTGAATTGTATGGAATACAGGAATAATCAAAGGAATAGTTTTGATTAACCGTCTTTTTCTTTGACGAGGAGTCGTCGTCATCGTCCCTTGGTGAAGATGAAGAGGCATCGCTGTCGTAGTAGATGATTTTCTTGATGCGCCTCTTCTTCTTCCTGTCCCTCTTCTTGTGACTTGAGCCTGAGTCGGTAGGCTTGTCGTCTCTTGGCTCGTTGAGGAGGGACTCCTCCTTGTCGTTAATCATCATCCCCTTACACTTAGGATCCATCTCTTCGGGCGGTTAGTCCCTTAAGTGAAGAGAATGACTCTGATACCAATTGAGAGCACCTAGAGGAGGGGAGGTGAATAGGTGATCCTGTAAAATCAAATACTAAATAGCCACAAAACATAGTTATGAAAGAGTTAGTGCGACTAAGTAACTTTGAAGCGAGTTCTTGTGAACAAAACAATCACAGAGAAAGCAACACAAGAGACACACGATTTTTATCCCGTGGTTCGACCAAGTAACACTTGCCTACTTCATGTTGTGGCGTTCCAATGGACGAGGGTTGCACTCAACCCCTTTCAAGTGATCCAATGATCAACTTAAATACCACGGCTTTCTTCCTTATAGTTTTCTTCCCGTTTGCGAGGAATCTCCATAAGCTGGAGCCTCTCGCCCTTACAATATTGATGACAAAGAGGCACAGAGTAAGGTTGGGAAGAGCAACATACACAAGACTCAAAATCACAGCACAACCACGCACACAAGTCACAACTTGAGCTCGAAACACAACCCACAGAGTTCGCAACTCAAATGGAGCTCAAATTACTAACATAGAGAATCAAATGCGTGGAATTGGAGTCTTGGAGTCTTAGGATGCTTAGTGAATGCTTAGGTGACTCCTCCATGCGCCTAGGGGTCCCTTTTATAGCCCCAAGGCAGCTAGGACCGTTGAAGACCAACTTGGAAGGCCATCCTTGCCTTCTGTAGAGTGGCGCACCGGACAGTCCGGTGCGCCACCGGACAGCTACTGTAGCCTGTCCGGTGCGCGATTGCCTTCCAAATCGGGCATAGTCAACCGTTGCAGCTCCGGGCCCGTTGGCGCACCGGACACTTTCCGATGCACACCGGACAGTCCGGTGCCCCCTGCTGACCGTTGGAGCTGCCATACGTGACACGAAGATTGCACGGCCAACCGTTGGCGCTGGCAACCGTTGGCTCACCGGACAGTCTGGTGCACCACCGGACAGTCCGGTGAATTATAGCCACATCGTCCCATTGCTTTTCCCGAGGGCGATGAGTTCGCTGCGGATGACTCACCGGACAGTCCGGTGCACCACCGGATGGTTCGGTGAATTTTAGTCGTACGCCGCCGTCGAATCCCGAGAGCGGCCTTTTCATCGAAGACCAGCCTGGCACACCGGACACTGTCCGGTGCACCACCGGACAGTCCAGTGTGCCAGGCCGAGCTGTAGTTGGCTGTACACAGCCAAGTCTTTTGTAATCCTTTTCTCACTGTTTCTAGCACTTGGACAGAACACATTAGTACTCAAAAGTAATGTACTAAGTCTAGAAACGTACCTTTTTCTTTGAGTTGCATTTCCCTCTTCATTTAGCACATAAACACTTAGTCAATCGTGTTGGGCACTTAATCACCAAAACATTATAGAAATGGCCCAAGGGCACATTTCCCTTTCACTTTAATCATAAGTTCAAAGCTCACAAACTTGCCAATCACTTCCTTGGGAGACATATGTTTATATCTAGGATCTCCACGGATTAGTTGCACTTGAGTGGAATTACGAAAAACAAGTGATCTAAGAATAACCTTGACCATTTCATGGTCATCCCACTTGGTGCTCCCGAGGTTGTGCACTTGGTTCACCATTGCCTTGAGCCGGTTGTACATGGCTTGTGGCTCTTCCCCTTTGTTGAGGATGAATCGACCGAGCTCTCCCTCGATCGTCTCCTGTTTGGTGACCTTGGTCACCTCGTCCCCTTCGTGCGCCATTTTGTGGACGTCCCAAATTTCTTTGGCATTCTTTAACCCTTGCACCTTGTTATACTCCTCTCGAGATAAAGATGCGAGGAGTATAGAAGTTGCTTGGGAGTTAAAGTGCCTAATTTGGGTGGCCTCGTCCGAGTCATAGTCCTCGTCGCCTACCTGTGGTGCTTGCGCTCCAAACTCAACAATATCCCAAATACTTTCGTGGAGTGAGGTTAGATGGTGACTCATTTTATCACTCCACATGCAATAATCCTCACCATCAAAATATGGTGGTTTGCCTAGGGGTACCAAAAGTAATGGAGTGCATTTAGGAATGCGAGGATAGCGTAGAGGCATATTACTATACTTCTTACGCTCGTGGCGCGTCGAAGTTGTAGACTCTGCGCCGGACGTGGAGGGTGATGAAGAGTCGGTCTCGTAGTAGACCACCTTCTTCATCTTCTTCTTCTTGTCACCCCTCCTATGTGACTTGATGGAGGAAGTGGATTCCTCCTTGTACTTGTTGTCGGACTCCTTTGAGAGAGTCCTCCCTGAGCCCGTGGGCTTGTCGCCGGTCATGATCTCCCTCTTGGCGTGATCTCTAGACATCACCTCGAGTTTGTTAGACTCTTAAAGAAGCACTTGCTCCAATACCAATTGAAAGTCACCTAGAGGGGGTGAATAGGCGAAACTTGAAATTTATAAACTTCAACACACACTAAGGCCGGAGTTAGCGTCAGAATTAAATCGGAGTTCAAAAGATAATTCTCCTTGCTTGGAGTTTCTCAATCAATGCGGATAACGTTTGGGAGCAAACTCAAATCAATGTGAGCAAGGGAACTATTAGAGAGGGAAAAAACAAATCAATTGAAGATCAACAAGTGGACACGGTGATTTGTTTTACCGAGGTTCGGTTCCAAAGAACCTAGTCCCCGTTGAGGAGGCCACATGATACGACCACGTCATTAAGCAACACATTACAACCCCCAAGTCATACTACATCAACTCAAGTGTAACCAACATCATCACCAACCTAAGCTTTTGATGGACCAATTACACGTAGCCGAGCTAAGAAGCTACAACAAGAGGTGCACGCGCTACTTTATGAATTTCAATTAAACACTAATGAGAACTTTATGCTACCTAAGTCATGTATGTTGATATTACTTAGGTTCACCAAAGAGGAAGGACAAAACATATCAAGTACGAGTCAGCAAGAAGAGCTATGTCCGAGTCAGTCCAGCGCAACATAACCGTCCAGAAGAAACAGTCATATCTTTTGATTCCCAAAAGCTATGAAGGCCCGTAAGTACTTTTTGGAAAGCTCTTAAAGTCTAGTTTCCAAAGCTTCTAAAGCCGACTTAATCAAATCTACCAGAAAGGCAGCCGACCAACTTTTGTGCTGACTGGTCAGAAGGTCAACAGTCTGCTTGATGACCAAATTTTCGTATTAAACTGCATCATTCTATGAAGTTTCATTAAGCATGCTATATATGGTGGGAAAGCTTATCAAGTCAGCTTTCCAACGCAACTAGTCCCACGTCATTTGGAGATTCCTAGGAAAAGTTATTATCAAAATACTGAAGGCTGCGCAGAAGTCAAACAGCCACACGGAATTCAGCTCTGCAGATCTCCCGAAGAGGCTCCTTCACATCAGCACGTGAAAATACTTTTGTTTCGTGTTTATACCTCTCTAAGGCTGGTTGTTACTAGTATAAATAACCCCCTATGTCTATGATGTAAGGCAGCTTATGATAATCTAAAACAGAACCCTTTTGTTCAGCTGTGTGCTAACAAATATTGAGAGTGATCTCTACCCCTTTGCTCTTGTGAATTCCTTCGCGGGATTGTAGAAGCGACGGCTTCATCCGCTCCCAATTGGTGCTCCTACTCCCTTCGAGGTCTCCTCGATTGATTGTAGGCTGTGTTGGTTGGTTCTTTGAGAGTGTGGTTGGGCGAATCCTCGATTCAGGCTGCCGGTTGAAGACGGTGGTTGGCTTCGAGTTTTATTTGTCAGGTTGCACTAGTTATCGCTGCTTGCAGCAAGTTATCTTGGCTTCTTTGAAGCTAGTTATCTGAAGATTGATCCTACGTCGTGAACATCGGGCATCGTGACACATCATCTAGTATCAAAGCCTTAGTTGTCATGGTAGGATTCTTTACCATTAGCTACATATATTTTTTGTTCATCCTATCCACCAAAAAGCCATAAAATATTTTGTCATAGCCCTTTGTTTCAATCTGTTGTTCTAGTGAGTTTTGTTAAGTTTCAGTCCATAGAGTCTTTGTTTAGTTGCTGGTCACTCTGTCCTTTGTGTTCCATTTAAGCCTCTTATATATATCTGAAAATATCCACAAAAAGAAAAATCTGAAAACCCTCATCATTTCCTTCGCGTTAACTTTGATCCTATTTAAGTTATAGCTGCTGGTTGAGTTCTTTGTTAATTATTATAAAGTGTGCAATATCATATCAGATCTCTATGTTTAGTTCTATAAAAAAGAGTATTAAAAAAAGAGAAGAAAGAAAAGTACCAAAAAAGTGTTGAGCAAGATTGTGAAAGAAAAGTAGAATGATCAGTTTGTTTATGTGCACAAGTGCTGAAAGTTCATCAAGTTGTTCAACCAGTTTGCTATTGTCATTTGGTGCAAAATTTTGGTTGGGTCTGATTGCAACACTTGCATTCCAATCATACTCCTTGATTTGCATCAAATCTGAAATTTCTTTGCGCGTGTGTTTGATCTACTTACATCACTCAAATCTTGTGGTCAGCACTAGGCAGTGAACTTCTAGTTGGATTGTTATTTAACTTTACAACAACTAGGATTCAGATTGCATTCCTTGTTTACTATTCTCCACCAAGCTCCACATATAAGCCATCGTAATCGGTACTCTGGTCTTGTATTCGCTTAACCATCACTTTCTTGTTACCACCACACATTTTTTCTTGCAACCCGCAGGGACCTCATAAGAGCTTTGGTTGGTAAGAGTGGTGAGGTTGTGAGATTTTATATAGCTTCATATTCCACCTGTATTTGTTGTCTTGTTGCCACTAATTTCGCAGGAAGATGGATCCTAACGTTGAGATTGAAGAATGTGTCACCATGATACAATTCAATGAGCTCAAACGAAGCATAGAAGACAAGCAAGATCGGTTGGCACAAGATCTTCATACACTTATGACTGAAATCAGAGGTCGACGTCGACTCCCTGATGGTGCAAGAAACCATGATGAAGATGGGGAAGAAGGTGAAGGAAATTATTCTAGAAGAGCAAGTGAACATGGGAGGAGGAATCAAGGTGTTGCATGTGGTAGAGGAAGAGGACGGAATCGAAGAAATGATGACAATGAAGAATCTGAATTTGGGGATGATGATCAGTCCCAACATCGCTATGGTCGTCGTCATCATAGAGGCATCAACCAAGAAGAGAGATTTGGGAAGCTTAAGTTTACCATGCCAAAATTTGATGGTAGATCTGATCCTGAAGATTATTTCACATGGGAATTGAAGGTGGAGAAAATCTTCCGCCTACATAATTATTCAGAGGAGAAGAAACTTGCAATGGCATCTCTTGAGTTTGAAGGATATGCTCTGATTTGGTGGGAGCAACTTCTTCGTGATCGTGAAGAAGATGGAGAGGACCCTGTTATTACTTGGCAAGAGATGAAGCGAGAAATGAGAATTCGTTTTGTGCCGAAGCATTATCGATGTGATCTTTTTGATAAATTGCAGAATTTGAGGCAAGGAAGTTTCTCTGTTGTATTATAAGGAGATGGAGAAGGCCATGATTAGAGCTAATGTGTATGAAGACGAAGAGCAAACCATTGCACGTTTCATGACTGGGTTACACCGCAACATTCAGCGCATTGTTGAGTTTCAGCCGTACCAATGTCTTATTGATTTGGTACATCAAGCCACCAAAGCTGAACGCCAGCTGCAACAAGATGCTAAGAGCAGCAAGCCCTTGCCATATGGTGCACGAACCATGACTGGAGGAAGCAAATCAATCTCAAGGTTTACTGCTGCATCCTCGGCGACAAAAGGTTTAACTGGAGGCTTGCGATCCAATATTCAAGGCAATTCTAGTGGAAAGAACGGTGCTGCTCCAAACACGAATTATAAACCATCAGCATCCACTTCAACATCAGTGGGTTCAACGGCCAAGAGTAGTGGTATTCAGTGCTTTAAGTGTGGAGGTCATGGTCATGTCATAAAGGAGTGTCCAAATAATCGTGTGATCCTTGTGACTGATGATGGAGAATATACATCAGCTAGTGAAGAGAAAGTTGAAGCAGGAAATGAAGATGACATTGATAAATCCGAAGAACATACGGGATGTGAATTTGAGCATGGTACTACTCTTGTGGTTACACAAATCTTGAGTGTTCAAATGAAAGAAGCTGAAATTGGACAGCGACATAATATTTTTCAAACGCGAGCCAAAGTGCAAGACAAAGTAGTAAAGGTGCTCATTGATAGAGGGAGCTGCCATAATCTTGCAAGTCGTGAGATGGTTGAAAAGCTTGGTTTGAAGTTGCAGCGACACCCTCATCCATATCATGTACAATGGTTGAATGAATCGGGAGATATCAAGATTGGTTATAAGGTGAAAGTTCCGTTCAAGATTGGAGAGTATGTTGACACAGTGGAGTGCGATGTTGCACCCATCTCTGTGTGTCACATGCTGCTAGGAAGACCTTGGCAATATGACTGATATTCTCAGCATTATGCAAGAACAAATCAATACATGCTAGATCTGAAAGGGAGAAAGTTTGTACTCAAGCCCATGACCCCTCAACAAATCATGGCTGAACACTTACAAAAGAAAACTGAAATTAGTACAACAAGTAGAGAGGAGAAGAGCAAAAGAAATTGAGTGCCATCCACAATTCGGTGAGCGAGTGCTACAAGCCAAATTCAAGAGATCAAAAGAAGGAAGAGGGAGAACATCTAGTTATGCTAGCCACAAAATCTGAGCTGAGAGAAGTGAGGACAACCCATATCAAGTGCTCTTTGTACTTATGAACAAAGATGTTTTGATTTCTCCTAACAACATAACATCTCTTCCTAGTGTTGTGGATGATCTTTTGCAGGACTTTAAAGACATGTTTCCGCAAGAAACACCGCTGGACTACCTCCAATTCGAGGGATTGAGCATCAAATCGATCTTATTCCAGGGGCTGCACTTCCTAACCATCCACCATATCGAACTAATCCTGAAGAAACTAAGGAAATACAAAGGCAAGTGCAAGAACTTCTTGATAAAGGTTTTGTTCGTGAAAGCTTAAGCCCTTGTGCTGTTCCTGTGATTTTAATACCTAAGAAAGATGGATCTTGGAGGATGTGTGTTGATTGTAGAGCTATAAATAATATTACCGTTCGCTATCGCCTTCCTATTCCACGGCTAGATGATATGCTTGATGAATTAAGTGGTTCCACAATTTTTACTAAAATTGATTTGAGAAGTGGATACCATCAAATAAGAATGAAAACTGGAGATGAATGGAATACTGCATTTAAAACAAAATTTGGGTTGTATGAATGGTTAGTGATGCCCTTTGGTTTGACTAATGCTCCTAGTACCTTTATAAGATTAATGAACCATGTCTTAAGAACTTTCATTAGAAAATTTGTTGTTGTCTACTTCGATGATATTCTAATTTACAGCAAGCCTTTTGATGAACATGTGAAACACATTCGACAAGTTTTAGATGAGCTAAGAAAGGAGAAATTATTTGCTAATCTTGAGAAGTGCAGTTTTTGCACAGACCATGTTGTGTTTCTTGGCTTTGTTGTTTCAGCAAAAGGAATAGAGGTGGATGAATCCAAGGTGAAAGCCATCAAGGATTGGCCAGCTCCAACGAATGTAAGTCAAGTAAGAAGTTTTCATGGTCTTGCTGGTTTTTATAGAAGATTTGTGCGAGATTTCAGTACTATCGCTTCCCCTTTAAATGAATTGACAAAGAAAGGTGTTGAATTTAAATGGGGAAACTCACAAGAAGATGCTTTTCAAGAATTGAAGAAACGTTTGACTAAAGCACATGTACTTATTCTTCCTGATTTCACTAAAACTTTTGAAGTAGAATGTGATGCTAGTGGGATTGGGATAGGAGGAGTTTTAATGCAACAAGAAAAACCTATAGCATATTTTAGAGAAAAATTGGGAGGTGCTCAATTAAATTATTCTGTGTATGACAAAGAATTGTATGCTTTGGTCCGAACGCTTGAAACATGGCAGCACTACTTATGGCCAAAAGAGTTTGTTATTCATTCTGATCATGAAGCTTTGAAGTATTTGAAAGGGCAAGCCAAACTAAATCGTCGTCATGCCAAATGGGTTGAGTTTATCGAAACATTTCCATACATTGTGAAATATAAGAAAGGTAAGGACAATGTGGTCGCTGATGCCTTATCTCGAAGGAATGTGTTGTTGAATCAACTAGAGGTAAAAGTTTTGGGTCTTGAAAATTTGAAAGAAATGTATAATGATGATCCTGAATTTTCAGAACCATACATTCATTGTAAAGATGAAAAAGGTTGGGAAAAATATCATATACATGATGGATTTTTGTTTAGAGCTAACAAACTTTGTGTACCAAATTCTTCGGTTAGATTGCTTTTGTTGCAGGAGTCACATGGAGGAGGTCTAACAGGTCATTTTGGACAAAAGAAGACTTATGACATGCTCAGTGATAATTTCTATTGGCCCAAGATGAGGAGAGACGTCATCAGATTTGTGGAGCGTTGTGTCACCTATCACAAAGCTAAGTCAAAACTGAACCCTCATGGTTTATATACTCCTTTATCTGGTCCTAAAATTCCTTGGGAAGACATAAGCATGGATTTTATTTTAGGGCTGCCTAGGACTCAAAAAAAGAGAGATTCTATTTTTGTTGTGGTTTATAGATTTTCAAAAATGGCTCATTTTATTCCATGCAACAAGAGCGACGATGCTTCACATGTTGCCAATTTGTTTTTCAGAGAAATCTTGAGACTACATGGGATGCCCAAGCCCATCGTATCTGACCGTGATGTGAAGTTCATGAGCTATTTTTGGAAAAAAAATTGTGGGCAAAGCTTGGGACTAAACTTTTGTTCTCCACCACATGCCACCCCCAAATTTATGGACAAACTGAAGTGGTGAATCGTACATTGTCAATGCTGCTGTGAACAATGGTAAGAAAGAACTTGAAGGATTGGGAGGAATGTTTGCCACATGTGGAGTTTGCTTATAATAGGGCAGTACATTCTACAACTAATTTATGCCCCTTCGAAATTGTATATGGGTTCAAACCTATTGCTCCGATAGATTTGTTGCCCCTTCTATTGCAGGAAAGAACCAATATGGAAGCTTCCAAGCATGCTGCATACATAAAAAAGATACATGAGAAGACCAAGGAAGCAATTGAGCTCAAAGCAGTGCGCAAGGCTGCAAGCATGAACAAGCATAGGAAGAAAGTGTTATTTGAACCGCGGGACTTGGTTTTGATTCACTTGCGCAAGGAGCGTTTTTCTGATCAGCGCAAATCCAAATTGATGCCACGAGGGGATGGTCCATTTCGTATTCTTGCCAAGATCAATGATAATGCATACAAGATAGATCTTCCACCAAGCTATGGCGTGAGCAACACGTTCAATGTTGCTGACCTCTTACCATATACAAGCGAAGACACTTCAGAGTCGAGGACGACTCCTTTTCAAGGGGGGAGGATGATACAACCACGTCATTAAGCAACACATTACAACCCCCAAGTCATACTACATCAACTCAAGTACAACCAACATCATCACCAACCCAAGCCTTTGATGGACCAATTACACGTAGCCGAGCTAAGAAGCTACAGCAAGAGGTGCACGCGCTACTTTATGAATTTCAATTAAACACTAATGGGAACTTTATGCTACCTAAGTCGTGTATGTTGATATTACTTAGGTTCACCAAAGAGGAAGGACAAAACATATCAAGTACGAGTCAGCAAGAAGAGCTATGTCCGAGTCAGTCCAGCGCAACATAACCGTCCAGAAGAAATAGTCATATCTTTTGATTCCCAAAAGCTATGAAGGCCCATAAGTACTTTTTAGAAAGCTCTTGAAGTCTAGTTTCCAATGCTTCTAAAGCCGACTTAATCAAATCTACCAGAAAGGCAGCCGACCAACTTTAGTGCTGACTGGTTAGAAGGTCAACAGTCTGCTTGATGACCAAGTTTTCGTATTAAACTGCATCATTCTATGAAGTTTCATTAAGCATGCTATATATGGTGGGAAAGCTTATCAAGTCAGCTTTCCAACGCAACCAGTCCCACGTCATTTGGAGATTGCTAGGAAAAGTTATCATCCAAATACTGAAGGCTGCGTAGAAGTCAAACAGCCACACGGAATTCAGCTCTGCAGATCTCCCGAAGAGGCTCCTTCACATCAGCACGTGAAAATACTTTTGTTTCGTGTTTATACCTCTCTAAGGCTGGTTGTTACTAGTATAAATACCCCCCTATGTCTATGATGTAAGGCAGCTTATGATAATCTAAAACAGAACCCTTTTGTTTAGCTGTGTGCTAACAAATATTGAGAGTGATCTCTACCCCTTTGCTCTTATGAATTCCTTCACGGGATTGCAGAAGCGGCGACTTCATCCGCTCCCAATTGGTGCTCCTACTCCCTTCGAGGTCTCCTCGATTGATTGTAGGCTGTGTTGGTTGGTTCTTTGAGAGTGTGGTTGGGCGAATCCTCGATTCAGGCTGCCGGTTAAAGATGGTGGTTGGCTTCAAGTTTTATTTATCAGGTTGCACTAGTTATTGCTACTTGCAGCAAGTTATCTTGGCTTCTTTGAAGCTAGTTATCTGAAGATTGATCCTACGTCGTGAAGATCAGGCATCGTGACGCATCACCACAAAGGCCGGGTCTATTCCAACCCTTTCCCTCTCTCAAACGGTCACTTAGACCAAGTGAGCCTTTTTCTTAATCACACGGGTCACTAAGACCCCGCAAGGACCACCACACACTTAGGTGTCTCTTGCTTAGCTTTATAAAGCACTTAGGAATTAGAAAGAGAAAGGAAGAAGGCAATCCAAGCAACAAGAGCGCAAATGAAAACAAATGACCCTCTCTTAAGTTTCTAAGCACTAGAGTTGCTTTTGGAAACTTGGAGTGGATTGAATGCTTTGAATGTGTCTTTGAGTGGTTGGCTTTGCTCTTGTATTGAATGGGAAGTTCAGAATGCTTGGATGGCTTTGAATGAGGTGGTTGGGGGTATTTATAGCCCCCAACCACTTCCATAGCCGTTGGCTGACTTCGCTGTCGATGGGCGCATCGGACAGTCCGGTGGCGCACCAGACAGTCACTGTTCACTGTCAGGTGCGCACCACGCCAGCGCACCAGTTGGGGTTTGGAGCTGGTCGACCGTTGGAGCCATTGTCCTGTAACTGCACCGGACAGCCCGGTGCCACACCGGACAGTCCAGTGACCTCGGACTTCTGCGCTCTGACTTCTGCCGCACACTGTTCATCATTGTCCATGTGCACTGTTCATTTTGCAGTCGACCATTGACGCCAGTTAGTCATTGCTCCGCTGGCTCACCGGACAGTCCAGTGAATTTTAGCGGAGAGTGCCCATGGAATTCCCAAGAGTGGCTGGTTTAATTGCGCTCGTCCCGTGCACACCGAACACTGTCTGGTGGGCCATTTTTCAGCACATTGTCAAGTCTTGCTCCAAATTAATTTGAGTACCCAACTTGAATTCTTTCTTGGTTTGTGTTGAACTTTATGCACCTGATATAAATGATATCTAGACAAACTAGTTAGTCCATGTGGTTTGTGTTGGACGTCAACCACCAAAATGGATTATAGAAAATGATTAAGTCTATTTCCCTTTCAAGTATCCTAGAGGACATGAAACAATACAACAAGGCTAGGCTCTTGTCCACTTAGACCGACCTCTAGATTTATGTAATAGGGCCTCACTTCTCCTTGGTCTATGAAAGGAAGGAGGACCACGATCGAGGATACATGAAACAAGCTAGCATAGGTAGCCCACACCTATAACTACACCTAGCACTCCACTTCACTCGCACTTCACACTAGAGGCCTAAGCATCGATCTCTTCCACAACTAAGTTTGTAATCCATCCTTATTACAGACACAGTGCAGGGTACGCAATTTACCCGACTGGACATAGGGACATTTCGCCCGAGCCGATATAAAATCCTTGTGTGTCCTTGTTGGGGGTCTCCTTTTCTACCGAAGGTCCTCAGGATGAAGGAATTGTTTGCAACTAAAGGGACTAAGTGCCGAAGCTGCAATAGGCATGCACAAAACGTCGAAGAGTCAGAGCTTCGACTCAAGGCGGTCACGAAGGTTATAAGTGACATTGAGTCAGCAAGGAAAAGACTCGTTTATCCTCAATATTTGTATTAGAGTAATGTGTTGATATCAGGGTCATAAATATACTTTTGCTTGAGCTGTGTCCCTTGCATATAAATAGATGAACAATACACCCATACTGTTCACGCTGGATCAAAGAAGTTGTATTTGCACTTTTACCTTCGAGCAAGCCGAAGGTACAAATGTAATATACGTTTTATATCATTTTATTAATACACAATATGGATTGTAATATTGTTTTTACATGTGATGTGAAATAAGTAAGTATTATAATATTACATTGTAATATTATATCTGTGAATAATGAAGACTTGTTCTTCATGACCTTCGTATGAAACTCATTATCCCTGGAAGAGGATAATGCTGTGAAGGACAAAGGTCCTTAACGTTTGACATTTGTGTTGCCTTATTTTTGATTTACAACAATCAAGAACAAGTGACCCACAGTCCCATGCATACCATTTGCATGGAACGTGTAGATTACAAGCCTATATTTTGAAAACATTAACAGGTAGCACGCTAGGTAGAAGATTATTTGTGCTTCACCACACCTTTTATACCACATGGTTGTGGACGGTAAAAAATGTCGTCAACTGGGTCCCAGACACCGACGTGTGTTTTGGGGCGTTCCACTTCATTGTCATTGCTGAGAGGGCTCTAGCTTGGGTCATGACATCCTATAATCACCTAGAGGGGGGTGAATAGGTGACACCTAAATATCACCAACTCAGAACAAACTTGGATCCCCAATTAGTGATTAGTTCAAAAACTAGAACCAAGAGAGTGAGAGAGGAGAGAAGTTCTTGCCTCATCTTGGATTAAACCAGGCAAAAGCTATAGGAGCACAATGGCACAATGGGTCATCGGCAAAAGACAAATAGAAAAATATTACACAACCAGAAAACTAGAACTTACAAAATATTTAACAACAATGAGGGCACTCGAGGTTTTAGGGTTTCACCCTAAAGTACATTCCAAGAGCAGAAAACTCAAAGGAAGACAATAGTGAGGACAAGCAAATAATTTACTTATGGTCGAAGGCACATTCTATCGAGAACTAACAGCTCCATCAACCGTCAGACTACATATAACCTTTAGGGTAGTTCTACTCAGAATCTGAACACTAGATACAACTAATTCTAGAGTAGATCAAAATAATAATTAAGAGATTATAAATGAGTGACATGATATAAGACAAATAATGAAAACAAATCATGTCACAACATCACACATATCATACATATGGAAGACATATGTATATAGTACAATGCATGAGATATGAAAGTGCGTACGATAGTATCACAAATTCATTCGAGATATCACACATGGAAAATATAGCAAATGAACTCATGTGTCTCTCACTCCCCGTATCACTTTTCCTCTCGTATCTCGCATACTCTCTCCCCTCTCCCCTTGCATCAAGCACCAAAACCTAAGGGCATGTAGGTGGGGAAGACAAATATATCTGCTGTAGAAAAATGAGGCATTATCTCAAACTATTGCACATATGGTGCATCATCCGAGTCGATGTTATCTACAGTTGTCCAAGTCTACGGCAAGGTAGAAGGAATGGAAACTAGGTCAGCTGACTAAGTTGAGACAATGGTGCTCTCAAGTGCTAATGATGTAGACTAAATCGATGCCTCTGAAGCTACCACTGTTGCTATTGCTACCAGCTCTAAAGTATATGTGACTAACATAAGAGGAGGATGTCAATAGGGTGTTGGGTGGGATGAGGCGATAAAATATGGGGACCTCCTAATAGTAAATACTAGGTCAACTACTAGAGTCATTGAAACTATTAACTGAGGTGTAGGATGTCCAGTGATCTCATACAAGGTGGTAGACAAACTCCTAGTAACCGATACCGAGGGAGTGGTATGGATTATGATAGTCTGTTGTTGTGCTAACACTATTCCTAGAAGATGGCCTAATCTTGGAGTAGCAAATAATTGAGTGAACTAGAGTGGGGGCAAAGCAAACTAAAAACTAAGGGAACCTAACACTAAAGTACATTAGGTTGTAAGGCTACAATCATAAAGATTGTCGTGAGTGCCGGTGCAAGTTGTTGGACTAGAGGTACCATCGGCAGTGCATCTGTAAAGCGCAATATATGCTCCACAAATATAAGTGATTATTGTTGCGTAGCTAGAAGTTGCTACTAGAACTAGACCTAGCATTATTAGATCTACTCAAATATAGTGAACATTTAATCACCATGATGTTCCTAGTTCTACAAGTATCTGTACTAGAATAGGGTCAACTGATGTTGCCTGTGGAGGTGACGATGAACTAGAGCCTATGGCCTCTAAGTCTTGTGCTCTAGGTGGTGGCATCTAGGGCACTAACTGGTAGTATTTGTCAGAAGTGTCTATGGTGTCATAGTGCTGGGCAAACAAGCCTACCAACTTTGACTACTAAACAACCCTGATGGCAATATCGTGCTCATCAATGGTGTTCATGTTAGTCAGGTGAGCCGCTCAATAAACCTATCCTAGAACTTGAGTCCATTAGCGACCATCCACAATAGATGTCAATTTGTACATAAAAAATGGAGTAGGTGACTCGTCTAGCTCATGAATTGACCGAATACTCTATCTATCGAGCTCTCTCATCGATAAGAGACCTAGTGGGCATATGAAAGCTAGTGACGAGACTTGATGCCCTTTGGAATGGTGTTCTCCATCTCTTAAATGATTGGTTCTAGTATGTTGAACTAAGATTGGGACACTAGAGTGTTGAGGTCTATTATGGTAAACTAAGATTGGAACACTAGGGTGCTAAGTAGCCGATGCTGGAGATTAGTGAGCCCCTTCTTGTATCCATACTAGGTAACAAAGTTGTCCTCATAATGTGGTCCAGTCGTTGAGGAGATGGCTCATCGGTGTTAGCTCATTAGGGTTTCACAATAGTTATTGTCCTCCATCTTAGAAATAATTATTTATTGAAATTGATAAATATTTTACATGTGTGTTCATCATTTAGTAGATAAAAAATTTGCATGTGCATCAAAATAAAATGGTAGACTAACACACCCAAGAAGCATTTATGCTACACAAACTAGGAGATGAATAGTGCGAATAAAAATATATATATGCAAACATTGTCGCTAAAAGTTTGCGTAGACCTGTTTCAAAAAGGAAGATGATATTCCAAAATATTATGGCTGACCACTATCCTTATGTAAGTTATCTGCACCAAGTGTATTTAACAACAAATGAAGGTAAATGGTATAGTTAGGGAAAAGCTAGGAATATGTACACCATTTTGTCACCAAACACTACTAGTAAGAATACAAAAATCCAACAAAACAAAGTGAACACACATACATCCTTAGAAAACTTCATGATCTTCCAGTATACTTGATTTTGAATTAAATGTGCATGCCTAATTTAATACAGCACAACACATGCATTCTCCATCTTGAAAGGGATGCCATGATAAATCATTTAGTTGTGCAGCTACATGGTATGTTCTATAAAGTACCTGATCAGTTGAAGCTCTTGGAATACAGACTATTGAGGTCATGCATGTAACAGTATGATTTGATTTCTTTACAAATAGGATGTTGACATAGACTAAGGCCACACATATATATGTTTTTAGCTTGCACAGATTATATATGCAGCTTCCAGCTTTGTTAAAATCTACAAGTGGACTTTAAGAATTCCCATATTGTAACCAATATAAGTTTTGACAATCCACGGGCTAGATTGTCACTCCCTCCGTTCTTTTTTATTTGTCGCCGTTTAATTCAAAAATAATAGCGGGTGACAAATATTTAAAACAAAGATAGTACATTCCAACAATTGCTTCCCCAACATGTAAACGGTAACAATACGCAAAAAAAGACCTTAATGTGTAATACAAAATAAACACAAGTACTGTGATGATATACTTAAAAGCTTTAGCCCTTCTGTATGCGCATTGTTAATCCATTAGACCTAGCTAATAAGTTTCTTCAGAAATGTAGTGCATGAAATGATTTCCATAGCGATGGAGATGTCAATGAAACTGTCAAAAGCAATAAATATCAATATTCCTCAGCATTTCAAGCTATACAGATACATGATATTCACCTCATCTTTTTTGTATGTGCAACATATCTTGTATGTACGTACAAAGAGTAATATAACAGATGTGGTTATGTTCTTTATATGAGCGCCAAAATTCAGCCCTTTCTCTATAGGAATATGAAGGAGGAGAACCGCAGAAAAAATCAATACGGAACTAGTATACGCATTATGCAATAACTAGCCTGATCATTCAGTCATCACATCATTATTTGAGATAATGGTCATTGGCTATAGTAGGTCTAACATATCACAGTGACAGTGATTAACCAAGGTATGGTATGCGCCAACATGTGTTCTACAAAAAATGGCAATGGGGTGCAACTTATGCTTGGACAATTAACGAACTTGGCTATTCATCTCAATGCATCTTCCTTGCTAAACGACAGAAATATGTAATTAGCATTTACATATTTCGCCTATAAGAGTCTAAGTTACACATGATTTTCATTTTTTTTTGTTTCCACAGATGTAGTTTATATGGAGGACTTCCTATATTCTTTGTGAGATCGAGGTCACAAGACGCTGTTCTTGAGATAATACCCCGACTCAGGGCTGTAAGTTCAGAAAAGAAAGATGAATTGAACAGCCATATGTAAAGGGTAGAAAGAACGTATAACAAGCAAAAAAAATGCATGCAGACACTGCTCTTGGCTCTTTTATTTTTTTTCCTCCCCCATAACTCCCCATTGCCTTTTCCAGCTTACAACGTACCAAAGGTACTTTTGTCAGTAGACACAGCATCTATACATGTCTATTCTAGACTCAGCAGTGCAAAAAGATCCCCCTCCTACACCTTACTAGTTAAGGATACCTATTGCTGAGCCGGTACGTGGCCTTTGCCTCCATTGCTCCCAGCAAGGAGCAAGCACACACGCCGTACCTACTCAATGCAGTGAAAGAAGAGAGAGAAAAAAAAGAGGAGAGACGGTAATGTACAGTCTCTCTCCTCACTGTCTCTCGCACACAAAGGACAAGAACACAGAACGCAACCAAGGCTCTCTCCATCTCCATGAGAGAGAGATGCATATCGACGCAGCACTGTTCCTACTACCACAGCAATAGTATTGTTAGTACTGAGGCTGGCCCTCTTCGGCTCTTCTCCAATAAATCGTCCATCAGACGTACAAAGAAGTTAAGGCCAGTAGCAATGCCTTCCCCTCTGGCTCACCCTCTCCTTTACAGACTGCCAGAGGGCCATAAAGAACTATTGGAGTCTATACCACTCAAGGCCCAGACAAATCAAACTACACATGACATGATTTAGCCCACGGTAGGGTTAATTTTCAGTTGACCTTGCGTAAAAGCACAAGAGAAGTCTTCCATTTTGCTTGTGTGGTGGTGCGTAGCTAATAACTGCCTACCATACGATCTACTACATTATGGCATGATGCACTATGGTATACATATGTAGTATGGACAAAGAGTGAGCAACAGTACAGAAAAGTGGCAACCGGCAAAAGCACGAAAATGAAAACAAGAGTGCCAGCACCAGCACTCATAATATAAACAAGAGATGGTGAGCAGTACCGATGAAAGAAGATGAGACGATTCAGAAGTTAAACAACTGACCTGCAAATGCTTCTAGCTAGCTCCATAGGCTTTGCCGGCTGTAAGTTGAGTGCTGCTGATGGACATGGACTGTCAATGTTCTTGTCTTGCCATGCTTTCTGAGAACACTGTGCGGTTGCAACTCCAATCTAGGACGAGAACAGATCACACATATGATGCAAGAAAGGCACGATGTATATTGCACCGCATTCATGGTGCTAGGGATTCAGATCTTAGCAGTGATGCTGTGGAGAGCGCGAATTTGGAGTTGTGTTATCATATGTAGGGACATACGACAATCGGAATTGTGCAACCAAACTACATAAGAGTGAAATGGTACATTAAGGAGTCCAATCATACGAGCAAAAAAAAAGGATAAAGCAATAGTAGCGAAGCAAAAACCGAGTCAGATTTCAAACCATATGAAAGCAACAATAATTGATTAATTAATTCGCCTAACTTCTCTCTATATATATTGTCAAGCCAGCACAAGAATTTGAATGGCCGAAACAAAAATCGGAGAACAAGTGTTAAGAAGGCTACTCTAGATCCTATGATCAAAAGTTATAATGGAATCTCAAAAGGTGAAGAAGAAGGTAGCAGACGGAAGGAGGAAATTTTCAACTTTCCTTTTTTACTCCCCCGATCGATCGAGTTCGCCAGCTGATCGATCTCTCGCTCACAGATCGAGATCCAAGGACGAGTGCGCTTCTCTCTTGGAGGACGACGATGACGACGGCGAGGAGGCTGCAGATGACTCGGCGCCGTGTTGAGGCGATTCGAAGAACCTCAACGGCCCCGGCCTTTGCCATCCCGGTGTCCTCAGCGACAATGCGTTGGCATCTTGGCTTGACTCCGCACTTGTGCCTGGTTGCGGGTTGTCGAGGTTGACCCCAAACAGGCGGACGCGCTTCGACGCTGCCGTTGGGCTGTTGACGAGCGGTACCGAGTCGAGAAGCATGGGCACGCTGGCCGTGGGCGGCGCGGGGCTGGGTTGCACCAACATAATGCTGTGCAGAGGCTGGTGCGGGGGCGGAGGCGGCTGCTGCTGCGGCATGGACGCGCGCGGGGGCATGCCGGCTGAGCCGAAGAAGAGGAGCTGCCTGGCCGGCGCGGCCGCGGCGTTGATGTTGCGGAAGTCGAGGGCCTGGCGGAAGCGGTGGTGCTCGTAGAGTGTGGCGGGCGGCGCGGGCGGCATGAAGAAACCGCCCGCGCCACCGCCGCCGCCGCCCCAGGGGCCGTAGGGCGACGCGACGGGCGCCATGGGGAGCGGGAGGCGTGGCATGCGGTGCGGGTCGCGGGAGTCGGCGCGGCGCTTCCAGTCGATGAAGAGGCGGTCCCGCGCGGTGTCGCCGGCGCCGCGGCAGAAGGAGACGGTGTCGCCGGCGTCGAGGCGCTTCTCCTTGACGAAGCGGCTCCAGCCCTTGGTCATGACGTAGCTCTGGCTGCTGTTCCAGTAGGAGTAGCGGAAGCGCCAGAGCTTACCGGCGCGGTCCTCGAAGCTGAGCAGCAGGCCCTTCTCGTTGGCCGCCGCGTCCAGCGGGAAGTACTTCTCCGCGTGCTGCTTCGGGATCACCAGCCGGTTGAGCTTCCCCACGTCGCTGGGCGTCACCACCTTGTCGAACATGTGCTCCTTCTCGATCACCTGCACGTCGTCGGTCCCGCCGCCGCCGCCGCCGCTCCCGGACGCCCCGGCGCCGTCGCTCGAGCGGGGGGCAGCAGCAGGACCCGATGAGGCCGCCGCGGAAGGCGAGGACGAGGAGGAGGCGGCTCCGGTGTCGGCCGTCGCTGCCGCTGTCATGAAGGGGATCTCGCGCGGAGACGCCTCCTCCTCCTCCTCCTCCTCCTCCTGTTCTTCCTCCTCGTCCTCCTCCCTGGAAAACCTACTCGAAGAGCTCGCGAACTCCATAGCTAGCTACGCCCTGCAGGGCTCCTCCTCCTCGTCTTCGTGTAGAACGACGCGTCCCCTTTCGAGCGCGCGCTGGCCTGCCTGTCCCTGTTGCGGGCAGCGGCTTTGATGCGACGCGGTCCCTGCTTGGCGGAGACTGACTAGCTGGCAGCTTGGTTGCTTGCTTGCTGGGGAGAGTGAGGAGGAGGAGGGGGATCTATCCGCGATGAGGCCAGCCCCAGCCTATCTATATCTACCACTCCTATCTGTCTGCCCCTCTCTTTCTTTAGTTTCTCTCTCTCCTTCCCTCTCGCGCTCGGATCGAACTCCTCCGCCCGCGCGTCGGAGGAAGAGGGGGCAGGGTAGGAAGCCAGCCGGGGGCTCCGATCCGCTGGGGCTGGGGGAGGGAGGCCGGGATCGATAGGACGGAGAGAGAGAGAGAGTGCGTGTGGTAATTAGAGTTGTGTGGCTGGTTCTTCTCTCTCTCCAGCAATTGGTGGCGCTTGTTGGGAGGGGTAAAGCGAGCTGTGGGAAAGCTGCTAGCCGCTTGCTGGCTGCTGCGCGCTCACAAGGGCCGGGAGGAGGGAGTTCCATTCCAGCCCAGCCCACTGCCCACAGGCCACAGGGCGGGGATATGAGCTGGCGAGGGGAGGGAGACACACACGGAAGGGGGGCACTGACTGCCCTAGAAGATTCCTCGAAGGTGACCGGGCGCACCCTACCGATCGTAAATATAATGGCGCATTGCATTATGCATTTCTATCCCGAGAGTTACTGCTGAGTTGTAGGACCATGTTTAGAAGCTGTTTCTAATTTTTAGAAACTGATTTATGAAAACACTAGTTAATAGTGTTTGGAACCACCTCAATTTTTATAAACTAGTTTTAGTTAGGGAAGGTAGATTCCTGGTTTCTAAGAAACCTACAAATTTAGTAGAAATTGATATATTTAGAACCGTCTCAGATTTTATAAAAACTAGTTTCTTAAAAACCGAGGACTTTTAAACAGGTCCTTAGCTTCGAGCACCGTATTGCATGGTCCTACTGCATGCTTTGCCTTCTTTCAGTATTCTGTTTTCCGGCCGGTCTATTGAATAACACTAGTTAGGCAAGAAATGGGTGCTTTCTTTTCTTTGAAATAAATAAAGCCAACGCACACAGCACACTGCATATGTATATACCCAGCATTAGCAAAGACGTTGAACGAAACAGTTCATGTAAAAGGCGCCAAACGCACAAATCCGTGCCAACCTTTTCTTCGAAAACAATGAGGTAGTATTCATGGATTGCTAGGCAAGAAATGATGATGTGCATATACTTATACCGCTATACACACACACATACATAGCACATGCATATCCATATATAGCCACAGAAAAAAAAGGCCAATGCGCTGATGTCTGTCCCTTTGAATTTCGGGGGAAAATTTGCGTCGTCTCTGCTGACCACGCGGTAAAAAAAAAGGAAGAAAGAAAGAAAGTACATATTGAATGTGAATGGCTCCGGTAGTTGATGAGCAGGTAATTAGGCAGCAGGCAGCCGGGGGAAAGTAGGCTGTGGTGCAGCAGCCGCGCGCTGTGTAGTGTAGCTTTGCAGAGGGAGGAGGCCGGGCGGGTGGTGAGTGAGGAGAGGATGATGGCGGGAGTAGGGTGGGGCCCCCCCAATGAATCAGCTGGTTGGGCTCATGTGAGCTCGTCCTTGTCATGATATGGGGGATCAAAGCTAGCACGCCAACCGCGAGGGCTTGCCCGGCCCTCTCTCTGTACACGCTCAGCTCGTAGCGACGCTTAGAACCAAGAGATGAGACTGGGAGAGGGCCGTTTCTTTCGACCACACATCGTCGATCGCTCTCATGGGGGTGCAGTGTGCAGAGACGACGATAATCACATGTGCTGCGTCCAGGGACATGCCGCGCAGCAACTTCTGCCCCCAACTCCCGTACTTGTAGGGTTCTTCATATCATGCTAGCTAGTGGCAGCTAGCTAGCTGCACTCACCATTAGTAATATCTCCTTTTTTGCTGCCGATATTCCACCGGTACAGTAGTTTCTCAGGTGCTCATCAGAGGTATGGCCTCTCAACAAACAATGCTGTTAGAACTGGAGGAAAAAAAAAGGAACTTGTGCTTTAATTATATTGGTTGGTCAATCATGCAGGGGAGGATATAGTTACTACTTCAGACATAGAATTAAATCCACTATTGATAGTTATAATCGTGCAGGCATAGTTCTTCGTACCTTGCAGAGGCTGTCATTTACTAGCATTTTTAAAACACACATATATATCAGCCGTTGTTGGGGTGGTTTTTTTTTGTTATATCGCTTTGCTTTATACGTACGTAAGTAAGATAGTTCGACAGGAATCATGTTTGTTTTCACCTTTGCTTCGACTTTCTTATAGCTACAAGTCAAAGATTTCCACTTCAATGAAATGTATAAAAATATAAAAACGAAATCGTCGATGATTTCCATATATCCATCAATAGCGCCATGATAGATGTTCGAGGCATGCATGGAATGGAAACACATACTACTACAGCACTATTGATGAAAAGTCCGTCTGGGAGGTATAGCAGCAGACATGGCTGATAGTGGCGCCGAAAAGACACCTGCTACTAATAATCTAGTAATATGCAATATGCTCATATGCATACTAACGCTTACATACAGGTTCTTTTTTTTTGTTGAAAAGATCTAGAGTATGAATTGAACATACATGTGAATTTTCATCCATGGAATATTATAATGTTTATTGAGTGGAGGTAATGATTGATACGTGGATGGCGCATGGACCCAGTTTACAACATGGGGGTGAGGTGTCGCGGTGAGGCTTCCCCGAGACAAAAAGGCCAGTAGGGTTCTAGAGACCTTCAACCAAAGTATCCATCCATCCATCCATATGTCCATCGCTCCACCACCTCTGCCTCTGCGGACCGGAGATGCCCTTTGCTAGCTGTGCATGATCAGTGACAGGAGTGAAAGTAAAAGTGAGTGTGTGTGCATGCATGCACTCATTTTCATCTGTAAAACACGCGCGCCCACTGCGGGAAGCTCTTTGGAAATGTGGCCTGCACGCATGCATATATACGCGAGAGTACCATACTACGTCAAGCGTCCTCTCATGATGTGGCGCCTCAAATAAATAAATAAATAAATATATATATATATATATTATTAATAATAATAATAATAATAATAATAATAATAATAATAATAATAATAATAATAATAATAATAATAATAATAATAATAATAATAATAATCCCCGGGGGAGCGCGGTACCGTTTGTTGTTGTTGGAGCAGCAGTGCAGTGCAGTGGAAAGCAGCCAGCAGGCGTGTCCCCAGTAGGCGTACTGGCTTCGATTGCGTCAATTGGCTGGACAGTGCCTGCTCGTCGCATTACCTGTTCCCGCCCCCTGTCCCTCTCTCGTGCCCATTGGTGCATCCTCCTCTTAAGTCTCAACATTTTAAGTGCTAGCTCCTGCTTTCCACTAAACTAACAGCAGCTAGTAGCAGCTAGATCCATCGCGGTTTTTTGTACCCTCTTTGTAGTACATACTCGATAGTGGACTACTACTACTGGTTTCCTGCACGAAGTACTCGGAGAAAGATTTGCCTTTTTAAAAGAGGAGGAGGCCAATAATTCAGCTTGCATGCATGAGCAGACACACACCACACACAACAAAACAGCGACGACGGTTTGGTCACCTACAATACGGCTAGATTTGCTTGGCGCCCGCTTTCGCAGCAATTTTATTTACACATGTACATAATCAAGAGGCTCTATATATCATCAAGCTTGACGGTCATTCTAAATGTCACTGCTAGCTACAGAAAACACATGTACAATCCTGTGGGCCTTTAGAACGTACGGTTTTATACATACAAGAGAGTTAACACAGGATATAGCTGCGCTATCTAGGTGGCAGAGTAATTATCTCTTGAGTAGCTAGACCATGTATATCTCGAGAGATTATCTATTTAATTGTTTGTTTGAGTTTGTATTTTCCATGTACATGTATAAAAGAGACGGGCTAGGCACCAGTTGAGGTGTGTGCCACCACAACTCATATTGAGTTAACTTGGTACCCGAGTATAGATCCTCTTCTCACCCAGTTGAAGTGCTTAGATTAGTTACACCATTTATGCGCTTGCTCTAGTTTGTTCATAGTTAGTTGAGTGAGTTTAGAAAAAAAAACCATATAACTCCTCAGCTCTTGCGCGTGAGTCATTGTAATTGTACCGTGTTGGTTGAGAGTGTTGCGAGACCGTGACAACCGAGTTTGTGTCACGGCCACCATCGTGTAACGGAGGGAACGAGGCCCGCGACGTTTGGCCGGAGGCTCGTTAGAACCAGTTTATGATATATACTGATACTAATTATGCTACATGGTGTAGATATTTATGCAATGCGGTACACTACGTAAAAAATCTGGCATACAGTTCATTGGTGGACGCATCTCCGTGTTCGAGCGTAAAAACCTTCAGTTTGAGCGTAAAATACCGATCCAACCTGAAAGCTGGTGCAAACCTCTTAATGTTGGCATAGATAAGTATATACAATTTGACATAAAAATATGCACGCGATTGTTTGTCATCCCTCCACCGGGAACATGTATTTAGACGTGTCCCCCACCAGACGCATGCACGTGGTCCTATTTTTTGGCAAATTTGAACAATATGACAATCACTAGGCACATGCATGTGGTTCCTATTTTTATGTAGATTCGAAAACTATGGCAGGTCGTGGGAGTTTTCGTTGCATGCGCATAAATTTTGAATGATATTTTCGTTCACACAGCATACATGCAAAAGTTGCATGGTTGATATCGCACAAAGCATAAATCGTTTCAGAAAGTTGCATAAATATCTACACCATACATCATATTTATGAAAAAAATATTAGTATGGGCTCAACCAACAGTCACATGCATAAACAAAAGATTGGAGGAGGTCGTCGCCGGAGGACGCGCCAAGGCCACCGGATCGGAGGAGTTGGTCAACGAAGGACGTCGGAGCCACCCACGCTCCCCGGCCGTGCCCCAGCGGCTGCGCCCTTGTCGCGCGCCCCGGCGGTCGTGCCTGCCCTCACGCCCTCGGTCGTACGCCCCCGGCCGTGCCCCTGCCCGCGCCCGTGCCCCGACGACTCGCGTCCCTCGCGCCTGCACAGTTCCCGTGCCTTCGGCACGCGTAGCGCGCTCTCGTGCGTGCGACCGTAGTCGCACTGCGCTTAACCCCGTTTTAATCGATGTTGATTTGTGTAGTCGACGTGCTGCGTCGCGCGCTTCGTCACGCGACGATTCTTTTAATTTATATTTATTAAAGTGTTGCGTTGCGCGCTTCGTCGCGCGATGAATTTGTCTAATTTCGGATTCTATTAATGTGCTATGTCGCGCGCTTCGTCGCGCGACGTTCTATTTTAATTTCAGGTTGTTTAAGGTGCGACGTCGCACGTTCAGACGCGCGACGTTCCACTTTAAACTCAGCTCTGTTGACGTATGTCGTCGTGCGTTTCGTCGTGCGATGCTTAACATCTCTTTATAAGTAATGTAAGTGTCTTGTTGCGCGCTCTGTCACGCGGCGAGTCGTTTACTTCTTAATTCAATCTAAATGTTATGTCGTACGTCTCGCCGTGCGACCACTCCCTTTCATTCATCTTCAATTGTTTATAATGATTAAATGTGGAACTTGACTTTACTTTATGCTAAAACGTAGTGTCCAAATTAATTCCCTTCTATTAAGCGAGTGGTTTAATTTATAATAATGTAACGTGATCGTTTCTCGACTGTCTTTTTTCTCTTTCTCTCTTAACCTTAATTGCGAGCCCGCGTGGAACGTCTGTTTATTTACTGTATTCTATTGTATGGATTACTATTCTTTTGTATTAAATGTGTGGATGTATATATGTTTGCGTCTGCATAGAGAATGATCCGGTTGAAGAGCCTGAAGAACTCGCAGGTGAAGCCCCTGAGCAGCAGTCGGTTGGTGGAGGCAAGTGTCCCTTGACCTATCTCTGTCCTATACATTCTTTAATTCACCTCCCGCATTTCATAGTTATACCTAAGGATCGACTAGCTTTTGTTATCCATGTCCTTGTTTACCTATTTGGGTTGGATTATTATTCCTTAGTCTTATGCTATTGCTCAACTCTAATCAATGAACATGATGAGAATTATCAATGATACGCTATTTTCTCCTCTTTTATTATGATGTTATACTTGTGACCTTCAAGGGGGCTCGAGCGGTTTCTCGAGTGCCTCTCCGTAAGGACCTGTTCGTTGGATGATCGCCCGGGAAAACAGTGCAACCATGAGGGTGGAGTGGGACGCCCTTAGCTGAATAATTAGAGGAACCGGGGTGTAGTTCGCTTAGCCGTCGTGCCGTCAATGGGGCTCGGTGTATGCGGCTCGCTCTGCCAAGGTTGATTTGTCCCTTGGGGAGGAGTGCGGTACATTTAGGAAACCTAACGGGCGGCTATAGCCTCGGGGAATCTTTGTAAAGGCTACGTAGTGATGCCCTGCTGGACCTCCTAGGTAGTGGTCAATGGGGAGTAGCTCTCTTCGGGCAGAAAGGGAATCACGGCTTGTGGGTAAAGTGCACAACCTCTGCAGAGTGTATGAAAACTGATATATCAGCTGTGCTCACGGTTATGAGCGGCCAAGGGAGCTCCAGTGATTATTGGTACTTGATCAGAGATGTTCGGATTTGCAGGTGGCAATGAGATTGATGGTTCTTGGAATTGACTCTGATAATGGTAAGTGGTACTCTTTCCATTTGGAAAGGAGTATGTTTGGGTTAATAACGTGGGTTAAATCTAAAACTTGGCTTTCTCTACTAGTAATAATAATCTGACCGACTAAAAGCAACTGCTTGACTTACCCCCCACATAAAGCTAGTCCACTACAGCCAAACAGGACACTTGTTGAGTATGTTGATGTGTACTCACCCTTGCTCTACACACCAAATCCCCCCCTTCCCCAGGTTGTCCGCATTGCAACCACTGCTCAGGAGAAGATGAAGCCGTGGAAGGAGACTTTCAGGAGTTCCAAGACTACGACGAGTTCTAGACGTGGGTTAGCGGCAACCCCCAGTCGGTTGCCTGTGAAGGCCGCGTTTATCTACGTTTCGTTTTCGCACTTTGATTTATTGTAAAGACTATGTGGATGTCCCAGACATATGATGTAATCGACTATTATTTCCCTTTTTAATACTATTTGAGCACTGTGTGATGATGTCCATGTTATGTAACTGTTGTGTACGTGAATTGCTGATCCTGGCACGTACATGGTTCGCATTCGGTTTGCCTTCTAAAACCGGGTGTGACAGCCACTCCTTTAACTGTGTCCTACATGGCAACAAGCCCTAGATCGGGCTCAGCCATGGCCTCGAGGAGACTTCGGTTTCGCGTCGAGCATGGCTTCGGCCTCGATAACACCAACAAAAGAACGGCCGACCTCGTCAGGAGTCACGGAGTTGACATATTACCAAGAGCTTTTCGCCATACTCACCATTGCTCCAACCACTATGACTTGGACAGCTTTCACGTCAGACGGGCTCGGGTACGTGACCGAGCCCTCGGCCCTGGCCTCGGCTCTCTATGTAGTCAAAGATGCAAATACAAGAACCGAACATCCCCTCTCGGCACAAGTCAACAATGAGTACAAGGACCATACCATAAGCCATACCAGCTACATGGGTTCGGCCACATCTCCTCACCGTACGCAACAAACCCTGACACACCTGAAGGCTCTCCTTGAGGCTATAAATAGAGACGTCTAGAACTTTAGACAGGGGCGAACACTTCAAAGTTTTCACCTCCACGGGATATTGACATTTACCTCAGTCAATTCCGGGGACTTAGGATCATTCCTCTCCCAACCAACTTGTACTCGCTACTGCAACCACTTAGGGCTTGTTCGGTTAGCTCTTAATCCATGTGGATTAAGTGGGATTGGGTGGGTTTAAATCCCAAACAAGTCAAACTTCTTCTAATTTTTTTTCCAATCCTATCTAATCCATGTATGATGGGAATAACCGAACAAGGCCTTAGGTGTAAGTCACTAGTCGGTAGGATCCTCAGATCTAAACCCCGACAAATAGTTTTTTTTTTTGCTTCTCATTCAACCCTCTCTTTTGGCCACCTTTGTCGGCCTTGACGTGTATATTTTCCGGACTAATCAGAACCGTGTGGATGGCAACTATGCGAGTACGTACTCGGATGGCCACAATGACAAATTAATTAAAGATGCCGGGAGGCCCCATCCAAAGACAAATAGGGCAGCGAGTGCACAGGTTGCGCTGTGGGAAGCTAGTCTGTGCACGACACCTAGCTAGAAGCATATATACGCATCTGAAGATTTGTCATGGGGGAGGTTCGGTTTTATTATTGATCAGCTTGGAGCTGTGGACTCCCAGCACATGCATGCATGCTGATGAGGATGTACGTAGCTCTGAATTAGTACAGTTCATTTTATTTTTCCTGAAAATATAGGGAGGTGCCAGATGGTTACTACTGTTGGCAGCACACACCACACAGTAGTAATTAAAAGAGAAGGACCACTCAGCGCGCGCATGCGCAGTTTTGTTTTCTATGGAAACACTACTCAAAGTAGATTACTGCTGATACTTTTTTCCCAGGGATAGTAAAAGCTGAACGACCACAAAAACAGTGATCACTCTCTTGTATCTATCATGTGCAAAATTTGTGCCAAGTTTTCCCGCTAGTTAATTAAATCATTGGTGCTGAGTTGTTCTCTGGTGAGAGGCAGCAGTCTATCAACAGGTCAAGTTCAATAGGACACATCATCTATTAGAAGTTTAGCACGTGCTGCAGCTAGCTACTACCATCATATCACTCCATTTCCCCCCTTTGATTTCGACGTGTCCATCACGCACGCAAAAGCAACGCTACAGATCATCCCACGACGGCTGCGAATTTCCCTTTCGGTGCCCAGGTTTTCTGCGAGATATATGTTTAGGCCAATAAGCATGTATGTGTTAAGTTTGTGGTGAAATGAAACCGCAGCCCAGCACGCCTCGCTACTTCCAACTACAAGCAAACATCCGCCGCGTCGTACGTGGAGCAAGGCCTGAATAGTAAATCCAATCACACATCGTCCGCATCAAGGTGAGCTGTGCTTATTAATTAATATACTATATATATGTATACGCATCTTGCCCCTGTGATTGAACGATAGAAACAACAGTGCACATCGATCCAGAGCTAGCTCATCTTCATTTCTCCCGATACCCCGACGACGACGGCCGCCAGTCGTTGTAGGCGAATAAGAAGCAAGCCGGCCGCCTGATGTGATGCGGGAAAAAGAAAAAGGGCTATAGCTAGCTACTAGTCTCGCGCGTGATCCAGACGGTGACAGTACACGAGGCAGCAGGCAGAGCTTCTAGGATGTAATAAGTATCAAGGAATCGATCAAAATCATTCTGCCTTTATTTGCCTTGTCATCTATCATCCCAACAGTTTTGGAGGCATATGCAACTAGCAATATATAACTAATCCATGCATGCTAGCTAGTAGTACTTGCTACATACAACGACTACTCCGGTCGATCGATCGGCGCATGTCTCGTTCTGGAATCGCCAAACACAGCATACCATATCAGCCATGCTTAAATGCACTGATACATACATACATACATATTACATGTCCTTTGGTTACACATATGCAGATTACAGACAAATGGCTGGTTCTATATTTTGGTGTGTTTAAGTCATCCAATTATATATATACAACTGCTATAAAAGCAACTGGTTTTCTGTCCTTTTCATGCTTTCTAGTTCTAGCTGGCACACTTCCGTCTATTGATTATTGGCTACTATACTAGCTACTTGATGATGATCAATTTAATCACATCGAATATAACTGCCTTGCCTACGTACGTAGTGCTAGCTAGTACTATGTATATAAAGTTTACATATATTATTGATACATATGATTAATCTGTGTATAGCGTCATATATTAATTAGTCTGTTTTTGACTAGTCAAATGTCTCATACCAAGGCGGCAGCAGCGCATGTACGTGCCAATCAGATGCACTAACAACAACGAAGAAGAGCCTAGCGGATGGTGCTGGTCGTAGTCAGAGCTGTCTGTGTTCTGATGTCTCAGCGGACCATGATCAGACTGATTCCTTCTCAACACTTTTTTTATATATAATTTCACCCACATGCATGCCGCCGTACCGACGTTTACGATTGGAGCCCAAATCGTGTCTCGGAGTAGATACATGACAGTTCTGCTAATTAAGCGGCCGTTGGCCCCGCGTCAATGCAAGGCCACTGGCCAATTTTCCAAAACCTATGACATTTGGTATATATTCCCCCTGCAGGACTTGTAAGTTATAAATGCCACCAGAGGGGTTACGATGCAAAAGTGTTAGTGAAGCCAAACCAACTATCAAAGTAGTCTTCCTTTCGCAATAGCCCCGATCGATTGAGAAGCAGAATAGGAGTATAATTCTGTTTCGTGTAAAATTAGAGAATTTTTTGTAGCTGGTTTCAAACAGGGGTGCGGAGCGGACGTGCCTCTTGCCTACTGAGGTCAGATATATATGCAGCATGCAGTGGCAGGGATTCATTAATTGCTCCCCAAATGTTTCTGTAGATTCCAGACCGGACTTCCAACTTGGATCACATCAAACCATGAAATGTCCTCTACTTTGTTGGCTGATTGATGTGATCCGTTGGCATGCATGCATGCATGCATGGGTAGTCAGAAACTCTGAAGAAAAAACGGCCTGCACAGAGTCTGACAAGCACAAATACTTCTTGTAGTCAGAGCACACACTTCGCCCATTTCACAGCTATGTATAAAAAAGAACTCCATCCGATTACAAATTACAGAACACTAGCTTTTCTTTTTTGGGCAGTCAGAGGGTCTGACAAGCACAAATTCGGCATAGCTTGCAACTAAGTCGTTTTTCAATTAGTCTAAGTTTGCCCCCAAATTTTTATAAACATATTATTAACGTCCTATGGGATAAAAAAACAATATCAAGACATATTAAAGAATTCATTAATAAAACTAATTCGATGATATGGATGATTTAGTCAATTTTACTATAAGCTTAGTGGAAGATCGAGACATTTAACTTAGAACAAGGTTAAACTGATATAATTAGAACAGAATGAGTACATAATTTATTATATAGTCTGGTGAACTTGGTCTAAAATTATACTACACTTTACCAAAAAATAAAAATTTGTCAATATACTCTCATCGTTCTTTTACATGTTACATTAGTTTTGTCCTAAGTCAAATATTACTAGTTTTGATTAATCATTTTAAAAAATTCTTGAAGTGAAGTTTTACAACAAACATCCTATATATATTATCAAACTTTTTTTTCATAGTGAACATAAAACATAAAATTTATAGTATGACTATATATATATATATATTTAAATTGATAGCCTAAAATATAAATGTTTGTTTAGGATAAAAATTAATATGATAAGTAGATAAAAACGAAGAGAGGACATCAATGCATTTGTTTCATGGAAACTCCAAAGATAAAACGATAATGTACAACCCTGAGTCCTTGGACCGGTTTTTCAAATTGTAAGACCGGTGAGACGATCAGAGGGGGGTGAATGGGAGCCAATCAGATTTTTCTTCCAAACACTGAAAATGAACACTTCACTTTAATTGAGATAAAGCAAGTGCTCAAACCATGAACACGTCAGCAAACAAGTGATCCCATGATTACAAAATGTTTCTAATACTCATATGAGACCAACAAAACAAACGGATCGCAAATCAGACACCGAAAAGTCTGAAACGGTTCAAAGCAGTATCGTCAACAAATATTGTTTTCAGTAGTACAAAGTTCTATTCTTGAATCCAAAACTGAACCAAACGAACTTTGATTGAGATAAAATTTTACACACACCTGTGCAAATATGTTTCCAATATCTCACAAAAATTTGAGTTCAATCGAACTTGTGAATCAACCGCAGATTTAAAGTACACACAGAAATTGGTTTTTGTTTTGGTTTTCTAGAACGAGTTCAAATTGATTTTTTTCTTAAATCGCGACCAAAATCTGCAATAACTAGGTGTATGCAGTGGTCCAAGGAGTACAACTCACACCAATCAATCCCAAACCAAATCCTCTCAAAAAGAATCAAAGGTTTTCCAAAAAAAACACAAGATCGAGAAAGGGAGAAACCAAGACTATAAAACTTCAGAAATTCTAGCAAGGGTACGAACTAAAATTTGAAGGCAAAGAGCCCTATGGGCCGGACCGGTGACCCTTCTTCTGATTAAACTTGAAGATCAAGAACACGATCGAAGTACAAAATTGTTGCGAATGCTCAACTGGTGTATACCTAGAGAGAAAACTGAGCTCTAAAATGAGTACTCTAAACAAATGGTAGCCAAGAGATGCTGACCTAACCAGCCCTCCCCTCTATTTGTAGTGGTTGATTCTCACTTTCTAAACTACCTCTATTTACATAGAGCATATCCACTCCACCGGGCGAAATGGACCAACTCCTAGGTTTTTGATCCGATGGTCACGTCCTTCACACGGAGTTGCTTCGCCTTGACGCACCCTCCGCGATCAAGCCACGTGTCACCACCGGTTCCCTCCGGAACCGCCACCGCCGAGTTTTAAATCCCAAACCTAGCAAAATCTGCCATCCGTAGCGCTGGGTGGTTTTGAGGCCCAAACCACCAAACCTGTCGTGAGCACCGCATCTCGTGCACGTCCTCCACGATCAAACGTGTGTCCCGCTGGTCCTCGACCACGCCGCCAACACGATCCACTGAACCACGTTCTCGCGCAAGTGCGTGTCCCAGGTGCCAGCCACCGCGGCTGATCACCTGGCTGCTCTGATCCATCAGTCAAGACCCAGCACTCGTCCTCACCGCTCCCGGTCCATCAGCGCAAGCACGCATGACCTTCACCTCAGCCGTCGACCACCGTCCCTGTGCTCCACACCTGCACACCACAAGTCGACCGACATGGTTGCACAAGCATAATCTCACACTCTGATGAGTCCACTGACTACCCCAGAGTGCTACCCCTTGACAATCACTCATCATTAACCCGAATCACAAGGGACAAATCAACCTTGTGTTCGCACAAATACAAGAGACAACTGAGAGACTGCATGATACAACATTTAGCCACTGGATAATAAATACAGTCAAGAGTTAATTTATATGGAAAGTCATGTAAAGACGGACTCCTCACGTAGAATCTCTCTTAATTTTTTTTTCATTTAGTCCCCTAGAGACCTCTAATTTAATTTAATTGTAAATGCCCTAAAGCTGTTGTGAGAATATAAATGATTAATGCCATGATGCACAACTATTTGTATAATTGAAAAAATATAGTATATCCTGGACAAATGCATAACCGCCATCGGGATAGATGGTTGTAGTACATTCTCAATTTCTCACGCATATACTCTATTTTTTTACCATTTCCTAAATTTCTTATCTGATTCCGGCCCCACCTGCCAACGACAACTATTACCCTCTGGCGGCAGCAGAGTGCTGGCAGGGATGTCCGTGCAAGTACCTGTTCCATGAAATAGTACATGCCATTTAAATCACTTTTAGTACCAAACCATATAACTGTGACTAAAGTTTGACGTCTTTAGTCTGTACCGGTTGAGAATCCAGGCATTGTAGTAAGTTATCAACCGGTACTGATTTCGTGTTCTCAAGTACTGACAATTGATTTATCACCCTAGATGATATTAGTGCTGCTGGTGGTTTTAGCTAGCTACCTACTGATGTAATCATCCATTTCCTTGGTGACATCACCAACTATGGGTCCAATAAAACAACAATTACCCCTTTGAATAGATTATCGGGTAGGATTAGTTTAAGCCATAGTTTAGTGGCATGATTAAGGCCACACATTTGACCCTTTCACCAGCAAGTTGGAGCTGTGGGTTGCCTGGCTGCGCGCGGCGCGCTGCTCCTTCCTGCTTGCCCAGTTGCCTGCTGCTGGCTCCCTGAGCAACGGCAAAAGCCACCGCGCATAGGGACAAACGCGGACGCCCAATGGCGCCGCGTGATCCAGCAGCACCTCGGATCTCTCCGCCCGCCCGGTCAGGGCGTGCTGGACACTTATCAAAATGGCATTGGCGCTGCCCAGTTTACTGCAAGTGGGGGGAGCGAGCGAGCGAGCGAGCGAGCGCTAGCTACTTGCACATGTCGGCAAAAACTGCGCATGTGCAGACGGTGAAACGGTCCTTTTTTTACGAGGAGTAGTATAGTTTAAGAGGCGCGCGGGGGCTGCGTATCAAATTAGACTGTGTAATAATGCCACTATATATTTAGATGCCCACTTCCTGTATGTACGTATCTGGTCGATCTGTGCCGACTGCTGACTTCTATATATACATGTTGTTATGGAAGCACTAAAATGCATGTACTTTGGTTTTTATATATAATTTGTATATAAATGCATGCACTCAATTTGAAACGCTTGAGCGACTGAGGGTGCAGTGTGGTAATATATATTAGAGAGAATGGTTGGTTTCCGGATGTCCTTTGGGCTAGCTAGCGAGCGAGCGAGATATGATTGGTTTAAGAGTATTGTCGAATCTTTTGAACGGGCTGGCCGGGTTGCTGCATTTTAAATGATCGTTTATTAGTCGCTTTTGCAGAAGATAATTTATATATATTTTTGGCCTCACAGAACTTTTCTTTCGATCAACTTCAGCATGAGTCTTCTGGACCACTAGGTTAGGTCGTTTTGCCCATGTTGTGAGCTAGCTACCGGGTACGTTCTACCTAAGATAAACTAATTAGTTTACACCAGCTAGTACTCCATCTAACAATGCTTATTCTGACAGATTAGCGTTTTAATATTTTGGAAGAAGAGAGTGTGGATGGATTTTTGGGATACAAATAAATAAACTTGCTTTTATTTGTGAATGTTTTCTCTCTTTCTGTTTGATTATTTTGTAACCTATTACCCATATAGGTATATTCTGAAATCTATCTATGGTTTTGACAGATTTTGAATATATACCTATATATCAGCTACTCTAGCTAGATACTTTTTTTGTCATTCCCCATTCATAATTTCCTAATTATGATACCTCTTTGTTCTAGCCAACTCTAGATTTTTTTTTCTCTTTCTAATTTCAAACCTGCTGCGATTTGTAAGAGCAACGGCTTTTACAGCTATGGTTCTGTGTTTGGAATCTGACGCTAAAAAATTAGCACTATGTTTACATGCTAATTATGAGGTTTTGGTGGCCAGATGAATCTATTAATTCTAATTAGACCGTGTGATTATTAGCTCATATATATATATATATATATATATATATATATATATATATATATATATATATATATATATATATATATATATATATATATATATATATATATATATATATACTAGGTCAGTACCCGTGCGTTGCAACGGGAACATATAATACCATGATAACTTATATACAAAATGTGTCTTATATTGTTATAAGAAAATATTTTATAATCCATTTGTGATCCTAGCCATACATAAATTTTGTTATTTTAATTTAGTTGTTTTACTACTACATTGCAATCATTAGTATCATGCAGACTTCGATATATGTCATGATTTGCATGGTCTCATTATTAGAGAGCACGTGCCACACCTGTCGGTAGAAGTTCCTTCGTACATCGTTAGTCATCAGGCATGCACCACCATACACGCTTGCTTAAACAAAAAATGCAAGTGTGTGTTTGCGAAGAGAATTAAAGGCAGACCGGCACAAAAGCTACCCCGACGATGGCGAGTGGTCATTGTTGTCGGTCCTCCTCTGCTGACCTTCGGCGTCGAGATGACGCCACAATCCTTGATATAATAGTCGTCGAACGCGCGCGATATGGTGAGTACCAATCACTCTTGGCTGGGCTGCCAAATGAAATGCACCCCGAGCACATCAGCGAGGTAGTATACCTGGTCGTTGCACCACCGTATGTGCTACTCCTCTACATACATCTTGTTCAAGGACACTCACACAACAGCAACAATGGTCGTCATCCCAGCGCACAAGAATTCATGGCCGGTTAGTAGCGACTTACGTGGCAGGTTAGACTTCAGGTGGATGATGAGCTAGACGGCGTGATTGCATCGTCGTAGGTTGCGGTGCCCAGAACAACCCGAGAGTCGTCGACATTGACAACGACTATGAGATCCCCATGTTTGACGATGGACAGCGCGGTGCATCCGCTCTGGACCGCATCCAAGCGGCGGCTGCGCCGAAACTTGCCGTACACAGCGGCGCATGGGCCACATAGGACTGCTTCTAGAGGTCGAACTGGCAGTCGCCAAGTTTCTTCTTGTCGTCGGTGAGCGACGCCAACGCGAGCGCCTCGTGCTAGTGGTGTTTGTTCAGGGTTTCCAAGTAAGAAACATGGATTCATCTTTGGCATTAGTTTATGAAAATGACTTATAAGTTAGATCCATGGAAAAATATTATGGAGAATAAATATCACACATGCAAAAAAAGTATTTAAGTTGAAAACATTATTCAAACAAAAGAAATTGCATGCAAAACTTTTCTTTAAATACTACTTTCTCAATCCAAAAATATAATTTAATAATCTCAGTGATACTTATCTACTACTACACATTGTGCAAGGGTAGCAGGTGGGCTTCGAGAGAGATGTAGTATATGTTTTTACTATAATAAATGTAGACATAAATACACATGTGGTATAGCAGTAGCTACGAGTACATTTACTTGAGGGGTTGTGGGTTTGAATCTCCTTGGAGTCTATTTTTTTAATTTAATTTTAGCTAGGCGTAGGAGCTTTGCAGGGAGGGGGAATGAGATAGACAGACAGCCGGGAATGGGAATGAGCTTTGCCTTACCGTCTTTATATATATATATATATATATATAATTAAACACAGGCTAATCAAAGACTTATTAGGATTAATAGATTTCTCTCAGCAATTGGTTTTCAAATTATTTCACGTTTGTCCATTTAAGCTAAATTTTAGCGTCTGAAATGTAAACTGGCCCTCGATCATATCGATCAAGTATAATGGATTACTTGCAGTTGATACCACCCTGTCTAATTAAACAAGAGCTATGCACGCACAGCAAAAAGCTGGCGAGTGGTGCCGGGTTTCAGAACATTTTGCAGTATAGCTGTGGTTAGGGTGGGGAAAACAAAGCTCATGAAAGTGAAGATCTATCGTTTATAGGTGCGGAACCCGAGGATGTAGGGCTCGTTAAGCACAATGCATGCACGGCAGATTCTTCTCTATTCGCTCGTCACCTGCACACACACACGGTACAGGCTAGGCTTCCTTTTTGAGTTTAGGTCGTACTCCTGTGCCAATGAAAAGCCTGAGCAGCTGCCTAAAGAAAAATGGCAAACACAGCTCCCGTAAAATGCCATAGAGATAGAGATGGCGCAGATGGGATAGACCATCAGGAGCTAGTGCGGAAAATTGAAGGACCACTGCTAGTAGTGCTAGCTAGTTGTTTTTGGTGGTTTTCCTAGCTTGCAAAACCAAATCAATAATAATACGAGAAATGACCCGAAATAAAAACCGGCAGCAATATATATATATATATATATATATATATATATATATATATATATATGGGTTCGTTTGAGTATATTAGAAGCACTTCTGTTTGAAGCGGCAAGTTTTTCTGATATGCATGGTTAGCTGAACTGAAGTGATGTGCTAGCTAGCATGTGTGTGTATATATGAAAGTCAGTTGAGGGCCGGGGGTTCTCAAATTTGAAACAAGCTAGACGGTATGATTTGCGCTGCTACACTACTGGTCTCTGCTGATGGAGCAGGCTTCCCTATCAACAAGCATCGGAAGCTAATAAGGACATATTTGGAACTAGGTGTGTTACTCCATGAGTTGCTCGAACTAGAGTTATATTAGGTCACTAAATTTTATGAGTCAATTTTTGTTACATATAGATGTCTAAACGGGCGGACAGTCTAGCTCTCTGCCACGTACTATTCGGCAGCTAGGGTACGTATGTCATGTCGGGCCACCATGTCTAACTGTTTTCGTGCCTAACCCTTGCATTGATCCAGACATGCATGCTGTGCTATTAGGTCTTCATCTACAACGGTGAAAATTAATCAGACCACCACATCGTGTCAGTCATTAGCCGTGCCATACTCCTCGTGTACTGTGGACCAGAATGGCAGTATGCATGGCACTATAGGTTCAGTAGTGCTCTCGGACCATGCTAGTGTAATAAGACCTTTTATGGTCAGGCACCATTTGAACATATATATATATATATATATATATATATATATATATATATATATATATATATATATATATATATATATATATATATATATATATATATAACTTTTGCTTCTTTGGCATCTACTTAATAACCAACAGTGAGTTGCGGTGTAACCTGAAAATTAGTCAACTCTTTAGTTCACTAATATATCAGCACGATGACTGCTGGCCAACAGAACAGATATATAACGATGATGCCTTTGTTGATTGGCTTTGACCGCGCCGCTGGTGTTTTTGCCTGATGCATGGTTTGGTTGTGGCAGGAAGGACCCTGCAGGATGCGTCCATATATGCATGTCCAGCACGCGTGTACGCACCGCACCGCATGCAGATCTGCCGCCGGGAGCACTATTATATGTCCGCCCTCTCTAGCTAGCTCGTGGATCAAATCGGACTGCAAGCAAAGGCATAGCATCAGGTCGTCGTCGAAGCGATACACGGTTACCGATTTCTCGGCAGGCCGGGTCACAGCATGCACTAGAGACTAGTAGTAGTAGAGGTAGAGTGTCAGGAAAGCCATCGATTCGACCGACGCATGCGCGTGCGTGCATGCATATACATATACTCACCCACCACCTAGACACGGGGCGATGGAACAATCGCATCAGATGAGCGACGGGCGGCGCTCGCGCATACTAGTCCCGACCAATAGTAATAGTACTCCTGCAGTCCTAGGAGTGTAGGGGTACATACGTGCTGCTGCCGCCATGCATGCATTATTCTTGCTTGCTTCCACGGAGAAGAGAAGAGAAGAGATACCAGAAGGCATGCAGCAGAGCAGCTATGCTAGTGTGTAGCTTAATTACGCGCGCCCGCCTTTTCCAGCAGCCGGGAAGGGAACACATGACTTTTTACACAGCACATTTTTGCTGCTATAACACTTTGATGCGTTGCGTACTGCAGGGACGCATGTCATCCGCCTCCGCCATGCACATTTTTTGCTGAACAGAGTGGGAGGTGTCAGGTGTGTGAGGACTGAGGAGAGAGTAGAGTACAGTACAGATACAGACGGTCCAGAGCAAGCCCAGCAAGGTGTGTCAGAAAGTAGTCGGGTGGCATGCATGCCACAGATCATTCAAGTCCAGCACAATATGGCAGACACACCCACCGATGCATTTCGTAGCAGGGGTATCCTGGCCAGACCAACCCACGTCCAGCAGGAGAGCAGACGGCGCCAGCAGAAGCCACTGTACTTGTATGTGTAACCACATTATTATACGGCGTGCGTGGTTTAGAAACTAATGAATCCATGTACAGGGATTAATAGCATTCACTAGCTAGTCTATCAATCCGTGCTCACACAGGCACCAATTTTTTTTTAAAAAAAATATAGTAAGTATTACTCGGTATATATGACTAATAAAATAATATTTACATTAAATTGTATGTTTCCTTTTTGTTTATTATTTTCTAGCTATACTAGGTATTTTTAGTCTATATCTAATTACCGTAAACATGATTTTTTTTTTGCAGGAGGCCGATCTATACATTTTCTCATTCATATCTACACTTTTATTTACATGACATATTTATATATTTTAAATATATAATTAGTTGAAACTTTACCATTAACTATAATAGTTCTTGTTGCATCCTATTTCTTACCAAATCATGAATCTAAAGTATGATTCAAATGTTTATTCGTATTGATTACTACATATTCTTTTTAAGTTGTTTAAACCCTTGTTCCTATACATTATATCTTTTATGTCCTCTATTGCACTTTTTAGAATAGGGATTTTAGGTCGTATATTATGTCCTTAGATGCTTACCAGAAGCAATCATTTGAATCCTGTATTATATTGCTTATCATTTGAATCCTGTATTAAATGGGAAATATTTGTGCCTCTAAGAAATATTGGTTTGATTTTTACAAATTTAGCCCAAACCTCTATGACACTAAAACCTCTTCAAAAGGTCCAAAACTAAGAACTCCTCAACCATTTGATGCATGGTTGGATGTCTCGAACAAGTTTCTGAGAAAAATATGAACCTAGTAAAACAAATGATCTCGAAATAAACTCTAGAAAGTCCTAGAAAAGGCAATTCAAAATCCTTTCTAAACAGAGTGACAATGTTGTTCTTATGGTCGGTAGTGCTAGAGCTCAACAGTGTCACTCGTCCTACACTGTAGTGCTTCTCCATCAGAACATCATAGATCAAGATTGAAACTTTGCAGACAGCAAGATAGAGAGAATTCAAGTTAGAACTCAAAAGGAAATCAACTTTATAAAAAGATATCAGAAAACACAAACTAGATTTGAGGTTTTCAAGGAAGTTGAATCAACATATACCCACTTCTATCCTATGCGAGTTGCCAGGTCGATCGCGAGCCTCAGCCATGCACGGAGGTGGCAACTAGCTGATCAGAATAAGGTAGACAACGACATGAGAACTTGTTGATACATCGCGGCAACTGATGATTGTCCATCAATCATTCATCGTTGCACTTGACTTGTATGATCCTCTATTTTCAATTCTAAACACAATCGATGACATGCTACTGATTCTTCTATCATCTATGTTCTATGATAAAGTCCCGTTTGATTTGAGGGACTAAAGTTAGTCCCTCCATCTCAGTCTCACTTAGTCTCTAATTTATCAAACGGTGTGACTAAAATAGAGACTAAATTGTTTTAGTCTTTAGTCCATCAAAGGTAACTAAAAGGGACTAAACCATATTAATTACAATTTTATCAGTTCTTTATTTAAGTTGCACTAATGGCAGAAGAATGCTAAGTGATATTTTAGTCCTCTTATGATTTATTTAATGTGTTCTGAATATTTTTAGTCCTTAGAAATAAACAGAGTAGAGACTAAACTTTAGGCTCCTAACTAAACTTTAGTATGTAGACTAAAAGAACCAAACTAGCCTTAAATATTTCTGTCCCATCCATGCATACTTTTATTGGCTATTAGTAGAGAGAACTGTATATGTATACATACCCTTAGTGTCCAGTTCGGTTTCTTCGGTGAAACCGTGAACCGAACTAAAACATTGGAAACCGAACTAAGTTTCTCTATCTACACACATCGACCGATCTGTGGTTTCTGAAAACTGAAGTTTTTAAAAACCGAAAAAACGAAACCGGGATTTTGGTTTGCACCGAATGCCCACTAGTACACAGAGGCTCTATAGTGGTGGTTCTAGAGCTGTTTGCACTGGCGTTTTTCAGTGCCGCCAGTGCTAGGGGCCAGTGGAAATCGCTATTTCCACTGGCGGTTATTCTAGAACCGCCAGTGAAAATAGCATTTCCACTGGCGGTTTCTTAAGAAAACCGCCAGTGGAAATGCTATTTTCACTGGCGGTTTTTTTTATTTAGCCGCCAGTGGAAGTTTTCCCGCTTTTTTTAAATTTTCGTACTGAAATTTATATATATTTACACACACAAACATATATATATATATATATATATATATATATATATATATATATATATATATTGATAAACATGTAGTATTGATATTAAAAGCAACATAGAATTAAATTCTATCATACATTTATATACATCAAAGTCTTGTTCGCAACCATGTATGCATCACACATTATATACATCAAAGTTTTCACGAAAGCTCTAATAACTATCTCGGCTAAGAGATAGTCTACTAATTTCTGTTAGTATTCTAAACTCTGGCAAAGCTAATGTTCCGGAAGCATCGTGATATTTCCCTTCTGTGGGAATGACCTCTTTCAATATGAATGTGCACAGGTCCTCAACTATGCCATACAATGCACCTTCAGTCAAGTTCTCCGGGCTTCCTTGTTGAAATCATTGTAAAGGAAGTTTATAAACATCATCTATTTATACTCAATAATAACACATTTGCATCTTTAATGACATAAATACATACGTGACTATTACTAATAATACCTTGCCAGGGTTCGTGATGTATCGTTCGTTCATTCTCATGAACTCGCACACGTAGAACCCACATAGGACCGATCCGGGTGGTTGCTTGTGGCACTATATAACGGGAGATTGGTTATTTAGTTGCAACATTGTCGTATGTACGTACATATATGATATGTATTCATAAATTCACATACTTACCGGCCAGTTATAATGGATATCTAGTGGCACGCTTTTTTGGACGTGTCGTACTTTCCACCTTGTAGCTTATAAAACCTAAATGCCCTGTGATCTCAAATAGAATCACCATGTTATTCTACAATTCTCATCGATATAAGTATGCATGCATAGAAAAGGCTTACAGCTCTAAGATGCCGAGGAATTTTGAATAGGCCGAAGGCTCGGTGTGCAAGGAGTCGAGCACCAGCACCTTTCCAACCTTAGGATAAATGAAGAAGCATATCCAGTGGTCCTTGTACGAATCAAACTTGTGATACATGTGTATTGAAATTATTAATTTTATTTATGCAAAATCACACTTACTTAAAGTTGTACGGGGCCACTATGGATTCCCTGCCTTAAAATTGAAGCATTGCGTGTCCTATGTAGGTGGCGTATCTTGCTTCAAATTCCTTCTTCAGATCCTGGATACTGTAATACTCAAATTGTATAAAAAGATTATATGGTGAATTCCTTATCTTATGTGCCATATTTGCATCATAAAAAGAGAACACCTATGGTTGAGATTGATTTATTTAAAACCAATGGTATTAAAATAAAGAGAAAGTGCATCATATTGGATTTTTGTTTGTGCAATAAATAAAATAATAATGTTAATAATAATAAGATAATAATTACTAGAAGTTGAATTAAAACCCTAAATTGGAAATTAGGATTTTTTTTGAAATTGAGAAGAGGGGGTGTGATAAAAAAATAAAATAAAATAATGTAGTTATATTTTCCAAAGTTGGTAATCTTGATTTCACAATATGATTTAGAATACATTTGGAACAACTTTGAAGTTAAAATTCGGATTCAAATTAAACTTAGAAATAAAGAAGAAAGGAATAGAAGGGGAAAAGAATAAAGCAAAACCGATCCAATTGGGCCGCCCAACCCCAATTCGGCCCACCTGAGGATGACACTGCGCGACCAGCCCAAATTTCCCCGCCCTTCCGCGCGCCTTGGTCGACTGACAGCGCGGGCCCGCTGCTCAGCCCCTCTCTCACCGCGGCATTCAACCGGTCAGCGCTGGCACTCGGGTCCCGCCCGTCGGTCTCTCCCTCTCGTCCGCACGCGCGCCCGATTTTCCTCTCGCCGCCCGGTGGGGCCACGTTGTCATCTACCTCCCTCGCAACCGAGCGCGAGGTCTTCGCCGCAACAGCCGTCGCGTGAACGCCGGAGCTACTGGTGGCCGAACCCTCCGAACCGCGCGGCGTACGACCCGGTGCTGCCCCTGCTCACCATTTAATAGCCGGGTCTTTCCCCTCCTCGCGACACCAGCTAGATAACCGCCACCGCCGTGCCGTGGAAGTAAACCAGCCGCCGTTGGTGATTCTCGTCACGGTGTGGTTTCCGTCCTCGGCAGGGGGCCGAGTAGGATCGTAATCGTCCTGGGAAGCCGGTCGCGCATTCAATTGGAGTTTTGCGTCGTTGTGGTGCGCGAATTTCTCGCCGCCGTGACCACTGCAGGCGAATTCTGCCCCTCCCCGTGGACGAGCGCCTCCGTACCTCGGCCGACCATTGGTGAGTCTCCACCGTGTCCGTTCCTCCTTCCTCCGAGTTATGCCCTAGCGAATTGCAGAATGGTGTAGCTAAGCTTCTATGTCCGATGCCCGCCCATGGTGCCACCGCTGCGCGCCATGTACCGTGTCCAGCGCTTGCCGCCGACCAAAATTCGTTGAGGGATTAAGTTTAGGGTGGCATCAATCGTGTGTGGTGCGAGTTAATTGGCCAAATGGCGCTCGGGTTGGCCGAATTCGAAACTCCGGCGATGGCTCCGCCGTAGTTGTGGGTAGCGCCGCCACGGGTTGTTTCCGGGGTGGAAGAACGGTTCCTAGCCGTCCGATCCCTATCGGGTGGCCACGATTGGAACCGGCTTATTCCCCGTTCGGATTATAGCAAAGCTAATCACAGCCGTCGATCCAGCGATGGACGGTTCCGTGTGATCGCGCCGTTCATCAAATCTGAGCCATCTATCGTAGATCCCACGGTTCTGTAAGCTTGACGAATATTAGGGGTTCACGATCTAATCTGGATCGTTGGGCTCTGATCCAACGGCCCAGATATCGCGATACCCCTTCGCGGATACGTTTTGTTAAAGAGACCCTGATAAATATAAGAATGAACCCGCAGTCCCTCGGGGCTGTTTTCTGAGTCTTGGGAGTGTTGCACCGTAGCCCCTGCACTTTACATAATTTGAGGCCTAGTCCAGACAATGAGAAAACTTATAAAATAATTTAGAAAATAGATTTTTATGTGTAAAAATAATCCTAGAACTTGTTTAATCCATAGAAAATCCATTTTTAGTCCAAATTGATCCATTCCACTTCCTAAATTTTTGTAATAATATTGTCTACCCATTAGTGCCTCTGTTCTGACATGACAAACCCATTAAAATTATTTTTCATTTAATCTTGTATTAAGCACATAAAACATTAGAAAATCCATAACTTAAGATCTATAACTCCAAATTAAATGATTCCAGTTCCTGTAATCTTATTTTGATGTCTAGTTTATTACTGTATATTCTATTTGCATGCTTGGTGTGATGTTAATTTATGCTATGTTATGTATGTATTGTGTTGATGCGAGTAGACGAGCAACCCACTGTGGAACCTGAGCTTCAACAAGTTGAAGTAGCTGAGCAGGAGCTCGTTGAAGGCAAGTTGTGCCCTTGATCACTTCTTTTACCCATTCATGTTCTTATTATTCATAATGATCTGCATAGGATAATTTTGCTGGGACCCAATAGGATGCCCTAGATTTTGACTATCTTTATACCTTGCTTCACCACTGGTTTTACTACTAAAGTTTTGGGTAGTACATGCTATTGCTTTATGTGGATTTGGGTATAGAGATATTCATCACTCATTGTTATACTATTTATTGTTATCTGTTTTATTCTTCCTTGTTCATGTTAAGATCATTATGTTAATGGGAACATGGAGAACCACCCGGGAAAACAGTGCTACCACAAGGGTTTAATGGGACGCCCTTGGCTGATTAACTAGGAAAGCTAGGGGAGGGCTACCTTACCCGAAAGGGGCAAGGGCAGTAGGGGAGAGGTCAGTGTAGGGAGGTCCCTGGTTGATTTTGCTGCGATGGCGGTCAGCCAGGAACCCTGCACTGGATCTTCCTATAAACTGTAGCGGGTAGTCTGAAGCTAGTGGAACTTTGTTAAGGCCTCGTAGTGTTATCCTGCCTCGCCTCCTCGGTAGAGGTGTATGGGATTGGCCATCTCTTGGCAGATGGGTAACATGACTTGTGGGTAAAGATGCGCAACCTCTGCAGAGTGTAAAACTAGTATACTAGCCGTGCTCACGGTCATGAGCGGCTCGGACACTCACATGATTAAATTATGGAACTTAAACTTAACCTGTCATTTCATTGCATTTGGGATTATTTTACTATTACTGTTCTTTATTATTATTATTAAGGTTTGGTATTTACTTACACTTAGTAATTGCTAATAAAATTTTGACCAACTTATAAAAGCAATGCTCAGCCTTAGCCTTTATTTCATTGATCAGCCTTACACTACATGAACTCCCACCTTTGGTGAGTTCATGCCACATTATTCCCCACGACTTGTTGATCTATGAACGTATGTGAGCTCACTCTTGCTGTCTCACACCCCCCCACAGGAGAAGAACAGGTGGTCGAAGAGGAGCTGCCTAACACTGGGGCATTCGACTTGATCTAGGTGGCGTTTCTCAGTCGACATTTGCGCCGACGATCCTTAGTTCGTGTTATATTTATCTTTTATTTTTGTAAGTCTTCCGCTATGTAATAAATACTCTGATGTTTTATGACATTTATCTCTATACACTCTGTTATTATATATGTTGTCTTCTTGGCGCATGTATGAGATGCACCAGGCTTTGTTCCTTAAAGCCGGGTGTTACAGAAGTGGTATCAGAGGAAATGTTGACTGTAGGACGAGACCTAGATAGAAACGGACAAACCCTTACCTACTTATCTCATTCTGATTCATTCCATACTTACCTTACTCTGGTTCTTTCTTATCTTGATCCTGTCTCACCTTCTACTGTTCTACTCTGATCATTCTTACCTTTTCTACTCTAAGACAAGATGGATTTCAAACCTTGGAATCCCTACCCCTATGACATTTTTAAGAGATAGGAGGCCTAAGACAAAATTAAAACTATTTTCTCTATTAAAAATGTTGGTTGATTGTGCTGATGCTAAATGCCTGATTTGCTTCTTTGATTGATTGATGGACATCTTAGCATGTACCAACATAAGGTATTGAATTAGCTATAGTAGGTGGAATATTAATCTGCTTAGCTAATAAATCCCCCAAAATAACCTGATTTGTAAGTACCTGCCTTGGCTACTATTCTCTTACCATATGTATCTAACTCAGATGGTCAATACCAGGAAAGGAAAGATTATCACGCAACAGCAAACAGAAATGAATCCTCCAAATCCCCCACCTGTTGAAACCGAGCAAGTGATCGCAGCCCAAAGGCTGGTAATACAGCAATTGACGGACATGATGACCGAAATGCAAAACCAGATAAGACAAGAACGCAAGGAAATACGTCAGGCCCGTCTGGAGATACATCAAGAAATAAGGCAATCACGGTTGGAGAGACAACAACAACCACCATCTCCACCACCAGCAGCTCCACCAAGCTACATAAACATATATATAAATTACTACTATTTGTAAGATCTACATGTTCCTTTAGTTAGTTTTTGGTATGATACTATTTTAGGAGGAATAAAAGTCTATTTGACCCCGTGTGTTGCTAATAAAATTTATGCGTCATGCTGAGATTTTGGTTTGGGCATATGTGTTGGACAATATGAGAAAACCCATGAGAGTAATTACACCTAAAGGGCCTGTTGTGGTGAATCAAATGACACGTAGATTGACATTGACCATTATGGGTAGAGAATTTGGAGTTACTGCTATAATATTGGAGCCAAGTAGTATAGATCTGATCCTTGGTATGTCACGGTTAAGAAAGGTAAAGACAGTTTATACACTCTGCTAAAGGAACCGTAGGACTCACCAGTTCTAAAGGACAAAGTTTTGAAGTTGAAGTTGCAGTAACTACCACCACCAGACTAGCGACATTCTTAGTAGATGAGAAGTTTGTTGGTGTCAATATCCGGGTGGTTAAGGATTTTTCGGAATGTCTTTCTAGAAGAGTTACCAGGGATGCCACCAGATACGGAAGTTGAGTTTGTCATAGATCCCTTACGTGGAACTGCTCCTATTTCTAAACGGCCATATAGGATGTCTGTAGAAGAGTTAAAAGAACTCAAGAAGCACTTAACGGAGTTGCAAGAGGCTGAGTACATTCGTCCGAGTCTTCACCTTGGAGAGCACCAGTTTTGTTTGTAAAGAAGAAAGATGGATTGCAAGGGATGTGCGTGGATTAAAGGTCCCTTAATGATGTCACTGTGAAGAACAAGTTTCTGTTACCCCGCATTAAGGATTTATTTAATCGGATGAGAGGAGCCAGGGTATTCTCGAAGATTGACCTCCGATCGGGATACCATCAGATGAAGATTGGACCATCAGATATTCCTAAGACGGCTTTCTCGACTCGATATGGTTTATATGAGTTTACCGTTATGTCATTTGGACCAACAAATGCACCAACCTATTTTATGGATCTGAAGAATAAGGTGCATGATCTGGACAGATTTGTCGTGGTTTCATGGACGACATTTTTTTATTATTCATTCCAAGAGTGATAGTGATCATGAGGAACATATGTGATTGGTACTACAGAAGCTTTAAGATAATCAACTCTACGCCGAGTACAGTAAATACGAGTTTTAGATTGACGAGGTGCCTTTTTCCTGGACATATCATTTCTAATGGAGGGATATCAGTGGATCCTGCTAAAGTCAAGGAGATAGTGGTGTGGAGCATACCCACTACGGTTACGGAGAACCAAAGTTTCTTGGGACTTGCAGGATATTATTGGAGATCTATTGAAGGATTTTCTAAGATTGCTAAGCTTATGACCTCGCTTCTGGAGAAGGGGAAAAGAGTTTAACTGGAACGAGAAGTACCAAGATAGTTTTAACCAACTAAAGTTGAGATTGATGTCGCCACCAGTATTGGTTATGCCAGGCCTACAGAAAGGATTTAGTATCTATTGTGATGCATGTGGCCAAGGACTTGGATGTGTGCACATGCAAGAAGGACATGTGATCGCCTATGCGTTCTCGTCAATTGCGGAAACAAGAGTTGAACTACCCCACTCATGACTTAGAAATGGCAGCCGTTGTGCATGCGCTTAAGATATGGAAACATTATATCATGGGAACCAAGTGTCAAGTATATACGGATCATAAGAGTTTGAAGTATATATTCACGCAGAAGGATCTCAACCTTAGGCAACGCCGTTGGTTGGAGCTTATTAAGGATTATGATTTGGAGATTCACTATCACCCGGGCAAGGCAAATTTGGTTGCATGCAGATGCCTTGAGTCGAAAGGAGCATGTTCATTCAACTGTTGTTGCCCAGCTACCAGATGAGATTGTTGAGGATTTCAGGAGACTTAACCTGGGGATAGTTGCTCACACTAAAGGAGTTATTATTGATGTGGAACCTACCTTGGAGCAAGAAATCCGCAAAGGACAAATTGGTGAGGCTAAAATACAAGAGATTAAGGATCTGATTGCTGAAGGACGAGATCCAGAATTCATGGAGAAAGCGCAAGGCACCATATGGTTCAAGGATAGGATATGTGTTCCTGAGATTGAAAGCCTTCGTGAGACTATTCTAAAGGAAGCCCATGCCTTGGATTATTCTATTCATCCTGGTAGTACCAAGATGTATCAGGATTTGAAGCAGAAATACTTGTGATATGGATTGAAGAGAGATGTGGCTACACATGTGGCTATGTGCGATGTGTGTCAAAGAGTTAAGGCAGAACACTAAAGACCAACTGGACTATTATACCCATTAAAGGTACCCGAGTGGAAGTGGGAAGAGATTGGTATGGATTTCATTACTGGATTGCCTTGCACCTCGAAAGGATACGATTCTATATGGGTTATTGTGAATAGACTGACCCAAGTGGCTCATTTTATTCCGGTCAAGACTACTTATAAGGTATCTCAATTGGCAGAGTTATATATGGCTCGGATTGTGTCTCTACACGGGGCACCAAAGAAGATCATTTTAGATAGAGGATCACAGTTTACCTCCAAATTTTGGAAAAGTTTTCAAGAGAATATGGATACAAAGTTGAATTTTAGTTGACCTACCATCCTCAGACTGATGGACAGACTGAAAGAGCTAATCAAGTATTGGAGGACACGTTGAGAGCTTGTACCCTTCAGCATGGTAGTAGTTGGGAAAAGAGTCTACCTGATGCTGAGTTCTCATATAATAGTTACCAGGCTAGTCTGAAGATGTCACCGTTCGAGACTCTGTATGGCAGGAAATACAAGGCTCCTCTAAATTGGATCAGACTAGAGGGAGACAGATCTTTGGACCTGAACTCATTCAAGAGGCGGAAGAACAAGTTCGTATAATTCGAGAGAATTTGAGGGTAGCTCAGACTGGACAAAAGAGCTATGCTGGTAATAGAAGAAAACCACCGGAGTTGAGGAAGGTGATTATGTGTACCTCAAGGTGTCACCACTCCGGGGTATGAGGAGATTTAAAGTTTAAGGAAAGTTGTTCCCTCGTTTTATTGGACCCCTCTTAATCTTAAAGCGAGTGGGAGAAGTTGCATATCAACTGGAGTTACCCGATCACCTATCAGATGTACATAATGTATTTCAGGTGTCTCAGCTAAAGAAGTGCCTCAGGGTACCTGAGGAGCAGCTACCACTGGAGGACCTTAGTGTTCAAGATGACCTGACTTATGCAGAGTATCCCATCAAGATTTTGGGACACTTTGACTCGAGTTACAAGAAATAAGGTTATAAAGATGTGCAAAGTCCAATAGAGTCACCACGGTGAAGATGAAGCAACTTGGGAAAGAGAAGAAGAGCTTCGCGTAGATTTTCCTTATCTTTTCCCTAGATCTTCCTAAATCTCGAGGACGAGATTATTTTTAAGGGGGGTAGGATTTGTAATACTCAAATTGTATAAAAAGATTATATGGTGAATTCCTTATCTTATGTGCCATATTTGCATCATAAAAAGAGAACACCTATGGTTGAGATTGATTTATTTAAAACCAATGGTATTAAAATAAAGAGAAAGTGCATCATATTGGATTTTTGTTTGTGCAATAAATAAAATAATAATGTTAATAATAATAAGATAATAATTACTAGAAGTTGAATTAAAACCCTAAATTGGAAATTAGGATTTTTTTTTGAAATTGAGAAGAGGGGGTGTGATAAAAAAATAAAATAAAATAATGTACTTATATTTTCCAAAGTTGGTAATCTTGATTTCACAATATGATTTAGAATACATTTGGAACAACTTTGAAGTTAAAATTCGGATTCAAATTAAACTTAGAAATAAAGAAGAAAGGAATAGAAGGGGAAAAGAATAAAGCAAAACCGATCCAATTGGGCCGCCCAACCCCAATTCGGCCCACCTGAGGATGACACTGCGCGACCAGCCCAAATTTCCCCGCCCTTCCGCGCGCCTTGGTCGACTGACAGCGCGGGCCCGCAGCTCAGCCCCTCTCTCACCGCGGCATTCAACCGGTCAGCGCTGGCACTCGGGTCCCGCCCGTCGGTCTCTCCCTCTCGTCCGCACGCGCGCCCGATTTTCCTCTCGCCGCCTGGTGGGGCCACGTTGTCATCTACCTCCCTCGCAACCGAGCGCGAGGTCTTCGCCGCAACAGCCGTCGCGTGAACGCCGGAGCTACTGGTGGCCGAACCCTCCGAACCGCGCGGCGTACGACCCGGTGCTGCCCCTGCTCACCATTTAATAGCCGGGTCTTTCCCCTCCTCGCGACACCAGCTAGATAACCGCCACCGTCGTGCCGTGGAAGTAAACCAGCCGCCGTTGGTGATTCTCGTCACGGTGTGGTTTCCGTCCTCGGCAGGGGGCCGAGTAGGATCGTAATCGTCCTGGGAAGCCGGTCGCGCATTCAATTGGAGTTTTGCGTCGTTGTGGTGCGCGAATTTCTCGCCGCCGTGACCACTGCAGGCGAATTCCGCCCCTCCCCGTGGACGAGCGCCTCCGTACCTCGGCCGACCATTGGTGAGTCTCCACCGTGTCCGTTCCTCCTTCCTCCGAGTTATGCCCTAGCGAATTGCAGAATGGTGTAGCTAAGCTTCTATGTCCGATGCCCGCCCATGGTGCCACCGCTGCGCGCCATGTACCGTGTCCAGCGCTTGCCGCCGACCAAAATTCGTTGAGGGATTAAGTTTAGGGTGGCATCAATCGTGTGTGGTGCGAGTTAATTGGCCAAATGGCGCTCGGGTTGGCCGAATTCGAAACTCCGGCGATGGCTCCGCCGTAGTTGTGGGTAGCGCCGCCACGGGTTGTTTCCGGGGTGCAAGAACGGTTCCTGGCCGTCCGATCCCTATCGGGTGGCCACGATTGGAACCGGCTTATTCCCCGTTCGGATTATAGCAAAGCTAATCACAGCCGTCGATCCAGCGATGGACGGTTCCGTGTGATCGCGCCGTTCATCAAATCTGAGCCATCTATCGTAGATCCCACGGTTCTGTAAGCTTGACGAATATTAGGGGTTCACGATCTAATCTGGATCGTTGGGCTCTGATCCAACGGCCCAGATATCGCGATACCCCTTCGCGGATACGTTTTGTTAAAGAGACCCTGATAAATATAAGAATGAACCCGCAGTCCCTCGGGGCTGTTTTCTGAGTCTTGGGAGTGTTGCACCGTAGCCCCTGCACTTTACATAATTTGAGGCCTAGTCCAGACAGTGAGAAAACTTATAAAATAATTTAGAAAATAGATTTTTATGTGTAAAAATAATCCTAGAACTTGTTTAATCCATAGAAAATCCATTTTTAGTCCAAATTGATCCATTCCACTTCCTAAATTTTTGTAATAATATTGTCTACCCATTAGTGCCTCTGTTCTGACATGACAAACCCATTAAAATTATTTTTCACTTAATCTTGTATTAAGCACATAAAACATTAGAAAATCCATAACTTAAGATCTATAACTCCAAATTAAATGATTCCAGTTCCTGTAATCTTATTTTGATGTCTAGTTTATTACTGTATATTCTATTTGCATGCTTGGTGTGATGTTAATTTATGCTATGTTATGTATGTATTGTGTTGATGCGAGTAGACGAGCAACCCACTGTGGAACCTGAGCTTCAACAAGTTGAAGTAGCTGAGCAGGAGCTCGTTGAAGGCAAGTTGTGCCCTTGATCACTTCTTTTACCCATTCATGTTCTTATTATTCATAATGATCTGCATAGGATAATTTTGCTGGGACCCAATAGGATGCCCTAGATTTTGACTATCTTTATACCTTGCTTCACCACTGGTTTTACTACTAAAGTTTTGGGTAGTACATGCTATTGCTTTATGTGGATTTGGGTATAGAGATATTCATCACTCATTGTTATACTATTTATTGTTATCTGTTTTATTCTTCCTTGTTCATGTTAAGATCATTATGTTAATGGGAACATGGAGAACCACCCGGGAAAACAGTGCTACCACAAGGGTTTAATGGGACGCCCTTGGCTGATTAACTAGGAAAGCTAGGGGAGGGCTACCTTACCCGAAAGGGGCAAGGGCAGTAGGGAGAGGTCAGTGTAGGGAGGTCCCTGGTTGATTTTGCTGCGATGGCGGTCAGCCAGGAACCCTGCACTGGATCTTCCTATAAACTGTAGCGGGTAGTCTGAAGCTAGTGGAACTTTGTAAAGGCCTCGTAGTGTTACCCTGCCTCGCCTCCTCGGTAGAGGTGTATGGGATTGGCCATCTCTTGGCAGATGGGTAACATGACTTGTGGGTAAAGATGCGCAACCTCTGCAGAGTGTAAAACTAGTATACTAGCCGTGCTCACGGTCATGAGCGGCTCGGACACTCACATGATTAAATTATGGAACTTAAACTTAACCTGTCATTTCATTGCATTTGGGATTATTTTACTATTACTGTTCTTTATTATTATTATTAAGGTTTGGTATTTACTTACACTTAGTAATTGCTAATAAAATTTTGACCAACTTATAAAAGCAATGCTCAGCCTTAGCCTTTATTTCATTGATCAGCCTTACACTACATGAACTCCCACCTTTGGTGAGTTCATGCCACATTATTCCCCACGACTTGTTGAGCTATGAACGTATGTGAGCTCACTCTAGCTGTCTCACACCCCCCCCACAGGAGAAGAACAGGTGGTCGAAGAGGAGCTGCCTAACACTGGGGCATTCGACTTGATCTAGGTGGCGTTTCTCAGTCGACATTTGCGCCGACGATCCTTAGTTCGTGTTATATTTATCTTTTATTTTTGTAAGTCTTCCGCTATGTAATAAATACTCTGATGTTTTATGACATTTATCTCTATACACTCTGTTATTATATATGTTGTCTTCTTGGCGCATGTATGAGATGCACCAGGCTTTGTTCCTTAAAGCCGGGTGTTACAGATACGCACCTCAATTTCTTTGTCCGTTAGTCCCTGTAATGCTTCGTTGTCTTTTCCGATTCTAAAAGTGTGGCTATTCTCGCATATCTTTATTGGGTTGAGATACCCAACCCTTTTACTGGCACTAGCATTGGGATTGGTACCATAAAGGATCTCCTGCTGATCATGTTGCATTCTGCAACGCACATGTGCATGTCAGATATTGAAAATTTATACAACTCACTAATAATAACATATATATGTGGAGTATGAGTGACACTTACAATGCAAATATGGTTACAAGTTGCACGTCGAGTCTCTGAAGGTTCATCATTAACCACATGTCCTCGAATGCAACAAAGGCTTTTGATTTGAACCAATAAAAGCATGGGCTGGTATATTGACACTGATGGTGTCGATGCCAACTGAAGATGCCCGCATGTACCAATCATGCAACATTTTAATATTAGCCTCAAAAGTGAGTATTGGTCTGCCCGGCACATATTTTTTAGGCACGTTTTTATAATCTGCCTTAGTTGGCTTCTTTATCTTTGCGGCCATTGCCTCAGCCTTTTTTGCGGACTCCTCGAGATCGGCCAAATCAACAGTGTCTGACGTGAGGCTCCGTCCAATCCCTTTCAAAAAACGAGCTGTGCCAGCAGTGGATTTACTCTTCTTTTTCTTCTCGAACGGGGACACTAATTTTGGTATAGAAACTTTAGATTTCTTTGATGGTCGTGGATCCCTTGCTGGCTGTGGAGAAGGTGGATCCCTGAAGGGCGATGTATGTGGCAGAGACGGTGGGCCACCATGAGGATGAGGAGAAGGAGGGTCAGAAAGAGGATGAGGAGCAGCATGTGAAGTTTGAGGAGGTGATGATGGATGTACAATAGGAACAGCAATTTGAGAAGGCGGAGACGGTTGGGCCTGCAACGACGGCTGTCGTGGTGGATCAACCAATTCGACATCCCTTCGAGGCCAAAGGATAAAATTCTTGATAGCTTATCCAAGTGTCTCGATACCTTCGGGCCCAGGGATGTCTAGCATGTCGTCCTCGGATCCTTGGACGACTGTCGTCACTTCTACCCTGCAATATTCTTCTGGAATGTCGTTTCCATGGAACTTGCGTCCTGGGATCGCAAGGCCTGTGGCTACTTTCTTTGTACGCTGATTGTTAATACCATATTTTATAACTAGTGTGCATGCCACATGCCTTGTGATGTCATCAACTGGATAGCGGACCTTATTTCTCGTTGACGCGATAGAGCTTGGGATGGTCGTACCCTCGGTGGAAGCCGGCGTTTGAGCTGCTGGAATTATTTGCATCTGTTGAGTGGTCATCTGTTGAACAGACATCGCACTCACCATCGCCAATTGCTGCATCAATTCTAGAGGAGGATTCGATAGCATTTCAGACATCAGGCCTTTGAACTCTTTCTTGGCCTCCTCCTTAAAATAATTCGCCATCTCTTCCTTGTATCGATCACGTTTCTTGTACAGACCTTCCCATTGTGGTCCGAATCCTTCCTTCCATCCTTCCTTAGATGAGATTCCTCAAACACGACCAGGATGCTCAGGGTTACCCAGACCAGCCGTTAGAATGTCTCTCTCCCTTTGCGGCTTAAATGTTCCTTGGCTCTGCTTAGCCGCAATTGCATATATGTTTTTTGCCACTTCTTCGACAGTGGGATCATAAAAAGATACACCAGACTCAGTTTCCCTTGGTTTTCTAGCACTGATCCAATTAGCTGTCCTTTCACCAAGTTGATCGGACAGCGTCAGCAACCCTACAGCCTTCTTCTCAGTGTCTTCTTGTCTCCATTTAGGAACCTGACGCTTGTAACCACCTGTGCCAAGGTGGTGGTGGTATTTGTTCTTCTTAGATAGTTCTGAATTTGCCTCACTTAGCGATATGAAATCAGGGCTGCTTCTCTGCTCTAGAAATACTGCCCACTGACCTGCTGAGATTTTATATTTTTCGTCGGGTTTAGGTCTTTCTTTGCAAACTTTGTATTCATCTCAGACCTCCAGTTTCGGAAATTGATTGCAAACTGCTTCATCGTGTATTTTTTCACGAGTTCTTCTGAACCCCGAGGCAAAATGAACCTCGTTATTAGCTTATTCCACATTTGATTCTTGACATCATCTGATACATCTCTCCACTGTCGGATTGTGATGTCAAGATTATCTCTAACTAAGAACCCAAGTGCATTCCAAAACTTAGGCAGTGCCTCTTCTGGAGCTAGGGGCTGACCATTCGGGCTCATGTCTGCGATTTTATATGTCTTGTCAGGAAACTTGTTTAGCCCCCTGTCACCTCTGTTCTGATCGCTCTGCTTCCTTTTCCTTGACCTCTCGGTGGTTGTCTCGGTCGATTCCGGTGCGTCTTGGGTCGGTTCCGGTGCGCCTTGGGTCGGTTCTGGTGCGCCTTGGGTCAGTTCCGGTGCGTCTTGGTATCTTGCCGCAGCTTCTTCGAGTATCGCACGAAATTCAGACAAGACCTCCTATTCATGTAATAAAATGCACAAGAAATCATGCATGTGTAATAGACATTGTGAAATCAGCTAATTAATTAGGTACCCACATGAAATTAAGGATGTGTAATTTACCTCATGTTCTTGTGGATCATAAGTAGGGTCACGTTGCAACTCACGCGCAGCGACCCTATCTATGCTAGCGGTAGGAAAAGGGTCGCTAGGCGTTTCATATCCTTCACTGCTGAATTGTTCTTGAGCAACACTCTTGTCCATGTGGTCGGGCCCTAATCCTTGGTCCTTGATTGGAGAACTCATTGAGCTATATATATACAAATACATATTAACATAAGCAATAATTAAATTCATATTAACAAATACCCTAACCCTTAACCACTAACACTAACCCTAAGCCCTAACCCTAACCCCTAATATTGTGATACGGATATTATCGAGTTACGTATAGAGAGGGAGAGTCGTATAGGACGTAGAGAGAGATGGAGAGTCGTATAGAACGTATAGAGAGGGAGAGAGGGAGAGTTGTATATAACATAGAGAGAGATGGAGAGTCGTATAGAACGTATAGAGAGGGAGAGAGGAGGAGTCGTATAGGACGTAGAGAGAGAGAGAGAGATGGAGAGTCTTATAGAACGTATAGAGAGGGAGAGAGGGAGAGTCATACAGATATTATCGAGTTGTGTACCCCTTTCATCAGATTGGAACAAAAGATTAGAACATATATATAATATCATACTAAGTTCTTACATAATACGCTCATCTTCATCGTCTATCAGTGTCGTCCAATCGATCTCCTCATCTTCATCGTCGGAGATGTTGGTGATCTACTCCTCTCTTCCCTTTCCATCCCTCCTCTCCTCTCTCTCCTCCTCCCTCCTCTCTCTTCCCTCTCCCTCCTCTCTCTTCTCTCTCTCTCCCTCCCTCCTCTCTCTTTCCTCTCTCTTCCCTTTCCCTCTCTCCTCTCCTCTCTCTTTCCCTCTCCCTCCTCTCTCTTCCCTCTCCCTCCTCTCTCTTCCCTTTCCCTCTCTCCTCTCCTCTCCCTCTCTCCTCTCCTCTCCCTCTCTCTCACTCTCTGCAGAGACGCGCGCCCTAGCTAGGGTTTTTACACGCGCGGCGGCGGCGGCGTGCCCGAGCGCGAACTTCGCAGTCGAAGAAGGGAGAGAGAGAGAGGGGAACGTACCTAAGCCGCGGGGACGACGGCGGTGCACGGCGGAGAAGATTGCCGGAGCAAAATTTCAGGCAGCCTGACGGCGGGAGTGTAAAATCTCTGGACGCCAAAGACTTAGAGAAATTTTCGGCCCCGCGCGCGCTCCTTTATATAGGAGATATTTCTACTGGCGGTTGACAATGACAACCGCCAGTAATTTCTACTGGCGGTTGTCATCGAGAACCGCCAGTAGAAATGGCTTCCACAGACTGTGGAGGCCATTTCTACTGGCAGTTTTCGTTGTGAACCGCCAGTAGTAATATTTTTAGTATATTATTTTTTATGATATATACATATATTAAGTATATAAATTTGTATACATATTAAATATATAATTATATATATTTAGTATACATAATATATATATTTATATATTACTTCTCTCTCTCCCTCCTCTCTCTCCTCTCTCTCTCCTCTCTCTCCCTCTCTCTCTCCTCTCTAGAAAGTCACTAGAATGCCCGTTCTTGCAGTGTTTAAATACTACGTCGTCTCCTTGCTTCGCGTCTCTCGTCACCATTGGTGTGAAGTTCTTTCACAAGTATCAGATCTGGTAAACATCTTTCCAAGTTCTTTCACAGCATGTTCTTTGAAGATGCTTGTTTCTTACTGCCTGATATATATATATTAGTCGAATAGTCCTCCCAGCTTTTATTTTACCTCGCGTTCTAGGTGATAAACCATGACCGGGAAAAAGACCACGGCTTCCTCTGACGGCGGCACTCCAAAGAAAGCCAAGGTGGTGGTGGAGGATGAGGAAGAGGCGGGGTTGGAGGATGAGGAAGAGGCGACTGTGACACTATCCGTGGAGAAGGATGCGCTGGAGTGCGACATCTGCTGCCTACCCTTCCAGTCCGAAGTTTTTCATGGCAAGTCAGATTACCATGCATGTATATATACAGTACATATTGATCGGTAGGCTCCAGCATGATGCTCTGCTCTGTGTAAAATCAGTGCAAGAACGGGCATTCTGGATGTGCAAAGTGCTGCATCCGCATGGACGGTAAGTGCTGGACCTGCTCCGAGCGCATTGGCAACAATAGCTCTCTCTCCCTCTCCCTCTCCTCTCTAGAAAGTCACTAGAAAGTCGTGTAAAATTACATGCTTCGGTTTGTCGCTAACAATAATCAATTACATGACATGTCCTAACAATAATCAATTACATGACAACTATATAATCTAGGGAGCTATTTGAAAGGGAAATGTGCCCTTGGGCCATTTCTAAGTATTTTGGTGATTGAGTGCCAACACAAGTGCTTTTGTGTTAATCTATGCAAAGTAGTGGACAATGTGCAAATCATATCAAAGGTATGTTTCTAGACTTAGTACATTGTTTTATGGACTAATGTATTGTGTCTAAGTGCTGGAAACAGGAAAAATCGAATTGGAAATGAGATGGCTCTGTTCAGCCAAAGTCAGCTCGGTCTGGGTGCACCGGACTGTCCGGTGGTGCACCGGACAGTGTCCGGTGCGCCAGACTGACTCTGGCGAACTTGCTGCTCTCGGGACTTCGACGGTGGTGTACGGCTATAATTCACCGGACTGTCCGGTGGCGCACCGGACTGTCTGGTGAGCCGTTCACAGGCGAACTCGTCGCTCTCGGGAGATGATTAACGGCGTACGACTAAAATTCACCGGACTGTCCGGTGGTGCACCAGACTATCCGGTGAGCCAACGGTCGACTGGGCCAACGGTCGGTCGCGCGATCTGCGCGGGACACGTGGCCGAGCCAACGGCTAGAAGGAGGCACCAGACTGTCTGGTGTGCACCGGACAGTGTCCGGTGCACCAACGGCTCTCAAACCCCAACGGTCGGCTTCGCCAAATAAGGAAGGATATCCACACCGGACAGTGTCCGGTGGTGCACCGGACTGTCCGGTGCGCCAGGCGACAGAAGGCAAGATCAGCCTTCCTGGAATGCTCTCAACGGCTCCTAGCTGCCTTAGGGCTATAAAAGGGACCCCTAGGCGCATGGAGGAGAACACCAAGCATACTCAAAGCATTCCCAAGCACCGAGACTTCGATTCCACGCATTTGTTTCTTCGTGATAGCATCTAGAGCTCTAGTTGAGTTGTGAACTCGTCGGGTTGTGTTGTGAGCTCTTGTTGCGACTTGTGTGCGTGTTGACATTCTGATTTTGTGTCTTGTGTGCGTTGCTCATCCCTCCCTTACTCCGTGCTTCTTTGTGAACTTCAAGTGTAAGGGCGAGAGGCTTCAAGTTGTGGAGATTCTTCGCAAACGGGATATAGAAAAGCAAGGCAAAACACCGTGGTATTCAAGTTGGTCTTTGGACCGCTTGAGAGGGGTTGATTGCAACCCTCGTCCGTTGGGACACCACAACGTGGAGTAGGCAAGCGTTGGTCTTGGCCGAACCATGGGATAAACCACTGTGCTATCTCTGTGATTGATCTCTTGTGGTTATTGTGTTTTGTTGAGACTCCTCTCTAGCCACTTGGCGATTATTGTGCTAACGCTTAACCAAGTTTTTGTGGCTTAAGTTTCAAGTTTTACAGGATCACCTATTCACCCCCCCCCCTCTAGGTGCTCTCAATTGGTATCAGAGCCGTTCTCTTCATGAAGGGACTAATCGCCCGAAGAGATGGATCCTAAGGGGAAGGGAATCGTGATCAACGATAAGGAGTCCTTCATCAACGAGCCGAAGGATGACAAGCCTACCAACTCGAGCTCGGGCTACAAACGCAAAGATGGGAAGAAGAAGAAGACGAGACGTATCAAGGAGATCGTCTACTACGACGACAGCGATGAGTCCACTTCTTCCCACAAGGACGACGACAACGACTACGAGAAAAGAAAGACGGTCAATTCGAATTTTTTTTCGATTACTCTCATATTCCTCAGAGTTCAAATGCACATTTGCTTTCCATCCCTCTTGGCAAACCTCCACACTTTGATGGGGAGGACTACGGATTTTGGAGTCACAAAATGCGTAGTCACTTGTTCTCTCTCCATCCAAGCATATGGGAGATTGTTGAGAATGGAATGAAATTTGATAGCTCGGATAGTCCTATATTTATTAATGAACAGATTCATAAAAATGCCCAAGCTACTACTGTGTTGTTAGCCTCTTTGTGCAGGGACGAGTACCATAAGGTGAGCGGCTTGGACAATGCCAAGCAGATATGGGACACCCTCAAGATCTCTCATGAGGGGAACGACGTCACCTTGCTCACCAAGATGGAGTTGGTGGAGGGCGAGCTTGGAAGATTCGCGATGATAAGGGGCGAGGAGCCAACTCAAACATACAACCGGCTCAAGACCCTCGTCAACAAGATAAGGAGCTACGGAAGCACGAGATGGACGGACCACGACGTCGTCTGCCTAATGCTAAAGTCCTTTACTGTACTTGATCCACATCTGGTGAACAATATTCGTGAAAATCCCAGGTACACCAAGATGTCACCCGAAGAAGTTCTTGGGAAGTTCGTAAGCGGGCGAATGATGATCAAGGAGGCGAGATACGTGGACGACGCATTGAATGGTCCAATCCATGAGCCTCAACCCATTGCTCTCAAGGCAACGAGGAGCAAGGAGGCGCTACCTAGCAAGGTGGCGCAAGTTGAGGCGGCCGGGCTCAATGATGAAGAGATGGCCCTCATCGTCAAGCGCTTCAAGACGACGCTAAAGGGTCGCAAGGGACAACCAAGCAAGACCAAGACAAAGGGGAAGCGCTCATGCTTCAAATGTGGTAAGATTGGTCATTTCATTGCTAACTGTCCCGATAATGAAAGTGACCAGGAAAAAGGGAACAAAAGGGAAAAGAAGAAGAGTTACAAGAAGGCCAAGGGCGAGGCACATATCGGAAAGGAGTGGGATTCGGATTGCTCCTCTTCTGACTCCGACAATGAAGGACTAGCCGCCACCGCCTTCAACAAGTCATCCCTCTTCCCCAACGAGCATCACACATGCCTCATGGCGAAGGAGAAGAAGGTATGTACTCGGGATAACACTTATGCTTCTTCAAGTGATGATGATTCTAGTGATGACGATGAAATAGACTATTCTAGTTTATTTAAAGGTTTAGATAGAATTAAAATTGGCAAAATTAATGAGTTAATTGATGCCTTGAATGACAAGAATAGGTTACTAGAAAAGCAAGAGGATTTGTTGTATGAAGAACATGATAAATTTGTAGAGGCACAAAAATCTCATGCTTTAGAAGTTAAAAGAAATGAAATGCTTTCTTGTGAACTATCTACTTGCCATGAGACAATTTCTAGCTTAAAGAGCATAAATGATGATTTAAATGCTAATTTAGAAAAATCTAGTAAATTAACATCTTGTGTAGAACATGTTATGATTTGCAACAGGTGTAAAGATTTTGACATTGATGCTTGTAGTGAACACCTAGTTTCAATTTCCAAATTGAATGGTGAATTGGCTAGTCTTAATGCCCAACTTAAGACTAGCAAAAGTGAATTTGATAAGCTAAAATTTGCAAGGGATGCCTACACGATTGGTAGACACCCCTCAATTAAGGATGGACTTGGCTTCAAGAGGGAAGCCAAGAACTCGACAAGCCATAAGGCTCCCATCTCCGCCATGGAGAAAGGGAAGGCCCCTATGGCTAGTAGTACTAAAAAGAACCATGCTTTTATGTACCATGATAGGAGACAGTCTAGAAATGCTTATAGGAGTTGTAATGCTTATGATGCTTTTGATACTCATGCCATGTTTGCTTCTAGTTCTTCCTATCTGCATGGTAGAGATATGTCTAGAAGAAATGTTGTTCATCATATGCCTAGGAGAAATGTTGTTAATGTTCCTAGGAAAGTTAATGAACCTTCTACAATATATCATGCTTGCAATGCTTCATTTGCCATTTGTAGAAAGAATAAGAAGGTGATTGCTAGGAAGTTAGGGGCAAGATGCAAGGGAGATAAAACTTGCATTTGGGTCCCTAAGACAATTGTGACTAACCTTATAGGACCCAACAAGAGTTGGGTACGTAAGACCCAAGCCTAAATTTGCCTTGCAGGTTTATGCATCCGGGGGTTCAAGCTGGATTATCGACAGCGGATGCACAAACCATATGACGGGGGAGAAGAAGATGTTCACCTCCTACGTCAAAAACAAGGATTCCCAAGATTCAATAATATTCGGTGATGGGAACCAAAGCAAGGTAAAAGGGTTAGGTAAAATTGCTATTTCATCCGAGCACTTTATATCTAATGTGTTTTTAGTTGAGTCTCTTGGATATAATTTGTTATCTGTTAGTCAATTATGCAATATGGGATATAATTGTCTATTCACAAATGTAGATGTGTCTGCCTTTAGAAGGTGTGATGGTTCACTAGCTTTTAAGGGTGTACTAGACGGCAAACTTTATTTGGTTGATTTTGCAAAAGAAGATGTCGGTCTAGATGCATGCTTAATTGCTAAGACTTGCATGGGCTGGTTGTGGCATCGCCGCTTAGCACATGTGGGGATGAAGAACCTCCACAAGCTTCTAAAGGGAGAACACGTGATAGGTCTAACTAACGTGCATTTCGAAAAAGATAGACCTTGTGCAGCTTGTCAAGCAGGGAAACAGGTGGGAAGCTCTCATCACACCAAAAATGTGATGACCACATCAAGACCCTTGGAGATGCTTCATATGGACCTCTTCGGACCCGTCGCCTATCTAAGTATAGGAGGAAGTAAGTATGGTCTTGTTATAGTTGATGATTTTTCCCGCTTCACTTGGGTATTCTTTTTGCAGGATAAATCTGAAACCCAAGGGACCCTCAAGCGCTTCCTCAGGAGAGCTCAAAATGAGTTTGAGCTAAAGGTGAAGAAGATAAGGAGCGACAACGGGTCCGAGTTCAAGAACCTTCAAGTGGAGGAGTTCCTTGAGGAGGAGGGGATCAAGCACGAGTTCTCCGCTCCCTACACACCACAACAAAATGGTGTGGTAGAGAGGAAGAACAGGACGCTCATCGATTTGGCGAGGACTATGCTTGGAGAGTTCAAGACCCCCGAGCACTTTTGGTCGGAAGCCGTGAACATGGCTTGCCACGCCATCAACCGGGTCTACCTTCACCGCCTCCTCAAAAAGACTTCGTATGAGCTGCTAACTGGTAACAAACCCAATGTGTCTTATTTTCGTGTATTTGGGAGCAAGTGTTATATTCTTGTGAAGAAAGGTAGAACTTCTAAATTTGCTCCCAAAGCTGTAGAAGGGTTTTTATTAGGTTATGACTCAAATACAAAGGCGTATAGGGTCTTCAACAAATCATCGGGTTTGGTTGAAGTCTCTAGCGACGTTGTATTTGATGAGACTAATGGCTCTCCAAGAGAGCAAGTTGTTGATCTTGATGATGTAGATGAAGAAGACGTTCCAACAGCCGCAATGCTAACCATGGCAATTGGCGATGTGTGACCACAGGAACAATTGGAGCAAGATCAACCTTCTTCCTCAACGATGGTGCATCCCCCAACTCAAGACGATGAACAGGTTCATCAGGAGGAGGCGTGTGATCAAGGGGGAGCACAAGATGATCATGTGAGGGAGGAAGAAGCACAACCGACACCTCCAACCCAAGTTCGAGCGACGATTCAAAGGAATCATCCCGTCGACCAAATATTGGGTGATATTAGCAAGGAAGTAACTACTTGTTCTAGATTAGTTAATTTTTATGAGCATTACTCCTTTGTCTCTTCTATTGAGCCTTTCAGGGTAGAAGAGGCCTTGCTAGATCCGGACTGGGTGTTGGCCATGCAGGAGGAGCTCAATAACTTCAAGTGTAATGAAGTTTGGACACTGGTGCTTCGTCCCGAGCAAAATGTTGTGGGAACCAAGTGGGTGTTCCGCAACAAACAGGACAAGCACGGGGTGGTGACAAGGAACAAGGCTCGACTTGTGGCAAAAGGTTATGCCCAAGTCGCAGGTTTGGATTTTGAGGAGACTTTTGCTCCTGTGGCTACGCTAGAATCTATTCGTATTTTGCTAGCATATGCCGCTCACCATTCTTTCAGGTTGTATCAAATGGATGTTAAGAGCGCTTTCCTCAACGGGCCGATCAAGGAGGAGGTATACGTGGAGCAACCCCCTGGCTTCGAGGATGAACGGTACTCCGACCACGTGTGTAAGCTCTCTAAGGCGCTCTATGGACTTAAGCAAGCCCCAAGAGCATGGTATGAATGCCTTAGAGACTTTCTAATTGCTAATGCTTTCAAGGTTGGGAAAGCCGATCCAACTCTTTTCACTAAGACTTGCGATGGCGATCTTTTTGTGTGCCAAATTTATGTCGATGACATAATATTTGGTTCTACTAACCAAAAGTCTTGTGAAGAGTTTAGCAGGGTGATGACGCAGAAATTCGAGATGTCGATGATGGGCGAGTTGAACTACTTCCTTGGGTTCCAAGTGAAGCAACTCAAGGATGGCACCTTCATCTCCCAAACGAAGTACACGCAAGACTTGCTAAAGCGGTTTGGGATGAAGGACGCCAAGCCCACAAAGACGCCGATGGGAACTGACGGACACACCAACCTCAACAAAGGAGTTAAGTCCGTTGATCAAAAGGCATACCGGTCAATGATAGGTTCTTTGCTTTATTTATGTGCTAGTAGACCGGATATTATGCTTAGCGTATGCATGTGTGCTAGATTTCAATCCGATCCAAGGGAGTGTCACTTGGTGGCCGTGAAGCGAATTCTTTGATATTTAGTCGCTACGCCTTGCTTCGGGATCTGGTATCCAAAGGGGTCTAACTTTGACTTGATTGGATACTCAGACTCTGACTATGCTGGATGTAAGGTCGATAGGAAGAGTACATCGGGGACGTGCCAATTCTTAGGAAGGTCCCTGGTGTCGTGGAACTCTAAGAAACAAACTTCCGTTGCCCTATCCACCACTGAGGCCGAGTACGTTGCCGCAGGACAGTGTTGCGCGCAACTACTTTGGATGAGGCAAACCCTCCGGGACTTTGGCTACAATCTGAGCAAAGTCCCATTCCTATGTGATAATGAGAGTGCTATCCGAATAGCGGAAAATCCTATTGAGCACAGCCGCACAAAGCACATTGACATCCGGCATCACTTTTTGAGAGACCACCAGCAAAAGGGAGATATCGAAGTGTTTCATGTTAGCACCGAGAACCAGTTAGCCGATATCTTTACCAAGCCTTTAGATGAGAAGACCTTTTGCAGGCTGCGTAGTGAGCTAAATGTCCTAGATTCGCGGAACTTGGATTGATTTATAGCATACATGTGTTTATGCCTTTGATCATGTTCCTTATGCATTTTGTTGCTTACTTGTGGTGCTCAAGTTGTACAAACACTCCGTGGACCTCACAAGTCCTCTTGCAAGTGATGCACATATTTAGGGGGAGATGTGCTACAACTTGACCCTTTGAGACTAACCGTGTGCTTGAGTTTGCTTGTTTTAGTCTCAAAGGAGGTTTGAAAGGGAAAAGGTGGACTTGGACCATGAAAGACTTCCACTGCACTCCGATGAGAGGGTAACTTATTCCAAGTTCATCTCATGTACTCTTATTGCCTTTGTATTCTTATTGAAGATTTTGGTGAGGCAATGGGGTTCTAGGGCCAAGATTGATCCCGTTTTGGTGCTTGATGCCAAAGGGGGAGAAAATAAAGGCCGAAGCAATAAATGGATCAGCTACCACTTGAGAAATTTTGAAAATAGTAGAATAGAGCTTTTGGTTTGTCAAAACTCTCTTGTTGTCTCTTTTGTCAAAAGTTAGCCTCTTGTGGGGAGAATAGTCGATTATAGGAAAAAGGGGGAGTTTTTGAAATCTTGAATCAATTTCTCTTGGAATGACTCTCTTTATGTCTTAACATGTGTGTTCGACTTAGAGATAGGAATTTGAGTTTGATTTGCAAAAACAAACCAAGTGGTGGCAAAGAGTGATCCATATATGCCAAATTTGAATCAAAACAATTTTGAGTTCTCATTTGTATTGATGTTGCACTTGTTCTAGTTGCTTTATGTTGTGTTGGCATAAATCATCAAAAAGGGGGAGATTGAAAGGGAAATGTGCCCTTGGGCCATTTCTAAGTATTTTGGTGATTGAGTGCCAACACAAGTGCTTTTGTGTTAATCTATGCAAAGTGGTGGACAATGTGCAAATCATGTCAAAGGTATGTTTCTAGACTTAGTACATTGTTTTATGGACTAATGTATTGTGTCTAAGTGCTGGAAACAGGAAAAATCGAATTGGAAATGAGATGGCTCTGTTCAGCCAAAGTCAGCTCGGTCTGGGTGCACCGGACTGTCCGGTGGTGCACCGAACAGTGTCCGGTGCGCCAGACTGACTCTGGCGAACTTGCTGCTCTCGGGACTTCGACGACGGTGTACGGCTATAATTCACCAGACTGTCCGGTGGCGCACCCGACTGTCTGGTGAGCCGTTCACAGGCGAACTCGTCGCTCTCGGGAGATGATTAACGGCGTACGGCTAAAATTCACCGGACTGTCCGGTGGTGCACCGGACTGTCCGGTGAGCCAACGGTCGACCGGGCCAACGGTCGGCCGCGCGATCTGCGCGGGACACGTGGCTGAGCCAATGGCTAGAAGGAGGCACCGGACTATCCGGTGTGCACCGGACAGTGTCCGGTGCGCCAACGGCTCTCAAACCCCAACGGTCGGCTTCGCCAAATAAGGAAGGATATCCGCACCGGACTGTCCGGTGCGCCAGGCGACAGAAGGCAAGATCAGCCTTCCTGGAATGCTCTCAACGGCTCCTAGCTGCCTTGGGGCTATAAAAGGGACCCCTAGGCGCATGGAGGAGAACACCAAGCATACTCAAAGCATTCCCAAGCACCGAGACTTTGATTCCACGCATTTGTTTCTTCGTGATAGCATCTAGAGCTCTAGTTGAGTTGTGAACTCGTCGGGTTGTGTTGTGAGCTCTTGTTGCGACTTGTGTGCGTGTTGACATTCTGATTTTGTGTTTTGTGTGTGTTGCTCATCCCTCCCTTACTCCGTGCTTCTTTGTGAACTTCAAGTGTAAGGGCGAGAGGCTCCAAGTTGTGGAGATTCCTCGCAAACGGGATATAGAAAAGCAAGGCAAAACACCGTGGTATTCAAGTTGGTCTTTGGACCGCTTGAGAGGGGTTGATTGCAACCCTCGTCCGTTGGGACGCCACAACGTGGAGTAGGCAAGCGTTGGTCTTGGCCGAACCACGGGATAAACCACTGTGCTATCTCTGTGATTGATCTCTTGTTGTTATTGTGTTTTGTTGAGACTCCTCTCTAGCCACTTGGCGATTATTGTGCTAACGCTTAACCAAGTTTTTGTGGCTTAAGTTTCAAGTTTTACAGGATCACCTATTCACCCCCCCTCTAGATGCTCTCACTATTGTTCTGCCTTGTCCATCATGGCGTACCTAGGGCATCGAATTGCGTGGGATGCTTCGCTCAACGTTCCTTATCTTGGTTGGATGGTCTATGAAAAGAGACATGTCGTTGAACTGGTTAGAATCCTCTAAATCTGATACACCATCAACTCCTATAGCTTGTTGTTTTCCAGGAAAACTATATGTTTCGGTTTGTCGGTGCTTTTCTTCTCATTGTTAGAAATGATCTGTTCAACATAGAAGACCTGTGCAGCACGATTTGCAAGGATCCATGGGTCATCTTTGTAACCTACCTTACTTAGATCAAGAACTCTGACCCCATAGTTGTCTACCGTGACATGTTTGTCTTCAACCCATTGACATCAGAAAACCGAGATCTGAAATATACCATAGTCTAGTTCCCATATGTCCTCAATAAAGCCTAAATATGTAATAATCTCACTAGTTTCATCATCTATGGCCTCGCATCGAACACCACTGTTTTGTGACATGCTCTTTTTGTCCTTGGACTTGGTACAAAATGTGAATCCACTAATGTCATAGGTTTGCCATGTTGTGACCTAGCGTGATGGTCTAGATGCCAACCCCTTGATGGTTTGTTCTTCTATTGTTTCTCCATGTGGAATGTCCTTCACCATTAGCCATGTGTTGAACCGCTACTTATGTTGCTTCATTACCCAATCAGCCGTATGCCCAGGATTTTGCTCGTGAAGCTCATTGATGTGTTGTTGGATAAATGGCTCTATTATCGCTAGCTGATGTAGGATGCTGTGATGTGCCTCAAGTACTGTATTGTAATCTGGTGGGATGAAAGATTTCCGTCCCATCCTCCCGCTTCCATACAATCTACCCTCATGTCGTGACAGAGGCAAACCTATTGCAACCTGGTCTTTTAGGATACTATTGCAGAATGGACCTCGGGACTCAATGGCCTCTTTGGTACAGTACCCCTCTATCATGGATGCCTTGGGACGAGCACGGGTTGATACATAGCCATTCAGTATTGACATGAAACGCTCGTATGTCCACATTTCATGCAAGTACATAGGACCCAATGCCTCTATTTGTGGCACCAAGTGCACCACAAGGTGCACCATAATATCAAAGAACGATGGAGGGAAACACATCTCAAACTGTGATATTGTCTCCACTGCGAATTCCTGAAGAGATGCCAACTCATCACGGTCAATTACCTTTTGTGAAATTCTGTTGAAAAAGTAGCACAACCGTGTGATTGCCATCTTTAAAAACAAAGGATTTATAGCCCTGATGGCAATAGGTAGGAATGTAGTCAGCATGACATGACATCATGTGAGTTGTAGTTGGTGACTATTAGGTCTTTCATTGACACAATACTCCATATGCTAGAGCAGAATCCGGATGGGACTTCCAAATTCTTAAGCCAAACACACATCGCATGTTTCTCATCTACATTGAGATTGTAGCTTGCTGCTGGGAGATGGTACTTCCCATTTTCTTGAAGAACAGGATGCAGTTCCTTTTTTATGCCTAAATTTACCAAGTCCATGCGTGAATTGAGCCCTTCTTTTATTTTGCCCTTTATGTCTAGCAAGGTGCCAATTATGCTTTCAAACACGTTCTTCTGAACGTGCATACCATCGATCGCATGCCGCACATCTAACTCTTTCCAGTAAGGCAAGTACTCGAAGAAAATAGACTTTTTCTTGAATATAGCCCCCGGAGCTGGTTTGACATCCTTCCTTGTTTTTCCGTCTTTTGTCTTCTTCCTGTTGGGACCATGCTTCGTCGCCGAAGGTCTTGCAGAAAGAAACAGCTGCGGCTGAAGCTGCTTGTACATGACGACGAAGGTATCGTTCATGAAGCTTCGGGGTTATAACATATCCGAAGGTGAAGGGTCGAACCGACTTAAAGATAGAATGACCTTTTAGCCTGTAGGGGTCCGAGTCATTGTTGTAAACTTTTATGAGGGGCATGATTGTAATTCCTCACAGGCTGTGTCCTGTGCCTATAAATAGTAAACAGTATTCCTTTACTGTTCACGCATTTTTTGTAATTGCAAGAACATCGCTCGGGAATTATTGCTTGTCAAGCCGAAGGTATAAGCATACCTTGATCATTGTATCCAAACATTTCAAATTCAAATGATAAATATGTGAATAATGACGTTTATCTCCAACATATTTATCCTTAATAATCTACATTTCGCATTATTCTATATTATTTTTATTACCTTCGTAATGTTATGTTTGTGACCTTCGTCCGAAGTTCATTAAATCCTCGAGGAGGTAATGATTCAGCGGACGAAGGGTATTTAATATTTAACATCTTTGTGTTGCCTTGTTCTTGATTCCTAGCATTTGAGAACAAGTCCCCAACATTGGCGCCCACCTCTGGTCAACTCACTTCCACCTTTTTTGAGCTAATGGCTTCGTTCAACGATAAAGCTGGAGCTGCTTCGGCTCCGAAGCTGGTACTCCCCATAACAGGTGGATCATGCTCAGAGCCAGCTAACAAGAAGCAGAAAAAGGAGGCACAAAGAAGGGTACAGCATGTCGGGGTGCAAGGACCCTTCATCAAGTCAAGATGGTCTCACATTCCAATCACCTTCTCTCAAGAAGATCTTCAACTCAAGGACTACCCACACAATGATGCTATGGTTATCTCTTGTGTGATCAAAGGATTTCTGGTCCATAATGTTTTGGTTGATACAGGCAGTGCTGCAGATATCATATTTGCTAAGGCTTTTAGACAAATGCAAGAGCCCGAAGACAAGATCCATGATGCTACGCACCCTCTTTGTGGCTTCGGAGGGCGGCAAATTGTAGCACTTGGAAAGATTACCATGCCGGTAACCTTCGGATTTGTTAACAACACAAGGACTAAGCAAATTGTGTTCGACATTGTTGACATGGAGTATCCTTACAATGCTATCATTGGTCGTGGTACTCTCAATGCCTTCGAAGCAATTCTTCATCCAGCTTACCTTTGCATGAAGATACCTTCGGACCAAGGGCCCATTGCTGTTCATGGAAGTCAGGAAGCTGCCAGAAGGGCCGAAGGAAATTGGACAGATTCAAAAGCAATCCATAACATAGATGGAGTTGAAGCTTGTGAGCAGTACAAGTTCAGAAGGGAAAAAGCTGTCTCGGCTGATCAGCCGAAGCCCATGCTCTTATGTGAGGATGTAGCAGAGCAGAAGGTACTACTGGGATCTCAATTGTCCGAAGAACAGGAGAAAACCTTGATAAGGTTTTTGTTCAACAATAAAGATGTCTTTGCTTGGTCAGCTAATGATCTTTGCGGAGTTAACAGGGATGTTATTGAACACTCCCTTAATGTTGATCCATCATTCAGACCCAGGAAGCAAAGGCTTCGGAAGATGTCTGATGATAAGGCTGAAGGTGCTCGGAATGAAGTAAAAAGACTCCTCAGTGCCGGAGTTATCAGAGAGGTAAAGTACCCAGAATGGTTGGCTAACACTGTCATGGTAAAGAAGGCCAATGGTAAATGGAGGATGTGTATCGACTTTACTGATCTTAATAAGGCTTGTCCGAAGGATGAGTTTCCATTGCCAAGGATAGATTCCTTAGTTGATGCAGCAGCTTCATTAGAACTCATGAGTCTATTGGATTGTTATTCAGGCTATCATCAAATCTGGATGAAGAAGGAGGATGAGCCGAAGACAAGCTTCATAACCCCTAGTGGAACATATTGTTATCTTCGGATGCCTGAAGGGCTTAAAAATGCTGGAGGAAGCTTCAGCAGAATGACAGCGAAAGTTCTCCATTCTGAGATAGGCAGGAATGTGCTAATTTATGTTGATGATATCATTGTGAAAAGCACGAAGCAAGATAATCACATTGTTGATCTGCAAGAGACCTTCGCTAATTTCAGACAGGCTGGTTTAAAGCTAAATCCAGAAAAATGTGTCTTCGGAATGAAGAAGGGGAAATTTCTTGGTTATCTAGTTTCAACAAAAGGAATTGAGGCTAATCCAAGCAAAATCGAAGCTATCCTTCGAATGGAACCACCAAGTACAAAGAAGGGGGCTCAAAGATTGACAGGAAGACTGACATCTCTCAACAGATTCATATCTAGATCAGCAGAGAGAAATTTGCCATTTTTCGAAGTGCTGAAGTCAGCCGAAGTTTTTCAATGGGGACCAGTCCAGCAAAAAGCCTTCGAAGAGCTGAAGCAATATTTAATAGATCTAACAACACTAACTCCACCAACACCAGGGGCTCCTCTGTTATTATATGTGGCAGCTTCGCACTCAGCGGTAAGTGCAGCACTTGTTCAGGAGAAGCTGGAAGGCCAAGTAAAAAAGCAGGCCCCAATATACTTTGTATCCGAAGTTCTTAGTTTATCAAAGAAAAATTACACAGAATTGGAGAAGGTATTGTATGCTGTTCTGATGGCCTCTAGGAAGCTTCAGCATTATTTTCAAGCATATAATATAATTGTTCCTTCTTCACAACCGTTGAAGGATATTATGAGAAACCGAGAAGCTACTGGAAGGATCGGAAAATGGGCTGCAGAGCTCAATGAATTTTGTATTGATTATGTGCATAGATCTTCGATTCAGTCCCAAGCGTTGGCAAACTTCATTGCTGACTGGACGCCAGGGGCTCAAGAGGAAGAAACGAATAAGGATGCTGAAGCATGGACAGTGTTTTGTGATGGGTCTTGGGGAACCTTCGGAGCAGGAGCAGCTGCTGTGTTGGTTTCACCTTCCAAAGTTAAAACTTGTTATGCGGCAAGACTTGATTTCAGTTGCACAAACAATATTGCTGAGTACGAAGCTCTGCTCTTAGGTCTTCGAAAGTTAAAGGCAATGGGAATCAGAAGGGCCATTCTTAAAACTGATTCCCAAGTTATTTCTGGTCATATTGACAAAAGTTATAAAGCAAGAGATTTGAAACTTGAAAAATATTTAGATACAGTCCGAAGGATTGAGGCTTCCTTTGAAGGATTTTCTGTTAAAAACATTCCTCGTGGGGAAAATGAACATGCTGATTTATTGGCCAAATCAGCAGCACAGGGGCTGCCTTTACCTTCGGAAGTATTCTTTGAAACAATAAAAGCACCTTCGGTCGAGCTTCTTGAAAGAGCGGTCCTCAACATATCCCCTGTCTATAGTGAAGATTGGAGAACTGAAATCATTTCTTTTCTTCAGGGTAATTTTCTTTCAGATGACGAAGCTTATAACAGGAGGATAGAAGCAAGAGCCCGACCATATGTCATTATAGAAGGGGAATTATACAAGCGTGGGGTCTGTTCCCTGTTGCTCAAGTGTTTATCCAGAGCCGAAGGCATAGAATTGATGAAAGAAATACACGCAGGCTTGTGTGGATCTCATATTGGATCTAGACCTTTGTTAGGAAAAGTTTTTCGACAAGGATTTTATTGGCCAAAAGCAGCTTCGGATGCAGCGGAACTAGTGCAAAAGTGCGAAGGTTGTCAGAAATGTGCAAGAGATCAAAAACAACCTTCGTCTTTAACTCAGTTAATACAACCCACTTGGCCGTTGCAAAGGTGGGGCCTTGATTTGTTAGGACCTCTACCACCAGCACAAGGAAATTTAAGATATGTTGTAGTGGCAGTGGAATATTTTTCTAAGTGGATTGAGGCAAAGCCTTCAGCCACAATAACTTCGATCACTGTCCAAAAGTTTTTCTGGCAAAATATTGTTTGTTGCTTCGGAGTGCCGAAGGCCATTACTGTGGACAATGGAACGCAGTTCGACTCCGAAGTTTTTAAAGAGTTTTGTGACCAAATTGGCACGAAGATCCATTTCGCGCCAGTTCGACATCCAGAATCAAATGGATTAGTCAAAAGAGCTAATGGGATCATAATGACAGGAATAATGAAGTCAATCTTCAATCAGCCCAGGGGAAAGTGGCCAGAAGAATTAATCAAAGTGGTGTGGAGCCATAACACAACAGTGTCAAGATCAACAGGCTTTATGCCATTCAAACTATTGTTTGGTGACGAAGCAATAACCCCGGAAGAAGCCAAAGCAGGGTCAATAAGAACAATAGCTTCGACAAAAGGCGAAGATGAAGCTGACTGCTCTGTGGAAAAGGATGCTATAGAAGGGATCAGGCTTCAGGCTGTGGAAAACATCAATAAATACCAAGCCGAAACAATAAAATGGCGTGATAGAAAGGTCTGTTTGAAGAACATTAAGCCAGGGCATTTGGTGCTTCGAAGAGTGGCCAACCCAGACACAGTAGGCAAACTACAGCTGAAGTGGGAAGGCCCTTTTTTGGTAGTATCTTCGTCAAGACCCGGTTCCTACAGATTGAAGGATATGGATGGCAACGACATCCCTAGATCGTGGAATGCGGATGAGCTTCGGCGATATTATGTTTAGCTTGATGTAATTTTTTCTATTCTTTTTTGTGGCACCCTTTTCCTTTCCAAAGGGGGAGAAAGGTTTTTAATGGGGCCACATCATGTAATTTCCCTTGTTTCAATTCTATAAGAATGATATCCCCCAAAAATGTAAATGTAAATGCAAAGGAAAAAGAAAAGAATTCAGAGAGAAGCTCAAAAGTCATTCCTAAGGGAATGCAGAGCTTACAGCGAAAAGTCAACGCTGATTCCGCTGAAAGTAAAAGGCGAAGAAGCTCCTAAGGGAGGCTTACAGCGAAAAGTCAACGTTGATACACCGAAAAGTAAACGGTGAAGCCAAAAAGTAAACGGCAAAAAGATTTGAATTATTCCCAAGGGGATGAAAGGCTATAAATATGGTGTTTGAATATGTGTTCCGTCATTCATTTGCATGATACATCACATCATGTCATTTGCATTCATAAACATTCATTTAGACATATAGAATCATCATCATACCACACATAAAAGACAGATACTTCGGCAATCAGGAAAAGCTTTGTAGAAAAGAGGAAGTTTTCATGCTTCGTTGTGAACGAAAAGAAGGGAAGGTGTTTTTCGCCTTCGGCTCAAAAGGAGAAGTTTCGTCCACAGCAAAGCAGAATGTACAAGGTATAAAAGAGACAGAATATATTACAAGGTATGTACAAATTTACATAAGTTTTTCCATAATAATATTACAAGGACCCCTCTAGAATTTTTTACAGGAAAGACTATTCTAGCAACTATCAAGCTTCAGCTTCGTCATACTTCAGCTTCGTCGTCCTGCACATATTAAGGAGCAGAATAAGAAAGGTGCAAATTTCAAGGAGAAGGTAAAAGTAACAAATATAAGTTTCTTACCGGCTTAAGGTGACTTCGAGCTTCGTCACCAGCCATCCTTCGCCCGCCATTTACCCAAATCTGAGTCATAAATCTATTCCCGATACTTCGGGCTAGGCTTGGGATATCAATCAAGTCTGCTGCTGACAAGTTAAAGTTTGGTCTATTCACGATTTTTCCATGAGTGCAGCCGGCCTTCAGAAAAGCGGCAGCTGTACCTCGAGAAGCTACCAGGGCGCAGAAATCAGCATGCCCCCCAATAACTTCGTCAAGAGCATCAACCTCGCCTTCAATATGTTCCAAGGTGCTGGGCAGGTTTTCGGCTGAAGGTGAAAACTTTTCAGAGCTGGCTCCGATAGAGTGGAATACCTCCTTCAGCCGCTGCACGCATCGGCTGCCGAAACTTAGACATTTTTCTTGGAGATCTTTCAATGATTCTTGCAAATTTGAATTTTTCTCGAGCGCAGTCTTAAGACTTTTTTCAAGCTTCTCTTTTTCTTGCTCATATTTTTCCGACTTTTTGAGTAGTTCATTCTTTAAACTGTCATTCTCGGCTTGGACTTCGGCCAAGGAGCCTTCCATAGACTGAATAATAAAGTCTTTCTTTTCTAAAGCACCTTCGTGTTCTTTAGCTATAATTTCAAGATCTTGAATGGCGAAGTCTTTCTTTTTCAGAACAACTTCATAATTTTCAACTTTTTCTTCTAAATCTTTGATGATAGCATTGTTCTTCTCCTCTTCAAGATCTTGTTGCATTTTCAGCACTTTACTTAATAATATACTCTGTTAAAACAATTTTCGTCAGAGAAAGACATAAAAATAACAATAATAAAACAATAATAATATTTTTACCTTAAAATTCGTGTAAAGCAGGCTGCCAGCGATATGATGACGCTGGTATCTGCAGAGGTCTGCTTCTATCTTCGGCAAGCCAATGCTTTTTGAGAGGGTCCTAACAATTTTGGCCTCGGTACGGTTCCCAAGGCACCTTAACTTCCCTTCGTTGACCCCACCAAATAGCATAGCTTCTGATTTATATCCGCAAGATATGACATGTTTTTCAATTCTTCTTTTTCGGTGTCTGTTAACTCTTGTCCAAGTAAATCTTGAAAGTTAAAATCTACTTCCTCCGAAATTTCACCAATTTGCTCTTTCCCCTTTTCAGTTGCCGTGTTCACTGCAGCCATAACAGCTTCTTCTTCAGCCATTTTCAGGAGTATATTGTCAATAACCTCAAGTGTGGTTTCCAGGTTCGACTCTTCAGTGGTCCCGGCTGTGGCCCCGGTAGCTTCGACTTCGACCTCGGTAGCTTCGGCTTCGCCGGCATCAGCTTCAGTGGTTTTCACTCCGGTAGCTTCGGCTGCGGTGTCTTCGGCTTCGGCAGTCTCTGCAAGGGCAATTTTTGACATCGTCGCCGGTGGCGGCGTCTGATGGATCACATCTGTCACTTGAATGGTTCTCCGTTTTTTCGGCTTCGCAGGACTTTTTGCTGCTGAAAGTTTTTTTGTCCTGCTGAAAAAACTTTGTCAGTTCCGGTGCCAGCGGACTTAGCTTGACAGGCAAAGATTCAGTCATTACCTTCAAAATTTCTTCTACTTCGGCAGCAGAAGGTGTCACAGACGTTTCCTCATCTCGGATCAATGTCTCTGGTTCTGGAGACGCAGGCTTCGGAGATGCAGCTTTTCTCTTTCTTGGAACAACTGCTTTCGGTTCAAGCTTTTCTTTCTTCTTTCTTGGTTGATCTTCGTCGTCTTTACTTAAGGTGCTAGCCACTCGTTTTCTTTTCTGCCCTTTGGCACCCTTGTCTAATCGCTCGTAGTCAGGGTATTCAAAGCCTATAGCATCAAGCACTCTGTTCAGCCTTCGCTTTGGCCGGGTGCCGAAGGCTGCTGTCATCAATTGATCTTCTTTTTTGGAATAATTCCCAAGAATTTCAGTACTCATTACTTCGATTGTTTCGAGCCACTCTTGGCAGGGTTCCTTAAAATATTTCTTGAACTTGTAGTGGTAGGGCAGGCGGACAAGTTCCCCCTCTTTCTTCTCTTTTTCGAGCTTCGGCATAGCCCATTCTTTCATAGTTGGAAATATTTTAAACGACAAAAACTCCTGCACAAGATCCCTAGTGCCAATGTGCTCAGCAATAGTCCTGAATTCAGCCAGCGCGATTTGAGTTGGACCTTCTGGTGACATATTGCAATGGGGTCTGGTCTCTCCGAAGATCAGCTCAAGCGGGCTCTGAACTAGCTTCTCTCTGTCATCGTCAACTTTGACGTAGAACCATTCTGATTTCCAGCCTGCCGGCCACTTGCTTCGGTAGCTGATCACAGGAAATTTTGTAGTTTTCCGATAGACAAAATTATAACAACCAAAATTTTCATGTAATCCATCTTTTCTAGCCTTGGTTTGATAATGTAGCTCGTGTACTCGGCAGAAACCTTCGGCAAATGGCTCCACCCCTGGCTTCGGAGAGCCCAAATATAAACACTAAGTCTCATAATAGCATTAGGAGTTAGTTGATGAAAATAGATACCAAACTTCTTCAGCACATCGGTAATCATCCTATTCAAAGGAAATCTCAAACCAGCTTTGAGGAAACTCTTGAAAATAACTATTTCATCTTTCTGTGGCTTCGGGGTAGTTTCTTCTCCACCGAAGCGAACCACCTTCTTCTCATCTTCGCTAAAGTAGCCCGATTTTACCATCTTCGGGAAATCAGCCTTGGAGATGGTTGACTTTCCGAAGTCCAGGTGGCTAGGCTTGCTTGGTATTGCGATATTGTGGTCATCTTCAGAATCAGTCTCTTCAATATCTGCTTGTTCTGCTTCGGCAGCAGGGGTGTTCTCCGATGTCACCAACCCACTTTGCCTCATTGCTTCCGAAATAGGGACAATTTCCGCACCTTCGGCTTCGTCTCCTTCGCGCTTCGCCCTAGCAGTAGAGCGCACCCTAGCCATTTGATTTTAAATATCTTGAAAATTACTCAGAAATTAATAACCTTTTTCCTAAAGCTCTTCTTTTGACGAAGCAGATGCTAAACTAGAGCTTCGTTCGAATGCGAAAGTCAAGCTTCGGCTATGGTTAAAAATTTTGGCAACAAAATAGTGCAATAGCAATGAATGCTGTGGTAACTTCACACCTACCCGTCTGTTTATATAGTGTTGCAGGAAAGAAGGTGAATCATCATGATTTTTACACCAAGCAAACGGTTACTTGCACCCGCTGAATGGTGGACCGCAAAAACCAGAATAGTGAACTCGCATGGTGGAATCGCTACGCGCTCAGGGAAGGTGTTTTTCGGACCTTCGGCTTCCCGAAGCCTGAGAGACTTTATCACGGATCAAGCTCGTTACGAAAAACGATCTCGCACCGTGAAGGGGCTACTGTTGGGACCATGCTTCGTCGCCGAAGGTCTTGCAGAAAGAAACAGCTGCGGCTGAAGCTGCTTGTACATGACGACGAAGGTATCGTTCATGAAGCTTCGGGGTTATAACATATCCGAAGGTGAAGGGTCGAACCGACTTAAAGATAGAATGACCTTTTAACCTGTAGGGGTCCGAGTCATTGTTGTAAACTTTTATGAGGGGCATGATTGTAATTCCTCACAGGCTGTGTCCTGTGCCTATAAATAGTAAACAGTATTCATTTACTGTTCACGCATTTTTGTAATTGCAAGAATATCGCTCGGGAATTATTGCTTGTCAAGCCGAAGGTATAAGCATACCTTGATCATTGTATCCAAACATTTCAAATTCAAATGATAAATATGTGAATAATGACGTTTATCTCCAACATATTTATCCTTAATAATCTACATTTCGCATTATTCTATATTATTTTTATTACCTTCGTAATGTTATGTTTGTGACCTTCGTCCGAAGTTCATTAAATCCTCGAGGAGGTAATGATTTAGCGGACGAAGGGTATTTAATATTTAACATCTTTGTGTTGCCTTGTTCTTGATTCCTAGCATTTGAGAACAAGTCCCCAACACTTCCCGAAAACAAACTTGATATTCCTGACTATTTCAAAAACTCTATGATCTCTATTGTTACCCGATGGAGCAGTAGAATGTAGTTCACCATTATTGTCAAAGTACTTATCCATCTTTCGCATGCGGTACCTGTGTCCTTCCAATAAAAAGCGTCTGTGCCTCATGTACACTATCTTCTTAGATGCAGTAAGGGACACGTAAGCAGTTCCATCAATGCATACTGTGCAGCCAACCTGTCCCTTAAACTGGCCTGATAATGTGAAGAGTGCAGGGTAATCGTTGATCGTAACAAAAATAATTGCTCTCAGCGTGAATGAATCTTTACGATACTCATCCAACATTTGAACACCTGTTACCCACAATATTTTCATATCCTCCATTAAGGGCTCTAAAAATACATTCATATCAACTCCAGGTTGTGTAGGTCCAGAAATAAGGATGGTTAGCAAAATGTACTTCCATTTCTACATCAACCATGGAGGAAGGTTGTATATGGTGAGGATCACTGGCCATGTGCTATGCTTGCTGCTCCTTTCAGCAAATGGATTCATTCCATCAGTACTCAGTGCGAACCTAACATTTCTTGGTTCATCGGCAAAGTCTCGGTGGTTCTCATTGAAATCTTGCCACTGCTTCCTATCCGCTGGATGTCGAAGCTTCCCATCATTTTTGTGCTCATCAGAAGCATGCCAGCTCATAAGTTTGGCATCCTCAGGGTTAGCGAACAAACACCTCAATCGATCGACGATGGGGAGGTACCACATCACCAAAGCAGGAATCCTTTTGAGCGCATAATAGTCTACTTCTTTTTCTTTGCTCGTGAATTTTGAAGTCTTCTTTTTGGCTTTCTTTCGCTTATTCCCTTTAGACACAGATGCAACACACTCTTCCTCTCAATAGTCTTCATTCGTCTTGTATCTACTTGCACCACACTTTGGGCAACTCTCCAAGTCTTTATAATCATCACCTCGATAAAGGATACAATGATTTCTACACGCGTGGATCTTCTCCACGCCCATAGTGAGTGGACTGATTAGTTTCTTTGCATAGTACGTGTTAGCAGGCACTTTGTTCTCCTTTGGAAGCATGTCTGCGACAATACTCAAGAACGCATCGAAGCCAGCATCAGACAGACCATATCTAGCTTTTAACATCAACAGCTTTAACACAGACCGGAGCGTCGTGAACTCTTTGGTACAACCCTTAGACTCGTCGTACAAAGGCTCTTCTGCTGCCTTCTTCAGGGACTCCATACCTTTCATGAAGAACATCGATGGATCTGTATGACGACGCAACATTGCCTCTAACAACTCTGCATCTTCCTCGTCCATAACATTTGGCAGAACATGGATTCTTTCACGTTCATTTCCTCCAGCGTAACCATGATCAGTAACATTTGGCACTACATGCTCGCTCTGTGGAAGAGGTTGTTGTGTCTCGTGAACGAACTGAAAGCTATCGTCGATGTTCGCAGGGTTTCCAGCTGTATAAGGCGAAGAGCTACCCTCTCCATGCTTTGTCCAAATTATGTAATCCTTCACAAATCCTCGGCATACTAGATGAGATATGATTTGTTCTGTGTCATCAAATACAATAGCATTTTTGCAGTCCATGCATGGACAATATATGTGCTTTGTCTTTGTTCTCCAAGCATGGTTCGTAGCGACAACAATAAACCTATGGACCTCAGATATGTATGATGGATCTAGCCTTGATAAGTTATATATCTAGGATATCCTCTCCATCATCACCTGTAAAAAAAGTAACATAAAACACACAAGAACACAAATTGGCAAGAGAAACATATACCAATATTTCCTAACAACTAAATATATCATGGATAAAGAAAATTGGCAAAAGAAACATGAGCCAAACTTTCCTAGCAACTAATAAACAAAGGTCATAGGCGGTTGGATTAGGCAACCTAACTACATTATCTCTAACACATGGTGAAACCCTAGGTCCAAAATGTGGCTAAAATGGAGGAAAAATGAACAAAATTTGGCAAAAGAAACATAAGCCAAACTTTCCTAGCAACTAATAAACAAAAAATCTTAATACCCAAACCTATCTCTAACACATGGTGAAAGCCTAGTTTCAAAATATAGTTAAAATTGAGCAAAAAATGAACAATAATTGGCAATTGAAACATAATTAAACCAACCTTTCATAACAATTAATAAAAACAATCTTAATTACCAAACCTATCATCCTCACTCTCCATACAACACATTCACCATTCATTAAGCAACTAAATATGTGTCATGGATAAACTGATTTGAGAACTAAACATGAAAAAGGAGAGGGAATAGACAAAATCTAACCATCTTAAGCAACCTCATTTGAGGAAATAGAGAAAATAACCTAGCTATACTCTTCTCTCTCACATGTAAAACCCTAGATCCAAAATGTGGCTAAAATTGAGCAAGAATGAACAAAAATTGACAAAGAAACATAAACCAACCTTTCTTATCCACCTTCTTCCAAAAAATGAAGACCAAAACCCTCTCCTTGTATTTGTGAAATCTGGACCTCCAAAATCGTCTCCAATAGAAGTTGGCTGCGAGCGTACAGCTCCTGTCGAGGGGAGAAAGAGTGATATTTATAACACATAGTTCACTGGCGGTTATCTTAACACAACCGCCAGTGGAAATAGGTTGGTGTAACAGAACCGCCAGTAGAAATTATATTTTCACTGGCGGTTCTGTTACACCAACCACCAGTGTAAATATCCTATTTCTACTGGCGGTTGTGTTAAGAGAACCGCCAGTGGAAATAGGGTAGTGTTTGGTTGAGGAGCCAAGTAGAACGGAGCCGTTCCATCCCTGATTCTAGGAATGGAGCCGCTCTGTTCTGTGTTTGGTAATCTGGAATGGAGCGGCTCTGTTTTTTGTTTGGTTGCAGAGTGAACGGAACGAAGCGTGACTGTGAGAGCGGGATGAGAACGGAGCGGCTCCGTCCGGTTGATTTTTTTGGAGCGGAATGGTTCCGGATCTGAGGAAAATATTCTCTAATTGGAGCCATTCTGTTCTAGTTCCTTTGTAACCAAACAACAACAAAACTGGGACAGAACGGTTCCGTTCTACTTGGCTCTTGAACTAAACACTACCTAGGTTTCCACTGGCGGTTCCCAAGCCGGGCCCACCTGATTTTTTTACTAGCTTTTTTTACTAGCGCGGTAACTGAAACCGACAGTGATAATTTATAGGTGTCGCAGGCTTTGAGCTCTTTTTCTTTTCTATTAGTAGCCCAGATCGAGTCTCCACGCTCCGCGCTCCGCGCCTCGGCCCATGACGCATCACGCATCCAAAGCCGAGTCGCTGTTCGCCTGTTCCTCGCTCTCCAAAGGCCGTGCCATGTCCTTTCTCCCCCTTCCATTGCCGGGCCGAGTTAGCTTGAGCTCCGCCCGCCGACGGCATTCTCCGCCATGCGAACCGCTGCGCCTCCACCAAACATCACACCCACCACCACCGCTGCACCATCAGATCCACCATTGCCGCCCGAACACCGCTGGTTCGCGTCATCGCAGTAAACTCCGCCGACGTGGCTCTGGACGCATTGCTCGCCGCTGTATGGTTAGCCGGTGAGAATCCACTTCGTCTTCACCTCTGCCCGGAGACCAGCGGCCTGTGCGCACGCATGCGTTGCCGCTCGCCGCCGAGCAGCGACGCGACCATGCCGCCGCCGCGTCACTTTGCGTCCGTCTTAGCCACCACGACCGTGGCCATTTCCAGTACCTTATCGTACAGGGACCAATCCGCCTCCGGAAACCAAACGCATCCAAACCCTTCCCCGTACCCTATCGTCGTTCTTGCACACCCCCGGCCCCCGGCAAGGCGGCAACCCCGCCGCTGCTCGGCCTTGCGGTCGGCGCAGCGCGTGGCCCCACCGCCTTCAGCCGTCTCCAGTGTCCAGACGTCTAGCGAGCACCTAGGGGCGCGCGCATTTCCCGCGCGACGCCGGTCCAATCTCCAGAAATTAATCGGTCTCGGCGTCTCCTTTGCTCCAGACTCCAGTTGGATAAGAGAGACTACAAGGGGTTAATTAAGTGCATGGATCAGAGAAAGTGGGAAAAGTCGTGGTCGGTCCTGGGCTAAGCCGCGTGGGCTTGGCTTGCTGTGCCAACTGGCGGGTTTCAACCTGCGAGCGGACTGCGGTGGGCTGCCGGCCTGTCCTTCGCGCTGGGCCGCATCAATGGCCGGACTGAGTTGATGCCCATAAACAGCTTCACCGGTATTTTTTTTCTCGGTTCTAGCATTTTTTATTTAAAACAGTGAAGTTGCAAAATCCATAAAATCGAGTCATTGTCCGAAAAATACAAATTAAATTCCATGTATGGGGAATCCTCATTAGTAGATCTACTGTCATAACGCATTCATTTCGAGTGACTATTTTGCTGCTCTGCATAGATAGATAAAGTTAACCATGATTAATTCACATATTTGAGGTTACTAAAAATAATAAAAAATACAATAATTTAGGACTCCTATCTAAAAATTTAAAGGCTAAATAACCAAAAACTAAAACCACAAAAGAGGATGTGCCCCCAAGGCCCAAACCAAAATTCTATTTCTACTAATATAATGCATGAGTTTCTCTATGCCGTTGATAATTTTTTAGAACTATTCCTTAGTTTTTCTTTATTCAAATCATGGTCCTCCTCTCCTTCTTTCACGCGCCTCACTCTCTCGCCCTCTCCCTCCAAACCACCATGTCCCCCTCCCAATAGCCCTTGCCCCTCCCTCCCTCTCTATATGCTAGATCGTGATCTCCCTTGCCTCCCACCCCTTCTCCCCCCCTTTCGATTCAAGCTAGTGCAGAACAACGGTGCATACGAAAATAAACAACAGTGCATGTGAAACTACGGTGGCCTACGCTCCTCCTCGAGCCACTCGCTCGTCATGAGTAAGAGCTCAAATTGTTTAGAAGGCCACCTGTGTTGTCCTCCCTCCATCAGCGAGCGGAATTTTGAGGCTTCTCTTAAGGATCTCGCTCCTCGTGAACTCATATGAGTTCCAGATCCAGCTCGTGTAATACTCTAAATTTTGGCTATAAAATTGTCTTTGCTCTATACCCAAGATTTAGGTGTTACTCTCTCCTTTTTTTCTCCTTTTTTCTATTTTTCGTAAACAATGGAGAATTAATATATACATATAGGTGTTAAGATTAGTAAAGTAAAACCCTAGTGAAGCTTTTATTTGTCATATTTATGTCGTTGCATAGTGTTTCTAAGTGTAAAAAGTGTTTGAAATATGTTAATATACCATGTAAAACTTTCATGTATTTTTTTCACATTTTTCTGAGTATTTTCCCTCTTTCTAAAAAATAAAATCTATTTATTTAAGGCACTTAAAAACATTTCTAGAATCACTATTAAGAATACAATTTCCCACTTTCCCACTTTTAAGAATACGATTTCCAATCAAACTATAATTCAGATTAAATCTAAATTACATATTTCTTTGAAATATATTTCATATATGGTTTATATTTATTAAAATCAACTTAGAAATATAACTTTACGTGTTTATCACGCTAATCTTCCGAAAGTTATAACTTTTCAACCGTAGCTTTGATTTCGATGTTTCTTTTCCTCACATGACCGTAGAAGCGAACTCTATTTCCTATTGCATATTTTATAATGTTTTCCCTTATATGGTGTAATGTTCTTATATATATATATATATATATATATATATATATATATATATATATTAGTTTGCTTGTGACTGTTTGTCTTTGTCGCGTGTCGCAAATAGAACGTGATATGTTTTCGAGCTTCGAGGAATGGACGACCGAGCTTCGCCAATCAAGTGACCAAGCTCTTCAAGATCTACAAGGTTGAAGACCCTGAGCATCTATTGGTGAAGGCAAGCATCCTCTAACCTATTTATGTACTATTCACATGAAAATTTACAATCCCGCACAACATGATTCAACCTAATTATTGGCTAGCTTTCTATTCACTGTCATTGTTTGCCTTATGAGTTGGGCTATGATGATTAGCTTAAATGCTAGTGCTTGAACTTAATCAATGAATATGATGTGATATATTTATGATACGATGTTTCCAATGAGTTGTATGAGTTTGTGATGTTAAGGAGACTCGGACTGTGTCCCGTGTACTCCCTCGGAAGGGTCATTTGTTGGATAACCACCCGACAAAAATAGATTAACCATTAGAGTGGAATGGGATGCCCTTAGCTAATTAATTAAAGGAATATGAGGTGTAGATTGCTTCGATGTCATGCCGTCAATGGGGCTCAGGGTGCAGGACTTGCTCTGCCAAGGGTGGTTCGCCCCCTTGGGGAGGGGTACTGTGCTTACAACATCGAGGAAACCTAACATGTGGCTATACCTTTTAGGAATCTTTGTAAAGACTTCCTAGTGAATCTCTAGTCGTTGACCTTGGAAGTCAATAAAGGCCTTGCAAACCTAGGCTAGAAAGGGAATCACAGCTCATAGGTAAAGTGTGCAACCTCTGCAGAGGGTTAATAAACTGATATATAAGTCGTGCTCACTGTTAAGAGCAGCCTAGGGAGCTCCATTGATTAAGTTTACAGGTGATCTGAGATACGGTGGTTATGACAACGACATTGGTGGTGATGCTTCTGGGGGGAAGATATGCTTCATGGGTTTATGTTAAAAGTTAGCTTATACTAATAATAAATACAAGATATACTAAAAGTAACCGCTACTAGCCTAACTCCACATAAAGATAGTTAACCTCAACAAACGGGGCATTTGATGAGTACGTTGTTGTGCAGTCACCCTTGCTTTCATACAAACACCACGTTGCTCTTGATGCAACCACTGTTCAGGATCCTTCAGGAGTTCTAAGACTTCGACGAGTTTGAAGATTAGGCTAGCAACCTCCCACAGTTAGCTGCCTATGGTGGGTTTATGTACGTTGGCTACATTTCTATTATGTCCTATTTGATATAAATGATATTAATGACTCTAGTCTGTAAAATTTTTACTTACTCTTTATGATTATTAGAAGCATTGTGTATGATGACTTGAGTAATTTATGTAATCATTGTGTACGTGAGTTTTGATCCTGGCACATACATAGTTCACATTCGGTTTGCTTTCTGAAACCGAGTGTGGCAAGTCATCCTCGTGATCGATTTGGTGTGATCGCGAGATTCTTTAACACCTAAGTAACGTTAGTGTGCTATTTTAGGTTGGACACTTTTTGATTTAGTATGCTAAGGCTATCCCAGCAGCATTACCTATATCATCTCTTATTTCAAAATCCACTCTGTAATCAGCACAGTCTGAGTGCAAAACAGTATGATGAAATGATGGTTTGCTGACCACAACATAAAGAAGAAAAAGACACGCATGTTTGATGAGAAAATGAGGAAAAATTTAGGGTTAAGCTCGGGCCATGTATGCCGGTTCGCTAATCACCGATGTTTGCTCGCTCGTCATGGACACGCTCCTGCTCGTCGCCATACTCGGGCGGTGGGCGATGATGAGGTCTTGTTTGATGTCGTCTCCCTTATCAACTAGGTCTACGGTGGCGCGCCCCTTCCATCGAGGGGAAACCATTAGTCGGCTATTGAAAGGTAATGGCCGCCAATGAAAACGATGACGAAGACATCAATTCTGGCGACTCTGAATCGTGAATCCGAGTTGTCGTGGATCGTGTCTCCTCACACGCGGGGATGCCTTACGAATGCGGTGAACTCTGCAAGCCATGGATTTACCACCCACCTCAACCTTAAGGCCATCCATGCAACCAGTACAATAAAATTGTTGAGAAATGGCATCGTCATAGATCACAGATCTGGACCCTGAACTCTTCACTCTGCAATGGAGGTGAAAGGGAATTAGGCGTACACCTATTTCCTAAACTAATTTTGGTGGTTGAATTGCCCAACACAAATAATTGGACTAACTAGTTTGCCCAAGTTTATAAGTTCTACAGGTACCAAAGGTTCACAATAAGCCAATAAAAAGATCAAGAGAAAGGGTTCAAACAAAGGAGCAAAGGGACAACCGAAGGCACCCTGGTCTGGCGCACCAGACTGTCCGGTGCACCACCGGACATATCCGGTGCACCAGGGTTCTCCACGCGCTGAACTCCTCACCTTCGGGAAAACACAGAGTCGCTCCGCTATAATTCACCGGGCTGTCCGGTGTACACCGGACAGTGTCCGGTGCTCCAGGAATGAAGCGACTCTGAACTCGCCAGCTTCGGGAATTCGCTCCGCTATAATTCACCGGACATGTCCGGTGTACACCGGACTGTCCGGTGTAACTGCGGAGCAACGACTACTTCGGCGCCAACGGTCACCTGCCGGCGCATTAAATGCGCGCCAGAACGCGCAGAAGTCAGGCACGCGTGAAGAGGAGCACCGGACACTCTACAGTACATGTCCGGTGCCACCGGACATGCAGGCGGACCCAGCAGTCAGAGCTCCAACGGTCGGAACCCTAACGTTCGGGTGACGTGGCTGGCGCACCGGACATGTTCGGTGTGCACCGGATTGTCCGGTGCACCATGCGACAGACAGCCTCCACCCAAACGACTAGTTTGGTGGTTGGGGCTATAAATACCCCCAACCACCCCACATTCAAGTCATCCAAGTTTTCAACCTTCCAACCAATTACAAGAGCTAGGCATTCAATTCTAGACACACTCAGGTGATCAAATTCTCTCCAATTCCACACAAGGCTTTAGTGATTAGCGAGAGAGATTTGCCGTGTTCTTTTGAGCTCTTGCGCTTGGATTGCTTCTTTCTTTCTCACTTGTTCTTGTGATCAAAACTCCATTGTAATCGAGGCAAGAGACACCAATTGTGTGGTGGTCCTTGCGGGGAAGTTTTGTTCCCGGTTTGATTTGAGAAGAGAAGCTCACTCGGTCCGAGGGACCGTTTGAGAGAGGGAAAGGGTTGAAAGAGACCCGGTCTTTGTGACCACCTCAATGGGGAGTAGGTTTGCAAGAACCGAACCTCGGTAAAACAAATCCGCATGTCACACTCTTCATTCGCATGCGATTTATTTTGCGCCCTCTCTCTCGGACTCTTTATTTATCCTACCGCTAACCCGACTTGTAGTTGTGTTTATATTTGTAAATTTCAGTTTCGCCCTATTCACCCCCCCTCTAGGCGACTTTCAATTGGTATCAGAGCCTGGTGCTTCATTAGAGCCTAACCGCTCGAAGTGATGTCGGGAGATCACGCTAAGAAGGAGATGGAGACTGGCAACAAGCCCACTACAAGCCACGGGTCGACTTCATCAGAAGAGTCCCGCAACAAGAAGAAGGAGAAGAAGAACTCCTCCAACAAAGGGAAGGGGAAGGAGAAGAAATCCTCTTCTCACAAGTCGCATCGGAGAGGCGACAAGCACAAGAGGATGAGGAAAGTGGTCTACTACGAGACCGACACTTCATCAACGTCGACCTCCGGCTCCGACACGCCGTCCGTCACTTCTAAGCGCCAAGAGCGCAAGAAGTATAGTAAGATCCCCCTACGCTACCCTCGCATTCCTAAACATACACCTTTACTTTCTGTCCCATTAGGCAAACCACCAACATTTGATGGTGAAGACTATGCTAGGTGGAGTGATATGATGCGATATCACCTAACCTCACTCCACAAAAGTATATGGGATGTTGTTGAGTTTGGTGTACAGGTACCATCCGTAGGGGATGAAGATTATGATGAGGACGAAGTGGCCCAAATCGAGCACTTCAACTCCCAAGCCACCACTATACTCCTCACCTCTCTAAGTCGAGAGGAGTATAACAAGGTGTAAGGGTTGAAGAGCGCCAAGGAGATTTGGGACGTGCTAAAGACCACGCACGAAGGAGATGAGGTGACCAAGATCACCAAACGGGAAACGATCGAGGGGGAGCTCGGTCGCTTCCGTCTTCGCCAAGGGGAGGAGCCACAAGACATGTACAACCGGCTCAAAACCTTGGTGAACTAAGTGCGCAACCTCGGGAGCAAAAAATGGGATGACCACGAAGTAGTTAAGGTTATTCTAAGATCACTTGTTTTCCTTAACCCTACTCAAGTTCAATTAATTCGTGGCAATCCTAGATATACTCAAATGACCCCCGAGGAAGTTATAGGTAATTTTGTGAGCTTTGAGTTGATGATCAAAGGCTGAAAGAAGATCAATGAGCTTGATGGCCCTTCCACGTCCGAAGCACAACCGGTCGCATTCAAGGCGATGGAAGAAAAGGAGGAATCTACTCCAAGTCGAACACCCATCGACGCCTCCAAGCTCGACAACGAGGAGATGGCGCTCATCATCAAGAGCTTCCGTCAAATCCTCAAGCAACGGAGGGGAAAGATTACAAACCCCGCTCCAAGAGAGTTTGCTACAAGTGTGGTAAGCCCGGTCATTTCATTGCTAAATGTCCATTGTCTAGTGATAGTGACAGGGGCGACGACAAGAAGGGAAGAAGAAAGGAGAAGAAGAAGCACTACAAGAAGAAGGGCAGCGATGCCCATGTGTGCCGGGAGTGGACTCCGACGAGAGCTCCACCGACTCCTCCTCCGACGAGGACGCCGCCAACATCGCCATCACCAAGGGTCTTCTCTTCCCCAATGTCGGCCACAAATGCCTCATGGCCAAGGATGGCAAAAGGAAGAAGGTAAAATCAAGATCCTCCACCAAATATGAAACATCTAGCGATGAGGATAATGCTAGTAATGAGGAGGATAACTTGCGAACCCATTTTGCCGATCTAAACATGCAACAAAAGGAAAAACTAAATGAGCTAATTAGTGCCATCCATGAAAAGAATGATCTCTTGGACTCCCAAGAGGACTTCCTAATCAAGGAAAATAAAAAGCATGTTAAGGTTAAGAATGCTTATGCTCTAGAAGTAGAAAAATGTGAGAAATTATCTAGTGAGCTAAGCACATGCCATGACACTATTGCCAACCTTAGAAATGAAAATGCCAAATTAATTGCTAAGGTTGATTCTCATGTTTGTGATGTTTCAATTCCCAATCTTAGAAATGATAATGATGGTTTGCTTGCTAAGATTGAAGAATTAAACATCTCTCTTGCTAGCCTTAGGATTGAAAATGAAAAATTAATTGCTAAGGCTAAAGAATTAGATGTTTGCAATGTTACAATTTCCGATCTTAGAGATAACAATGATATTTTGCGTGCTAAGATTGTTGAACTTAATTCTTGCAAACCCTCTACATCTACCATTGAGCATGTTTCTATTTGCACTAGATGTAGAGGTGTTGATATTAATGCTATTCATGATCACATGGTCTTAATTAAACAACAAAATGATCATATAGCAAAATTAGATGCTAAAATTGCCGAGCATAACTTAGAGAATGAAAAGTTTAAATTTGCTAGAAGTATGCTCTATAGTGGGAGACGCCCTGGCATCAAGGATGGCATTGGCTTCCAAAGGGAAGACAATGTCAAACTTAGTGCCCCTCCCAAGAAATTGTCTAACTTTGTTAAGGGCAAGGCTCCCATGCCTCAGGATAACGAGGGCTACATTTTGTACCCTGCCGGCTATCCTGAGAGCAAAATTAGGAGAATTCATTCTAGGAAGTCTCACTCTGGCCCTAACCATGCTTTTATGTATAAGGGTGAGACGTCTAGCTCTAGGCAACCAACCCGTGCTAAGTTGCCTAAGAAGAAAACTCCTAATGCATCAAATGATCATGACATTTCATTAAAACTTTTGATGCATCATATGTGCTTACTAACAAATCCGGCAAGGTAGTTGCCAAGTTTGTTGGGGGCAAACACAAGGGGTCAAAGACTTGTGTTTGGGTACCCAAAGTTCTTGTTTCTAATGCCAAAGGACCCAAAACCGTTTGGGTACCTAAAGTCAAGAACTAAAATTGTTTTGTAGGTTTATGCATCCGAGGGCTCAAGTTGGATCATCGATAGCGGGTGCACAAACCACATGACAGGGGAGAAGAAGATGTTCTCCTCCTACGAGAAAAACCAAGATCCCCAACGAGCTATCACATTCGGGGATGGAAACCAAGGTTTGGTCAAAGGTTTGGGTAAAATTGCTATATCTCCTGACCATTCCATTTCCAATGTTTTTCTTGTTGATTCATTAGATTACAATTTGCTTTCCGTATCCCAATTATGTCAAATGGGCTACAACTGTCTATTTACTGATGTAGGTGTTACTGTCTTTAGAAGAAGTGATGATTCAATAGCATTTAAGGGAGTGTTAGAGGGTCAGCTATACTTGGTAGATTTTGATAGAGCTGAACTCGACACTTGCTTAATTGCTAAGACTAACATGGGTTGGCTCTGGCACCGCCGACTAGCCCATGTGGGAATGAAGAATCTTCATAAGCTTCTAAAGGGAGAGCACATTTTAGGACTAACAGATGTTCATTTTGAGAAAGACAGGATTTGTAGCGCATGCCAAGCCGGGAAGCAAGTTGGTGTTCATCATCCACACAAGAACATCATGACGACTGACAGGCCACTGGAGCTCCTACACATGGATCTATTCGGCCCGATCGCTTACATAAGCATCGGCGGGAGTAAGTACTGTCTAGTTATTGTGGATGATTATTCTCGCTTCACTTGGGTGTTCTTTTTGCAGGAAAAATCACAAACCCAAGAGACCTTAAAAGGATTCTTGAGACGAGCTCAAAATGAGTTCGGCCTAAGGATCAAGAAAATTAGAAGCGACAACGGGACGGAGTTCAAGAATTCACAAATTGAAGGCTTCCTTGAGGAGGAGGGCATCAAGCATGAGTTCTCCTCTCCCTACACGCCACAACAAAATGGTGTAGTGGAGAGGAAGAATCGAACTCTATTGGACATGGCAAGAACCATGCTTGATGAGTACAAGACACCGGATCAGTTTTGGGCCGAGGCGGTCAACACCGCCTGCTACGCCATCAACCGATTATATCTACACCGAATCCTCAAGAAGACATCCTATGAACTCCTAACCGGTAAAAAGCCCAATATTTCATATTTTAGAGTTTTTGGTAGCAAATGCTTTATTCTTGTTAAAAGAGGTAGAAAATCTAAATTTGCTCCTAAAACTGTAGAAGGCTTTTTACTAGGATATGACTCAAACACAAGGGCATATAGAGTCTTTAACAAGTCCTCAGGACTTGTTGAAGTTTCTTATGACATTGTGTTTGATGAAACTAACGGCTCTCAAGTAGAGCAAGTTGATCTTGATGAGATAGGTGAAGAACAGGCTCCGTGCATCGCGCTAAGGAACATGTCCATTGGGGATGTGTGCCCTAAGGAATCCGAAGAGCCTCCACATGCACAAGATCAACCATCCTCCTCCACGCAAGCATCTCCACCAACTCAAAATGAGGACGAGGCTCAAGTTGATGAAGGAGAAAATCAAAATGATGAGCCACCTCAAGATGACGGCAATGATCAAGGGGGAGATGCAAATGATCAAGACAAGGAGGATGAAGAGCCAAGGCCGCCACACCCAAGAGTCCACCAAGCAATCCAACGAGATCACCCCGTCGACACCATCCTCGGCGACATTCATAATGGGGTAACCACTAGATCTCGTGTTGCACATTTTTGTGAGCATTACTCTTTTGTTTCCTCTATTGAGCCACACAGGGTAGAGGAAGCACTCCAAGATTTGGATTGGGTGATGGCGATGCAAGAGGAGCTCAACAATTTCACTAGGAACGAGGTATGGCATTTAGTTCCACGTCCTAATCAAAATGTTGTAGGAACCAAATGGGTCTTCCACAACAAGCAAGACGAGCATGATGTGGTGACAAGGAACAAAGCTCGACTCGTGGCCAAGGGATATTCACAAGTCGAAGGTTTGGATTTTGGTGAAACCTATGCACCCGTAGCTAGGCTTGAGTCAATTCGCATATTATTAGCCTATGCTACTTACCATGGCTTCAAGCTTTACCAAATGGATGTGAAGAGTGCCTTCCTCAATGGACCAATCAAGGAAGAGGTCTATGTTGAGCAACCTCCCGGCTTTGAAGACAGTGAGTACCCTAACCATGTATATAGGCTCTCTAAGGCGCTTTATGGGCTCAAGCAAGCCCCAAGAGCTTGGTATGAATGCCTTAGAAATTTCCTTATTGCTAATGGCTTCAAAGTCGGCAAGGCCGATCCTACTTTATTCACTAAAACTCTTGACAATGATTTGTTTGTATGCCAAATTTATGTTGATGATATTATATTTGGGTCTACTAACGAATCTACATGTGAAGAATTTAGTAGGATCATGACATAGAAATTCGAGATGTCTATGATGGGGGAGTTGAAGTATTTTCTAGGATTCCAAGTCAAGCAACTCCAAGAAGGCACCTTTATTCGTCAAACGAAGTATACTCAAGACATTCTAACCATGTTTGGAATGAAGGATGCCAAGCCCATCAAGACACCCATGGGAACCAATGGGCATCTCGACCTCGACACGGGAGGTAAATCCGTCGATCAAAAGGTATACCGGTCGATGATAGGTTCATTACTCTATTTATGTGCATCTCGACCAGACATTATGCTTTCCGTATGCATGTGTGCAAGATTCCAATCCGACCCTAAGGAATCTCACCTTACGGCCGTAAAACGAATCTTGAGATATTTGGCTTATACTCCTAAGTTTGGGCTTTGGTACCCTCGGGGATCTACATTTGATTTGATTGGTTATTCGGATGCTGATTGGGTGGGGTGTAAGATTAATAGAAAGAGCACATCGGGGACTTGCCAGTTCTTGGGAAGATCCTTGGTGTCTTGGGCTTCAAAGAAGCAAAATTCGGTCGCTCTTTCTACCGCCGAAGCCGAGTATATTGTCGCAGGCCATTGTTGTGCGCAATTGCTTTGGATGAGGCAAACCCTGCGGGACTATGGTTACAAATTAACCGAAGTTCCTCTTCTATGTGATAATGAGAGTGCAATCCGCATGGCGGATAATCCCATTGAGCATAGCCGCACTAAACACATAGCCATTCGGTATCATTTTCTTAGGGATCACCAATAAAAGGGGGATATCAAGATTGCATACATTAATACTAAAGATCAATTAGCCGATATCTTTACCAAGCCACTAGATGAACAAACTTTTACCAAACTTAGACATGACCTCAATATTCTTGATTCCAGAAATTTCTTTTGCTAATTTGCACACATAGCTCATAAATATACCTTTGATCATGTCTCTTTTATATATGCTATGACTAATGTATTTTCAAGTGTATTTCAAAACAAGTCATAGGTATATTGAAAGGGAATTGGAGTCTTCGGCGAAGACAAGGCTTCCACTCCACTCTATCACTCATCCTTCGCCGTCGCTCCAAGCAATTCTTCGTCTTTGGTATAATCTTCACTCATATGTTTTATTTGCCAAAGGGGAGAAAATAGTTAGGACAAGGGCTCTAATGATTCTGTTTTTGGCGATTCATGCCAAAGGGGGAGAGAGTATGAGCCCAAAGCAAAAGGACCTCACCACCACCCAAATTTTAAAATGATTTTCAATTGGAAAATTTCAATTATATCTCTTTATGTTCTAAAGGGGGAGAAAGTAGCACCTTTCAAAATTGATATCTTAAAACCCTCTTGAACACTAAGAGGAGAATTTATTTGAGGGGGAGTTTTGTTTAGTCAAAGGAAAAGCATTTGAAACAAAGGGAGAAAATTTCAAATCTTGAAAATGCTTCGCAAAATCTTATTCATTTACCTTTGATTATTTGCAAAAAGACTTTGAAAGGGGTTTACAAAAAGAATTTGCAAAAACAAAACATATGGTGCAAGCGTGGTCCAAAATGTTAAAAATAAAGAAACAATCCATGCATATCTAGTAAGTAATATTTATTGGCTCAATTCTAAGTAACCTTTGCACTTGTATATGCAAACTAGTTCAAATTCCGCACTTCTATATTTGCTTTGGTTTGTGTTGGCATCAATCACCAAAAAGGGGGAGATTGAAAGGGAATTAGGCGTACACCTATTTCCTAAACTAATTTTGGTGGTTGAATTGCCCAACACAAATAATTGGACTAACTAGTTTGCCCAAGTTTATAAGTTCTACAGGTACCAAAGGTTCACAATAAGCCAATAAAAAGATCAAGAGAAAGGGTTCAAACAAAGGAGCAAAGGGACAACCGAAGGCACCCTGGTCTGGCGCACCGGACTGTCCGGTGCACCACCGGACATGTCCGGTGCACCAGGGTTCTCCACGCGCTGAACTCCTCACCTTCGAGAAAACGCAGAGTCGCTCCGCTATAATTCACCGGACTGTCCGATGTACACCGGACAGTGTCCGGTGCTCCAGGAATGAAGCGACTCTGAACTCACCAGCTTCGGGAATTCGCTCCGCTATAATTCACCGGACATGTCCGGTGTAACTGCGGAGCAACGACTACTTCGGCGCCAACGGTCACCTGTCGGCGCATTAAATGCGCGCCAGAACGCGCAGAAGTCAGGCACGCGCGAAGAGGAGCACCGGACACTCTACAGTACATGTCCGGTGCGCCACCGGACATCCAGGCGGACCCAGCAGTCAGAGCTCCAACGGTCGGAACCCTAACATTCGGGTGACGTGGCTGGCACACCGGACATGTCCGGTGTGCACCGGACTGTCCGGTGCACCATGCGACAGACAGCCTCCACCCAAACGACTAGTTTGGTGGTTGGGGCTATAAATACCCCAACCACCCCACATTCAAGTCATCCAAGTTTTCAACCTTCCAACCAATTACAAGAGCTAGGCATTCAATTCTAGACACACTCAAGTGATCAAATTCTCTCCAATTCCACACAAGGCTTTAGGGATTAGCGAGAGAGATTTGCCGTGTTCTTTTGAGCTCTTGCGCTTGGATTGCTTCTTTCTTTCTCACTTGTTCTTGTGATCAAAACTCCATTGTAATCGAGGCAAGAGACACCAATTGTGTGGTGGTCCTTGCGGGGAAGTTTTGTTCCCGATTTGATATGAGAAGAGAAGCTCACTCGGTCCGAGGGACCGTTTGAGAGAGGGAAAGGGTTGAAAGAGACCCGGTCTTTGTGACCACCTCAACGGGGAGTAGGTTTGCAAGAACCGAACCTCGGTAAAACAAATCCGCGTGTCACACTCTTCATTCGCTTGCGATTTGTTTTGCGCCCTCTCTCTCGGACTCTTTATTTCTCCTAACGCTAACCCGGCTTGTAGTTGTGTTTATATTTGTAAATTTCAGTTTCGCCCTATTCACCCCCCTCTAGGCGACTTTCAGGAGGCATCAGGAAGATGCAGAAGATTGGTTTCCTTCTCATGGCAATACTATCACAAAAGACAGGAGACCAAAGACAGAGACTTTTTTCTTGATATTTACTCTCAGAAGTATATATAAATAGGTAGATACATTCCCTTAACTGTGTTCGGTATTCGCTTTTAAAAAATTACTTTCTCATCCTAAAATATAGCACTTTCTAGTTTTTTGTCTATATTTAAAAGGATAATAATATATGAATAGACATATATAAATTATATTAATAGATTAATTAATGAATGTATATTTAGTCCAAAACGAATTATATTTTAGAACGAATAGAGTATATGTTTTAAAACCGCATCCTATACAATGGCTGGACACATGCACCACATCCTCCGTCCTAATTAAAAGATTTATCTCTAATCTCTACTACACCATATGTTTCTAACGAGGGCGTCCACACCCCAGCCTCACCATGCCCCCGCCTTTCTCCCACGCGCGGTGCCTCCGCAACGCCATCGCCGCCAATCCCCACGCGCGGCGCGATCCCAATCCCTGCGCCACCAACGCTGCCCGAGCCCCCGCCACCATTTCCCAATCCCTGCCCCACCATGCCCCCATCAACGTCGCTCGAGCCATCCTCGCCCCAATCGACGGCCACCTCCCACAACCTACTCCCCACGCGCGGCGGAATTCGAGCCATCACCGTGCGTCCCCAAACCTTGCGCCACCATCCTGCCTTCGTCCACACTCCCCACACGTTGCGGTGTCCGAGCCATCCCCGAGCGTGAGAGCCGCTCGCCCCATGGCCGGTCAAGCCAGGAACCCACCTGCCAGACATCTTCTCGACTCATGGCAGCAGTGATAGTGCCCCCACCCCCATGGCGAGCGCCTAGCTTCGCCCCTCCCTACTCTCTGGTGAACGGTGCCCCCTTAACCCGTCACTCTCCTCCACACAGTGCCCCTTCCCTAGCCCCGGTGGCCAGCCCTAACCTTCCTAAGCGCGACCATCGCGCCCCAACCCACCCTACGCCATGGCGACCATCCCGCCTTCTGCTCCTCTCACCCCCAACCCCCTACAAGATCCATGAGCCCATGGAAGACCTCCTCGCTGAGGCCGAGTCAAACCCGAGCAGGATCCCATACAACAGCATCCGAGCCTGGCGGGTGAGCTGGCTGCCGGCACCATCATCGACCCTATCATGGAGTACCATGAGCCGGACGTAGAGGTGGATTCATCAGGAGATTCGTCGGAGCAGAAGCCTCCCTCCATGGTAGACGACACTATCGCAGACGGACGTAAGTACAAACACTCCCAACCCACAAATTAAATCCTCCTGTGTTCACGTTAATTAATTACCCATCTCGTTCATGTTCTGATAGAGTAGAGATTCTAAAATGATCAAATAAATTTTTTTACCACTTCATAACTTTGGAACTGATAGTCAGGTGTGGATTCCCCCGCAAGTTTTTTCTTACTAATCTCCTGCTTTTTGACCTTACTTCGAGATTCGGTCTCTGGTTCACCTGAATCTATATTTTGTCTTGGTGATGTCGAGGTGATTTCTTTCCCTTTTTTACCGTGACATCTGACATGAGAGATGTTGCCAAAGTTTAAAAGGGTTGGCACAATGCATTCTTGAATGGTAACTCTCCTAATGCGCTATTCTTTTCTCAAAGAACATCTAGGCGTTACATACAACATTATTACAACTCAATTAGAAGCAGATGTGTTATTCACAAATGTTGGAACCAGATGGATGAACGGATTGTTACATATAGGATGAATGAATGGATCATGCCTGATGGCTAACAACAAGCAGTAAGAGTGAAGTCTAGGCTATCTAGAACAAGAGTACAGTCCTAATAAGTCAGCTAACTGTATTATTAATTAGTAATCATTATTTGCTGCTATGTTTGGGTTGAAAGTTGAAACAAAATGAATTTTTCCTTTTAAATTTTTTATGCAATGCAAAATGGGGAAAGATGTTATAGGATTAACTCAGTCGGTATTTCTAATCCTAAAAAACATATTTTTACTAACATGTATTACTTTCAAGCTGTAGGGGTAATGTGAATTTGAGTGTATCATTTCCCTTACACTCAAAATGGAAAGTGCACATGTTAGTTTTGTAATTGAGGATTATAGTTTTCTAATCCTCTCTGCAATTCAGTTGGTTGTAGAAGTCTGGTAGCCTTGCATAAACATGAGATACAGGTTAGTAAAATGACAGTTGAGGATTTATGTTGCATAAACATGCTGGAATGGTTGTAAGCATCATCTGCCTTTGGATTTGGTCTATAGTCATGTGTCATTTTTGAACTGTCCGCTTTTCCTGAAATGAGAAATGTCTTACCTACATGACTGCTGCATTCTCATAATCTTCAGTCATACTGAACAAACAAGCTAACTATAATTCAACACCAGAATATCTTGTAGTGTGTAACATGATCATTGAAAGGGAAATGTGCCTTTGGACCATTTCTATAATGTTTTGGTGATTAAATGTCCAACACGTTTGATTAAGTTCTTATGTGCCAAATAAAGTGAGAAGTACAAATCAAGGCACAAGGTATGTTTCTAGACTTAGTACACTATTTTTTGAACGCTAATGTGTTTGTCTAAGTGCTATAAACAGTGACAAAAGAAGAAAAAAAGAAATGGAAAGGACTTGGCTCTGTGCAGCCAAACTTCACCTCGGTCTGGCACACCGGACTGTCCGATGGTTCACCGGACAGTGTCCGTTGGTGCACCGGACAGTGTCCAGTGCGCCAGGCTGGTCTACGGTGAAAGTGCTGCTCTCAGGAATCGATGATGGTGTTTGACTATAATTCACCGGACTGTCCGGTGAGCCAACGGTCGCCAGCGCAAATGGTCGGCCGCGCAATCTTCGCGCGACACGTGGTCACGCCAACGGTCGGTTGGGCACACCGGACTATCCGGTGCGCCAACCGATCCCGGGGACCAACGGTCGGCTGCTCTCCGTATGAAAAGAAATCATACACCAGACATGAACAGTAGCTGTCCGGTGGTGCACCACTTGACAGAAGGCAAGATTGGCCTTCCAAGTTGGTCTTCAACGGCTTCTAGCTGCCTTGGGGCTATAAAAGGGACCCCTGGGTGCATGGAGGAGCACACCAAGCATTCTCTAAGTATTCTAAAGCATCCAGACTCTGCTCCCGTGTATTCGCTTCATTGTGTTAGTGATTTGAGCTCCATTTGAGTTGTGAACTCTGTGTGTTGTGTTTCGAGCTCAAGTCATGACTTGTATGCGTGGTTGTGCTGTGGATTTGAGTCTTGTGTGTGTTGCTCTTCCCAACCTTACTCTATGCTTTCTTTGTGATCTCTATTGTAAGGGCAAGAGACTCCAAGTTGTGGAGATTCCTCGCAAACGGGAAAATACACTAAAAGAAAAGACCGCGGTATTCAAGTTGATCATCGGATCACTTGAAAGGGGTTGAGTGCAACCCTCGTCCATTGGGACGCCACAACGTGGAAGTAGATAAGTGTTACTTGGCCGAACCACGGGATAAAATCGCGTGTCTCTTGTGTTGCCTTCTCTGTGATTGTTTTGTCCACAAGAACTCGCCTCAAAACTACTTAGTCGCACTAACACTTCTATAACTAAGTTTTTGTGGCTATTTAGTGGTTGATTTTACAGGATCACCTATTCACCCCCTCTAGGTGCTCTCAATTGGTACCAGAGCCGTACTCTTCACTTAAGGGACTAACAGCCCGAAGAGATGGATCCTAAGGGAAAGGGGATGGTGATTAACGACAAGGAGAAGGAGTCCCTCCTCAACGAGCCAAGAGACGATAAGCCTACCGACTCAGGCTCAAGTCACAAGAAGAAGGACGGGAAGAAGAAGAGACACATCAAGAAGATCATCTACTACGACAGTGATGCATCTTCTTCTTCACCAAGGGACGTTGACGACGACGACTCTTCAAAAAGGAAAACGGTTAATCAAAACTATTCTTTTGATTACTCTCGCATTCCCTATAATTCAAATGCGCATCTTCTTTCAATTCCCCTTAGAAAACCTCCACACTTTGATGGAGAGGACTATTCGTTTTGGAGCCATAAAATGCGTAGTCATTTATTCTCTTGCCATCCTAACATATGGGAAATTGTAAAAAATGGGATGTATTTTGATAGTTCGGATAACTCTGTGCATATCAATGAACAAATCCATAAGAATGCCCAAGCTACTACTGTGTTTCTAGCTTCACTTTACAGTGATGAATATAATAAGGTGAGCGGCTTGGACAACGCAAAGCAAATCTGGGATACCCTCAAGATATCTCATGAGGGAAACGACGCCACCATGATTACCAAAATGGAGCTGGTAGAAGGCGAGCTAGGGAGATTCGCGATGATCAGGGAGAGGAGCTAACTCAGACATGCAACAGGCTCAAGACCCTGGTCAACAAGATCCGAAGCTATGGAAGCACAAGATGGATGGATCATGATGTCGTCCGACTCATGCTAAGGTCATTTACTGTAATTGACCCCCATCTTGTCAATCTTATTCGTGAAAACCCTAGGTACACCAAGATGACGCCCGAGGAGATACTTGGAAAATTCGTGAGTGGGCGCATGATGGTAAAGGAGGCACGATACGTGGATGATGCTTTGAACGGTCCACTACCCATCTACGAGCCGCAGCCCGTTGCTCTCAAAGCAACAAGCAGCAAGGAGGCGCTACCAAGCAAGGTAGCTTAAGTGGAGGCTGCTAGACTCAATAAAGATGAGATGGCGCATATCATCAAGCGCTTCAAGACCGCACTCAAAGGACGCAAGGAGTACCCCAACAAAAATAAAACAAAGGGAAAACGCTCCTGCTTCAAATGCGGTAAGACTGGTCACTTTATTGCAAATTGTCCCGATAATGATAGTGACCAGGGACAAGAAAAGAGCGGGAAGAAGGAGAAAAAGAAGAACTACAGGAAGGTAAAGGGCGAGGCACACCATGGAAAAGAATGGGACTCGGACTGCTCCTCTTCCGACTCCGACGATGAAGGACTTGCTGCATTGGCCTTCAACAAATCCTCACTCTTCCCCAACGAACGCCATACATGTCTTATGGCCAAGGAGAAAAAGGTACGTGTTCGGGACACACCCAAGTACACTTCATCTAGTGATGAAGAATCCTCCGATGATGAAGTAGATTACTCTAGTTTATTTAAAGGTTTTGATAGAGCCAAAGTAGAGAAAATTAATGAATTAATTGGTGCTCTAAATGAAAAAGATAGACTGCTAGAAAAGCAAGAGGACATATTGTATGAGGAACATGACAAATTTGTTAGTGTGCAAAAATCCCTTGCTTTAGAAACTGAGAGAAATGAAATGCTATCTTCTGAGTTATCTGCTTGCCATGAATCTATATCTAGTTTAAAGAGTTTAAATGATGAATTAAATGCTAAGCTAGAAGAAGCAAATAAAACCAACTCATGTGTAGAGCATGTCATCATTTGTAATAGATGTAAGGACTTTGATGTTGATGCCTGTGATAAACATCTTGATTCTAATGCTAATTTAAATGATAAGGTGGCAAGTTTTAATGCTCAACTTAAGACTTGCAAAATTGATTTTGATAAATTAAAATTTGCTAGGGATGCCTACACTGTTGGTAGACACCCCTCGATTAAAGATGGACTTGGTTTTCGAAAGGAAATCAAGAACTTAACAAGCCAAAGGAATCTCGTTCTCAACAAGGAGAAAGGGAAGGCCCCTATGGCTAGTAGTCCTCAAAGGAACCATGCATTTATTTATGATAGGAAAGTTGCTAGTCATTACAATAGGAGTTATGATCATACTGCTCATAATTCACATGCTATGTATGCCTCTAGTTCTACTTTTGTTCATGGTAGAAGCAGGCCTAGGAAAAATCATGTTGTGCCTCATGTTCCTAGGAAAATGTGCAAAGAACCTTCAGCTATTTACCATGCTTGCAATACTTCATTTGTACATTCACGTAAAAATGCAAAAGTAGTTGCTAGGAAATTGGGATCCAAATGCAAGGGAGATAAGACTTGCATATGGGTTCCAAAAACTGTTATAACTACACTTGTAGGACCCAACAAGAGTTGGGTACCTAAAACCCAAGATTAAATTGCCTTGCAGGTTTATGCATCCAAGGGCTCAAGCTGATTATCGACAGCGGATGCACAAACCACATGACGGGGGAGAAGAAGATGTTCACCTCCTACGTCAAGAACAAGGATTCCCAGGATACGATTATCTTTGGAGATGGGAACCAAGGCAAGGTTAAAGGATTGGGAAAGTGAAAGTCGCCTAGAGGGGGGTGAATAGGCAAATCTAAAATTTATAAACTTTAAGCACAACTACAAGCCGGGGTTAGCGTTAGAAATATAATCGAGTCCGAAAGAGAGGGCAAAAACAAATCAACCAAAGAAATAGAGCGGATGACATGGTGATTTGTTTTACCGAGGTTCGGCCCTCGAAGGCTTAGTCCCGGTTGAGGTGGTCACAAAGACCGGGTCTCTTTCAACCCTTTCCCTCTCTCAAACGATCACTAAGACCAAGTGAGCTTTCTCCTTATCTCACGGGTCACTTAGACCCCGCAAGGACCACCACACACTTGGTGTCTCTTGCCTTGGTTACAAAACACTTGAGAACAAGAAATGAGGAAGGAAGAAAGCGATCCAAGTGCAAGAGCTCAAATGAACACGACAAAACTCTCTCTTCTAGTCACTATTGCTTTGAGTCGAATTGGGACTTAGAGAGATTTTGATTCACTCTAATTGTGTCTTGAATTGAATGCTATAACTCTTGTATTGAATGTGTTGGCTGAAAACTTGGATCCTTGAAGTGTTGGTGGTTGGGGGTATTTATAGCCCCAACCACCAAAGTGGCCGTTGGGAGGGGCTACTGTCGTATGGCGCACCGCACAGTCTGGTGCACCACCGGACACTGTTCAGTGCTCCAGCAACGTCACCCAACCGTTGGGGTTCGACCGTTAGAGCTCTGACTTGTGCGGCCACCAGACAGTCCGGTGGTGCACCGGACAGTCACTGTTCACTGTTCGGTGCGCCTTCTGGCGCCTGCTCTGACTTCTGCGGGCGCAGACCGCACTGTAGCGTTCACTGTTGCTTTTTGCAGACGACCGTTGGTGCGGATAGCCGTTGCTCCGCTGGCACACCGGACAGTCTGGTGCTACACCGGACAGTCCGGTGAATTATAGCGGAGCCGCTCCACGAAAACCCGAAGCTAGCAAGTTTGATTTGATCCACCCTGGTGCACCGGACACTGTCCGGTGGCGCACCGGACAGTCCGGTGCGCCAGACCAAGGCCTCCTTCGGTTTACTTTGCTCCTTTGTTTTGAACCCTTTCTTTTAACTTTGTATTGGTTTGTTGTGAACCTTTGGCACCTGTAGAACATATATTCTAGAGCAAACTAGTTAGTCCAATAATTTGTGTTGGGCAATTCAACCACCAAAATCATTTAGGAAAAGGTTTTACCCTATTTCCCTTTCAATCTCCCCCTTTTTGGTGATTGATACCAACACAAACCAAAGCAAATATAGAAGTGCTGAATTGAACTAGTTTGCATAGGGTAAGTGCAAAGGTTGCTTGGAATGAAACCAATAAAATTATTTCAATAGATATGCAAGGATTGTTTTCTTCTTATTTAAGATTTTGGACCACGCTTGCACCACTAGTTTTGTTTTTGCAAATAGTCAAAGGTGTATGAATCAGATTGAAAGAAGCATTTTCAAGATTTGAAATTTTCTCCCCCTGTCTCAAATGCTTTTCCTTTGACTTAAGACAAAACTCCCCCTTAATGAAATTCTCCTCTTAGTGTTCAAGAGGGTTTTACAAAATTTTTAAAGATACTAGTACTTTCTCCCCTTTTTTGAACACAATAAGATATACCAATTTGAAAACTTCATTTTTTTAAATTTGTAGGTGGTGGTGCGGTCCTTTTGCTTTGGGCTAATACTTTCTCCCCCTTTGGCATGAATCGCCAAAAACGGATACTTGTGAGTGAAATATAAGCCCTTTGACTTTCTCTCCCTTTGGCAAATAATATGTGAGTGAAGATTATACCAAATTTAAGAGCAATGCGGAGTGACGGCGATGGATGAATAATTCGATGGAGTGGAGTGGAAGCCTTGTCTTCACTGAGGAACTCCATTTCCTTTTCTATCTATGACTTAGCATGAAATAAACTTGAAAACCACATTAATCATAGCACATGAAAGAGATATGATCAAAGGTATATAAATGAGCTATGTGTGCAAAATATCAATCAAAATTCCGATAATCAAGAATGTTTAGCTCATGCCTAAGTTTGGTAAAGGCTTTCTCATCTAATTGCTTGGTAAAGATATCGACTAATTGTTCTTTGGTGCTAACATATGTAATCTCGATATCCCCCTTTTGTTGGTGATCCCTCAAAAAGTGATACCGAATGGCTATGTGCTTAGTGCGGCTGTGGTCAACGGGATTATCCGCCATGCGGATTGCACTCTCATTATCACATAGGAGAGGAACTTTGGTTAATTTATAACCATAGTCCCTAAGGGTTTGCCTCATCCAAAGCAATTGCGCGCAACAATGGCCTGCAGCAATGTACTCAGCTTCGGCGGTGGAAAGAGCTACTGAGTTTTGTTTCTTTGAAGCCCAAGTCACTAGGGATCTTCCCAAGAACTGACAAGTCCCTGATGTGCTCTTTCTATCAATTTTACACCCTGCCCAATCAGCATCTGAATAACCTATTAAATCAAAGGTGGATCCCTTGGGGTACCAAACACCAAACTTAGGAGTATGAACTAAATATCTCAAGATTCGTTTCACGGCCCTAAGGTGAACTTCCTTAGGATCGGCTTGGAATCTTGCACACATGCATACGGAAAGCATAATGTTCGGTCAAGATGCACATAAATAGAGTAAAGATCCTATCATCGACCGGTATATCTTTTGATCTACGGATTTACCTCCTGTGTCGAGGTCGAGATGCCCATTGGTTCCCATGGGTGTCTTGATGGGCTTGGCATCCTTCATTCCAAACTTGGTGAGTATGTCTTGAATGTACTTAGTTTGGCTGATGAAGGTGCCCTCTTGGAGTTGCTTGACTTGAAATCCTAGAAAATACTTTAACTCCCCCATCATAGACATCTCGAATTTTTGTACCATGATCCTACTAAACTCTTCACAAGTGGATTTGTTAGTAGACCCAAATATAATATCATCAACATAAATTTGGCATACAAACAAATCATTTGCAATAGTTTTAGTAAAGAGAGTAGGATCGGCTTTGCCGACTTTGAAGCCATTAGCGATAAGGAAATCTCTTAGGCATTCATACCATGCTCTTGGGGCTTGCTTGAGCCCATAAAGCGCCTTAGAGAGTTTATACACATAGTTAGGGTACTCACTATCTTCAAAGCCGGGAGGTTGCTCAACATAGACCTCTTCCTTGATTGGTCCATTGAGGAAGTCACTCTTCACGTCCATTTGATAAAGCTTGAAGCCATGGTAAGTAGCATAGGCAAGTAATATACGAATTGACTCAAGCCTAGCTACGAGTGCATAAGTTTCTCCAAAATCCAAACCTTCAACTTGTGAATATCCTTTGGCCACAAGTCGTGCTTTGTTCCTTATGACCACACCATGCTCATCTTGTTTGTTGCAGAAGACCCACTTGGTTCCTACAACGTTTTGATTAGGACGTGGAACTAAATGCCATACCTCATTCCTCGTGAAGTTGTTGAGCTCCTCTTGCATCGCCAACACCCAATCCGAATCTCTTAATGCATCTTCCACCCTGTATGGCTCAATAGAAGACACAAAAGAGTAATGTTCACAAAAATGAGCAACACGAGATTGAGTGGTTACCCCCTTATGAATATCGCAGAGGATGGTGTTCACGGGGTGATCTCGTTGGATTGCTTGGTGGACTCTTGGGTGTGGCGGCCTTGGACCCTCATCATCTTCCTTGTCTTGATCATTGGCATCTTCCCCTTGATCATTGTCCTCTTCTTGAGGTGGCTCATCCTCTTGATCTTCATTTTCATCATCTTGAGCTTGTTCCTTATCTTGAGTTGGTGGAGATGCTTGTGTGGAAGATGGTTGATCTTGTGCTTGTGGAGGCTCTTTGGATTCCTTAGGACACACATCCCCAATGGACATGTTCCTTAGTGCGACGCACGGAGCCTCTTCATCATCTAGCTCATCAAGATCAACTTGCTCTACTTGAGAGCCATTAGTCTCATCAAACACAATGTCACAAGAAACTTCAAATAGTCCAGTGGACTTGTTAAAGACTCTATATGCCCTTGTGTTTGAGTCATAACCAAGTAAAAAGCCTTCTACAGCATTAGGAGCAAATTTAGATTTTCTACCTCTTTTAACAAGAATAAAACATTTGCTACCAAAGACTCTAAAATATGAAACATTGGGCTTTTTACCGGTGAGGAGTTCATATGATGTCTTCTTGAGGATTCGGTGAAGGTAGAGACGGTTGATGGCGTAGCAAGCGGTGTTGATTGCTTTCGCCCAAAACTGATCCGAAGTCTTGTACTCATCAAGCATGGTCCTCACCATGTCAAGTAGAGTTCTATTCTTCTTCTCCACTACACCATTTTGCTATGGCGTGTAGGGAGAAGAGAACTCATGCTTGATGCCCTCGTCCTCAAGAAAGCCTTCAATTTGAGAGTTCTTGAACTCCTTCCCATTGTTGCTTCTAATCTTTTTGATCCTTAAACCGAACTCATTTTGAGCCTGTCTCAAGAATCCCTTTAATGTCTCTTGGGTTTGTGATTTTTCCTGCAAAAAGAACACCCAAGTGAAGCGAGAATAGTCATTCACAATTACAAGACAATACTTACTCCCGCCGATGCTTATGTAAGCTATCAGGCCGAATAGATCCATGTGGACTAGCTCCAGCGGCCTATCGGTCGTCATGATGTTCTTGTGTGGATGATGAACACCAACTTGCTTCCCTGCTTGGCATGCACTACAAATCCTGTCTTTCTCAAAATAAACATTTGTTAGTCCCAAAATGTGTTCTCCCTTTAGAAGCTTATGAAGATTCTTCATCCCAACGTGGGCTAGTCGGTGGTGCCAGAGCCAACCCATGTTAGTCTTAGCGATTAAGCAAGTATCGAGTTCAGCTCTATTAAAATCAACTAAGTATAGCTGACCCTCTAATACTCCCTTAAAAGCTATTAGATCATCACTTCTTCTAAAGACAGTAACACCTATATCCGTAAAAAGACAATTGTAGCCCATTTTGCATAATTGAGAAACAGAAAGCAAGTTATAATCTAAAGAATCTACAAGAAAAACATTGGAAATTGAATGGTCAGGTGATATAGCAATTTTACCAAGTCCTTTGACCAAACCTTGATTTCCATCCCCGAATGTGATAGCTCTTTGGGGATCTTGGTTTTTCTCATAGGAGGAGAACATCTTTTTCTCCCTGGTCATGTGGTTTGTGCACCCGCTATCAATGATCCAACTTGAGCCCCCGGATGCATAAACCTACAAAACAAATTTAGGCCTTGTTCTTAGGTACCCAAACGGTCTTGGGTCCTTTGACATTAGAAACAAGCACCTTGGGTACCCAAACACAAGTCTTTGACCCCTTGTGTTTGCCCCCAACATATTTGGCAACTACTTTGCCTGATTTGTTAGTAAGCACATAAGAAGCATCAAAAGTCTTAAATGAAATATTAGGTTCATTTGATGCAATAGGAGATTTCTTTTTAGGTATTTTAGCATGAGTAGAATGCCTAGAACTAGATGCCTCACTCTTATACATAAAAGCATGATGAGAGCTAGAGTGAGACTTCCTAGAATGAATTCTCCTAATTTTATCCTCAGGATAACCAGCAGGATATAAAATATAGCCCTCGTTATCCTGTGGCATGGGAGCTTTGCCCTTAACAAAATTAGACAATCTTTTAGAAGGGTCATTAAGCTTGACATTGTCTCCCTGTTGGAAGCCAATGCCATCCTTAATGCCTGGGCGTCTCCCACTATAGAGCATGCTTCTAGCAAATTAAAATTTTTCATTTTCCAAGTCATGCTCATTGATTTTAGCAGTTAATGTAGCTATGTGATCATTTTGTTGTTTAATTAAAGCAATGTGATCATGAATAGCATCTACATTAACATCTCTACATCTAGTGCAAATAGAAACATGATCAACCGTAGATGTAGAGGGTTTGCAATCATTTAATTCAACAATCTTAGCGTGTAAAATAGCATTCTCATCTCTAAGATTGGTAATAGCATCATTGCAAACATTTAAATCTTTAGCCTTAGCAATTAATTTTTCATTTTCAATCTTAAGGCTAGAATGAGATTTATTCAATTTGTCAATCTTAGCAATTAATTTGGTATTATCATTTCTAAGACTAATAATTAAATCATCACAAACATCAAACTTCTCAACCTTAGCAATTAATTTGGCATTTTCATGTCTAAGGTTGGATACAATATCATGGCAAGTGCTAAACTCATTAGTCAATTTTTCATTTTTCTCTACTTCCTGAGCATAAGCATTTTTAACCTTAACATGCTTCTTGTTTTCCTTAATTAGGAAGTCCTCTTGGCTATCCAAGAGTTCATCCTTCTCATGAATAGCACTAATCAATTCATTTAATTTCTCCTTTTGTTGCATGTTGAGGTTGGCAAAAAGAGTAAACAAATCATCCTCATCATCACAAGAGTTAGCCTCATCACTAGATGTTGCATACTTAGTGGAGGATCTAGATTTTACCTTCTTCTTCTTGCCGTCCTTTGCCATGAGGCACTTGTGGCCGACGTTGGGGAAGAGAAGACCCTTGTTGACGGCGATGTTTGCGGCGTCCTCGTCGGAGGAGGAGTCGGTGGAGCTCTTGTCGGAGTCCCACTCCCGGCAAACATGGGCATCGCCGCCTCTCTTCTTGTAGTATCTCTTCTTTTCCTTCTTCTTCCCGCTCTTGTCGTCGGCCCTGTCACTATCACTAGAAATAGGACATTTTGCTATAAAGTGACCGGGCTTACCACACTTGTAGCAAACTTTCTTGGAGCGGGGCTTGTAATCTTTGCCCCTCCTTTGCTTGAGGATTTGGCGGAAGCTCTTGATGATGAGCGCCATTTCCTCGTTTTCGAGCTTGGAGGCGTCAATGGGAAGCCTACTTGATGTAAACTCTTCTTTCTTCTCCTCCGTCGCCTTGAATGCGACGGGTTGTGTCTCGTGTACGGAGGAGGCGCCTTGCTCGATGATTTTCTTGGAGCCTTTGATCATCAACTCAAAGCTCACAAATTTTCCTATCACTTCCTCGGGAGACATTAGCTTATATCTAGGATCACCATGAATTAATTGAACTTGAGTAGGGTTAAGAAAAATGAGTGATCTAAGAATAACCTTGACCATCTCATGGTCATCCCATTTTTTGCTCCCGAGGTTGTGCACTTGATTTACCAAGGTCTTGAGCCGGTTGTACAGGGCTTGTGGCTCCTCTCCTTGGTTGAGTATAAAATGACCGAGGTCCCCCTCGATCGTCTCCCTCTTGGTGATCTTGGTCACCTCATCTCCTTCGTGCGCGGTCTTGAGCACGTCCCAAATCTCCTTGGCGCTCTTCAACCCTTGCACCTTATTATACTCCTCTCGACTTGAGAGGCGAGGAGTATAGTAGTGGCTTGGGAGTTGAAGTGCCGGATTTGGGCAACCTCATCTGAATCATAATCTTCATCCCCTGGCGATGGTACCTGTACTCCAAACTCAACAACGTCCTAAATACTAGCGTGGAGTGAGGTTAGGTGATGCCTCATTTTATCACTCCACATGTTATAATCTTCACCCTCAAAAACGGGTGGTTTACCTAGCGGGACGGAAAGTAAAGGAGTACGTTTTGAAATGCAAGGATAGCGTAAGGGGATCTTACTAAACTTCTTGCGCTCATGGCGCTTAGAAGTGACGGATGGCGCGTCGGAGCCGGAGGTGGATGGCGACGAAGAATCGGTCTCGTAGTAGACCACCTTCTTCATCTTCTTTTTCTTGTCGCCACTCTGATGCGACTTGTTGTGGGAGGGTGATTCTCCCTTTCCTTTGGAGCCGGACTCCCTTGATGGAGCCTTCCCGTGGCTTGTAGCAGGCTTCTCACTGGTCACGACCTCCTTCTTGGCGTGATCTCCTGACATCACTTCGAGTGGTTAGGCTCTAATGAAGTACCGGGCTTTGATACCAATTGAAAGTCGCCTAGAGGGGGGGGGGGTGAATAGGCAAATCTGAAATTTATAAACTTTAAGCACAACTACAAGTCGGGGTTAGTGTTAGAAATATAATCGAGTCTAAAAGAGAGGGCAAAAACAAATCAACCAAAGAAATAGAGCGGATGACACGGTGATTTGTTTTATCGAGGTTCGGCCCTCGAAGGCCTAGTCCCCGTTGAGGTGGTCACAAAGACCGGGTCTCCTTCAACCCTTTCCCTCTCTCAAATGATCACTAAGACCGAGTGAGCTTTCTCCTTATCTCTCGGGTCACTTAGACCCTGCAAGGACCACCACACACTTGGTGTCTCTTGCCTTGGTTACAAAACACTTGAGAACAAGAAATGAGGAAGGAAGAAAGCGATCCAAGCGTAAGAGCTCAAATGAACACGACAAAACTCTCTCTTCTAGTCACTATTGCTTTGAGTGGAATTGGGACTTGGAGAGATTTTGATTCACTCTAATGGTGTCTTGAATTGAATGCTATAACTCTTGTATTGAATGTGTTGGCTGAAAACTTGGATCCTTGAAGTGTTGGTGGTTGGGGGTATTTATAGCCCCAACCACCAAAGTGGCCGTTGGGAGGGGCTGCTGTCGTATGGCGCACCGGACAGTCCGGTGCGCCAGCCACGTCACCCAACCATTAGGGTTCGACCGTTGGAGCTCTGACTTGTGGGGCCACCGGACAGTCCGGTGGTGCATCGGACAGTCACTGTTCACTGTCCGGTGCGCCTTCTGGCGCCTGCTTTAACTTCTGCGCGCGCAGACCGCACTGTAGCGTTCACTGTTGCTTTTTGCAGACGACCGTTGGCACGGATAGTCGTTGCTCCGCTGGCACACCGGACAGTCTGGTGCTACACCGGACAGTCTGGTGAATTATAGCGAAGCGGCTCCCCGAAAACCTGAAGCTAGCAAGTTTGATTTGATCCACCCTGGTGCACCGGACACTGTCCGGTGGCACACCGGATAGTCCGGTGCGCCATACCAAGGCTGCCTTCGGTTTACTTTGCTCCTTTGTTTTGAACCCTTTCTTTTAACTTTGTATTGGTTTGTTGTGAACCTTTGGCACCTGTAGAACATATATTCTAGAGCAGACTAGTTAGTCCAATAATTTGTGTTGGTCAATTCAACCACCAAAATCATTTAAGAAATTTCCCTTTCAGAAAGATAGCCATTACATCCGAGCATTCTATCTCCAATATGTTTTTAGTTGAATCGCTTGGGTACAACCTTCTGTCTGTAAGTCAATTGTGTCACATGGGTTACCATTGTCTTTTTACAAACGTTGATGTATCTGTCTTTAGGAGTGATGGTTCATTAGCTTTTAAGGGTGTATTAGATGACAAACTCTACTTAGTTGATTTTTCGAAAGAGGAGGCCGATCTAGATGCATGCTTAATAGCTAAGACTACTATGGGCTGGCTTTGGCATCACCGTCTAGCACATGTTGGGATGAAGAACCTTCATAAACTTCTAAAGGGAGAACATGTGTTAGGACTAACCAATGTTTGTTTTGAGAAAAACAGACCTTGTGCAGCATGTCAGGTAGGGAAACAGGTGGGAAGCACTCATCAGAGCAAGAATTTGATGACAACATCAAGACCATTGGAGCTTCTTCACATGGACCTCTTTGGACCCGTTGCCTACCTTAGCATCGGGGGAAGTAAGTATGGTCTTGTAATTGTTGATGACTTTTCCCGCTTCACTTGGGTGTTCTTTTTGCAGGATAAATTAGAAACCCAAGGGACACTAAAGCGCTTTCTAAAGAGGGTTCAAAACGAGTTTGAGCTAAAGGTGAAAAAGATAAGGAGCGACAACAAGTCCGAGTTCAAGAATCTGCAAGTTGAGGAGTATCTTGAGGAGGAAGGTGTCAAGCACGAGTTCTCCGCTCCTTACACACCACAGCAAAACGGTGTAGTAGAGAGGAAGAACAGGACGCTAATCGACATGGCGAGAACGATGCTTGGAGAGTTCAAGACGCCCGAACGGTTTTGGTCGGAAGCTGTGAACACAGCCTGTCACGCCATAAACCGGCTCTACCTGCATCGCCTTCTCAAGAAGACCTCCTACGAACTCCTTATCGGTAACAAACCCAATTTTCTTACTTTCATGTATTTGGGAGCAAATGTTACATTTTGGTGAAGAAAGGTAGACATTCTAAATTTGCTCCCAAGGAAGTAGAAGGGTGTAACACCCCTGGTGTTACTGTTACTAAAACTTGAGCATAACATCATAAGCATGGGCATATCATGTGTTTGCCACACCTAGAGTGCATTCACTAGGCAAAAATTTCAAACAAGTTGTATTGATATGACCTTTTGCAAATAAAACCCTAGAGTAGGGAACTGAACCCTAGTTTGGGTGTAATAGAGCAAACAAGGCTTAAACAAGAGAAAACTTCAAACTTCAATTGAAAAAGTCATAAAGTGTCTCCATGGATGAACTCAAGTGGGATCCAAACCCTAAGAGTGCAAGAAATCCTAAGTGGAACCCTGGAAAGCCTTAAACCTAAACCCTAGGGGGTTAAGTGCAAAATTAGTACACTTTTGGATTAAAGTGCAAAAACTATGATAATAAGGTGGCTTAAGTCATATGGTTCACAATGATGAAGGTTTGCAATTTAAACCCTAGGTTTTGGGCCCATTTGCAAAAGCACCACATTTGTAACCATATGGCTAAGTCTGATTTTTAGAAAATAGGTTCAACTTTGGGGCCTTGTAACTTTCAAACAAAAGGGATTTTGCCCTAGGTCACCACATCAACATTGTAGATCTATCAAAGGAGAATAACTTTGTTTAAGGGATTCAACACTGTTGTTATGAAAAATGTGAAGAAAAATACATCCAAAGTTAGGCTGTCAGTCGGTCTGAAGCCTGAAATTGGATATCCAGTATTATGGGATGAACTTTGGGGGCTATTTTGAAGATGATTCGGTGGATATTTGAGTATGGTGACTGGAGTAGGTTTGTAGATGGATCATACGATGACAACTTTCATACTGGTCAATCAGTAGGTTGCCAAGTGAATTTAGGAGAAAATCATGCTCTAAGTTGCTCGGTCAGGACAACTGAAGATGAATGCCATTGTACAGTGATCTGAACAAGATCAGATCGACAGCTCGATCCCTCGCCGCCGGCGGCCCATGCGCCTAGATCTGCGCCGCCGTTGCGATCCACGCCTACCGATGACCAGATAAGGCTGCCAGGTAAAAGATATTCGCCTGGAAATGACTCCGGTGACTAACCGCCGTACCCCCCTTGCTTTGCGGCCAGCGCGGATAAGCTCACCGGCAATGACTGCCGTTTCCCGGCCTTACGCCACATGTCCAGGCACTTTACCACGTCGCAATTAGTCACGTTAGGACTTAGGAGTATCCGGTGATCGCCGGAGACATTGCCACGGTGAAAGCCACTAAGCACTTGCGCCAGTAACCTTCCATTCCTCCGACCACCGCGCGTCTCACCCAAATTCATTAGCCACCGCTTAACAATCCTATAAATTGATGATCGGGTCTGTTGCGCCATATAATCACAAAGCCAACACGCCAGCTATTGCTTCAAATCGTTCACAAGAGACCGCGAATTCCTTACTTCCCCCAATCCTGTTCTACCACCGCAGAGGTACCCTCACCGCGGCCAGCTTATTCTAGGTTAATTCAAGCTCCTCAATCATTTGTTCTTGTATCCTTAAGTTCTCCGCAACCTCCTCGACCCCTCAGATTGAACTAGATCGCCATGGATCACCGGGAACACGTTGATCCTTTGATTTTCCCCGCTGTCACTGTGGCTAGAGCAAATTGTGTAGCCATTCTTGAAATTAACTGGGGGGAAACAATGGTTAGGACTTGAATTTGGTTTTGGCCGAAGTAGGGCGCCAGTTATTGCGTGAGTCGGCCGGTATACGAGCTCGCTGGATCTCTGCGCAACGCCGTTCGCCGTTGAGGACTCCGGGCGGTGAAGAATTAGAAGTGCAGGGGTTTTTTCTGCGAATGTCAGAGAGAGAGAGGGAATAGTAACTAGGGGTTCTTAACAGATATTCTAAACAATGGGGGCTTCTGTGCAAGTCTGCCAGCGCGGGCGTGGGCGCGCGCGTTTTCCACCCGAGATTGGGCCGCCTGGGCTGGATTTGGCCCAAGGCTGTTCATTCCTTTTCTTTTTCTTTTTCTACCAGAGCTAAATAAATTCTAGAAAATTATAGAAAAATGGTAAAAATACCAAACCAATTTTCCTAGATTCCTAATTTCCTATAGAATTTAATAAAAATAGTTTCATGATTTTTAATCCAAATAGAAAATTATAGAGTATTTAAAATAGGCTAAAATCTTGTTTTTGGATTTTTAGAAAATAGATAATGATTCCAAAAATCCCCAAACTTTTTGGATGACCCTTATATATTATTTAGAAGCTTTGGATAGAGTTTGGTATGATTTGGGCCTTGTTTGATACTTAGAACCTAAAACCCTACCCCTACCTTGTGAACTTCACTGTTGACTCCGGAAACCATAAGTTCTCGGAGATCCGTGAAGGAAAATTGTATTCAAGACTTTAGATAATAAACTTTTATTATCTTTGCACTCTCATGAGAATTACATGGGCATTCATTCTTATGTATGGTTATATTTAGAAAACGAAGAAGAAGTAGAAGAAGAGAAGACCCCACCACCACCACCTGAGGAACATCAGGCAGGCAACTGCTTTTATTTTGATATCTGCGGATCTGAGCCTGATTCACCTATAAAACAAGGCAAGCCCCGGTGCATTTGCCACCTCCTTATTCCTTTAAAATCTTTCTCACTTGCTTGATGCATTAGGTGATAGGAGTTGTGTGCTAAACTATTGCTGCATCTTCTTCCTTGGATTATTTCCTAATCCCTGTTTTACAAAAAGTTTTCTTATGCTTAGCTTTGCTTTAGAAAAACAAAATGTTTTGTTTTCTCAAAGATGATGTTGCAAAGTGGGTGGGATGTTTTCGAAAATAAAACTTGATGGTGGATCCATCATGGCCATGATGGGTTCAACATCAGAAAAGATGTACCTCTACCAGGTACCAAACTTTGGGTTTGAAATGATTAAGCTGAGACCGGGCGGGTGACTTGCACGAGAAGAGAGTCTCGGTGTAGTGTCTCCGTCTGTGTCGATTAAGGATCGTGTTGATGTAGGCTTGATGACCGAGGACCCTTTAACTGGTCACATGCCTCGTCATGGGTAAGCTTTGCCTCGGGCAGAATAATACCAGAATAAGATACCACGCAATGGGAGTGGAGAGATGGCGAGAGTAGCGTGTACCCTCCATGGCAAGAGGCTGGACGGTGGTGTATCTGTGCTCTCGGTTGGCGTGAACCTGATCTGGTCTTAAGAACCCCAGTGGTGAGTTGACATATGCAAGGGTTAAGTGCTACATATGTCGTGTGATTGGAGATCCTCAGCTGAGTATAATCGATTCGGATCGCCGTACCTTCGTGGTTATGAAGACTTGGTCACTGCCCTATACGTAGAACTCCAGTAAAGATGAAGGGTTGTTAAGAAATTGGCTAGTGCAGGTCCAGTGATTGAACTAGGGTAGAATGAACTCTAGTTACAGGTAATTCTACTTAACCAGACAAATAAAACCGGATTTTTAAGGATCCACTCTTAGTAAGCATTTCTGCAAATAGAGTCATTAACTATTGTTAAGCCTTACCTTGACTCCCTGAAAGCCAGCATACCCTTGAGAGTCTTTTTTAGTCGGGTAAGACTTGCTGAGTAATTCCATACTCAGGGCTTTGTCCCATGTTGTTTTTAGGTGAGGAAGCAACCAACTTTTGTTGCTTCTGTTCAAAGGTGGTACCAAAGGAAGAGCACCAGGAGTAAAGCTGCGGAGGAAAGGATCCTTCATAGAACTTTTATTCAATACTTATCGGGATGGGTTTTTGCCTCCCATGGGATGTAATAATAATACTCAGCACTTGTATATTATACTTCTGGTCTGTAATATATAACTCTATCTTACTTTTTAATAAAGGTAAGTTAATGTCTGCGTGACGGGTGAAACGCTCTTGGGAAAGGTAAGGAAAGCAGATACCGAACTTGTCAAGTGATTCAGAGGCACCTACAGGGTTGTCTGAGGTCCGTTGGACAAGGACAACTGTAGGTGGGCCTAATGACTTGGGAGGTTCCGTCACAGCTGGTATCGGAGCGAAGCCCATCTCTGCAGATATTGTGAGGCATCTTCAAAAGGAATTTTCCAAGACTTACCTAGAAAAATTTCTTTCTTTCTTATCTAGCTTCCTTCTGGAGAACTTATTTGAAAGACCAGATATTGAGTGCAAGGTATAGAAGGTGTGAATCAACTAAGGTTGATTCTGTAATTACACATGCATCATGCTAAAAACTATGCTAATAAGTTTTTCCCCCTTAAGAAATGCCGCCGCGTACAAGAAAGACCGCGCGCAAGTCTACCGGGCCAATTGGCGTACCCCGTCATCTACTTGCCCCACGACATAAAGATAGCAGTAGTGGTAGCAATGATCCAATTGGGGATCTGGAAGCCCAAGTGGATCAACTTCGAACAGAACTTCATCACAGGAATGACATATGGGTCGCGGATGGCGAAAGAATAAATGAATTAAGAGCCGACATCCGCTACCTGCAAGATCAGCTCACGAAACAAGATCTAGCGCTCGACTGTGCGGTTAACTCTCGTTCGCTTGCTTGGGCTAAGGAGGCAAAAGCTCGAGCCCGCGTGGAGGAGCTTAGCTCAGCCGTAGATAACTTGCAGGTTTATTGTAATACATTACATGAAGAAGTTCATGTATTGTATTCCCAACTGCATCCCAATGTACCTGCGGATCCTGTTGGGATGGAAGCCGGACCTTCAAGAATAGCGGGAGAAGCACTCGGTGGTGAACTGGACCTTTTTAGGCCCCCTCCCTCTATGAAGTTGGTGGATGAATGGTCTCCTACGCCCGACAGCGAGGCTACTAAGAGTGACAAGAAGCAAGAGTAGTATAGTATAGAAGTAGTAGTAATGTATAATAGGTAATGTAATCCTGTTGTAAAATTCGAGTCTGTAACATTACCCTTTTCAGTAATGTATAATGGATGGTTTTCTTTGGCATATTATATTCTTTCCAATGTTTGTTGCCTCAGATGCCTTCCAAGACTCATTCACAGGATGGAGCAGGGACTTCCTGTGGGAGGGAAGCAATACCAAACCCACCTCCAGTACCTCCCACGTTAGCCGAGGCCATCGCTGCCTTGGTTAACGCCACGGCCGACAATACCCGCTTCCTGCGGGAGATGGCAGGTCAACAATTACAACAACAAGGCGGGCGGGCATATCCGCAAGGCCCCCGTGAAACATCCTATCTGGATTTCTCCGAGACGCGCCCTCCATTGTTTGTTAAAGCAGAGGACCCTCTAGAAGCGGATGAATGGATTCGCGTCATTGAACAGAAGTTCGGGCTCCTTCGGTGTTCAGAGGTTCAAAAGCCCCTATTCGCAGCCCAACAATTGTGTGGCCCTGCCAGCACGTGGTGGGGAAATTTTGTAGCCGTTCAACTGGCTGGTCGTCAAATAACTTGGGATGAGTTCAAGTTGGCTTTTCATGAGCACTATATACCGGAAGGAGTGCTCCACATGAAGCAGGAGGAGTTCATGAAGTTAAAACAAGGCAGGGATACTGTTACCCAGTATCTCAATAAATTTAATCACTCAACCCAATATGCAATCGATCAAGTCAACACAGATTTAAAAAAAAGGAATTGCTTCATGAGAGGCCTGAATGATCGAATGCAAAGAAAGATGGCCACCTGCATCGACCTTACTTACGGCAGGGCTGTCAGCACAGCACTGGCAGTTGAGGCTAAATATGCAGGTTCTGGAAAATCCAAGGGTTATGGAGGCGACAGACCCAATCAGGGCCCCGAGAAAAGACAAAGGTTGGTAATCCGACCTTTCAATTCGAATCGCTCTTCCCCATGTCCACCCTCCTACCCTTTTAAGCAACCGGTCTTTATTCGCCCCGCCACTGCCCCCACTCCAACAAGTCAGCCGGGTACCCCTGGCACTTGTTTCCCTGCCCTCCCCAGCTCTTCAACTGGCTGTTTCAACTGTGGAAAGTCCGGACACTTTATTAAGGACTGTCCATATCAGAAGCAGAATCGCTCAAGTAATCAGCAAAGTTCTGGGATTTCCGCGCAAGGGAAGGGAAATGCGACAACCAATACCGCGGGCAAGAATACAAGGAAAACGGGACAAATTTATTACTCAAGTGGCCACAACACCGGACAGCGAACCGGTTATGATGGGTACGTTTCTCGTGGCCAATCACCCTGCAATTATTCTTTTTGATTCTGGTGCTTCGCATACGTTCATAAGCAAGAAGTTTGTGGAGCAACATTGCATTCCATACCATGAATCAAGGGAAGGGTTTAAAATTCATTCGCCAAGGGGACAAATATTTACTAAAGAAGTGGCTTACCAAGTGCCCGTAACATTGGCTGAACGGAACTTTCCTACTAATATGATTGTTCTCAAAGGCCAAGATATAGATGTAATTCTGGGCATGAATTGGTTGGTCCAGCATAAAGCAATCCTCAACACTGATCGGAGAACCATCAGGTTGAGTCATAACCAAGAAGAAGTTCTTTTGGCTATCCCCATAGCCATTCCAGCTAAACCATTTAGCAGAATATATGAAGCCATCATACCGGAAATCAAAGATATCCCGGTAGTATGTGAGTTCCCAGACGTCTTTCTAGAAGATTTGCCTGGATTGCCTCCAGAAAGAGATGTAGAATTTGTAATTGAGTTGAAGCCCGGTACGGCTCCCATTTCTAGAAGATCGTACCGAATGCCTCCAAATGAGCTGGCAGAACTCAAGACCCAATTGCAAGATCTACTAGAGAAGGGATTCATCCGGCCAAGCTCGTCACCATGGGGTTATCTAGCCATCTTCGTTAAGAAGAAGGATCAAACACTACGGATGTGCGTGGATTATCGACCCCTTAATGAGGTTACTATCAAAAATAAGTACCCTCTTCCATGGATTGACATTCTATTTGATCAACTAACTGGAGCGAGGGTCTTTTCCAAGATTGACCTCAGATCGGGCTATCATCAGATCCGTATCTGGCCTGAAGATATACCGAAGACCGCATTCACTACGCGGTATGGTTTATTTGAATATTTGGTTATGTCTTTCGGACTGACAAATGCTCCTGCCCACTTCACTTATCTGATGAACTCAGTGTTTATGCCTGAGTTGGACAAATTTGTTGTGGTATTCATTGACGATATCTTAATATATTCCAAGAATGAAGAGGAGCATGCTCAGCATTTACGGATCATGTTGACGCATTTAAGAGAACACCAATTATATGCTAAGTTCAGTAAGTGCGCATTCTGGCTGGAAGAAATCCAATTTCTGGGACATGTATTATCTACCAAGGGGATTGCGGTGGATCCCAGCAAAGTCAAGGAAATTTTGGAGTGGAAACCCCCAACCACTGTACATCAAGTCCGAAGTTTCCTTGGACTAGCTGGCTATTACCGCCGATTCATACCAGATTTTTCCAAGCTTGTGAAACCAATCACAAGTTTATTGAAGAATGGTACTAAATTTATTTGGTCTTCAAAGTGTAATGAAGCCTTTGAACAATTAAAGGTATTATTAACCACTGCTCCGGTATTGGCTCAACCGGATATTGAGAAGCCCTTTGATGTGTATTGTGACGCATCAGGCAGTGGTCTCGGCTGTGTCTTAATGCAAGAAGGCCGAGTAATAGCTTATGCTTCCAGACAGTTGCCCCGACATGAGGAACACTATCCCACTCATGATCTAGAGTTAGCTACTGTGGTTCATGCCCTAAAAATCTGGCGTCATTATCTGCTGGGGAATATCTGTCACGTCTATACAGATCATAAGAGCCTGAAGTATATCTTCACCCAGTCAGAATTGAATATGAGGTAGAGGCGATGGCTTGAGCTTATTAAGGACTATGAATTGGAAATTCATTATCACCCAGGCAAGACCAATGTGGTAGCAGATGCACCCAGCCGTAAGGCTTCCTGTCACTGTCTTATGATGAAGACTTCTGATACTACGTTATGCCAGGAGATGGAGAAGTTAAACCTGAGAATGATCCAACATGGAACTTTAAATCAACTAAAGCTTGAGTCAGTCCTTCTACAAAGGATAATGGATGCTCAAAAAGATAATGAGGGTATGAAGCACATCCATGAGAAGATAGAGGCCGGAAAAGCCAAGTGCTTTAGGAAAGACGATCAAGGCATTGTATGGTTCAACAACCGCATAGTTGTGCCAGAGAATGAAGAGATCTGCCAGCAAATATTAGATGAAGCACATCTTAGTCGCTATTCTATTCATCCCGGAAGCACTAAGATGTATCATGATCTAAAACAACATTATTGGTGGACAAATATGAAGATCGAAATTGCACGCTATGTGGCAAAATGTGACACTTGTAGGCGTGTCAAAGCCATACATATGAAGACTGCCGGTCCATTACAATCTCTACCAATACCTACTTGGAAATGGGAAGATATAAGTATGGATTTCATTGTGGGATTACCTAGAACAGCAAAAGGCTTTGACTCCATTTGGGTTATCATTGACCGACCTACAAAGATCGTCCACTTCCTTCCAGTCAAAGTAAAATATCCAGTAATTGCATATGCAGAACTGTACATTGCTCGTATTCTCAGTCTACACGATATTCCGAGGACCATAGTGTCAGATCGTGGACCTCAATTCGTATCCAAATTTTGGGAAGAACTTCACAAGGCTTTGGGGTACTAAGTTGCTCCATAGTTCGGCCTATCATCCTCAAACCAGTGGTCAAACTAAGAGGGTAAATTGAATACTTGAAGATATGCTACGAGCATGTGTTCTAGAATTCCCACAGAAATGGGATGATTATCTACCATTAGCGGAGTTCTCATATAATAATAACTATCAAGAAAGCATTAAGATGGCACCCTTTGAAGCTTTATATGGGCGACGGTGTCGTACTCCGCTAAATTGGTCTGAACCAGGGGAAAGAAGTTTATTCAGGCCAGATATGGTAAAAGAGACCTGTCGGGGACCGTAATTAGGGGTACCCCCAAGGCTCCTAATCTCAGCTGGTAACCCCCATCAGCATAAAGCTGCAAAGGCCTGATGGGCGCAATTCCGGTCAAGGCTCCGTTCACTCAAGGGACACGATCTCGCCTCGCCCGAGCCCAACCTCGGGTAGGAACGATAGACCAAGGTAGATTCACGCCTCGCCCAAGGGTCTTCTCAAGCAACGGGCGCACCTTTGACTCGCCCGAGGCCCAGCTTGGGCAGGCTTCACGGAGAAGCAACCTTGGCCAGATCTCCTCGCCAGCCGACTGGATCGCAGGAGCATTCAATGCAAGGATCGCCTGACACCTTATCCTGACGCGCGCTTTCCAGTCGACAAGGCCGAAGTGACCGCAGTCACTTCGCCCCTCCACTGACTGACCTAACAGGAAAACAGCGCTGCCTGCGCTGCTCCGACTGCTGTGCCACCCGCCAGGGTGAGGCTGACAGCAGCCAAGTCCAGCCTTGGGCGCCATAGGAATCTCCGCCTCGCCCGACCCTAGGGCTCGGACTCCACCTCGACTCCAGAAGACGATCTCCGCCTCGCCCGACCCTAGGGCTCGGACTCCACCTCGACTTCGGAAGACGATCTCCGCCTCGCCCGACCCTAGGGCTCGGACTCAACCTCGACCTCGGACGACGGTCTCCGCCTCGCCCGACCCCAGGGCTCGGACTCAACCTCGACCTAAGACGACGGTCTCCGCCTCGCCCGACCCCAGGGCTCGGACTCAACCTCGACCTCGGACGACGGTCTCCGCCTTGACCAACCCTAGGGCTCGGACTCAACCTCGACCTCGGGCGACGGTCTCCGCCTCGCCCGACCCCAGGGTTCGGACTCAGCCTCGACCTCGGAGGAATCACCGCCTCGCCCGACCTTGGGCACGGACCAACCACGCCACAAGGGGGCCATCATTACACTACCCCTAGCTAGCCAGGCTACGGGGAACAAGACCGGTGTCCCATCTGGCTCGCCCCGGTAAAACAAGTAATGATGGCACCCCGTGTGCTCCGCGACGACGGTGGTTCTCAGCCCCCTATGGAAGCAAGGATACGTCAGCAAGGATCCGACAGCCCCGACAGCTGTGCTTCTACAGGGCTCAAGCGCTCCTCCGACGGCCACGACGCCACATGAACAGGGCTCCAACACCTCTCCGACAGCCACGTCGGCATGTACATAGGGCTCTGGCTCCTCTCTGCTAGACACGTTAGCACACTGCTACACCCCCCGTTGTACACCTGGACCCTCTCCTTACATCTATAAAAGGAAGGTCCAGGGCCCTCGTATAGGGTGGTGGCCGCGCGGGAGAACGAGCTGACGCGCAGTCTCACGCCCTCTCTCTCTCTCTCCCTCGCGAACGCTTGTAACCCCCTACTGCAAGCGCATCCGCCCTGGGCGCAGGACAACACGAGGCCGCTGGTTCTCCTTACTGTTTTCCCCCCTTGTGTCTCCGTCTCGCGCCGACCCATCTGGGCTAGGACACGCAGCGACAATTTACTCGTCAGTCCAGGGACCCCCCCGAGGTCGAAACGCCGACAGTTGGCGCGCCAGGTAGGGGACTGCTACGTGTTGACGAACAGCTTCCGTCAAGCTCCAGATGGGGAGTATCCAGCAACCTCTCCAACCCAGGACGAAGCTCCGTTTTGGGAGTCTCGAGTTCATGTCCCTCGACGGCAGCTACGACATGATACTCCTTCCTCCGCCGCGCGACAACGACAATGGCGGCCGTCAGCCCACCCGCCGGCGGCGGAATCGACGACGTATTCACCGCATGGTGGAAGAACAGCATCCGAGTCTGTCCCGTCACCTTCCTCGTCGATGAGGAAGGAGGCGGGGCAACCATGGCCAAGCAGGAGGCGGCACCTCGTCGGTTGTCGAGCGAGTCGACGACGCCGGCACCCCAGCGGGGGACACGCCGGGTGTTGACCTCACGTCTGAGACGAAGATGAGCGTCGTTTCCCCGCGACACACCAACCCCGAGCAGACGGGCGACGCCAGCACGCTCGCGAAGGACTTGCTGGGCGTTAGCCTCGTACCTGAGGTAACGGTGCAGTCCATCCCTGATGCGACTTTGTCACCATCCGTCGATCAAGAGGTACCGTCCGTTTCTCATCCTGTGCCTTTTATATTCAGCTTCGACCCACCAAGCAACCCCGCTTCGGTGGACGCTTTCATAAAGGCATATCCAAACCTTCCGGGGTACCATATGTGGTCAACCTGGGACCGATTGACGGCCGTCTTGACCTACGGGCCCCGGGTTTCGAGGAAGACGACGAGCCCGACTCTGGTTGGGATTTCTCCGGGCTCGATAACCCCAGTGCCATGCGGGACTTTATGACCGCATGCGACTGCTGCCTCTCCAATTGTTCCGATGATAGCCACAGCCTCGGCGACGAGGAATGTGGCCCAAGTCACGAATGTTTCCACATCGATCTAGGGGGTCTCGACGAAGGCAACCACCTTGGTATGCCAGAGGACGACGATCCCCCTAGGCCTGCGCCTCGTGTTGACATCCTTTGGGAGATAGCTGTGGTCCCAGTCCCTGTGGGGTCAGGACACACAGCTCGAGCAAATCCGCGAGATCCAGGCCAGGCTCGACAAGGAAGCAGGACAACTTGTGTAGCTCTGGCAGAATATCGGGCAGGAGCGGGAAGGTCGAGCACCGGCCGGAGAAGCACATCATCAGGCCTAGGACGTCCAGCACCGCATCACCGACGATGCCAGGGCAAGGCTGCCCCCGGCTTCCAGTGGGGTCGGCCAGAACCTGGTTGCAGCAGCAATACTACTCCGAGCGATGCCGGAACCATCCACCACCGAGGGGCGGCGTATCTAGGGAGAGCTCAAGAATCTCCTGGAGGACGCCGCGGTCCGACGGGCTGAAAGCTCTGCCTCCCGAAGGCAAGGATACCCCCCGGAGCATCGCGCCGCGACTTCCCGATTCATGCGGGAAGCCTCGGTCCACACCGGGCGCACGCGGGACACAGCGCCTGCGACCCCGGGCCGTCTCGGCAACGAGCACCATCGCCGCGATCGTCGAGCCCACCTCGACGAGAAGGTGCGCCGAGGCTACCACCCCAGGCGTGGGGGACGCTACGACAGCGAGGAGGATCGGAGCCATTCGCCCAAACCACCAGGTCCGCAAGCTTTCAGCCAGGCCATACGACAGGCACCGTTCCCGACCCGGTTCCGGGCCCCGACTACCATCACCAAGTACTCAGGGGAGATGTGGCCGGAACTATGGCTCGCGGACTACCGGCTGGCCTGTCAGCTGGGTGGAACGAACGATGACAACCTCATCATCCGCAACCTCCCCCTGTTCCTCTCCGACGCCGCCCGAGCCTGGCTAGACCATCTGCCTCCTGCGTAGATCTCCAACTGGGACGACCTGGTCAAAGCCTTCGCCGGCAACTTCCAGGGCACATACGTGCGCCCTGGGAACTCCTGGGATCTCCGAAGCTACCGCAAGCAGCCGGGAGAATCCCTACGGGATTACATCCGGCGATTCTCGAAGCAGCGCACCGAGCTGCCCAACATCACCGACTCAGATGTCATCGGCGCGTTCCTCGCTGGCACCACTTGCCGCGACCTGGTGAGCAAGCTAGGTCGCAAGACTCCCACCAGGGCGAGCGAGCTGATGGACATCGCCACCAAGTTCGCCTCTGGCCAGGAGGCGGTCGAGGCCAACTTCCGGAAGGACAAGCAGCCTCAGGGGTGCCAGCCGGATGACGTCCCCGAGGCGTCCGCTCAGCGCGGCGCAAAGAAGAAGGGCAAGAAGAAGTCGCAAGCGAAACGCGACGCTGCCGACGCAGACCTTGTCACCGCCGCCGAGCACAAGAACCCTCGGAAACCTCCCGGAGGCGCCAACTTGTTCGACAAGATGCTCAAGGAGTCGTGCCCCTATCATCAGGGTCCTGTCAAGCACATCTTTGAGGAGTGCGTCATGCTTCGGCGCTACTTCTGCAAGGCCGGGCCACCGGCGAAAGGTGGCAGAGCCCCCGACAACGACAAGAAGGAAGCCCACAAGGCAGAGGAGTTCCCCGAGGTCCATGACTGCTTCATGATCTACGGTGGGCAAGTGGCGAATGCCTCGGCTCGGCACCGCAAGCAAGAGCGCCGGGAGGTCTACACGGTGAAGGTGGCGGCGCCAGTCTACCTAGACTGGTCCAACAAGCCCATCACCTTCGACCAAGGCGACCACCCCGACCGCGTGCCGAGCCCAGGGAAGTACCCGCTCGTTGTTGATCCCGTCATCAGCAACGTTAGGCTTACCAAGGTCTCATGGATGGAGGCAGCAGCCTCAACATCATCTACACGGACACCCTTAGGCTCCTGCAGATCGATCTGTCCTCGATCCGGGACGGTGCGGCGCCCTTTCACGTGATCATTCCCGGGAAGCGCGTCCAGCCCCTTGGACAACTCGATCTGCCTGTCTGCTTCGGGACTCCCTCCAACTTCCGAAAGGAAACACTCACGTTCGAGGTGGTCGGGTTCCGAGGAACCTACCATGCAGTGTTGGGGAGACCATGCTACGCCAAGTTCATGGCCATCCCCAACTACACCTACCTTAAGCTCAAGATGCCGGGCCCCAACGGGGTCATCACCGTCAGCCCCACGTACCGACACGCGTACGAATGCGACGTGGAGTGCGTGGAGTACGCCGAGGCCCTCTTCGAATCCGAGGCCCTCATCGCCGACATGGAGAGCCTCTCCAAGGAGGCGCCAGATGCGAAGCGCCACGCCGGCAACTTCGAACCAGCAGAGGCGGTTAAGTCCGTCCCTCTCGATCCCAGCAACGACACCTCCAAGCAGATCCGGATTGGCTCCGAGCTCGACCCCAAATAGGAAGCAGTGCTCGTCGACTTTCTCTGCGCAAACGCCGAGGTTTTCGCGTGGAGTCCCTCGGACATGCCTGGCATACCGAGGGAAGTCGCTGAGCACTCACTGGATATCCGAGCTGGAGCCTGACCCATGAAGCAGCCTCTACGCCGATTCGACGAAGAAAAGCGCAGAGCCATAGGCGAGGAGATCCACAAGCTGATGGCTGCTGGATTCATAAAAGAGGTATTCCATCCCGAATGGCTTGCCAACCCTGTGCTTGTGAAAAAGAAAGGTGGGAAATGGCGGATGTGTGTAGACTACACTGGTCTAAACAAAGCATGTCCGAAGGTTCCCTTCCCTCTGCCTCGCATCGATCAAATCGTGGATTCCACTGCTGGGTGCGAAACCCTGTCATTCCTCGATGCCTACTCAGGGTATCACCAAATCAGGATGAAAGAGTTCGACCAGCTCGCGACTTCTTTCATCACACCTTTTGGCATGTACTGCTACATTACTATGCCACTCGGTTTGAGGAATGCGGGTGCGACATACCAAAGGTGCATGAACCACGTGTTCGGGAAGCACATTGGTCGAACGGTCGAGGCTTACGTCGATGACATCGTAGTTAAGACGAGGAAAGCCTCCGACCTCCTCTCTGACCTTGAAACGACACTCAAGTGTCTCAAAGCAAAAGGCGTAAAACTCAATCCTGAGAAGTGTGTCTTCGGAGTCCCCCGAGGCATGCTCCTAGGGTTCATCATCTCCGAGCGGGGCATCGAGGCCAACCCGGAGAAAATCACGGCCATCACCAACATGGGGCCTATCAAGGACTTGAAAGGAGTACAGAGGGTCATGGTATGCCTTGCGGCTCTGAGCCGCTTCATCTCGCGCCTCGGCGAAAGAGGCCTGCCCCTGTATCGCCTCTTAAGGAAGACCGAGCGCTTCACTTGGACCCCCGAGGCCGAGGAAGCCCTCGGGAACTTGAAGGCGCTCCTTACAAGCGCGCCCATCCTGGTGCCCCCCGCTGCCAGAGAAGCCCTCTTGATCTACGTTGCCGCTACCACTCAGGTGGTCAGCGCCGCGATCATGGTCGAGAGACGAGAAGAAGGGCACGCATTGCCCGTCCAGAGGCCGGTCTACTTCATCAGTGAGGTACTGTCCGAGACCAAAATCCGCTACCCGCAAATTCAGAAGCTGCTGTACACGGTAATTCTGACACGGCGAAAGTTGCGACACTACTTCGGGTCTCATCCGGTGACTGTGGTGTCATCCTTCTCCCTGGGGGAGATCATCCAGTGCCGAGAGGCCTCGGGTAGGATTGCAAAGTGGGCGGTGGAGATCATGGGCGAGACAATCTCGTTCGCCCCTCGGAAGGCCATCAAGTCCTAAGTCTTGGCGGACTTTGTGGCTGAATGGGTCGACACCTAGCTTCCAACAGCTCTGATCCAACCGGGACTCTGGACCATGTTTTTCGACGGGTCGCTGATGAAAACAGGAGTGGGCGTGGGCCTGCTCTTCATCTCACCCCTCGGGAAGCACCTCCGCTACGTGCTGCGCCTCCATTTGCCGGCGTCCAACAATGTGGCTGAGTATGAGGCTCTGGTTAACGGGTTGCGCATCGCCATCGAGCTAGGGGTCCGGCGCCTCGACGCTCGTGGCGACTCGCAGCTTGTCATCGACCAAGTCATGAAGAACTCCCACTGCCGCGACCGGAAGATGGAAGCCTACTGCGACGAGGTTCGGCGCTTGGAGGACAAGTTCTACGGGCTCGAGCTCAACCACGTCGCTCGACGATACAACGAGACTGCAGACGAGCTGGCTAAGATAGCCTCGGGGCGGACAACGGTTCCTCCGGACGTCTTCTCCCGAGACCTACATCAACCCTCCGTCAGGACCGACGACACGCCCGAGCCTGAGGAAGCCTCGGCTCTGCCCGAGGCGCCCTCGGACCAGCCTGAGGCGCCCTCAGCACAGCCCGAGGCAGCCTCGGCCCCACCCGAGGCACCCTCGGCCCCCGAGGGTGAGGCACTGCGCATCGAGGAAGAGCGGAATGGTGTCACGCCTAATCGAAACTGGCAGACCCCATACCTGCAATATCTCCACCGAGGAGAGCTACCCCTCGACAGAGCCGAAGCTCGGCGACTGGCGCGGCGCGCCAAGTCGTTCGTCTTGCTGGGTGACGGAAAGGAGCTCTACCACCGCAGCCCCTCAGGCATCCTCCAGTGATGCATATCCATCGCTGAAGGTCAGGAGTTATTGGAAGAAATACACTCGGGGGCTTGCGGTCACCACGCAGCACCTCGAGCCCTCGTGGGAAACGCCTTCCGACAGGGTTTCTACTGGCCAACCACGGTGGCCGACGCCACTAGGATTGTACGCACCTGCCAAGGGTGTCAATTCTACGCAAGGCAGACCCACGTGCCCGCTCAGGCTCTGCAAACAATACCCATCACCTGGCCTTTTGCTGTGTGGGGTCTAGACCTCGTCGGTCCCTTGCAGAAGGCACCTGGGGGCTTCACGCATCTGCTGGTCGCCATCGACAAATTCTCCAAGTGGATCAAGGTCCGACCCCTAAACAGCATCAGGTCCAAACAGGCGGTGGCGTTCTTCACCAACATCATCCATCGCTTCGGGGTCCCGAACTCCATCATCACCGACAACGGCACCCAGTTCACTGACATAAAGTTCCTAGACTTCTGCGAGGACCACCACATCCGGGTGGACTGGGCCGCCGTAGCTCACCCCATGACGAATGGGCAGGTAGAGCGTGCCAATGGCATGATTCTACAGGGGCTCAAGCCGAGGATCTACAACGACCTCAACAAGTTTGGCAGGCAGTGGATGAAGGAACTCCCCTCGGTGGTCTGGAGTCTGAGGACGACGCCAAGCCGAGCCATGGGCTTCACGCCGTTTTTTCTAGTCTATGGGGCCAAGGCTATCTTGCCCATAGACTTAGAATATGGCTCCCCGAGGACGAGGGCATACGACGCCCGAAGCAACCAGACAAACCGAGAAGACTCACTGGACCAGCTGGAAGAGGCTCAGGACATGGCCTTACTACACTCGGCGTGGTATCAGCAGTCCCTGCGACGCTACCATGCCCGAGGGGTTCGGTCCCGAGACCTCTAGGTGTGCGACTTGGTGCTTCGGCTACGACAAGACGCCCGAGGGCGCCACAAGCTCACGCCTCCCTGGGAAGGGCCGTTCATCATCATCAAGATTCTGAAGCTCAGAACATACAAGCTGGCCAACAGTCAAGGCGAGGTCTACAGCAACGCTTGGAACATCCGACATCTACGTCGCTTCTACCATTAAGATGTTTTCAACTCGTTCATGTACCTCGTTTACATACCTAAATAAAGTCTAACCATCAAGGAAGGGTCAGCCTTGCCTCGGTAAAGCCTGACCCTCCCTCGGGGGCTAGAAGGGGGGGAACCCCTTCTGCGTCAAAATTTTCCTCGGAAAAAGTCTTTCTGCCAGAACATCTTTCGTGCTTTTCGACTACTTCGATAGTGGAATCCTGAAAATGACGGAGTACACGTAAGCAGGCAAGGCCGACCGAGCCGAGGGACTCCTACGCCTCCGAGATACGGATACCTCACTCATCACCTTCTGCGGTAAGTAACTCACGCTCGGATAAGGGATTCCGCTGACCGAACAAGTCTTAACGCTCGAAAACTTTTTCTGTCAAAACGATTTTTCGTGCCTTCTCGACTATATCGAGAACAGAATCCTACGGACGAGTAAGAGTACACGTAAGCGGCAAGGCCGACCGAGCCGAGGGACTCCTACGCCTTCGAGATACGGATACCTCACTCATCACCTTCTACGATAAGTAACTCTCGCTCGGATAAACGATTCTGTTACCGACGAACAAGTCCTGATACTCGAAACAAGGGGAAAAGAAACGCAGCTTTACAACACGACGATGGTATGTTTTGGCCTCGGCGGCCACAAAAAACATACGCACACTATAGACAAACTGTTCCTGCAGGTTCAGACGTCAGTAGGGGGAGCAGCAGCACCCTCGGCATCGACTCTACCTTCGGCGGAATCCGACCCGGCCTCGGACAGCAACATGGTCGGAGGATCTCCGCCTCGAAGGAAGATGTCAGTACTGCGCCTGGGCCATCATCGCCAGGGTCTCCTCCAGGAACCCGGCCCAAGCAGACGGTCGGACCGGCCGCTCCGTAGCCTCAGCTAGCTGTCCCCTAAGGACACCAGCCCGGCTCATGGCCTCGGCAGCCCGACTCCAGGGTTGGTCCCGCCAGTGGACGACCTGGCCAGGTCCCAGCCGCCACTGCTACGCCTCCTCGGCCTAGGAAGTCCCCTACTCCTAGGCCGACGAAGTTTCTTCTCCAGCCAACTCTGCCTCTGTCCATGCTGACACCGCTGCCTCTAGCTTCGGCTCATCGCAGAGCAGCCGAGGGTTCCTTCACTAAGCAAGAGAAGTCTTGTGCGGCAAGGCCGACCGAGCCGAGGGACTCCTACACCTCCGGGATACGGATACCTCACTCGTCACCTTCCGCACAGGGCAACTCACACTTGGTTAAGCGGTCCAGCTAGCCGACAAACGAGTCCTGGCGCACGAAATGGGGGAAGAAACACGACTTTACACCCAAATACACAAATGTTCAGGCCCCGATAGCCGCAATGAACATACGCCAGCACTCAAGGTGCCATTACAAACGGGACTCCGGTTCCGTTCCCGCGGGTACGAACAACCTCCACACCAGGAGGCCCGCGGGACGACGAACTCCAAGCGGCTCACCGCCGCTCGCTCCGACAGCAGCGGCAACGACCTCCGTCCCGAGCGGCAAGACAGCTGCAGCAACGACTTCCGGGCAAACGCTACGGCAGAAAAGCTCTCGCCCACAAAGGACGAGAACCAGCCATTCAAGCCAGAGAGACGGAGGTCCTGGGGTGCAGGTGGAGTTGGCGATCTCGTCAGCAGAGAAACCTTCTCCGGCTGCTGCCACCACAGCACCGACGGCGGCGTCCACCTGTCCGCCAACACCGCACCAGCGGGCGCCGGCCGCCCCGAAGCACACCGGCAGGTCCTCACTCCCGCCCTCGCCGAGGCCACCCTAGAACATGAGCACCGCCTCGCGGCGTACGACGTGCTGGGCGACCCTCTGGCACGGCTATCGGTGTGAGGAAGACCTGGACGTGGCCGGCTCGTACGCGGCGCGACCACCGCCCGGACGAAGGACGGAACGCTGCACCCTGTCCAGGAAGCAGCGGTTCGCCTTCCCCCGCATGGCTGAAGGAAGCCTCCGCGGGGCTGGAGGATGCCTTTCTCCCCCAAACGCCGGGGGAAGAAAAGGGTTACCGGCCCACGCGGAGGCAACCCCCCACTCGGTGCGCTCCTCCGCCTCAGCCCGGATGACAAAAATCCTTGAAGCTGAGGGCGGGGCGGAGGCCGCAGCCCGGCTCGCTTCTCTCCACCAAACTGCCCATTGGTGGGGGAACGCGACCGGGCTGCACGACGAAAATCCTTGAAGCCGAGCGATGGCTGAAAGGTGCCGATCTCCACAAGGCTGCGCTCCTCCAACGATAGCAAGAGTAAGGCGGCGCGGGCGCTCCCCATCTGGGGGCTCGGAAGGCGAAAGAACGCGATGCATGAGGGAAGTGCGAAGGCATGGCTACCACCCAGGAGGTCGATCCCTTTTTAAAGGCAACTCTCCCCGCTCGCGTCCTCAGCCGTCGCGGACTAAGTCTTCACCAACACGCTCTAAGGTCCTCCCCCTATGACATGGGGGCTGGGCCCCACGCGACATGCAAGCTGGCCTAGGACAGAAGAAGCCAAACCGCCGCGCGCGGAGCGTGTAACCGCCCAGCGGTTACAAGCATTCCTCCGTCTTCGCCCAAACCAGCGGGTGAATGGACGGACCGCCATGCAGGCGGCATGCGACTACACCAAGGGGGCGCACCCTTTCGACTTCGACGCATCCAGCATGGAGGCCCAGGCCCACACGTCATGTAACCGACGCGCCGATTACTACGTGCAAAAAACTGCAGCACCACTTGCGCCAGCGTCGCGCCTTCTCGACTACGGAACCGGTGCCGCGACTCGAGGCAACCCTGCGCATGGCCCAACAGTGCCAACCAGGCACGCCGGTCACGGGTCAATCATCCGCGGGAGAAGGCGTGACGGTCAATATGGCCAGAAGTGGGCCGACAGTAATGGCGGTGGCAGGCGGGCGGAAGTAGCAGTCAAATCGTCTGCAGGCTCACGTCCCCTCCTGGAACAGCGAGAGAGCCCTCTCCCACGGCGTGAAGACGATGCGCCCGTGTTCCGTTCCTCGAACGGCTCACGCGTGCACAACGGCTGCCCCGTGAACGACTTGTCCTGTCGCATTAACTTTGCGGCAGGGCAGGCGACACCTTTGGCAGGCGAAGCGGACAATGCTTCACCTCCGCCATAATGACCGCGTCAAAAAAGGTGCGCCACATCGTTCAATTTCGTATCCTTTTCTTCTTCCCCTTTCTCTCTCTTGCTACAGGGACTAGGAAAGGGGGATACTCCGAAAGGGATCCTTCTCCGCGAAGGAAGCGGGCCCCGAGCCCTCCTACTGATCAGAGGTTCAAAGGCTGGCCTCCCGGAAGGGTTCAACAGCCGCCTCAGAGCACTCGGGCTCCGCGCCCACTACTGGTCAGAGGTTCGAAGGCTGGCACCTCGGAAGGGTTCGACAGCCGCCTCAGGCCACTTGGGCTCCGTGCCCACTACTGATCAGGGTTCGTAGGCTGGCCCCCCGATGGGTTCGACAGTCGCCCCAGAGCATGCAGAGTGAGGGATGACCCTGGGTATGTTCGATACATAACCAAGGCTCGGGCTACGCTCCCGAGGTACCCTAGGACATTTCCGAGACCAGCAGGGGCGATTCTGTAACGGAGTCCCATCAGAGGGAGGCATCGAGCCCTCGGACCCTATTGAACGGGACCGGGTCCGGTAAATCACCTGCAGGTACTTTTGGAGCGCGCCTCTGGGCCACCAGCCGACCCTTATCAAACGGGGCACGGGCGTCCACTCGAATCACCCGTTAGCAACTCACTGGAGACACCATGTTCAGCGCCCTCCGAGGGCAACATGGCGCTTTCCCCGTCCTCCTTGCGGAAAGGCGACGAAGGGGCGTATGAAAAAAGCTGAGTCAGTCCTTGACCGTCCTCTTGCCCTGTGCAGAGGCTCGGGGGCTGCTCTCGCAAACCCGGCTCCGGCCAAACCGTTGACGGCGTCAACATACCAGCCCGAGAACTCGGAACCTGACTATGCACTCGGGCAACAACCAGTTCGCATGAGGGAACAACCAGACCGGCTGAGGCGTCACGAAAGGCATTAAGACCTCGAAGGAGTCAAACCACTCCTCCGAGGCCTCGGGGGCTACACCCGGCGGGTGCGCTCGCGCGCACCCACCGGAACAAAATGCAACTGAGAAAGGCCGGTCCCCTTGCAAAAAAGTGCGACAAAGCCTCCAAGCGAGTACCCACACTCCCTTTGAGGCTCGGGGGCTACTGTCGGGGACCGTAATTAGGGGTACCCCCAAGGCTCCTAATCTTAGCTGGTAACCCCCATCAGCACAAAGCTACAAAGGCCTGATGGGCGCAATTCCAGTCAAGGCTCCGTTCACTCAAGGGACACGATCTCGCCTCGCCCGAGCCCAGCCTCGGGCAGGAACGATAGACCAAGGCAGATTCACGCCTCGCCCGAGGGTCTTCTCAAGCAACGGGCGCACCTTTGACTCGCCCGAGGCCCAGCTCGGGCAGGCTTCACGGAGAAGCAACCTTGGCTAGATCGCCTATCCAGCCGACCGGATCGCAGGAGCATTCAATGCAAGAATCGCCTGACACCTTGTCCTGACGCCCGCTTTCCAGTCGATAAGGCTGAAGTGACTGCAGTCACTTTGCCCCTCCACTGACTGACCTGACAGGAAAACAGCGCCGCCTGCGCTGCTCCGACTGCTGTGCCACCCGCCAGGGTGAGGCTGACAGCAGCCAAGTCTAGCCTCGGGCGCCATAGGAATCTCCGCCTCGCCCGACCCTAGGGCTCGGACTCCACCTCGACTCCGGAAGACGATCTCCGCCTCGCCCGACCCCAGGGCTCGGACTCCACCTTGACTCCGGAAGACGCTCTCCGCCTCGCCCGACCCCAGGGCTCGGACTCAACCTCGACCTCGGACGACGGTCTCCACCTCGCCCGACCCCAGGGCTCAGACTCAACCTCGACCTCAGACGACGGTCTCCAAAGGGCGCGGACTCAACCTCGACCTCGGACGACGGTCTCCGCCTCGCCCGACCCTAGGGCTCGGACTCAACCTCGACCTCGGGCGACGGTCTCCGCCTCGCCCGACCCCAGGGCTCAGACTCAACCTCAACCTCGGACGACGGTCTCTGCCTCGCCCGACCCAAGGGCTCGGACTCAACCTCAACCTCGGGCGACGGTCTCCGCCTCGCCCGACCCCAGGGTTCGGACTCAGCCTCGACCTCAGAGGAATCACCGCCTCGCCCGACCTTGGGCACGGACTGACCACGCCACAAGGGGGGCCATCATTACCCTACCCCTAGCTAGCCCAGGCTACGGGGAACAAGACCGGCGTCCCATCTGGCTCGCCCCGGTAAAACAAGTAATGATGGCACCCCACGTGCTCCGTGACGATGGTGGTTCTCAGCCCCCTACGGAAGCAAGGATACGTCAGCAAGGATCCGACAGCCCCAACAGCTGTGCTTCTACAGGGCTCAAGTGCTCCTCCGACGGCCACGACGCCACATGAACAGGGCTCCAACACCTCTCCGACAGCCACGTCAGCATGTACATAGGGCTCTGGCTCCTCTCTGCTAGACACGTTAGCACACTGCTACACCCCCCCGTTGTACACCTGGACCCTCTCCTTACATCTATAAAAGGAAGGTCTAGGGCCCTCGTACAGGGTGGTGGCCGCGCGGGAGAACGGGCTGACGCGCAGTCTCACGCCCTCTCTCTCTCCCTCGCGAACGCTTGTAACCCCCTACTGCAAGCGCATCCGCCCTGGGCGTAGGACAACACGAGGCCGTGGGTTCTCCTTACTGTTTCCCCCCTTGTGTCTCCGTCTCACGCCGACCCATCTGGGCTGGGACAAGCAGCGACAATTTACTCGTCGGTCGAGGGACCCCCCGGGGTCGAAACACCGACAAGACCGAAGAAAAAGTTCAGCGAATAATTCATAACTTGAAGAAAGCCCAAGCTCGCCAGAAGAGTTATGCAGACAAATGACGGATGCCCTTGTATTTTCTAGAGGGAGACTATGTCTATTTGAAGGTTTCACCAATGAAGGGTATATCACGTTTCGGGGTAAAAGGGAAGCTTGCACCTCGATACATTGGTCCTTTCCCTGTGCTTGAGCAATGTGGACCAGTGGCGTACCGACTTCAACTACTTGAAACCTTGTCTGCTGTACATAATGTGTTCCACGTGTCTCAACTGAAGAAATGTCTTCGGGTTCCCGATCGAACTATTGAAGTAACGAATGTTACCTTAGAACCAGACTTGACATATTCTGAACACCCTATTCGAGTCTTGGATCAAAGGGACAGAATTACCCGAAGAAAAACTCTCAAGTTTTACAAGATACAATGGAAGCAGCATTCAGAAGATGAGGCTACATGGGAAACTCAAGACTTTTTAGAAAAGAATTTCCCAGGCTTTCTAGCCTCATGTAAATTGTGATATGTATATAATTGTTGTAATAAAGGAGTGAGCCCCAGACCACCCCTGCCTTGTACCAAGAATAAGGAAATAAAAGAGTGAAGCATTTCCTTTTCCATTACTTACCCTAGGACTTTTAATCTCGGGACGAGATTCTTTTATGGGGGGAAGGATGTAACACCCCTGGTGTTACTGTTACTAAAACTTGAGCATAACATCATAAGCATGGGCATATCATGTGTTTGCCACACCTAGAGTGCATTCACTAGGCAAAAATTTCAAACAAGTTGTATTGATATGACCTTTTGCAAATAAAACCCTAGAGTAGGGAACTGAACCCTAGTTTGGGTGTAATAGAGCAAACAAGGCTTAAACAAGAGAAAACTTCAAACTTCAATTGAAAAAGTCATAAAGTGTCTCCATGGATGAACTCAAGTGGGATCCAAACCCTAAGAGTGCAAGAAACCCTAAGTGGAACCCTGGAAAGCCTTAAACCTAAACCCTAGGGGGTTAAGTGCAAAATTAGTGCAGTTTTGGATTAAAGTGCAAAAACTATGATAATAAGGTGTCTTAAGTCATATGGTTCACAATGATGAAGGTTTGCAATTTAAACCCTAGGTTTTGGGCCCATTTGCAAAAGCACCACATTTGTAACCATATGGCTAAGTCTGATTTTCAGAAAATAGGTTCAACTTTGGGGCCTTGTAGCTTTCAAACAAAAGGGATTTTGCCCTAGGTCACCACATCAACATTGTAGATCTATCAAAGGAGAATAACTTTGTTTAAGGGATTCAACACTGTTGTTATGAAAAATGTGAAGAAAAATACATCCAAAGTTAGGCTGTCAGTCGGTCTGAAGCCTGAAATTGGATATCCAGTATTATGGGATGAACTTTGGGGGCTATTTTGAAGATGATTCGATGGATATTTGAGTATAGTGACTACAGTAGGTTTGTAGATGGATCATATGATGACAACTTTCATACTGGTCAATCAGTAGGTTGCCAAGTGAATTTAGGAGAAAATCATGCTCTAAGTTGCTCAGTCAGGTCAACTGAAGATGAATGCCATTGTACAGTGATCTGAACAAGATCAGATCGATAGCTCGATCCCTCGCCACCGGCGACCCGCGCGCCTAGATCCGCGCCGCCGTTGCGATTCGCGCCTACCGATGACCAGATAAGGCTGCCAGGTAAAAGATATTCGCCTAGAAATGACTCTGGTGACTAACCGCCGTACCACCCCTTGCTTTGCGGCCGACGCGGATAAGCTCACCGGCGATGACTGCCGTTTCTCGGCCTTATGTTGCGTGTCCAGGCACTTTACCACATCACGATTAGTCACGTTAGGAGTATCCGATGATCGCCAGAGACATTGCCACGGTGAAAGCCACTAAGCACTTGCGCCAGTAACCTTCCATTCCTCCGACCGCCGCGCGTCTTGCCCAAATTCATCAGCCACCGCTTAACAATTTTATAAATTGATGATCATGTCTGTTGCGCCATATAATCACGAAGCCAACGCGCCAGCTATTGCTTCAAATCGTTCACTAGAGACCGCGAATTTCTTACTTCCCCCAATCCTGTTCTACCACCGCAGAGGTACCCTCACCGCGGCCAGCTTATTCCAGGTTAATTCAAGCTCCTCAATCATTTGTTCTTGTATCCTTAAGTTCTCCGCAACCTCCTCGACCCCTTAGATTGAACTAGATTGCCATGGATCGCCGGGAACACGTTGATCCTTTGATTTTCCCCGCTGTCACTGTGGCTAGAGCAAATTGTGTAGCCATTCTTGAAATTAACTCGGGGGAAACAATGGTTAGGACTTGAATTCGGTTTCGGCCGAAGTAGGGCGCTAGTTATTGCGTGATTCGGCCGATATATGAGCTCGCCGGAGCTCTGCGCGACGCCGTTCGCCGTTGAGGACTCCGGGCGGTGAAGAATTTGAAGTGTAGGGGTTTTTCTGCGAATGTCAGAGAGAGAGAGAGAGAGGGAATAGTAACTAGGGGTTCTTAACAGATATTCTAAACAACGGGGGCTTCTATGCAAGTCTTCCAGCGCGGGCGCGCGCGTTGTCCACCCGGGATTGGGCCGCCTGGGCTGGATTTGGCCCAAGACTATTCATTCCTTTTCTTTTTCTTTTTCTACCAGAGCTAAATAAATTCTAGAAAATTGTAGAAAAATGGTAAAAATACCAAACAAATTTTGCTAGATTCCTAATTTCCTATAGAATTTAATAAAAATAGTTTCATGATTTTTAATCCAAATAGAAAATTATAGAGTATTTAAAATAGGCTAAAATCTTGTTTTTGGATTTTTAGAAAATAGATAATAATTCCAAAAATCCCCAAACTTTTTGGATGACCCTTGTATATTATTTAGAAGCTTTGGGTAGAGTTTGGTATGATTTGGGCCTTGTTTGATACTTAGAACCTAAAACCCTACCCCCTGCCCTGTGAACTTCACTGTTGACTCTGGAAACCCTAAGTTCTCGGAGATCCGTGAAGGAAAATTGTATTCAAGAATTTAGATAATAAACTTTTATTATCTTTGCAGTCTCATGAGCATTACATGGGCATTCATTCTTATGTATGGTTATATTTAGAAAACTAAGAAGAAGTAGAAGAAGAGAAGACTCCACAACCACCACCTGTGGAACATCAGGCAAGCAACTGCTTTTATTTTGATATCTACAGATCTGAGCCTGATTCACCTGTAAAACAAGGCAAGCCCCGGTGCATTTGCCACCTCCTTGTTCCTTTAAAATCTTTCTCACTTGCTTGATGCATTAGGTGATAGGAGTTGTGTGCTAAACTATTGCTGCATCTTCTTCCTTGGATTATTTCCTAATCCCTGTTTTACAAAAAGTTTTATTATGCTTAGCTTTGCTTTAGAAAAACAAAATGTTTTGTTTTCTCAAAGATGATGTTGCAAAGTGGGTGGGATGTTTTCGAAAATAAAACTTGATGGTGGATCCATCATGGCCATGATGGGTTCAACATCGGAAAAGATGTACCTCTGCCAGGTACCAAACTTTGGGTTTGAAATGATTAAGCTGAGACCGGGCGCTTGACTTGCACGAGAAGAGAGTCTCGGTGTAGTGTCTCCGTCTGTGTCGATTAAGGACCGTGTCGATGTAGGCTTGATGACCGAGGACCCTTTAACTGGTCACATGCCTCGTCATGGGTAACCTTTGCCTCGGGCAGACTAATACCAGAATAAGATACCACACAATGGGAGTGGAGAGATGGCGAGAGTAGCGTGTACCCTCCGTGGCAAGAGGCTGGACGGTGGTGTATCTGTGCTCTCGGTTGGCGTGAATCTGATCTGGTCTTAAGAACCCTGGTGGCGAGTTGACATATGCAAGGGTTAAGTGCTACATATGTCGTGTGATTGGAGATCCTCAGCTGAGTATAATCGATTTGGATCGCCGTACCTTCGCGGTTATGAAGACTTGGTCACTGCCCTATTCGTAGAAATCTAGTAAAGATGAAGGATTGTTAAGAAATTAGCTAGTGTAGGTCCAGTGATTGAACTAGGGTAGAATGAACTCTAGTTACAGGTAATTCTACTTATCCGGACAAATAAAACCGGATTTTTAAGGATCCACTCTTAGTAAGCATTTCTGCAAACAGAGTCATTAACTATTGTTAAGCCTTACCTTGACTCCCTGAAAGCCAGCATACCCTTGAGAGTCTTTTTTTAGTCGGGTAAGACTTGCTGAGTAATTCCATACTCAGGGCTTTGTCCCATGTTGTTTTTAGGTGAGGAAGCAACCAACTTTTGTTGCTTCTGTCAAAGGTGGTACCAAAGGAAGAGCACCAGGAGTAAAGCTGCGGAGGAAAGGATCCTCCATAAAACTTTTGTTCAATACTTATCGGGAGGGGTTTTTGCCTCCCATGGGATGTAATAATAATACTCAACACTCATATATTATACTTCTGGTCTGTAATATATAACTCTGTCTTACTTTTTAATAAAGGTAAGTTAATGTAACTGCTTCCGCATTTTTGTATCTCCGATGCTTGTAATGTCTGCGTGACGAGTGAAACGCTCTTGGGAAAGGTAAGGAAAGCAAATACCAAACTTGTCAAGTAATTCAGGGGCACCTGCAGGGATTGTCTGAGGTCCGTTGGACAAGGACAACTGTAGGTGGGCCTAATGACTTGGGAGGTTCTGTCACAGCGTTTTTACTAGGGTATGACTCAAATACAAAGGTATATAGAGTTTTCAACAAATCATCGGGTTTGGTTGAAGTCTCTAGTGACGTTGTATTTGATGAGACTAATGGCTCTCCAAGAGAGCAAGTTGATCTTGATGACATAGATGAAGATGATGTTCCAACGGCCGCAATGCGCACAATGGTGATCGGTGATATGCGACCACAGGAACAACAGGAGCAAGATCAGCCATCTTCCTCCACAATGGTGCATCCTCTAGCTTAAGACGGTGAATAGGTACCTCAAGAAGAGGGACAGGATCAGGGGGGAGCATAGGAAGAATAAGTGATGGAGGAAGAAGCACCTCGGGCCCCTCCAACCCAAGTCCGAGCTACAATCCAAAGAAATCACCCCATCGATCAGATTCTGGGTGATATCAGCAAGGGAGTAACTACTCGCTCACGCCTAGCTAATTTTTGTGAACATTACTCGTTTGTCTCTTCTATTGAGCCTTTCAGGGTAGAAGAGGCCTTACAGGATCCGGACTGGGTGTTGGCCATGCAGGAAGAGCTCAATAACTTCAAAAGAAATGAAGTTTGGAGCCTGGTGCCACGTCTAAAGCAAAACATTGTGGGAACCAAGTGGGTATTCCGCAACAAGCAAGACGAGCACGGAGTGGTGACAAGAAACAAGGCTCGGCTTGTGGCAAAAGGTTATGCCCAAGTCGTAGGTTTGGATTTTGAGGAGACTTTTGCTCCTGTGGCTAGGCTAGAGTCTATTCGAATATTATTAGCCTATGCCGCTCACCACTCTTTTAGGCTGTTCCAAATGGATGTGAAGAGCGCTTTCCTCAACGGGCCAATCAAGGAGGAGGTATACGTGGAACAACCCCATGGCTTTGAGGATGACAGGTATCCCGACCACGTGTATAAGCTCTCTAAGGCGCTCTATAGACTTAAGAAAGCCCCAAGAGCATGGTATGACTGCCTTAGAGATTTCTTAATTGCTAATGCCTTCAAGGTTGGGAAAGCTGATCCAACTCTTTTTACAAAGACTTGTGACAGTGATCTCTTTGTGTGCCAAATTTATGTCGATGACATAATATTTGGTTCTACTAATCAAAAGTCTTGTGAGGAGTTTAGCAGGGTGATGACACAAAAGTTCGAGATGTCGATGATGGGCGAGTTGACCTACTTCCTTGGGTTCCAAGTGAAGCAACTCAAGGACGACACCTTCATCTCCCAAACGAAGTACACACAAGATATTCTCAAGCGGTTTAGGATGAAGGACGCCAAGCCCGCGAAGACACCGATGGGAACCGATGGGCATGTTGACCTCAACAAAGGAGGTAAGTCCGTTGATCAAAAGGCATACCGGTCCATGATAGGTTCATTGCTTTATTTATGTGCTAGTAGACCGGACATCATGCTTAGTGTATGCATGTGTGCTAGATATCAATCCGACCCCAAGGAATGTCACCTTGTGGCCGTTAAGCGAATTCTTAGATACTTAGTTTCTACGCCTTGCTTCAGGATCTGGTGTCCAAAGGGGTCTACCTTTGACTTGATTGGATACTCAGACTCCGATTATGCCAGGTGCAAGGTTGATAGGAAGAGCACATCGGGGATGTGCCAATTCCTAGGAAGGTCCCTGGTGTCCTAGAGTTCAAAGAAACAGACATCTGTTGCCCTATCCACCGCTGAGGCCGAGTATGTTGCCGCAGGACAGTGTTGCACGCAACTACTTTGGATGAGGCAAACCCTCCGGGACTTTGGCTACAATCTGAGCAAAGTCCCACTCCTATGTGACAATGAGAGTGCAATCCACATGGTGGATAATCCTGTTGAACACAGCCGCACTAAGCACATAGACATCCGGCATCACTTCCTGAGAGACCACCAGCAAAAGGGAGATATCGAGGTGTACCATATTAACATCGAGAACCAGCTAGCCGATATCTTCACCAAGCCTTTAGATGACAAAAGGTTTTGCAGGTTGTCTAGTGAGCTAAATGTCTTAGATTCACGTAACTTGGATTGATCTATAGCATACATGTGTTCTATGCCTTTGATCATGTTACTTTATGCATTTAAATCAATTATTGTTATTTATGGTGCTCAAGTTGTACAAGTGATCCCCGGACCTCACAAGTCCATATGCGAATGATGCACATATTAAGGTGGATATATGCTACAATTTGACCCTTTGAGACTAACCTGTTTGTTTGAGTACATTTGATGTAGTCTCAAAGGTGCATTGAAAGGGAAAATGAACTTGGACTATGAAAATACTTCCACTACACTCCGATATTAGTGTACTTACTTCCATGTTCATACTTGCAATTTCATTGCCTTTTTGCTCTTAATTGACATTTTTGGTGAGGCAAGGGGGTTTAACGGGCCAAAAATGATCTCGTTTTGGTGCTTAATGCCAAAGGGGGAGAAATTAAGGTCAAAGCAAATGGATCAGCTACCACTTGTGAATTTCAAAAATAATAGAGTTAGAATTTTTGATTTGTCCAAAATGCTCTTATTGCAAAATTTGATCTCTTGTGGGGGAGAATTTTGATTGTGGGAAAAAGGGGGAGTTCTTAACACTTGATCAATTTTACTCTTAGAATATCTCTCTTTGTGCCCAAACAAGCGTGTTTGACTTAGAGATAGGAAAATGAATTTGATTTACAAAAACAAACCAAGTGGTGGCAAAGAATGATCCAAATATGTCAAATCTTGTGCAAAAATAATTTGGTCCTCATTTGCATTGATGTTGCACTTATTTTGGTTGCCTTTTTGATGTGTTGGCATAAATCACCAAAAAGGGGGAGATTGAAAGGGAAATGTGCCTTTGGGCCATTTCTACAATGTTTTGGTGATTAAATGTCCAACACGTTTGATTAAGTTCTTATGTGCCAAATAAAGTGAGAAGTACAAATCAAGGCACAAGGTATGTTTCTAGACTTAGTATATTGTTTTTTGAACGCTAATGTGTTCGTCTAAGTGCTAGAAACAGTGACAAAAGAATAAAAAAAGAAATGGAAAGGACTTGGCTCTGTGTAGCCAAACTTCAGCTCGGTCTGGCACACCGGACTGTCCGATGGTGCACCGGACAATGTCTGGTGCGCCAGGCTGGTCTCCGGTGAAAGTGCTGCTCTCGAGAATCGACGGCGGTGTACGGCTATAATTCACCGGACTGTCCGGTGGTGCACCGGACTGTCCGGTGAGCCCGGTCGCTAGTGCCAACGGTCGGCCGCGCAATCTTCACGCGACACGTGGTCACACCAACGATCGGTTGGGCATACTGGACTGTCCGGTGTGCACCGGACAGTGTCTTGTGCGCCAACCGATCCCGGGGACCAACGGTCGGCTGCTCTCCGTATGGAAAGAAATCATACACCGGACATGAACAGTAGCTGTCCGGTGGTGCACCGGACTGTCCAGTGCACCACTCGACAAAAGGCAAGATTGGCCTTCCAAGTTGGTCTTCAACGGCTCCTAGCTGCCTTGGGGCTATAAAAGGGACCCCTAGGCGCATGGAGGAGCACACCAAGCATTCTCTAAGTATTCTAAAGCATCCAGACTCCGCTCCCGCGCATTCGCTTCATTGTGTTAGTGATTTGAGCTCCATTTGAGTTGCGAACTCCGTGTGTTGTGTTTTGAGCTCAAGTCATTACTTGTGTGCGTGGTTGTGCTGCGGATTTGGGTCTTGTGTGTGTTGCTCTTCCCAACCTTACTCCATGCTTTCTATGTGATCTCTATTGTAAGGGCGAGAGACTCCAAGTTGTGGAGATTCCTCGCAAAAGGGAAAATACACTAAAAGAAAAGACCATGGTATTCAAGTTGATCATCGGATCACTTGAAAGGGGTTGAGTGCAACCCTCGTCCATTGGGGCACCACAACGTGGAAGTAGGCAAGTGTTACTTGGCCGAATCACGGGATAAAATCGCGTGTCTCTTGTGTTGCCTTCTCTGTGATTGTTTTGTCCACAAGAACTTGCCTCAAAACTACTTAGTCGCACTAACACTTCTATAACTAAGTTTTTGTAGCTATTTAGTGGTTAATTTTACAGGATCACCTATTCACCCCCCCCTCTAGGTGCTCTCAATCATGCACTTGTACGGATCTTGTAGTGTGCAAATTATATTGGCTGGTTTCCAATTCCCATGGATTTATATTGAGTTTGGCCTGTTGTGTTTAGGATGGCTTTGGTCTATTCTGCCTCCAACGATTCAGTAGCAGTGAGATATCCTGTTGTATAACCAGCTCTAAAATTAGGACATATCTAAAATAGCATAGTTCTATGGCATTGAGATCTAAGCCAGTTCATCAATGTACGTTATAAGTACTTGATTGTGTATATGGAAAGCTACCATGACCATATGGATCGGTATAAAGCTTACTGTCTTGCGAAGTTTTGGATTAGACTTTTTACTGCATTATGATAGAAAACAAAAACAAATTTCAGTTTTGGGGATTGAAATTCGTTGCTATTTTCAACTGCATTTCCTTGCTACTGATGTGTAATGTTTTTATTATTTTGATACTCATGTGTTGACAATCCAGTTGATGATTTCTTTCTTGCTGGCTGGAATCGGACTGACTTCTTGCTGGCACATGGACTTTATATTCCCATCATCTAGGGCTAGATTAACTATTCAGCTATAGATATTTTTTTGTAACCTTGAATATAAAAGGAAGACAAGCAGTCTGGCCTAGAGCCTTGGAATAAACTTTGCATTATCTTAAATCACTGGACAGCTGCTTTATTCATTAGTTTTCGGCTTCATATGCTGTTGCAATGCCTGAATTCCTTATAAACATGCATATGGTTGTTCTTTGCTGTAACTTATGTGTAGTTAATGGAATTCACTTTCACCCTGTCTGGTGATGGTGCCTTTTAGCACATTAAAGTCGAGTATGAGGTCCCTTTACTAACGTTTCACGTTTTCAGGGTGCAATTGTAGATTGAGGATGATGTCAGAACTCAGAAGCTTTAGCTTACATGTTTATTGCTATTGGAAACTCGTCAATGTAAATTTCAGTGTAACTGGGCCGATGGGTAAATTTCAGTGTAATACCATGAGACTATAGATTACTACCAGACTCAAAGCAACTTAAGTCGGGAATCAGGTAATGATATTTAGACTCATTCAATAACTTTATTGTTATTGACACTACTATTGTTTTTTGAATTTTAGTAACTTATGTGTACCATATACAGTGATCTGATTAGTGTCACCTGATGAGCTGTTTTTCGCAACAATAATGTCCTGTTGGCTTTGATAACTTTGTTTTAGGGCTCTCAAGCTTGCTGAACACGAAGGGCGAGGAGGGGTGGGCACCTTTTCACTCTCCGACAACTCTCTCTCTAATCATTGACATCCTGCTTGAGCGAGGTATGACAATTGCAGTTCCTAATGCTTTTATTAAGTTTCGACATGCCATTGCATTTAGACAAACAATTATGCATTAATTAGAGCTCCTTGAAATCTAAAACCTTGTCAAGTCATTTCTATTTGTTAATGGTCAATTTCAGAATTTATCCAAGCTTTTACCTCTGTTCTTAACTGTAAGTTGATTTGGCTTGTTCAGGGATATAGCTTTTGCTATGCATCTATATTACACTATCTCTAGATACATAGTAAACCTATGGATCTAGAAAAGCTAATTCCACTTATAATTTGGATCGAAGAGGGGATTAATTAGCACCGGAATTTTGCCTCAAGTTAATAAACACTCCATCCTTGCTACCTAGAAGTATCACTTTGACTTAGGACATTTGAAGCAAACTACATGCCTCCAAACACTACGCTGGTTATGTACTAAAATGGTTTTTAGCATTGTTTAGTGCCATGCTCAGCTAACTAGATAATACAAAGAAAATACAAGATCATGATAGGGTCAAGTGCCCATCATTCATCCTATCACAATTTGCAAGCTACATGTTAAAAAAGGAGAACAGCTGGGCCTGGTGCAGAGGTGGGAGCAAGGGAGAGGCGGCTAGGAGATGATCATGGTCAGGTTGACCACCGCTTCTCCCGCTATCATGTGTCCATTGGAGCCACCTCCACTTTTGGTGAGTAAAGCATGCTGCTCTAACCAGTCTGGTGGTTATCCTTGCTTCTTTCTCCCCTCGATTTGATGTGCGGATTTCTTTCCATGTGTATAATTGATAACTTTAGATGTCCGTTGTTGATAGATTGGTAGTAGTATGTTCTTGGAACTTGATTTCACATAGTTCCTCTGTTATATTCTAAATTTGAAACTTGTTTCTGATAAGATGGAATGGTAACAAGTTCGTTTTTGGCAGCACCAATGAAAAGTTGTGGGCTCAATGTTCTTATTTATCACATAAGAGTTTGCAGTATATTTCTTCTTCTAAGCTTTTAACAACGAATCTAAACTTGGATAGGCTTTCAAATTCTAATTTTCAGTACCATTTCAATTATTATCTTTTAGGGGAATGGAAATTATATTGCCTTGACCAAGCAAACATAAGGTTTTCAAAATGATAAGACAAATCTAAAACGCGTGTCAGCGGACATGGTCTCAAAAAAAAGACCTCAAAAAATATGCCAATTTCGTTGTAGGGCGTTTTACATCAATTATCCTTTTTCTGAAGTGACTGAAAGGATTGATTTTTATGTGTTTTAATATATGTCTAGATTCATCATCATCCATTTGAGTATAGTCATAAGAATCAAGGTTAGTCCAGCCAGCTATTCGCTCAATTTTTGGGAAATCTGTTTTTATGCCCTCTAGATTACCTATGCCAAAAGTCTAAAAGGTAGTCGTGGGAAATATTTAGGTATAAAAAATAAAAACCGTAATGATCACATATGCCTTGCTGTGTAGCATAGCTTCAATGCACATTATTTGATATCGTTCTCCAACCACATTTGATATACTCGTAGTTATTGTACATTATTTGATATCAGGACCAACCATTGTGAGGAGAAGCTTCATATATTTCATGTCAAGTACACTTACTTTCACGAACAAACTTCCTAACCAAACTCACAAGGATCAGTACAACAACATTCCTAGCTTTTTATGCACATTGAGTGCCATATGTCATTAGAAAATCTCTAAGAGCATAGATTTAATTGTGACTAACAGTTAGCTAGATGTTGCTTCAGTCATTACATGGCCACAAAAAAGATCAATTGGTCTTGAGAAGATTACCTCCAGCTATCATCCATGTTGCTGATGCAAAAGCCTCTAAGAGTTCCATGGCATTACAATATATAGGCTTGTTGTTCTCTGATTTTATGAGCCCTGTTGAAAATTATGGATATCCTTTCTTCCATGGAGCTGGTAGCACATTAATGTTTCTATGTTCATAGCAAATGGCTCTAAGAATGTGTGCTCAGCTTGGTGCTTGAACCTTTTCACTTTGCACACTTGGGTTCTATTTATTCTGTTATATGCTTGTGTACTCTTCATCCTGCCCCTATGCTAAACTGCCAACTATTCCAAAAGCATAGTAGCTTAATAATATGCTGACAGACCCATCTGAGTAGAGGACCATTGGAGTTGGGTGGTACCTTCTCTCAGGGGTGCGCATCACCTGTTCGACAGAATGTGTGGGTCAATTTGCATATGTCTGTCTTAGCATTGGGTACTTAGCAGTCCAGAAGTTAGCCTATCCAAAAGAGCACAACCGGCGTCATCCTGTAGCAGAAATAGTTTCGTTTGTTTAGTACGCCTTCATGGTGATTCCATAGAGTGGATGCACGTTCGGTGCTTTAATTTAGTTTTCAAATTTCTTTTGCACCTTCAATTCATAGTGAGACATTGAGTTATAGTTCTAGCAAACTCTCTGTATGACTGCACCTAAACATTATTATTTGAAGGTTATTTGATATTCATTTTTAGCTTGCAATTTAGAAATGGTCTTTGGATTCTCTGGTAGCCAAGGTTACTGAAGGGTAATAGAACATCTTGACCACAGATTTGTATTATTTACTCTGTTTGGTTATCAATGTTTACTTGCTATTTAAGTTTTGTTTGATCGTCAACTTTTTCTCAATGTTTGATTGTCAACTTTTTCTATACCAGAATCAATGTACAATCGTGTGAATTTGTATTACAGGAGTGCACATGTATCTGCTGAAGTTTTTAGAAGTTGATAGTTTTATATACTTGATTGTTATGACAAAATTGTTTTATTCATAAAGAAATTTTTTGGTGTATTGCTACCAAAATCCGCTATTAAGTTTGAGAGATATCTGATGGATGAGGTGAGATCTTAAAGGCACTACTATATGTTTCTGTAATTGTTAATTTTAGTAGGATATAGTCTCACCACATTGTTATTGTCCATGCTAGATTCTATCGATCGATGCTGATGTTAGTGAAGTTGAGTTTGGGAAGAAGGTAAGTGTTGGCACCGATCCGGACACCAAACATGGGAATGGGCCATCTGGCGGAGCTCTCTGCGGAGGTGCGGACGGTCCGCGACACAGGGCCGGACGGTCCGCGACCTGGCGCAGGAACGGCTCCTCCTCTGCACACTTCAGGACGGTCCGTGTAACACCCTGAATTCTGAGGTATAACATTTCTTCTCTAAATGCCTACCAAATTCATGTGTTACCCTGTTGCCGGCAATTCTCTGTTGCAATGTGATTTTAAAAGTACTGTTATCTATTGTTTGTACATGTGAAACTAACACATCCTTGTCGTCGTGTTGATTCCAGATCAAGGGGTAGTGATCCGGAAGGTGGCTATGGTTTTTGTAAGTACGAGGCTCAAGATCTTGTTCAAGGAAGGTGGCTATGGTACTTTTGATCCTCTGTTTCTCAACTTGATTGCATCTATGCAAGCGCTACAACTAGATTGAAGCCCAGTCTGCTGCTAGCATGGCACCTATGTGGACCCTCTGCAATATGTGTATGATAGGATGTGTCATGTGTAAGTTGATATATGTTAACTGAATTGGCAAAACACTTGATATATGTTAAAATATGTTGACCCCAATGATCCTACCAAGATTTTACTTTGGCATGATATATGTTTCATACAATTTTTTTACTCCCATCGCAACGCACGGGCACTCACCTAGTTTATCACATACTACTAGTTTTACTAATACTAGGCAATATCTTATGTAGGAAGTGGAGGGGCAGCCAAACTATGGAAGAGAGTCACAGATGAAAAATTAGACGAGAGAAAATATTAGAAATAAATAGTTGCAATGAACGGGTATATAAGGCACGACCATCTACACATACCACTAAATATCTCTTACACACCACTTGCATATGCTTTGTGAATCAAATTTTTGAATATTTGTCGTACACTAGTTCATTTTTGAACTAAAACACGATAAATAAAAAACGGACGAAATATATGGTAGAGCTATTCAATACCTAAGGTGATAGACTAAAGGTTCATCATCTGGATCAACCTAATGTGCTAGCCTCCTTTGCCACCCCCTTGCGCCCCACGCTCCAAATGGGTGTGCTACATGCCACACTGATCAGCCCCCATACCTCAACACCCACGCGTCCCACACTTCGATCGAACGACTAAAACTGTAACAGCAACGGAATGGCTAAAACATCAATGCAATGTCTGAAATTGTAATGGAATGAGCGAAATTGTAATGGAATAGCTGAATGAGTGAATGACTGAGGCTATAACTGAGTGACTGAAACTATAACCGAATTATGTCAAATGGGTACCTGAAGCCCGTATACCCGATGGGTTTTACCCGATACAAGGGTGAGTATGGAATAAATTCTTTATCTGTGGGTACGTTAATGGGTGCAATATTGTACCCATCGTGTAGACGAGTGCGTGTATGAGTATGTACTACGTATACCAACATATTATCGGTGTTTCGTACCTTGCTCCGACAAGTAAATTTATTGTACGCATTTTGGGCACCGGAGAGTGTGCACGGAGGGCACAAGGTTTATATTGATTCGGGTAGAACATCCCTACTACTTCTAGTCATGGGTGGCTTGCACTATCGACACCATTGATGATCAAACACATTGTATGGGTTACAAGCGGTTGAGAGAGGGAGGAGAGGCTCTCAAGTCTCTTTATCAGGGTGGAAGTGGAGCTTAGAAGCTGTAGGGTGGAGTCCTAGCTAAGTCTTAGCTCGACGGGGCTCCGGCCTCCTGGTCCTCGTCGGTGCTCCTCCTCCTCCTCCTTTTCGTCCTTGTGGGCTCGTGTTCGTCTGAAGGCGTCCGATTGCTCCAGGAGCTCTCTTATTTTTTGATTCCCTTGCCCTGAGGCCAACCTCTCCCTTTTATAGGCTGGGAGAGGGTCAGCCAGCGGTGGCTTCCCTGGGAAGGAGCCGTAAGGCAAGGGTAAAACCAGCGTTTTACTCTAGGTGGAGCCACGCATACTCGTGGGGCCTAGGGCTGCCTAGATGTCTTGTATTTACCGTGGCGGATGACGTGGGGGTGGCGATGGTCCTAGATGTCATAGTTTTGGCTATTTTGATCCCTAGCCTCGTAGCTTGGAGCTCCGCGTAGCCCATTGTTTAGTGCCTGCGGGAGGTCTGCGCACTCAGGCCTAGTCCGATAGGTCATAAGTGAGTCATAGGCCGAGGAGTGCACGAGCCATTAATGCACCACAGTCTGAGGGGATTGTAGGTCATGAGTGATATGCAGCCTTAGGTGCTCATAGGTAATTAGTGAGAAGAGGACCAGCGCCACGCTGTGGCTCGGTGCCAGACGTGGTCAAATGTGTTCTCCTAGTTATGGCGAGTCAGTCTGGGGCCAGGCCCGAGATCCACTCGAGTGGTTCCCTTCCGACACGCAAGGTCTCCCTTGTCAGGTTCCGCCACGCCCGACCTCGGGCTCGGTACCGTGAGGTTTGACCGGAGGCGGGTTGTAGCATCCCAAAAATTCAAATCTTGAAATTTTCTCAAACTCGCTCTAAATTCAAAATGAATTATAAATTTCGTCTCAAAATGTTTGTTTGCGAGTTGATATCAACAAATAAAATATAGTGGTCTATATTATCTCCAAAATCCTCCTCAAAATATCCTACAAATATTTCCCCAGTGATCCTCGTCAAGTCCTTTCCAGAAATACTGCCCAAATATTCCACAGATAATCCTCCAAATATTTTCCTCCTGAGAAATACCTTCAGAATAATTTTTCAAGTCCCTACAAATATTTTCTCCATAATTTTCCTCAAGCTCATACGTATACGTATGCCTCCGGTGTCATACCATGAGCTCTACAAGCTAATTTCACTTATACATGACTAATACATGCTTATCTCCCACTAATCCTTGCATCCTCCCACTAATCCTCACCTCCTCCCCCTAATCACCCCCACCTTGGCTATAAATAGAGGGGCAAGGGCCTCCTCTCAAGCCCACCCAAGCCATTTCATGGCAACTCTCTTCCCCCCACACGCCCACTCCACCTCCCACACAAGCACACACTAGCACAAGGATCATTCGATCGTTCTTCGATCATTCGTCCACCTGTTCTTAGTTTGTTCGTTCGTTCGTCCGATCGTTCGATCGTTCGTCCGATCGTTCAGGGTTCGTTCGTTCGATCGTTCATCCAAATAATCTTTGTTCAGTCGTTATGCTGCCGTAATTCCGATCGTTCGTCTGTTCGTTCATAGTTCCTATTCATCGTTCTTCGTTCGTTCATAGTTCCTATTCATCGTTCTTCGTTCGTTCATAGTTCCTATTCATCGTTCATCGTTCGTTCGTTCGACCATTCGATCGTTCGTCCGTTCATTCGTCCAAATAATCTTTGTTCAGTCGTTATGCTGCCGAAATTCCGATCGTTCGTTCGTTCGATCATTCAACCGTTCATCCGTTCGTTCATAGTTCCTATTCATCGTTTGTTCATAGTCCCTATTCATCGTTCGTCCAAATAATCTTTGTACAGTCATTATGCTGCCAAAATTTCGATCGTTCGTTTGTCCGATCATTCGATCATTCGTTCATAGTTCCTATTCATCGTTCATCGTTCGTTCATAGTCACTATTCATCATAACTATTCATAGACACTATTTACCATCGGTACTATTCATCGTTACTATTCATCGATGATATCTATCGTTACTTATCGGGAACCGTAATTAGGGGTACCCCCAATGCTCCTTAATCCAGCTAGAAAAAGTCTTCAGAACAAACCATCAACGACTGATAAAGCGCAGGCCTCGTCTACCAAGGGATGCGACCTCCTCCGAGCCCAGCCTCGGGCAAGGACGGTAGTCCCGGATGAATTCACGCCTCGCCCGAGGGTCCCCTCAGTCAGCAGACACACCCTCGGCACGCCTGAGGTCCAGCGCAGGCAAGCTTTGTCGTACAACGACCTCGTCCGAATCGCCTTACCAACCGACCATATCGCATGCACAATTAATGCGAGGATCGCCTGACACCTTATCCTGACACGCGTGCCTCAGTCGGCAAAGTCGAAGTGACCATAGTCACTTCGCCCCTTTTACTGACCGTTCTGACAGGAAAACAGCGTCGTTCACCCTGCTCCGGCAACTGTGCCAGCCACCAGGGAAAGACAACAACAGTCGCGGCCTTCCCCGAGTTTCGGCCTTGGGCGCAACAGCGAGCTCCGCCTCGCCCGACCCCAGGCCTCGACCTCAGCCTCGGCCTCGAAGAAGAACTCCGCCTCGCCCGACCTCAGCCTTAGCCTCGGAGAAGAACTCCGCCTCGCCCGACCTCAACCTCGGCCTCGGAGGAGTCGCCCCCTCGCCCGACCTCAGCCTCAGCCTCGGAGGAGTCGCCGCCTCGCCCGACCTCGGCCTCGTATCAACTACGCTACTGGGGATCCATGATTACCCTACCCTTAGCTAGCCACCTCAGGCTACAAAGGAACAAGACCGGTGTCCCATCAAAGTTACTCCGGTAACAAGTAATGATGGTTCCCCGCGTGCGCCCATGACGTCGACTGCTCTCAACCCCCTACGGAAGCAAGGAAACGTCAGCAGGATCCATGCCGCACCATCAGCTATGCTTCTACAGGGCTCAAGGCACTTCTCCGACGGCCACGTTATTACCTCTACAGGGCTCAAGGCACTCCTCCGACGGCCACGTCGGCACATCTACAGGGCTCAAGGCGCTCCCCCGACGGCCATGTTATTATCTGTACAGGGCTCAGGGCACTTCCCTGCCAGCCACGTTAGCTCCAAGCTACACCTCCATTGTACAGCTGGGCATCTCCTTGTGTCTATAGAAGGGGGTGTCTAGGGCCCCACGGGGGGGGAGGGGGAAAAAGGAAGGACGGGAGAGAGAGAGAGAGAAAGGGACAAACGTGCAACGTACGAACACACGGACGCACGGCGCAGACGAGCGGAGGCATGCAGAGTAGGAGAGACGCGGTACAGGCAGCCTCAGACGGCTCGCCTCAAGGCTGAACCCTCTCCTTCTCTCTCTCTCTCTCGCTCTCGCTCTCGCTCTCCCGCAATGCTTGTAACCCCTACTACAAGCGCCCCTGGTGCAGGATAATATAAGCATCATCCCATCGCTTGTGTTCCATCTTGCATCAACCCATCTGGCCAGGGCACGCGGCACTAAAATTCACTAGTCGGTCCGGCTGAGGGCCCCCCCGGGTCTGAAACACCGACAGTTGGCGCGCCAGGTAGGGGCACGCTGCGTGTTAATGAATACTTTCCCGTTGAGTTCCAGATGGGTAGCTTTCAGCAGCCTCTTCAGCCCGGGACGGTGCTCCGCTTTGGGAGTCTCGAGTTCATGTCCCTCGACGGCGGCTACGACATGGTACTGCTCCCTCCGCAGCACGACAACAACGACGGTCGACGGCTCGCCCGGCGGAGGCGAACTCGACGACGGCATCTCCCCACGGCAAAAGAGGAACATCCGGGTTTACCCTGCCACCCTCCTCGCCGGAGGAGACGGAGACGGGGCAACCGTGGCCAGGAAGGAGGTGGCACCTCATTGGCTGTCAAACCAGAGCGAGTCGACGACACCGGCACCCCTGCGGGGGACATGTGGGGTGTTGTCTTCGCACCTGAGACAACGACGGATGTCGCCTCCCCGCAACGGGCCAACCCTAAGCGGACTGATGACGCCAGCACCCTCGCGAAGGACTTGCTGGGCGTTAGCCTCGTACCTGCGATAACGGTGCAGTCTGTCCCCGACGCGACTTCACCACCGTCCATCAACCAAAAGGTACCATCCGTTTTCCGCCCTGTTCCCTTTAGATTCAGTTTCAATCCCCCAAGCGACCCCGCTTCGGTGAGCGCTTTTGCTAGGGCATACCATGACCTTCCGGGGTACCATATGTGGTCAACTTGGAACCGACTGACGGCTGTCTCAACTTCTGGACCTGCGGGTTCCGAGGAAGAGGACGACCCCGACGTCAGTTGGGATTTCTCCGGACTCCATGATCCTGGTGCCATGCGCGACTTCATGTCTGCATGTGACCACTGCCTCTCCGGCTGCTCTGATGATGGTCACATCCTTGACGACGAGGGTTGCAACCCAACTCGTGAGTGCTACCACATCGATCAGGAGGATCACGACGGAGATAACCACCTTGGTATGCCGAGAAGTGACGGCGCCCTTGCCCCTGCGTCTCGCGTTGAGATCCCGCGGGAGCTAGTCGTGGTCCAAGTCCCTATGGGGGGTCAGGACACACAGCTTGAGCAACTCCGCGAGATGCAGGCCAAGCTCGACGAAGAAGCGGGGCGACTTGTGCAGCTCCGGCAAAACATCGAGCAGGAGTGGGCAGGCCAGGCACTCGCTGGAGGAGCGTGTCTTCGGGCCCAGGACGTCCAGCGCCGCATTACTGACGATGCCAAGGCAATGCCGCCCCCGGCCTTCAACGGGGCCGGCTAGAGCCTAGCCGCAGCAGCAATGTTGCTTCGGACGATGCCGGAGCCATCCACCGCCGAAGGGCGACGTATCCAGGGTGAGCTCAAGGGCCTCCTGGAAGACGCCGCTGTCCGACAAGCTGAGAGCTCTGCCTCCCGGAGGCGAGGAGACCCCTCGGAGCATCGCGCAGCGCCCTCCCGACGCATGCGGGAGGCCTCGGTCCACACTGAGCGCACACGGGACGGGACGCCTGCAGCCTCGGATCGCATCGGCGTCGAGCAACACCGCCGCCATCGTCGAGCCTGCCTCGAGGAGAAAGTGCACCGAGGCTACCATCCCAGGCGCGGGGGACGCCACGACAGTGAGGAGGATCGAAGCCCCTCACCCGAGCCAGTAGGTTCGCGAGTCTTCAGCCGGGCCATACGACGGGCGTCGTTCCCGGCCCGGTTCCGAGCCCCGACTACTATCGCCAAGTACTCGGGGGAGACAAGGCCAGAGTTGTGGCTTGCGGACTACCGGCTGGCATGCCAGTTGGGAGGGGCGGACGATGACAACCTCATCATCCGCAACCTCCCCCTTTTCCTCTCCGACGCTGCTCGGGCCTGGCTAGAGCATCTGCCTCCTGCGCAGATCTCCAACTAGGACGACCTGGTCAAGGCTTTCGCTGGAAATTTCCAGGGTACGTACGTGTGCCCTAGGAACTCATGGGATCTCCAAAGTTGCCGCCAGCAGCCAGGGGAATCCCTGCGAGAGTATATCCGGAGGTTTTCGATGCAGCGTACCGAGCTGCCCAACATCACCGACTCGGACGTCATCGGGGCATTCCTCGCTGGCACCACATGCCAAGACCTGGTGAGCAAACTGGGGCGCAAGACTCCTACCAAGGTGAGCGAATTGATGGACATCACCACCAAGTTCGCCTCTGGTTAGGAGGCAGTTGAAGCCATCTTCCGGAAAGACAAGCAGCCTCAGGGAGGGCAGAAGGAAGACGCCCCAGAGGCGTCCGCCCAGCGTGGCGCGAAGAAGAAGGCGCAAGCGAAGCGCAACGCCATCGACACGGATCTCGTCGTCGCCGCCGAGCACAGGAACCCTCGGAAGCCTTCTGGAGGGGCCGGCGCGTTCGACAAGATGCTCAAGGAGTCGTGCCCCTATCACCGGGGTCCCGTCAAGCACACCCTTGAGGAGTGTGACATGCTCCGACGCTACTTCAACAAGGCCGGACCCTCGGCAAAAGGTGGCAAAGACCAAGGCAACAACAAGGGGGGCGACAAGGAAGAGGAGTTCCCAGAGGTCCACAACTGCTTCATGATCAACGGTGGACAGGTGGCGAACGCCTCGGCTCGGCACCATAAGCAAGAGCGCCGGGAGGTCTGCTCGGTGAGGGTGGCAGCGCCAGTCTACCTAGACTGGTCCGACAAGCCTATCACCTTCGATCAAGGCGACCACCCCGACTTCGTGCTGAGCCCAGGAAGGTATCCGCTCGTCGTCGACCCGATCATCGGCAACGTTAGGCTCTCCAAGGTCCTCATGGATGGAGGCAGCAGCCTCAACATCATCTACGCCGAGACCCTGGAGCTCTTGGGGGTTGATCGGTCCGAGATCCGGGCTGGTGCAGCACCCTTCCACGGGATCGCACCCGGAAAGCGTATCCTGCCCCTCGGACAGGTTGACTTGCCCGTCTGCTTCAGAACTCCCTGCAACTTCCGAAAGGAAACCCTCACCTTCGAGGTAGTTGGGTTCCGAGGGACCTATCACGTGGTGCTGGGGAGACCGTGCTACGCCAAGTTCATTGCCATCCCCAACTACACTTACCTCAAGCTCAAGATGCCTGGCCCCAAGGGAGTCATCACCGTCGGACCCACGTACCGCCACGCTTACGAGTGCGACGTGGAATGCGTGGAGTACGCCGAGGCCCTCGCCGAGTCCGAAGCCCTCATCGCAGACCTAGACTGCCTCTCCAAGGAGGCGCCCGATGTGAAGTGGCACGCCGGCAACTTCGAGTCGGCCGAGGCAGTTAAGTCTGTCTCTCTCGACCCTAGCTATGACGCTAGCAAGAAAGTCAGGATCAGCTCCAAGCTCAACCCCAAATAGGAAGCAGTCCTCGTCGACTTTCTCCGCGCAAACGCCGAAGTTTTTGCGTGGAGTCCCTCGGACATGCCGGGCATACCGAGGGATGTTGCCGAGCACTCACTTGACATCCGAGCTGGAGCCCGACCCGTGAAGCAGTCCCTGCGCCGTTTTGATGAAGAAAAGCGCAGAGCCATAGGCGAGGAGGTCCACAGGCTGATGGCTGCAGGGTTCATCAAAGAGGTATTCCATCCTGAATGGTTAGCTAACCCTGTGCTTGTAAAGAAAAAAGGTGGGAAATGGAGGATGTGCGTAGACTACACTGGTCTAAACAAAGCATGTCCGAAGGTTCCCTACTCTCTGCCTCACATCGATCAAATTGTGGACTCCACTGCTGGGTGCGAAACCCTGTCTTTCCTCGATGCCTACTCAGGCTATCACCAAATCAAGATGAAAGAGTCCGACCAGCTCGCGACTTCTTTTATCACACCTTTTGGCATGTATTGTTATACTATAATGCCATTTAGCTTGAGGAATGCAGGTGCCACCTACCAGAGGTGCATAAACCATGTGTTCGGAGAACACATCGGCAGAATGGTCGAGGCTTACATCGATGACATCGTCGTCAAGACAAGAAAAGCCTCCGACCTCCTCTCTGACCTTGAGGTAACATTTAGTTGCCTGAAAGCAAAGAGCGTAAAACTCAATCCTGAGAAGTGTGTCTTCGGAGTCCCCTGAGGCATGCTCTTAGGGTTCATTGTCTCCGAACGAGGCATCAAAGCCAACCCGGAGAAAATTGCGGCCATCACCAACATGGGGCCCATCAAAGATTTAAAAGGAGTACAAAGGGTCATGGGATGCCTTGTGGCTCTGAGCCGCTTCATCTCGCGCCTCGACGAGAAAGGGTTGCCCTTGTACCGTCTCTTAAGGAAGGCCGAGCGCTTCACTTGGACCCCCGAGGCCGAGGAAGCCCTCAGAAACTTAAAGGCGCTCCTTACAAATGCATCCATCTTGGTGCCCCCGCTGCGGGAGAAGCCCTCTTGATCTACGTAGCTGGAACCACTCAGGTGGTCAGCGCCGCGATCGTAGTCGAGAGTCGAGAAGAAGGGCACGCACTGCTCGTCCAGAGGCCAGTCTACTTCATCAGCAAAGTGCTATCCGAGACCAAAGTCCGCTACCCACAAATCCAGAAGCTGCTGTACGCAGTGATTCTGACACGGCGGAAGCTGCATCACTACTTCGAGTCTCATCCGGTTACTGTGGTGTCATCTTTCCCCCAGGGAGAAATCATCCAGAGCCGAGAGGCCTCGGGTAGGATAGCAAAATCGGTGTAACACCCTAAATCCATCAAATGAAAACAACCCAGTTTGATGTATTAATTTTCAATAGAAAGAAAACAATTTATGTTTATAAAAAATGAAATGGTGACATAATTAAATTGAATAATTTCTTGATTAGATAAATTTTTGTTAAGTGTTTGATGCATTCATGCCAAGGCATAAATTTTGTTTGATGTATCCAATGTTTGGATTTTAAGTTAGTGTGAAAATCTCATTTTACAAAAAATAAGAATGAGCAGTTAAAATAAGTGTTTTCAGAACACGCTTTTTGATAGGTTAATAACTTTCCTTGTAGGTATTTGGGAAAAATTTCATTTTCTTTTTTTTATAGAGCCCATTCTATTTAAGTAATAGACTTTTGACTAAAATAATTTATTCTTTAAAATTAAGCATATTTATTTATAAAATATTAAATTTGAATTTATTATATTTTTGAAATATTTAAATATATATTATGTATATTTATATATGTCTATTCTTTAAAAAAAGTAAAAAAAACACAAAACACTCACGCACGTATCTAAATTAAGAAAAAAAACAAAGCAAGCTACGCTCACTCACCGGCTAGGCTGAGCGCCCACCTTTTTTTTCTTCTTTTTTTGTTGTTGTGGCCGACAGTGGACCCCACCATAGGCAATTGTTCATCTCCCATTCCATTCCTTGCTCCCGTCCGTGAGTGAACCAGATAACGCCGTCGCCGTTCGTCCTCCTCAGCGACCCCATTGTCTCGCCTTCCCCTAGTGTGCATGCCGTCGGCACTCCATTCCCATTCCTCTCCACTCACGCCGAGCTCGTTCCTCTTCTCCCCCATTGAAATGCTGCTACCGTTTCTTCTTGAACACCATTAATAGCAGCCGCCCACGCCCGCCTCTTCTCCTCCCCCACTAGCCGTGCCATCAAGCAGCCCCACTCAGCTAGTAATGGCCGTCGAATCTTGTCCTCTCGCCATCGACGTCTGTTTCTTCTCCAAGTTATAAATAGCAGTGCCGGCGCCCTGTGGAACCAGTTCCTCACCTACCCTCGCTACCAAGCGCAGCTCAGTCGACCAGAGTTCCTCCTGCTGTTGCGCTCTCCTTGCTCGTCGAACGCCGATCGCCGTGTCCTGTTGTTCTGCTCTGCTTCGGGCCCTGCTCGCTACTTCGCTAGTGCCGAGCCCCTTGCCAAAGCCATGCCACAGAACACGCTCTCCCGGACTGCTCTCAACCGCGTGTGCCCCTGCTCATTTTCCACCCGCGCCACTCACCGTTGCCGCTTGCTTGTGTCGTTAATCGTTCTACGCCTGCTGCTCGTGCTTCTCATGTCGTCGCTAACGTTTTGCCTAATCCCTGTCTCGGTGCCAAGCCTCTCGCCGTGCCGTGTGCTGATGCTGTTGTTTGACACCATCCGCGCCAGTGCCACGACGTCCTTCCGCTCGTGGTCTCTGCCTGCTCGTCGAGCACCCGAAGCATCCATTGCCGCGACACGAAGTTCTTCTCGCCCTGCACCGCCCTGCTGCTGTTCCAAGGTAGAAAAATGTCATATTTCTAATCTACCTCCTAAAAGCTATGGTTAATAATATATTAATTCTTGCGACATTAATTTATGTGTATTTGATATGCAAATAAAATAAATAGTATTTAGATAGCTATATATTAGTATGCTGATCAGTTTGAATTGATAGTTGCAACGATTTATTTGTTTTTGTAAATTAATTTGTATTTGTTATAATGTGTGGTTTTCAAATTAGAAATTAAAAAGAATTATAGCTTTTATGTTTTTGTAAACAAAAATAAGAGATAGTTATTTATCAAGATATTTGTACACAAAAATGTAAATATTTACTAGCTACCTCTTATAGACTACTTTTATTTATGTTTAGGTCCTTGTTACAGTTTTTATTATAAAAAATAAAATAGAAACAGTTTCATTAGTTTCATAATTATATGGTAAGCAATTTTAATTAGTGTTTCCAACTGTTCACATGTTTTCATAATTTAAATCTAATTTATAACTGTTATTTATGCGTAGTTTTCTAATTATAAAGTTAAAACAAATGTATTTCACCTTTTCTTAACAATAATTATATAATTACCTTTTATGATTTAGATTTATATTCAAGTATTTTATATATGTATATGCCAGATAGGGACTTCTAGTAATATTAATATAGCTTAATTCACCCACGTAACTAAAATGATAGATTAAATATTGATGAACATAAGTTTTCTTTTTAATGAATTAGATCATTTAGATTATTTGTCCCTACAATGGAATTAAAGATAATTAATAGATTAATTATCCTTTATCATAATTTATTAATCAAACCTATAGTAAATTTGTTCTTAACTAGATTTATGACATGATTAATGAGTTCATAGAATTTAGTCCACATTATATACGAATCACTTAGCTTTTCCTAAAGGATAAAATAAAGAAAATTAGTGTTCATGTCTTTTTTATAATTAAAATGTTAGTTTACATATTTGTTTTGTATATAACTTTCTTAACAAAGAATATAGGACATGTACTTTCTAATAAAAATAAAATATAATTGTTTGTTCATTGTCCCCTACATAAAAGTTCATTTAAGGCATATATCATAACTTTCCATAAATAGGTGTTTAATAATAATGATCTTTTCACATAAAACCTATTTAGACTTATATCTTAATTTGTCATAAGTGATTGATTAACAATATTTATAATATGCTCCATAATGCTTCTACAATTAATAACGTGATTAGTAGCCCATTAACATTAGATATAACATATACCTTTTCTAAAATGTTAAAAGGTTTAATATTGTTATAACGTGTTTTATCATCTTATAAACCCTTTATCTTAGACGTATCGCGTATGACGTTTTATAAAAGATTAAAATTGATGAACCTAATATTTGTATATTTTAATTAAGATATTTATAAGCTCATGTCTTGTTTTATAAAGTATAGATCACACATTTTTGAAAAGAATACCTTTTTATTATAACCCTTGCGGGTAATGTTTTTGAAAAGCGAGCGCTCTTTACGTTAGGCTTTCTTTTAGCTTTACGTATGGTGAATGTGGTATGTTATTGAGTGGTGTTTGTTCTTCTTGTTTGTTTGTGTGATATTCAGTGGTTGATCTAGTAGTTAAGAATCAAGATCTATTCAGATTCGTGGAAGAGTCTCAAGTTTTTAATAAGCAAGGCAAGTGGACTTCTCCCTCTGCATACTCTGTTTGATCCCAAACAATACATTTAATAAAGTTTATTCTTTTGGATATATATGCATAATTTGACGGGTTACCTATTTAGATAACCTTTCCAACCTTATTCCTTGATCAAACCTGGGAATTATACTTTACCTTCGTAGCTATGCTATTGCTACAACTTAACTTTATGCAGTCACTCCTGCTTATGATATTAATGTTCCAAAATGGTAAGTTTACATTATTGTTGTTAACCCGATGGTTAAACAAGATTATTGCATATTAATTGGAACATGGAGTGACCACCCGGGAAAACAGTGCAACCACGAGTGCTATCATGGCTCTAGCTTTGGTAATTAGCTTTATATGCTTAGTGCCTAGCAACCATACCTAAAATATGGGCAAGAGGGGGAGCGGTAGGTGTTGGCAGCCCACGTTAACATGGGGACGTATTCTTGGCTAAGGTACCTCACCCAGGGGGCCACCACCATCGTCTTTAGAAACCTTAGCGGGTTGCTTCGTATTAAGTGTATTTTGTGAAAGCCTCATAGTGGATCCCTAGCCACTCACCTCGGAAGTGTTTACGGGTTTTGGCCGACCCAGGCTAGAGGGGATACACGGCTTGTGGGTAAAGTTGTACCACCTCTGCAGAGTGTAAAACTGATATATCAGCCGTGCTCACGGTTATGAGCAGCCTGGACTCCTCACATGATAATTGAACTTGAAGATGGAAATAAATCGAGATTCGATGATCTGCCAATGGTTTGCTTAAGTGGTTTCACTTAAGTGTTGTTGATATACTCTTATACCTTTGCTTAATGGGAATACTTACTTATTAGTAAGACAGGTGTTGTTAATAAAATGTTGACCAACTAAAATGCTTACTGCTCAACCTTAGCCTCACCTTGTTACCTTGCATTAGTTTTTCCCCCACTTGCTGAGCCTCGACCATAAGTGAGCTCACCCTTGCTTAATTTTGATCAGAAGTTGCAGATGAAGATATGATGCTGAACTCCATGGATGCTAGTCTAGTGATACCCTCGGTCATCTTCCTGTGGATGGATGTCCATGTCTCGCTGTACTTTGATGAATAAAGGTTAAGACATTATGTTTGTTCGAAGTGTAATATGTTAATATATTCTTTATTTACGCTTTATGCATTATTCTTTTGATATATTACACTTGTGACGTCAACATATGTGTGGAAATAGATCCTGGCACACATATGCTATGCACCCGACTCTGCCCCTCAGAAACGGGTGTGACACAAGTGGTATCAAAGCAATGTGATCGTAGGTCGCTAGATTACTTAGAAATGGAAAGCCCAGTCAGTCTTTCAAAGCCTAATATTGTCCTCCATAAAAACATACATTATATCAAAACTCGTCTCTTTTATTTTCAACTCTTCTAGTCTGATTTTTGGTCTATCCGAAGGTTCTAATGAGAAGCATTGCAAGATGATCAAGCTAGGATTGCGGAACTTGAAGCGAAGTTTGCCAGAAGAAACCTTTTCAAAGCTATCAACGATGCCCTGTCTTATCCTCACTCTGCAAGAAGTTTTGTTATGGATCCTTTGGATCAATTACTAGACTTCTTGGTTAGGTTGATAGGATTGTTCTTTAGTATTAAGATTTTCGACTAGATCGGTAATGGCGATATTATATTATAAGTGGTTTTCTAATCCCTAATATTGCTATAAAACCCTTGACTTCTTATACTTTTGTTTCCTTGCCATTGTATTGCCATCCTTAGGCAATATCTACCTTGATATATTAAACTTTTGCCTCTCTACTTTTCTCCTTGATAATGCTTTCTCCCTATTGAATTCTTATACTTTTGTTTTCTTGCCATTGTATTGTCATCCTTGGACAATATCTACCTCGAGATATTGAACCCTTTGTCTCTCTACTTGATAATGCCCTTGTATTTTGTATCCTTAAAAAAAAGGAAAAAAAACTTTCTCATATCCTTGGTTGTATAATTTATCCTCGCTTCACCAGTTAGTGGTTATCTTGTTTCATTATTGGTCATTAACAATAATGTTTTGGTCTTGTCTAAACTCCTTGATAATTCTTACCTGACTACTTGACTTTATAATATCTTTCTTATTCCAAACCTTGTCTCACCTTTTGTTTTGGTTGAATGAGTAGAATTGGATTGTGTTGTGCTGGTATGCTTGAATTCATTGTCCTTTGTGTTCATGTTTGATTTGCTTCTTTGAAATGATTGTTGGTGTATTGTGTGACTTTTGTCCACAATGACATTAGTTAGCTAGGTAAAACCTTAGATAGATGGGTTTTCTCTGCTCTCTATAATCTGTCTTTGCTCAACCCTTTCGTCCCTTCCATTCTTCCATGCCCATACAGATGTCAGACCTTGGAATGTCAACTGCAAGTGATGTCACTAAGTGCAAAGAATACATTGTGTTAGCAACTCCTCCAGCTAAGTCTCAGATGGAACAGTTCAAGAAGGCGCATGCACAGTTTGTGCAAGTAACCTCTCAAGTGGTAGCTATACTCCAACAAGTTGATTTAGCAGAATTTATAGCACATGAGCAGACTACCGGTAACCATATGACATCAACCACAACATCACCCTCGATAGTTGACTTAGAAAAGCTGTTACAGGCACAAGCTCTGATAATACAGAAAGCATCTCAACTCACCTCCTCATACCAACAAGTGTTGGCAAGTCGAAACGTCACTAGAAATGAAACAACTGATGAACAAAAGGATGCTCACCAACAGACAAATGATCTTGGAACATGTTGTTGTTGTGAGTACTATGGAATTCCTTGTCGCCAGATCAGTACAAACGAAAGTGAAACTACAAAACAGAAGAACCGGATTTTATTTTCTGGTATAAAAAGTCAATGGTCTTCCCAAGAGCAACTAATAGCAGATGCACTGTCAGACTATGAATTGCCAGGTTTTCCAAAAAGGAAACATCACAAGGATGCCCAGCTCCAAAAAGAAGCAAATGAGTGTTACATTGATGGATGGACTATCACCTGCACACAACTTCAGCCTCGTCGTCGCATCAGTTCCAAGAAACAAAAGTGGAAACATGTAAAAAGTCAAGAAATTACTTCAAGAAAGTCTTGCTATCAATGTGGTCGTGAAGGTCATTACTTCCGTAACTGTCCTGAGAAGCGTTCACTACCGGATACCTCCGAGATAAAGCTATCTCAGTCTCCAGACATGGAATATGAACAAAAATGCACAGAAACTTCTATCAACATCGTGAAGAACAACAAAAGGAATAGAAAATTGTTTGGATATATGAGTAGTCCACCTCAACCACAAGCAAAAGCCCTGAAACACATGGATACCCAAACAGAAGAAACAAGCCAGACTCAGCTATATGAGATACATACACCTAATCAACCCTCACCCCGGTTGGTGAAGCAAAGTTGACTCACAAAGAACTCAAAGCAAGAGGTGCTTGTTTCTACTGCAAGAATGAAGAACATCTTATTCGTGAATGCCCCAAGAAGTGTCTAGACCGACTGGAGAAGAAAGCTGCAAAGCATGACCTAAGCAATAATCCAGAAGACCAACCATTTTATAAGTACGATGATGAAGGTCGTTTGATTAGTATTCATCGCGGAGCAAAGAAGTAAGGAAGTTCCCTAATTTTAGAAGAATTCAAGGTGAACTAAGAACCTACAAATAACCATGTATCTCCTTTGCTTTCGTGCTAGCCTTTCTTATTCTCGAGGACGAGATTCTTTTAAGAGGGGTAGATTTTGTAACACCCTAAATCCATCAAATGAAAACAACCCAGTTTGATGTATTAATTTTCAATAGAAAGAAAACAATTTATGTTTAAAAAAAATGAAATGTTGACATAATTAAATTGAATAATTTCTTGATTAGATAAATTTTTGTTAAGTGTTTGATGCATTCATGCCAAGGCATAAATTTTGTTTGATGTATCCAATGTTTGGATTTTAAGTTAGTGTGAAAATCTCATTTTACAAAAAATAAGAATGAGCAGTTAAAATAAGTGTTTTCAGAACACGCTTTTTGATAGGTTAATAACTTTCCTTGTAGGTATTTGGGAAAAATTTTCATTTTCTTTTTTTTATAGAGCCCATTCTATTTAAGTAATAGACTTTTGACTAAAATAATTTATTCTTTAAAATTAAGCATATTTATTTATAAAATATTAAATTTGAATTTATTATATTTTTGAAATATTTAAATATATATTATGTATATTTATATATGTCTATTCTTTAAAAAAAGTAAAAAAGAACACAAAACACTCACGCGCGTATCTAAATTAAGAAAAAAAAACAAAGCAAGCTAAGCTCACTCACCGGCTAGGCTGAGCGCCCACCTTTTTTTTTCTTCTTTTTTTTGTTGTTGTGGCCGACAGTGGACCCCACCATAGGCAATTGTTCATCTCCTATTCCATTCCTTGCTCCCGTCCGTGAGTGAACCAGATAACGCCGTCGCCGTTCGTCCTCCTCAGCGACCCCATTGTCTCGCCTTCCCCTAGTGTGCATGCCGCCGGCACTCCATTCCCATTCCTCTCCACTCACGCCGAGCTCGTTCCTCTTCTCCCCCATTGAAATGCTGCTACCGTTTCTTCTTGAACACCATTAATAGCAGCCGCCCCACGCCCGCCTCTTCTCCTCCCCCACTGGCGGTGCCATCAAGCAGCCCCACTCAGCTAGTAATGGCCGTCGAATCCTGTCCTCTCGCCATCGACGTCTGTTTCTTCTCCAAGTTATAAATAGCAGTGCCGGCGCCCTATGGAACCAGTTCCTCACCTACCCTCGCTACCAAGCGCAGCTCAGTCGACCAGAGTTCTCCTACTGTTGCGCTCTCCTTGCTCGTCGAACGCCGATCGCCGTGTCCTGCTGTTCTGCTCTGCTTCGGGCCCTACTCGCTACTTCGCTAGTGCCGAGCCCCTTGCCAAAGCCATGCCACAGAACACGCTCTCCCGGACTGCTCTCAGCCGCGTGTGCCCCTGCTCATTTTCCACCCACGCCACTCACCGTTGCCGCTTGCTTGTGTCGTTAATCGTTCTACGCCTGCTGCTCGTGCTTCTCATGTCGTCGCTAACGTTCTGCCTAATCTCTGTCTCGGTGCCAAGCCTCTCGCTGTGCCGTGTGCTGATGCTGTTGTTTGACACCATCCGCGCCAGTGCCACGACGTCCTTGCGCTCGTGGTCTCTGCCTGCTCGTCGAGCACCCGAAGTATCCATTGCCGCGACACGAAGTTCTTCTCGCCCTGCGCCGCCCTGCCGCTGTTCCAAGGTAGAAAAATGTCATATTTCTAATCTACCTCCTAAAAGCTATGGTTAATAATATATTAATTCTTGCGACATTAATTTATGTGTATTTGATATGCAAATAAAATAAATAGTATTTAGATAGCTATATATTAGTATGCTGATCAGTTTGAATTGATAGTTGCAACGATTTATTTGTTTTTGTAAATTAATTTGTATTTGTTATAATGTGTGGTTTTCAAATTAGAAATTAAAAAGAATTATAGCTTTTATGTTTTTGTAAACAAAAATAAGAGATAGTTATTTATCAAGATATTTGTACACAAAAATATAAATATTTACTAGCTACCTCTTATAGTCTACTTTTATTTATGTTTAGGTCCTTGTTACAGTTTTTATTATAAAAAATAAAATAGAAACAGTTTCGTTAGTTTCATAATTATATGGTAAGCAATTTTAATTAGTGTTTCCAACTGTTCACATGTTTTCATAATTTAAATCTAATTTATAACTGTTATTTATGCGTAGTTTTCTAATTATAAAGTTAAAACAAATGTATTTCACCTTTTCTTAACAATAATTATATAATTACCTTTTATGATTTAGATTTATATTCAAGTATTTTATATATGTATATGCCAGATAGGGATTTCTAGTAATATTAATATAGCTTAATTCACCCACGTAACTAAAATGATAGATTAAATATTGATGAACATAAGTTTCCTTTTTAATGAATTAGATCATTTAGATTATTTGTCCCTACAATGGAATTAAAGATAATTAATAGATTAATTATCCTTTATCATAATTTATTAATCAAACCTATAGTAAATTTGTTCTTAACTAGATTTATGACATGATTAATGAGTTCATAGAATTTAGTCCACATTATATACGAATCACTTAGCTTTTCCTAAAGGATAAAATAAAGAAAATTAGTGTTCATGTCTTTTTTATAATTAAAATGTTAGTTTACATATTTGTTTTGTATATAACTTTCTTAACAAAGAATATAGGACATGTACTTTCTAATAAAAATAAAATATAATTTTTTGTTCATTGTCTCCTACATAAAAGTTCATTTAAGGCATATATCATAACTTTCCATAAATAGGTGTTTAATAATAATGATCTTTTCACATAAAACCTATTTAGACTTATATCTTAATTTGTCATAAGTGATTGATTAACAATATTTATAATATTCTCCATAATGCTTCTACAATTAATAACGTGATTAGTAGCCCATTAACATTAGATATAACATATACCTTTTCTAAAATGTTAAAAAGGTTTAATATTGTTATAACGTGTTTTATCATCTTATAAACCCTTTATCTTAGACGTATCGCGTATGACGTTTTATAAAAGATTAAAATTGATGAACCTAATATTTGTATATTTTAATTAAGATATTTATAAGCTCATGTCTTGTTTTATAAAGTATAGATCACACATTTTTGAAAAGAATACCTTTTTATTATAACCCTTGCGGGTAATGTTTTTGAAAAGCGAGCGCTCTTTACGTTAGGCTTTCTTTTAGCTTTACGTATGGTGAATGTGGTATGTTATTGAGTGGTGTTTGTTCTTCTTGTTTGTTTGTGTGATATTCAGTGGTTGATCTAGTAGTTAAGAATCAAGATCTATTCAGATTCGTGGAAGAGTCTCAAGTTTTTAATAAGCAAGGCAAGTGGACTTCTCCCTCTGCATACTCTGTTTGATCCCAAACAATACATTTAATAAAGTTTATTCTTTTGGATATATATGCATAATTTGACGGGTTACCTATTTAGATAACCTTTCCAACCTTATTCCTTGATCAAACCTGGGAATTATACTTTACCTTCGTAGCTATGCTATTGCTACAACTTAACTTTATGCAGTCACTCCTGCTTATGATATTAATGTTCCAAAATGGTAAGTTTACATTATTGTTGTTAACCCGATGGTTAAACAAGATTATTGCATATTAATTGGAACATGGAGTGACCACCCGGGAAAACAGTGCAACCACGAGTGCTATCATGGCTCTAGCTTTGGTAATTAGCTTTATATGCTTAGTGCCTAGCAACCATACCTAAAATATGGGCAAGAGGGGGAGCGGTAGGTGTTGGCAGCCCACGTTAACATGGGGACGTATTCTTGGCTAAGGTACCTCACCCAGGGGGCCACCACCATCGTCTTTAGAAACCTTAGCGGGTTGCTTCGTATTAAGTGTATTTTGTGAAAGCCTCATAGTGGATCCCTAGCCACTCACCTCGGAAGTGTTTACGGGTTTTGGCCGACCCAGGCTAGAGGGGATACACGGCTTGTGGGTAAAGTTGTACCACCTCTGCAGAGTGTAAAACTGATATATCAGTCGTGCTCACGGATATGAGCAGCCTGGACTCCTCACATGATAATTGAACTTGAAGATGGAAATAAATCGAGATCCGATGATCTGCCAATGGTTTGCTTAAGTGGTTTCACTTAAGTGTTGTTGATATACTCTTATACCTTTGCTTAATGGGAATACTTACTTATTAGTAAGACAGGTGTTGTTAATAAAATGTTGACCAACTAAAATGCTTACTGCTCAACCTTAGCCTCACCTTGTTACCTTGCATTAGTTTTTCCCCCACTTGCTGAGCCTCGACCATAAGTGAGCTCACCCTTGCTTAATTTTGATCAGAAGTTGCAGATGAAGATATGATGCTGAACTCCATGGATGCTAGTCTAGTGATACCCCCGGTCATCTTCCTGTGGATGGATGTCCATGTCTCGTTGTACTTTGATGAATAAAGGTTAAGACATTATGTCTATTCGAAGTGTAATATGTTAATATATTCTTTATTTACGCTTTATGCATTGTTCTTTTGATATATTACACTTGTGACATCAACATATGTGTGGAAATAGATCCTGGCACACATATGCTATGCACCCGGCTCTGCCCCTCAGAAACGGGTGTGACAATCGGCAGTGGAACTCATGGGCGAAACACTTTCATTTGCCCCTCGGAAGGCCATAAAATCCCAAGTCTTGGTCGACTTCCTGGCTGAATGGACTGACACCCAGTTGCCGATGGCCCCAATCCAGCCCGAACTTTGGACCATGTACTTCGACGGGTCGCTGATGAAAACAGGAGCAGGTGCTGGCTTGCTCTTCGTTTCACCCCTCGGGAAACATGTGCGCTACGTATTGCGCCTCCATTTTCCGGCGTCAAACAACGTGGCCGAGTACGAGGCCTTGGTTAAGGGCCTGCGCATCGCCGTTGAGCTAGGGGTTCGGCGCCTCGATGCTCATGGCGACTCGCAACTCGTCATTGGCCAGGTCATGAAGAACTCCCACTGCCGCGACCAAAAAATGGAGGCCTACTGCGACGATGTTCGGCGTTTGGAAGACAAGTTCTATGGGCTGGAACTCAACCTTGTTGCTCGACAGTACAATGAAACCCCAGATGAGCTAGCGAAAATAGCCTCGGGGCGAATGACAGTTCCCCTCGGATGTCTTCTCTAAGGATATATATCAGCCATCCGTCAAAGTCAACGACACGCCCGAGCCCGAGGAGGCCTCGGCCCAGCCCGAGGTACCCTCGGCCGCCGAGGGTGAGGCCCTGCGCGTTGAGGGGGAGCGGAATGGGGTCACACTGGTCCCGAACTGGCAGACTCCATACCTGGGATATCTCCTCCGAGGAGAGTTTCCCCTCGACAAAGCCGAAGCTCGGCGACTAGCTCGGCATGCCAATTCGTTCGTTTTGCTGGGTGATGAAAAGGAGCTGTACCACTGCAGCCCCTCGGGCATTCTCCAACGATGCATATCCATTGCCCAAGGGCAAGAGCTGTTACAAGAAATACACTCGGGGGCTTGCGGTCACCATGCAGCACCTCGAGCCCTCGTTGGAAATGCCTTCCGACAAGGTTTCTACTGGCCAACCGCAGTGGTCGACGCCACCAGGATTGTACGCTCCTACCGAGGGTGCCAATTCTACGCAAGACAGACGCACCTGCCCGCTCAAGCCCTGCAGACAATACCCATCACTTGGTCGTTCGCTTTGTGGGGTCTAGACCTCGTCGGTCCCTTGTAGAAGGCACCCGAGGGCTTCAACCACCTGCTGGTCGCCATCGACAAATTCTCCAAGTGGATCGAGGTCCGACCCTTAACCAGCATCAGGTCCGAGCAGGCGGTGGTGTTCTTCACAAATATCATCCACCACTTTGGGGTCCCAAACTCAATCATCACCAACAATGGCACGCAGTTCACTGGGAAAAAGTTCCTGGACTTCTACGAGGACCACCACATCCGTGTGGACTGGGCCGCCGTAGCTCACCCAATGACGAATGGGCTAGTGGAACGCGCCAACGGTATGATTTTGCAAGGACTAAAGCTGAGGATCTACAACAACCTCAATAAGTTTGGCAAGCGGTGGATAAAAGAGCTACCCTCGGTGGTTTGGAGACTGAGGACGACACCGAGCCGGGCCACGGGTTTCTCGCCGTTTTTCCTAGTCTATGGGGCCGAGGCCATCTTACCCATGGACTTGGAATACGGTTCCCCGAGGACAAAGGCTTACGACGACCAAAGCAGCCAGACCAGCCGAGAGGATTCGCTGGACCAGCTGGAAGAGGCTCGAGACGTGGCCTTACTACACTCGGCGCGGTATCAGCAGTCTCTGCGACGCTACCACGCCCGAAGGGTTCGGCCCTGAGACTTCCAAGTGGGAGACTTGGTACTTCGGCTGCGCCAAGACGCCCGAGGGCGCCACAAACTTACCCCTCCCTAGGAAGGGCCCTTCATCATCGCCAAGATTTTGAAGCCCGGGACATACAAGCCGGCCAACGATCAAGGCGAGGTCTACAGCAACGCTTGGAACATCGAACAGCTACGTCGCTTTTACCCTTAAAATGTTTCAAGTCGTTCATGTATCTCGCTTTCTTTACATGCATAAATAAAGTCTAACCATCAAGGAAGGATCAGCCTTGCCTCGGCAAAGCCCGATCCTCCCTCGAGGGCTAGAAGGGGGGAACCCCCTCTGCGTCAAAATTTTCCTCGGAAAAGTCTTTTGCTGGAACGTCTTTCGAGCATTTTGACTGCGTCGATAACAGAATCCTAAAGACGAGCAAGAGAGACCGTAAGCGGCAAGGCCGACCGAGCCGAGGGACTCCTATGCCTCCGGGATATGGATACCTCATTCATCACCTTCCGCGAAAAGGTAGCTCACGCTCGGATAAGCGATTCTGCTACCGAACAAGTCCTAACGCTCGAAAACTTTTCTACCAGAATGACTTTTCATGCTTTTCGGCTATATCGATAACGGAATCCTAAAAACGACGAGAGAACACGTAAGCGGCAAGGCCGACCGAGCCAAGGAACTCCTACGCCTCCGGGATACGGATACCTCACTCATCACCTTCCGGGAAAAGTAACTCACGCTCGGATAAGCGATTCTGTTACCGAACAAGTCCTAACGCACGAAACAAGAGGAAAGAAAACGCAGCTTTATAACCCGACAATTAAAATGTCTAGGCCCCAGCGGCCGCAAAAAACATATGCATACTTCAAGCAAACTATTTCTACAGGCTCAGACATCGGCAGGGGGAGGAACAGCACGCTCGGCGTCATTTCCACCCTCGGCAGAATCCGGCCCGGCCTCAGGCAGCGACACGGGTGGAAGGACCTCCACCTCGAAGGAGGAAGCCAGCGCTGCGCTTGGGCCCTCGACAGCCGCGTCAAGCCTCTGGACCTCGGCTAAGGTAGCCTCCTCTTCGTCGGCGCCCCGTGGAGTCTGCTGCGCACTTGGCCGCCCAAGGCCCGCAGGTGACTCTGGGGGGAGCTACCCGAGGGGACGTCATCGAGACCAAAGGCCCGGCAGAAAGCCGAGATAGCCTCAGACATGGCCCCTCCTTCCGCTCAGCCGCCTCGGCAAGCGCCTTCCAGTTCTTGACGGACTCGTCAAGAGCCGTCTCGAACCCTGCAGACAGCAGGACAACATTCTTCTGACGCAAGGAGAAGAATGGAGACAAAAACAAAGTCTCAAAGCGGGGAAAACGCCCCTTCGGCCCGGACACCCTAGCTTGGGCGGACCAAGCAGACCCGACGGCCACGGCCAGACCCTCCGCAAGGGTCCCAGCCCGAGCGGTCGCCTCGGGGTCCAGAAAGGGGGAGCACCCTCTGCGCCAAAACTTTCCTCAGAAAAGTTTTTCCACTAAAACAACTTTCGTGCATCTCGACTATGTCAGTGGCGGAGTCCCAAAAACGAGCGATTGAGACCTTGAACGGCAAGGCCGACCGAGCCGAGGGACTCCTACGCCTCCGGGATACGGATACCTCACTCGTCACCTTCCAGGAAAGGCGGCTCACGCTCGGATAAGTGATTCTGCTACCGACGAACAAGTCTTAATGCTCGAAACAAGAGGAAAGAAACACGGTTTTATACCCAAATGTTCAGGCCTCAGCAGCCACAAAGAACAAACACACGTGCTTGGGGCAACAATGGTACCTAGACTAAGACGTCGGCAGCGCCCTCGACGGTTGTCCCGACCTACGGCAGATGTCTTAGTACTCAAAGCTATTACATCTCACTCTCAAGAGGGTACCATTACAAACGGGACTCCAGCTCCATTCCCACGGGAATGAACTACCTCCACACCGGAAGGCCTGCGGGATAACGAGCTCCGAGCAGCTCGCCGGCGACCACTGCACCAGCAGCGCGACAACGACCTCCGCCTCGGGCGGCTAGACAGCAGCAACGATGGCCTCAGGGCAAACGCTACCACTGAAAGGCCCTCGTTCATGTCCCCTCACGGGGGACGAGAACCAGCCATTAAAGCCAAAGAGCCGGAGGTCCGGAGCGCAGCTGGCACCGATGGTCTCATCGGCGGAGGCAACCGCTGTGGTGGGAAGCCTCACCAGCGGCATCACCGTCGCCCGGATGGAGGATGGACAGCTGCACCCTGACCAGGCAGCAGCAGTTCGCCTTCCCCCGCATGGCTGGAGGACGCCTCCTCCGCAGGCCTGGAGGATGCCCTTCTCCCCCGAATGCTGGAGGAAGAAGCGAGTCACCGGCCCGCGCGGGAGGCAGGACCCAACCCAGCGCGCCCTCCTCCTCAGCCCAGATAATGAACATCCTTGAAGCTGAGGGCGAGGCAGAGGGTGCAGCCCGGTTTGCTTCTCCCCACCACAAGGCTGGTGATCATCCCTACGGATGACCATTGGTGAGGGACTGCAGCCGGGCTGCGTGATGAAAATCCTTGAAGCCGAGCGATGACTGGAGAGCGCCAACCCCCACGGGATCACGCTCCTCTAACAACAACAAGAAGAAGGCAACACGGGTGCGCCCCATCTGGGGGCTCGGAAGGTGGAAGGGCGCGATGGATGCGAGGAATGTGAAGGCATGGCTACCCCCGGGGGGTTGGTCCCTTTTTAAAGGCAGATCTCCTCACTCACACCCCCAAGCGTCACGGGCAAAGTCTCCACCGACGTGCTCCAGGGTTCCCACCCCACGACACGGGGGCTGGGTCCCACACGTCATGCGAGCTGACCCGAAACGCGAAGAAGGCGAACCGCCGCACGCAAAGCATGTAACCGCCCTGCGGTTATAAGCATTCCCTCATCATCGCCGAAACCAACGGTCGGAAGGGTGGGCCACCACGCAGGGAGCATGCAACCGCACCACGGTTGTGCACCCTTTCAGCTTCGTCGCATCCGGTGGTCCGGCATGGAGGTCCGGGCCCACATGTCATGTAACCGACGCAACGGTTACTACGTGCAAGGAAACCGCACCGCCGCTTGCGCCAATGCTGCGTCTTCTCGACTGCGGATCCAGCGCAGCAACTCAAGGCAGCCCTGCGCGTGACCCAACAGTGCCCATTAAGTGCGGCGATCACAGGACACCCAGCCGCGGGGATAGGCACGACGGTCGATATGATCAGAGGCGGGCCGGCAGTAATTGCAGCAACAGGCGTGCGAAAGCCGTGGTCCAATCACCTACAGGTTCGCATCCTCTCCCACAGCATAAAAAACGACGCACCCGTGTTCCGTTCCTCGAACGACTCGCACGCGTGCAACAGAAGCCCTGCGTATCGCCCGTCCCGTCGCATTAACTCCTTGGCAGGATAAGCGACACCTCCGGCAGGCGAAGCGGGCGTCGTTTCGTCTCCGTCATAATGACCGCGTCATAAAAGGTGCGCCACATTATTTAAATTTATATCCTTTTCCTCTCTCTCTCTCTCTCTTGCCAGAGGGACCGAGAAAGGGGATATTGCAAAAAGGATCCTTCTCAGCGAAGGAAACGGGCCCCGAGCCCTCCTACTGATCAGGGGTTCGAAGGTTGCACCCTCCGGGGTTCGGTAACCGCCCCAGAGCACTCGGGCTCCGAGTCCATTACTGATCAGGGGTTCGAAGGCTGGCCCCTCGGAAGGGTTCGACAGCCGCCCAGAGCACGCAGAGTTAGGGATGACCCAGGGTACGTCCGTTACATGGCCGAGGCTCGGGCTACGCTCCCGAGGTACCCTAGGACATTTCCGAGACCAGCGGGAACGATTTGTAATGGAATCTCACTAGAGGGAGGCATCGAGCCCTCGGATCCTATTGAATGGGTTCGGGTCTAGCAAATCACCTGCAGGTACTTTTGGAGCGCGCCACTGGGCCACTAGCCGACCCTTATCGAACGGGGCTCGAGCGTCCGCTCGGATTACCCGTTAGCAGCTCACTGGAAACACCATGTTCGGTGCCCCCCGGGGGTAACACGGCGCTTTCCCCCCTTCCTCCTTGCGGAAAGGCAACGATGGGGCGTACAATAAAAGTCAAGACGGTCCTTGATCGTCCTCTCGCTCCGTGCAGAGGCTCGGGGGCTGCTCTCGCACCAGGCTACGGCCAAACCGTTGACCACGTCAACCAACCAGCTTGAAAACTCGGAGCCTGACCATGCACCCGGGCTGTGGCCGGGCCGCATGAGGGAATGACAAGGCTGACCGAGGCATGACAAGAAGGATTAAGACCTCAGAGGAGTCAAACCACTCCTCCGAGGCCTCGGGGGCTACACCCGGCGGGTGCGCTCACGCGCACCCACCGGAACAAAGCATAACCGAGAAGGGCCGATCCCCTTATGAAAAATCCGACAGAACCTCCAAGAGAGTACCTACACTCCCTTCGAGGCTCGGGGGCTACTGTCGGGGACCGAAATTAGGGGTACCCCCAACGCTCCTTAATCCAGCTGGAAAACGTCTTCAGAACAAACCATCAATGACTGATAAAGCGCAGGCCTCGTCTACCAAGGGATGCGACCTCCTCCGAGCCCAGCCTCGGGCAAGGACGGTAGTCCCGGACGAATTCACGCCTCGCCCGAGGGTCCCCTCAGTCAGCAGACACACCCTCGGCACGCCCGAGGTCCAGCGCAGGCAAGCTTTGTCGTACAGCGACCTCGTCCGAATCGCCTTACCAACCGACCATATCGCATGCGCATTTAATGCGGGGATCGCCTGACACCTTATCCTGACACGCGTGCCTCAGTCGGCAAAGTCGAAGTGACTGCAGTCACTTCACTCCTTTTACTGACCGTTCTGACAGGAAAACAGCGCTGTTCACCCTGCTCCGGCAACTGTGCCAGCCACCATGGAAAGACAACAACAGTCGCGGCCTTCCACGAGTTTCGGCCTCGGGCGCAACAGCGAGCTCCGCCTCACAAGACCCTAGGCCTCGGCCTCAGCCTCGGCCTCGGGAAAGGAACTCCGCCTCGCCTGACCCCAGACCTCGACCTCAGCCTCGGCCTCGGGAGAAGAACTCTGCCTCGCCCAACCCCAGGCCTCGACCTCAGCCTCGACCTCGGGAGAAGAACTTCGCCTCGCTCGACCTCAGCCTCGGCCTCAGAGAAGAACTCCGCCTCGCCCGACCTCAGCCTCGGCCTCGGAGGAGTCGCCGCCTCGCCCGACCTCGACCTCATATCAGCTACGCTACTGGGGATCCATCATTACCCTACCCTTAGTTAGCCGTCTCAGGCTACGAAGGAACAAGACAGGTGTCCCATCTAAGTTACATCGGTAACAAGTAATGATGGTTCCCCGCGTGCACCCATGACGTCGGCTGCTCTCAACCCCCTACGGAAGCAAGGAAACGTCAGCAGGATCCATGCCGCACCATCAGCTATGCTTCTACAGGGCTCAAGGCACTTCTCCGATGGCCACGTTATTACCTCTACAAGGCTCAAGGCACTCCTCTGACGGCCACGTCGGTACATCTACAGGGCTCAAGGCGCTCCCCCGATGGCCACGTTATTATCTGTACAGGGCTCAGGGCACTTCCCTGCCAGCCACGTTAGCTCCAAGCTACACCCCTATTGTACAGCTGGGCATCTCCTTGTGTCTATAAAAGGGGGTGTCCAGGGCCCCACGGGTGGGAGGGGAAAAAGGAAGGACGGGAGAGAGAGAGAGAAAGGGACGAACGTGCAACGTACGAAACCACGGACGCACGGCGCAGACGAGCGGAGGTAGGCAGAGTAGGAGAGACGCGGTACAGGCAGCCTCAGACGGCTCGCATCAAGGCCGAACCCTCTCCTTCTGTCACACCCGGTTTCAGAAGGCAAACCGAATGCGAACTATGTACGTGCCATGATCAGAATTCACGTACACAGCGATTACATAAATGAACATCATCGCACAGTGCTCGATTAATAACATAAAAGAGTATTAACTTATTACATCACAGGGTCAGGGACATCCACATAGTCATCAGCTTAACGGATAAATCAAAGTGCTAAGCGAAACGCAGTAAAGATAAGGCCTTCACAGGCAACTGACTGGGGGTTGCCGCCAACCCACGCCTAGAACTCGTCGTAGTCTTGGAACTCCTGGAAGTCTCCTTCCACGGCTACATCTTCTCCTGAGCAGTGGTTACAATGTGGACAACCTGGTGTTTTGTGGTAAAGCAAGGGTGAGTACACATCAACGTACTCAGCAAATGCCCCGTTTGGCTGAAGTGGACTAGCTTTTATGTGGGGTTTAGGCTCAAGCAGTTGCTTTTAGTTGGTCAGGTATTTATTGTTAGTGGAAGCCAGATTTTATCATAAAACCCAAGTTATAATCCTAAAAAGTACCTCCTCAGAGAGGAAATACTAAAATACATAATTAAAGTCACTATCCTTAACCATCATCATTAGAGTCATCATCTGAGGTGCATCCGAAGTATCTCTAATCAAAGAGGATCCCAAGGCTGCTCTTAACCGTGAGCACGGCTGATATATCAGTTTCACTACCCTCTGCAGAGGTCGCACACTTTACCCATGAGCCGTGATTCCCGTTTTGCCCGGGGAGAGCTAATCCCCATTGATCACTTCCTAGGTGGTCCGGCAGGGTATCACTACGTAGCTTTTACAAAGATTCCCTAGAGATCATAGCCGCCCGTTAGGTTTCTCCAGTTTGATAAACACAGTACCCCTCCCCGCAGGAGAGTGACTAACAAAAAGCAAAACAAAAGAACCTCGGCACTCAGTCTCGGCAGAGCAAGCACTGTGCCTGGACCCCATTGACGGCACGACGGCGAAGCAACTACACCTCTAGTTCCTCTAATTAATTAGCTAAGGGCATCCCATTTCACCCTTATGGTTGCACTGTTATCCCGGGTGGTCTCTCAATGAACAGGTCCTTACGGAGAGGTACTCGGGAAACGGCCCGAGTCCCCTAAAATGCCACAAGTATATCACCATCGTATCCAAAATAAAAGCATCGTATCATCAAGTAATTCTCATCATGTTCGTTGATTAGAGTAAAGCGCTAGCGTGTAATTAACCATAGTAATCCGAAAGGTAAATCAAGGACAAGGTAAATAGAAAGCTAGTAAATCCTTAGGTTGTTCATAGTATGCGGGACAGTGTATTATAAAGTAAATGGGACATAATGGGACAGAGGACACTTGCCTTCACCAAGCTGCTGCTGCTCAAGGTCTTCTCCTGCAATTCCCTCAGACTCCACGAACGGCCCAATATCTACGCGAGTGCAAACATACATCCAACATTTTTGAAACAGCAGAAACAATACACCATACCACAATATAGATCAAATGAATATGTACGCGACATAGAATTCGCATCTACGGCTACGCGAGAAAGGAACTGAGACGACTGACGCTACGGTCGAGGGATATCACGTTTACACTAAGCGGATATGAATTATAATATTTAATTTGGCTTAATTATAATTACACAAATTGATATTATCATACCAAATATAAATTAAAAGCACTACCTCGCTTTGACTATTTTACTATTTTTTAATAGTGGACGATTAAACAAATAGTTAATTAATCGACATGAGTGATTATAATCGAACGGTTAAATATAGCGCGCTCACAGCGCGCGACACGCGAAACAGCACGTGCGACATGCGCGAACGACGCGCGAACGACGTGTCAACACGCACAACCCGTGTGAACCACGCGTGACACACACGAATGGCGCGCGGGCTCGTGCGACTTAGCGCGCGGACAACACACGACATGCAGAAATGGCGCGCGACAACGCGTGCGAACAGCACGCGACGATTTAATGCGCGATGCGCGGGCGATGGCGAACGACACGAACGCACATGTGGGTTAGATGAGGGGTAGACGGGAGTCGTCTAGGGGTAGACGAGGGGTAGACGAGGGGTAGGCGGGAGTCGTCTAGGGGTAAACGAGGGGTAGACGGGCCGGGTCCCGTCGACGCACTGCGCGCAAGCGAACGCAAGCGCGCGCACTAGTTGCGCGATGACGGCTGCGAGAGCACGGCGAGGCGCTGCGCGCGCGATTTGACGTGCGCGACACCGCTGACAGTGAGTCCGAGGCACGGTGATAGTGGACGAACGGACGAGGCGGGCTGCAGGGACACCGGCGGGGTCGGGCTCGGCGGTTCGGTCACCCTAGCTAGCCACGACGGCCACGATCGATCGGGCACGGGGTGCTGGACGCGCGGTGGCTCGCTGGTTTGGGCTGGGTTCAGCCGTGTTCGCAGCGCACCGGCGACCGGCGGCATGGGGACGAGCTGGGCATGCAGCGAGCGCGCAGCAACTCGGCTGCGACGCGCAGGGGCGAGGTTCGACGGCGAACGGCTGCTACGGCGCTAAACGTCAACGCGGCTGGGCGTGCTGCGAGCACGCGCTGGGCTTGGGCTGCGCGGCATGGGGACGGGTCTGAGCGCGCCGAGTGCGCAGCTACTTGGCCACTGCGCGCAGGGACAAGGCGAGGGCGCGCGGGGCTTGCACGCCGGGCACCGGGCTTGCAGCACAGGGAGACGACGGCAGCAGCAGGCACGAGCTACTCGCTGCCGACGCTGCGTCACGACTTGCAGCAGGGCGAGCTGGGTGCCATGGCCGCGCTGCTGCGCTGCGTGGGGGATAGCGACAGAAAAAAGGCTAGGGGAGAGAGGAAGGAGGCGAGCTCACCTTGGCGGCGCGGCACGACGACGGCAGCGGCAGTACTCCGGGCGGGGCGCGGCTGTGACGGCGAGACGGAGGGCGAGATCGAGGCGAGGAGAAATGGCGTGGGTGAGAAAACTGGACGAGGTGCGCGAGCAGGGCGGTTTGGGAGGCGTCGTGGGCGAGAGAACTGCGCAGAGCCGTTTTGGGGAAGAAAAATAGTGTTTCCTGCGCGTGGGCTTACGAGCAGCGGCGGCGGCGGCGCTCCACGCGTGCGCTGGGCGCGCGACTTGGGCTGGGGCGCGGCAATGCGCGCGCTGGGCCAGGCGCGGCAGCTGGGAGCTGGGCTGGCGGGGGTGGCGCGGCAGCTGGGTCGCGCGATGGGGGCTGGGCTGGCGCGGGAGCTGGCGCGCGCTGGCTTGGGAGCTGGGGTGGGCCGCGACGCGCGCGGGCCCGCGAGGGAGGGAGTTGGCGTGGTGGGCCGAGCGGGGGGAGAAGAGAGGGGAAGGGGGTGGCTGGGCCGGTCGAGATGGGTCAGGGAGGGGAGGTGGGCTGAATTCTATTTCTCCTTTTCTTTTTCTTTTCTTTCTCTTTTCTATTTATTTCAGTTTGACATTATGTGCAAAACAATGATTAAATGAAAGATCAACCAAACCATTCATCAAACAAAAAGAAACAAATGCTTTCTAACATGATGCAACAACCATTGTTCCCTTAGGGTTTAACCTACTAGATTATAATTACATTTACAATTAAAAATAACCACTCTTCTTCTATAGAAAAGAGAAGGAGGAGATTGGGGAAGATGTGAAGAGAGGAGTAACACCTGAATTTGTGAATATGAGCAAAGAAATTTTTATACCCCAAATTCAGGGTGTTACAAACCTATCCCCCTTAAAAGAATCTTGCCCCGAGATTCAAGGTTGTTCAGCAAAGAGTTCGGGGTATTTGGCTTTCAGATCATCTTCTCGTTCCCAGGTTGCTTCTTCCTCAAAGTGGTGGCCCCATCTGACTTTGCACATTCTGATGGTGTTCCTCCGGGTGACTCTGTCTGCAAACTCCAGAATCTACGTTGGCTTCTCTATGTATGTCAGATCCTCTTGGACTTCCAAGCCCTCCACTGGCAAATGTTCTTCTGGTACTGGCAGACACTTCTTCAATTGCGACACGTGGAACACGTTGTGCACTGCCGACAGACTTTCTGGTAGGTTGAGCTGGTAGGCCACTTCTCCACGCTTTGCTTGAATCTAATATGGTCCAACATACCGGGGTGCTAACTTGCCCTTGACTCCGAACCTTCTGACTCATCTGATAGGCGACACCTTCAGATAGACGTAATCTCCCACTTCAAAACTCAGTTCTCTTCTCCTTCTATCAGCATAGCTTCGCTGCCTTGATTGTGCTATCTTCAGATTCTCCCGAACCATTTTGATATTATCTTCGGCTTCAAGCAAAATGTCGGGGCCAAACACCTGTCTCTCTCTAGGCTGGTCCCAATGCAGCGGAGTCCTACAACTCCATCCATAGAGCGCCTGAAACGGTGACATCTTCAAGCTGGCATGGTAACTATTGTTGTAGGAGAATTCTGCATAAGGTAACCTTTTGTCCCATCCTAACTTGTCTTGCAACGCACAGGCTCTCAGCATATCTTCTAGGATCTGATTAGTTCTTTCAGTCTGACCGTCTGTCTGCGAGTGATAAGCCGAACTGAAGTTCAAATGCGTGCCCAAAGCTTCTTGCAGCTGCTGCCAAAAATGAGAGGTGAACTGTGTTCCTCGATCTAACACTATCTTCTTCGGCACACCATGTAGGCAGACTATCCGGGACATGTATAACTCAGCTAATGTTGCTACGGTGTATGTTGTCTTCACAGGTATGAAATGGGCCACCTTTGTTAAGCGGTCCACAACCACCCAGATGGAATCATAGCCGGCCCGAGTACGAGGCAGGCCAACTATAAAATCCATCCCGATCTCATCCCACTTCCACTGAGGAATTTGCAATGGCTGCAACAGTCCGGCAGGCTTCTGATGCTCTGCTTTGGTTCTTTGACAGCTATCACAGATGGTGACATATTCTGCGATTTCTCTTTTCATGCCATACCACCAAAACCTCCTTTTTAAATCCTGATACATCTTTTCACTTCTAGGGTGTATGGAGTAAGCTGTCTCATGAGCTTCCTTGAGGATTAGCTCCCGAATAGGTTTGATGTCGGGAACACACAATCGGTCCTTGAACCATATTACTCCCTCTTCATCCTCTCGAAAGTCCTTGCCTCTCCCTTCTAAGATCAGCTATCGGATCTTGTTGATGTTTTCATCATCCTTCTGCCCTTCTTTGATCTCCCGCTCTAGGGTGGGCTCTAATTCCACTATTACTCCTTGTGTGCTGTTCAGAAAACCGAGACTCAGTCTGTCGAACTCCTTGGCTAGCTCATATGACATTGGGTACGTGGCCATCATATTGACTTGACTCTTCCTTCTCAGAGCATCTGCAACAACATTAGCTTTGCCTGGATGGTAATGTATCTCCAACTCGTAGTCTTTGATCAATTCCAACGATCTTTGCTGCCTCATGTTTAACTCTGACTGGGTGAATATGTATTTCAGACTTTTGTGATCTGTGTAGATATCGCACTTCTGCCCATACAGGTAATGTCTCCATGTCTTTAAAGCATGAACCACTGCTGCCAACTCCAGGTCGTGTGTGGGATAATTTTTCTCATGGATCTTCAGCTGTCGAGATGAGTATGCTACAACTCTTCCTTCTTGCATTAGCACACATCCCAATCCGGTGTAGGAAGCATCGCAGTATACCGAGAATGGCTTGTGAACATCAGGGAGAACCAACACAGGTGCTGTAGTCAATCTATTCTTCAGTTCTTCAAATGCCTCTTGGCACTTTTGGGTCCACTTAAACTCAACTTTCTTCGCTAGCAACGCTGTCATTAGTCTAGCAATCTTTGAAAATCCTTCAATGAAACGCCTATAATATCTGGCCATTCCAATGAAACTCTTGATTCCACGAACATCCTTCGGTGCTTTCCAGTTCAGAATGTCTGCTACTTTCTTTGGATCCACAGCTAACCCATCTTGGTTTATGATGTGACCCAAAAACAAGACTTCATGAATCCAGAACTCGCATTTACTCAGCTTGGCATACAACTGATGCTCTCGTAGCCTTTGCAATACCATCTTCAAATGCTCCACATGTTCTTCCTCACTTTGAGAATATATGAGAATATCGTCGATGAACACTACCACAAACTTGTTTAGGTTGTCCATGAACACACTGTTCATCAGATACATAAAGAAGGCTGGCGCATTTGTCAAACCAAAGGACATAACTGTATACTCATATAACCCATACTTGGTGATGAATGCTGTCTTCGGTATGTCTGAGGGTCGGATTCTGAGTTGATGGTAACCTGATCTCAGATCTATCTTCGAGAATACGCTGGCACCTCTGAGTTGGTCAAACAGATCTTCTATTCTTGGCAGGGGGTACTTGTTCTTAATGGTGACTTCATTCAGGGCTCTGTAATCTATGCACATCCTTTTGGTACCATCTTTCTTCTCTACAAATAATACTTTAGCGGCCCAAGGCGAGGTACTTGGTCTGATGTAACCCTTCTCTAACAGCTCATCTATCTGCTTCTTGAGTTCCACCAATTCTGGTCCAGACACTTGATAGGCTCTTTTGGAAATGGGGGCAGTACCAGGGATAAGCTCTATGGCAAATTCGACTTTTCTCTCGGGTGGCATGCCCGTTAGCTCCTCGGGAAACACATCCGAAAAGTCCGACACAACCTTGATAGCCTCGAGCGGGTTGGCCTCCTTGCTATCAACCGAAATCTGGTGACAATCTCCCTTCACTGTTTTAGGCATCCTTAGCTCAGCCACTACCTTCTCTCCGAGTGGGGACTTCAATGTTACGGTCCTCTTGTCACAGCTAACATTCGCTTCATACTCCATTAACCAATTCATCCCTAGGATGACATCTACCCCAGGGGTGTCTATTACTATTAGGTTGTGGGGGATAGATATCCCCCGGGTCCACTAAAAGAGTAAAGGACCTCACGAAAGGCCCAAGGGCCCAATAAATCGTAAGGTCATTCTTTCGTGGGCCTGGGGAGAAACAACCAGCGAAGCAGAACGACATGAGGCCGGATTGGTACAAGCCCGGGCGGCCCACAGCATCGAGCGAATGACCGCAACAGAGATCCGACTTTCCCGTGCTGGAGCCTCCATGCAACGAAGCCACGCGAGGATAAGTCGGCGAGGGTTACGTAGGGATAATCTCAAGAGGTTCACTATCTTCTGGCTACTTGTTGCTATCTTATCCACGTGTATTGCCCCACGGTCGAGTATATAAGGCCTAGGGGGCACCCCTTCAGAACGATCGACACTTTACTTAGCCACCCACATCAACTCTCTGTATTCTCAATCCAGAGAGCTCTCTTGTAACCGCATTCACCAAGCATACTCACCAGGACGTAGGGTGTTACGCATCTCTAAGCGGCCCGAACCTGTAAACCTCATCCACTCTCCCTCGTGCGATCTGCACGAACCATTTTGCTACAGTTGTCGACACCGTCCTACTCCTAAAACACCTTGAGGGGCAACCCCGGGTGTGCGGTCGGACCCAAAACACCGACAGCTGGCGCGCCAGGTAGGGGGTGTGTCGACAATCCAAGCTAGCTCAATGGCCGTCATCTTCTACAGCAAGATCACCCTGCGTCGCGGATCCGTGTTTTGCTTCGGAACGATCTCATTTGTAGCGGATGAAGAAGGAATTCTGCACCGTATCGCGGATCCGCCGGAAAAGAAGTCTCCCCCAACGAACTCCGAAAATACCGGAGAAGCTCAACCTCCAACTCTCCGGATGAGGATCGTCTCCGGAAAGCCGGGGGCCGAGGGCTTGCTGACCCGGAGAACTCCACTGCCTACCTCTCCGACAAAAGAGTGGACACAGATCGCAAGAAAGAAGGTAACCGGGGAGAAGCAAGTTGCTCTTTCCGTTCCTCATGCCTCAAAGGGGAACAGGAAGAAGGTCACCACGACAGCAGCACCATTCTACCCCGACGTCCTCTTCATCGGGAGAGCGGAGTCGCCTATCGTCTTCGACGACGAGCCGACTGCACCCGGGGAAGAACCGCCTCAACGAGAGTCCCGACGACGGAGGAACCGGCGCAGGAACGTTCGACGACATCATGCGGCTGGAGAGCGGAATCCGGAACAGCCTGTCTCGCGAGACGAGGTCTCGGAGGTAGGAGAAACTCCGGAAGAACGCGTCTTCAGAGAACGAAGGAACTCCCGACGACGTGATCGCCGACGAGCTCAGGAACAGGCTGAGCAAGATGCAAGGCAGCGCCGGGAGAATCCATTCTTCGGGCGCAACCTGAACCCCGACTTCGCCCGAGCTATGAACACGCCGAGTGAAGTCGGAGGAGTACTAGCTCGGATAGCTGAGGGACATCCTCGGACTCCTGACGCCGAGGGCTACCGACGACTGCTCACCCAGGCGGCCAATCATCTTCTACCGCTCGCTCACCCGCCGAACGATCTACGACACGCCATCAACAGTCGCCGAGACGCGCGAAGCTCCATCAATGCTTCGCGCGAGCGGCGGCATGAGAACGAGATTCGCCGTCGGGAGGAGTATGACAGGGATCATGGCATCCCGACTCAGAGCCAAGCCACCAGAACTGAGTCGGCAACGGCCTCAACTAGCGGAACCACCCGGGGACGGTCGAGGAACCACAATCACAACTCCCCTCCCCGGGACAGACATCGTCCCCGACGACAGGAGGATACATGCAGAGTGTCCGCTCTTACTCCGCGCCTTAGGGCCATCCAATGGCCTCCCAACTTCAAGGTATCCAATGTTGACAAATATGAACCTAAGCAGGATCCATGGGGTTGGCTAGCCGTCTACACCACCCCTGCTCGAGCTGCCGGGGCGTCCGAAGACGTGATGACCGCGTACTTACCCATTGTCCTTGGGCAAGACGCGCTGCAATGGCTGCGACATCTACCCCGACACTGCATCGACGTCTGGGGCGACTTCAGTCGACGCTTCACCGCCAACTTCCAGTCCCTCTCCGACAAGCCGGCGCAACCGTGGGACCTCAAATCCATCAAGCGCCGGGGGGACGAGACTCTCCGGTCGTACCTCAAAAGGTTTCAGACCATGAGAAATCGTATCCCCGAGGTCACGGAGGCGGCCGTGATCGAGGACTTCTATAGAGGATCCAATGACTCGGCTTTCGTCCGAGCCATACTACAGAGGGCACCGACTACCTCCGAGGAGCTGTTCCGGGAAGCCGACCTCTACATCACCGCCGACGAGCGAGCCCAGGACCTCATCGGAGGAGCAAAGCCCGCACCGGCAGCACCACGACGCGACACGAACCAGCAACCCGACAAACGATGGGAGAAGAGGCCTCGCGAAGAAGTGCATGCCGCCGGACCACCTGCCTCTCGCGCCCGAGGAGGACCTCGTGGAGGCGAACGCACGTTGGACGACATCCTCGACGCCCAGTGCCCGTACCACAAGGACATGCGCCACACTCTTCGTAATTGCCGAGACTTCAAGCATTCCGTTGGGCACGGCCGACCCTTCCAACCTCTACCTCCTCCTCCGCCGAGGGGAGGACCAGATGAACCACGACAACCCCATCGGCAGGAGGAGGGAGGAGGAGGAGCTTTCCCACGCGTTGACAGGGAGGTCAACGTCATCTTCGGCGGACACGGATCGCAGGAGAACAGAAGACAGCAAAAGCTCAACGATCGCCAGATACTGGTGGCGACCACCGGCTCTCCCGCCCCATACCGGTGGTCGGAGCACCCGATCACCTTCACTCGGGCAGATCAATGGCTCAACTTCGACCATCCGGGCAAATACCCGCTTCTCGTCGATCCGGTGATCCGAGAGAGCTGGGTGAAGAAGGTGTTAGTGGACGGGGGGAGCAGCATCAACGTCACCTTCCCCCGGACACTCCAAGGTTTGGGAGTTCACCTCAAAGAGCTCCACGAGTCGGACACCCCTTTCTTTGGCATCGTGCCGACGGAAGGGGAATACCCGCTGGGCCACATCTACATGCCAGTCACCTTCGGAACTCCGGAGAACTACAGAACCGAGTTCCTGAGGTTTGAAGTGGCGAACTTCGACTGTGGGTACAACGCCATCATCGGGAGGCCTGGATTGGCCAAGTTCATGGCCATTCCGCATTACACATACATGATACTGAAGATGCCAGGACCGCAAGGGATCATAACCGTGCGCGCCGACTTCCAAGGCGCCGCAGAGTGTTTCCGAGTGGCTATTCAAGCAGCCCTCACCGCCAAGCCATCGATGGCTCCCTCCACACTGGCGAACTCTAAGCCTGAGGAGGACCTCGCAATACCGGCAAGCGAAGCTCAGACCGCGACCTCTATGCGGCCGACTGAAGAAACCAAGAGAATCAACCTGGGGTTCGCCGATGAGCGCAAGACGGCTATCATCAGCTCCAGCTTGGATGACAAATAGGAAAGCGCGCTCGTCCGGTTTCTGCAAGATAACCGAGATGTATTCGCATGGCAACCTACGGATATGCCGGGAGTCCCAAGAGAACTGGCCGAGCACAAACTGAAGGTTTATCCCCAGGCAAGGCCGATTCGGCAAAAATTACGTCGTTTCACGCCCGACAAGAGAGAGGCCATTCGCACTGAGTTAGCTCGCTTGGTCGCAGCTGGATTCATTAGAGAAGTGTTACATCCCGAGTGGTTAGCCAACCCTGTTCTTGTACTAAAAAAGAATAAAGTGGATTGGCGCATGTGTGTTGATTATACTGATCTCAACAAACACTGTCCGAAGGATCCTTTTGGGCTCCCGAGGATAGATCAGGTGGTGGACTCCACCGCTGGATGTTCTATGCTGCCTTTCCTGGATTGCTATTCTGGATACCATCAGATTAGTCTGGCAAAGGAAGATGAAGAAAAAACGACATTCATTACTCCGTTTGGTGCTTTCTGTTATACCTCCATGCCGTTTGGCCTCAAAAACGCTGGAGCAACTTACCAAAGAGCCATTCAAACATGCTTAGCCGATCACTGGGGCAAGCGTGTGGAAGCCTACGTGGATGATGTGGTAATCAAAACACAGGACTCAAAAAATTTCATCGAAGACTTGCAACTGGTTTTCAGCAGTCTGAGGCGGTATAGATGGAAGCTTAATCCCGAGAAATGTGTTTTCGGGGTACCAGCCGGAAAGTTGCTCGGGTTTATCGTCAGCCACCGGGGAATTGAGGCTAATCCAGATAAGATTGAAGCTATCATGAAGATGGAAGCACCTCGATCGCAGAAGAAGGTTCAGCGACTTACTGGATGTATGGCAGCTCTAAGCAGATTTATATCCAGGCTAGGAGAAAAAGGTTTGCCATTTTACAAGTTACTCAAGAAGGTGGATAAGTTTCAATGGACTTCAGAAGCACAAGAAGCTCTAGATGCTCTGAAAAAATTCTTGACAACACCACCAGTACTGAAACCACCCCGGCGAGCTACGTCAACTCAACCAGCTGAAGATTTGCTACTGTATATCTCTTGCACGACTCACGTGGTAAGCACCGCGTTGGTAGTCGAGCGAATAGAAGAAGGACATGCCTATCCAGTACAACATCCTGTCTACTTCATTAGTGAAGTCCTAGGCCCCTCGGAGAAAAAGTACCCTCAAGTTCAGAAGCTATTATACGCAGTACTTCTAACTGCCCGCAAGCTGCGTCACTACTTTGACGACCACAAAGTCATAGTAGTTACAAGTTTTCCAATAGGGGATATTCTTCACAACAAGGAAGCCATCGGTCGAATAGCCAAGTGGGCCTGTGAGCTGGGATCTCATGACATCGAGTTCCGACCTCGCACTGCCATCAAAACTCAAGCACTGGTTGATTTTGTATCAGAGTGGACTGAACAGCAAGTACCAGACAACCCGGAGACTACGGAAGTACGGCGAATGTATTTTGATGGCTCACTGAAGCTGCAGGGAGCAGGAGCAGGGATTCTCTTCACTGCGCCCGGAGGCGAACACCTCAAATACGCCCTCCAGTTGCTATTCCCAGCCTCCAACAATGCAGCCGAGTATGAAGCTTTGATCCATGGATTGAACATTGCCATATCGTTGGGCGTCAAAAGATTAATGGTATACGGAGACTCTCTGGTAGTCATCAGTCAGATAAACAAGGAGTGGGATTGCTCAAGCGATTCAATGGGAAAATACTGCACTGCCGTCCGAAAGCTGGAAGATAAATTCGAGGGTCTAGAATTTCATCATGTAGAAAGAGATCGGAACACAGCAGCCGATGTACTGTCCAAGCTAGGGTCTAGTCGAACTCAGGTCCCACCCGGAGTTTTCGTGCAAGAAATTCTGCAGCCAAGTATCTCAATGGATCAAACGGAAGAGTGCAACATCATAGATCAACCCGAGTCAGACCCTGATGACTGGAGAAGGCCGATCATTAAGTATATAAAGAATGAAGAAGAACCAGACGACAGAAATTCGGCAGAGCGCATTGCAAGACAGTCGGCTCACTATACACTTATTGGGGAGACATTATACAGAAGGGGTGCATCAGGCGTCTTCATGAGGTGCATTCTCCCGTCCACTGGGAAGCAACTTCTGGAGGAAGTCCATGCTGGGCAATGTGGAATACATGCAGCCTCCAGAACACTAGTCAGGAAGGTCTTCAGGTCAGGATTCTATTGGCCAACAGCAAAGAACGATGCAGCCGAGTTAGTTCAGAGGTGCGAAGCCTGCCAATACTTGTCAAGGCAACAACACATGCCAGCACAGCAACTGCAGACCATACCAGTAACTTGGCCTTTCGCATGCTGGGGACTGGATATGATTGGACCTTTCAAGAAAGCTCAAGGGGGATACACTCATGTATTGGTAGCAATTGACAAATTCACTAAATGGATAGAGTTCAAGCCCATTACCTCTCTAACCTCTGCTAAGGCCGTGGAATTCATACAAGACATAATATTCAGATTCGGGATACCAAACAGCATCATAACTGATTTAGGATCCAACTTCACAAGTTCAGAATTCTTTGACTTCTGCGAGCAAAAAGGCATTCAGATCAAGTATGCATCTGTAGCCCATCCAAGAGCCAACGGGCAAGTTGAGCGAGCCAACGGAATGATATTGGATGCACTCAGGAAAAAGGTCTTCGATAAGAATGAAAAATTCGCAGGAAAGTGGATAAGGGAATTACCCTATGTCGTTTGGAGCCTAAGAACCCAACCTAGCCGAGCTTTGCATGGAAACACTCCTTTCTTCATGGTCTATGGGTCGGAGGCAGTGCTACCTGCTGATCTCAAGTTTGGGGCACCAAGGCTGATCTTTGAAAACATAGCAGAAGTTGAGGTCACCAGGCTGGAGGACATAGATGTACTTGAGGAAGAACGGCTAAACGCAGTAATCCAAGCAGCAAGGTACCAGCAGACTCTAAGGCGCTATCATGACAAGGCTGTGCGACAACGATCCTTCTCAGTAGGAGATCTCGTCCTCCGCCGAATTCTAACGGGGGAGGGACGACACAAGTTATCACCCTTATGGGAAGGACCCTTCGTGGTAGCAGAAGTCACTCGGCCCGGATCGTATCGCCTCACTCAGATGGATGGCACAGAAGTTGGAAACTCCTGGAACATAGAACACCTCAGAAAGTTTTATCCCTAGCTGTATCTCAAAACTGCTGGGATGATGATGTACTCTGTAAAGTGGAAATATGTCATCAGTAAAAAAGAGGTTTCAAGGATACTCAGTTCATTTACGATTGACTTGCATTCTTACTTAACTCAGGGTGACCACTATGCCCTGCTAACGGAGCAATCGACTTAAGTCGGCAATGACTTAAGGCGGTGCAACATGCTCACGCTTACTTAACTCAGGGTGACCACTATGCCCTGCTAACGGAGCAATTGACTTAAGTCGGCAATGACTTAAGGCGGTGCAACATGCTCACGCTTACTTAACTCAGGGTGACCACTATGCCCTGCTAACGGAGCAATCGACTTAAGTCGGCAATGACTTAAGGCGGTGCAACATGCTCACGCTTACTTAACTCAGGGTGACCACTATGCCCTGCTAATGGAGCAATCGACTTAAGTCGGCAATGACTTAAGGCGGTGCAACATGCTCACGCTTACTTAACTCAGGGTGACCACTATGCCCTGCTAACGGAGCAATCGACTTAAGTCGGCAATGACTTAAGGCGGTGCAACATGCTCACGCTTACTTAACCCGGGGTGACCACTATGCCCTACAAACGGAGCAATTGACTTAAGTCGGGGACGACTTAAGGCGGTGCAACATGCTAACGCTTACTTAACTCAGGGCGACCACTATGCCCTACTAACGGATCAATCGACTTAAGTTGGCAACAACTTAAGACCGGTGCAACATGCTCGCGCCTATGTAATTCAGGGGATGACTTCTATATCCCGCAAACAAATTTCATAATCATCATGCGTCATTACTGCCAACTCACGAACTAATAAATTCTGATACAATGAGAGAGTAATTATGTCATTCGAATGATAAACTGATGTCCTCTAACAAATACTCGATCATGCTAACCGCGCGCTCGGAGCACGCAAAATGTTTCTCTATTTTACAATGTCTTTCTCAGGAGCGACCGACGAAGAAGGGCGACTCGAGGAATCAGGGGTAGCATTCACGTCAGCCCTTATGTCTTCAGGAACAACCACGCCGGGTCTCCTCATCAAGATTCGTCCCGCCCAATAGCCTTGTCCAGGGCTTTGTCGCGCTGGGCCTTGAGAGTAACAGAAGTTTCTTCAGCGGTTTTAGCAGCCAGTCGAGCAGTCTCTAACTCCTGGGCAACGGATTTTTTGGAAGCTCGGAGTTCTTTGATAGTAGCATCCTTTGCTGATATCAACTGCTTGAGCCGGGTTACCTCATCCATGGATTCCTGCAGCTTACGACGTTGGAGGTCTAATTCTTCCATGGTGAAGCGATGACTTCTCTCCAAGATAGTCAGCGAATTGCTAGAATCACGATACAACCTGTCAAGATTGTCACGAGAAGCAGCAAGGATACGCTTTTCTTCCTGCGAGCAAAAGTCAGTTCCTTCAAAAACCAAGCAAGTAATAGGAGCACAACAAGGCAAGGCACAGTTTTGTATATTACCTTTTCAGAATCAAGCTGAGCATGAAGGGAAGAATTCAGGGCATTGGCGTCATCTAAAGCAGCAGAAACTTGACCCAGTTCAATTTGGCCCTGAGAGTACTCCTCAAAATCAGTGCACCGCTAAGCCAATTCAGCCAGATCTCGGGAGTGTTTTTCCTCAAGAATTGAAATCTGCCGAGTCACTCCTAACGAGAGATAATCAAACAAAATGGGGTCAGAAGGTAAGGCAGTCCACAGCGAAGGCAGAGAGAAGCAAAAAAGCACTAACCAGCGTTGGTTGCCTCCAATTCAGAGACGCGACGTTGAAGTGACACTGGATTCCAACATGCAAGAGATGAAGCTACCTCTGGGGTGGAAGCACCCTGAAGCCTCAGCTGACTAGCCATCCCATCCACCAAAGCCTGATGAGGAAAACAGATGAGTGTGACGACAGCAGTTTAGGCAATGTAAAAGTCAAGTTAAAATACATCACAGTACCTGGAGGTTGGAGAAGAACGAAGGGATTCCCAAATCAGGAGAAATCAGTTGATAAGCAGATGTAAAGCCACCACCTGGAGCAGTTTGCAATGAATCAGCAGAGATCAATTCAGTACCTTCAACAGAGCCCAACACTCGGTCAGCAGGGATACTGCCCTCTAAAGCGATTCCCTGATCCAAACTCTGGGCTACCACCATACAGCCAGAGTGTGGAGGAGATCCCGCGTGAACGTCCATGGAGGTACAGGAAGGAGACCCTGCTCGGACATCCTCGGGGGCTGGGTCATAGTTGGCACTGCCCATTTGAGCCGGATCATCCCCGGCAGCACCCTCGGGGGCTGGGCAGTGGCTTACACTCTCCACCTGAGCTAAGTCATCCCCGGCGACACCCTCGGGGGCTGGGCATGTGACAGCACCACTCTTGAGGTCCAAGCTCTCTGCAGTAACCACTTCTAAGGTTGATGGGCCCTCATCTACCTCCATAGGACCAGGACGATTCAAGTCAGTCTCCCGGCCCTCAAGATCGCACTCTAAGGTCGACGAGGCACGGGATGACCTCAACCCAGCATCAGGCACGTCAGCACAAGCCTCCATTGCGCCATCATCCACTGGCTCCGATAACAAGTCTTCTGGAACCATATCCTCAAGAGTTTGATCGAAGTTGGCCAGAGACAGTTCTTGTAGACCAATGAGGCATACAAAGCAGGAGAGGGAACTCCACTACTCTCACCACTGGCGATGAACTGCCGACTGTTCTTTCGAGTTAAAGGAACCTCATTCTCTTCCCCCTCGTCATCCACACCGACAACACAAGCAGCACACCCATTGGGATCAGCAACAGGTGGAGCACCCACATTGGGATCAGTAGCAGTTTGGGTACACCCATTGGGGTCAGCGTCAGTAAGTCCAGTCGCAGGCACTTCTTCAGTAGCAGGAATTGAGGTACCAGCGTCCTCATCAAAACTGGATACTCGTCGGAGGCATCTTCTTTTCTTCTTTTGCTCATCAGCAGAAGGCTCAGGCTGATTGGTTCGGCTAAGGCGCCTCGGGCGAGTACTGACAGGTTTCTGAACATCCAAAGTTGTATCAACTTCTGGGAGGGGCACCACTGCCAATGTACCAGCAGGAGCAGCGTCGGAAGAATCCTCAGCTAGCAGATCAAGCATGGCATTTATATCTGCATCACTAGGATTCAAGGGCACCTCAAAATGGACTTGCCGTTCGTCATCAGGAATCTCCCCAAGCGAAGCAACCAAAGCACTAACTTCTTCAGCAGAGGGTCGCATTCTAAGGCCCAAATTGCCATCAGTCACAGGTGGATTTGACACGAAAAGGGTGAAGGCTTTGACAGGAGGCAAGTTCCAGGCCGAGTACGCCACCGGAGCACCAACATTGGACACCTTGCCCCTGAGAATCATTTCCAGCCGGCTCACCAAGTCTGCAGAAGGGATTCTCCTGTTGGTAACCCGAGTTGAGTCGGCCAGCCCTCGATACAGATAAGCTGGGTAGACCCTATCTTTCAGTGGCTGAATGTTCTTGAAAATGGAGTCAGCGACCATAGCTTCAGCAGTTAGACCTCTCTCTTTCAGCAGTCCAACTTCAGCTAGCAACACACTCGCTTCAGCTACCTCCTCATCTATGGGAGACTCAGTCCAGCTTGGGGTGCGAACGTCTGGCTGTCTTCCCGACCGGGAGGGGAGAGAATTTCCATAATTGTCAACTATGAACCACTCTAGACACCATCCCTTAATACTGTCTTTAAGGGAAATCTCAAGATACTCAGTCTTCCGTCCGCGGCGCATCTCCAAACTAGCACCTCCGACCAACTGATGTTGTCCCCCGGCCATCCCAGGGCGACAATGATACAGGTATTTCCATAAGCCGAAATGCGGCAGCACGCCAAGAAAGGCTTCGCATAAGTGAACGAAGATGGAGATTTGCAGAATTGAGTTAGGGTTCAGATGGGTCAGGTTAATGTGGTAGAAATCAAGGAGACCGCGGAAAAAGGGAGAGATGGGAAGGCCAAGGCAGCGGAGAAGAAAAGGGGCGTAAACTACAGACTCGTGGGTATCCTCCGTCGGGACAGTAGTCCCGTGGCAAATCCGCCAAGAACAGAGTTCCCGCGGAGGAAGAACGCCGATGGACACAAGGTGGAGGAGTTCAGCTTTGGAAATGATGGACATGTGGTTACCTGCAAAGGGCAACTGGCTGTTGGGATCGATTGGAGGAATCACCACAGCGGACGAGCTCGCGGTCTTCCTCTTGGGCGCCATCTCGATTCTACCAGCGAGCAGAATGGAGGCAAGTGGCAGAGAGGATTCGGAAGCGGGAATGCAAGAACTAGGGCACGGAAAGCAAAGGCGGCTAAAAGCGCAGCTCTTATGGGATATTCTCGAGCCAGATACCGTTTCAAAAAGTGCCCAGTCATCACCCGGCGGTTATTTCCAAAACCAGCGTGCCACGTGGTCACCCGGCAGTTATCCCCAGAACACCAATGCGCCACCTCATCACTCGGCCACCATCCTCAAAGTGGCTCGGGCGGCCTGCCGTCACTCGGCGTTGCCTCTAAAACGCTGATTTCGTATTCAGTCGCTCGGCATTACTTCTAAAATGCCGACGTCGACCTCCAGTCACTTGGCGTTGCCTCTAAAACGCTGATTTTGTATTCAGTCGCTCGGCATTACTTCTAAAATGCCGATGTCGACCTCCCGTCACTCGGTGTTGCTTCTAAAACGCTGTTTTCAAGTTCAGTTGCTTGGCATTACTTCTAAAATGCCGAAGTCGACCTCCAGTCACTCGGCGTTGCTTCTAAAACGTTGATATCACATTCAGTCACTCGGCGTTGCTTCTAAAAACGCAGACACAATCTTCAGTTACTCGGCAGTTACTTCTACAAGCGCTGACACCACTTACAAAGTTACTCGGCAACCATTTCAGAAAACATCAGTTCAATGCTCGAGTATTTCGCTTACTTTTTCAAAGGAATTACACTCAAAAGTAAACGGGGAAGTCATCAAAAGAGAAGCCAAACGTCATTCTTTCATTCAAAGGGAAGTTAATAAACTTACAAATCAACTCTTCGCGAGTTGATACTCCCCTACTATTACTACATTACATTACTACTACTACACTACGCTATACTACTCTACATTACCACTACATTATTCTAACTATACTATACTATACTAATATTTAAGAAGACCAGTGGCGTCTAGCCACTGGCCCTGCCCCTGCTGCCGCCGCCGCCCTTGGTGCTGCCCTTGCTGCTGCCGCCCTTGGTGCTGCCCCTGCTACCGCCGCCGTCACCGTCCCTGCCGCCATCGCCGCTGTCCCTGCCGCTGCCGCTGCCGTCGCCGTCACCACCGTCGTCGTCGTCGCCGTCGTCGTCGTCGTCCTCGTCCTCGCCGCCGCCATCAGAGTCCTCCTCATCCGAGGAGTACTCCGACTCGTCCGAGCCCTCGAGCCCGGAGCGCTCGACGGCCCGGATGTATGACCAGACTTCCGCGGCTATCCCCTGGGAGTCGTCCAAGTCATCGGACGATGCCGGGGGAGAGACTGGAGCCGGAGTTCCCTCGGACTCGGAGGAGAACTCCTCCTCCGAGTATTCCGAGTCACCGAAATCCTCCGATGGAGGAGTCGGTTCGCGCTTGCGCTTGTTGCTCTTGCCCATGGCGGAAGCAGACGGGAGAGAAGAGAAGGAAGCAGTAAAGAACAGCGAAGAGATGTGAAAAAACCAGAGGGGCAACGGCGTTATTTATAGAAGGGAAAGGCAACCGCTCACCTCCAACCGCGGTCACTGAACAGTCGCAAAACATTCAATAGGCACTTCCACCCGTCTGGAGACACGTCAGGCGGCTGACGCCGTTTCATGCAACACTACACCCATTGGGACTCCAGTCAACAGCGCAAAGGATATGATTACACTCGCCGTCCCATCACATTACTACTCAGAAGCAGCCGGCTAAAACACTCAGCGTACCAAGCCGTCCCTTGCCCACACCCATTGGGGGGGGACGCCCAGGAATTATCAGTATATTTTTCAAAATGGTCACATCTGTGCAGGGCATGCAGTGAATGCCTCAGGACAAAAATGAGATATCAACAAGAGTTAGAGGGAAGCCAAATATAGCCAGTAGAGTGCAAAATATGGTCGACAGACACGACTTGAAGACTAGACAGAGAACGTCCATCAAATGTCCAATCAGTCACAGAGCAAATAAATTACACTACCTAGCAAGATACGGATGGATTGCGAACTCGGCTGCAAAAGACAAAATACATGCTGACCTCTGAAGCATAATATTGATGACATAGCGCGGATGACATCATGCCAACTTTCTTACAAGCAGAAAGGATAATCTTCAGCAAAAGGACATAAAAAGAAGACCTTCGAGTGAATTATCCTCAACAATCCACTTGAAGGTCGGGGGCTACACCCATTGGGTGCACCTCTGGTGCACCCCATGGATTATCATTCCAAGCCGAGATAGTGCCGATTTCTAAAGCGTGGGACAAGATTAAAAAAGCCAACCCTCAACCAAAATGAGTGAACACAAATGGAAATGATCTCTACTGAAGACCTTCGAGTAGATTATTTTCTAAAATCTACTCGAAGCTCGGGGGCTACACCCATTGGGTGCACCTCCGGTGCACCCAATGAAGTTCTGAATCCTACAAATTGGAATGCCGACCTCTAAGGCACAGGCACGAAACCAGGTTTTGGTCAACGAGTGATCGGAGCAGGAGAAGACAACAGGAAGCCATCTTTCTTCAAATTACCTGCAAGCTGGACCTGGGATCTTTGGGTTGATTACCTCTAAATTAACCCAAAGATCGGGGGCTTGTGGGGGATAGATATCCCCCGGGTCCACTAAAAGAGTAAAGGACCTCACGAAAGGCCCAAGGGCCCAATAAATCGTAAGGTCATTCTTTTGTGGGCCTGGGGAGAAACAACCAGCGAAGCAGAACGACATGAGGCCGGATTGGTACAAGCCCGGACGGCCCACAACATCGAGCGAATGACCGCAACAGAGATCCGACTTTCCCACGCTGGAGCCTCCATGCAACGAAGCCACGCGAGGATAAGTCGGTGAGGGTTACGTAGGGATAATCTCAAGAGGTTCACTATCTTTTGGCTACTTGTTGCTATCTTATCCACGTGTATTGCCCCACGGTCGAGTATATAAGGCCTAGGGGGCACCCCTTCAGAACGATCGACACTTTACTTAGCCACCCACATCAACTCTCTGTATTCTCAATCCAGAGAGCTCTCTTGTAACCGCATTCACCAAGCATACTCACCAGGACGTAGGGTGTTACGCATCTCTAAGCGGCCCGAACCTATAAACCTCGTCCACTGTCCCTCGTGCGATCTGCACGAACCATTTTGCTACAGTTGTCGACACCGTCCTACTCCTAAAACACCTTGAGGGGCAACCCCGGGTGTGCGGTCGGACCCAAAACACCGACATAGGTCACTGGGGAACCCTATCCCCCTTATTTCCACCCTTATATTTGAGCATATTTTATCTGCTTCCACTTTACCACCGACCGAATTAATCCTCATGGGCGGCATCATTGCGTCTACTGAGATGTTATGCATTTCTACCCATGTTGCAGTGATAAATGAATGAGTTGCACCAGTATCAAATAGCACTTTTGCGGGATGAGATTCGACTGAGAACATACCTACTGCCACATCTGGTGCATCCTGGATCGCTTCGGCCTCCAAGTGGTTCACCTTTCCACGGTTGTACGCTTGGCCACGATTGCCTGCTGCTTGTTGAGGTACACCTTGCCTTGCTGGAGCATTGGGGTTGGTCTGCTGCTGCGCCATCTTCTTTGGGCAATGCATCGCCCAGTGGCCTTGTTCTCCACAGTGGAAGCATCCTCTGCCCCCTCCTTGTGCTGGGGCTGTTTGGTTGTTCTGATTCGCTGCTGGGGCAGGAAGGCGAGGTGCCTGGTTGTTCTGCCTCTGATACTGGTTACCTCCCTGCTGGCTGTTCTGACGATACCGCTGCTGCTGTGGGTACTGCCTCTGAAACTGCTGCTGGTACGGGCGCTGACTCTGATGCTGGTATCCCTGTGGGTGACCATGCTTGCCTTGCTGAGATGAACTTCCTGAGAAGCGAGGGCGGCTGTTGCTCCCGAACTGTGGTCCACTCATCTTGCGCTTCCGATCTTCCATTTCCTTGAGCTTCCTCTCGGTCATGATTGCCCTATCGATCAGGTGCTAGAAGGTGGGGAAGGTGTGGTTCATCAGCTGGTAATGCAGGGGATCCACCAAACCCTTCATGAACCTGTACTGCCTTTTAGCATCAGTGTTGATGTCTTCAGGTGCATAACAAGATAGCTGCAGAAACCTGTCCCTGTATTCACTAACAGACATGGGTCCCTGCTTCAGAGCCAGAAACTCCTCCTTCTTCACGATCATCAATCCCTCTGGAACATGGTACCTGCGGAAACTCTCGCTGAATTCCTCCCAAGTGATGGCTTCGGGGTCAGCATGGGTGGCGAGGTAGGACTCCCACCAGGACTGGGCTGCTCCCCTTAGCTGGCGGGGACCATACAGAACCTTCTCCCTGTCGTCACATTGGGCGGTGCGCAGTTCCCTTTCCACTGCACGCAGCCAGTCTTCTGCATCCATCGGGTCGGCAGAATGGGCGAAGGTAGGAGGGTGCCCTCTCATGAACTCGCCACGTTTGTCCCGTGGCATCTAGGGTATCTGCACTTGTAACTGGGGTTGGGGTTGCTGTTGAGCCTGCTGCATGGCCGCCAGAGTCTGCCCAATAGCCTGCACTACCTGAGTTTGCATCAAGAACATCTGCTCCACTATCATTGGGGGTGGCGGGGGAGGCTTCCTCCGATGTTCCTCCTGCTGGGCACGCTGCTCTTGCTAAACACGCCTGTTACATCGGCGCCTGTTGTCAGACATCTGTGGAAGACATTCACACATCAGCATTGATCTTACAATCCTTCAGCATAAGAAAAGGGAATACAGGATTCTTCATGACACTGAGTGAACAAAGAACTTCATTGACCCTCATTATGATCCAATACAGCTTCTCAGATGAAAAGGAAAGTAGAAGTAAATGGTTTCCCAACTAAATAGCTGACCTCATTAACATCACTAGCTAAGCCAAACTGCAGGGGAAACCCACATGTTGGCAATAGACATTACAAAGATTCAAATCCAGCACAAGCTCATCATAACAAGCATGTAAGCAACTGATAAGCAAACTAAACTGAATGGAAGCAACTGATAAGCAAACTAAACTGACTATCTAAGACTGAGACATCTGACTTAAGAATTATTACAAACTCCGACACTAACGATCTAAGGATCCAGATCTATTCTGGTCCTACAGGCAGGGGAACCATAAGTGTGGTGAACACATGGCGGCGAGCGATAAGGGTGCTGAGTCCCAACAGGAGCGGGGGAACCACCCTCCTGGTGGCGGCGCTCTGCCAGCTCAGCACGCAACTCAGCAATCTTCGTTCGAGCCCTGCTCAGCTCGTCCAGAGAGTGGTCCAGCTCAGTGTTAAACACCGCGACTAGGTTGACTGTGCTGCTCAACCTAGGGTTATCCTCACCAATAGGCGAGACAACCACACTCTCTGTGTTACCAGTAGGACGGCGGGGGTAGTACCGAAGGTTAAGACCGTCGGCCACCCCACCAAATAAGGAACAGTACTGGGAGAGTGCACGCCGTGCTGCGTCCTGCATAGCCGCCTCTGCAGTGTCCCTCTCGGAGATGGAGTAATGCTCCGAAAAGGCCTCTGCACCCCAGAGGTCATCCTCCGGACGGCGAACTAGGCAGGTAGCCTCCCAGCGGTCCGGGTACCTCCCGCGACTGTGCTGGTAGACTACACAACGATACTCGATCGACCAGGTGTGCCGGTCGAAAGCCTGGCGCAACAAGGTGTCGAGTGCGTCGTGGAAGTGACAACTGCGAGCGGCGTCACAGGTGATGGGTCGGGCGACCCATCCCTCTGCCTCCTGTGGCTCAGAGGACTCGGTCCTGTGGTCTGAGCCGTCGTCGGGGTCTCCTCCAAGACCTCCTCCAGTAGCTCCTCCAACAGCCGGGGCGTCCCGCGGTGGTGCAGGGGGCGCCTCCAGCTGGGGAACAGGGGAGCGGCGCCTCACGGACTCCACCTCCTGCTCAGGTGGGGAGGAAGAGCCCTGCTGCTCCCTGTGCTGACGCTGGCGCTCTGCTCCTCACGCAGGCGGTGGTGCAGCCTCTCCAGGTGACTCGACTGACCAGACACGGTGCGGCGCAGAGGACGCTCCGCAAGGCGAGACGGCAGGAAAGGGATCACCGACTTACGAGCAGTGTGTCTAAGACGAGCCATCTACAAAAGACACCGTAAGCATAAGAGTAAGAACAGAACTAATATGACAAGTGAGTAAACCATAGACAGAACAAAATAAAGTTTTAGCAGGGTATAATATAATATATATATATATATGTAGTAAAACATAGGGTTGGTCGAGGTGACCGACTTTTGAAGTGACACCAGAGGTCAAGGTGAGAATGAGGGTCAATAGTCCTTAGTACGACCAGTGCTACTCTAGGTCAGCGGTCCTACAGTCAGCACGGCTTTGATACCACTTATGTCACACTCGGTTTATGAAGGCAAACCGAATGCGAACTATGTACGTGCCAGGATCAGAATTCACGTACACAGCGATTACATAAATGAACATCATCGCACAGTGCTCGATTAATAACATAAAAGAATATTAACTTATTACATCACAGAGTCAGGGACATCCACATAGTCATCAACTTAACGGATAAATCAAAGTGCTAAGCGAAACGCAGTAAAGATAAGGCCTTCACAGGCAGCTGACTGGGGGTTGCCGCCAACCCACGCCTAGAACTCGTCGTAGTCTTGGAACTCCTGGAAGTCTCCTTCCACGGCTTCATCTTCTCCTGAGCAGTGGTTACAATGTGGACAACCTGGTGTTTTGTGGTAAAGCAAGGGTGAGTACACATCAACGTACTCAGCAAATGCCTCGTTTGGCTGAAGTGGACTAGCTTTTATGTGGGGTTTAGGCTCAAGCAGTTGCTTTTAGTTGGTCAGGTATTTATTGTTAGTGGAAGCCGGATTTTATCATAAAACCCAAGTTATAATCCCAAAAAGTACCTCCTCAGAGAGGAAATACTAAAATACATAATTAAAGTCACTATCCTTAACCATCATCATTAGAGTCATCATTTGAGGTGCATCCGGAGTATCTCTAATCAAAGAGGATCCCAAGGCTGCTCTTAACCGTGAGCACGGCTGATATATCAGTTTCACTACCCTCTGCAGAGGTCGCACACTTTACCCATGAGCTGTGATTCCCGTTTTGCCCGGGGAGAGCTAATCCCCATTGATCACTTCCTAGGTGGTCCGGCAGGGTATCACTACGTAGCTTTTACAAAGATTCCCTAGAGATCATAGCCGCCCGTTAGGTTTCTCCAGTTTGATAAACACAGTACCCCTCCCCGCAGGAGAGTGACTAACAAAAAGCAAAACAAAAGAACCTCGACACTCAGTCTCGGCAGAGCAAGCATTGTGCCTGGACCCCATTGACGGCACGACGGCGAAGCAACTACACCTCTAGTTCCTCTAATTAATTAGCTAAGGGCATCCCATTTCACCCTCATGGTTGCACTGTTATCCTGGGTGGTCTCTCAACGAACAGGTCCTTACGGAGAGGTACTCGGGAAACGGTCCGAGTCCCCTAAAATGCCACAAGTATATCACCATCGTATCCAAAATAAAAGCATCGTATCATCAAGTAATTCTCATCATGTTCGTTGATTAGAGTAAAGCGCTAACGTGTAGTTAACCATAGTAATCCGAAAGGTAAATCAAGGACAAGGTAAATAGAAAGCTAGGAAATCTTTAGGTTGTTCATAGTATGCGGGACAGTGTATTATAAAGTAAATGGGACATAATGGGACAGAGGACACTTTCCTTCACCAAGCTGCTGCTGCTCAAGGTCTTCTCCTGCAATTCCCTCAGACTCCACGAACGGCCCAATATCTACGCGAGTGCAAACATACAGCCAACATTTTTGAAACGGCAGAAACAATACACCATACCACAATATAGATCAAATGAATATGTACGCGACATAGAATTCGCATCTACGGCTACGCGAGAAAGGAACTGAGACGACTGACGCTACGGTCGAGGGATATCACGTTTACACTAAGCGGATATGAATTATAATATTTAACTCAGCTTAATTATAATTACACAAATTGACATTATCATACCAAATATAAATTAAAAGCACTACCTCGCTTTGACTATTTTACTATTTTTTAATAGTGGACGATTAAACAAATAGTTAATTAATCGACATGAGTGATTATAATCGAACGGTTAAATATCGCGCGCTCACAGCGCGCGACACGCGAAACAGCACGTGCGACATGCGCGAACGACGCGCGAACGACGCGTCGACACGCACAACCCGTGCGAACCACGCGTGACACACACGAATGGCGCGCGGGCTCGTGCGACTTAGCGCGCGGACAACACACGACATGCAGAAATGGCGCGTGACAACGCGTGCGAACAGCACGCGCAACGCGCGCGAACAGCACGCGACGATTTAATGCGCGATGCGCGGGCGATGGCGAACGACACGAACGCACACGGGGGTTAGACGAGGGGTAGACGGGGGTAGACGGGAGTCGTCTAGGGGTAGACGAGGGGTAGACGGGGTCCCGTCGACGCACTGCGCAAGCGAACGCAAGCGCGCGCACTAGTTGCGCGATGACGGCTGCGAGAGCACGGCGAGGCGCTGCGCGCGCGATTTGACGTGTGCGACACGGCTGACGGTGAGTCCGAGGCACGACGATGGTGGATGAACGGACGAGGCGGGCTGCAGGGACACCGGCGGGATCGGGCTAGTCGGTTCGGTCACCCTAGCTAGCCACGGCGGCCACGATCGATCGGGCACGGGGTGCTGGACGTGCGGCGGCTCGCTGGTTTGGGCTGGGTTCTGCCGTGTTCGCAGCGCACCGGCGACCGGCGGCATGGGGACGAGCTGGGCATGCAGCGAGCGCGCAGCAACTCGGCTGTGACGCGCAGGGGCGAGGTTCGACGGCGAACGGCTGCTACGGCGCTAAACGTCAACGCGGCTGGGCGTGCTGCGAGCGCGCGCTGGGCTTGGGCTGCGCGACATGGGGACGGGTCTGAGCGCGCCGAGTGCGCAGCTACTTGGCCGCTGCGCGCAGGGACAAGGCGAGGGCGCGCGGGGCTTGCACGCCGGGCACCGGGCTTGCGCCACAGGGAGACGACGGCAGCAGCAGGCACGAGCTGCTCGCTGCCGACGCTGCGTCACGACTTGCAGCAGGGCGAGCTGGGTGCCATGGCCGCGCTGCTGCGCTGTGTGGGGGATAGCGACAGAAAAAAAAGGCTAGGGGAGAGAGGAAGGAGGCGAGCTCACCTTGGCGGCGCGGCACGACGACGGCAGCGGCAGTACTCCGGGCGGGGCGCGGCTGTGACGGCGAGACGGAGGGCGAGATCGAGGCGAGGAGAAACGACGTGGGCGAGAAAACTGGACGAGGTGCGCGAGCAGGGCGGTTTTGGAGGCATCATGGGCGAGAGAACTGCGCAGAGCCGTTTTGGGGAAGAAAAACAGTGTTTCCTGCGCGTGGGCTTACGAGCAGCGGCGGCGGCGGCGCTCCACACGCGCGCTGGGCGCGCTGGGCGCGTGACTTGGGCTGGGGCGCGGCAATGCGCGCGCTGGGCCAGGCGCGGCAGCTGGGAGCTGGGCTGGCGGGGGTGGCGCGGGAGCTAGGCCACGCGATGGGAGTTGGGCTGGGGCGCGCTGGCTTGGGAGCTGGGGTGGGCCGCGACGCGCGCGGGTCCGCGAGGGAGGGAGTTGGCGCGGTGGGCCGAGCGGGGGGGAGAAGAGAGGGGAAGGGGGCGGCTGGGCCGGCCGAGATGGGCCAGGAAGGGGAGGTGGGCTTAATTCTATTTCTCCTTTTCTTTTTCTTTTCTTTCTCTTTTCTATTTATTTTAGTTTGACATTATGTGCAAAACAATGATTAAATGAAAGATCAAGCAAACCATTCATCAAACAAAAAGAAACAAATGCTTTCTAACATGATGCAACAACCATTGTTCCCTTAGGGTTTAACCTACTAGATTATAATTACATTTACAATTAAAAATAACCACTCTTCTTCTATAGAAAAGAAAAGGAGGAGATTGGGGAAGATGTGAAGAGAAGAGTAACACCTGAATTTGTGAATATGAGCAAAGAAATTTTTATACCCCAAATTTAGGGTGTTACACCTTCTCTCTCTCTCTCTCTCTCTCGCTCTCCCGCAACGCTTGTAACCCCTACTGCAAGCGCCCCCTGGTGCAGGATAATATAAGCCTCATCCCATCGCTTGTGTTCCATCTTGCATCAACCCATCTGGACAGGGGCACACGGCACTAAAATTCACTAGTCGGTCCGGCTGAGGGGTCCCCCCGGGTCCGAAACACCGACATTACTTTTTCGTCGTCACTATTCATCGTTACTATTCATCGATCATCCGATCACCCCAAATTTCAACTACTCATCCATCATGCTGTCCCAGCTCACCTAAGACCTGCCAGACCAATATTCCAGTCATACGAACTCCGGTGACTGTGATTTTTCTTCCAGTAAGAACTTCCCATCTAGTCACCCATCCCAGATTTCTCCAAGTTGAGCATGCTTAACTTTGAGATTCTTTCGAGCCAGGCTTCCAAACTCAGATTCCAATCATTCTTATTTCTAAATTCTTATCAAATCATTCCCTATCCAACCATGGCATACCTTAGGCATGGTTCATATTCTAGGAAACTCCCAAAATGCTCTTGTCCTACATTCTGCCTACAATTTCCCTGTTCAGACTAAGTCAGACGATTCATTCGCCACTATTCTCACCAACAGTAAACTCAATTGTACTACACCACATACACCCAGCTACCCTCTCTCTCTCTCCACACACTCAACACCCTCAGCCAAGGCAAACCCCCACCCACTCAGTTACTCCGCTCTGCCGGCTACACGCATAGTGTCGCTTCGCCTCCAATCCACCCTCCTGGTAAGCACCTTTACTCCACCACAAGTAATATCACAACACCACATGACACAGATTCTGCTCAAGACTCTACCCATCCATATATCGCCATTCTGACCACTATACTAAATATTTGTTGATATACTTGCTGGTTTGTATATTTGCTTGTTCATGTTGCATAGTTATCGGAGCGTTTGTGTCGTCTCGTGAAGGCCAGATCTGCAAGTCTACGCCAGACGGTGGAGCTAGAAGCCAGTTCCGCAAGCTCTCCCCTTTCGCCGGATAAGCATGGCAAGCTCACTAGATCCCTTTGATGCATAAATTACTTATGCTTTTTCAACCACAACCCTCAGCCTGTTATTTTATGCATGATATGATTTTGAAACAAGTTATTATGGCCACCCAGCCTCTTGCCGCAATCAATCTTTATACTCCTTGACATATTTGTTACAAATGATTTGAGAAAAGGTGTGAGTTTTCAAAAGAAAATGTTTTTTAAAATGGGTATGATGAAGGGTTGTCACCCTTATCACCTTTGAGCGGGATGATCAGGAACTCCTTGGTTTAGGGGAGGGTCTAAGGTGATGGCACATCTGGTTTAGGTGTGAGCATGAAGGATTATCCCTCTCGCCTAAGGACCAGTTTGTCATCACTCCTTACCTATACTCTTATCAAGTACAACCACTCGAGACTGTATGGGCAGTCACTCAATCTAAACTTGTACGGTCCGAACCCCAGGGTTATGATGGTTGGGGAGCACTGGGAGGATAAGGAAGGGGAATGTTTTGTCTGGTTTGGACATGGTGGCGGCCTGACACCTTCCGGTATAATCGTTAAGGTAAGGATGTGCAAGGAAAGAGAGAGATTCGGCATTCGGATCTCACAACGGTGAGATTGCAGAAACCGGACTAGTGGGTAAAGTGTACACCTCTGCGCAGAGTTTGAAAACCTATTCGAATAGTCCGCGTCCACGGATATGGCTGAGTCATGGAATGGATTTGGTAATTAGTGTTTTGTTTTCCTAAAATGCTTTTGAAAAGTGGTTTCAAAAGGTCCGGCGGTCGAGCCGTGAGCTATGGTGGACGAGAAGTCCAGTAGCTGTTTTTGAAAATGAAAACCAGTGGGAAACTGCTGAGATACCTGGATGGTTTAGTCCAGGGGATTTTGTTCTATATTGAAAAACTTCCTGCTCCTTTGGGAGAGGATGCGCTTTGAAAAATATATAATGTTTTACAAAATAACCCTACATCAAATATTGCTCTTTCTACAAATATCCTGAGCTCCACATATTCCATGCATTATATCTGATTTCCCCATTCAAGGCTTGTTCGGTATTTTCAATCCATATGGATTAGAGGGGATTGATACGGATTGGAGGGGATTTTGACTAGGGATGAAAACGGTTTCGGAATTTTTCGGAATTCCAGAAACCGATTTCGAAATTTTTCGATCGGATTCATCGGTAACGGTATTTTTCGAAAACGGAATCGGTTTTCGGAATTTTCTATCGGAATCGGTATCGGAATCGACGTGGTGTTTTACCGACCGTTTCCATCGGTTACCGATTTTTGTCGGAAATTACCGGATTTATGTCTCGAAAATTTCCGGAATTGTGTCTCGGAATTTTTTCGGAATTTTTCAGCATGTGATTTTTTCGCATCATCTGTACATCTCTGGATAAGGATTACTTATTTTTGTATTTTTTGGACGCTTTAAGTTTTTTTTGGGGCTAGATGGTGTTGGAAGGCAGTTGAGATTAACGATTTGGTCTCTCGAACGAATCCACCATTTTCTATGCACATGTTATATATTAGTAATATATAATGATAGAGAGCCGACGATCTGTCTTTTCCACACACTAGATTTTAGGGTTTTCCTGTGAGGCTGTGAAAAAACCCTTTATGTAAGGAAAAAATATTTCATGAGTAAGCATTCCACGTCAACTAAATCGAGTAGATATTGTGAATTGTGAACTTTGAGTATGTTAACTTGTGATCTTTATGAACTTGTTATACTGTGAACTTGTTATATTGTGAACTTGTGATCTTTGTAAACTTTTTATATTATAAATTTGTGATCCTTGTGAACTTGTTATATCATGAATTGTGAACTTGTGGTATTTGTCATGTTTTGTCAATTTTGTTTTATTGTGAAGTTTGATATGTTTACCGATCGTATTTTAGATTTCGACCGTTACCGGTGTATTTTCCGCACCGAACTTTCGCTTCCGATGTTTCCGAAATACCGATATCGTTTCCGTTTCCGGAGTTACCGTTTTCGATTTTGTTTCCGATAAAAATATGAAAACGGTAATGGTTTTAGTGTTTACCGACCGTTTCCGACCGTTTTCATCCCTAATTTTGACTTACTATGGATTGAAACCCCCTCAATCCCCCTTAATCCATATGGATTAGGGTAGAACTGAACATGGCCTCAATGGGTGAAGGTGGGCTACTGAGTATGTAAGTACTCACCCTTGCTTATTTGTTGTTTTTCAGAGAAGGAGATCGCTGATCGGGCAAGAGTTACACTTGTTCCCAACCTTGTCTGTGGCTGTTGGACCGCTGATTTGCTTCGCTGCGTATATCGGGCTGCTTCAGCCCCACTCTGATGATATGTCCCGAGTTGTGGACCAACTCTTAAAGTTGATCGCCACATTTATAGGTTTGTCTCGTTTAAGCAGATCTGGAACTATCTGATGTATAAATGTGTTTACTAGCCTCCTGAGACTAGTAATTGTATCACATTTGAGTCCTAAAGGATTGGAGCGCTTCACGGGTTGTTTCGGGGCTGACACATCTACCTCTCCCAACTGAATAATGGGCCCCAGCAATCAGGGTCTCTTTCCTTAGCGCACTCTTTGACTGGCGGGTCCCAGTGACCAGGGGTCATTCCCCTGGCACATATCCATGGGTAATGTATACTTGTCTTAGCCATATATATTTAATCTACGCAATTAAGTGCATATAAATATATATTGGTTAAAAATATAATCAACTTACATGTTTCTACATTATTATTTTTACTCACATTTGATTGATTTATAATTTTAAATAGGCCATATATTTATTAGGTTTATTTAATATGTGTTTAGTGGGTATTTAATTGAGTGTGGGTGACCCGACGGATTTGTTACCGATGCAGTACATATATGGGTATAATTTTATACCTATGAGCGGGTACTAGTTTTTTTATGAGTATGATTTTATCTCGTGGGTATGAGTATGTTTAAGCACTACCCAGCAGGTGCGTACCTATTGTCATATCTAAACAGAATTGATGAAAAAGGGAATGACTGAGACCGTAAAGTAATGACTGAAACTACAATGGAATGGCTAAAACTGTAACAGAATAGTTGAATGAGTGAACGGTTGAGTGTATAATAAAACAACTAAAACTGTAACTGAATGACTAAAACTATAACATAATGGTTGAGACTGTATTAAATAACATAAAAGAGATCTGCCTAGTAATCGGATTCGTTCTACCGTCTGGTGGGCTAGTTTCTCCGTTCGGTCGACTAGCTGTCTGGTTAATTAGTTTGGGCTATTTGCATTGGTTTATCACCTGGTCGACAAATATAATCTGTGCGTATCAAAACTATGCATCTATAAAAGACAAAACATCTTATAATTTTGAATAGGTGGAGTAGAATATTTAGTACGAAGACACTAGGATATAATGTGTATATTAGTCTTAAAAAGTAAATTAAGAAGACCTATATTTGTTGAAGACATCATAGTTAAAACATAGTTTGGGACTATGTCCTTATCCAAAACAATAGCATAGAACTCCAACAATACATAGGGATGTTTGTACGAGGAATCACTCCATCTAAGATAAGGCGGTGTATCATGAGTTCATTTATTAAATTTGGTGGGATGATCTTATTTATCATGTTAGTATTAAGTAATTAACTATGATAAATAAGGTGGCGATAAATCAACCCATTCCATTCCACAAACCAAACAAAAAAATTAGGAGTGAGAAGATAATAAACTAGCTTATTCCTTAAACCAGACACCCTAAAAGAATCTTAGTGAGATACTAAGGGCCTGTTTGGTTTAGCTTATAAATTATATAATCTGGATTATAATCTAAACTATATAATTCAGATTATAATCATTATAATCTACATGTAATTGTTTGGTAGTCTAAATTATACAAATGTAGATTATTCATAAAGACAACAATACCCTTGTTTGTTTATTTGAGGTGATGAAAGAAGGATATCATATATTGTAATTTCTATTTACATAACCATAGGTAGTGAGTCTTTTGTCAAAAAAATAATCTCAAATAAGCTAGTCTTGAGAAGATTATGAGATTATCATAATCTAGGCTTTAGATTATATAATATGAACCAATAATCTAGATGCTTGTTTACATGCTTGATTATTTACGCTGGATAATATAATCTAGAGAGATTATAATCCGAAACAAGGGCCTAAGCACTCTTGTCCGCTAAGCCTAAGCACAGCTGTGTTGTAAATGAGCTAATATAACCCACATACAAAACCGTGTCGTACCGCCCGAACTTTTTGCATTTTAGCCCTTTATTAGGAATAAAAACACGTTTAGACCTAAAAAAAATTTAATCTCAATTTTGGACCTTAGCTCGGTGCCATAGTCTACGGCGCCGAGGTAACACAGCTCGGTGCCATAGCCTATGGCGCCGAGGGTTGACGTGGCCATGGCGGCCAGGTCTGACGTGGGCGCCCACGTGGCACCTAGCTCGGCGCCACAGATCTTGGCGCCGAGCAAGGATTTAACCGCGCGGACTGTTTCTTCTTCGCGTCTCTTCTCTGTTCGTTCGCCGCGTTTCTAAAAAAACTGAGCGCCGCCGCCAGTCCTGCCGTCGCCGCGAGCCGCCCCACCAACGCACGCCGCCACCGCGCGCGCCCGCCGCCGCGTGCCCGCAACCGCAGGAGCTTCTCCGCCCGCCGCCAGGAGCTCCTCCGCCCGCCTCCAGGAGCTTCCTCCACGCGCCAGTAGGTAATTGTTTTCATTGTTGTTATTTACTTAGTTAGTAAATTGTTAGTGTTTAGCATATTGTTAGCTATTGTTAGTGTTTAGTAAATAGTTAGCTATTCACTTGTTTAGCATATTGTTAATATATTGTTAGTGTTTAGTAAATAGTTAGCTATTCACTTATTTAGCATATTGTTAGTATATTGTTAGTGTTTAGTAAATAGTTAGCTATTTTCTTGTTTAGCATATTGTTAGTGTATAGTAAATTGTTAGTGATTATATAGTTAGTAATTTGGTAGCATATTGTTAATGGAGGAAATTGAGTGATTATAAAGGGTTTAGCATATACTTGTAGCATTTTGTTTAGCGCATTGATATTACATGTTCAGCATATTATTTATTGTGTAGATATCGTGCAGTTTTCTGTGTTGGCAACCATCATGTTGTCGTTTATTTGCAGGTTTTAGAAACATCACTTTACAGGGGAGGTGCTGCCAAATTTTTTATTGACAATAGTATTTTTTGCACATAGGTGTTCTTCCGACTTGACCTTCTCCACCGTTAGCTGGACTCGTACGCGATCTCAGGTATACATTGTTTTCGTACATTATTCATAGATTATGTAATTTTGTTTGATGTGGTCATTTAATATTTACTATATAGTTATTAGTTAATAAGTAGTTACTATTTATTTATTATTTAGTTAATAAGTAGTTACATTATCCAAGGTATTCTTAATGCAGTGCAAGAGCAGATTCCTGGCTACGCACCCATGCACCACAGATGGTGCACTCGACATCTAGCAGAAAATCTTCTTCGAAAGGATCATAGCAAGGCTATAACTTCCCCTTTTTGAGGAGGTATGTCGACAGTTAGAGGTTTCGTTTTTCGATGATAAGTTGAAGGAACTAAAAGATGCAACAAATACTGAAGGTAAGAACTGGATTGCTGAGGGAACCGTAGAAATGGACAAGGGCCTACGAAGAAGGTGGCTGGAGGTTCGAGTTTCAGACTAGCAACATGGTCGAGTCATTTAACAGTGTGCTCAAGGGTATATGCGGCATGCCAGTCAATGTTATAGTAACATTCACTTTTTATAGGCTTGTGGCTTGGTTTAATGATAGACACGCACAGGCCAAGGCAATGCAGACGCGAGGGCAGAGATGGGCACCTAAACCAACATCACACCTTAATAATGCAAAGGAACGTGCCCATAGACATGAGGTACAATGCTTTGATGAGGAGTTTGGTAAATACGAGGTAACAAGACTAGGCGGCATAACTTCCGACGGTGAGGTGCGGCCTTCGAGGATACATGTCGTGTTACTTGATGCATTCTCGTGTGGTTGTGGTAAACCTAGACAATACCATTTTCCATGTTCCCAACGCTTAAAACGCTCATGACTAGTCCTTCCACACAACCAATTAGCGAAAGGAAGATATCGAGGGTCAAATTTATCAGGACCGTCGATCCACTGGAAAAAGAAACACCTCAGGTGCCCCTAAAACAATGGAACGAAGCACTATTAAACATCTACTAAATAATAAATGCGAACAAAATTAAGTCATAAGTCATAAGCTACGTACGTCAAAACCGCCACAAAGGTAGAAGCAGCGAGCAGCCATGTCTGGATGTTTGGATTGGCATACCCAAGCCAGTCTGCCACAGTCACAGTTAGGCACGGAGAGTTCAGGAAGAACAGGAGCATCCTTACTAGATACGTCCGGATATAACTCCCGAAGACGACCTCTCTTCTGCCACAACGCCTCTCGGTACATGTCTTTCATCTAATAAACGATTATAATTATCACTTGTACCTAATATGCTTTATAATAGGTTTACACAAACTATCAAATAAAATATACTCATCATATTAATGATACTATATATATTATGAGCAACTATGAAACTAATAATCGAAATGATAATATAATAGGTTTACACAAGCTATCAAACTATGAAACTATGAGCAACTATAAAACTAACAACTCAATATACAAAACGAATCAGTTGGGCACCATACCTTGGTCTACGAAGTGAACTAACTCGAATCTTTGAATCTAGCAAATTTTGACGAAGTTTTGAAATGGGAGGAAATGTGTTGTTCTAGGCCAGCAGCGCGACCGTTTTTATAGGCCTCCGTAGCTCGGCGCCAAGATCTGTAGGTCTAAACTTGTATATAAAATTTCTGGGGGTTCAAATGTAAATATTTTTCAAAAGTAGGGCTGAAAAAGAAAAAATTCGGTCGTACCGCGCGCGCATGCATATCATTGCCGCTCCCATCCCTCTTGGCGATCGACCGGTTCAGGCCACGACGACAACGACAGGCAGCACTGCAGCCCATGCCCACCTCCACCCGGCCTGCGGGATTAATTGCTGCATATGTGAGATGGAACCATCCAACCACGTCCCAACAAAGGTGCATTAAGGCCCTGCTCAACTCAGCCGGCAGGGCAGTGCAACGCACTGGACACTGGTAGCGTAAAGCTAGTGTGTTTGTGTGTGCATGTGTAGTGTGCGTGTGTGGAGAGAGAGATGCTTGTTCTGGCACATCTGACTGACCTCTCTGTGGCATACTGGCATGCCATGGCATCCGAGACCGAGAGGGAGAGGGGGAGATGGAATCAGAAGGAGGCGTGTGCGAGCTGGGACGAGGCCGGCGGATCCGGGCCGGGCCCAGGAAACAACAAAGCTGGGCACTACTGTCTACTGGGCGGTGCATGCATGCAGATGCAGCTGCGTCCGGCAGGACAAGCGCTGCGCAGGTCGGGGTGGGTGGGAAAACCAATACAATTCCTGCCCGTTTCGGACACGCGGCTGCATGGCACTCCCTATCCTGTACTGTATTCCTCCCATCCCACATTCCCACAGCACAGCAGACGGAAACACTGCTCATCCCTGATGAGATCGTTGAGCTCGCCCCGTTACGTCGCTTTCGGAAGCCCGCCCAGCGTGTATGTACTGTGCACGAGTCGATGTGGCGTTTCGCTCCCTCTGTGCCGTGCCGTGACAATGGCATGCGGGACCACGTCCGTGGGGCGTGGACGATGGGAGCTATGCCACGGTTTCACCCTACAGACGCAGCCACTGCACTGTAGCTGTTTAAACTGCTACACTATAATTAACTAACTAGTATAATGCCCGTGCGTTGCGACGGTACATCAATCTTGTTTAATGATAGTTGTAGATCTTTCAGACAACCAACTAAATTTAAAAAGAACAAACCTTGGGGATCGAATGGTGCCTTTCGTGGTTGCTCTCTCTTTCATGTAGCATCCACAGCCTTGTCAATAACAGGTACATATTCAGTGAGACGAGTAGAAAAGCTTGTAGCACTGACCATTTTGACATAATAGAGACAAAAGACAACATTAATTCCACTTTGTACAATCCATAGCCATGACAAAAGGCAAAGGAGAATTGGTTTTAGGTTGCAGTTCTAGTGACACAACTGGCATTTGCTAATGCATTGCAGAAAATCTCCAAAAAGATCAACTACTAACCTCTTCACGAACTCGGGTCAACTTAGGATGTGATGTGTAACTTCTGAGAGCTTGTACGGAGACAGCATCATCAACTTTTGAGCCAGACTCAGCAGTTGATGTGCCACTCCCTCGCATCTGTCATTCCACATTAAAGCATGTTTCTAACAAAGCAACACATTACTGAACTTTTGATACAGAAAATTCTGGAAATGAAATCAATGAAGATTGATTCGAAAGTTACGCAAGGCACTTCAGTTTGGCATAAGTACTAATTTTTCCTCACCATTGGAAATAGTTACAATTTGACGAGCACAATGAACCCCACCATTGGTATCAGTACAATGGGTAACAAATAATAAATACATGAGAATGAGAAGGTTATAATTCCCAGTTAGCAAATAACAAATACTTGGAGGATCAATAACATGTTCTAATGACACATGCCTTAAGTATGTTTGGGTACCATTGTCTCTTTTCAGCCTTAAGGCAACCTCCGTATTCAGGATAAGTACAAGTGCCACCAAGGAATTCTAACATTTCACTGAGCATTTTTTTTACAAATGAAACAAATAATCATAAGTGACCAATTAAGAAAACAAATTCCCTGAAAATAGTAGATTGAACTTCACTTACCTAGCGTCAAATATTTCAAGCAGCTTACTTTGGTATTTGTTCCCAAGAATCTAAAATCATAAGAATACCTTAGACATTAAGCAATGTCATCAAGCAAAAAAAAAGAAGTTTTGTTTCTGTAGTCTGCACCGCAGTGGAAACTTACATGTATCTTGGCGGTAGTTTTGGGATCAAGGAAGGACTTGAGAGTGTTCAAAGTAGCCAGAAGCCCGGACCAGCATTGATAATAAACATTTGGTATAGAGTCTGGAAACACAACAAATTAACCCAATATATTCCAAGCAAGAAAAAAACAACAACAAAGAGTGTAAAAATGAATTGAGGCTCATACCTCTCGGTAGTTATCATTGTCAATTTTCTGTAGTCGCTGAATTATTATTTCGCGTGCGGTTTTGCTGAAACTTTTCAACCCATATAAAGCATAGATATCATATTAGCTCTCATCAATTGTGAAGTTGCATGAAGAGAGGCATCATGAAAGACTAAATCTTCAGTGACATACCATGTCGTGGACATCCAGAATTGTCGTGCTGAAATCAATGTGCTTTTTTGCTACAAAAGACCAAGCTGGAAATTTAATCAAGAAGCTCCTCTCAAACTCCTTCACATGGTATCGCATGTAATGATCCATCGTTATGACATTCATAAGTTTTCTTGGGTCAACCTTTCTAAGCCTTTCAATGTAAACATGTCTCCCCTCTTTGCCAACTCCATGATGACCATGAGGATAATACTACAAAATAGTGTTCAACTCAGTACATTCGAAGTCCTATTCATGCATCGAAATTTGTGGCGTCCAGATTTGCACTGGTTCAGAGCTTAGCAGCTTGGCACGATTTTATTTTTGATAAAGGAACTTGGCACTATTGAACAAGTCAAGACAACGTGGCGCTGTTAGATGTGAAAATCAATTCGATACTGTAGTAGTTGACTACTTGCCTGGTGACAAATCGCACACAAACACAAAGCCCAGAAGTTTATTGTCAAACCGACAGATCCAACTTAAGTCAACCTCTCCCTCATAGGAAGCTCTACACGCCTATCTGCCTGGCCACAGAAACTCCGACGAGACCTATACGACGCAGCACTAAACTGATCAAAGTGTGCTTCTCGGCTAGAAATTCCAATAGCCAGACAAGCATGTCGCGTGAGAGCCGCAACAGAGAAGGACCAGGGCAAATTCAACCCGACGAGCTCGTCGACGCATCAATCAGCTAGCTTGCTGGATTATGGAAACCCGCGAAGCGGTACTCGTATCAACGCCGCGTGTTGCGGTCGCCCTATGCCTATGCGACCGATCGAGCAGGGAGCCCGAACCCAACAACGAGTAGCCTTGAAGTTGCGAGAGAAATCCAAGCAGGCAAGGGGTTCAGGGGAGGTGGAGGAGCCTTGAAACTCACATGGCTAGGCGAAGCGATCGAGGTGGCCCGACATGGGTGTCGACGGCACCGATTCCCGATCCTTGTGGCGCGAATGGATCCTCCCGCGCACCTTCTTATGTCACCTGGCCTTTGAACCCTGGAACAGAACGATCTACATTCATTGCCGATTTGCCGTCCATCAGAAACCCTAGAATCGATCGAGAAAAACTGAGGGGAGCAGAGCTAGGCGGTGTTCGACGGCCCACCTGAGCTACCCATCCGCTCGTGCTTCGTACCTCGATGTTGTGTCGGCAGGCGAGTGCCGACATCACCGTGCTCTTCCCCTCCATGGCGGCATGTTCCTACTCTCTGGCCAGCCGGCGGTGGCGCTTCGCTTCGTCCTCCCCCTTGCCACCACTGCCACGCACGCTGAGGTGGCAAGGACAACCGAACAACTTATCGTGTGCGAGTGGCACAAAAATCGAAGATAGGGGAGGCGTTCAGCCACGGAACGACGACGTTTGTTGCGAGGCGCGCATATGGTGGGTGCGACGGTGCGTGGATGCGGCGAGGCACTCGACGATGAAAGTGCGGCGGTGGAAACTGCATGGCGGTTGCACGCGACGAAGGCGAGGGCGGGATCGAGATGATTCGTGTGTGTTGGAGTGCGGGTTGATTTCAAAGAGATGGTAGGGGGTTTTCTGTAAAATTATGACGCATGAAACCGTTGAAACTGATGCTTTAATATAGTAAAGATAAGGATAAAATACTATAGAAATCGCAGCCATAGTCACATTAAAGCCATAACGAATAAGGATAGACAACCGACTCGAGGTCCGAGTAGGGATGGCTACAGCCAACGGAAATTACCGTCGTGTTTTACCTCCTCATCTCTGTTCCCATGACGTTTTTTTACCGTGAAATTACATAAATGTTTGTGGTGACATTTCTTCCACGTCCTTAGGAATAAATCCTTGTGAGGATCCCTGTCCTGGTTTAAATTATAATTAAAACATATTTTCTTTATTATTAATGTAAAGTATTGTCATTTATACATGTCATAAATTAATATGTATACATCAAAATAAAAACATTTTTACAACAAGTGATCCCTTGATAAAATAATTAATTATTTTTATCAATAACTATTATATGAAATTGTTTTCATCATATGTAAGTTTAACAGGTTCCCGCGTGGAATAGGGATAGGGAATGCTTCCTCATTTTCATCCCTGTTTACCATCGGGGGAGAATTTTTCTCGTTTACATCCCGTGGAGGAAGAAACTTCCATATCCCCATCCTCTAAATGGCATGGGAAATCGTGGATCGGGCCACATCTTCATCTCTAGCTCCGAGCAACCCAGTTCGGCTCATACTAACTACGAGTTCAGTCAAACCGAGCTAAGGGTGTGTTTGGTTTAGCTTTTGGCTTTGGCTTTTGCCTCCTAAAAGCCAAAAGCCAACCAAAGGGCTGGATTTAGGAAGCAGCTTTTTCTAAAAGCTGACTTTCTTGCAGTGCAAAACTGAAAGCACACCTGGACCTGCTTTTAGTGGCTTTTAGATGGAACTGTGAAAACATATATCGAAGAACTTTTAACGACTTTTAGTGGTTTCCATCAAACCGTTTTTAGCTTTTTAACAACTCACAGCCTACAGCAGCTTTTTCCACAACTCACAGTCCACAACAACTTTTTCCACAGCCACAGCCCAACCAAACAGACCCTAAGTCTATTAAGTTCGTTTCTCAAGCTCGTTGTTTGACTGAAACAAACCGAGCCATGTCGTGCAGCTCGCAAGCTAAACAACAAACCCTATTGGGTTTTGTTTGGTTATTCCAATCCCATGTAGATTAGAAGGGATGGAAAAATTATAAAAGATTTTGATTTGTTTAGGATTTAAACTCACTTAATCCCACCTAATTCGGACCTTGTTCGGTTACGAGAGATAAAATCCCACCATGGATTTAATTTATGTTTAGATTAGGTGAATCTATACCTCACACTCAATCCCATGGTGAGATTAAATCCGTCATTTAATTCATGTAACTCTCAAAGCTAGTTATTCTTTTGATTTATGGATTCTAATATAAATTGATGCAACCTTTATGGGTTTGTTTCATACCTAATAAGCTATAGATAGAATCCATACCTTCTATAGTTAAAATTTTTTCAAACCTTTGGGTTATAATCCATGATGGGTTAATAAAAAAAATCTGAGTAGGTTTAGATTATTTTAAGATATAGATTATAACATGGATTTAATTCTAATCCATAGTAATTCACAGCTAAATTAGTGTAAACGAAAGAGCTCACATGGACGTATAGCAAAACGAACAATCCTTTTATCTCTTTTCGCCTGCGACCCGCAATCTTGTCGTAGCATCGGTGTGCATCCACCCGTACAGCATACTCCTGAGTCTCGTGATCCCGTCCACGGAGGCGTCGACGACCCGCCATCACGCGACCATGCCTCCACCTCCACGGAGCCGTCGCCCGTCATCCCGCCGTCGGATGGCCTGCCGCTTTGCTCTATTGCACATATCGGCATCCCGCATCCACCCCCTCCATCTCGACTCCCATAGGCCGTAGGAGGTAGGTCTCGTGCGGCCCTCCTCCAGCATGTTATATGATGATCGTCATCATCGTGTTTGACTATTTCAGTGTCTGTTTATTTTCCCTGTATATATGCAGTTCATTATGTTCTTAATGTGGGAAGCACAATTGATGCTTTATGTTTGCAGTAGCTGGAATGTTCAGTTCATAGTAACCTGCTTAGTCTAGGATTTAGGATGTTTATTATTTTCCCGTCTCTTGCTAATTTCTCACTGATTGTTTTTTCATAAGTCGGTTCAAAGCAACCTGTTGTATCTGTGGCCATAGAGAGTGCCATCTGGTTGATGCTGCTATGCAAGTTCTTTCAGTCCAGCTCTGCCCTTACCTCTCTAGGAACTATCGAGCTTGACATCAACTTCAGACGTATTATTTGCTGATACATAATTCATGTATAGAACTACTCCCTTTGTTTTAAATTGTAAGATAAGTTTTAGTTTGGCCATAAGCTAAGCCAAACTTGTCTAGCTTTAACGAAAAAAATTGGTGAAAGCTAGAGAAATTTTACTTAGAACAAAGCTGAAATGGCTTACAATTTGGAACAGTACATGAATGCGCAATTTGTCTTGTTTCGCTATGGCAAAGGGCCGGGCAAACAACATGGTGTCTATCTAGATTACCCCCACATAGATAGAAGAGTAGACCACATTAATAGAAGGGCAAAGGATTGATGTATGCTGTCGAGCTGTGCTGTGCTTTTGTAGCGGAGAATGGAGAACTATGCTCTGTCGGTGTTTTATTATTTTGTTTCATTGTACGTGTCAGATGTGTCCTGTGTATATGGGTGGATCGGAGAATGCATGCAACTATGCAAGTATACAAGTGCAACTACTCTTATCTATGTTTGGACGATATATACTGTTGTAACTACTGATCAAATGTCCTATTATTTACTATCTACTTTCTTTGATCATCAAGTGATTTTACCTAGCATGTACTCTATTATTCACTACCGGATTCGCAGGCTTTGCCGAGTGCCCGAAGCACTCGGCAAAGCCGTAAAAACACTCGGCAAAGGCTTTGCCGAGTGTCGCACTCGGCAAAGAAGGCTCGACACACAGTGTATCGGCAAAGCCTTCTTTGCCGAGTGCCAGAGAGCACTCGGCAAAAAAAGCAGTCGTTACGGCGCCGGGTGACGGAGACGGCGGCTTTGCCGAGTGTCCCTGGTGAGACTCGACAAATGAGTTATCTTTGCCGAGTGTCTGCCCGGCAACACTCGGCAAACGATCCCATCTTTGCCGAGTGCCATCTGGGACACTCGGTAAAGAACCCGTCAGGGAGGGTCCTCATGTCAGGTTCTTTGCCGAGTGCTAGGTCCGGCACTCGACAAAGCGTGCTTCTTTGCCGAGTGTCAGAGACATTACACTCGGCAAAGAACCTATACCGGTGTCTAGGTCTTGGTTCTTTGTCGAGTGTTATGACCTTGACACTCGGTAAAGCACCTCTTTGCCGAGTGTTACACTCGGCAAAGTGACCAGTAGGCACGTTTTTTATTTGTTTTCCCTATTCCATCCACACAAACAAAGATATCACATATATATCACATATATACATCATAGATAACATCACAAACATAAATAGCCAACACAAACATAAATATACATCACAAACATAAGTGTTCAACATTTCAATCCCAATACAAACATGTCTCATACGTCTCAATCTCTGACATAAGTATCCAACACAAACATAAGTGACTAACACAAGTTTTAAAGTCTTCAAACACACAGACATAAGTATTCAACACAAACTCATGGAGATGGGTGGTTGGTCTGGTGCTGCGTTGGGCTGAACCCTTCAGGAGGGTTGTTGGATGCGGCCGCAGATTGTCCCTGCACAGAGAAGAGATTGTATGTGTTATACCAGATGCATTACCAACATCTAACTATAATTTTGATACTCACAGGAGTATGGAAGAGAGCAGGGTCAACTGGAGGGAACAATAGAGGTGGCGGAGCGATGCCCTGTGCGGCGCCAAGGCTCTGCATGTACTGGAACATCTCCGCCATCCTCTGATCAGCCGCCAGGCGAGCCTCCCGCTCCGCCATAATCCTCGCCTCCATCTCGTGACGTTCCCTCCTCTCTTCTTCTAGTTGAGTCTGTAATGTTACAAGCCAATGTTATAGTAACTCAAAGATAAGGTATATAACTCAAAGAAGGACGAGTTACAGAAGCACTAACCTCGAGTTGCTGTATGCGAAGCTGTGAGCTGTCGTGCCGAGGTCGTATGGCTGGACTCGAGCCCGTGCTCCTTGCTCTCACCTGAGACAGAGTGGGAGTGGAGGACGAGTCGATTGCCGAGTCGGCAATCCAGTAGCGTCCATGTCTCTTGCCTCCTCCGACCCTCATGAGCACATCGGGGTCGATCGTCTCGGTGCTTGGATCATAGTCTAGGCCATAGACCTCCTGCGCCATGGCGGTGTAGTCATGAAGGCGGCTGTAGACGGCGGGGTTGGTGTAGGCCTCGGGCCCGTCATCCGGGTTGTAGGTGACGTCTGACGTCGCCTTGCCCTTATGGGCCATAGCATAGGCCGAGAAGGTGGAGCAAGGCCGGCCACCATGTGACGCCGACTGCAAGAAAACCAACGAGATAGTTAGAAACAATATCTAATCCAATGCTATATACCTAAATAAAAAAGAGTGCGTACCCATGCTTCGGCATATTGCCCCAGGCTCCGGCTGCCTTGGTGGTGGGAGGGACCTTGCATCATCATACGCCGTTCCCGGCTAGCGGTGTGTGCCTCCTCCCACTCAGCCAAACACCACCTATCCACCATCTGCTCCCAGCACAGAGGATGTGCGGCGCACCAATGTGGAATTACCTACAAAGTAAACACGTAAAGTGCATATCAGAAGATAAAATAAAATTCATGCATGGAGTGCTGAAACCAAACATGCATTACTTTACCTGCAGGTACTAGTCCCTAGTCAACGACATGGTTCGGGCTTGCTGCTTGTTCACCCTCTCCCCAAGGACAGAGCCATGGTAGGTGACGATGGCCTGGATTCGGGCCTCATAGTGCATGTCCACGACGAGCTTCTTACAGCTCGTGGTGGCCACCACATCCGCTCTAGCCTCGTATCCAGCCTCGCATCTGAAGAAATCTTGCATACAAAAATGATGTATCCATACATTATTTCAAGAATTTGCAACGAATGCGATATATTTTACATTATACTAAGCCTTACCCATAGCTCTTGCTTCACCCGCTCCGCCTTGTTTGCGAATTCCCGGCCGTCCCGGTCTACTGTATCGAGGGCGACGGCGTAGTGGTCGAAGGTGAAAGCTGGGCCCGTCACTCTGGCGTACTCCACCAGTCCAGGGAAGTGTTCCCTGCACAGCAGGCCGAGGATGCCATTAGGGGGGCGACAATGACCCCCAGCATAATCCAGAACCGTCCAAGATCTGTCCAAGTGATAAATAAAAAGTATTAGTTTATATTATGATTTTGAACACATAATAGAATGAAGAACATAAAGTTACATACCTCTCCCCATCCGGCCGAATCAGCGGTCGCCTGTCCCGAAGTATGGGACGCGGAGGGAGACTCGCGGGGCCTCGTAGGTAGATGCTCCTCGAACTTGAGCCGCCAGAACCTGAGGTGGCATGCTGCTGGTCGTCGTCGTCCTGCTGCTGGTCGTCGTCGACCTGAGGCTCCGCCTGCTGCTGGACAAGGTCGTCCTGCTACGCCGCCTGCTGTGCCTCGACCTGCTCTGCCTCGTCTGTCGTCCTACTCCTCCTCCCCCTCCTCCTCAGCCAACCGCCCACCATATTTGTCCAAAAACCTGCAATTAAGAGTAAACAAATAAGCACATATAAAAAGATGTATTTAAAAACAGGTGCAAAATAAAAAGTCATATAGCATTACATCGATTAAAAATAATCTTCATATGTGTCAGGGTTAGCCGGATCATAACTCTCATCATCACAATCAACCATTTCAATCTCAACACCAACGGAAGACGCAAGTTCGTCATTAATGTCATTGCCTTCAAGGATTACTAAGTCATTATCATTTTGCACCTCATCATCCTCCTCATCAACAACCATTTCAATATCTACGTCCATTCCGATAGCTTCAGTTTAGTCTATCTCAAATCGCCCTTCTAGCCCATCTTCTTGGAAGAACTCTCCATCATATGTGTCCGGGTCTAAGTTGTAATCTTCATCGTTAGGAACAGGTAACCTCCCGTGCGGTGATAACTTATACACAACATCCCAACCCTTAAGATGTTCTTTCGTTTGGCGCGCATATGGGAGATAATACACTTGTGTGGCCTGTTGGGCCACGATATAGACATTGTCTCCTGCTAAGGTGGAATCTTGTCGAATTTCGACTATCCCAAGATTAGAATGTGTCCGTCTCATCACTTGAGGGTCAAACCAATGACATTTGAATATCACTGGAGTAAGAGGTTTGGAACCATAAAAATTGAGCTCATATATTTCTTTGATTTGTCCAAAATAATCGACATTGTCAAGGCCGGGCGTAAAGACTCCAGAACACGTTGTTTTCCGATTGGGCCGACTTTTGTCGTAGTTTGTTGTGCGAAAACGGTATCCATTGACGTCATACCTAGAATATTTATTGACCCTATAAGCAAAGCCGTTGGCTACTTGTCTCAACTCGGCACTCATAGACGGATCTCTTTGGCCCTGCAAGTATTCGCAAGTTAAAAGACGCTAAATTGAGTTCAAAGACGTATCTCTTTTACAAACTAAGCACGTACCTTAAGTTTGAACCAGGAAATGAAATCGGGCAACCCATTTCTCGCACCCTTTCTAAGAAGAGTGTCATATTCCTGTGGAGTGGGGTCCCTTGATCGACGCTAGAATTCATGAAGGAATTGTTCCATGTATGGCATCACCTCTTCAAGGTTGGTCAATACGTATAGCATGATATGCCGCCACTCTTCATGTGTCAGGGTCTTGGTGGTCGAGCCACTTGCGCTTCCGAGTTGGCCTTGAAATATGCTAAGGTTCGATTCATTGTCGCCATCATTGTAACGAGGGGGTGGATTATGCACGCTCGGCAGTTTGTCACCATAATAAGTTGTTGTGAAGTTTGAGACCTCCTCTAGAATGTATGCCTCTGCAATGGAAGCCTCGATTTTGCATTTATTTCTACATTTCTTTCGAATAGTCTTTAGACATCTCTCAATTGGATAGCACCAACATCCCTGCATGCCCCCCCCATTCGTGCCTCATAGGGGAGATGAAGAATCAAATGCTGCATTGGATTGAAGAAGCCGGGTGGAAATATCTTCTCAAGCTTACACAATAACACGGGTGCCAATCTTTCCAAGTCTGCAACCATGGTCCGAGATAACTCTTTTGCACAAAGCTGACGGAAGAAATAACTCAACTCTGAAAGCGCTAGCCAGACATGCTCAGGGACATAGCCTCGAACCATCACAGGAAGAATCCGTTCAATCCATATGTGGAAGTCATGACTCTTCATCCCTAAGACTCGCATAGTAGATAAGTTCACCCCCCTACTCAGGTTAGCTGCATACCCATCAGGGAACATCAACATCTTGATCCACTGAAGTACTTCCTTCCTCTAGGCCCTGCTTAGGACGAAATCAGCCTTAGGCCTTCTCCACGTCTTTCCGCCACTTGGCGGCTTCATATCTAGTTTTGGTCTATCACATAACGCTGCCAGATCCACTCTTGCCTTCACATTATCCTTTCACTTATCAGGAATGTCCATAATTGTTGCCCACAGTGCCTCGACAACATTCTTTTCAGTGTGCATCACGTCAATGTTGTGTGGAAGGAGCAGGTCGTCAAAATAGGGGAGCCAAGTCAAGCCAGACTTATGTGTCCACATATGCTGCTCACCATATCCCACAAAACCACCTTCTGTATTGGCCACGAGCCCATCTATCTGTTGACGAATTTTGGCACCGGTCATCGTTGCAGGTGGGCGGTCTGTCACTACGACACCTTTCGTAAAGTCCTTGATGTCTAGGAGGAATGGATGGTCAGCAGGGAGAAATTGTCGATGTTTATCGAAGGACGAATATTTGCCACCCTTTTTCAACCAAATGAACCTGAGAGCTTCCTTGCAAACTGGGCATGGGAACTTACCGTGAACACACCAGGCATAGAATAGCCCATACGCCGGTAAGTCATGCATGGAGTATTGGTACTAAACATGCATTTTGAAGTTTGTCTTCGTAGCTCGGTCATACGTCCATACCCCTTCCTCCCAGGCACGTACCAATTCATCGATCAAAGGCTCCATGTACACGCCCATTTTATTCCCGGGTGTCCGGGAATTATCAACGACACGAATATATTCTGCCTTTGAAAGCACACACCAGGGGGGAGATTGATTGGGATAACAAACACGGGCCAACATGTGTACAGGGCAGCGCTCATTCCATAGGGATTGAAACCATCTGTGGCCAACGCAACACGTACATTACGAGCCTCTTCGGCTTTCTCACGGTGAATGGCATCAAAGTGTTTCCATGCTTCACCATCGGATGCGTGCACCATCTTGTCAGGATTGTATCATTTTCCATTTTTGTGCCATGTCATCTGTTTCGCGGATTCCTCTTGAAAGTCGCCTAGAGGGGGGGTGGATAGGCGAAACCTGAAAATTAAAACTTTATCCCCCAACTAGATCCCTTGATTAGTGGTTAGAACAAGATATACAAAAATAGGAGTACACAAACTAAGTTCTTTCTTGAAAAGAGTATTGCTAAATAATGCGGGAGTGATAAATCAATACAATTAATAAGTTATAGAATAACAAAGCAAGAGGTCTTAGATGAGAAGAGCACTAGGTCAAGTTCTTTCTTGCAACGTGTTGCTTCACTAAATGGGAATTTAACTTGAAGCAACACCAAATGATATTAGCAAATAAAGGTGCAAGAAAACTTAGAGCAAAGGAAAGCAAACAAATCACAAGCAATAAACACAATGGACACGGGTGATTTGTTTTACCGAGGTTCGGCCCTCGAAGGCCTAGTCCCCGTTGAGGAGTCCACTTAAGGACGGGTCTTTTCAACCCTTTCCCTCTCTCCCCCGATCACACAAGGATCGGCGAGCTCTTCTTATTCTCAAGGATCACTCTCGATCCCGCAAGGACCACCACACACTTTGGTGTCTCTTGCTAGCTTTTACAAGCCTCCAAAACTTTGGAGTAAGTTCAATGGGAGTCAAAACTCCACGCACAAATGAACACAAAGATGAAGCACACACTATCTCTCAATGAATCTCACAAGGCACTAGTGCTAAACTCAAATGAGTAGCTCTCTTTTGCTTGCTCTCTCTTTTGCGACACTTGTATTGGTTGTAGTGGTCTAAATCTTGTGTATAGGATGGATCAATGAATATATGTGGTTGGGAGGGCTTGAGTATGTCAACTAGATGACTTGGAATGTTGCTTGGACTCCCACACCTTGAAGTGGCCGGTTGGGGTGGTATTTATAGCCACCAACCAAAATCTAGCCATTGGTGAAGGCTGTCTGTCGCATGGTGCACCGGACAGTCCGGTGCACACCAGACATGTCCGGTGCCACAGCCACGTCACCTGGCCGTTAGGGTTCTGACCGTTGGAGCTCTGACTGCTGGGCCCTCCTGGATGTCCGGTGGCGCACCGGACATGTACTGTAGAGTGTCCGGTGCGCCATGCCACGCATGCCTGACTTCTGCGCGCTCTGGCGCGCATTAAATGCGCTGGCAGGTGACCATTGGAGCCGAAGTAGCCGTTGCCCCGCAGTTACACCGGACATGTCCGGTGAATTATAGCGAAGCAGCCGAAATGAATTCCCGAGGCTGGCGAGTTCCTGAGGCCGCTCTTCGTTGGAGCATCGGACACTGTCCGGTGTACACCGGACAGTCCGGTGAATTATAGCGGAGTCGCCTCTGGAATTTTCCCGAAGGTGACGAGTTGGAGTTGGAGTCCTCTGGTGCACCGGACATGTCCGGTGGCACACCGGACAGTCCGGTGCGCCAGACCAGAGGTGCCTTCGGTTGACCCTTGCTCCTTTATTTGAACCCAATACTTGGTCTTTTTATTGGCTAAGTGTGAACCTTTGGCACCTGTATAACTTATACACTCGAGCAAACTAGTTAGTCCAAATATTTGTGTTGGGCAATTCAACCACCAAAATTAATTAGGGACTAGGTGTAAGCCTAATTCCCTTTCAATCTCCCCCTTTTTGGTGATTGATGCCAACACA